>JASWHV010000007.1:102700623-105100623 GCA_030760725.1 Neostapfia colusana
CAAAGAATTCAGTTTAGGGTTGGTAGAAATTATGAAGACACATATGGAGAAGGAAAATACCTTTCATGCATACTAGGTAGCTAAAAGGTGTAGTAATTGAATATAAGGAATTTATTTAAATTGGAGACTCATATATATAGTATGTAAGTATAAATGTGAACACAGAAATAGGAATCATATACATATGATCAAAAGTGCATGCAAGCCACAAATCAACACACATAGAGTAACCACAACACATATAATTGTGAATGACTTTCAGAAATGTGAATGTGTGGTTTGTATGAAGTGGAAGTGTGAACTATGTCTAATGGATTGTTGTTTTTCTTTTGCTATGTGTGATGGTATGATGTAGAACCTGCTCAAGAGCAAGTTATTCCTTTCCAAGATCAGGACTACCCATTTCAAGAGCAGCAGGAAGGAGGCAAGTGTCCTTGACCACTTTGATCCTATACTAGGATGTTTAGATAGAATTATTGCATTATCAAGTTAAATATGAAACCCATGCTAGGAAGTTTCCCTAGAATTGCAATACCTTGTTTCCTTGTAGCTTGGGTTGGGATTTATTTTATCATGTCATTTATTATTATGCATATGCTTAGCCATGCTTAGAATGGGATATTTGGGATATGAGATCATCAGTTTATTTTACCATACTCTTGAATGAGATATTGGGAGTTATGTAGAGGTAGGGATCAAGGCAAGTTGGATGTTTTGGTTGGTGCTGGGTGCACGAGACTCGGGTTTGTGTTTAGTACTTGCCTGGATCCTAAGGACCGGTTCATGGAGCATGTAACCTGGCTTTACCGTGCCAACCACATGCTGAGATGGGGCAGCTTGGCCAATTAATTAGGTGTATCCCCGGCGTAGTATGGGTGTGTTGGATGGTGCGGGGAATAGGTGTCAGCTGGACTACCATATGAACCGCAAGACTCAAGAGGGGGCCACTGCAGCGGGGTTGGAGCCTCTTGTATGCTGTTAGGGGTGAAACCTCAGTGGGCCCACGCTCGTCGGGAATCCCTTTGTAAAGCCTTCGTAGTGATCTCCTGGCTGCACACCTGGGAAATGTGAATGTGGTTCGTGGCCACTGGCATAATAGAGGTTCTTTTAGTCCATCCGGCAACGGGGGATGAAATCACTACATTTGGGTACAGTGGTACAAACTCTGCAGAGTCGAAACTGTCATGACAGCCGTGCTCACGGTCAAGAGCGGCTTGGACTTATTCATGATTAGAGGATTGATGGTTTTGGAAGTTAAGCGGGGAGCTTAACATTGAAATTGATGCTATGGTAATTGGATTATGATGATGGGATGGGAGATTGGGACCATTCCACCTGTGTAGTAATGTAGGTGCTTAATAAGCTAAGGTGATAGGTATTAATTGCAAAGTGCTTTAACCATGAGTTCAACCTTTCCTTGTTCTAGCCATGCATGACATAACTTTCCCACACTTGCTGAGTACCATCGGTACTCAACCTTGCACATTTTGTTGGTTTATATTGCTGCTCAGGTCAAGATAATGAGGTGGTGTATAATGACCAAGACTTTGGACCCGAGGAAGGTTTCTAGGTTCATGGAGACCCCCGGGCAACGCCTGTGACGGAGCCCTAAAGAATAATATTCCGCTGCTAGTTTATTTACTTGTGATGAACTTATTATTGTCCATCGAGACATTTGCTATGTAAGACTTATTCATATTTGACACCTGGCTTGTAATAAATGATGCTTCACTATTTGTCATCACATGTATGAGAAAATGATCCTGGCATACATGTGATATTCACTTGGTTGTTCTTCGGAAAAACCGGGTGTGACACAATGCTCGGAACTTGATCATACAAGGACTAACTCAGAGCGACTTCGACCGTGTTGCACACCTCTGATCCGCGTACGATGTGTGGAGAGCACTTTGTGACTACCATGAAGGATCCAACATGATTAAGGAGGTAAAACAGGATATGTTCAAGAAAGAATACATGCGCTTTGAGATGCAACCTGGTGAGTCCATTGATGACCTCTTTGCTCGCTTTAATAAAATTCTCAGCAACTTGCGTAGCGTCAATGTTAATTTTTCAGATCCTGAAAATGCTAGGCAATTACTAAGTGCATTAGACATGTCAATTTGGGAGATGAAAGTAACATCCATACGTGAATCCACTGTCATGATACTCTTACATTAGATGTGCTTTATTCTAAGCTAAAAACTCATGAAATTGACATTATATCACGTAAGAACCCAAATAAGACTATTGCATTTGTCTGACAACGTGATATGCCTAGCTCCGGCCAATCATCTAGCAATACACTTGCTTTGCTGTCTTCACTAACCCTGGAATAGATTAAGGAGTTTCCAGAGGAGGAGCTAGTACTTATTTCTACTAGGTTCTCAAAAGCATTGCAAAATGTGAGAACTAGAAGGAGAGGAAGCTCCGGACCTCAACGATGCTTTGAATGTGGTAAGACATGACACTTTTGTACAGATTGCCATAACCTTTCAGGTCCTTCTAACCGTGATGAAAAGCAGAATAAAGTCAAGTCCTCTTTTGGCAACACCAACAAGAAAAAGAAGGGTTTTACAGGACGCAAACTGATAAACAGTTTCATCACCGCACTTCAAGAACTTGGCTCGAGTGATGTAGACATTGGAAGTGATGAAGATGAAGATGATCTGGAAAACTTGTGCTTTATGGCGGGCAAATCAAAATCAAGTATGGAGGATGAAGAACACAACAGTAACAACGAAGAGGTATGTCCTACTTGCGAAGAAATGTGTGATGCTATTTCTCATGCCACTATTATTGTTAAGAAAAAGGACAAAAAACTTAGGGACAATGCTGTTAAAATTGAGTCACTAGAATCTGAAATCAATCATTTAAAATCCTTGATTCCTAGTGATGATTCTTGTTTCTCATGTGATTTAATATGTGAACAATTGTCCTCTCTAAGAAGTGCACACACCTCCACACTTGATAAACTTGAACTTGAAATCGAAAAGAACAAAAAGCTTGCTGCACTTAATGATAAAAACTTGAAAGATGCTTGTTGTTCTACAATTGATTTGCATTGTTCTACTTGCGATGATCTTGATAAGAAACTACAAGATGCTATGAAAGAAATTTCTATATTGAACAATGCTTTACGTTCTCATGAAGTTAAATATTGTTCCAATTGCAAATTAAAAGGAAAAACTTCATGTGAAAATTGCCTTGATCTATCAAATAAACTTGATAACATGCATAGGAAATTAGATCGGTTTTGTAATAGGAATAAGAACCTAAACTTGCTGCTGAATTCTTCCAAGTCTTGCAATGATAAAACTGGTTTAGGATTTCATTCACATGCTCATGCTAAGGAACATCCACCTAAAATTTTAAAATCATTAGGAAGTGGTTTGATTCAAACAGTTCCTAAACAAAAAGAAGTGGTTTTTAAATCTGCAGGAGTGTTGTCACATTCGGGTTCAAATAAGTATACTGCATGCTCATCTAGACATGAACACAAAGTTAAATTTCATTGTACCTATTGTGGTAGAAATGGTCATGTCATAGATTTTTGTTATAGACTAGCTAAACAACATAAAAAGGAAAGATGATCTTATAACTCTCATGCAAAATTTGCTGCACATACTAAACCGAATGTCAAGAACATGCAACCTGCTGTTATGAGTCAGAAATATTCAAAGTTTACCTACGGAGCTTCAGTTTTTGCCTCCGGACCTTCTGTTTTTGCCTCCGGAGCTACTGATTTTCGTGCTACACAAGTAACACCTCATAGGTCAGTAGTTAAGAACAAAAAATCTCAAACTTTAACTCATAAACCTGCTGTTTTATCTCAGCTTTCGCATGTTATTCCTGCTTGACATCGTGTGACTCAGTACTGGATTCCTAAATGCCTTTTAACTAACCCTAGTATTGAGTCATCGACGTATTGTGCTTCTATGTAGGTTACATGCTTGAGGAAGGAGAACATTTGGATTGTGGATTCAGGTTGCTCACGCCACATGACCGGTAACAAAGAATGGTTCTCCTCTCTCTCTTTTGTGTCACATGTAGAAAATGTTACTTTTGCCGATAATTCTTCAACTCCTATAATTGCTAAGGGTTCGATTAGAGTAAATGATCACTACACTTTGAAGGATGTGGCACTTGTCAAAAATTTGAAATACAACTTGCTTTCTGTTTCACAATTGCTAGATGAAAATCTGGAAATTATTTTCAGTAAAAACTGCTGCAAAGTTGTAGGTTCAAATTGTGAGCTTATTTTTAACATGTCTCGGTTTGGAAGAGTTTTTAAAGCTGATTGTGATATGTCTTCCTCTAAGCATAGATGTCTAGTTGCAAATGATTCCAAAGATTTATATTTTTGGCATCGTAGACTTGGTCACGTAGGCTTTGATCATCTCACGCGGGTTAGTGCTTTGGATCGCATACGTGGGCTGCCTAAGCTTAAAGGGGACAAAGAAATTGTGTGCTCTTCTTGTAGACATGCTAAGATGGTTACAGGTTCACATGCTCGTCTCACAATGACCATGACTGTGACACCCTCATTTTTTGTTTCTGCATGTATTCATGTTTCATGTAGAGAAAACATTTTTTTAAAAGAAGTGGGTATAGAGAAAGAATTAAAAAGATAGCCAAAAAGAGCAAAAATCCAGTTCACCAAGAGTGCCGAAGACAACTCTCGTGGCCCGCTGGCCACGTGGCGCCTTTGGAGCTCATCCCCGCAAATGGGGAGAGGTCCGACCCCGTGGGACACGTGTTGCCCCGGGAGCTAGCCTTTGCGGAGAAGCAAGGCCAGCCACAGGACACGTGTCACCTTTGGAGCTAGTCACCGTGGAAATCAGAGGACCAGTCCCGCGGGATACGTGTCAATCTCGGAGCTCACCTCAGAGAGGTCCGGTTCTATTGGACACGTGTCACCACCGGAGCTTATCTCTGGAAGGTCCGTCACTGTTGGACACGTGTTAACCTCGTAGCTCGTCTCTGAGAAGAAAGGAAGTCTGGCACTATTAGGATACGTGGCACACCCGGAGCCACCTCCGAAGAGAGGGAAGGTCTGGCACTGACATGTGGCGTGCGCGGAGCCACCTCCAAATAGAGAGGAGGTCCCGGCCGCGAGGATACGTGGCGCATGCGGAGCTCACCTCCGAAGGAGATGGAGGTCTCGCTCGCTTGACACGCGGCACAACTGGAGCTCGTCTCTGCGAAAAAGGGGAGACCAGGCCCCGGTGGACACGTGGAGCTTCCGGAGCTCATCACCGCAGAAGTAACGAGTTCTGGAGCGGTTTTGGATTCTGTACGCGTGGAAATACCGGTACGGAGAGGAAACCGACATGGATTCCACAATGTTACCGCACCAAATCAACTAAAGATAAGTTGTTAAGATTCAACGACAATCTGAATAGAACTCTTATTCGAAATACAATCAGATTAGGACTCTTCTTCTACAACAACAACAACAACCAAGCCTTTATCCCAAGCCTGTTGCGGTTGGCTAGACATGAAACCCAATATCAATGAAGTAACAGAGAGGAAGAGATATAAGAACAAGGAAAAAAAGAAAAAAAGAAAAAAAAGAAAAAAAAAGAGAAAAGAGAAAAGAGAAAAGAAAAAGAAAAGGGAAAAGAAAAAAGAAAAAAACAAGACTACGATTCTGGCACATGAATTGCTACTTTCCATGCGGTCCTATCATGAGCTAAGTCTCTAGATACATTCCAATCTCTCAAATCTCGTTTTACCGCCTCCTCCCAGGTCAATCTTGGTCGTCCTCTACCCCTCCTAATATTTTCTCTACCTCTTAAAATCCCACTGTTAACCGCTGCTCCTGGAGGTCTCCGTTGGATATGTCCAAACCACCTAAGTCGATATTGGGCTAACTTCTCTTCAATCGGCGCCACCCCTACCTTATCACAAATCGCCTCATTCCTTATTCGGTCTCTTCTCGTGTGCCCGCACATCCACCGTAGCATGCGCATCTCTGTGACACTAATTTGTTGGACATGTTGCCATTTAGTTGGCCAACATTCCGCCCCATAGAGCATCGCGGGTCTGATCACCGTCCTATAGAACTTCCCTTTTAGCTTTTGTGGGACTTTCCTGTCACATAGGATTCCAGAGGCTTGTTGCCATTTCATCCACCCTACCTTGATCCTGTGGCAAACATCCTCATCAATATCGCCATTGATTTGTAACATTGATCCTAAGTATCGGAAAGAGTCCCTTCTAGGTACTATTTGTCCTGGTAGACTAACATTTCCCTCTTCACGACCAACACCACTAAAGTCACACCTCATATACTTGGTTTGGGTCCTACTAAGTCTAAACCCGTTGGACTCTAAGGTTTGTGTTCATAACTCTAATTTCTTATCAACACCATCTCTAGTTTCATTTACCAGCACTACATCATCAGCAAAGAGCATGCACCAAGGGATATCCCCTTGTATATCTTTCGACACCTCATCCATCACCAAGGAAAAGATGTATGGGCTCAAAGCTGATCCTTGATTTAGTCCTACCGTGATAGGAAATGCATCAGTCTCACTATCACTTACGCGCACACTTGTCCTAACATTATTGTACATATCCTTGATAAGGGTAATGTACTTTGTTGGCACTTTATGTTTTTCTAGTGCCCACCACATGACTGACCTTGGTATCTTGTCGTATGCCTTCTCCAAGTCGATGAACACCATATGCAAGTCCTTCTTCTGCTCCCTATATCTCTCCATAAGCTGACGAAGCAAGAAAATCGCCTCCATTCTAGACCTCCCAGGCACAAAACCAAACTGGTTTTTAGTGACATTGGTCACTTTCCTCAGGCGGTGTTCCATCACTCTCTCCCAAAGCTTCATAGTATGACTCATAAGCTTAATACCTCGATAATTAGTACAACTTTGAATGTCTCCTTTATTTTTGAAGATTGGTACTAATATACTTTTCCTCCATTCTTCAGGCATCTTGTTTGACCGAAAAATGTGGTTGAATAGCTTTGTGAGCCATACTATTGCCACGTCCCCAAGACATCTCCACACCTCAATAGGGACATCGTCAGGGCCAAGGGCCTTTCCTCCTTTCATCCTTTTTAAGGCCTCCTTAACCTCAAACTCTTGTATCCTCCTCACGAACCGCCTGTTGGAGTCATCAAAGGAGTCATCCAACTCAACCATAGTGCTCCCATTCCCATCATTGAATAGCCCATTAAAGTAATCACGCCATCTATTCTTAATTTCTTCATCCTTCACTAGAATGCGGTCAGTCTCATCTTTGATGCATTTAGCTTGATTGAGATCCCTCATCTTTCTCTCACGGATTTTTGCTACCTTGTATATGTCCTTTTCACCTTCTTTGTCTCTAGTCTCTCATATAACTTATCATAGGTCTGTCCTCTTGCCTTACTCACAACCCGCCTTGCATTCTTCTTAGCCTCTTTGTACTTAAGCATGTTGCTTGTGCTTCTATCATTATGCCAACTCTTGTAACACTCCTTCTTCTCCTTAATGGCCTTTTGTACATCCTCATTCCACCACCAAGTGTCTTTATCTACAAGTTTCTTTCCCTTTGTCACACCGAACACCTCACTAGCTACCTTCCTAATGCAAGTTGCCATCTTCATCCACATACTATCTGCATCTCCATTTTCTGCCCAGGGTCCTTCTGTGATCACCCTATTTTTATAGGATTCTTATGATTCTCCCTTCAACTTCCACCACTTTGTTGTTGTGATTTTGACACCTTTGTCCCGCAAAGAACATGTATGGAAGCGAAAGTCAGCTACCACAAGCTTATGTTGTGTCACAACACACTCCCCCGGGATCACCTTACAATCTAGACACTCTTCTTCTCCCGATTATAAATAGAACCTAGAACCCTTGGCCGAAACCACGAACTTCTTTTCCACCTCCTGAGCCGACAACTTAGAGCCCTAGCCCCCAACTCGCCGAGTAAACCCATCGCTGGAGTTTGGTCGAGAGAGATCACCGGAAGAGAGCCCCAACGATCTGTCTTGCTAAGAGAAGGACCTCGAGACTAAGAATAACATAAGGTAGGTCTCCAATACTACCTTACGACATCATCGCGTTTTCTTTGCATCTGTTCTTAGATTCCTTTCGAACAGAAGCTTTTTTCGTGGACAGATCACTTGCTGATCGGTTTGATCTAGATCTAAAGACAAGATCATCGCCACATCCACATTTGATCCGAACACCTCTGTTCATCATAAAATCCATGCAAACCATGCAAGAACACGTACAAACTGATCTAATAAAAACTGATCATAGGATAGCATGCATATGCATCATCACATCTAGTTAAAGTTTGTGCATGATATTGATTGTTGTAAATCTTGTATGTGCGTGATCGCGTATAGAAGGACAAGCTCAGGGAGCTACCTATGACGGGCTACAACAACAAGATTTTGAGCAACCAGAACCGCAAGAACAAGGCAAGTGCCCCTTGACCATATTGATCCTATGTTTTGGGAAACTGTTTTGTTTTGCGAAAAGGTGTGTGTGCTGAGTCAAGTATGATGGGAAACCCTTTTATAGGAGTTTACTAGTTTTGGTTAAACCACCCTTGTCGCCAGGGAAGTTTATGAGTCAGGTATGGTTTTACTTTTAAGCTTCGTTGAGTCCATGGGATTGGGAAGCGAGATAGACGTGTCTAGGTAACTGCACTCATAATGATAATGAGAAACTGATGTTGTTAATGAACATGTATCGGAGGGAGATCTAGGCAAGCCTGGGTTTGTGAATGAGGTAGAAAGAGATGGTGGTTTACTTGCCATAGATCTAAGGACCGATTCATGTGAGCACATGCCAGGATAACAGTGCCACCACAAGGCCAAATGTGGGTGCGGCTTAGCTGACTAATTAGGTAAGTTGCTAGATTGTTATGGACCGTGGAAGGCGCGGGAAATGGGAGTCGAGTGAGGACTGCCCTAGGAACTGCATGGCACAAGAGGGGGCCCGTGGGTGGGAGAATTGGAGATTCTAGCCTGCCGGTGAAACCTTAGTGAGTCCATACATCTAGTAACCCCTTTGTAAAGGCTATTTTGTGATCTTTTGGCCATACACCGACGGTTGTGTACTGGTATAATGGAGGTTCTGCAGTCGCCGACGGGTGACAAAATCACAAACTTGTGGATAAAGAGGTGCAAACTCTGCAGAGTCTAAAACTATCATGATAGCCGAGCTTACGGTCATGAGCGCCTGGCCAACTTCCATGCTTAGTTGGGATGGTTATTGGTTATGGTTATTGGGTATGGTTTTGGAGGGTTTGGTTTTGTTTTGGGGACTGTTGAGTCCGGGTGATAAGATGGGTTGCATGACTGTTGAGTCATGGCAACGAGATTGGTCGCGGTGTGAGACGGAAATTGTTTATGAGATGAAATGGTAGCGAATACGAGATGGTATTCGTGAGATGGTAGCGAATACGAGAAGGTATTCGTGAGCAAGAATGAGGTTGATTAATGTCTGGTTGGTACATGGAAGGTAGTGAACATAGCGGAGGTATGATTGGTATTTTAGTACATGTTGGGATTACATTCCCTTAAAGATAAGTTGCTGTTTTATCATGGTTTTGATAAATAACTTTGCTTTCTGCAATGAGCTTTTTATACCTACCTTGTTGTGAGCTATAAATCATATTTTCCCTCACTTGCTGAGTACATCATTGTACTCAAAACTTGCATTATTATTTCATCATCAGCAACAGGAGAAGA
Source organism: Neostapfia colusana (assembly GCA_030760725.1). Classification (NCBI taxonomy): domain Eukaryota; kingdom Viridiplantae; phylum Streptophyta; class Magnoliopsida; order Poales; family Poaceae; genus Neostapfia; species Neostapfia colusana. Next base: position 102,710,342 of record JASWHV010000007.1, read on the forward strand.
TTACTATGAAGACCAAGTGGAGCATTAGGCGTGTAATCTGTCCACAACCTTGCCTGTGGGGATGGAGTAGAGATGGAGCCACTACTGCTTAGATTGCTTCCGCATTTGTTAGAAGACTTCCGCTGTGAGCATGAGTCCAAGACTCATGAGACATTGTAATAAACTCTGTTATTCGTGGTCGTATATATTCTGAAATTCAGTTTGTGGATGATGTGTATATGTGTGATGAACATCCTGGCTACACATATGCATCAGTTCTCGGTTCTGTGGTTTTCCACAGAGTTGAGGGTGTCACAGATTGGTATAGAGCCACGGGGTTACAGTAGGATACACGTTTAGATAGATGACAGATTGGTATCAGACATAGATTGGTAGCTAAGCCACGCTGACATAGGATGCAAGCCTAGGAAAGGCCATAGTTGAATCACAGATTGGCAACACCCTAAGCCATATAGGACCCCCATTGAGCAAGTCTTGAATAGGAGTTGTGTGAGCCCTTGCGATGATTGTTTATGATTGTGTGTTTAGTGTGAGTTGCGGGACGTCTCAAAGCGTTGTCCATATCCACACATAAGTAGAAAGAGGTGTGAGATGCCTCGGCACTTGTTCACATCCTCATATGGGCCAATATATATAGTCCAATCCACCTTGATGCATAGAGTTGAGGGGATCTACCTAACCTTCTAACCTTCTATTCTATTTCGTTCTCTCTCACAGATGGTGAGAGGAAATGCCGGCCGAAGGAACATCCGTGACAACCAAGAGGATGGCCACGATGAAGTTCCTGTTAACCCCGGAGCTGATGAGAACAACTTGGAACGGTTGATGGCCATCTAGAATCAACTTATGCAAACCATGATCCAAACTTTGGGTCAGTTGCAGGCCAACAACAACAACAACCCCGTTCCGGCACCACCGTGAGCACCACCGCTGGCTCATAACAGACTGGGTGAATTCATGAGGACTCGACCACCAACCTTTGCTCAAGCTAACAACCCCATGGAGGCCGACGACTGGTTGAAATCCATGGAGAAGAAGCTTGCCATAGTGCAGTGCAATGACCGAGAGAAGTTTCTTTTTGCGTCGCACCAACTCATGGGAGCTGCCGTTGACTGGTGGGATGCCCTATGCAACGCTCATGTCGACCCGGAGGCGATCACTTAGACTGAGTTCAAGGAGAGTTTCCGCTCTCATTACATCCCTGCCGGTGTAATGATGCTCAAGAGACAGGAGTTTGAAGGTCTCCGCCAAGGACAGAGAAGCGTGAATGAGTATCTCAACAAGTTCACACAACTGTCCCAGTAATGCCCCCGAAGATGTTAACTCAGACCCGAGGAAGCAATACCTGTTCATGAGAGGGTTGAACAATGAGATTCAGGTTCAGCTCCTCAACAATTACTACGCGAGCTTCCAGAAGCTGGTTGACAAGGCTATAGTAGTCGAAAGCAAGATCCGAGAGATCGAGCGAGAGTGCAAGAGGACGATGCCATACCAGCCCCAAGGGAGCAACGTGCAACCTCGGTACATGCCCCCGGCCGCACCACAGTATGGATCGACCGCTCCTGCGTACCGCCCTAGTCAGCCACCACAACAATGACCCGTTGCACAAGCACCTCGTGTGCCCTTGCCTTCTGTGCCCTGACCCGACATGGGCGCTCCTGTTCAAAACCCCCGACCCAACGTACCTGCTGCCGTAGGCAACAGGGCATGCTTTGCATGTGGGGGAAACAGGGCACTTCGCGAGCCAGTGCCCGAGGAGAGGCCCTGGACAGCAAGGTAACATGCCCAAGCAGAACCCGCGACCAAACGGAGGGGACAATCAAGGAAACCGTGGACAGCAGAACTATGCTCGCGACAACGTGAACCATGTCTCTGCTGCGGAAGCACAACAGGCTGAGGATGATGTGAAGATCACTCCTGCAGATATACACAACACTCGCATGGTAGACATGCAAGGTCCAATTACTAGAGCTCGAGCACGACAATTGAATTTAGAGGTAAGCTCATTCCTGAACAATTCTTTATATGTGAATTTTGAGAGTATGTTGCTACCTAATGGATTAATTATGATTAAGAACCATGGAGAGGACATGGAGATACATGGAGAGGGGTTTGGAGGCGTGGAGGACCATAAAATACGCTAACAGGAAGTTAGAGACCGAGCCCAACTCAAACTCAAGTCCAACTCGGGCCCAGGAGCAGTCCACCTTAAAATGGATGCAGAGGAGGCATACTGACTCCGTTTTTGACGTTCTACATATGCACAGAAAGCTGAGAGGATAAACTTTCCAATGGAACTGGACCCACGTCAAAATTCCCTAGGAGTCGACGGGAAACTTTGAAACATTATAAAGTTTAGAGTCTGTCAGGGTGTTGCATCACCTAGTTGGGTCATTGGGCCTTGTATCGAGTCCAAGTCCATTATGTACGTGTCTTAGGGTTAGGTCACGACCCCAGCACCCCCCCTGGTCATCCTCCACCTCCTTTATACCCCCTAGCCACCGTCACAAACAGCTGGGTTTTGCTTAGATTATTCTGTCAAGAACAGTTTCGCCGTTCATAGGTTTGTGAGACCCCAACATGAGTGTTTCATATCTTTCAGCAATTTGGTTGCATTATTTCTTGTTCTTGCTTGTGTTCTTCGATTCGCAGGCAAGGATTAGCCTTCCTGGTGAGGTCAACCGCGCAATATCGGTTGATAACCTGAGGAGACGTGGTGCTGCGATTGCAGGGTTCAGAACGTGTTGTTTGGAAGCCGGATCGATTTGTGTCAAGTGTCCACCAAATCGAGAGTTATCAGAACCTTTCGGAAGATCGAGACCCCTGTACACATCAAGTGGTAATCAGAGCTTTAGGTGCACCGTCAGGTTCACCTTCCCCTAGTTTTGTTTATCTTGAACTCGTCCTATCGTCCACGAAAAAGCCAAAAAAATATAGTCATAGGTTTCCCCATCCCAGACCAGGTTTAGCCTTTTGCACAATTCTTTTTTGGAGTCCGTAGTGTGGAATTTGTGTCCTAGTTCGTGTTTTGTTGCTGGTTTAATCGTGTTTTGTTCCTACTCTGTTATTCCATCCGCTGCATTCCATCGAAACCCTAGCTGCCACAATCATTATCAAATCGGTCACCATAACTATTCATTGTGCTAGGGTTATCCTTGTTCTTCAGTTTTCATCACATGTTACGTGAGTTTATCCTCCTTGATATACGCACACCATCCCACACGTTGTCACCATCATATCCAATTTTTTTCTCACCACCGCTTCCAATTCAGCTCCACCAAAAACATAATCTTGTGGTGCTGTCTTAAAACAGCCATAACCTTGGCATTGGGTTAAATTACATTGTCCATATTCACTTTGGAAGATTAATTATTTGGCATTTAAAGGCTCAACAATAATCATAAAGAAACATATTGAATTTCTGTTGTCCACATCTTCTTTTTTCAAGTGAGCTGAAAATTTGTGCGACGTGTATATTAGTGCTCCTGATTTCACGGCAGATATAAAAAAAATCAAAGAAAAAATATAGAAAAGAAAATTTGTGAAGAGGAGCACAAATATCAAAACTTGGGTGTGTTATTTTCCCTTGTGGTGCAATTGTTCCTGCTCAATTATTGTCCTTATCATTCATACTTCTTGCTGTCTTGTTCATAACATCCGGGATAAGACACGAGTAGACCAGCAGCTAGGATAAGTGTTTGGACATCTATTCAGCATTACTATCTGTTATTGAATTGTGTGCTACTCACATATATTTGGCCATCCAAACTCCACATTCATCCTTTCGAACAGCACAAGTTTTTGACCCTTGCAATCGCTGAATCACATCGTCCAGGTATCCTTTGCCTTGTTGTGGTAAGAAACTTGTAAGAGCTTGGTAAGACTCGACCCATTGCTTTGTGAGTTCCACCATCATTGCGTAGTAGTTAATAGGGATAATCTAGTTGTTTTCCATATTATTCTTGCTAACAATGTCAGATCATGGTGATCCTACGGAGTGTCTTTTGAAAAGTGAGATGAAGGGTTACATAGAACAAATGATGAAGTCTGTCAAGGAAGCAATCGCACAAGGGGTAAAATATTATCTTGCTGAATAGAGAATACCCCACACCCTTGAAAGATTGGACAAACACTTAACCTCGCTAGTTGGAAGGATTGATGATATGGAGACCCACCTACCATTCAGCCATGATGTACCCATCACAACAACTTTGAAGAAGAAGAAGACGTGTTGTGTGATGTCAATGGAGAGGTGGATACACGTGCTGCGCAGAATGTACATCTACGTCAACGCCTTCGTCAAAACACTCATGGTATGGTAGGAAACAACATGCGTGGTAACAATAACCGCCCTATTGATGACCCTTTTGCTAAAGTTAAATTTTCCATACCTTTATTTTCTGGTGCCTATGATGTTGAGGCATATCTTGATTGGGAAATGATGGTTGAGCAGAAATTTAATTCCCACCTTGTTCCTGAACAACATAGAGTTCGACAAGCCACTAGTGAGTTTAAGGATTTTGCTATAATATGGTGGAATGAACTAGGTACCACACGCTTACAACCTGATACATGGGAACGTTTAAAACAAGCTATGCGTAATCGTTTTGTTCCTCCATCCTACCAACGTGATTTATGAAAGAAATTGCAGCGCTTAGAGCAGGGAAATAATTCTGTCCAAGATTATTACGCGGAGCTTCAAATGGGGACACTGAAGATAAAATTTGTCGTTTCTATGGGGCGTTGAGACGCGAGATACAGGATATTGTTGATTATAAGGAATTTAATACTGTCAGCCAGTTGTTCCAGCTTGCTATGCTTGCAGAAAAGGAGTTACAGGATCGTCAACAAAAGAACAAGAGCAGCAGCGGTGCCTCCTACACTCCACGCACGACAACATCTTCGGCGGCGTCCAAGTCATTCCGTTTTGATGCCCTTTCACCAAAACCAGCAGCCAAGCTTTCTTCTGGCAGCAACAACGTTTCAGCAGCACCGAAACCACCCCCTGCACGACCTGCGGATTCGGGTAAAAATTCCATGCAGGTACCCGCCAAAAGTGCTTCATCCGTTGCTTCAACAGGACGCACTTCCGACATTCAGTGCCACCGCTGCCATGGTCTTGGTCATGTGCAAAAAGATTGTCCTAGTCAGCGGGCATACGTTGCTACAGATGAGGGAGGATACATCAGCACCTCCGATGTCGAAGACAACAATGATGATGAAGCTGCCACGGACAATGATGAGGGACATGTTTTTGGGAGTGAAGACACATCAGCCTACATGAACATCATTGTGCAGCAGGTGCTGAACACACAGGTACAACAACTTGATAGATTACAACGCCATAATTTGTTTCAGATTTTCTTTGTCATTAAGAACCGGCGAGCACGTGTCATCATTGATGGAGGAAGCTGCAACAACTTGGTGAGTTCTGAATTGGTCAAGAAGCTTAGCTTGAATACACGACCACACCCACATCCGTACTATATCCAATGGTTGAATGATTATGGAAGAGCTAAGGTAACACAAACTTGCAGAATTCTGTTTTCCATTGGTACATATGTTGATTCCGTTGATTGTGATGTGGTACCCATGCAAGCGTGTTCACTTTTATTGGGTCGACCTTGGGAACATGATAAGGATGCTTTGCACTATGGTAGAAGTAATAAATATACTTTTATGTATAAATGAAAGAAAATTACTTTGATACCTTTGACTCCTGCTAAAATTGTACAAGCTGATAGGGAGAGAGCTGGAATTTCTAGTAGTTCTAAATTAGAAAATCAACAAGTCATTAATTCTGTGTTACCACCAAATAATGAGAGATCTACACCTAGTTCTAAGACTGAGGGAATTAAATTGAAGGGCCGTGTAATGCTTGCTACAAAATCAGACCTTGTTGAAATTTCTGATCATGATATTTGCTGTGCATTGGTGTGCAAACAAGTTTTGTTCTCCATTGATGATATTGCTAGGTCTTTGCCTCCAGCAGTTACTAACTTGTTGCAAAAGTATGAGGATATTTTTCCAGCTGTGATACCCCCGGGACTTCCACCTTTGAGAGGGATTGAACATCAAATTGATTTGATTCTAGGTGCAATTTTGCCAAACCGTGCTGCATATAGGACCAACCCCGAGGAGACTAAGGAAATTCAGGGGCAAGTCCAAGACCTTTTGGACCGTGGGTATGTACGTGAAAGCCTTAGTCCTTGTGCTGTTCCTGTACTTTTAGTTCCTAAAAAAGATGGTACTTGGCGTATGTGTGTTGATTGTAGAGCCATTCACAATATTACTATAAGGTATCGTCATCCTATTCCTAGGCTAGACGACATGCTTGATGAGTTGTGTGGTTCTATAATTTTCACTAAGATTGACTTGCATAGTGGTTACCACCAAATAAGAAAGAAATTGGGAGATGAATGGAAAACAGCTTTCAAAACCAAATTTGGGTTGTATGAGTGATTAGTATTGCCTTTTGGTTTAACTAATGCACCAAGTACATTCATGCGTTTGATGAATGAGGTTTTGAGAACTTTTATTGGAAAATTTGTGGTGGTTTACTTTGATGATATCTTGATTTATAGCAAGTCATTGGATGAACATATGGATCATTTACGTGCTGTTTTTAATGCTTTGAGAGATGCACGTTTATTTGGTAACCTTGAGAAGTGCATCTTTTGTACGAATCGAGTTTCCTTTCTTGGCTATGTTGTGACTCCACAGGGAATTGAGGTGGATGAGATGAAAATTCAAGCGATCAAGAGCTGGCCAATACCTCAAGCCATCACACAGGTAAGGAGTTTTCTTGGTCTTGCAGGTTTCTACCGACGTTTCATCAAGGATTTTAGCACTATTGCTGCCCCACTGCATGAGTTGACTAAGAAAGGTGTGGTATTCCATTGGGGAAAAGCACAAGAGGAGTCCTTTGACACCTTGAAGGACAAGCTTACACACGCACCATTGCTGCAACTTCCTGATTTTAGTAAGACTTTTGAACTTGAATGTGATGCTAGTGGAGTTGGCATTGGTGGTGTCTTACTGCAAGGTGGTAAACCGGTTGCATACTTTAGTGAAAAACTTAATGGTCCTGTCCTGAATTACTCCACATATGATAAAGAATTTTATGCTCTCGTACGATGCTTAGAGACATGGCGTCATTATTTATGGCCTAAAGAATTTGTTATTCATTCTGATCATGAATCGCTAAAGCATATTCGTTCTCAAAATAATCTGAATCGTAGACATTCAAAATGGATTGAATTTATTGAGTCTTTTCCTTATGTCATTAAACATAAGAAAGAGAAGGATAATTTGATCGCTGATGCATTGTCTAGACGATATAATATGATGTCCCAACTTGATTGTCAAATTTTTGGACTTGAATCAATTAAAGAACAATATGCTCTTGATGCTGATTTTAAAGATGTGTTGCTGCATTGTAGAAAAGGTCATACCTGGAATAAATTTGTACTGGATGATGGATTCTTGTTTAGAGCTAACCGCCTATGCATTCCAGTTGGTTCCATTCGTCTTTTGTTATTACAGGAGGCACATGGTGGAGATTTGATGGGCCATTTTGGCGCAAAGAAGACGGAGGATGTTCTGGCCCCACATTTCTTTTGGCCAAAGATGAGGAGAGATGTAGAGCGATTTGTGGCTCGCTGCACCACATGTCAGAAAGATAAGTCCCGTTTGAATCCACATGGTTTATACATGCCTCTTCCCACTCCTTCCATTCCTTGGGCGGATATCTCTATGGACTTTGTTTTGGATTGCCTAGGACTAAGAGGGGGAGGGACAGCATTTTTGTTGTGGTGTACCATTTTTCTAAGATGGCACATTTTATACCGTGTCAGAAAAGTGATGATGTTGTACATATTGCTGACCTTTTTTTTAAAGAGATTGTTCGCTTGCATGGTATGCCTTCTACTATTGTTTCAGATCGTGATGCTAAATTTTTGAGTCACTTTTGGCGCACCCTATGGAACAAGTTGGATACAAAACTGTTGTTCTCTACAACATGTCACCCACAAACTGATGGGCAAACAGAAGTAGTGAACCGCACTTTGGGCACCATGTTGAGAGCTGTTTTGAAGAAAAATTTAAAGATGTGGGAAGAATGTTTGCCACATGTGGAGTTTGCATATAATCGGGCAACACATTCTACCACCAAGGTAAGTCCTTTTCGGGTAGTGTATGGATTCAATCCTCGTGCTCCTATTGATATCTTGCCTTTACCTACTAGTGAGAGAACTCATAATGATGCAAAGGAACGTGCTGATTTTATTTTGAAAAATCATGAGACCACTAAACACAATATTGAAAAGATGAATGAAAAATATAGAATTGCTGGTAGTAAAGGTAGGCAGGAAGTTAGACTTGAACCGGGTGATTTAGTTTGGTTACACTTGAGAAAGGATAGATTTCCAGAACTGAGAAAGTCTAAATTGATGCCTAGAGCTGATGGTCCTTTTAAAATACTTGAGAAAATTAATGATAATGCATATAAACTTGAGTTGCCTCCTGAGTTTGGGGTTAGTCCCACCTTTAACATTTCAGATTTGAGGCCATATTTGGGAGAAGAAGATGAGCTTGAGTCGAGGACAACTCCAATGCAAGAGGGGGAGGATGATGTGGACATCACTCCTGCAGATATACACAACACTCACATGGTAGATATGCAAGGTCCAATTACTAGAGCTCGAGCACGACAATTGAATTTAGAAGTGAGCTCATTCCTGAACAATTCTTTATATGTGAATTTTGAGAGTATGTTGCTACCTAATGGATTAATTATGATTAGGAACCATGGAGAGGACATGGAGATACATGGAGAGGGGTTTGGAGGCATGGAGGACCATAAAATACGCCAACAAGAAGTTAGAGACCGAGCCCAACTCAAACTCGAGTCCAACTCGGGCCCAGGAGCAGTCCACCTTAAAATGGATGCACAGGAGGCATACGGACTCCGTTTTTGACGTTCTACATATGCACGGAAAGCTGAGAGGATAAACTTTCCAATGGAACTGGCCCCACGTCAAAATTCCCTTGGAGTCGACGGGAAACTTCGGGACAATATAAAGTTTAGAGTCTGTCAGGGTGTTGCATCACCTAGTTGGGCCATTGGGCCTTGTATCGAGTCCAAGTCCATTATGTACGTGTCTTAGGGTTAGGTCACGACCCCAGCACCCCCTGGTCGTCCTCTACCTCCTTTATACCCCCTAGCCGCCGTCACAAACAGCTGGGTTTTGCTTAGATTATTCAGTCAAGAACAGTTTCGCCGTTCATCGGTTTGTGAGACCCCAACTTGAGTGCTTCATATCTTTTAGCAATTTGGTTGCATTATTTCTCATTCTTGCTTGTGTTCTTCGATTCGCAGGCAAGGATTAGCCTTCTTGGCGAGGTCAACCGTGCAATATCGGTTGATAACCTGAGGAGACGTGGTGCTGCGATTGCAGGGTTTAGAATGTGTTGTTCGGAAGCCGGATCGATTCGTGTCAAGTCTCCACCAAATCGAGAGTTATCAGAACCTTTCGGAAGATCGGGACCCCTGTACACATCAGAGGACGTCGAGAATTGGTATGTTTTTTGCCAACTCCAACCCAGCCACCGTCTTATTTGATTCTGGAGCATCACATTCTTTCATATCATCCAAGTATGTTGCCAAGCATAATCTACCCATATCACATTTAAAATGTGCTATGTTAGTTAATTCTCTCGGTGGAGAGATGGGGACTAATATAGTATGTCCGAAAGTAAGTCTTAAAATAAGGGGAGTAGACTTCCTTGCCAACCTCACATAATACCCGGGATGGATTGGTTAAGCAAGCACAACGGGGTAATCCAATGTGCTGAAAGAAGCATGCAGTTGACAAATGAGCACGGTATTCGTGTCGAGTTTGAGTCAGCCCAACAAACAACCGAAAGGGCAATTTTGAACCACGTTGAAGGAGCAACATTGGACAGCGTTCCAGTGGTTCAGGAATTCACGGACGTGTTTCTAGAGGAGCTTCCAGGTATGCCACCTGACCGGGACATTGAGTTTGCCATTGATTTGGTACCCGGAACTGCACCCATAGCAAAGAGACCCTATAGGATGCCCGCCAATGAACTAGTGGAACTCAAGAAGCAAATTCAGGAGCAGTTGGAGAAGGGTTTTATACGTCCAAGCTCGTCACCATGGGGAGCCCCCGTGCTCTTCGTAGACAAGAAGGATGGGACCCAAAGAATGTGCGTGGACTATAGGTCCCTCAACGAGGTGACAATCAAGAACAAATACCCTCTGCCCCGTATAGAGGACCTATTCGACCAAATGAAAGGAGCCTGAGTGTTCTCCAAGATTGATCTTCGGTCGGGATACTTCCAACTGAATATTAAGCCCTCCGATATCCCAAGACTGCCTTTTGAACACGGTATGGTTCGTATGAATATACCGTCATGTCTTTTGGGTTAACAAATGCACCCGCATACTTCATGTATTTTATGAACAAGGTTTTCATGGAGTACTTGGATAAGTTCGTCGTGGTTTTCATCGACGATATTATGGTGTATTCAAAAAGTGAGGAGGAGCATGAAGAACATTTGAAATTGACCTTGCAGAAAATGTGTGAGCATCAATTGTATGCCAAGCTTAACAAGTGTCAATTTTGGATAAAGGAGATATCGTTCCTAGGCCACATTATCTCCGAGGAGGGAGTATCGGTTGACCCCAGGAAAGTGGGATATGTCCTGAAGTGGAACCAACCTCAAAACGTGAAGGACATTCAGAGTTTTCTTGGGATGGCTGGATACTACCGATGCTTCATCAAGGACTTCTCTAAGATAGCAAAGCCTATGACGGAGTGGTTAACAAAGGGAAAAGCCTTCCAATGGACACCAGCATGCCAAGAAAGTTTTGAGGAACTCAAGAGAAGGCTAACCACAGCGCCGATTTTTGGTATTGCCGGACGTGGGCAAGAGCTTTGACATATATTGTGACGCATGCAGACAGGGGCTCGGATGTGTGCTCATGCAAGAAGGACAAGTGGTAGCCTATGCCTCACGACAATTAAAGAAGCACGAGCTTAATTATCCTACACATGGCTTGGAGCTAGCAGAAGTAGTGCATACATTGAAGATTTGGAGACATTATATACTTGGTCATCGATATGAGATCTATACGGATCATAAAAGCCTCAAGTACATATTTACACAAACGGACCTGAATTTGAGGCAACGTCGATGGTTGTAACTCATCAAGCATTACGATATTGGAATCAACTACCACCCTGGGAGGGCCAATGTAGTAGCTGATGCATTGAGCCGGAAGGGAGCATGTCACCAACTCACGGTTCGGGAACTACCACCCGAACTATGTAAGGAGTTCGAACGGTTACACCTCAGATTCTTGAACAACATGGAAGAGATGGAGATCCACTCTTCATTGGAGCAAGAGATAAGAGATGGCCATGCAACAGATGAGGAGATCAAGGAGATCAAGGAAAGGATCCGACAAGGAATAGAGAAGGATTTCGGAGAAGATGAGAAGGGTACGCTTTGGATAGGAAAAAGAATTTGTGTGCCTAACGTGAAGCACATCCGCGACATGATATTAAAAGAGGCACATGATTCACCCTATTCCATACATCCCGGAAGTACCAAAATGTACAAGGACTTGAAAACTTGTTATTGGTGGGATGGTATAAAAAGGGACATAGCCGAATATGTTGCCCTATGCGACACATGCCAACGGGTGAAGGCCGAACATCAAAGACCTGCTGGATTGTTGCAACCTTTGAAGGTACCTGAGTGGAAGTGGGAGGACATCAGTATGGATTTCATCGTCGGATTGCCACATACTCAGTCGGGTTATGACTCCATCTGGGTTATCGTGGACCGATTGACGAAAACATCCCATTTTCTCACTGTAAGGGCCAAGTACAACGTTGCACAATTAGCCGAGTTGTACATGGAGCAGATCGTGTGCCGTCATGGAATCCCAAGGAGGATAGTCTCAGGTCGAGGTTCTCAGTTTACCTCTAGATTTTGGAGGAAGCTACAGAAAGCTATGGGTACACGACTGGATTTTAGCTCCGCCTATCACCCCACAAACCGATGGACAAACTGAAAGGACAAACCAAATTTTGGAGGACATGTTGGGAGCTTGCACCTTGAAACATGGGCGTAGTTGGGATAGGAGTTTACCGTACGCCGAATTCTCCTATAACAACAGCTATCAAGCTAGCTTGAAGATGTCGCCTTTCGAAGCATTGTATGGTAGGCGGTGTAGAACGCCGCTGTTCTGGAACGAGACCGGAGAGAACCAGGTGTTTGGACCCGAAGTACTACAAGAAGCTGAAAAGCAAGTCCAAACGATATGGGAGAACTTAAAGGCTGCTCAGTCACGACAGAAAGGCTATGCGGACAATAGGCGAAGGAAGTTGACCTTCGAAGTAGGAGACTTCGTATACCTTAAGGTATCACCTATCCATGGCCAACGGCGTTTCAACGTCAAAGGCAAGCTAGCACCTCGCTACATCGGACCATTTAAGATTTTGGACAAGCAAGGAGAAGTAGCCTATCAACTAGAGCTCCCAACATATCTCTCCGACGTACATGACGTGTTTCATGTATCCCAGCTCAAGAAGTGCTTGAGAGTACCAGAGGAGCAAGTACCAATGGAAGATCTTGAACTTCAAGAGGACCTGACTTATGCGGAACACCCTGTCCGAATTTTGGACATAAGGGAAAGGGTCACAAGGAACAAAGTGATCCGATGGTGCAAGGTACAATGGAGCCATCACACCGAAGCTGAAGCCACATGGGAGCGTGAAGAAGACATCAAGGCAGAATTCCCTCATCTATTCTCTACCAACAAATCTCGAGGGCGAGATTCCATTTAAAGGGGGTGGATTTGTGACACCCTCATTTTTGGTTTCTGCATGTATTCATGTAGAGAAAACATATTTTTAAAAGAAGTGGGGACAGAGAAAGAATTAAAAAGATGGCCAAAAAGAGCAAAAATCCAGTTCACCAAGAGTGCCGAAGACAACTCTCACGGCCCGCTGGCCATGTGGTGCCTTCGGAGCTCATCCCCGGAAAGGGGGAGAGGTCCGACCCCGTGGGACACATGTTGCCCCCGGATCTAGCCTCTGCGGAGAAGAAAGGCCAGACGTAGGACACGAGTCACCTTCGAGCTAGTCACCGCGGAAATCAGAGGACCAGTCACGCGGGATACGTGTCGATCTCGGAGCTCACCTCCGAGAGGTCCGGTTCTATTGGACACGTGTCACCACCGGAGCTTATCTCCGGGAGGTCCGTCACTGTTGGACATGTGTTAACCTCGGAGCTCGTCTCTGAGAAGAAAGGAAGTCTGGCACTATTAGGATACGTGGCACACCCGGAGCCACCTCCGAAGAGAGGGAAGGCCCGGCACTGACACTGGCGTGCGCGGAGCCACCTCCGAATAGAGAGGAGGTCCCGACCGCCAGGATACGTGGCGCACGCGGAGCTCTCCTCCGAATGAGATGGAGGTCTCGCTCGCTTGACACGCGGCACAACCGGAGCTCATCTCTGTGAAAAGGCGGAAACCAGGCCCCGGTGGACACGTGGAGCTTCCGGAGCTCATCACCGCAGAAGTAACGAGTTCTGGAGCGGTTTTGGATTCTATACGCGTGGAAATACCGGTACGGAGAGGAAACCGACATGGATTCCACAATGTTACCGCACCAAATCAACTAAAGATAAGTTGTTAAGATTCAACGACAATCTGAATAGGACTCTTATTCGAAATACAATCAGATTAGGACTCTTCTTCTCCCGATTATAAATAGGACCCAGAACCCTTGGCCGTAACCACGAACTTCTTTTCCACCTCCTGAGCCAACGACTTAGAGCCCTAGCCCCCAACTCGCCGAGTAAACCCATCGCTGGAGTTTGGTCGAGAGAGATCGCCGGAAGAGAGCCCCAACGATCTGTCTTGCTAAGAGAAGGACCCCGAGACTAAGAAGAACATAAGGTAGGTCTCCAATACTACCTTACGACATCATTGCGTTTTCTTTGCATCTGTTCTTAGATTCCTTTCGAACAGAAGCTTTTTTCGTGGACAGATCACTTCTGATTGGTTTGATCTAGATCTAAATACAAGATCATCGCCATGTCCACATTTGATCCGAACACCTCTGTTCATCATAAAATCCATGCAAACCATGCAAGAACACGTACAAACTGATCTAATAAAACTGATCATAGGATAGCATGCATATGCATCATCGCATCTAGTTAAAGTTTGTGCATGATATTGATTGTTGTAAATCTTGTATGTGCGTGATCACGTATAGAAGGACAAGCTCAGGGAGCTACCTACGACGGGCTACAACAACAAGATTTTGAGCAACCAGAACCGCAAGAACAAGGCAAGTGCCCCTTGACCATATTGATCCTATGTTTTGGGAAACTGTTTTGTTTTGCGAAAAGGTGTGTGTGCTGAGTCAAATATGATGGGAAACCCTTTTATAGGAGTTTACTAGTTTTGGTTAAACCACCCTTGTCGCCAGGGAAGTTTATGAGTCGGGTATGGTTTTACTTTTAAGCTTCGCTGAGTCCATGGGATTGGGAAGCGAGATAGACGTGTCTAGCTAACTGCACTCATAATGATAATGAGAAACTGATGTTGTTAATGAACATGGATCGGAGGGATATCTAGGCAAGCCTGGGTTTTTGAATGAGGTAGAAAGAGATGGTGGTTTACTTGCCGTAGATCTAACGACCGGTTCATGCGAGCACATGCCAGGATAACAGTGCCACCACAAGGCCAAGTATGGGTGCGGCTTAGCTGACTAATTAGGTAAGTTGCTAGATTGTTATGGACCGTGGAAGGCGCGGGGAATAGGAGTCGAGTGAGGACTGCCCTAGGAACTGCATGGCACAAGAGGGGGCCCGTGGGTGGGAGAATTGGAGATTCTAGCCTGCCGGTGAAACCTTAGTGAGTCCATACATATAGTAATCCCTTTGTAAAGGCTATTTTTTGATCTCTTGGCCATACACCGACGGTTGTGTACTGGTATAATGGAGGTTCTGCAGTCGCCGACGGGTGACGAAATCACAAACTTGTGGGTAAAGAGGTGCAAACTATGCAGAGTCTAAAACTATCATGATAGCTAAGCTTACGGTCACGAGCGCCTGGCCAACTTTCATGATTAGTTGGGATGGTTATTGGGTATGGTTTTGGAAGGTTTGGTTTTGGTTTTATTTTCGGGACTGTTGAGTCTGGGTGATAAGATGGGTTGCATGACTGTTGAGTCATGGCAACGAGATTGGTCACGGTGTGAGACGAAAATTATTTATGAGATGAAATGGTAGCGAATATGAGATGGTATTCGTGAGATGGTAGCGAATACGAGAAGGTATTCATGAGCAAGAATGAGGTTGATTAATGTCTGGTTGGGACATGGAAGGTAATGAACATAACGGAGGTATGATTGGTATTTTAGTACATGTTGGGATTACATTCGCTTAAAGATAATTTGCTGTTTTATCATGGTTTTAATAAATAACTTTGC
The DNA here is from genome assembly GCA_030760725.1 of Neostapfia colusana. Lineage (NCBI taxonomy): Eukaryota > Viridiplantae > Streptophyta > Magnoliopsida > Poales > Poaceae > Neostapfia > Neostapfia colusana. Next base: position 102,725,881 of record JASWHV010000007.1, read on the forward strand.
TTTCTGCAATGAGCTTTTTTATACCTACCTTATTGTGAGCTACATATCATATTTTCCCGCACTTGCTGAGTACATCATTGTACTCAAAACTTGCATTATTATTTCATCATCGGCAAGAGGAGAAGATTACTATGAAGACCAAGTGGAGCATTAGGCGTGTAATCTGTCCTCAACCTTACCTGTGGGGATGGAGTAGAGATGGAGCCGCTACTGCTTAGATTGCTTCCGCATTAGTTAGAAGACTTCCGCTGTTAGATTAAGACCTCCGCTGTGAGCATGAGTCCAAGACTCATGAGACAATGTAATAAACTCTGTTATTCGTGGTCGTATATATTCTGAAATTCAGTTTGTGGATGATGTGTATATGTGTGATGAACATCTGGGCACACATATGCATCAGTTCTCGGTTCCGTGGTTTTCCACAGAATTGAGGGTGTCACAATGACAACTGAACCGGGTCAACTTTTACACCTTGACACCGTAGGACCTTCACGTGTTCAATCCTTCGGAGGTAAATGGTTGGTTCTTGTGATTGTTGATGACTATTCTAGATACTCTTGGGTTTACTTTATGGCATCTAAGAATGAAGCTTTTAGTCACTTTAGAACTTTATTTCTTAGATTATCAATTGATCACCCAGGATCTTTAAAAGCAATTAGAAGTAATAATGGAACCGAATTTAAAAATCAATCGTTTGATCACTTTTGTGCTGAAAATGCAATAGATCATCAATTTTGTTCACCATCTGTACCTCAACAAAACGGTGTTGTAGAGAGAAAGAACAGAACCTTAGTTGAGATGGCTAGGACTATGTTTGATGAATATCAAACTCATAGGAAATTTTGGGCTGATGCAATTGCAACCGCTTGTTATGTCTCAAATCGTGTTTTCTTACGTGCTAAGCTAGGTAAAACACCATATGAGCTCAGGTTTGGACATAGGTCTAGTGTCACACACTTTAGGGTCTTTGGTTGCAAATTCTTTGTTAAGAAACATGGTAATCTTGATAAATTCGATGCTACATCTGTTGATGGCATGTTTCTTGGTTATCCATCTCATACTAGAGGCTACCGTGTGCTTTTACTTGATACTAACAAAATTGTGGAGAATTGTGAGGTTTCTTTTGATGAAGCTAGCCCAGGTACTAGTTCAAATATTGCAGGTCCGGATCCATATCCGCAAGGGGAGAGTATTTTCGTTAAAGAAGAGGAAGAAGTGGTGCTGCTGCCCGAAAATTCAGCAGCTAATGACATTGTTCCAGCTCTTGATCTTGATTCACAGCCAGCACCGACGACCACCATTGCTGGTCCAGATCCTCCTCACGTCACAAGCTCATCTATTTGTGATGAACATGAAGAAGAAGAAGCTTGTGAAGTGTCCACTCCCCTCCGGATTCTCAGAAGTCATCCTCCACAACAAATTATTGGAAGCTTGCAAGAACGAGTTACAAGATCCAAGTTTTTCGACCCCAATTCTCATGCTCATTCTGCTTTTGTTGCTTCTATTGAACCAAAATATATATCACACGCACTCACTAATGAATCTTGGATTATTGCCATGCAAGAAGAGTTAGAAAATTTTGAAAGATATAATGTATGGAAACTTGTACCTCCACCTCAAGGTCACACTTTAATTGGAACTAAATGGGTGTTTAGAAATAAACAAAGTGAGGATGGCGTTGTAGTTAGGAATATGGATAGGTTGGTTGCTCAAGGTTTCACACAAGTTGAAGGTCTAGATTTTGATGAAACTTTTGCTCCTGTTGCTAGATTAGAAGCCATAAGAATTTTGTTAGCTTTTTCTGCATCTAAAAGTTTTAAGCTATATCAAATGGATGTTAAAAGTGCTTTTCTTAATGGCTACATAGATGAGGAGGTTTATGTCAAACAACCACTTGGTTTTGAAAATCCAAATTTTCCTAATCATGTTTACAAACTGTCCAAAGCCTTGTACGGTCTCAAACAAGCCCCTAGAGCATGGTATGATAGGTTAAAAACATTTTTACTTGAAAAGGGGTTTACCATGGGAAAGGTTGATAAAACTCTTTTTGTGATTAAGAATGGCAATGACTCGTTATTCGTTCAAGTGTATGTGGATGATATTATCTTTGGTTATGCTTCTCATGATCTTGTGTCCAAGTTTTCAGCTATGATGAGTTCAGAATTTGGGATGAGTATGATGGGAGAACTCACGTACTTTTTGGGGCTGCAAATCAAGCAAACCAAGGAGGGTACCTTTGTGCATCAAAGAAAGTATACAAAAGATCTCCTAAGGCGCTTCAACATGGACAAAAGCAAGCCTCTTCAGACACCAATGGGAACAGCAACAACACTTGAACTTGATGAAGATTGTGATCCCGTTGATCAAAAAGAATATAGAAGCATGATCGGATCACTTTTGTATCTCACGGCATCAAGACCGGACATACAATTCAGCGTATGTCTTTGTGCACGGTTTCAAGCCTACCCACGTGCTTCACATCGTCAAGCCATCAAAAGGATTCTTAGTTACTTACATGGAACTCAAGAATTTGCCATTTTTCTTCCTTCTTCCTCAACCGTTACTTTGAAAGCTTTTTCCGATACTGATTTTGGGGGTTGTAGGATTGATAGGAAAAGTACTTCTGGTGCTTGTCATTTTCTTGGTTATTCACTTGTTGCCTGGTCCTCTAGAAAACAAAGTTCAGTTGCACAATCCACAGCCGAATCGGAATATGTAGCTGCTGCTACTGCTTGCTCACAAATTCTTTGGGTTGTTCAAACACTTAATGACTATGGGGTTGATCTAGATAGTATTCCACTGTTTTGTGATAACACTAGTGCCATTTGCATTGCTAAAAACCCCGTGCAACATTCGAGAACTAAGCACATTGACATTATGTATCACTTTCTCCGTGATAATGTCGATAAAAGGAACATTGTGCTTCACCATGTAGATACCAAACAACAATTGGCTGACATTTTTACAAAACCTTTGGATTTCACTCATTTTTGTTACATTCGTAGTGAAATAGGGGTTATGCATCCTCATGGCTTAAATTGAGGGAGAATTTTGAAACTTGGGAAGTCTATGTGTGAATCTGAAATTAAAATAATATGAGCATAGTATTTCATGCATATATGACTTTGTGATTCCTTTTTCATGCTGAAAGTTCTTACTAAATTACTCGTGTTATACATTTTGTAGTTTTACCATGTCTAGTAATTGGAATAATTACTCACACTAAATATAATCATGGTCACTTGCTGTTTTGAACTTGTTGCATGCTCACAAGTGCTTTTAATCATAAAGAATTAATCAAGTAATCAACTCACATGTTGAGTTTTTATGTTCAAATAAAAAGAATGAGAAAAGATCAAGAGAATATGCATGCATCGCACTTCTTCTTTTGAGATGGATTATTATTTTACTAAGTTTTTGGTGTGTTTTGGTGGTTATGGCTGATATCATTTTGCTATGATTTACAACATGCTTATGTGAGGTGCTCACGTAAGATGTTGTAGTTTCGGAACTAACGAGAGTCAAGTCGAGGACTTGTGCTCGGAAGTATTGGTTGTTTATTCATGTGCAGGTGTTGCTTGAGTTCAAGACATGGCTGGTGACGGGATCCATTGAACTAGTCCTATGGAGAAGATGAGGTTCAACAACCAAGTTCGGGAGGATTTGTGGTTGAGTTGATCGGGAGGTTGCGCAGTATGTTTGAATCAAGAACAATGCATATGAAGGTATCTTGGACGTTGTTGGAAGATGTTTGCACGTGTGTAAGGAGTGCATGGACGTGGGTGCATGGTTCCAAGGCGTGATGAAGAGATGTGGACGTAAAGAATTGGTCGGAAAGGTCCAACCGACTAGGTTATGGACTCAGGCTGCGGCTGAGTCGTGTTTGACTCAAATATGGAAAGTTTTGAGTTGGTTATGATAGGATTTCGTGTGGGACATGAAGTTGAGTTGTTTTAGGAATGTTTGAGACGTTCCTAAGGTATTTGGAAGTCTTAAGATTGCTTCTATCTGCGTATAGAAGAGTCCTGAGCAATATTGGAAAGTTACAGTTTGAATCCAAGTAGGAGTAGGAGTCCTAGTTTGAGTTGATTTGGCCTTTGGACTGGTTATATAAGCAAGGGAGGCCAGAGCTCGTGGTGCACGACTTTGGGGCTGTTCCTCTTGTGTTTTGATAAATAAAATTCGTATTCTAAAGGAACTTTTGTGCCTTGTTCGTCCGACTTGTTTCAGACAAGTTTTTCTCATCGAGTTTCTGTTCAGCACTACCTTGCTTCGGTGGTTTTATCATAACTCGAGTTTTACAGATCCAATTGATGTGATTCTTTTTGGGTTGCCTTTAAACTTGATTATATATCATCTGTGAAAATTTCACGGTCATTGAATGTGTGGTTTCTTATCTACACGAGTTTCTTTGCAGTATTCCAGAACTGTTTTTCTCGCGTAGGACAGATTGACCTTTGTTCGATCTTTCGATCGTAACTTGAGTTTCTCTCAACGGATTTTCATGATTCTTGTTGTGACGTCTTCGTGACTTGATTATATACAATCTATACTAGTTTTGTCACAGTTGAACACGTTTAGATTAGACGCACACACAGTTTATTTAACAGATCAGTTTTCTGCTGGGGGTGTTTTGTTGCTTCCGCTGAAAAGTTTTTATCTACCATTCACCCCCCCTCTGGTAGCTTTACACGTGTACTTCGATCCTACAATAGGATGCTTAATAAGACTAAGGAATAGGTTGCTTAGTGATTAAACCCGTGTCTAGCCTTTCTTGTTAAATGCCTACATGTCATCTATTTCCCACACTTGCTGAGTACATTGTGTACTCAGGCGTTTGTCTTTTTCCTCTATTATAATTATTGCTCAGTAAAAAGATCAAATGAAGAAGGTCACATAGCTGCCAGTCGATTCGCCTGTGGACGGCCCTACAATCTTTTCCTCTTCCGCTGCTAATCCAAAACTCATTTTAAGGTATGTATGTTGCTTAAATTCGATATATAACTGTTTATCACGATTTGTCCTACATGTATGAACTAAACCGATCCAGGCATACATGTAGTTTGCGGCCGGTTTTGCTCTTTGTAAAACCGGGCGTGACAATCTCCAACTAAATCATTGAGCTCTTGACCAGGCTCAACGACAAATGAGGGCGGGAGATCTTCTTCTTGGTAAACATTATCGAACTCACCACCAGACGTCGGAGTATCATGGTACCCAACATCGCTTGGGGTAAATAACCGTTCACGAGGATTGACCTTTTGTACGACCCACCAAACAATCATCTCCTAGCATGGATAAGGTAGATAATACACTTACTCAACTTGGTCTGCAAGGACAAAAGAGTCATACCCTCGCAGCCTTTCGTTGTGTTTCACTTCAACCATGCCAAATTGGTTTTCACGGATTCCATTGTGGTTACCAAACCAGTCACAATCAAAGAAAACTACTTCAAGTTCCTTATTGCCGGCAAAGTTGAATTCGAGGATTTTGTTAATGATTCCATAATAATTTGTTTCCTGTCCTTCAACATCGATTGCTCTCGTCAGAACTCCGGTATTAGTCGTTACTGCAAGAGGACGGAGAGCTTCTAATTGAGTCGAACGAAATCGGAACCCGTTGACGTCGTACCGACTGTACATTCTAACTTTGAATATTCCGTAAGATAGTTGTCGCAAGTCTTGATGGACGTCGGCATCTTTTACACACTGTCCATAATATGAACTTATAAGAATATTTTTTTACATAGTACAATAACTCAGCATAGAGAAGGGTCAAGAAAATGTTACTTGATCACAAAACCAAGATAGAAAATTAGTTCCTCCATTAATGCCATCTCGTCGCATCGTTTCTACCTGCTTGCTTGTTTGCTGATGTCTAAGTTTCCAATTTTGCTTATGAAACACGATGTCCCGAAAACATGAATATTAGCATTAAGGTATAGTAAAGAATGCTACGTAGCATAGAAGTAGAACAAATACTTACTCAAAATATTTGTCCATCCCATCTATATTAGCATACATATACAGCAAAGAAGCCTTCCTTTCTTCCACGGTACATATGTAGCTCGTGCTACTACCGACAGGGGTGCCCCTCATCGCAAAAATGGATAGGTCACTAGAAGGGGGATCTTCGTACACATTGTACCACATCGTAGAAGCATTGAAATTGTGTTTTATCTGCAAAGTAAACACTTGAAAAGTATCCGATCTCCTTACGAGTAAATGCTTTAGCGATGCACCCTTCAACTCTAGCCCTATTGCCAACCATTGGTTTAATATATCTTAGAGCTCTTTCAATGTGATACATCCACCTATATTGCACAGGACCGCCCACTTTATCTTCATACAACAGATGAATAACGAGATGCTGCATTGGATTGAAGAATCTTGGAGGAAATATTTTCTCCATATTACATAAAAGAACTGGTATCTCCTTTTCCAACTTCTCCATTATCTGTATCGTGATTTCTTTAGCACATAGATGCCTATAAAAATAGCTAAGCTCACCTAATACTTTCCAAACTGCATCATCAAGGTAGCCCCGAAATATAACGGGCAGGAGTCTTTCTATAATTATGTGATAATCGTGACTCTTTAACGCATTTAGTTTTCCCATCCTAAACCCACCCAAAAGTGACCGAGAGAGCTTGCATACAATGAGACGCGGGGTCCGGATCCCGTCGTAATTTTGGCAGCATAACCCGCAGTTCGCAACTGCACGCCCAAAATGGTTTAGCATAGAACATCAGGGTTATACAACCGAAACTTCATCAGGATCCAGACCTCTCGCGTCTCACCATAAGCAAGCTCTTTCAGTCACTCTGAGGCTGTCCAAAAAAGGGACAATTCCAAACCTACACGTATGTCACGTATAGGTTCGAAACGGGTGACACATAGGTTACGTTAAAATGTTTTTCATGTGTTCCAATGAGAGAGAGATAGGAAAGAAACAGAGAGAAGGAGAAGGTTTAAGAAATGGCCGTGTTCACACGCTATTGGTTCCATTAGCCTCTGTGTCCTTGTTCCAACGAGCGTTTGCCTTCCGCATCGGTACCATTCGCTTCCGTGTCCGGTTCGATGATTGTCCGGCTTCACGGAACACAGAACAGAGGGGGCGGCGCATAGGTTACGTTAAGACGTTTTTCATGTGTTCCAATGAGAGAGAGATAGGAAAAAAATAGAGAGAGAGAGAGAGAGAGGAAAAAGGTTTAAGAAATGGCCATGTTCGCACACTATTGGTTCCATTCAGCACGGTGTCCTTGTTCCAATGACCGCTTGCCTTCCGCATCAGTACAACTCGCTTTCGTGTCCAGGTCGATGATTGTTCGACTAATTATTGCTGTACTAGCAACCGCCCAGTCCGGAGTCGTCGTAAATAACATATTATACACATGATCTCACGACGGTGTATATAGCTAACCATCGTGAGAGCTAATAATTATCACTCAATTTTAAAGACAATTTACAATGCAATTAAACACTAATACATACTATTTAATAAATTAAAGACAACTAAATTTACAATGCAATTACACACATATACAAGCAATTTACAAAAATTCAGTGTGATCATAAACGCTATTAAACAGCTGATTGGCGTGACTAACAGCAGCGGCGGCGAGTTCAGGTGAGGAGGAGGCCACGACGGCGAGATGAGGAGGAGGAGCGGTGGCGGCTGCAGAGAGTGAAGGAGACGTCGACGGCGGGGATGAGTAAGGATCGAAGAACTGAGAGAATACTGGAGTGGTCGGCTGTTGTATAAGCACAACTAATCACACACGCTAATGCAAGGTGAAGAGCAGTTGTGTGCTACGTAAAACCGGCAGCTTCTTCCTGTCCGCGTATTCTGCGTACAAACGGCGACTGCCCATGCACCAGGATCTGCACGTTCTTCTGCTCAACAATGCCATGAGAGCCATTCGCTCGTCCCAGACGTTGCGGCACCTTCCGTGAAGACCTGGCCATGCACATACACTACACTAGACGAAGTCACACCCGCAGCGCCAACAGCCATGGCGCAATGCGCCCACGACACAAACACGATGCGCTCATCCGGGGCATACAATTTGCATAAAATTAAACATAAAACCCCAATCACTTGTCCGAAGGCGACGCGACGCACGGGGAGGCGCGGGGGAGGCCGGGGGCGAAGCGGGGTGGCGCTGGGAGCTCTGGGGAGGCGCGGGGGATATAGCTAACACATGCTTTTTCATATCATTCGGAAAGGTAATTGGAGCTTTTTGATTGACGATGGGAACCTTCTAAATAACATGCGTCATGTTAAACTGACAACATGTCAAAGATTGTGCTTTTAAGCAATGTCTCTCTCCTTGATAACATCCACTATAACTATAGTAAGGCGCGCTGCTAAAGATAAGTCTAGTAGAAGAAATAGGCCGAGGACTAGGTTTCAGTTTCAAGAGGAGATGCTACGAAAGTAGCTACCACTCATAAATATTGGGAAGAGAAGTTTCAATCCATAAATAACCTTAAGACACCCAGAAGATGGTGTACTTTTTTTTGGAGTTGATGAGTAAAAAGTAAGTAAGCTTACAGGCGGGCCATACCATATTTACGATTACTAGTTAAGGCTTTTCGCATTTCGCTTGGTTGAGTCTTCTAATTTGCAACTTATTATAGACCCAGCATTCTAGAGTCAAAGCTGTTTTAAGAGACAAGTAAAATACAAAGCAAAACCAGCACAAGTCTTATCTCCTAAAGAAATTGATTTTGATCCGCAAATAAAAGTTATCGCCAAGCATTTCTTTGAATGAAAAGATAAAGCAAATAAGAAACACACACCAGTACTGACTGCTACAGATCAGTGCATTTTCCAAATGCCTAATTGACAACTGTATTACTTATAGCACCACTCAATCTAATCCATCAGAAGAGATAATTTATATGATATGTACTAAGTACTAGTTGACCTTTAAATTGAAAAAAAAAACACTTGTGGCAACACTGTAAATTATTGGGCCTGAATATCCTTGTTGTTAAAAATTGGGCATTTCAGTAGCGCACCCTAATCATCTTTTAATACATAGTACAAACCCTCCCAGTCACGACATTAGTTAATCAAACAAACATGACTATTGATAGGTTAGATTGAGTATTACAGATCACGTAAAATTAAACATAAAACCCTAATTACTTGTCCGGAGGCGACACAACACACGGGTAGGTGTGGGGGAGGCCGAGGGCGACGCCGGGTGATGCCGGGAGCTCCGGGGAGGCATGGGGGAGGCCGGGGGAGCTCGAGGGCGGCCTGGGGAGGCGACTCCGGCAGTGGGCCGGCCTGCATCGGCAGGGGTGGCGGGGGGGGTGGTGGCACCGGCGAGGGGCCCCGGGCCGGCGGTGGCCAGCGGTGACGGCGGCCGGGGGTGGCTGCAGGCAGCGGTGGCGGCTCGGGTGCGCCGGCGTGGGCGCGATTGCTCGGGTCGGCACAAGCGTGAATGCCCGCGCCGACCCAGTCCCGTGGGTTATATAAGACTTATTTACGACGTCCCATGGTCTGGCCGTCGTAAGTACGTCCTAGGTCAAGCCGTCATTAACAACCTTCTATTTACGACGGCCAGATTTGGCCGTCGTAATTAATTTAATTTACGACGGCCAACCTTAGCACCGTCGTAAATTGCAGTGTTTCCTGTAGTGACTGGTGTTAGGTTAAGTAGGGGAAAGGAACGGTTGAGGCGGGGTATGGTGATTGAGTAGTCGTGTGCTTTTGTGTAGTCCACCTGCCATGCACTTGATGGAGCCGCCTCACCGATATAAGGACCGGTTCATATGACCTCATCATAGTGATTTGGTACAACCACAAAACATGTATGGGCAGGACTCCCTCTACCTTCTTCGTGACTTCCGCTTGAGCCACCTGGCGGCCAGTAGGGCACGGGAGACCAGGAAAAGACATGGGGGAGTCATTACCCTTGATCCGGTTGGGAGAGTAATTTCCTAAATAGCCCCTGGGTGCGTGCCGAGGTGTGATTGTGGGGTTACTCGGGGAAGACGAGGCAAACGTTACGCTACTCCCTTGCTAGGAGTGCACGACCTTTGGGTAAAGTGTACAACATCTGCAGAGTGTTAACATCCGGATAACCGTTGTCATGGTCTAGAAACACTATGTTCTGAGCTCCTATTGATTAGACTTAGTTTGTTTCCTTGATGTATTTTGGGTGGCAGTGCTTGCCATATTTTGGATATTGTGGCCGTGTGCCCAAACTAGTAAAGCCATGGAGCTCGAACGTTCGAATAAAAAACTTAGGGAACTGGCGGGATGGAGTTCAACTCCCCCAGGTCCCACCAACTAAAATCATGACTCAGTTACCCCCTTTTTCTTTGCAAACCCCTTTCAAAAGAGACCCTGCAAGAATACCTTTTTTTGCAACTCTAAGCCATATAGCCAAGCCTTGCTACAACCCCTTGCATGAAACACCTCCCCTTGAGAAGTGCTAGGTCTTGCTGAGTACCTTCTGTACTCACTCTTGCTTTCTTCACAACCCTCAGAAGAAGAAGAAGAAGAAAGGGAAGAAGAAGATGAAGCACAATTCAATGACGAGTAGGTTTAGTCCCGCGCCCAAGTCTGCCTGAGGGGATGGGTGTCTCTGTTGGGAAATAGGCGATGCACTACTCTAGCAATTCGACCGTATCACCCAGGAAACATGCGAGTGAGAAGGTCATGGATCGTTACCACTAGACGCGCAGCGCAGCGGATCGTAGATGCGCGCCGTAGCCGATCAGCGCAGCAGTAACAGCAGCGCCTCCACGGAGTCCACACGTACAGGGAGGAACGCCGTGCGTCGGTGTGCTAGCACCGTGCGCGCGGCAGGGGTTTCGGCGGCTGACCTGTGAGGGGCGGCGGCTGGGACTGCTATCTGGTGGAGACATCTGTCCGTAACCCTACCCCTCATATTTATAGGCGCGCTAATGGGCTTTTAGGTCACAGGCCCATTAGTACCCTAATTTCTTATGGATCAAATATCCATCAGGCCTTTATCCGAATTGTTATGATTGCCTCTTGGGCATATCACCAACAATCTCCCACTTGCACTAGAGACAATCATATAGCCAAGTTTTTCAATATTCCATCCCCTTAAGTGTGTGACCCGTTAGGTTCATGTACAGTCGGTTATGAATGAAAACCGTTTTCAAACACAAGTCAGTAGAGGTACCTAGCAGGACATACTGACTCCCGAATGTACATAAAGATCATATCGGCTGAACCTAGATACATTCACATGCTAATTCCTTTGCCACACGATACCAGTCAAGCTCAAGGCGAGATACGTGCCATCCTTGTGATAGCTCGACCATTCACTCGATCAAATAGTGGATTCAATCGATGACTAACTTTTAGTCATAATGATTAACTCTTTAATCATTTTGGCATGGCCATGCACTTTCAATCCAACTATCTCGAGGGGCCCAGAGATATCTCTCCTGTTATTTAGGAGGGGCAAATCCCATCTTGATCCGCACACATCTCATTCCATGCTTCATCATGCACCTGAAGACTATTTTTATGACCACCCAGTTACGGAGTAGCGTTTGATAGTTTCAAAGTGCACAACTACACATAGTGAGAAACAATGGCGATCTCAGGTCAAAGAATCTAGCAGGTGTATCACTCAAGACCAACTGATGGCACATATGTAAATAACAATCCCAACAGTGTCTCGGAATGGGTCTATCCAACACCATGTTCACTAACATGTGTTCACATTATTAATTTGATATCTCCATATCTATGATCCGTGAAACGTGATCATCAATTAATACATGTGCTAGTCTGCGTACTATCATTGTCTCATATACGATGTAGACTAGGGATCATTTTGAGTAACATTATAATTAACAAAGAGTCTCACGAACAAGTCACATACTTGATGATCAGTGTGAATAATAGTTACTCAAATAGTACATAAACATAGCTATGACAAAAGTCTCCCACTACACACTAGGATCATTGATGTAAGTATCTAATACCCATAGATCTCGTGTGCGTCTCATGCTTTGATTGTGGAAGAGGCTTTGTCAACGGATCTGCCATATTCAAATCCGTATGCACCTTGCATATATTCACATCACCTCGGTCGATAATCTCTCGAATCAGATGATAGCGTCGTAGTATATGTTTGGATCTTTTGTGTGATCTAGGCTCCTTTGCCTGTGCAATGGCTCCATTATTGTCGCAATAGAGATCCACAGGTCCGGACGCACTAGGAACAACACCCAACTCAGAAACAAATTTTCTGATCCAAACAGCTTCCTTTGCAGCTTCAGAAGCTGCAATATACTCCGCCTCTGTCGTTGAATCTGCTACTGTGTCTTGCTTGGAACTTTTCCAGCTCACTGCCCCTCCATTGAGGCAGAACACAAAACCGGATTGCGATCTAGAGTCATCCTTGTCTGTTTGGAAGCTAGCATCGGTGTAACCTCTTACAACGAGCTCTTCTTCACCTCCAAACACTAGGAATACATCCTTAGTTCTTCTCAAGTACTTAAGAATATTTTTGACAACTGTCCAATGAGCCTCACCATAATCTGATTGATACCTGCTCGTAACACTTAGAGCATAGGATACATCTGGGCGTGTACACAACATGGCATACATGATAGATCCAATAGCCGAAGCATAAGGAATCGCTCTCATCCTCTTTTGCTCATCAGGTGTCGAAGGACACTGACTTTTGCTTAGAGTGATGCCATGTGACATTGGCAAGAAACCTTTCTTAGAATCTTGCATATTGAATCGATTCAATATCTTGTCAATATATGTGTCTTGGCTTAATCCAATTAACCTTTTAGATCTATCTCTATAGATCTTTATGCCCAAAATGTATGCTGCCTCTCCTAAATCCTTCATTGAGAAACTTTTCCTTAATGAGGATTTAACAGCATCTAGTACCGGAATGTCATTTCCGATCAACAATATGTCATCTACATATAGGACCAGAAATATAAGTGCGCTCCCACTAACCTTCTTGTAAATACAAGGTTCTTCTACGTTCTTGATGAAACCAAACCCTTTGACCACTTCATCAAAACGTAGATTCCAACTCCGAGATGCTTGCTTCAATCCATAGATGGACTTTTGAAGTTTGCATATTTTTCTAGCATTTTTAGGATCGACAAAACCCTCAGGTTGTGTCATGTACACATCCTCAGTCAGACTCCCATTAAGAAAGGCTGTTTTGACATCCATCTGCCATATTTCATAATCAAAATATGCAGCAATTGCTAGGAGAATCCGAACAGACTTTAGCATAGCGACGGGCAAAAATGTTTCATCATAATCAACACCTTGAATTTGTCTGAAACCTTTCGCCACCAATCGTGCTTTATAGATGTGAACTTTTCCATCCATATCAGTCTTTTTCTTGAAAATCCATTTGCAATCGATCGGTCTCACACCATCGATTGGATCAACCAAGTTCCAAACTTGATTCTCATGCATGGATTCTATTTCGGATTCCATGGCTCCAAGCCATTTCTCAGAGTCGGGTCCCATTGTTGCTTCAGTGTAGGTCACAGGCTCATTATTGTCCAACAATACCATGTCCTGTGGTTCCGTGGTTAGGAGTGTCAACTTTTCAGTTGCACGACGTACTCTTGTAGACCTTCGTGGAGCTGGTGTTTCATCAAGTGGTTGTACAACATCTTGTACATCCTGTATAGGATTAGAGGGTGCCGAAACATTTTCAGATATTTCTTGGATTTCTTCAAGATGCACCTTGCTCCCATTAACTCCTTTTGAGAGAAACTCTTTCTCCAAGAAGACACCATTGCGAGCAGTAAACACTTTACCCTCCGTTTTATTATAAAAATAATATCCTTTGGTTTCCCTAGGATATCCCACAAAGAAGCATTTGTCTGATTTGGGAGTAAGTTTGTCTGACGTCAAACGTTTGACATAAGCATCACATCCCCAAACTTTGAGGAAAGACAATCCGGGACGTTTCCCGGTCCACATCTCATATGGTGTCTTCTCAACAGACTTAGTTGGGACTCTGTTTAGTGTAAACGCAGCAGTTTCAAGAGCATAACCCCAAAAGGATAGTGGAAGATCAGTCTGACTCATCATCGACCTAACCATGTCTAACAAGGTTCGGTTCCTCCGCTCGGACACCCCATTCCATTGGGGCGTTCCTGGTGGAGTCAACTGTGGAACAATTCCACATTGTTTTAAATGATCATAAAATTCATGGCTCAAATATTCACCCCCACGATCAGATCGTAGAAGTTTAATTGTCTTGCCCAACTGATTTTGTACTTCATTCTGAAATTCTTTGAACTTTTCAAAAGATTCAGACTTGTGCCTCATTAGATAGACATATCCATATCTACTAAAGTCATCGGTAAAAGTAATGAAATACTAAAAACTACCTCTAGCTACCGAACTCATTGGTCCACATACATCAGTATGTATAAGTCCCAACAAGTCAGTTGCCCTCTCACTTTGACCAGTGAAGGATGCTTTGGTCATCTTCCCAAGCAAACAAGACTCGCATGTGTCAAGTGATTCAAAATCAAATGAACTTAACAAACCATCTTTATGGAGTTTCTCAATGCGTTTCTCATTTATATGACCTAAGCGACAATGCCAAATAAAAGTGGGATTTAGATCATTTCGTCGAGCCCTTTTTGTACTAATGTTATAGACTGTTTTATCCTCAAGATAAAGAACATATAATCCATTCACTAATGGACATTGAGCATAGAAAATATTATTATAATAAATAGAACAACATTTGTTCTTTATTATAATCTCATAACCATTAACTTCTTCCAAACATGAAGAAGATATAATGTTCTTGCTCAAAGAAGGAATGCAATAACAATTATTTAATTCCAAAACTAATTCTGAGGGTAATGACAAGTGATAAGTTCCGACAGCTATGACAGCAACCTTTGCTCCATTGCCGACCCGAACATCCAACTCGCCTCTTGCAAATCTTCTAGTCTCACTTAGACCCTGCAACGATTTGCAAGTGTGAATCAATGATCCGGTATCAAATACCCATGATTCACTAGAAGATGTAGCAATATTGATTTCTATAACATTTATACCTGAAGTGGAAGTCTCACTCCCTTTCTTCTTCTTATCCTCCAAGTACTTCTTGCAATTCCTAGACCAATGCCCCTTAGCATGACAGTGGAAGCATTCATCATTAGGAGAAGGGCCTGATTTTCCCTTTGGCTTTGAGCTTGAAGACTCATTGGGAACCTTTCCCTTGCCTTTAGGATGCATCACACGCTTCCTCTTTTATTCTCCTTTTGAACCATCATCACATGAGTGGTGTTTTTCTTAATGCTTTCCTCGGCTGTTTTAAGCATCCCATGCAATTCAGCCAACGTTTTCTCCATGCCATTCATTTGATAATTCAATATAAATGGCTCATAGCTCGGTGGGAGTGACTGGAGAATAACGTCAATAGTCAGGTCATCCTTGAGTTCAGAACCAAGTTTGTCCAAAGTCTCAATGTAACCAATCATCTTGATTACATGAGGACTGACCGGGCTACCTTCTGCCAGCTTGCATGAGAACAAGGACTTTGAGATGT
Organism: Neostapfia colusana; assembly: GCA_030760725.1. Lineage (NCBI taxonomy): Eukaryota > Viridiplantae > Streptophyta > Magnoliopsida > Poales > Poaceae > Neostapfia > Neostapfia colusana. The sequence goes on from JASWHV010000007.1 coordinate 102,741,446, forward strand.
TGTACCTCTCAGCCCTTGCTTGGTTCTCAAACATTCCACGTAGTCCCTGAATCATAGAATAAGCATCTGCATGCTCATATTGTTTCTGTAGATCAGGGGACATTGTGGCAAGCATGAGGCAGCTTGCATTAAGCGCATCATCGCAGTGCTTCTCATAAGTCCTGCGAGTTGCGGCATTTGCATCATCGGGGAGGTCATTGGGGTATGGTTGCTCAAGAACATACTCAATTTTCTCTTGCCTGAGAACAATTCTCAGGTTGCGGTACCAATCAATAAAGTTAGCTCCATTGAGATTTTCTTTCTCAAGCACAGATCGCAAATTGAAACCGGAATTGTTACTAGCAGACATGATCTACAATAGAAAATAAATATGCAAGGTTTTAGCACTATGTTATGTACCAATCTTTTATTAACAGTTTAATAAAAGACACCACCACTATATGAGCATCGTCCTCCCTCTAACGACATATAGTGGTCCAAGATCCATATTCACTAATTCCTAGTGAGCTTTGGCTTCACTGCTAGAAAATTAGTAACATAGGTAAACAACCATTGTTAATCATATCTCTATATGATTCTTGTTTGTTGGGTGACATCCAATGCCCCGGCTCCCAACACTATGCCATAAAGCCCAAAACCGTTTTGATAGCTTTGTTGAGTAAACCAATACTATGCATGTGAATGTCCAACATTCACCCTATTCATTATGATAGATGACGGTATTTTGCTTTGGCAAACCTACCATACAACGATCAAAACAACATAGGTGCAGCTATAGGTAAATGGCATCAAATACTCAACTTTTCCGAGGGAAGCTATTCTATCATGACAAAACATCCACCATATGAAAAGAATGAAAAGAATAGTAAAACATCACAGGCATACGATCATATCATATATGTGAATAGTATGGCCTTTAGGATCATAGTGATCTCCATCACCATGGTTCCATCATGATCTATACCGCCATGTCTCCCTTCTTATGGTGATCACCATCGCCATCATGCTTGAGGTTTCTCAATGAATATAAAAGAAGCTAATACATCTAATAGCTATCAAATAAATTACATGAGAGATCAGGCATCACAGGGCGACACGCAAGTCGTTATACAAATATGTGACAACCTCAACCCGGTTGTGTTAAATTTGCAACACGCAGGCTGCACGAATTTTACACACAGATTATCACATCATATTTAGGCCATACCATTCACATCATTCCCTGCAAAAACAAGTTAAGCGTAGAACGATGTCTATCGCGAAACAACTTAATGATGTCACTATAGCAGACAGCATGACCGTGATCTGTTGGCTCAATCTGCTAGCTATGTACACTATTAGTCCCGATGGTGATTCCAGCCGGTAGGGACAGGTTGCGCACAGAGCAGAGAAGGAGCACGAACTAATCCTTTAGTCATATGATGGCAATCTACTCTAACCAATTCCAAACCCCAGAAGCCGAACTATAAAAATTCATCATATGAACTTGTCTGCAGTAGATCGCATCTAAGATCCAGACCAAAAACTACGCAAGTCGGCTCTGATACCACTGTTGGGAAATAGGCGATGCACTACTCTAGCAATTCGACCGTATCACCCAGGAAACATGCGAGTGAGAAGGTCATGGATCGTTACCACTAGACGCGCAGCGCAGCGGATCGTAGATGCGCGCCGTAGCCGATCAGCGCAGCAGTAACAGCAGCGCCTCCACGGAGTCCACACGTACAGGGAGGAACGCCGTGCGTCGGTGTGCTAGCACCGTGCGCGCGGCAGGGGTTTCGGCGGCTGACCTGTGAGGGGCGGCGGCTGGGACTGCTATCTGGTGGAGACATCTGTCCGTAACCCTACCCCTCATATTTATAGGCGCGCTAATGGGCTTTTAGGTCACAGGCCCATTAGTACCCTAATTTCTTATGGATCAAATATCCATCAGGCCTTTATCCGAATTGTTATGATTGCCTCTTGGGCATATCACCAACAGTCTCCCATTCCGCTGTAGTTCGACTTTGTGTTTCAGTTTCCAGTGGCCCTGCAAGGCCCATGGATTGTAACCTAAGACTTGCTTGTAAGACCATAAAGGACCAATTGAGAATAATTTAATGTATGTAACTCGATACATTTTGTTGTGCGTACCAACTACTTGATGTGGACATCACAGCAAAGGACACACATACACAATCCTACGAATGACCGATTACACGAAGTCGTGCTAAGAAACTTAAACAACAGGTCAATGCTTTCCTCTCTACATTACATTTTAATATTAATGAGAATAATATGATAACTAAGTCATGTGATTATGTGATACTTAGGTTTACACATTAAGGAGATTCTTTGGATGCCACGGAAAAGAACCAAGTTAATTCGCACCGTCCGATCTGAAAACAGGTGCACTGCAGCAGCCTCAACTTCACGTGTAATTTCTGTACCAATCTGTCACGTTCTAGGGGGCAAAATGTACATGTTGTGAAATCTTATAAAGTCTACTTTCCAACGCAACAAACGGTGCGTCGTTTGGAGTTCCCAAGCTGGAGTTATGGCCAAATTACTAAACACTGCGCAGAAGGCAAGCAGACGCACGAGGACCAAAGACTACTTCATGAATTGCTCACTAGCTGGCCCTCCACTTCAAAACGTGATGAATTCAGTTCACACCTAGGTAGGAGGGTTGTTCCTAGTATAAATAACATCCTTGTGCTCCTGGAAAAACAACCATTGATTATTTGATAAATAATATAACTCTGAGTGCCGTGCACACCTTTGTTTTATTCTGGTTCTTCATGAACTTGTGAAGTGATCCCTCAGAGGTTCCCTATTTCATGCTCTAGGCTTCCGAGCCTTTTGTGTGGATTAGTTTCCGGTTTGTGGTTCTGCGGTCGTTCAGAGATCGAGTCGAAATCCTCAAGGTTTCGGTGTCTCTCTCCCTGTCGCTTGGTCGCAACCGACATTGGCTGGTATAAAGCTAGTTATCTCGGATTGTGGTTATGTGGTTGTTCGGAGATCGAGTCAAAGTTATCAAAGATTTCGGTGCCTCTCTCTCCGTCACTTGGTCGCATCAAACCTTGGCAGGTATAAAGCTAGTTACCCCGCTTTTTTCAGCTAGTTATCATTGTTCGTTCCGCTGTCCGATCTTTCCATTTGTCCTTCGTCGTACCTATTGTCGTGAGGATCGGGCCACCCCCGGGTTTCACCCTATCACTATTGATCTATGGATTGGTACAGGATGCACAAGTGGGCCCCGGGAAAGGTGGGTCCTGACAGAGTGGTATCAGAGCCGTACTTGGCCATAGGACAAAGCCTTAGAGACGAAACACTGACGGGACACATATTTCCAAAATTATGTGTGAAAACCTACCTTTACTAGACTCACTTCATTATTATGTTAAATTATCTTTGTTAAAAATGACACTAACCCTGTAGTCTTACCTTGACAGATGGAGGACGGCTGGTCTAAGGGCAATTGTCAGGATCTGACTGGGTTCCCGCAGGTGCTGATCCGCACCATGGAGAGACTTGGCTACACGAGGTTTCCGTGCTGCTGCTGGAGGGAGTACGTGGAGGATGGTGCACCTCGCTGCGAGGCACAGGTCCATAGCACTGAGGCGTCAGGAGCTTACGAAGTACAGCCCTATGCACTTACCTTCACTGGAGTCCGCTACGCGGACTCCATTAGGGTCGTTGCACGAGAGGCACTGTTGGAGCTTAGCGACAGGTGCATGGAGCGGACCGGGCCACTGCCCATCCGCTACTTCCCTGTGTGCCGCGAGGACAGCTACATCTGGAGACACCGAGTTGCGACACAGGAGGGACCCACCAGGACCATTGAGGACACTACACTGACTGAGACTGTCAGAACCTGCATGCCTTGGACCAGTGCTGCGAGGACGCCCACACAGAGTGTAGGGCAGCGGTTGCTCGCACCCAGGACGCAGAGGCTAGGGTGAGGGGTCTGCAGGCCCAGCTGGATGAGGCCCACACCGAGACCACACGAGTGCGTGAGGTGACCGAGGCCCTGCACGTGGAGCTTAACCAGAGGACTACAACCCACGTCACGGAGCTGGATTCCCTCTACCAGACCGGAGCCTGCTCGGGAGGAGCGCGAGTCCGGATCACTTATCGTAAGAGCACTTTGGCGGCACAGCACAAGAGTGGCCCGCAGGCTGTGCGTGTGCCAGCGGTACCCCACTTGACTCCCACTGTTCAAGCCACTATGGCCATAGGCGCTGGACGCTTAGGTCGAGGCAAGGACCTTCGGCTGATGGAGCAGCTGCGTGGAGGACGCACTGGGAGCATGGAGACGTACAACGACTCCGACGATGACACCGGAGACGAGCCAGAGGAGGAGTACCCGTAGGGAGGCGACGGCCAGGACTCGGACATCGAGATACTAGAGGAGGTTGCTAGTTGTGGTGGACCTAGCCAGGGGACCGCAGGACGCGGTGATGGACAGTTCCCCTTCAGCGTCGAGGAGCTGATTGATGTCAGAATCGACTTGGGACGCGAGTGGCGCCAGGACCACGACATGGAGGACGCCGTGCCTGTAGTACCATGAGTAGACCGATGTAGTGTGAGTTGTGTATCCTATGTTAGTAGACGATTAGCATTGCGACCGTTAGGTGTGGCGTGAGTGTGTTGCAAGGTCATATACCTGCTATGTGTTGTACCATATGATTATTGTACTCTATTAATGGGTGATGTGATTTGCCAAGTTTTAACGGATTTCCGTTTGTGTGATAAATCTAGGTTGAGTGATATGGGCAAGAGCCCAGATAGGAGCACTTTCCCCCACTCTCGGATAAGGAATAGGTGTGACAAGCTTGACTAAAGTAGCCAACGCCTGCACTAGGGTTAGGAAGAGCATTAGAATAAGGGCAAGTAAAACACAGAACAAATTACAAACCGCAAGAATAAACTTCTGTAATCCTGCATTCCTCTAGATGGCCCCCAGGAGATCTGCCAGAGTTCAGGCACGCCAGGAGCGCATTACCGAAGGGGCCCAGGCACCTGTAGTCCGCGCACCCCGAGGCAGACCCGCCCAGAGGGGCAGGGGAGCAGGACGCCGTGCACCAAACCAGGCCTCACGGGCAGCATCCGTTAGGAGAGATGAACCTAACAGGGCAGACAACCTTCCAGAAGAAGTTGGGGAAATCAATCCCAAACAGGTTGCAGCCGCGGAGGAGGAAGTTGTGCCTCCACCGCCACTTGCTACGTTGGCCGAAGTAATGGAAGTACAGACCCAACTGCTACAGACACTATCCCAGGAAATGCAGGGGCAGCGAGGCCCTGGGGTGCCTACGCCCTCTAGGATGTCAGAGTTCATGAGACCCTGACTCCAGGTCTTTGATGGCACCGTCGAGGACCCGTTGGCAGCCGATGATTGGTTGCATAACATAAGGAAGAAACTCGATATAACAGCGGCTGGAGATCTGGAGCAAGTTATGCTAGCCTCCCATCAACTAGTGGGAGCAGCCGCTGAATGGTGGGATAACTACCATGAAGCAGCGGCTGAACAAGACACGGTAAGCTGGGAGGAGTTCCAGCAAGCCTTCCGGGACTACCATATACCCGAAGGGGTTATAGAAATGAAGGCGGACGAGTTCCGTGCACTACAACAGGATGCCATGACCGTCAACCAGTACATTAAGAAATTGCTGAAGTTGGGGCGCTATGCCTTTAGCGAAATCAACACTGACAAAAAGAAACAAGACCGTTTCCGCAAAGGGTTGAATGGCGCCATGAAGGCACAACTAGTCACCCACATATACCCAGATTTCAACACCCTCATGAATAGGGCTATATTATTGGAAGAAGCACGTTCCCAGCAGGATGGGGAACGAAAGAGGAAGTTCCAAGTGCAAAACTTCAAGCAGCAGGAGCGATACCAACGGGCAAGGCCTAACTTCCCACCAAGGCCACGACAACAGCCCACAATGCAAATCCGCACCTCGGGGTCCAATCTGCAGCAGCCCATGCAGCAGTATTGACCACCAAGCATCAATTGTCCACAGCAAGGCAATGCTAACATGACCCGGACTACAAGTGTGGGCAGAGCTTGTTTCCATTGCCATGACCCGGGGCACTTGATCGCAAACTGCCCACTCATGAGGAAACAAAATGACGCCCCGGCCAACTCAGGAGTAAGGACCGTTGCGTCCAACAACGGGCGCAACCCTCCACAAGCTTCAGGACCGCAGAACCGGGCACAACCCTTCAGACGCGGTCGTGTGAACCATATTGCCACAAGCCAAGCCGAGGATGCACCAGACGTCGTACTCGGTGTGTACCTAGTCAACTCAACTCTTGCCACAGTACTATTTGACTCCGGGGCTTCACACTCTTTCGTTTCCTCCAACTTTGTGCCTAAAAGTGGATTGCCAATGGTTTGGCTGAAAACCCCACTAGTGATCAGATCACCAAGAGTCACTATAAAGTCCAGCTTGGATGCCTGGAGGTAAAGATCCAAATAAGTGGGGTAGAATTCCTAGCAGATCTAGTCGTCTTGAAGTCGGACAGCATAGATGTTATCCTTGGAATGGACTGGTTGGCATGACATAAAGGGAATGTATCTTGTGCCTACCGCAAGGTCACGACAACAAACCGTGACGGATTACAGTAACACGCCAGCCCAGCAACCTAGGGATGGAGCCCCTAGTATGTAGTCTGGAAACGACACCCATGGAACAAGTGCCGGTACTGAGTGAATACCCGGATGTATTTCTAGACGAGCTACCCGGAATGCCCCTGGATAAGGATATCGAATTCCTAATCGACCTAATACAGTGGCAACACCGATAGCCAAGAGACCGTATCAGATGGCTGCCAACAAGCTAGCCGAGCTAAAGGAGCAGATCGGAGAGTTGCAAGAAAAAGGGTTTATCCGTCCTAGCTCTTCACCATGGGGAGCTCCTGTGCTCTTTGTTAAGAAGAAGGATGGTAGCTTAAGGATGTGTATCGACTACCGATCCCTGAACGAGGTCACAATCAAGAACAAGTACCCTTTGCCCCGAATCGACGACTTGTTCGACCAGCTAAAGGGAGCAAAGTACTTCTCCAAGATTGACCTGAGGTCAGGTAACTACCAGCTGAAGATTAGAAACACATACATCATGAAGACGGCCTTTGTAACTCAATACGGAAAATACGAGGTTACGGTGATGCCATTCGGACTGACCAATGCACCGGCTTACTTCATGAACCTAATGAATAAGATATTCATGGAAGAGCTGGACAAGTTTGTCATCGTCTTCATAGACTACATACTGATCTACTCGAAAAACCAGGCGGAGCATGACGAGCATCTCAGAATAGTACTGGGAAGGCTAAGGGCACACCAGCTGTACGCCAAATTCAGCAAGTGGGAATTTTGGCTGCAGCAGGTCGCGTTCCTCGGACACGTCATAAAGGCCGAGGGAGTGGCTGTAGATCCAGCTAAGGTTGAAGCAGTCACTGACTGGAAGCAGCCCACTAGCTTGACAAAAATACGCAGTTTCCTTGGACAAGTCGGGTACTACCGGAGGTTTATAGAATGGTTCTCCAAAATTGCGAGACCCATGACCAAGTTGACAAAAAAGGACAAGAAGTTTGAATGGACTCCTGCCTGTGAGAAAAGTTTCAGAGAGCTAAATAAAAGATTGACTGCGGCCGCAGTATAATCCTTCTAGACATACACAAAGATTCCGTAGTATACTGCAACGCCTCCTGGCAAGGACTTGAATGTGTGCTGATGCAGGATGACCGATTCGTCGCCTATGCATCCAGACAGCCGAAGGTCCATGAGAAGAACTACCCAACTCATGACCTGGAACTGGCAGCTGTGGTTCACGCACTAAAGATCTGGAGACACTATCTGATCGGAAATAAGTGTCAGATCGTTATGGACCACAAGAGCCTGAAATACATATTCACCCAGTCTGAACTAAATTTGAGATAGCGAAGATGGTTGGAGCTAATATAGGACTACCACTTAGAAGTACAGTATCACCTAGGACAGGCTAACGTGGTAGCCGACGCGTTGAGCCGGAAGGGTCACTACAATGCCGTAAGAGCTGTTACCAGTCAACAAGGCCTGAAAGTTGAAATGCGGAAGTTGAACTTACACCTAGCACCCAGCGGGTACCTGGGTACACTGTGCCTACAACCCACGTTGGAGGAATGAATTCGGCAGGCCCAACAGGAGGATTCAGAAATATGTACACTAAAGGCTCAAACAAGGGTAGGCAAGGCCCCTCGGTTTTGAGTGGACGAGCAAGAAACCCTATGGTATGAGAACCAGATATGTGTGCCGAAAGCGGACGGACTAAGGCAACTCATAATGGATGAGGCACACAACTCAACCTACTCCATCCACCCAGGGACCACCAAGATGTACCAGGACCTAAAACAAAGTATTGGTGGGTGGCCATGAAAAAGGAAATTGTGGAGTTCGTCGCCCATTACAACGCCTGCCGCCGAGTAAAGGCCGAGCATCAGAGGCCAGCAGGGTTGCTACAACCACTAACTGTACCGCTGTGGAAATGGGGTCAAATTGCTATGGTTTTCATAATGGGGCTACCACGAGCAATAAGGGGAAACAACTCCGTTTGGGTTATAGTGGAACGTCTGATAAAGGTGGCCCATTTTATACCGGTTAAAACAACCTAATGGGTAGATCAACCAGCACAACTATACATAGACCATATACTCCGACTGCACGGAGTACCGAGCTGGATCGTGTCAGATCGTGGCTCCCAATTCACCGTGCACGTTTGGAAGAGTTTGCATGTGCTTCTAGGAACCAAACTGGATTACAATTCTGCCTACCATCCGCAGACAGACGGTTAGACTGAACGGGTGAACCAGATATTAGAAGACATGCTACGCGCATGCGCATTGATGTACGGAAAGGACTGGTAAAAGAGTCTGTCATTTGCAGAGTTCTCCTACAACAATGGCTACCAGGCTAGCCTGCAAATGTCGCCATTCGAGGCATTGTATGGTAGAAAGTGCCAAAAACCGTTGATGTGGTCAGAGATTGGAGAGCGTTCGTATTTTGGCCCTGCCATAATTAAGGACACAGAAGAACGGGTGGCCACAGTCAGGGAAAATCTTAAGGTAGCTCAGAGCAGGCAAAAGAGCTATGCAGACACGTGTCTCTTGGCAACTTATGATCAATCGGAAGAATGTCTGCTATCAAATACATAAGATCATCGTAGCACTTGTTCGATAAATTGTACTTTGATTTTATAGACATGAGACGAGTAACGGTCGAAAGGACAGACACTTTAGTGTGATCATGCAACTGTTCATGTGATGCTAAGAGAATTCTATAGAACTCCTGAACTTCAGGTCCAGGAATTTCTTCAGATGTATCTGCACCACGATCACGATCTAATGCTTCAACCATGTCTTCTATTCTGTCCTCGTTATCACCATCTATATTATCAACATCAACATTACTATGATACAACTCGCCATGCTCATACCATGTTTCATAACCTGGCATAAAACCAAATCGATAGAGGTCTCGTTCCATGTCAAACTTTTCCTTGCATAAAAAGTTACGACACTTGTTGCACGGACATTTCACAAAACGATTGGTCGATAAAGAGAAAGCCCGACTGATAAATGCCTTAGTATTAATGGCCCATTCATTTGAAGGCGCAGCATTCTTCCGCCAACCATCATACATCCATCGTCTATCGTCCTTCATGTTTTAGACTATATAATATAAGAATATAGAAGTTATAAATATGTATGTTGCAACTATAAGATCGCAAAAAAATTATTATTTAATTACATTCACTTTACATCTATTGGAAGGGATAGGTCCTAAACCCACCCAAGAGTAACTGAGGGATGTGCTTATAACGAGACACGGGGTACAGATGCAGACGAAATTTCGGCAGCATAACCCCATTGTTCTCCAACTACACGCCCGATAATGGTGCAGCGGAGAACATTAGGGTTAAGCTGTCGAAATTTCGTCCGAATCTATACCCCACGTCCCGTCATAAGCACACCCCTCGGTCACTCCCAGGCTGTCCAAAAAGGGACAATTCCGAACCTACACGCCTCACATGCGTAATGCATGTGAGACGAGCCGGTCCGAAACGGGTGACGCATAAGTTACTTGAATCTTACTTTTTAGAGTGATTTATAAGAGAGAGGTAAGAACGAGAGATAGGAGGAAAGAACGATTGAATCTTACTTCTAAGAACGCTATGTAATATTTTTAAGCTACTAGTTACTTTTCTTGCATAGATTGATATAGTACATGCATGATCATAATATATAGCCATTAAATAAAAGCACAACACATAAATTAAAACATACACATTAATTAAGGTAATGAAAAATGAAACTATATTATAGCGTTATCCTTAAACGAGTAATGAAACTACGATGAATTAAATTCATATATTTTACTTAAGGTTACGACTAATTATCGAAACTAAAATAATTCAAAAGATTACCTTGTACGTAGGATGAATTCGGTGGAGTTGGACCGGTGAAGATAGCGGTCGGCACAAACCGAACTTTAGCTGCATGATTTTTCGCTATGCGTTAATTTACACACAATTGAACATTGCTTATATATATAATATCAAAACAGAAAATGTATACATGGGTGAGCGAGTTCAGCTCCACGATCTGAGCTACTCGTTCCACGCCTCATTCGCTAACAAACTTGATGCCACGCGATATGCGAGCACGTCGTGCCGCTGACAACCATGCTAATGCAAATGAGACTCAGACACATAAGCTGCAAAGTAATGTATACAATCGATTAAATACAAATATAATAGATAAATACAACTACCTGACGGCTTCTTCCGATGGCGTGGCGGTCTAGGCAACACGTGAAAAAAAGCGATTCAACAGCCTGGGGGCTGCAGCACCGAGCCGGTCGATGCCGGGCTGCACAGCGGAGAGAGCGGCAGGACGCGCAATGGGGGTTGCGGCCGGGGCAGCCGGGGAAGAGGCGACCGGTGGTGCAGCGACCAAGGAACAGGCTACCAATCACGGGGAACAACGCGACCGCAACTGCAGCGCCGGTAGCGGCGCCGGCGAACCCACTGATGTCGGGCTGCGCTGTTTAAGATGCGATCGAAGGAGATGGCAGCCCGTGTAACAGCTACGATGGCAGGGGACGACAGCACTGCCGGCGACAGCAGCAGGGCGGGGCAGCTCAAGCAACAGGCGCAACGGCGGCAGAATCGCTGGCGGCGGCGCGCGGCGGGGCAGAATGCTGGCGGCGGTGCGCGGTTCGGTCTTGCGCGAGAGAAAGAAAAGAAGGCCGATTCGAAACCTATAAAACTTTATTTTCGTGTGCAAAGCCCAATGGTCGACGAAAATTAGCGCTTTGATGTGCGTGCCGGTCGGTACAGACATTATCTTCGTGTGCTTCGCAGACAGGCCTACGAAAATACATCTATCTTCGTGTGCTGAGCCGCCGCGGCCGACGAAAACGAGTCCTTGATGTGCGTGCCGGTCGGTAACCCTTTATTTTTGTGTGCTATGACGTTCGGGCCGATGAAAATACTCCTAGTTTCGTGTGCTTTACCGCCTTGGCCGACGAAATTGGTACCTAAATTTGTGTGCCGGTCGGTAGCCACCCTATTTTCGTGTGCCACGGCAGGCCGGCGAAATTAAGGAACATCTTTTTCGTGAGCTAGGACGAAAGTCGACGAAAGTACCATTTATTTTCGTGCGCTTCCTCGTGGCCAACAAAATTGCATGACCTAGGTGTGCGGGCCTTGTCGTAATTTCGTGCGCTTGTCGTCGGCCGACGAAATTACGTCACTATTTTCGTGTGCCACCTCACTGGCCCACGAAATTAGGGTTTTTTCATGTGCTAGTAACATAGCCCACGAAATTACATTGTAATTTCGTGTGCTTAATACACAACCCACGAAATTAAGTGTTATTTTCGTGCGCCAGGTAGTGGCTCACGAAAATAGGTTTAATTTTGTGAGGGCCCACGAAAATTTATTAGGCCCACGAAAATTTTTTGTTTTCCTGTAGTGACCCACCGAAGAAAGCTCACTTTTGACAAGAGTGACTTCGTATCACTCAAGGTATCACCCATCCGAGGCACGAGGAGGTTCAAGATACGGTGGGAAGTTGTCCCCACGATACATTGGACCGTTTGAAATACTCGGAAGAGTAGGAGTAGTGGCCTAAGGTTTGAAGTTGCTAGAGATTATGTCCGATGTCCACAACGTGTTCCACATGTCACAGCTCAAGAGGTGTCTAAGAGTACCAGAGGAGCAAGAGTCATGTGATGCGATGGATCTGCAACCTAACTTAAGATAACAAGAGCTGCCTACAAGGATACTAGATGTCGTAACCCGGCAGACACGCAGGAGTGCAGTGCGGTTCTGCCGATTTCGTGAAGAATCGAGGAGTTTCCCCTCCTTCCCCCACAACGGCCATCTCTCGAATTCACTCCGGTTAGTCCCCACACCCCAATTCCCTAGGGTAGTAGCAGCTCCATAGTCCCCTCAAGCTTCCCTGCACACTCTTTGCGCTTCTAGCCACCGTGGCGAGCTAGCACCACGAGACCGAACGCGCCGCCACCCCTACTCGTCACCGGCCATCGTGGGGACTTCCCCGGCCCGGCCAAGCCCTGTGATTGCTTCCCCGTGACCCCACGGACATGTAGGAATACCCAAACTCATGTAAAAAATGAGTGCACTTGCGTTTCTTTGATGCATCGCCACCATCTCCTGCGAGTCCTTCCCACCGTTCCGGTGATCCCCTTGGCCTATGGACACTCCCATTAGGCTCCCTACGTCGCGTAGACCACCCGCAAGTATTACATTAGGCCATGCATAGAAAAGGGCACGACTCCAGCTAGCCGCCGGCCGCCCCTGCCGTGTCGGCAGCCACCATTGGCCGGCCCGCTCACGTGGCAGCCAGGTGGCGGACCATGCAGGCAGGAACGCGGGCGTGGCTGCTGACTCAGCGCCACACGGGCGCCAGCCCACCCGCGCGCCTTCCCGGGTCTCTTTGGGCTCGGTACTTGTGGACCAGAGACCCAGCGGCTGTGGGTTGGGTCCAGGCCCATGAAACAAGGATCTGAGGACCCCAGGCCCGCCTGTCAGCCGCTGTACACAAAGGGAAATGCTAGAGACACCCACCAGTGTACATAGTATTTTGTAAAAGGCATTTCTGAGTGCAGAAAAATTTCAGAAAATTCCTAAAAATAGGAATGGACCATTAGAAGGTAGTAACATGCAAAAAATGACTGAAACAAATCCAAGACAAATTGTTAGTTGAAGGTAATCACTGTAACTCAATTAGTTAATTAACAAAGACTGGAAGGAGTTGTGTTAGCCTTCCAACTAACGACATCACTCCATCCAAAATCCGAAAGAAACATACTTGTCATTAGGAATCCTCTAAGAACCCATGCAGCCACATTACTAGGATTTTACTTGAATTTCTTGGAGTTCTTTTGGATTCAACGCTGATTCATGCGATTTACGTACTATAGCAAACGAGGAAGCCGACGACGAACTCGAACAACCAGAGTACGAGGAATTTCTAGAAGCCTTTGAAAGCAAACTCTAAATCTTTGATCATGATTGCACCTAAGATTTTTGCAAAAATAGCCCTAATAGCCTGTTTTTATCATGCATGTTTTCCGTGGTTATTTTAAATATTGTTGTAGCTAAGACCCACTTGATTAGTTGTAGTGTCACTACGTAAGTGGTCTAACCAACACGATAGTTTTATAACTTCGTGATGATGACTTGATATTGATGGTGGTTACTTGCTTTTCAGTAATGTATCTTAATGACATCAGCTAGCCGTTACGCAAGCAAGTAGCATACTATCTCTCGTCATCCAAGGTCAGAACATTTGCATAGTTACAGTCACGTGGTTGACATGTGGAGTACCACGGACCCCCCTTGACCTTGATAACTTACCTCCTTGATGCCTTAAGGTCCCGTCATTGCACTATAATGTGATGATGCGTGCGCTCCCTTGAAGTAGAATGCTTAGGGACCCCTGTGATATTCGCATCGCAACTCACTACAACTATTTATCGGGTTTGCAAAAGGTGTTGAAAGGTGTCTTGGTGGTGTGAGTTAGGAGGTGGGTTGAGGGAATTACGTCATACAACTGGTGTTAGGTGAAGTGGGGGGGAAGGAATGCTTAAGGTGGGATATGGTGATTGAGTAGTTGTGTGCTTCGGTGTAGTCCACTTGTCGTGGACTTGATCGAGCCGCCTCACTGATATTAGGACCGGTTCATATGACCTCATCATGGTGATTTCATACAACCACAAAACCTGTATGGGCAGGACTCCCTCTACCTTCTTCGTGACTTTTGCATGAGCCACCTGGCACCCAGTAGGGCACGAGAGACAAGGAAAAGTGAATGTGGCCTAGAGGGGGAGTGAATAGGCCTTATAGAGCTTCCTGGACACTCAAAGTAGTTGTCAAAAACTTGATTGACCGGACTAGTCCGGTTGTGTGAGCGGACTAGTCCGGTGTTTCTGAAGTGTGTAGATTGTATAAGTGTTCTGCAGGAGAATTAACTTGTTTAGCAGCGGAAATAAGAACAACAGTTATTCTATTTTGATTTTACAATGTGAGGTATGATTATGCCCGTGAATGAGACTTAGCAACTCAAATTATGAAGTTTAGCAACTAGATGTTCTATTCAACAAAATTAAGGAGGCAAGCGAGACTCAAATTTTACCGAGGTTCGATCTCACCAAGAGATCTACGTCCTCGTTGAGGAAGCTCACACAGAGCCGGGTCTCTAACCCTTTCCCTCTTCAAGTCACCACACAAGGCCGACTTGACTCCACTAGCACGGGTAATCACCGAGTTTGTGGGGCAACCTCACACGTTGAGGGCTCCCACAAGAATTACAATGAGAAAGCGATCAAATACACTCAAAAGAATCACAATGCAGAATATGAGTGTAGAGAGATCAAACCCCAAGAGCTCACAACGAAGGAACGATGATCTCCCAATCTCAAATCCAAGTGTTTGATTGATTTTCACCTTTTTGCTCCTTAGATGTGTGGGGAGATGTGTTTTTGGGCTCTTGGGACAGGTGGCAGCGCTAGGGTTTTTGTTTCAAGCAGTATGAGTCGTGTCTTCTGTTTCAAGGCCGTGGATCACCACTTTATATGGTTTCCAAAAATTTATTGTTGTAAAACCTAATACCGGACTAGTCCGGTATATGATCGGACTTGTCCGGTCTACTTCCAGTGGGTTAACCGGACTAGTCCGGTCTAAAACCGGACTTGTCCGGTGCTATGTGAAGTGGGGTTCCAGAAAGTTTAGCGGACTAGTCCTGTCGCATGGATGGACTAGTCCGCAGTCCTCTAAAGAGAACAACAGAAACATGAGCGGACTAGTCCGGTCTAAAACCGGACTTGTCCGGTTGCATTCCAGTAAGCTGACCGGACTAGTCCGGTCCATGAGCGGACTAGTCCGGTGTCCAGTAGATTTTAGTTGATTTTTAAACGCCTTACCCTTACGCAAAGTCATGAGCTCTTGGGATGTGTCTCTCACACACACCCTATACATTTACATCTACTTTGCTCTTCTAAATTCCACTAAAGTCTTGCTTTTTGGGCACCACTCTATTTTCACCTTTTTGTGTGCACTGAGCTAGTTCACTTTGTTTGTCCTGCAATCATTTCGTTAGGATCTCATATGCTTGTCATCAATTCTCCAAAACCCACAAGGGATACTCTAGATGCACTTTCAATATCCCCCTTTTTGGTGATTGATGACAACCATTTGAGATATCACAATTAAGAGCAAAATTGATTTTTCATAAAGTGTGCATATATGAGAATAATGAATAACTAACAAGAAAAACTTCTCTCATATACACACACCTTATGGTGGGGTTCCTAATAAATGTGTGATCAACAAAAATGTGATGAACGGGGATAAAAGATAACAACCATAGATGTAAGCATCACACATAGGGTAAATAGTCATATTACAATAGTTTTAAAAATAAGTACAGGTCCTCGATCATAAGTCCTCGATCACAAGTCCTTAATAACTTATCCTAGATAATCTCTCCCCCTTTGGCATCAAGGCACCAAAAAGGGAAAAATCGAGTGGAATCACTCATCCCCGTTCCCACTTTCACTCTCAGTCCTATCTTCATCTTCCTCTTCACCTTGATCTTCATCATCTTGACCATGTAGAGGGTTAGCAGCTGAACCACCACCAAACCCTAGGGAGCTCAACTCTTGGTCAATGAAGGTTGGCATTTTAGTGAAGTCTTCAGCTGAGTCCTCAGAACCCTCAAGTGACCCTTGTGGCTCAATTTCCAGTTTGGCACAGATGGCTTGGATGTTGGCTTTTACATATCTTTGATGCTTCTTCCTGGCCAATCTCTCTTCATGTTGCTTAACTTCAATTTTGCGGCAAGAGGCAAAGATAGAAGATAGCATCTTCAAGATGCCACTTGAGGATTCCCGAGTAGAGGAGGTTGCATGAGTGGTAGCTGCAGCCTCAGATCTTGGCTCCTCTTGAGCTCTCTTGGATCTTCTTTCTTCTCCGGGTGAGGCAAGAGCAGAAGGAGCAGAATATATAGTGGGCTTTTGGGGCCTAAGTCTAGTGTGAGCCACATCCTTTACGAACTCCAATCCTGTCACTTTCACAATCATGAACATTATGTAGGGTGCATAGCCGCAAGACCGGATGGGATTGATAGAGATATTGAAAATGTCATTGTAGATGTACTCAAACACATTGAATTTCCTCTTCTTGCTTATGACCTTCATTAAGTTTCTGAGGGTGCCCTGAACAGTCCATGCATCTCCCTCTTTGGGAGCTATAGTCTTCCTCAATATCTGATTGAGGACTACAAAGAAGGGCTTCATGTATTTTGTGGTTGGAGGCCTGAATGGCATTCTTGTATCATAGAGAAAGTCCAGTTGATCCTTCTCCAGTGGTTTCAGGATGTGAATCACAAGTTCATTGTCCAAAGTATGCTCAAGATGAAGGATCCTTGCAAATTCTTCATATGTGACACTGTACTGAGACCCATGTGTCGTCCAGATCATCCTGTCGTTGTCATCACGAGCGAAGTAGAGAGTGGAGTAGAATTGCATGATGACTTCATCATTCCAGTCACACTGGAAAGAGAATAGTTCTTTTAGCCCATGAAGCTCGAGGGCTGTCACAACCTCCTGATAAGCTTGACATCTCTTGGACTGAAGATAATCAATATCAACCCACTGACTTTCGGCAACGAGATGCTTCATCTTCCGATACACATGTTCATAGTAATCAGCATGAAAATTACTCCAGAATCTGGGGTCAGCTGACTCTCTGGGCTGATTGTACACTTCTGCTTTTCTGAACTTGTCAGCTAGTTCACCCCCTTTTCCAGTGTAATCATTATCTGAAGGTTGCCTGTTGCGATAAACGGGATTTTTCACTTTCAGAGGCCCAATGGGGCCACTAGCAAGCCCCTTTCCTTTATTGAGAGTCCTCTTAGGTCCTGAGGAGCTCTCGGCCATAGCCTTCCCTCGAGGCTTCTTCACAATTACTTTCCTCTTCTTAGGCAAATTTTCGTCGGAAGGTGAAGAGTGGACATTGACATCATGTCTTTTCTTCATCACTCCCTCCTTAGCTCTCCTCACTCTTTCACCTTGAACTTCTTCGTCAAGGTGAAAAGAGCCGTCATATGAGCCTGAAGACATGGTGCCTGATAAGGAGTTCAAGGATTAGATGCAAATGGACTCATTATCGACTTCAAATGGGAATGTAGGGGTTCAACTGTCAGAGACCGGACTTGTACGGTTTCAGAGTGCGGACTTGTCTGGTGGACCGGACTTGTCCGCATTTGTGCGCCGGACTAGTCCGGCCTGGCATAAGAACCCTAATGTTTCATTTGAATCAAATCTCCTATCTAAGGACACAAGGGCAGGAAAGTGGTAGGAATGCATCTATTGAGGCAATGTACATCCCTTTGAAATCAAAGAAAACTAGCTAGAACTAGAAAAGTTGAGATTTTGGTTTTAGGGGGGAATTTACCAAGATTTGAAGATTCACGTTGAAGGAGCAAGAGTCTATCCAGATGAGTCCGGAGAGTAGAATCCACTCGTCGAGGAGAGGCTTTTTCACGGAGAAAACTCCGAGTTTGAGGGCTCAACTCGAAAATCACTTTGAGAGCTAGGGTTTAGGAGAGGGTGTGAGACAAAGTGCTTATGAGTGGAGAGGGAGGGGTTTGGTCCGGCCAACTGCTTCTATATGCGACTGACCGGACTAGTCCGGTCATGGTAGCGGACTAGTCCGGTGCCCCTGAATTAACCTAATTGTCATCTGTCCGGACTAGTCCGGTCGACAACCAGACAAGTCCGGTTCCAACAGACTTGATGCAGATAGTAGAGTTTAGAGGTGATCCAATGACACTAATTTTTGCAAATAATCTTAGTAATTACGACCAGTAGGCAAGCAACAATCAAAAAATGGTCATATTTCGCAAGATTTCTTCATTAAAATAGTTTTCTTAGAATAAAAAGAGATGAGGAGCGGTTTTTACAATAAAATGTAACATTTGAGGTTGCAATCAGGTATGCAACATTTCAAGCCACATTTCGAGAGTCAAGAATATTAAGTTTATTTCTTAGCTCACAAAACCTTTTCTCATCTAATGGTTTGGTAAAAATATCTGCTAGTTGTTTTTTAGTTCTAACATGTGAAATTTCAGTGTCACTTTTTAATGAGTGATCTCTAAGAAAGTGATGATGAATATCTATGTGCTTAGTTCTTGAGTGCTCTACTGGGTGGTGTGCAATTTTTATCGCGCTTTCATTATCACATAGAAGCGGGATATGATTTAAATTGTAGTCGTAGTCTCTAAGAGTCTGTCGCATCCAAAGCAGTTGTGCACAACAACTTCCTGCTGCAACATACTCTGCTTCTGCTGTTGAAAGAGCCATAGAGTTTTGCTTTTTAGATGACCAAGAAACTAGGGATCTGCCGAGAAATTGACAGGTCCCTGAAGTGCTCTTTCTATCGACTTTGCATCCTGCATAGTCAGCATCAGAATAACCTATCAAGTTAAACTTGGATCCTTTGGGATACCAAAGGCCCAAGTTTGGTGTGTGCACAAGATACCTTAGGATTCTTTTTACAGCAATTAAGTGACACTCTTTAGGTGCGGCTTGAAACCTTGCACACATGCATACGCTAAGCATAATATCTGGCCTAGATGCACATAAGTAAAGTAAGGAGCCGATCATTGACCTATATACCTTTTGGTCCACATTTGGACCTTCTTCATTGAGATCAAGATGTCCGTTGATTGCCATGGGTGTCTTGATAGGCTTGGCTTTGTCCATATTGAATTTCTTGAGGATGTCCTGTGTGTATTTGGTTTGGCTTATAAATGTGCCTTCTCTCAGTTGCTTCACTTGGAATCCCAAGAAGAACTTCAATTCGCCCATCATCGACATCTCGAACCTATCTGTCATAATTTTGCTAAATTCCTCACAGAAAGACTTGTTAGTGGATCCAAAGATAATATCATCAACGTAAATTTGACATACAAATAGATGATCATCACAATGTCTAGTGAAGAGTGTATAGTCAGCTTTACCAATTTTGAATCCATTTTGAGTTAGAAAATCTCTAAGGCACTCGTACCAAGCTCGAGGAGCTTGTTTGAGGCCATAGAGAGCCTTACGCAGTTTATAGACATGGTTAAGATACTCTTGGTCTTCGAATCCTGGTGGCTGCTCCACATAAACTTCTTCTTTTATCGGACCGTTGAGGAAGGCACTTTTGACATCCATTTGATACAACTTGAAATTATGGTGAGTAGCATATGCCAATAAAATACGAATGGACTCAAGTCTAGCTACGGGAGCGAAAGTTTCGTCGAAGTCCAAACCTTCGATCTGAGAATAACCCTTGGCCACCAGTCTCGCTTTATTTCTTGTTACTACTCCATGTTCATATTGCTTGTTCCGAAAGACCCATTTAGTTCCAACGATGTTCGCCCTTAGTCTTTCCACCAGCTCGCACACTTCATTTCTTTTGAAGTTGTTCAATTCTTCTTGCATTGTCATTACCCAGTCTGGATCCCTTAAGGTTTCGTCTACCCTGTATGGTTCCAAAAAAGAGACAAAAGAATAGTATTCACAAAAATTTGCAACGCGAGATCTAGTGGTTACTCCCTTAGCAATATCACCAATGATATTGTTGACAGGATGGTCTCTTTGTACACTCTGATGTACTCTTGGGTGAGGAACTTGTGTAGCTGCTTGTTCTTCATCATCTTCATGTTCATTGTCTCCCCCTAGATCATTGCTTCCATGATTATCTTGATCTTCCTCCACTTGATCTTGTGTGAAAGCTCCCCCTTGATCATTGCTTCCTCGTTGAGGTTCACCTTGTGCATTTGAGTCTTGCGTTTGCTCTTATGCTAGAATATCACCAAGTGCCATTTTCTTCAGCACTTCACATGGGGGTTCCTCTTTATCTAGCATACACTTATCGACTTGCTCTACTTGTGAGCCGTTAGTTTCATCGAACACTACGTCACGTGCTACTTCAACAAGGCCGGACACCTTGTTGAAGACACGATAGGCGTAGGCATTCGATTCATAGCCGAGCAAGAACCCTTCATCGGACTTCGAAGCAAACTTTGAAGCCCTCGGTTTCTTGTTCAAAATAAAACATTTACAACCAAAAACTTTGAAATAAGAAACATTAGGCTTTTTACCGGTAAGGAGCTCATATGGAGTTTTCTTCAGTAGTCGGTGAAGGTACAGCCGATTTGTGGCATGACAAGCAGTGTTCACCGCTTCTGCCCAAAATCGATCTGATGTCTTTTATTCGTCCAACATTGTTCTTGCCATTTCAATCAATGTTCTGTTCTTCCTTTCGGCCACCCCATTTTGTTGAGGAGAGTAGGGTGCCGAGAACTCATGCTTTATCCCTTCTTCATCGAGATACCCTTCAACTTGTGTATTCTTGAATTCTGTCCCGTTGTCACTTCTGATGTTCTTCACGGTTGATGACAATTCGTTCTGGGCTCTTTTCAGGAACTTCTTGAGGATTCCCTGAGTTTCAAATAGATCCATATCAAGAAGTTCCAGTGGTCTTGTAGTGGTCATTATGTTCTTGGCGGGGTGTGGTGCTCCGACTTGTTTTCCCGCCTAGCAAGTGCTGCACGGCCTGTCTTTCTCAAAAACCACATCCTTTAGACCTCGGATGTGACCACCTTTTAGAAGTTTCTGAAGATTTCTCATCCCAACATGGGCTAGCCGTCTATGCCACAGCCATCCCATGTTGGTTTTAGCAACCAAGCAAGTGTTGAGTTCGGCTTTGTCTTTGTTGAAATCAACAAGATAAAGCTTTCCCTTCAACATTCCCTTGAATGCAATCGAGCCATCGCTTCTTCTAAAAACGGTCACACCCTCATTAGTGAATAAACAGTTATAACCTTTGTCGCATAGTTGAGATATTGACAAAAGGTTATAATCTAGGGAGTCTACATGTAAAACATTAGATAAAGTGTGTTGAGGAGATATTTCAATGTTACCGCTACCAAGGACCTTTCCTTGGCTGTTGTCTCCAAAGTATATGCCTTCACTTGGATCCTCGTTGTACTCGTACTCCATAAACATACCTCTCTCTCCGGTCATGTGATTTGTGCATCCGCTATCTAGCACCCACTTAGATCCACCGGAGGAGTAAGCCTGCAAAACAGAATTATTCCTTGGTTTTAGGTACCCAAGCTTGCTTGGGTCCTCTCAGGTTAGTCACAAGAGTCTTGGGCACCCACACACAAGTTTTCGAGTTCCTGTGGCGTGGCCCTGTGTATTTAGCAATAACTTTTCCATATTTGTTTTTCATAAGAACATAGGAAACATCAAATGTACGAAACAATATTTGTAAATTAGATTCATGTGATTTTTCCTTAATAAAGGTGATTCTTTTCTTTGCATGATTAAGAGTGGATATGTGTTTGTTCCTGTCAAACCCAAGACCATCTTTGACGTTGGGAGGTCTAGTGACCATATATGCGCTACGTGCATATTTGATCTTCTCCTTATCAAAGATGCCGATTTGGGAAGGATGCACATCATGAGAAGTTGAAGTATTAGAAATGATATTTTTCTTACTAGAGCATGTGCAGGTTCCAATTGTTGTCGAACTCATATCTTTGGAGGAAGAGCTCTTGGAGGAAGATGAGTCACTTTGCTTTAGCGACTCAACTTGCACCTCTAGGATCTTGTTAACTCTTGACAAGTTATGATAGGAGGATGAGTCCCGATCTTCCGAGAGGTAGGGTAAACTTGATTGGGTGGAGATCTCGACGTTGATGATCCAAGGCTCCGAACGAACGAAACCCCGCAATCACTACACCACTGCTCCGTTGGTTATCACCCGTGTCACATGAATGACCTCGCCACGAAGGCTTATCCCTGCAAGCGCAATCAAGAACACAAGCAAGAACAGAGAAGTTGCAATCAAAACTGAATTGATCACGAATTTGGGGTCTCACAACCGATGATCGGCGAACTGTTCAATGACAGATTGTAACTAAGCAAAACCCAGCTGTTTGTGACGGCGGCTAGGGTGTATAAAGGAGGTGGAGGACGACCAGTGGGGTGCTGGGGTTGTGACCTAACCCTAAGACACGTACATAATGGACTTGGACTCGATACAAGGCCCAATGGCCCAACTAGGTGATGCAACACCCTGACAGACTCTAAACTTTATATTGTTTCGAAGTTTCCCATCGACTCCGAGTGAATTTTGACATGGGGCCAGTTCCATTGGAAATTTTATCCTCTCAGCTTTCCGTGCATATGTGTGCATCCATTTTAAGGTGGACTGCTCCTGGGCCCGAGTTGGACTCGAGTTTGAGTTGGGCTCGTTCTCTAACTTCTTTTTGGTGTATTTTCTGGCCCTCCACGCCTCCAAACCCCTCTCCATATATCTCCATGTCCTCTCCATGGTTCCTAATCATAATTAATCCATTAGGTAGCAACATACTCTCAAAATTCACATATAAAGAACTGTTCAGGAACGAGCTCACCTCTAAATTCAATTTTCGTGCTCGAGCTCTAGTAATTGGACCTTGCATGTCTACCATGTGAGTGTTGTGTATATTTGCAGGAGTGATGTCCACATCATCCTCCCCCTCTTGCATTGGAGTCGTCCTCGACTCAAGCTCATCTTCTTCTCCCAAGTATGGCTTCAAATCTGAAATGTTAAATGTGGGACTAACCCCAAACTCGGGAGGCAACTCAAGTTTATATGCATTGTCATTTATCTTCTTAAGAACCTTACAAGGTCCAGCAGCACGTGGCATGAGTTTGGACTTTCTCAAATCCGGGAACCTATCTTTTCTCAAATGAACCCACACCAAATCACCGGGTTCCAATTTTACCTCCTTCCTACCTTTACTAGCAGCAATGCGATACTTTTCATTCATTTTTTCAATTTGTAACTTAGTAGTTTCGTGCAACTTAAGAATAAATTCAGAACGTTGTGTAGCATCTAAGTTCACAATTTCAGTATGTGGTAAAGGTAGCAAATCAATTGGAGCACGAGGATTGAAACCATACACTACCATAAACGGACTTAACTTGGTTGTGGAGTGAATAGACCTGTTATAAGCAAACTCAATATGTGGCAAACACTCCTCCCACAACCTCAAATTGTCTTTCAAAACAGCCCGCAACATAGTAGATAAGGTACGATTAACTACCTCCGTTTGCCCATCAGTTTGTGGATGATAAGTAGTAGAAAACAGCAACTTTGTTCCCAATTTATACCATAAAGTTCTCCAAAAGTGACTCAAAAACTTAGCATACCTATCAGAAACAATAGTATTGGGAACACCATGCAAACGCACAACCTCATTAAAGAACAAATCAGCAACATGTGAAGCATTATCGGTCTTGTGGCAGGGTATAAAATGAGCCATTTTAGAGAAACGATCAACAACCACAAAGACACTATCCCTCCCCCTCTTTGTTCTAGGCAATACTAAAACAAAGTCAATAGAAATATCCTCCCAAGGTGCACTAGGAACCGGAAGAGGCATATAAAAACCATGTGGGTTAAGTCGAGACTTAGCTTTGTTGCATGTCGTGCAACGTGAAACGTAGCGCTCCACATCACGCCTCATTCGTGGCCAAAAGAAGTGAGCGGCCAGAACATCCTCTGTCTTTTTAACACCAAAATGTCCCATCAAACCACCTCCATGCGCTTCCTGCAACAACAAAAGACGAACGGAGCTAGCTGGAACACACAGCTTGTTAGCACGGTAGAGAAGGCCTTCGCGCAGCAGGAATTTTTGCCACGTTCTTCCCTCTCTACAATTTTCAAAGGCATCTTTAAAGTCCAAATCAGTAGCATATAACCTCTTTATGGTTTCCAAACCAAAGATTTTATGAGAAAGTTGGGATAGTATGGTATAACGTCTAGATAAAGCGTCGGCAATCACATTGTCTTTCCCTTTCTTATGTTTAATGATGTAAGGAAATGATTCTATGAACTCAATCCATTTAGCATGACGTTTGTTCAGATTAGCTTGTCCTTTAAGATACTTCAAAGACTCATGATCTGAATGTATGGCAAATTCTTTAGACCATAGGTAATGTTGCCAAGTTTGCAAGACACACACTAAAGCATAAAGTTCTTTGTCATATGTAGAATAATTCAGCGAAGGCCCATGCAATTTTTCACTAAAGAAGGCAACAGGTTTACCTCCTTGAATTAGCACTCCTCCAATGCCAATGCCGCTCGCGTCACATTCAAGCTCGAAGGTCTTCTCAAAATCAGGAAGCTGCAGCAATGGTGCTTGTGTGAGCTTCGACTTGAGAACATCAAAATCTTGTTCTTGTGCTGGTCCCCATCGAAACGGCACTCCATGCTTTGTCAACTCGTGGAGAGGTGCCGCAATGGTGCTGAAATCCCGCACGAAACGCCGGTAGAAACCTGCGAGACCAAGAAAACTCCGAACATGTGTGACCGTAGTTGGAAGTGGCCAGCTCGTGATGGCAACAATCTTTGCCTGGTCCACCTCAATGCCCTGCGAAGTAACAACATACCCAAGAAAAGACACACGATCGGTGCAAAAGGTGCACTTCTCAAGGTTACCATATAAACGTGCATCGCGCAAGACATTAAAAACATCACGCAAATGTTCAAGATGCTCATCATATGACTTGCTGTAAATAGGGATATCATCAAAGTAAACCACCACAAATTTACCAATGAAAGCACGTAAAACCTCATTCATCAACCTCATGAAAGTGCTGGGCACATTAGTTAAACCAAATGGCATGACTAACCATTCATAAAGTCAGAATTTAGTTTTAAAAGCAGTTTTCCATTGATCACCTAAAGCCATACGAATCTGATGATACCCACTATGCAAATCAATCTTGGAGAAAATAACAGAACCACTCAACTCATCAAGCATGTCATCCAATCTAGGAATAGGATAGCGATAACGAATGGTAATGTTATTGATGGCTCTACAATCAACACACATGCGCCAAGTGCCATCTTTTTTTGAACCAAAAGAACAGGAACAGAACAAGGACTAAGACTCTCACGAATGTACCCGCGGTCCAGAAGATCTTGGACTTGTCGCTGAATTTCCTTAGTCTCGTCGGGGTTGGTCCTGTAGGCAGCATGGTTTGGCAAGCTCGCCCCTGGAACCAAATCAATCTTGTGCTCAATGCCTCACACAGGTGGTAATCCGGGGGGTATCTCTGATGGAAAAACATCCATATATTCCTGCAAAAGGTTAGCAACAGCAGGTGGCAAGACAATGGACGTATCCTCAATGGAATATAAAGCATGTTTGCACACTAAAGCATAGCAAGTTCCATTAGAGGCATATAAATCATCAAGATCAGGTTTAGTTGCAAGAAAAATAGGATTTTTCAACTTAATAGGTTGCTGAATTTCAGAATTGAAAACACCCTTTTGCTTAGCATTATTCTTTTTCTCTTGCTCAAACTGTACAATTTCAGTGGGACTCATAGGAAGCAACACAATTTTCTTGCCCTTATGCATGAGAGTATACTTATTAGATCGACCATGGTGAATAGCATCAGTATCAAACTCCCAAGGACGTCCCAACAAAAGAGAACAAGCATCAATAGGTACCACATCAAAATTAGCAAAATCATGATAAGAACCAATGGAAAAATGTATCCTTGCTGTTTGTGTTACCTTAACCTTACCATTGTTGTTAAACCATTGAATGTGATAAGGGTGGGGATGCTCCCGTGTGGTCAAGCCAAGCTTCTTCACCACCTCAACATTCACCAAATTGTTGCAGCTACCACCATCAATGATGGTATGTACACGGCAGTCCTTGACGACGAGAAACATGTTGAAAAGGTTGTGACATTGGCGGTTGTCGTCCTCTCGAACCGTGGCACTCAAAGCTCGCTGCACAATCAAAGTCTTATAGTTGTTTGTCGCAGATGTACCAAGAACCTCCTCAGCACCATCATCCGAACCTGAAATGTTAGTTGCAATAATATTTTCATCTTCAATATCAGAAGCACTAACATATCCACCATCAGCAGTGGCAATGATCGCCAGTTTGCTGGGGTAATCTCGTTGCATATGGCCAAGTCTCTGGCAGCGGTGGCACTTGATGTCCGAGCTGCGACTTGTCGAAGTGTTGGGTGCAGCCGCCTTTGCTGCAACACCTGGAGGCATCTGGGACTTGCTGTTATCTTGTCCCCGTGATGTAGAAGGCGCGATGGTGCTGCGTACAACACCCGTGGAGGGTGGTGTTGAAGCACGTACGCTCGAGGAGGGTGCTGCTTTGGATGGCACCGAAAATTGTCATGGCGTGAAGGTGTTGTTCCGCCGCTGCTGTTGGCGACACTGCACTTCTTTTTCTGCTAACATAGCAAGTTGAAATAAACGTTGAATAGAATGATATTCCTTGTAGTCAACTATGTCCTGGATCTCACGCCGCAAGCCCCCACAAAACCTAACAATTTGGTCTTCCTGATCCTCAACTACCCCACAACGAAGCATACCTTTCTGCAACTCTTGGTAGTACTCTTGGACAGTCATGTCACCCTGATCAAAGCGTTGCAATTTCTTAAGAAGATCACGTCTATATGAAGGAGGAACAAACCTAGCGCGCATCTCTTCTTTTAACGCAGCCCATGTCTGTAATGCATTACGTGTATTGACAAGTTCATTCCACCAAATTATAGCAAAATCTTTAAACTCACTAGTGGCTTGTCTAACTCTATGTCGCTCAGGAACAAGATGAGAGCTAAATTTTTGTTCTACCGTCATCTCCCAATCCAAGTAAGTCAGCATCATAAGATCCATAAAATGTTGGAATAGAAAACTTAATTTTAGCATAAGGATCATTATCTTGTTCAGGAGCATGAGGACGAGGTCTACCTCCCATACCTTGACGATTTCGTCGAGGGCGACGGCGCTGTTGTGCATCAACCTCATCGTTATTGAAGTCATCCTCTGTGTCGTAGTGAGCATGTGCATCACCATCAAGGATGATAGAGGGTGTAGCTTGTTGGGGAAGACGAGTCTCCATCTCGTCCAACCGTGTGGTCAGACCAGCAACACTTGTATGGAGCCTCTGAAAGGTGGCTGTTGTAGTGGTCTGGTAATTGTTGAAAGCTTCGGTCATTGCCCGCATCATGTCCTTTAGTTCCATATGGGACACACACTCATCATCATCCAGAGGTGTAGAACCAGAGGTCTTATCCATAGGCTTCTTTCCTATCATTGTTAGTACAAA
Source organism: Neostapfia colusana (assembly GCA_030760725.1). Taxonomy (NCBI): domain Eukaryota; kingdom Viridiplantae; phylum Streptophyta; class Magnoliopsida; order Poales; family Poaceae; genus Neostapfia; species Neostapfia colusana. The sequence continues at coordinate 102,769,199 of JASWHV010000007.1, forward strand.
ATAGAAACGAAGACAAAAAGATCGTGAAGAAACCTATTACTACGCTCTCCGAAGTGGGTGGAAAATCGATCAGTAAGATGCGTCTTACCATGCTCTTACAAGTTTCTTACCAGCACTGCAGGTGGCCAACGGTGACTGGTGTGAAGCAAGCAGAGAGTGGGTGTGATTGCAAAGGTTACCTGTTCTGCTCGAGAGAAGGTGGAGCTTGGAAGGCTCAAATGCAGTATATGTATGTGGCACACAAGTTAGTAACAGATAGCAATGCTGAATAAGTGTCCAAAGAATTTTACCTAGTTGCTGGCCTAAGAATGTATTAGAACAGTTGTGGCAACAAGCAAGGCCAAGGATGAATGATGATGAACAACAAGGATAATATCAGCAAGTATCCAGCACTCACACAGAAATAGCACAACTAGAAAACCCCTTAGCCTCCTGTTTTTGTCTTGAAGCACTAGTAGAAATCAAAATCTTTTTTCTCTTTATTTTTTTTGATATTTTTTCTCAACCAGGGGCACAAGAATAGAAAAAGCACCAAGTATTAGCTCAAACCGATGAAAGATGAGATCGGCACAAATTCAGGAGCGATTGGAAAAACTGGTGCTGGAACTTCGGAGTTCGAAACGAGGGCCTTCTTAATTTTTTTGTAATTTTTTTTTGAAAACACCGTATGTGGACTTTTTTTAGACCTTTCCGGGAAAAAATGCGCCTCAATCGGAGTTACGAGCGAAAAGTTATGCCCGTTTTAAGGAGGATACCCCGAATCAGGTTTTGGTGGTGGTGGAAACTGAACAGAAACGAATCGGTGGATGGAATTTTTTTGTAGATTGGTTTTTTGTAGATGGCAGCGGATGGAAGAAACAAAACTGAATCAAAACAAATCTAAACCACCAACCAGACTCAACCTAGAACACGAACTCAGAACTACGGACTCCGAAACTAAATTGTGCAAAAGGTTGAGCGGGGGTTGTAGGTCAGGGAAACTAAATTTTTTTGTAGCTTTTTGTGGATGATAGGACTGAAACAAAATAAATCTAAAGGGAACACAAGTATACCTCACGGTGAACCTGGAAATATGATACTAACTGATAGGAGGATGAGTCCCGATCTTCCGAGAGGTAGGGTAAACTTGATTGGGTGGAGATCTCGACGTTGATGATCCAAGGCTCCGAACGAACGAAACCCCGCAATCACTACACCACTGCTCCGTTGGTTATCACCCGTGTCACACGAATGACCTCGCCACGAAGGCTTATCCCTGCAAGCGCAATCAAGAACACAAGCAAGAACAGAGAAGTTGCAATCAAAACTGAATTGATCACGAATTTGGGGTCTCACAACCGATTATCGGCGAATGTTCAATGACAGATTGTAACTAAGCAAAACCCAGCTGTTTGTGACGGCGGCTAGGGGGTATAAAGGAGGTGGAGGACGACTAGGGGGATTCTGGGGTGGTGACCTAACCCTAAAACACGTACATAATGGACTTGGACTCGATACAAGGCCCAATGGCCCAACTAGGTGATGCAACACCGTGATAGACTCTAAACTTTATATTGCTTCGAAGTTTCCCGTAGACTCCGCATGAATTTTGACGTGGGGCCAGTTCCATTGGAAAGTTTATCCTCTCAGATTTCCGTGCATATGTAGAACGTCAAAAACGGAGTCCGTATGCCTCCTGTGCATCCATTTTAAGGAGGACTGCTCCTGGGCCCGAGTTGGACTCGAGTTTGAGTTGGGCTCGGTCTCTAACTTCTTGTTGGTGTATTTTCTGACCCTCCACGCCTCCAAACCCCTCTCCATGTATCTCCATGTCCTCTCCATGATTCCTAATCATAATTAATCCATTAGGTAGCAACATACTCTCAAAATTCACATATAAAGAATTATTCAGGAACGAGCTCACCTCTAAATTCAATTTTCGTGCTCGAGCTCTAGTAATTGGACCTTGCATGTCTACCATGTGAGTGTTGTGTATATCTGCAGGAGTGATGTCCACATCAAGTTAACAAGCTCATCCTTGATTGCAATATGTGAGTCCTCTAGCTTTGAGTAAGTCTCCTTACTCAAGGCTAGCTCAACCTCAAGTGACTTGTTCTTCTCTCTTTCAAGCTCAAGAAGTTTTTCAACCTCTTGATATCTCTTCCCTTCACGGATGAGCATATCTTCTTGTCGGTTGACAAGTTCCTCCTTTTCAAAGATTTCGTTCGACAACATTTCCATTTTCTTTAAAGCAATTTTACTTAATCCTCTAAACATTTCTTCATTATCACTAGAGCTATCAAAGTCATCAATAGATGTATTTAACGCAGGAGAAGTAAGTCGAACCTTTTTCTTGCCTTCTTTAGCCATAAGGCAAGTATGGTTGTTCATATCCCGTCCTCCCATGTTTGGGAAGAGTGTAGCTCTCATGGTGAGTTTCTTAACGGCAATGGTGGCCATCTCCTCTTCTTCATCGGAGGAGGACTCATCGTTTGAGTCCCACTCCTTGCCAATGTGAGCCTGATGAGCTTGTCTCCTTTTTCTAAAATGTTTCTTCTCATGTGCTTTTGTTTCCTTCTTCTTCTTGTTTTCTTCATAAGTACAGTCCACCATGAAGTGACCGTACTCTCCACAATTATAGCAAGTACGTCGAGCCTTGGATTTTCCTTTATCCTTGCTTGTCCCTTCATTTGAGTTGTTGCCATGTCTTCTCCTCATCATGCGCTTGAACTTTTTGATAAAGAGTACCATTTCCTCATCATCTAGATCGGTACTCACGTCGCTTGTATCTCCGTCATCTTGTTCTTCACGGGTTTCTTTGAGTTTGGGTCTGCACGTTGCTTTGAGAGCAACTTCTTTCTTTTTGGAAGAGGTAAGCTCGGCTAAGTCTTTGACGTATTGAGCCTCCTTCTCCATCATTTCATGATTTATGATCTTCCCCAATAACTCATCGGGAGTCATTTTGTGAAACCCGGGGCTTTCCCTAATCATTGAGCAAAGTGTGACGTTTCTTGGAATGAACGCTCTAATCATCCTTTTGACCACCTCGTGATCAGTCCATTTCTTACTTCCATAGGCACGGATTTTGTTGATGAGTGCCTTCATCCGGTTGTACATGTCTTGAGGTGATTCGCCTTCTTCAATAGCAAATCTCCCCAACTCTCCTTTTAGCATCTCAATTTTGGCTTCACGTACAGACCTATTTCCTTCATGAGCAGTTTTGAGTGTATCCCAGATTTCTTTTGCACTCTCTAGTCCATCGATCTTGGTGAATTCTTCTCTGCTCAGTGACGATGTGATTACTGCAACGGCTTGTGCATTTCTGTGAATCTCTTGTTCTTGTTCTGGAGTGAGTTCTTCATCCGTGTCTGGGATATCTATTCCTATGCAGACAATATGCCAAAGGCTGGGATTCAAGGATATTAGATGCATTTTCATGTTGTACTTCCACATGGTATAGTCACTTCCGTCAAACTGCGGGGGCCTTCCCATAGGAATGGAGAGATAGTGATTATTTGAATTGAGACGGTTGTAGTTGTAAGGATATCGGGAGTAGTCGTGATGACTACTCCCCATTGTCTTTTCTTCCTCTTTTCCCTTTTGTGCCATTAATTTCTTTTTCAGTAGTGCCTTTAGCTGTCTCACTTCTTCATCGTCATGTGGACCTTCTTTCAGCACATCGAAGGCTTTGGCTTCTTGCTCCTCATCGTTGATGTTTGTCTTCGGGATATCGTTGTTTTTCTCAGAGGCCATTGATCTCTCCGAGATGTGAGTCTCGTTGATGGAGAACTTGGCTCTGATACCAATTGAATGTGGCCTAGAGGGGGGGTGAATAGGCCTTATAGAGCTTCCTGCACACTTAAAGTAGTTGTCAAAAACTTGATTGACCGGACTAGTCCAGTTGTGTGAGCGGACTAGTCCGGTGTGTCTGAAGTGTGTAGATTGTATAAGTGTTGTGCAGGAGAATCAACTTGTTTAGCAGCGGAAATAAGAACAACAGTTATTCTATTTTGATTTTACAATGTGAGGTATGATTATGCCCGTGAATGAGACTTAGCAACTCAAATTATCAAGTTTAGCAACTAGATGTTCTATTCAACAAAATTAAGGAGGCAAGCGAGACTCAAATTTTACCGAGGTTCGATCTCACCAAGAGATCTACGTCCTCGTTGAGGAAGCTCACACAGAGCCGGGTCTCTAACCCTTTCCCTCTTCAAGTCACCACACAAGGCCGACTTGACTCCACTAGCACGGGTAATCTCCGAGTTTGTGGGGCAACCTCACACGTTGAGGGCTCCCACAAGAATTACAATGAGAAAGCGATCAAATACACTCAAAAGAATCACAATGCAGAATATGAGTGTAGAGAGATCAAACCCCAAGAGCTCACAATGAAGGAACGACGATCTCCCAATTCCAAATCCAAGTGTTTGATTGATTTTCACCTTTTTGCTCCTTAGATGTGTGGGGAGATGTGTTTTTGGGCCCTTGGGACAGGTGGTGGCGCTAGGGTTTTTGTTTCAAGCAGTATGAGTCGTGTCTTCTGTTTCAAGGCCGTGGATCACCACTTTATATGGTTTCCAAAAATTTATCGTTGTAAAACCTAATACCGGACTAGTCCGGTATATGATCGGACTTGTCCGGTCTACTTCCAGTGGGTTAACCAGACTAGTCCGGTCTAAAACCGGACTTGTCCGGTGCTATGTGAAGTGGGGTTCCAGAAAGTTTAGCGGACTAGTCCTATCGCATGGATGGACTAGTCCGCAGTCCTCTAAAGAGAACAACAGAAACATGAGCGGACTAGTGTAAGGGCCTCAGTTTTTGACACTCATTTGCAGTGTTCATCACCACACCACACACCTCATTTGAGGAAGAATGATGAACACAAATAAAGAGCAAGTAACAATTATCAACATGCTCATTAGGGAACAAACTCACACATTGCAAAAGTGGTACTTCCCACATGTGATATAGATGGGCTGGACATATGAAAACTCCTACACTTTGCTAAGGATGTCCATGCCAAGTTCCACCCAAATTCAAAACCTTTTTGAGGTCATTTTGGGTATAGTTAGGAAGAGGGCAGTTTGAAACCATATTCAAATTCAAACTGTTTTCACCCACTGAATTTAAAAGTGGAAGGCATATTCTTGCTCAGCACATTTTTGTGAGCTCACACACCAATTTTCACTCCATTTGGAGTTGATCTTGACATGAGCTAAGGGGGAGAAATTCAAACTTTATTTGAATTTCAAACTGCACTTGTGCTGAAATTCATTCAAACCAAACCTCATTTGAACTTTGATCAATTCAAATGGCTCTTGGGTGAATAATTTGAATTGCCAAGGGTAGAATAGGGTTCACTGTTTACCACAGCTGTTAGGAATAAATTTCAGAGGTTAAAAGAGAAGTGGGACCCACATGTCAGCCTCAGCCTCAAAGCAAACCGACTGAACCACAGTTCAGTCGGTTCCCGGCAGCTGTGCGCGCGCGCCACCGAAGGGGGCAGCCGGCGCCAGCTCCTGCTGCGTGCCCCAAGCCGGAGACCAGCCGGCCGGGCTATTTATTCCCTCCCCGGCGTGCTTCAGTCACCATTTCCTCGAGCTGCCGACGCACACGACTTGTTTTTCCCACTGCCATCACTAGCGCTCGAGTTCCTGCTTGATCAAGCCGATCGCAGCTCCCTCTTTCCATTCCAAGGTCCCAGCAAGGTACTAGCAACCATCCTCCATCCTTCCCATTGATAGAAATCGATTGAAACCGAGTGATATCGGCTGTGCCGAAAGATCAAACTCGGAACTGGAAACCGCCGCACCTCGGGCTCTCGTGGACAGCCCAACCTGGGCGTTGTCACGCCCGAGCCAAGGCACCCTTGGACGCGCAAGTGATCGGTGCTGCTCATCCCCGAGCCACAGCTCGAGTGGTTGCTCACCGGCGGCGAATTTCCACTTTTCCCCTTTCTGTGTGCAGAACGACCCTCGGGTACGATTCTGTTTAATTCGTGCTCTAGAAAGGATTAGAGGGCCTCAGGCCACTCCCACACGAACTAGACACGGTGACGCACAAGTTGCCTTCACAACTCTGGGCCGGAGAACTTCTGTGCCCGGCGTAATTCAAGGTCTACTAATGGCGGAACGCACGGGGGGTATCGGGCGCACGGTGAGGACCTATTTCGGGCCTTCCCCGAGCTGCCCCGAGTTCATGTCGACCTTCTCTGAGGTCCACTGATGCTCCCCGACCGGTTTCCCAAGTAGCTGAGGCACTAGGAGCATCAGCCGACATGGCCGAAGTCGTTCCGATATGGCGGCTCGTCGCCGACCATGCTCCGGCCGTTGTCATGAGCAGCTGACCCTCGGATCATGTTCCCCAAGTAAAAGTAGGCAGGGGCGGCCAGAATCAAGAAGTTTGGAGCGGTACAGCAGCCAGCGGCGAGCTCTCCGGCGAGGTCCCTCGGCGGCGGAGCGCGGGTGTCGCGAGGTTGAAGAAGGGGGTGGACCCCAGCTGTCAGCGGCCGATATTTTGAATCGAGATCCGGCTGCGGCCGGGATCGGGTGTGCTGGCGCGCAAAAGCCTTGTGGGCCGCGGTGTGCTGTCGCTTCGGCGTGCGACGCGTGTCCCCTGGGCCCACGCGCGAGTTTAAACTTTTCCCCGATTTTCAGATTTCCTTCAAACTTCAAATCCTTATAACTTTGGCTAGAAAGCTCCAAATTGAGTGAACCAAATTTTGCTGGATTCAGCTCTCTGAGTACTTTCCAGAAAATCAAGTTTCACTTCATGAAATTCCCTAATTCTCCAGAATTAATTCCTTAATGTTTAAACTGTTAGGAATTTTAACGGGAGAATCCTTTGGCGGAAAATCCTGAAATTTTGCTGAGATGTTCACCAAAATATCATTGAGCTACCATAAAAATTTCAGACCCATTTGAGCTCATTTAGTCCACCTAATGGTGTGATTAGTAAAACTGTTCCAGAGAAAATAGAAAATGTTCAGAAACATTTTCAGGATTTTCTCTGAAATTGTTTAGCTCATATCTTTAGTTAGAGACTTCCAAATTAAGTGAGACCAACTCCATTAGAACCCTCTGAAAATCTAGTTTTCAGAAAGTCATAGTTTGTCTCATGAAAATCCCTAGAACACCCTAAGGGTTCCAATTAAGGTCAAGGACATAATTATTTGTGGAGGGCTCAAATGAGCTTTGCTGCAACTAAAACTTGACCAAGTCTTTGTTTAGGTTGTAACCAAGCCACAGTAAAAGTTTCACAGTCATTAGGTCTGTCTAGTAAGGGTTATAGGCTTCACAACTTCAAAGTTAATACAAAGGCCTCTAAATTAATACATACATTGTTCTTATCATGTAGTCGCTAAGGTCGAGGAGGAACCCGAAGTCCTAGACTTCGTTACTCCGGAGGAACAGCTAGCCTACGACCAAGAGCAGCAAGGCAAGCCCCGGTTTGCATTAACCTTTTTACAAATTTTTATTGTTTTGAGCACATACTTGTTTCCTTTGTTCTGTGCATTAGAGTCTTGTTTGGAAATCCAACTGCATAGCCAAGAAAAACCATGGGTTGGGTTTAGGATTGAAAACCTCGTTAGCCACTGCATTGCTAGGATAGAGTAGGATTCGGTACAAGTCGAGTAGTTGGAACTACTCGCGAGAATAGGCTAGAGGCACATTGCTCGGGTAGAGATAGCACATGAAACACATGGCAAGAAAATGAGACCGAGCGGAGAGTAAGGGCAGCAGGACTTTGGGGCCTGTGTGCTGTAGCTCCGCTTGTGTCGATTGAGGACCGAGCCGTGTGCGGGCCTGTTGAACAAGCTAGAACAGTACCGAAGACCTACCGGCTATATGGGAACCGGGAAACTGATGTAACTCGGGTAGCTGGGTGTTGAGGCATTGCCCGTCGTTCAGAGGGTAGGTTGAGAGCTCGAGGTGTAAATCAGCTGGCGGCACAGAGATGCGCGTGCAGGGACCTCTTGCTCGGGACGATGGGACCGGTTCAATATTTGGCTAACGGGTGAAAGGTAGTCGCGTACGGCGTCCGTGATGGTTGTTGTAGGCAACATCGAGTACGGGCGTACGTGACGGGTTGTTCGGGTAACCCTGCAGGTGTAAATCGATTATAATCGCCGTCCCTCGCGGTCAGTGAGTACCACTTGTTCACTGTACCGTGACGTAGAAAGAACAGGCTAGTTACATGTTAAAATGTTGCTGATTGAAAGTTGGATATTGATTGTTAATGATATGTTGTAGCTTAGTGCTAACTAAAGTTCTTTTCAACTTTGGGCAAAGTACATGAGAGAAATGCGTTTCTTGTTTGATTGCGGCTCTCTCATGTGCCTTAGCGTAAGGTTCTCCACAACCTGCTGCTAAAACTTGAAAGTAAGGTTCTACTAATTAGGCGAGTCCTTGCAAATGATTTTTTACCTCATGCAACCCATTACCCTCATGTAGAAGTTCCATGTTTAGGTGAGACGGGTCAGACTTGCTGAGCCTTCGTGCTCACTGCTTGTGTTTGAAGCTTTTGCAGGGTTCTATGAGGAAGGGACTCCCGAAGAGGAGAAGGAACCCCAGGAGGGGAACCCCGTCGAGTGGGAGTCGTGCACGCCGCAGAGTTAGTGTGCGTGTGTGCTAGCAAGGACACGTTCGAGGGCTGAACGTGCACTTGATGCTTAGTCTACGCCCGCGAGTGTGGACTAAACTTATTTTGATGTAAACATGTTGATAAACTTGTTTATGTAATAAAGCTTCCGCTTCCGCTTTGTACCTTTGACGTGTGTTATGCGGTGCTGTGCAACGCAGCACCCCTCAGCGTGATCCTGGCTCGACAGGACCCAAAGGGGTTGTGTCAGCGTGGTATCAGAGCTCGCTTGAGGTTTAACACAGTACAAAGGTCTTCTTTTTCAAAAATCCAGTGAGGAACGAATTAGTAGCCCGTATAAGGATGTTATTAGTATATAGAAAGTGGCTTATTAACCTATTTGTTATGTCGGAAAATCGTGCATCTCGGGACGTTCATGTCTTGGGGGGTGCACGTAAGCGCTGTCCACCAGTGCGCACAAGCTGAAGGGTGGAGCCCCACGGGTGGCAGGTAACCCGACCCGCTTTGATATCCTCTACGACTCTTCATGTCGTTTGGGGTATTCGAGCAACGTCTGTCCCTGGCGTGCGTGGTGCAACATGGGAGACCCCGTCACGTGGTCTGAAACGTGAACACGTAACTCAGGGCGTGTTTGGCTTGAGAACATCCGGGCGAGTGATGACGGCCGGATGTACCAACTGTATGGATTCCGGGCTCGGTGTGCAGCCGAGTCTGATGATTGGTTGAATTTCTGCAGGTAGCCTTACCACGAAACGGTAGACGTGTAGTATCCGTGTGTGAGTGACGAGTAGTGCCACTGAAGTAACGACGCCGGCTAAGTCCGGTATAGGTTTTTCCTTTGTGAGGACGTAGTACCGACATAATCTGGTGACGCCTCGACGTCACACCCAACAAAAATGAACAACTTCATTTAAAATTTGATGGTTTTGATCCAAAGTAGTAAAACTTGATGTAACTCCTTCCCTTGAACAGGATATTCAAAGTTAACAAGCTTTCAACTTATAGGATGTTAAGGACAGAGTACTCTGTTTCCAGCTAAATTAAGGCTGAAGTTAATCAGAGGTTAGAGGTTGAGTTCTTTCGAGGTTGATGTCGTATGATACATCTCTGGAAAACTTTGGAGGAGCTTTACAACTTTTCTGTTGAGTTCCAGAGGTGTTTCGTCCCTTAACCACTCGAAAAATGCAGCAGAGTTGAAACTGTCCAGAAAACAGGACGGAGCAAAGACTCTCTGTAAATTAAGCATAACTTCCTGCATAAAAATCCAAAAATAGAAAATGAGGTAGTTCTGGAAAGATTATGAGATGGGTTACAACTTTGTAACAGAAAGTTTTGTCAGATTAGGAACAGAATTAACTGGGATTCTTGGATCAAATCAGTACCTAAGGCAGGGAGGTGCTGTCCAATTGTTTCCAGAAATTCTGTTAACTTTGACATCTCATAACTGTTGAACCAGAGCAGATCTTAGGCCAACCAAATACTTTCTGGAAAGCTATTGAAGTTAACTTTAACTTTGATGTTGAGCTCCAGGACTGGTTTTGCTTTTAACCTGGCCTAAATCAGATTAATATGGAAACTGGTCAGGGCTGTCATGGGAACAGCAGATCAGCAGTCAAATTTGTTTAAAAATTTGAACTATGTTTCCAAGTGTTAAGGGTTCAATGACATATCTTATGTTATAACTCAATGGTCTACTGTTTAAATAAATATTTGACATTTCTCAAATATATTTTTACAGATGGCAGCAGATAAACGGTTGGAGAACGGGTGGGTAGTTTCCCACTGCTCTGACCGTAGCGGCTACCCGGGAGCATTGTGGCTAATGCTCCAATATTTCGGGTACAACCAGATGCCGCAATACTTCGCCAAGGAAGAAGGCGAAGAGGGGAACAAGACGTGGACGATCCATGTCGAGGTTCCTGCAGGGCCTACGCCACCCGGTTGGGTGCCATTCACCGTCACGGTGAGAGGAAGACAACCGGAAGGGATGTGGCAAGTGGCAGCCCGTGACACTATGTCACGTTTCTGCCAACTACACGTGCAGGCTATGGAGGGAACTCCATACGCACTCGTTCCGGTGGAGGGACGAGCTCAGCATGTGTGGGAAGAGAGGTACCTAGAGGCAACAAACCCGAGTTGCCCAAGGTACAACCCCGCGGAGGCAAATCTCAGCCTCCAAATGAGGGCGGGAAACGCTGTGATGGACAGCCAAGCTGTTCATACGGAGCATCTCGCCACCAAGCTCAAGGAGAGCACAAGCCGTGGAGATCATTTTGAGAGTGCTCACAGTGCACTCCGCAATGTGCTCCTTCCGACGATCAAGCGACTGAATGAACAACACAATCAGTTGCGTCGTCTGAAGAAGGCAAAGAAGAAGAGCCGTGTTGACATTGCGGCGTTGCAAGAGCTGGTGCAGACCCTAACCCAGCAGAATGAGGACCTTGCTCAAGAGCGGGACGACGCTATTGAGGAAGGACAAGGCTGGGAAGAGGACTACAACCAGGCTATGGACGAGGTGCATGCATTGCAGGACCTCGTGCCCCCGGTATTGGGCGTACCGGTAGTCTTGGGTCTTCCAGCCATGGGAGAACCTGGAATGGGAGAAGAGGTGGTAGACCCCGAGCCACCAGCAGAGGTACCGGAGGAGGACGACCCACAGGAGGTCGAGTTCTACTCCGAGTAGGGGGTTACGGTTGCCAAGTAGGGCAGCTAGGGTAGCGTAACCCAACTTTTGTAGTCGGTGACATGTCGTGTAGACAGTAGCGTATGTATAGGTAGTGACGGCATGAGCACGACTTCTCGGAGGTCCGAGAATAATGTATCTTGTATAAAGTTTATGCTTTATCAATATATGTGAATGTTGTGCAAGTTAGTCATGCGTCGCTTCAATACTTACTGCTGTTTATGGAATTTTGAGTAAGACATGTGCTAATTGCTGCTGTGTTGAATTTCAGAATGACGCGTACTCGTGCCAACCCTGATGTTGGAGGTACTAGCCAAGGGGGGGAGACCTCCCAACCGCCTCCCGAGGACTCCTCGGGACAGCAGCAGCAACAGCAACAGCGAACACCGCCACCGCCACTGCCAACGGTTACATTGGCCGACATTGTCGCGGCAATGGCGGGTTCACATCAGCAGCATACAGAGCTGCTGCAAACGTTAATTGCGAATACGTCTCGCCCAGAGAGACGTCAAGATCGTGAGGAGCGCCAACAGAGCTCCTACTCCGACTTCCTGGCGACTCATCCCCCTGTATTCTCAAGGGCGGATGAACCACTTGACGCGGACAACTGGCTCCGCGCCATAGAGATGAAGTTCGGGCTGCTCCAAATCAGCGAGCAGCGCAAGACTCAGTTCGCGGTCCAGCAGCTCCAAGGATCCGCGAGCGCGTGGTGGGCCAACTTTTGTGCTTCACAACCCACCGACCGAGTGATGACCTGGGCGGAGTTTCGGACGGCCTTCCGGGCCTATCATATACCGCCCGGTTTGATGAAGAGGAAGACGCAGGAATTCCTACACCTGCAACAAGGGAGCCGGAACGCGCTGGAGTACTCCAGAGCGTTCAACGATCTCGCACTCTACGCGTCGTATCACGCAGATACGGACGAGAAGCGGCGGGACCACTTTTACCAGGGGCTTAACCCGCTCCTGAAGGACAAGCTGGCGATGTTCAATCGCGGCAGCCTCAACGACATAATTGATGCTGCGATTGTTCAGGAAGACTCCGGCAAGGAGTTGGCGGCGGCAGAGCGAAAGCGAAGCGCGCCGCAGAGCAGCGGAGAAGGAGGCGGTCCTTCTCAGAAGTTTCGGATGGTGAATCGCCCACCATCAGGTCCGCGCTGGCAGCCACCACAGCGGTCGATGCCGTTCCGCGGTCGGCCGTATTCTTCACCGGCATTCCGGCCGGCACTGCCAGTACCACCGCAACGACAGCAGCAGCAGCGGGCGATGCCGCGTGCGTTTGCACCTCCGCAACGCATGCCGGGCTTTCGTCCCCCGAGTACTCCACCAGCAGCGGCCACATGTTACAAGTGTGGTCGTCCAGGACACTTCGCGAGCAGTTGCCCGGAGAGGCAAGGCGGCGGAGTGGTACCACAGTTTCCGGGGAGGAATCAACCCCGGAACCCTACTAATGCGCGGCGGGCAAACCCTAGGCCCGGCACTGTCCACCAGCTTGCCATTGAGGACGTGCCGGAGGGCGAGCCAATCCTTGCGGGTATGTTCCAACTCCACCAGCATCCCGCTATAGTACTATTTGATTCAGGCGCCACGCATAATTTTATTAGCCAAGCTTTCATTGCTAAACACAGCTTGCCAATACTACCCACCGATAGTCCATATTTAATTTGTTCACCGGGTGGGAAGATTTCAGCAAGCGTAATGGTCTCCAAAGCACCATTATGCTTAGCGGGTAGAGTGTACCCCACGTCTCTCATTATCTTAGAGGGACAGAAGGTCGATGTCATCCTAGGGATGTCGTGGTTAACCCGCCACGGCGCTGTTTTAGACACCGTCCTCCGAGTCGTGCACTTAAATTCAGGAGTGCACGGTTCTCACTCATTATTTCTGGACAGTCCAGAAATAAAACTTCCAAGTGTCTATCAAGCCACAACCATCAGATTGGAAGACATTCCAGTGGTCCGAGAGTTCCCGGATGTATTCCCGGACGATTTGCCGGGGATGCCACCCGATAGAGAGGTGGAGTTCAAGATTGAACTTGCACCGGGAACCATGCCAATATCCCGAAGGCCGTACAAGATGGCGCCCAAAGAGTTGGCTGAACTGAAGACTCAGCTCACGGACCTTCTGGAAAAGGGTTTTATTAGGCCGAGCTCCTCGCCATGGGGTTGTTCGGCATTATTTGTCAAAAAGAAGGATGAAACGTTGCGGCTTTGCGTGGACTACCGTCCATTAAATGCCGTAACCATCAAGAACAAGTACCCGTTGCCACGGATCGACATGTTGTTTGATCAGTTGGTCGAAGCAAAGATCTTTTCCAAGATGGATTTAAGATCCGGGTACCATCAGATTAAGATAAGGGCGGAGGACATTCCGAAGACAGCTTTCTCAACAAGGTACGGACTTTATGAGTACCTGGTCATGTCCTTTGGCCTCACCAATGCTCCAGCTCACTTCATGTATTTAATGAACTCGGTGTTCATGCCGGAGCTGGACAAGTTTGTCGTGGTCTTCATCGACGACATCCTGGTATACTCCAAGTCGGAGGAAGATCACAAGAAACATCTGCGTATAGTCTTGCAACGGCTGCGGGATCACAAGTTATACGCAAAGTTCAGCAAATGCGAGTTTTGGATATCGCAAGTGCCTTTCCTCGGGCATATCATCTCAGCGGAGGGTATCGCTGTGGACCCGAGCAAAATCACGCAAGTGCTGAATTGGAAATCCCCGAGAACTGTTCATGAGGTACGGAGTTTCCTCGGACTCGCGGGATATTATCGGAGGTTCATTCCGAACTTCTCGAAGATTGCCAGGCCAATGACAGAGCTGCTGAAGAAGGCTACCAAATATGTTTGGAGTCCAGCATGTGAAGCAGCATTCAAGGCTTTAGTCAAGCACCTAACATCAGCACCGGTTTTGGCGCAGCCAGACACAACAAAACCGTTCGATGTGTACTGCGATGCATCCGGCATTGGGCTCGGATGTGTGCTGATGCAAGACCGAAGAGTGGTAGCGTATGGATCACGACAGCTTAGGAACCATGAGCAAAATTATCCAACTCACGATTTGGAGCTCGCTGCCGTGGTACTTGCACTGAAAATGTGGAGGCACTACCTACTCGGTAACCTCGTACATTTATATACCGACCACAAAAGCCTCAAGTACATCTTCACTCAGAAGGAGCTGAACATGAGGCAACGAAGATGGTTGGAACTGATAAAGGATTACGAGATAGAGATCCATTATCATCCGGGCAAGGCAAACGTTGTGGCAGACGCGCTAAGCCGCAAGTCACACGTCAATAATCTGACCATCACACCGTTGGAAGAGAGCGAACCACCACTACATGTGATTCCACATGGAGCTCTCTACAACCTAGCTTTGATCCCCACCCTCCGTGAAGAGATAGCGGCAGCCCAGAAGAATGACAAGGGCATGTCACATTTACGGAGACGAGTAGACAGTGGGGAGTTGAAATGTTTCCGGAAGGACGGAGACGGCGTCCTATGGTTCAAGGACCGGATCGTCGTACCCCGAAACCCGGAGTTACGGAAGAAAATCTTTGATGAGGCTCACTTATCAAAGTTTTCTATTCACCCCGGCAGCAACAAAATGTATCAAGAACTCAGGAGAAAGTTTTGGTGGACACGGATGAAGCGGGAGACTGCGAAATACGTGTCCGAGTGTGATACATGTCGAAGGGTGAAGGCAGACCACATGCGGAAACCGGGACTGCTGCAACCACTGGGCATTCCTGCCTGGAAGTGGGAAGACGTGAGCATGGATTTCGTCGTCGGTTTACCCACCACCTTACAGAAACATGATTCTGTGTGGGTGATCGTCGATCGACTCACCAAAGTTGCCCATTTCATCCCGGTCAACACCAACTACAACGCCAAGAAGTACGCTGAACTGTACATCTCACGGATCCTATGCTTATACGGCGTACCCCGTACCATCATATCGGACCGGGGCACTTTATTTGTGTCCCGTTTTTGGGAGCAGCTACACGCTGCCCTGGGGACGAAGCTGATCCGTAGTTCAGCCTACCACCCGCAGACGGATGGGCAAACGGAGCGGGTAAATCAAATCCTAGAAGACATGCTACGAGCTTGCGCTATCGACCACGGCAAGAATTGGGATGATCACTTGCCATTAGCCGAGTTCTCGTACAACAATGGGTACCAAGCCAGCATCAAGATGGCGCCCTACGAGGCGCTATACGGCAGGAAATGCCGCACACCACTGAACTGGTGTGAATCTGGCGAGAGGGTTACCTTCGGGATTGATCTTGTCAACAACGCGGAAGAAAAGGTTCGATTAATTCAAGCGAACCTAAAAGCCGCTCAATCCCGACAGAAACAGTATGCGGACCGGAGGAGGCGCCCATTACAATTCGAAGTTGGAGATCACGTATACCTACGAGTGTCTCCAATGAAGGGCGTAAACAGATTTGGGGTGAGAGGAAAGTTAGCACCCCGATTCATCGGTCCATTCCAGATTACCGAAAGATGTGGATCGGTGGCATACCGGCTAAGATTACCAGAAGCACTTTCCGGTGTGCACGACGTCTTTCACATTTCCCAGCTGAGGAAGTGTCTCAAGCTATCAACTACCGTTCAACTGGAAGACATTGAAGAACTGCAACCGGATCTCACCTATCGGGAGGAACCGGTGCAGATTATTGATGAAAAGGCCCGAACCACACGCAACCGTACGTTGTGGTTCTACAAGGTTCTATGGAGTAATCACTCCATGGACGAAGCGACATGGGAGAGCGAAGAATTCCTTCGCACTAACTACCCCGACTTTTTCACGTCGCATATTCGGTAATTTTCCACCGTCCTCTCTCTCATTTCACCTTATAATCTCGGGACGAGATTCTTTTAAGGGGGGAGGAATGTAAGGGCCTCAGTTTTTGACACTCATTTGCAGTGTTCATCACCACACCACACACCTCATTTGAGGAAGAATGATGAACACAAATAAAGAGCAAGTAACAATTATCAACATGCTCATTAGGGAACAAACTCACACATTGCAAAAGTGGTACTTCCCACATGTGATATAGATGGGCTGGACATATGAAAACTCCTACACTTTGCTAAGGATGTCCATGCCAAGTTCCACCCAAATTCAAAACCTTTTTGAGGTCATTTTGGGTATAGTTAGGAAGAGGGCAGTTTGAAACCATATTCAAATTCAAACTGTTTTCACCCACTGAATTTAAAAGTGGAAGGCATATTCTTGCTCAGCACATTTTTGTGAGCTCACACACCAATTTTCACTCCATTTGGAGTTGATCTTGACATGAGCTAAGGGGGAGAAATTCAAACTTTATTTGAATTTCAAACTGCACTTGTGCTGAAATTCATTCAAACCAAACCTCATTTGAACTTTGATCAATTCAAATGGCTCTTGGGTGAATAATTTGAATTGCCAAGGGTAGAATAGGGTTCACTGTTTACCACAGCTGTTAGGAATAAATTTCAGAGGTTAAAAGAGAAGTGGGACCCACATGTCAGCCTCAGCCTCAAAGCAAACCGACTGAACCACAGTTCAGTCGGTTCCCGGCAGCTGTGCGCGCGCGCCACCGAAGGGGGCAGCCGGCGCCAGCTCCTGCTGCGTGCCCCAAGCCGGAGACCAGCCGGCCGGGCTATTTATTCCCTCCCCGGCGTGCTTCAGTCACCATTTCCTCGAGCTGCCGACGCACACGACTTGTTTTTCCCACTGCCATCACTAGCGCTCGAGTTCCTGCTTGATCAAGCCGATCGCAGCTCCCTCTTTCCATTCCAAGGTCCCAGCAAGGTACTAGCAACCATCCTCCATCCTTCCCATTGATAGAAATCGATTGAAACCGAGTGATATCGGCTGTGCCGAAAGATCAAACTCGGAACTGGAAACCGCCGCACCTCGGGCTCTCGTGGACAGCCCAACCTGGGCGTTGTCACGCCCGAGCCAAGGCACCCTTGGACGCGCAAGTGATCGGTGCTGCTCATCCCCGAGCCACAGCTCGAGTGGTTGCTCACCGGCGGCGAATTTCCACTTTTCCCCTTTCTGTGTGCAGAACGACCCTCGGGTACGATTCTGTTTAATTCGTGCTCTAGAAAGGATTAGAGGGCCTCAGGCCACTCCCACACGAACTAGACACGGTGACGCACAAGTTGCCTTCACAACTCTGGGCCGGAGAACTTCTGTGCCCGGCGTAATTCAAGGTCTACTAATGGCGGAACGCACGGGGGGTATCGGGCGCACGGTGAGGACCTATTTCGGGCCTTCCCCGAGCTGCCCCGAGTTCATGTCGACCTTCTCTGAGGTCCACTGATGCTCCCCGACCGGTTTCCCAAGTAGCTGAGGCACTAGGAGCATCAGCCGACATGGCCGAAGTCGTTCCGATATGGCGGCTCGTCGCCGACCATGCTCCGGCCGTTGTCATGAGCAGCTGACCCTCGGATCATGTTCCCCAAGTAAAAGTAGGCAGGGGCGGCCAGAATCAAGAAGTTTGGAGCGGTACAGCAGCCAGCGGCGAGCTCTCCGGCGAGGTCCCTCGGCGGCGGAGCGCGGGTGTCGCGAGGTTGAAGAAGGGGGTGGACCCCAGCTGTCAGCGGCCGATATTTTGAATCGAGATCCGGCTGCGGCCGGGATCGGGTGTGCTGGCGCGCAAAAGCCTTGTGGGCCGCGGTGTGCTGTCGCTTCGGCGTGCGACGCGTGTCCCCTGGGCCCACGCGCGAGTTTAAACTTTTCCCCGATTTTCAGATTTCCTTCAAACTTCAAATCCTTATAACTTTGGCTAGAAAGCTCCAAATTGAGTGAACCAAATTTTGCTGGATTCAGCTCTCTGAGTACTTTCCAGAAAATCAAGTTTCACTTCATGAAATTCCCTAATTCTCCAGAATTAATTCCTTAATGTTTAAACTGTTAGGAATTTTAACGGGAGAATCCTTTGGCGGAAAATCCTGAAATTTTGCTGAGATGTTCACCAAAATATCATTGAGCTACCATAAAAATTTCAGACCCATTTGAGCTCATTTAGTCCACCTAATGGTGTGATTAGTAAAACTGTTCCAGAGAAAATAGAAAATGTTCAGAAACATTTTCAGGATTTTCTCTGAAATTGTTTAGCTCATATCTTTAGTTAGAGACTTCCAAATTAAGTGAGACCAACTCCATTAGAACCCTCTGAAAATCTAGTTTTCAGAAAGTCATAGTTTGTCTCATGAAAATCCCTAGAACACCCTAAGGGTTCCAATTAAGGTCAAGGACATAATTATTTGTGGAGGGCTCAAATGAGCTTTGCTGCAACTAAAACTTGACCAAGTCTTTGTTTAGGTTGTAACCAAGCCACAGTAAAAGTTTCACAGTCATTAGGTCTGTCTAGTAAGGGTTATAGGCTTCACAACTTCAAAGTTAATACAAAGGCCTCTAAATTAATACATACATTGTTCTTATCATGTAGTCGCTAAGGTCGAGGAGGAACCCGAAGTCCTAGACTTCGTTACTCCGGAGGAACAGCTAGCCTACGACCAAGAGCAGCAAGGCAAGCCCCGGTTTGCATTAACCTTTTTACAAATTTTTATTGTTTTGAGCACATACTTGTTTCCTTTGTTCTGTGCATTAGAGTCTTGTTTGGAAATCCAACTGCATAGCCAAGAAAAACCATGGGTTGGGTTTAGGATTGAAAACCTCGTTAGCCACTGCATTGCTAGGATAGAGTAGGATTCGGTACAAGTCGAGTAGTTGGAACTACTCGCGAGAATAGGCTAGAGGCACATTGCTCGGGTAGAGATAGCACATGAAACACATGGCAAGAAAATGAGACCGAGCGGAGAGTAAGGGCAGCAGGACTTTGGGGCCTGTGTGCTGTAGCTCCGCTTGTGTCGATTGAGGACCGAGCCGTGTGCGGGCCTGTTGAACAAGCTAGAACAGTACCGAAGACCTACCGGCTATATGGGAACCGGGAAACTGATGTAACTCGGGTAGCTGGGTGTTGAGGCATTGCCCGTCGTTCAGAGGGTAGGTTGAGAGCTCGAGGTGTAAATCAGCTGGCGGCACAGAGATGCGCGTGCAGGGACCTCTTGCTCGGGACGATGGGACCGGTTCAATATTTGGCTAACGGGTGAAAGGTAGTCGCGTACGGCGTCCGTGATGGTTGTTGTAGGCAACATCGAGTACGGGCGTACGTGACGGGTTGTTCGGGTAACCCTGCAGGTGTAAATCGATTATAATCGCCGTCCCTCGCGGTCAGTGAGTACCACTTGTTCACTGTACCGTGACGTAGAAAGAACAGGCTAGTTACATGTTAAAATGTTGCTGATTGAAAGTTGGATATTGATTGTTAATGATATGTTGTAGCTTAGTGCTAACTAAAGTTCTTTTCAACTTTGGGCAAAGTACATGAGAGAAATGCGTTTCTTGTTTGATTGCGGCTCTCTCATGTGCCTTAGCGTAAGGTTCTCCACAACCTGCTGCTAAAACTTGAAAGTAAGGTTCTACTAATTAGGCGAGTCCTTGCAAATGATTTTTTACCTCATGCAACCCATTACCCTCATGTAGAAGTTCCATGTTTAGGTGAGACGGGTCAGACTTGCTGAGCCTTCGTGCTCACTGCTTGTGTTTGAAGCTTTTGCAGGGTTCTATGAGGAAGGGACTCCCGAAGAGGAGACGGAACCCCAGGAGGGGAACCCCGTCGAGTGGGAGTCGTGCACGCCGCAGAGTTAGTGTGCGTGTGTGCTAGCAAGGACACGTTCGAGGGCTGAACGTGCACTTGATGCTTAGTCTACGCCCGCGAGTGTGGACTAAACTTATTTTGATGTAAACATGTTGATAAACTTGTTTATGTAATAAAGCTTCCGCTTCCGCTTTGTACCTTTGACGTGTGTTATGCGGTGCTGTGCAACGCAGCACCCCTCAGCGTGATCCTGGCTCGACAGGACCCAAAGGGGTTGTGTCAACTAGTCCGGTCTAAAACCGGACTTCTCTGGTTGCATTCCAGTAAGCTGACCGGACTAGTCCGGTCCATGAACGGACTAGTCCTGTGTCGAGTGGATTTTAGTTGATTTTTAAACCCCTTACCCTTACGCAAAGTTATGAGCTCTTGGGATGTGTCTCTCACACACACCCTATACATTTACATCTACTTTGCTCTTCTAAATTCCACTAAAGTCTTGTTTTTGGGCACCACTCTATTTTTCACCTTTTTGTGTGCACCGAGCTAGTTCACTTTGTTTGTCCTGCAATCATTTCGTTAGGATCTCATATGCTTGTCATCAATTCTCCAAAACCCACAAGGGATACTCTAGATGCACTTTCAAAAAGACGCGGGGGAGTCATTACCCGTGATCTGGCTGGGAGAGTAATTGCCCAAATAGCCTTTAGGTGCATCCCGAGGTGTGATTGTTGGGTTACTCGGGGAAGACGAGGTGAACGTTACGGTACTCCCTTGCTAGGAGTGCATGACCTGTGGGTAAAGTGTATATCCTCCGCAGAGTATTGACATCTAGATAACCGTTGTCACAGTATTGACACACTATTTTCTAAGATCCTGTAGGTTAATCTTAGTTTGTTTCCTTGATGTATTTTGGGTGGCAGTGCTTGCTGTGTTTTGGATATTATGATTGTGTGCCAAAACTAGTAAATCCATGGGGCAGTAACATTCGAACAAAACTTAGTGAATTGGCGGGATGGAGTTCAACTTCCCAAGGTCCCACCAACTATCATGAGTCAGTTACCCCCTTTTGCTTTGCAAACCCCTTTCAAAAAAGACCTTGCAAGAATGCCTTTTTTTGGCAACTCTAAGCCATATAGCCAAGCCTTGCTACAACCCCTTGCATGAAGCACCTCCCCTTGAGTAGTGTTAGGGCTTGTTCAGTACCTTCCGTACTCACTCTTGCTTTCTTCGCAACTCTCAGAGGCAAAAGAAGAAAGGGAATAAGAAGACAAAGTGCAATTCAATGACGAGTAGGTCTAGTCTACGCCCAAGGCAACCTGAGGGGCTGGGTGTCGCCCATTCCACTGTAGTTCAACTTTGTATTTCAGTTCCCAGTGGCCCTAAGAGGCCCTTAGATTGTAACCTAAGACTTGCTTGTAAGACCATAAAGGTCCTATTGAGAATAATTTAATGTATGGAACTCGATACATTCTGTTGTGCGTATCAACTACTGATCCAGGGATTGGTACGGGATGCACAAGTGGGTCTCGGGAAAGGTGGGTCCTAACATGGCCCCGACGTCCCTGACCACGCAGAGGATGACTCCGACCCCTCCTGCCCTGACCGACGCAGCCCCACCATGTTTCACCGACCCCGTGCGCGTCCTTTAGCGATGCTGGCGGGCAGGTATATCAACTCGTGTCCCTATAGAGACGCTGGTGTACCATCCTCCACTTCTTCACTGAGATCCCCATCATGCCCATCCGATGGTGACTCAATGGGCTGCCGGGGTCCTCCGGCCTGTCGCCTGCTTCTCTGGTCTCGCCCTCTCATCGGGCACACCTTTATCGCCTTTTGTCTCCTTGCTGATCTCGCTTGTACCAACCTGTGTCCGTAGCGCTTTTGCCGATCCTCACTAGCGACGTGCTATTGAGGAGGAGTACGAGGCCCTCCTTGCCAATAAGACATGGGATTTGGTGCCATGTTGTGGCAACATTGTTACTGGCAAGTGGGTGTTCACGCATAAAAAGAAAGAGGATGGCTCCCTTGAGAGGTACAAGGCTCATTGGGTCCTTCAGGGTTTCCTCAGCGCCCTGAAGTTGACTTCGACGACACCTTCAGTCCGGTAGTAAAGCCGGCCACCGTCCGCATCATTCTGACGTTGGGTGTCTCGCGTTCTTGGCCTATCCATCAGATGGACATCAAGAATGCCTTCCTCCACGACAATCCAGCTAAGACAGTGTACTGCAGTCAGCCGAAAGGGTTCGTGGATTTAGCTCGTCTAGATATGGTCTGTAAGATGAACAAGTCGTTGTATAGTCTGAAGCAGACACCTCTAGCATGGTGCAACAAGTCTGCCTTCTTCTTGGTCTCGCCGGAATTCATCTAGGCCAAGTCAAACACCTCCCTTTTCGTTTATCAGAACGGGGGGGGGGGGGGGGGGGGGGGGGGGACACTATGTACCTCCTGCTATACGTCGACGACATTGTCCTCGCAGTGTCCAGCTCGACTATCTTACATGCATCATATCAACTTTACTGCGGGAGTTTGCTATGAAGAATCTGGGCCAGCTCCACCATTTCTTGAGTATTACAGTCGAGTGCTGACCCTATGGTCTGTTCCTTCAGCAGTGACAATACAGTGTTGAGATTCTTGAGTGAGCTGGCATGGCTGATTGCAATCCTTGCACTACCCCGGTCAACACTCAGGCCAAGGTCTCCTCAAGAGATGGTGCTCCTGCCAGTGATCCCACTGTTTTTAGGAGCCTTGCAGGTGCTCTTCGGTACCTTACCTTCACAAGGTCGGATATCTCTTATGCGGTTCAACAAGAGTGGCTTCATATGCATGATCCATGAGAGGCTCACCTCACCGCTACGAAGCGGATCCTACAGTACCTTTAGGGTACCTCGACTACGATCTCCTTCTCCACCGCTCCTCGGCATCCAAGCTGGTCTTCTACACTAACGCTGACTGGGCGGGTTGCCTGGACATATGTAGGTGTCCACCTCTGGCTACGGCGTGTTCCTAGGCAGCCACCAAGTCTCCTCATTGTCGAAGTGGCAGCACGTCGTCTACCGCCCGAGTGCGGAGGCCGAGTACCGCGTCGTGGCTAACGGTGTGGCTGAGGCTTGTTAGCTTCGACAACTGCTACTAGAGCTCCGCAGCCCTCTCGCTCGGAGCACGCTTGTCTACTGTGATAACGTCAGCGCGGTCTACCTCTCCACTAACCCCGTTCAGCACTAGGGCACAAATCATGTGGAGTTCGACCTTCACTTTGTTCGTGAGCGCGTCGCCATCGGTGATTTCTGAGTGCTCCACGTCCCGACGACTTCCCAGTTCACCAACATCTTCACCAAGGGGCCTCCTGCATCGGTATAATCAGAGTTCCGATCCAGTCTCAACATCTGTCATGACTAGATGTTGTGACTGTAGAGGGGTGTTAGCATATATGTATTGGGTGTATTAGGATTACAGGTAATTTGGTCATTAGACATGATGCTACTTGGCCCTCAAGTTTTGTACACCTATATATGTGCTCCTAATCCCCTGTCAATTAATCCAATCTTTAACTTCTATTAAATGTGTTTCTCAAATTCAAACCACCATAACACATAAAAGATTAGTCTAAAAGCACCAAATATTCTCTACTATATGTCAAAGACAAGCTTAACACGCCCCATTTCACACCGCACGTCAAACATCATGTGAATGATAAGAAATTTACATTGAACTCGCACTTAAAACATCTATTACCAATGTATTCAACACATCTAGGTCTCACAGGGCTACCGGTTCCTCAATTTCTCACAAATACTAATTAGTTCCCAAATCTCTCTTTACCTACAAAGTCTCTGATAGAATCTGAGACTCAACTCAATACTCGAGGGCCACTAAGTATTATATACTTAAAAAGAATATGGAATTCTTACATTGCAAGAAGCTTTCACTTCAGCTATTGAAGATTTGGCTCTCGCCAAAGCTGACTCCAGATCTGTTTTGTGACGCTGAAGCGCTGCCACTTGAGAAAGAACCTGACTCCCCTTCTCCAAGACCACTCTGGTAACATTGTTTGTTGTCGGAACTTGGGAAGAATGTGTAGGGTGAGCTGGTGAAGACCTCCCTGGGACAGTTCTAGCTGCTTCAACGATCATGGCAGGAGAAGTCGATATTGGAACAGTCCCATATCTGCTGGAGCAGGCGAAGACAAGGCTAGAGTCGACACAACTGTCTGCGTAGGAAGGAATGATGAATCAACATCGATAACACATTAACACCTCCTTTCATTCATTTGCTTGGAACCTTTGTGACTGAAAGTTCCAACACAAAACCTCCACCGAGGTATCAATCAGCTGTTGGACACTACAATATATTTTTCCAAATTATTGAAATGAAAAACTTGGAGGAGGAAATTGAGCACTAAAAGACTTACTCCCTCTGTTTCAAATTATTTGACGCCGTTAGTTCAAAATTGAACTAACCAGCGTCAAATATTTTGAAACAGAGGGAGTACCAAACAGTGGCTGAAGAGGCCCTGAGGAACACTGTGACACCTGGTTCCGAGAATGAACCACGTGATGCGCATGTGTCTCCAGGATGTTGATCACACATACACACGTACTTCACAAACTGAATTCAGAATATAACCACATTACAAATAGTGCTTAAGTACCTTATTACAATAACTCAAAGTCTCAACCATGAGTATTTATCTTATTCTGCAGTGGAAGACTCAAAATGACAGCGGAAGTAAATTAAAGACGATTGGGCTCCAACTTTGACTCCACAGGCAGTTGACGGTAGGGCGCATGCCTAGTACTCCACCTGCTCTTCGAAATATTCCTCTCCTGTAGCTGAATTATTTGTGGGAATGCAAGGGTGAGTACATGTTGTATTCAGCAAGTGCGGGAAAGTATGACATGTAGCTTAAAACAAGGTAGGAAACAAAAGGTTCATTGCAGCAAGTAAGTTTTATTTCACAATCACAAGAAAAGCATCCTACTATGTCTAGCTGAATTAAATCCCATCATAACCATGTAATTCAGCATCCCTCCTATTCAATACAAT
This sequence comes from Neostapfia colusana, assembly GCA_030760725.1. NCBI lineage: Eukaryota > Viridiplantae > Streptophyta > Magnoliopsida > Poales > Poaceae > Neostapfia > Neostapfia colusana. The sequence continues at coordinate 102,794,172 of JASWHV010000007.1, forward strand.
CATAATTCATCATTTATCAAGTATCAACCAGCCAATGCTCTTTCTCAAACTTATTTCATATTCACAATTGCTCATAATAAGCACATATGCACATAACCGAAACCAAACTCATGATCACAACCAAAACTAGTCCCAACGACAATACCATAACCATACCCAAATAACCATCCCAATTTTTGCCTCTAATCATGGAAGTTGGCCAGGTACTTGTAACCGGAAGCACGGCTATCATGATAGTTTTACACTCTGTAGAGGTGGCACCACTTTACCCACAAGTTCGTGATTTCATCACCCATCGGCGACTAGAGAAAACCTCCATTCTGCCACTACACAACCGTCGGTGTATGACCAAGAGATCACAAAATAGCCTTTACAAAGGGGCTACTAAAATGTAAGGACCCACTGAGGTTTCACGAGCAGGCTCGAATCTCCATTCTCCCACCCACGGGCCCCCTCGTGTGCCATGCAGTTTCTAGGGTAGTCCTCCTCGACTCCCATTCCCCGTGTCATCCAATGGTCCATAACAAACTAGCAATGCACCTAATTAGTCAGATCAGCCGCACCCATATTTGGCCATGAGGTGGCACTGTTTTCCTGACATGTTATCGCATGAAGCAGTCCTTAGATCTAAGGCAAGCAAACCACAGTATTCATTCATAAATAACCACAAGCCAAGCTTGCCCAGATCTCCCCGATTCCATGCTCATTAACATCATCATGTTCTCATCATCTTTAATCTTTATGAGCAGCAGCTAAACATGTTTGTTTCAGTTTTCCCGAATCCCGTAGGTTATGTGAAGCAAAAGAGAAATCGACCATACCCGACTCAACAAGTTTCCCGGCGACAAGGGTGGCTAACAAAACTAGTCAGCTCCTACTAAAGGGTTTCCCATCATTCCATCAAGTTGACACAAGCATGCAATTTTCACAAACAAAATAGTTCAAAAACATAGCTTCAATATGGTCAAGGGGCACTTGCCTTGCTCCCGCGGTTTGTCTTGCTCAAACATCTCAAAGTCTTGGTGCTGGAGGTCCTCGTAGACGGCCTCCTGAGAATGTTCTTCTACTCACGACCACGTACATACAAACAATACAACAATCAATATAATGCACAAGTTTTACTCAAGATGCGATGATGTGGATGCATGCAAATCCTATAGTGAAGCCTATAGCAATCAGTTTGCATGTGTTCTTGCGAGTTCTAGCAAGTTTCCGTGGGGTTTTACGACAAATGGTGCTGCTGAAAATCAGTGTGGACGTGGCTATGATCCTAGCTCGGGTAGTAGATCAATTCCACCGTCAAAACATAGACCAGAGCGTGATCTACTTCCGTGTTGTAGCTCCTGTTCATAGGGTGTGGTGTAACGGGCTTCTAACAACAGCAGCGACGTGGTAAGACGGGTGACGAGGACCTACCTCTCTTCTTCCTCCTCTCCTCCTCTGCGGTTGGCCACCTCATTGCAATGGCAGCAGCTGCGATTTTTCCTTGGGGCAGAACGGAGCTGCGTCTAGGGCAGGGCACTGGGGTCTTCTTCTCCGGTGACGGTGAGGCGGGGCAGAGCTTTAAAGGCGGCCAAGGCACCAGCAGGGGCCGCGACCAGAGCTTGGCAGCAAAGGGGGTGGCGGTCAGGAATTTTTGGGGCAGCGGTGGCGGCTAGGGGGCAAAGGGTTTATTTATAAGGGGGGGGGGTAGCCAAGGGGGCTAGAATTTCAGCAAATCTTTTAATCAAGTACTGGGATTTAATTTGAGAAAAGGTGGGAGCTAGGGGCTGGGATTTAACCAAATATTTTCCATCAGGGCTGAGATTAATTGGGGGAGAGGAAAATACCTACGGGGAGATTTTGCTTGGTGCGGCTAGGGTTTTTCTCCCCCTAAGCGGATGCGGCCAAGAGAGGGGATCCCAATGTGTGGGGGGAATCCCTAGGGATTTTGGGTCGGCTAAAATTTTGGGAAAATTCCCCAAATGTGAGGAAAAATTCCCTAGGGGGAATTAGGGGAAAATTGGAGGGGAAATTTAGGGGGGGGGGGGGTTGCGGGATTATGGGGGATTTCGGGCGGCCAGGTTTTTTCCTTTTTTCTTTTTTCTTTTATATTTATTTTATATTGTTTGAAGGGGGGCCTTGGTGCAGCGGTAAATCTGTTGCCTTGTGACCATAAGGTCACGGGTTCAAGTCCTGGAAAAAGCCTCTTGCAGAAATGCAGGGAAAGGCTGCGTACAAAAGACCTGTCACACCCGGTTTTTCCGAAGAACAACCAAGTGAATATCACATGTATGCCAGGATCATTTTCTCATACATGTGATGACAAATAGTGAAGCATCATTTATTACAAGCCAGGTGTCGAATATAAATAAGTCTTACATCGCAAATGTCTCAATGGACACTAATGCTTCATCACAAGTAAATAAACTAGCAGCGGAATATTATTCTTTAGGGCTCCATCACAGGCGTTGCCCGGGGGTCTTCATGAACCTAAAAACCTTCCTCGGGTCCAAAATCTTGGTCATTATACACCACCTCATTATCTTGACCTGAGCAGCAATATAAACCAACAAATATGCAAGGTTGAGTACCAATGGTACTCAGCAAGTGTGGGAAAATTATATCATGCATGGCTAGAATCAAGGAGAGGTTGAACTCATGGTTAAAGCACTACGCAATTAATACCTATCACCTTAGCTTATTAAGCACCTACATTACTACACAGGTGAAATGGTCCTAATCTCCCAACCCATTATCATAATCCAATAACCATAACATCATTTCCAATGTTAAGCTCCCCGCTTAACCTCCAAAACCATCAATCCTCTAATCATGAATAAGTCCAGGCCGCTCTTAACCGTGAGCATGGCTGTCAAGACAGTTTTGACTCTGCAGAGTTTGTGCCACTGTACCCACATGTAGTGATTTCATCCCCCGTTGCCGGGTGGACTAAAAGAACCTCCATTATGCCAGTGGCTACGATCCACATTCACACTTCCCAGATGTGCGGCCAGGAGATCACTACGAAGCCTTTACAAAGGGATTCCCGACGAGCGTGGGCCCACTGAGGTTTCACCCCTAACAGCATACAAGAGGCTCCAACCCCGCTGCAGTGGCCCCCTCTTGAGCCTTGCGGTTCATATGGTAGTCCAGCTGACACCTACTCCCCGCACCATCCAACAGACCCATACTACGCCGGGGATATACCTAATTAATTGGCCAAGCTGCCCCATCTCAGCTGGTTGGCACTGTAAAGCCGGGTTACATGCTCCATGAACCGGTCCTTAGGATCCAGGCAAGTACTAAACACAAACCCAAGTCTCGTGCACCCAGCACACAACCAAAACATCCAACTTGCCTTGATCCCTACCTCTACATAACTCACATTAGCTCATTCAAGAGCATGGTAAAATAAACTGATGATCTCATATCCCAAATATCCCATTCTAAGCATGGCTAAGCATATGCATGGAAATAAAAGACATGGTAAAATAAATCCCAACCCAAGCTACAAGGGAACAAGGTAATGCAATTCTAGGGAAACTTTCCTAGCATGGGTTTCATATTTCATTTGACAATGCAAATAATTCTATCTACACATCCTAGCATAGGATCAAAGTGGTCAAGGACACTTGCCTCCTTCTTGCTGCTCTTGAAATGGGTAGTCCTGATCTTGGAAAGGGTTAACTTGCTCTTGAACAGGTTCTACTTCATACCATCACACATAGCAAAAGAAAAACAACAATCATAAGACATAGTTCACACTTCTACTTCATACAAACCACACATTCATATTTATCAAAGTTCTTTACCATTATATGTGTTGTGATTACTTTATGTGTGTTAAGTTGTGGCTTGCATGCACTTTTAACCATGTATATATGATTCCTACTTTTGTGTCCACATTTATACTTGCATACTATTTATATGGGTTTCCAATAAATTTCTTATATTCAACTACTACACCTTTTTACTACCAAGTATGTAAGAAAAGTATTTTTCTTCTCCATATGTGCCTTCATAATTTCTACCAACCCTAAACTGAATTCTTTGTATTTTAGAAACTCCATTTATCATTTACTAGTTGCTATATTTTCAGATTTATATTCCTATGCATAATTGTGTATTTTATTATGAAATTAGTAATACACATCATCTAAACAGTATAGGTTTTGGTCCTAAATAATTGAATAACATATTTTGACCTTGGCCTCTGATGTAGACTATTTCATAATTATTTCCCCTATTTTTTTTCTATAACTATTCTTTACTTAAAAATGTGTCCCTATACTAATAAATGTGAATAATAGATGAAACAGATTTATTTCAGCCCAAAAATATATTTTTATCTCACTCCAAAGTTTTCTAAGTACTGAGAAAGTTTTTAATTAATTTTGACAATTATGTTTGTCCCCCTTTTTAATTTTTAAACACTAGTTACATATTAAATTTTCCAAATTAAATACTAAACAGGGCTAAAATAATGAATTCACCCCATTACAGGGTCTATAATATTATTTTCATAATTTTCAGGGGTCTAGCTACACTTATCAGAGGTGTTTTTCCTAATTTCTATTAAGTCCAGGGGTTAAAACTGATTTTTAAATGAATTTACAGGATTTTCTGGAGTTCCAGGGGCTAGATCTGAAGTTTCCGGGGCTAGCTCTCAATTCCAGAGAACCCCAGGGGGTAGCACGTAAGAATTCCAGTCTTTATAACGCGGGGCTGACGTAGACCGTCCGATTTTAAACCGACGGCTGAGATTATAACATCGAACCGGTACGCGGGGATTTAAAGTCTACCGTGCGATTTAAAATAAACGGCGCACAAGCGGCCACGTCGCTCTGATCGAGCGCGGGCGGCGCTGCCGGCGGCGCACGGCGGCGGGAAGCGGCGATCTCGCCGGAAGGTTTCGGATCCGCGAGAATTCTGCCTAGAACTGTGATCTTATGGCATAGATCGGTAGAGGGGAGGTCAGGGATCTCACCTCGGGGGTTTTCTCGAGCTCGGGGGTCCTGGAAAGTGATCGGCGGCGAGGTCCGAGGCAAAACCACGGCGAAGCTCGTCGGCGCTGTGTTTACACCGTAATTCTCCGAGTTTTCTGCACCTGCAAAGTTCCCCGGAGGCGGTGGATCAAGACCAGCGAGTTAGATCAGAGTTTCCGAGCTTAGATCGGCCAGAATTCACCGGCGAAGTCTCGGTGCTCACCGGAGTGAAAATCGGCGATCGCGTGAGAAAAACCGATCGGGGCTGGGGTTTTTATAGCCGGGGGAGGGCGGTGGGTCTGTTGCGATCGAGTTTGAGTTGTTTTGGACCAGAATTCGGCTGCGGGACGCGGAAATCCGGTCGGTTGCGATCGCGCGCGCGGGAGAGAGTCCGGGGTCGCGGGGTTAGGGATGACAGGTGGGTCCCACCTGTCTGTGAGAGACAGCGCGGCGCGCGCGGGGGCGGGCTGGCGTGGGGAAACTGGGCCGGCTGGCGGGTTTCGGCCCACTGGCCGGTTTTTTTCCCGTTTCTCTTTTTCTTTTTCCATTTCTTTTCTGTTTTGAGTATAATTTGAATTCCAGTTTGAATTTGAATTTTTGCAAAACATGCAACACGTCCAAAAATTTTTAAATTCCCCTCTGAACATGGTTTAGAGTTTTGAATCAAAATTTGGGGTGTTACAGCTCTACCCCCCTTAAAAGAAATCTCGTCCTCGAGATTGGTGTTTCTAAGAAAACAATTCCGGAAATTGTGCCTTGAGCTCATCTTCCCGTTCCCAGGTGGCTTCCTCTTCTGAGTGATGCTTCCACTGCACCTTGCACATCCTGATTTTCTTATTTCTGGTGAGGCGTTCCATCGTCTCCAAAATCTTGTATGGTTGCTCGGCATAAGACAAATCTTCAGCTACATCCACTTCATTCATGGGTAACACCTCTTGAGGCGTTCTCAGACATTTCTTGAGTTGTGACACATGAAATACATCGTGCACCTCCGATAGATGAACCGGTAACTCTAGTTGGTACGCCACTTCGCCTTTCCTTTCCAAAACCTGAAAGGGTCCGATGTATCGAGGTGACAACTTCCCTTTCACCTTGAACCGACGAAGTCCTCTGATAGGGGACACCTTGAGATAAACATAGTCTCCCACGTTGAAAACGAGTTCTCTTCTTCGTACATCAGCATAACTCTTCTGGCGTGTTTGTGCTATCCTCAAGTTGTTGCGAATCTCCCTTACCTTCGCTTCGGCTTCTTGTAGCACTTCTGGACCAAACACTTTACTTTCTCCTGTTTGGTTCCAGAATAGAGGAGTTCTGCACTTCCTTCCATACAAAGCTTCAAACGGTGACATTTTCATACTAGCTTGATAGCTGTTGTTATAGGAAAACTCCGCATACAGTAAGTTCTTGTCCCAACTCCTATTGTTTTTGAGTGCACATGCCCTTAACATATCTTCAAGGATCTGATTGGTTCTCTCCGTCTGCCCGTCAGTTTGGGGATGATAGGCAGAACTAAAGTTCAGATGGGTTCCCATGGTTTCATGCAACTTCTGCCAAAACCTCGAGGTGAACTGTGTCCCTCGGTCCGACACTATCTTCTTTGGCACTCCATGGTAACACACAATCCTTGACATGTACAATTCTGCCAATTTGGATCCGCTGTAGCTTTCTTTCACAGGAATGAAATGAGCTACCTTGGTTAGCCTATCAATAATGACCCATATTGAATCATACCCGGATTGGGTCCTAGGCAATCCCACGACAAAATCCATGCTGATTTCTTCCCATTTCCATTCAGGCACTTTGAGTGGTTGCAATAATCCCGCGGGTCGTTGATGTTCAGCTTTCACCAACTGACATGTGTCACATAGGGCAACATGTTCCGCGACATCTCGCTTCATGCCATACCACCAATACCTGCCTTTGAGGTCCTGGTACATCTCCGTACTCCCAGAATGAATGGAATAGTCAGAATCGTGAGCCTCCATTAAAATCAATTCACGGATCTCCTTTACTTCTGGCACACATATCCTTTTCCCGTGTCACACCGTTCCCTGTTCATCCTCTCTAAAACCAGGAGCTTTATTTTCCTTGATGAGCTGTCTGATCTCTTGTATCTTCTCATCATTCGTTTGGCCCTCGCGTATGTCTTGCTCGAGTGTGGAGTCCACTTCCATGGCGATGGCTTCACCACTATTTACTAGACATAGATTGAGTCTTATAACCTCGTCCTTCAATTCTGCAGGCATGTCCTTCAAGCTCAACTTATTGACCTGCACTTTCCGACTCAAAGCATCGGCCACGACGTTTGCTTTCCCGGGATGATAGTTGATGTCCACATCAAAGTCATTGATTAGCTCTAACCATCTCCTTTGTCGGAGGTTGAGATCTGGTTGTGTGAATATGTACTTCAAACTCTTATGATCCGTATATATCTCTGTCCTCTTCCCCATCAAATAGTGCCGCCAAATTTTCAACGCGTGTACCACTGCAGCTAGTTCTAGGTCATGTGTAGGATAGTTCTTCTCGTGCTTCCGAAGCTGTCGGGATGCATATGCCACGACATGTACTTCTTGCATGAGAACACATCCCAACCCATTTCCAGAGGCATCGCAGTACACTGTGAAATTCTTCTGCATATCTGGCATAACCAACACTGGGGCTGTTGTCAATCTCTTCTTTAGCTCCTGAAAGCTCGTATCGCACTGTGGCGTCCAGGTGAATGTGATTCCCTTTTCCAACAGTTTGGTGAGAGGTCTCGAGATCTTGGAGAATCCCTCAATAAACCGTCGATAGTATCCAGCCAATCCCAAAAAGCTTCGAACTTCCCCGACATTTTCAGGGGTTTTCCACTTCTGGATATCTTCGATTTTGGCGGGATCTACGGAGATTCCTCCCTCCGAGATTATATGTCCTAAAAAGGGAACTCTCTTCAGCCAAAACTCGCACTTGCTCAACTTGGCATATAGTTGGTGTTCTCTCAGCCTCTGTAACACCAACCTTAGATGTTTCTCATGTTCCTCTTCATCTTTGGAGAAGACGAGAATATCATCTATGAAAACCACCACAAATTTGTCGAAATATTCCATGAATACCTTGTTCATGAGGTACATGAAATATGCCGGGGCATTGGTTAGCCCAAAAGGCATGACAGTGTATTCATACAGTCCATACCGAGATACGAAAGCTGTCTTGGGAATATCTGATTGCCTTATCTTGAGTTGGTGGTACCCCGACCTGAGATCAATTTTCGAGAACACACAAGCTCCCCTCAACTGATCAAACAAGTCTTCAATGTGGGGTAATGGGTACTTGTTTTTGATGGTTACCTCATTCAAGGCACGGTAATCCACGCATAACCTTTGGGTTCCGTCTTTCTTGGGCACAAATATCACCGGAGCTCCCCATGGTGAGGAACTAGGGCGAATATACCCCTTCTCCGTCAATTCTCTCAAATGATCCTTGAGCTCTTCTAGCTGCTTGGAGTCCATTCGATAAGGTCTCTTGTATATCGGGGCTGTTCCCGGTACTAGCTCAATTGCGAATTCCACGTCACGGTCGGGAGGCATACCTGGCAATTCCTCCGGAAAAACATCTGGATATTCCCTGATAGTCCTGATTTCCTCAACTTTCACCTCCACTTGATTTAATTTAATGTCCCTCCTAGGCTCGTGTATCGTTATGAACTTTACTCTTGTGCCATTGGGGTGAGTTAGTTCCACCGTTCTGGTCGAACAATGGATGATTCCTTTATGTTTGGTCAACCAATCCATACCCAAAATAATATCTATCCCTTGTGAATCTATCACTATGAGGTTAGCAGTAAATACTACCCCATTAATGTCTAGGCTCACTTTAGAACACACTTGTCTTGTCCTTATTTCTCCACCTGGAGAGTTTACGGCTAGCATATGGTTCATTTGTGTGGTTGCTAGGTCATGCTTCTTAACAAACCCTTGAGCAATGAACGAGTGGGTAGCACCAGAATCAAACAGCAGAGTTGCAAGGTGTAAATTGGCAGGAAACTTACCAACTACCACGTCGGGTGCCTCTTGTGCTTCCTCCATAGTGACGTGGTTCACCCGTCCTCTCACTACATTCTGCTGTTGTGGCGGCGCAGGCTTCTTCTTTGGGCATTTATGGGCGTAGTGCCCCACTTCACCACAGCTGAAACATTGCACCCCAATCTTAGATGTCTGGCCCTTGTTGTCTTGGGGTTGGTTTGGGGGTCCTTGCACTGCTGGTCGAGGTGGATATGCGGGGCGAGGCTGCTGCACAAACTGACGTTGCGGCTGTGCTGGTGCTGCGGGAGGCCTGTAGTTTGGGTTGTACCCTCTTGGTGCTGAATAGGGTACCGCAGCACGGTTTGTCTGCCCCGTAGGTTGCTGCATCATACATGGGCGGGTGTTGCTCCCTGAGGCCTGATGTGACCACCCCGCCTTCCTCTTATTCTCATTTTCCAGGGCCTTTAGCTTCCTTTCCACCACAAATGCTCTGTCCACCATCTTTTGAAAGCTTTCATACTCATTGGAGGACATTGCACACTGCATCTCTGCGGTAAGTCCTTCCACGAAACAATCTTGTTTCTGCTCATCAGTCTCTATGTCTCGTGGGGCATAACGGGATAGCTGAGTAAATTTAGTGAGGTATTCCCTCACAGTCATGTTTCCCTGCTGGAGTCCCAAAAATTCCTTCCTCTTGTTTTTGAGTTCACCTCTTGGGATGTAATGGTTGCGGAAGCTACGCTTGAACTCTTCCCAAGTGATGTTCTCAGGGTCATGATGGGCGGCCACGTAGGCGGTCCACCAATCAGCAGCAGGTCCATGCAATTGATGAGAGGCAAACAGCACCCTCTCATACCCTTGGCATTGTATTATCCTCATCTTACTTTCAATGGTCTTCAGCCAATCATCTGCCTCCAGAGGTTCAGCAGCACTTGCAAACTTTGGAGGTTGAGTTCCTAGAAACACACTCAACCTTGGTTGGCGTGGTGCAGCTTGTGGAGGTGGAACTTGATGCAAGTTGGCCACCACTTGAGTCAAGTTCTGGATAAGCTGATTTTGATTCTCCAGCATTTGGTGGAGAGGATCAACTTCTTCACGGTGACCACCCCTGTCCTGGCCTCCAGAAAGATGAGGGTTGCATGCCTCATCATTGTTGTTGGCGGGGTTGGCAGCACGTCCTTTTCCTCTTCCGGCCATCTGGCAGAATCAACAAATGTTAATTTGATACCATTTAGTATCATCTTACTACTTTCATTTGTTGGTACTTTGAGATGTTGAGGCTTTGTTAAAATTTTACGAGGGTTCATATCTCACACCAAATAAATGCACTATTATTTCCTGTGGGTTCACACACCAAAGCAAAACAATCTGAAGACGAGGCTGTGGACAATTGCTCATGGCTTCCACAACTCACGTCACACACCAAGCATCATCACACCATTAACTACGTAACGACTCGACTACTCGACCTCTTGCTAGCTAGGAGAAAGACTCTACACTACTCGTCCTCTTGAGCTGGCTCCTCGGGATCTTCCTCCTCATTTCGGCTACCTTCTGACTCTGCTTTGGGTGGGAAGGCTGCTGGTGGAGAAGTGCGACGACGCCTGATCGCTCGGCGATCCGGGGAGTCAGGAGTCCATGTATCACTCACGGTGACACACAGTTCATTCCCATCTCCTCTTTCTCTCGCCTTTAAGCAAGCTCGCAGCAACGCCTCCGTTTCCTTCAGGGTGTCTCGGACATCCTGAAGCTCTTGTTGACACTCCTGCAGTCGAGTGCTGAGCATAGCAGCATCCTCCAAGCACAAGTCCATGTGCTCATGGGAAGTCCCTTGCTGCACTGGTGGGTACTTGTACTCCGTGGTACCACTCTCACGTTGGAGGACATACATGTACTCAGTTTTGTCCAAGTGGCGACGATAGATGTGACTCTGGCAGGTGATGGCCTCCCAGGTGACATCTTTCTCCGCGTCAACTTGGGTTGCTCGACAAGCTGGAGAGTGGTGAATCTTAAGCAGTTGATTCTCGTGTATAATCCTCATCTCCGAACTTCATTCTTCCCTCTTCTCACGGATGGTCCTGGTGGAGTTATAGTGGATGATTATCTTGCCCGTATTGCCGGCGGCTTCGAGCATACGTCGAAGACGGCGCAACAAGTCTCCTACTGCCAATCCGTAGGAAAGGTACGTCACTGGACGACTCTCCTCTCTTTCGGCAAGGGCAACTACGGGAACTCTCCCTCCTGTGGACTTACGAGCGGTGCGAATCATGCGAACCATCTAAAACAAAAGAATTTAAAAATTAAGTTAGATAAATTCTCAAACAAGAATCCTATTTTGAATGAAAGTTGGGGTAAGATGAAGAAAATGACTCCTTTAATAACACTTTTCCACCCACACCTTGGAAAATAGTTTTTAAGAAAATAGGGCCCTTAAATACGTCCATTTCTACCTAGGTCCACGTTCCTACGGGAAACCTTGGCTCTGATACCACCTCTGTCACACCCGGTTTTTCCGAAGAACAACCAAGTGAATATCACATGTATGCCAGGATCATTTTCTCATACATGTGATGACAAATAGTGAAGCATCATTTATTACAAGCCAGGTGTCGAATATAAATAAGTCTTACATCGCAAATGTCTCAATGGACACTAATGCTTCATCACAAGTAAATAAACTAGCAGCGGAATATTATTCTTTAGGGCTCCATCACAGGCGTTGCCCGGGGGTCTTCATGAACCTAAAAACCTTCCTCGGGTCCAAAATCTTGGTCATTATACACCACCTCATTATCTTGACCTGAGCAGCAATATAAACCAACAAATATGCAAGGTTGAGTACCAATGGTACTCAGCAAGTGTGGGAAAATTATATCATGCATGGCTAGAATCAAGGAGAGGTTGAACTCATGGTTAAAGCACTACGCAATTAATACCTATCACCTTAGCTTATTAAGCACCTACATTACTACACAGGTGAAATGGTCCTAATCTCCCAACCCATTATCATAATCCAATAACCATAACATCATTTCCAATGTTAAGCTCCCCGCTTAACCTCCAAAACCATCAATCCTCTAATCATGAATAAGTCCAGGCCGCTCTTAACCGTGAGCATGGCTGTCAAGACAGTTTTGACTCTGCAGAGTTTGTGCCACTGTACCCACATGTAGTGATTTCATCCCCCGTTGCCGGGTGGACTAAAAGAACCTCCATTATGCCAGTGGCTACGATCCACATTCACACTTCCCAGGTGTGCGGCCAGGAGATCACTACGAAGCCTTTACAAAGGGATTCCCGACGAGCGTGGGCCCACTGAGGTTTCACCCCTAACAGCATACAAGAGGCTCCAACTCCGCTGCAGTGGCCCCCTCTTGAGCCTTGCGGTTCATATGGTAGTCCAGCTGACACCTACTCCCCGCACCATCCTACACACCCATACTACGCCGGGGATATACCTAATTAATTGGCCAAGCTGCCCCATCTCAGCATGTGGTTAGCACTGTAAAGCCGGGTTACATGCTCCATGAACCGGTCCTTAGGATCCAGGCAAGTACTAAACACAAACCCAAGTCTCGTGCACCCAGCACACAACCAAAACATCCAACTTGCCTTGATCCCTACCTCTACATAACTCACATTAGCTCATTCAAGAGCATGGTAAAATAAACTGATGATCTCATATCCCAAATATCCCATTCTAAGCATGGCTAAGCATATGCATGGAAATAAATGACATGGTAAAATAAATCCCAACCCAAGCTACAAGGAATCAAGGTAATGCAATTCTAGGGAAACTTTCCTAGCATGGGTTTCATATTTCATTTGACAATGCAAATAATTCTATCTACACATCCTAGCATAGGATCAAAGTGGTCAAGGACACTTGCCTCCTTCTTGCTGCTCTTGAAATGGGTAGTCCTGATCTTGGAAAGGGTTAACTTGCTCTTGAACAGGTTCTACTTCATACCATCACACATAGCAAAAGAAAAACAACAATCATAAGACATAGTTCACACTTCTACTTCATACAAACCACACATTCATATTTATCAAAGTTCTTTACCATTATATGTGTTGTGATTACTTTATGTGTGTTAAGTTGTGGCTTGCATGCACTTTTAACCATGTATATATGATTCCTACTTTTGTGTCCACATTTATACTTGCATACTATTTATATGGGTTTCCAATAAATTTCTTATATTCAACTACTACACCTTTTTACTACCAAGTATGTAAGAAAAGTATTTTTCTTCTCCATATGTGCCTTCATAATTTCTACCAACCCTAAACTGAATTCTTTGTATTTTAGAAACTCCATTTATCATTTACTAGTTGCTATATTTTCAGATTTATATTCCTATGCATAATTGTGTATTTTATTATGAAATTAGTAATACACATCATCTAAACAGTATAGGTTTTGGTCCTAAATAATTGAATAACATATTTTGACCTTGGCCTCTGATGTAGACTATTTCATAATTATTTCCCCTATTTTTTTTCTATAACTATTCTTTACTTAAAAATGTGTCCCTATACTAATAAATGTGAATAATAGATGAAACAGATTTATTTCAGCCCAAAAATATATTTTTATCTCACTCCAAAGTTTTCTAAGTACTGAGAAAGTTTTTAATTAATTTTGACAATTATGTTTGTCCCCCTTTTTAATTTTTAAACACTAGTTACATATTAAATTTTCCAAATTAAATACTAAACAGGGCTAAAATAATGAATTCACCCCATTACAGGGTCTATAATATTATTTTCATAATTTTCAGGGGTCTAGCTACACTTATCAGAGGTGTTTTTCCTAATTTCTATTAAGTCCAGGGGTTAAAACTGATTTTTAAATGAATTTACAGGATTTTCTGGAGTTCCAGGGGCTAGATCTGAAGTTTCCGGGGCTAGCTCTCAATTCCAGAGAACCCCAGGGGGTAGCACGTAAGAATTCCAGTCTTTATAACGCGGGGCTGACGTGGACCGTCCGATTTTAAACCGACGGCTGAGATTATAATATCGAACCGGTACGCGGGGATTTAAAGTCTACCGTGCGATTTAAAATAAACGGCGCACAAGCGGCCACGTCGCTCTGATCGAGCGCGGGCGGCGCTGCCGGCGGCGTACGGCGGCAGGAAGCGGCGATCTCGCCGGAAAGTTTCGGATCCGCGAGAATTCTGCCTAGAACTGTGATCTTATGGCATAGATCGGTAGAGGGGAGGTCAGGGATCTCACCTCGGGGGTTTTCTCGAGCTCGGGGGTCCTGGAAAGTGATCGGCGGCGAGGTCCGAGGCAAAACCACGGCGAAGCTCGTCGGCGCTGTGTTTACACCGTAATTCTCCGAGTTTTCTGCACCTGCAAAGTTCCCCGGAGGCGGTGGATCAAGACCAGCGAGTTAGATCAGAGTTTCCGAGCTTAGATCGGCCAGAATTCACCGGCGAAGTCTCGGTGCTCACCGGAGTGAAAATCGGCGATCGCGTGAGAAAAACCGATCGGGGCTGGGGTTTTTATAGCCGGGGGAGGGCGGTGGGTCTGTTGCGATCGAGTTTGAGTTGTTTGGGACCAGAATTCGGCTGCGGGACGCGGAAATCCGGTCGGTTGCGATCGCGCGCGCGGGAGAGAGTCCGGGGTCGCGGGGTTAGGGATGACAGGTGGGTCCCACCTGTCTGTGAGAGACAGCGCGGCGCGCGCGGGGGCGGGCTGGCGCGGGGAAACTGGGTCGGCTGGCGGGTTTCGGCCCACTGGCCGGTTTTTTTCCCGTTTCTCTTTTTCTTTTTCCATTTCTTTTCTGTTTTGAGTATAATTTGAATTCCAGTTTGAATTTGAATTTTTGCAAAACATGCAACACGTCCAAAAATTTTTAAATTCCCCTCTGAACATGGTTTAGAGTTTTGAATCAAAATTTGGGGTGTTACAAGACCCAAATAGGTCGGACCCTTCCCCGGACCCTGCGCAAGCGGGAGCTACATGCACCGAGCTGCCCTTTATTTATTTTATATTATTTCCTATTTTTATTTATTTATTTGTTCCTATGATCCTTTTTCTCTTTTCTTCCTCTTTCTAATTGCTTCTCTATATGCAATGCATGATGATGAATATGAGGGTGTTATAAACACTTACTCCCTTCGTTTCAAATTACTTGACGCTGATTAGTTCAAAATTGAACTAACTAGTGTCACATATTTTGATACGGAGGGAGTACCAAACAGTGGGTGAAGAGGCCCTGAGGAAGGCCCTTGGGAAGACGCTCTAGGGTCGAGAGGCTGGTTTGATAGCTCGGGAGCTAGAGTGGCAACTTCCGCCCATTGATGTTCAGGTGCTGGAGAGCTTCTCCCATGAGAACTCCGGCTATCTGACCTTCCTCTATGTGTTCCTCCAAGTGATGGAGACATTACTTCAACTAGATTGACAATCCTAGGTGAGGTGAAGATGACAATCACTGACCTAGAAATAAGCTTCATCTAAGTCCACGAGCCGTACAATCACTACAGAAAAACGTATTATTTTGTTCGGCCAAAAGTATTTTCATGGTAAAAATAAACATAATTTTGTGAGTCTGGACCGAGCTCAGATAACAAAGAAAAACAAGGGACTAGAGTGTGCCTCCACAGAAAAAGGTTTTACTCCAAAGAGAAAAGGCTACGGTAAATAGTTAACTTCACAAATATCACCGTGGAAACCATATGATTGGCATTTGTAAGGTAGAACTGGAGGATTACGGGAACGCATGCTTTCTCCATGTTCCTTACATAGTGCCTGGACCCGCCTCTCTATCTTAGCAGAAGAATGTTCTTCAAGTGGATTTCAGGACGCGTCCATCTCTTACAGAAACTCCCACATGGGCGGCGCACTAACCAGGAGGGGTTACAGTCACCATAGGGTCTAGTTTGATGCTAGATCGACTGCCGTGATACCAACTCTCTTTAGTGCCGCCACCTTCTTTACTAAGGACTCGGTCTCTTTTCTTTAGGGATGGCAATGCCACCGGCGGGTGCGGGTACCCGACGGGTTTTGCACCTGACTGGTGCGGGTGTGGGTTTGATTTTTCACCTGCGGGTCTAACCCGCACCCGACCGACTTGTCACGAGTGCGGGCACGAGTTTTATTGTGCACCAGTGGGTACCCAACGGGTACCCGAAATAATTTATATTTATAATTTTAAAGTCAAATATAATTGTTTTCTATAATTTAATTGTTTCATCTTACTTATCGTAACCTATATTTACAATCTTTATAAGCAACTTAATACTTTTCGTTGCACCATTAAAAATAGATGATTTTTTAGACTTATTTATTAAACCTTGTAGTATGTTTATAAAATGTCAAACCCGACAGCACCTGAAATCCACCGAAACCCGACGGGTGTGGGTGCGGGTACGAATTATCACCCGCGGGTGCGGGTGCGGGTCTCAATTTTCACTCGCAACCTCTTTTCTTTCGGGCGGGTTTTTGCTTCACCCGATCCGAACCCGACCTATTGCCATCCTACTTTTCTTCGGGGCTCTTTTAGTTCGTTCTTCAACTTTGTCTGAGAATGAAATCCATAGCGTTGGCCGTCCACTGAAGCTCGTCACAGGAATAAAACCGTTGAGCTGACTCCAGAAGCTTCAGGTCAAAATATTTGGTGCCAGACCTCACTTGAACGCCCATGCCACCACATACGTGGGTCGGACCATCCTTCCTGATTGTTTGTTCGGTGCTAGACCTCACTTGAACTTGATAACAAAAAAGCATTTCCACAACCTCTCCAATGCGAGTGAATGCCCAGGAAGAATTCATCTAGCGTGATGAAGCATGCAATGTGGAACACACCATTGGGGGTAAGATGATAGAGTTGTGCTCCATAGAAAAAAATTGACCCCGTACAAAATCATGAACTAGACAAGAAAAACTTCGCTCAAAGATAAAGAAAGAAATGTGTATTACTCTCTCATCAGGACGTGGCCTGGGGCAAGTTTCTACTGTGAAGAGATGATAATTGTTTTTTATCCCCGCTAGAATGCATTCCGCTCAAACGCGATTGACTATTTGCCTCGGTCACCGTATATCTTTCCCAACCGTATATCTTTCCCATTCAACTTTCTTCGATGGGGACCTTTTCGCTCTGGTGTTCCAAGGAGATCAAGTAGGACGTTCGGTCTTCTTCAAACCCATGGTGGTCGCTTGGTTTGGGAATAAATACAACAATCGCTGGCTTGTTCTTTGAGTAATCTTGAAGGTCAAATGCACCAGGAGATTGAGAAGGCAGGAAAGCCGAGAGGAAGAAAACACAAGATACTTTTCCTATATTATAGTGAATTTCGGTGAAATCTGCTTGCTTCATAAAATGTGTGACCTAATGAGACCACATGGTAAATTTGGCGGGGAATATGTGAAGAGGTGGAGATCGTTGGGTTAACCACCTGTTTTGGGTGGTCAACGGTATGAGTTATCGAGTCGACACGGATGCTTCAACAAGCATGTCAATCGAGGATACATGATCATTACACGCCAGTTTCCAAGGAACAGTGGTAGAGTTTCCATACCACAACATTAACCACCCTGCAGTCATGCAGCATCGCTGTGCATTGTCTTATCATGACCTCAATAAAGCGAGATGGTGGGATACCGTGACCAATCATGAATCAGCCATGATCACACTCCTAAACCTCCTTTACCCGTGATCACATGAAGTCGATTAAGAAGCTTGCATAAGTAGCTGACTAAACCTGTTTCTGACGAGGCCCGACACTACTATAACAAACTTTATTTCAGACGGTTCTAAACGTACCATCACACACGGTTTTCAAAACTGCCTGAAACGAAGAGCCGGTAATAATCAACAATTTTCACAGGCGGAAACTAAACTGTGTGTGAAAAAAGATATCACAGGTGGTCTTAACTTTCATTAATCCGTCCGTGAAGACTTTTTATCACGGCGGTTTGTAAAGTAAGAGTATCCGCCTATGATAACTCCATTATCGCAGTCGATTCTTTACCTATGACTAGCCGTCTGTGAAGAATCTTTATCACAGGCAAGGATCAGGGGTGGACGTCCGGTTAATACATTTAATTTGGTTAAAGGAAATTTTGGTTATGAACAATTGATAACCGTATTTGGTCAAAAAAGTTATAACCGCACGATTACGGTTAATTCAGTTCGGTTTTGTGATTAACCACATTTTAATATATAACATAATTTATTGAGTACAAATGACAGTAAACACATAAAAATAGTAATAAATATTCAAAAATGACATGTATGTACCGGTGACGGATAGAAAATATCAAGATTGGATTGTGCGACGAGAAAAATCTTGATAAGGATGAAGATTAGTTCTATTAAGCTTTAATAAGAAATCTTGAAAGAATTAAGATAAGAATCATGACAGTAATGACATATTATATTAAATGCATGTAAGAAAGATAATTATCATTAGGGATCTATATGAGAATGTTTACATGATTCAAACTAAGAGCTTTGTCATGAAAGAGAAAGGAAATATGAGATATTGATGAAGATTTATGGGTTGAAGTGAGTGTAAGCAATGATATGTTATATTTGATGAAAGTAAAAGAAAATTTAGGTTTGTAAGATAATAAGAAGGACAATTGCACTTACACCGAGCATAAATGAGGAAAATTTATTTCTATTGTTTCGTACGTGGATGACATCCTGCTTATAAGAAGTTATGCTGATACACCATTAGAGGGTAAGAATTATGTACTCAGATAGTGAAATAAAAGATCTTGTTGATGTTTCCTATATGTTACGAATTAAGATTCGCTGAGTATAGTGAGGGGGTATTAAGACTATCGTTTAATACATATCTACAAAGTATTGTAAGAAAATATGGAAATACACGCATGTAAGATCTTGCTTGCTTTAATAGTCGAAGTTGGCAAGTTTGGAATTTCGATGTCCCAGGTGTTGGTGTGTTTTCAGCGATAATCACATCACCGAGAACTTGGGTGACACAAAAGTTTTCTTAGATGAAACGAGGTAGGTTCTCCTTTCGGAGAGAAGGACCGGATACTTTTCTCGGCAATGTATCAAAGAGGTTACGAACTAATCTAAGAACTAGAGAAAACAAGAGAACAAAAGTTTTTAGTTCTTCTTCGGATGTCCTTCTCGATAGAGGGACGCCTTTATATAGCCCCGGTACAAACCTTGACGATCCTAACTATTCTAAGTTTGACCTCTAGACTTCCTAAATCTTATTCTATCTCTAAGGCATGTATACATAAAGGTATCATGTTCACATCTTCTAGAACAATGACACAACAAAATATGAAAAGTTACATTATTTAGGTCAGCCCGAGAATCACTAAGTCTTGCTCCGGCCTTTGCATCTTGCGGTTTAACTCTTTTATCTTGGGGTCACGAGGTAAACTTGGTTTCCCAACTCGCTCTCCACCCGGGCGCTAGTATCTTGGGTTTTCGAGGTAAAACCGCCTCCCGCAGGTTAAACTTAGGATTCTGTAGGTTCTCCCGCTGGAACGTCTGTACCTTGATTTTCCAAGATAAAATGGCCTCCCACAACTCGTTTTTTCGCGTCTCCCACCTACAAAACACACAACCATTTGCACACCCAACACATGCCCCCTGTTTTTGGGCAAACGGAGTATGCCGAAAAACACCCTTGTAGTCATAATTCATCAAGCAAAACTACTATTTTCCTTGAAGGTTCCAGTTGTTTCAACTCTCTTGCCACACACTCGGGTAAAATTTCTTCAAGTATCTTCCGTTGATAGCTTTACCCGAATTTTCTCCCTACAAGGTCTCTACGAAGTATGCATTCCCGAGGATGATTCCTACAATTTTGAAAGGCCCCTCCCAGGTTGGTGAGCTTTTGCCAAACTTTTTGTCTCGAGTTCCCAAGGTTAAAATTTTTTTCCATACTAAGTCTCTGACTTGAAACAATTTCTCCCAAACCCTTTTATTGTATGTCTTGGCCACCCTGATCTTTTCCTTCTCGATTTCCCTCAGGCTTCCATTCGACTCTCGGACACTTCATCTATCTTGTCCATCACCAGCTCTTGATATTCCACAGTTGAAAGGTTATCTTGCTAAGCTACTCGACATGCTTGCAACTTGATTTCCATCAATAATACAACTTCTTGTCCATATACAAGCTCAAAAGGGGTTACCTTTGTGGCGCTGTGTTTGGAGATTCTATGAGCCCACAATGCTTCATTCAATGTTTTGTGCCACTGTCTTGGGTTCTCCCTGATCTTCTTTTTGATGAGCTTGATCAGTATCTTGTTGCTAGCATCAACTTGTCCATTGGTTTTAGCATAATATGGAGAAGAATTCAACAGTTTTATCCTAAAGGATTCGACAAACTCTCTAAACTGAGAGGATATGAATGATCCTATTTGGTCCATATTTAAAGTTTGTGGAATACCAAATCAATGAATAAGATGCTCAAGGACAAATCTTGTTATGTCTTCTTATGTGTCTCTCTTTAGTGGAACGACCTCTGTCCACTTGGTGAAGTAATCCATAACAACCAACACGAATTGATGTTTCTTTGACGACGTAGGGAGTATCTCTCCAATGAAATCCAGTGCCAATCCTCTAAATGGTCACGACTTCACACCCATTATAGTACCTAAAACGATCTTCTTGCATGGTTGGCCAATAAAACTCTGCTCGTTTGAGCATCCACCTCATCTTGTCGACAGATTGATGTGTGCCACAAAGGCCTTCATGCACCTCACCTATGGCTTCCTTTGCTTGATATTTGTCTAAACACCTCAACAGAAGTCCATCAATGGTTCGGCGATATAACTCATCGCTGATCAACGTATATTTCAAAGTTTAGCACCAAACTTTTCTATCTCTGCACGTACTTGGGTCTTTGATGCACTCTATAAGCACTGGCCTCCAATCTTCGATTGCCAACACGCCAAACTTTGCCTAATTACTCCATTCCGCTTTAATCCATCATCCTTGGACAATGTCGACCTTGTTTTCACGTAAAGCTTCCCTCTTTTCACCTCATAACCCGATGTCCGCTGTGCCAAGTCATTTGCCCTCCAGTTGTCTTCTCTAGGAATGTACTTGGCACAGAAAGTATCTAAGGTTTTTATGATGTCTAGGCATCTTTCTCGGTAGTCAATCAAAGTTCCATCATAACACTGGCTTTCACCACTGATTAGTTGAACAATGAGCTTGGAATCACCAAAGGCTTCAATATCCTTGACCCCCATATCGTCCAGGTGCTCCAAACCATTCAACAATGCCTCGTATTCGGCTTGGTTGTTGGTACACACGAAGCTTAGCCGAACAGAGAACTCATATGTCGTGTTTGTGGGTGAAACCACCACGTATCCAATACCTTGACCTTTGACACAAACCGATGCATCAAAAAAGAGTTTCCAGGGACATACCTCAACAAAACATTCTTCCTCGAGTTGCACATTATGCTCCACGATGAGGTCAGCTACGACTTGACCTTTCGTACTCCGGAGAGGTTCAAACACCAAGTCATATTCCACCAGAGAGTATGCACACTTACCTATCCTGCCACATAGAATCGGTTGTTGCAACATATATCTGACAATTTTTCATGTTGACATGTCACAAAACAAGAACTAGGGAGAATGTAATGCTGAAACTTAGAACATGCGTAGTAGAAATACAAGCATGGTTTTCAACGAACGCGTACCTTGTCTCGGCATCTAAAAGTCTTCTACTCAAGAAGGATACGGAGTATTCTTTACCTTGGCTTTCTTGAGTTAAAACAACTCCGATAACTTGGTCTTCAGCAGCTACGTAGAACCTCAAAGGCTGTCTCATCTTTGGTGCTCGCAAGACTGGTGGCTTGATCAAGTAGTCTTTGATTCTTTCGAAAGCCACCCTCTGCTCTGCGCCCCCCAAGTGAACTCTTGATCGTGCTTGAGCTTCAAGAGAGGCATGAAGGACCCAATCTTGCCGGCCAAGTTTGAAATGAACCTTCTTAAATAGTTTATCTTCCCTAGTAGGCTCTGGACATACTTCTTGCATGTCGCCTCTCCTATTATTTTAAAAGCTTCTACTTTCTTGGGGTCGATCTCTATACCTTGCTCGTGCATGATGAAACCCAAGAAACGCCCGGCCGACATACCAAATGCGCACTTGAGAGGATTCATCTTCAGTCCATACTTTCTCATCCTTTGAAAGCTAACTTCAAATCAGCCATATGTCCTCGGAACTCGGCCGATTTTACCAAAAGGTCGTTGATGTACACCTCATGGATGTCTCCCAATAGATCATGGAAGATCAAGTTCATGCCCCCCTAGTATGTTCCACCGGCATTCTTCAACCCGAAGGTCATCCAAATCCATTCAAAGAGTCCTACGAACCCTAGACAATAGAAAGCCATCTTTGATGTGTCTTCCTCGGCCATGAAGATCTGGTTGTACCCCGCATTGCCATCCAAGAAGCTGATCATCTTGTGCCCTGAGGCATTGTTGATAAACACGTCGTCAATGGGCATGGGGTTCTCATTCTTGGGTGTGCCTTGGTTGAGGCCTCGGAAATCTATGCAAATCCTTAGTTTCCCGGTGTTTTTCTTCTCTACCGGGACTATGTTTGAGACCCACTCGGCAACTATATGAATGAATGAAATTAGCTTTGAGTAGACAATTTACCTCCTCATTGATCTTGTCATGTATGGCCGGGTTAAATCGTCTAAAGGGCTGCCTGTGAGGTCTAAATCTGGGCTTGATCAGCAACTTGTGCTCCACAAGATCTCAGCTTAGCACTGGCATCTCGGTGTACTCCCATGCGACACAATCCATGTGTTCTTTGAGAAGTTTAGTCACCTCTTCCTTTTGAGCACGCCCGAGATTTGTGTTGATGAAGGTTGGCCGCTGTGTCGACCCCTCCCTGAGGTTTACCTCTTCTAACTCATCCACAAAAGAAAACCCTGGCCCAAGCTTCCCCATGTCATCGAGTTCCTTGATCAGTTCTCCCATATCGTTTTTACCTAAACGATATCGCTCGGTTTTCTCCTGCAGCAAAGTTAAATGGCCTTGTTTATCTAACATCCTCCAGCTACATTGCTAAGCCGAGTGATATCAGACGGCTTCACGCACACGGGTACAAACCTATCCCTTCCAACACTTACAAAATCATAGTTGGTGAGGTCCTGACCCGTGAGACATCTAATGTTGTGGTGTTGGAGCTCGGATGACTCGTCCATCGCCACACAAGCGGATTTGTCAGCTTCGATCATATCCACCTCGTTGCTGACCCATTGGCTGAGGCGTTGGTCTAGTGTGGATGGTACATATCCGTTGGCGTGTATCCAACCTCGTCCAAGAAGTAAGTTGTATCTACTCCAAATGTTGACGACGAAAAATGCCGTAGGTATGATCTTTCTTACCACGGTGATCTCCACGAGCAACACTCCCTTGGCTTACATTGGGTCTCCTGCAAACCCACTTAGCGTCGTGTTTGTATTGATGATATCATCTTCCCGGTAGCCAAGCTTTTCAAATGTGATTACTGGCATGATGTTCACATCGACTCCTTCGTCGACCAACATGCGCCCAATTGGTGTTCCATCAACTTGACCACGAATGTAGACGGGTTTCACCTCGTCGCTGAACTATTGGCTGAGGCGTTGGTGTTGTGTGGATGGTACACATCCGTTTGCGTGTATAGAACCTCGTCCAAGAAGTAGGTTGTATCTACTCCGAATGTTGACGACAAAAAATGCCGTAGGTATGGTCTTTCTTCCCACGGTGATCTCCACGGGCAACACTCCCTTGGCTTACATTGGGTCTCCTGCAAACCCACTTAGCGTCGTGTTTGTATTGATGATATCATCTTCCCGGTAGCTAAGCTTTTCAAATGTGATTACGGGCATGATGTTCACATCGACTCCTTCGTCGACCAACATGCGCCCAACTGGTGTTCCATCAACTTGATCACGAATGTAGAAGGGTTTCATGTGTTGTCCAAGCTTCTCTTGTCTCTCAAGGACAACATTCTTGGCTCCCAGATCAAGCTCGACCACCTCAGCCTCTGGGATGTAGAATTCGGTCGGTACATGAAACACCATGTTCACTTCAACCTTGTTTTCATTCTTGCCCGAGATGTCTTCCTCAGTTTCATTGTTCCCAGCTTCCTCTCAGGCAATCCTCTTCTCTCTAGGTCTTCTTGGCGATCATTGGTCTGGCTTGGTTAAACCAATGTCTTTTTAAGCCCTGTGGGACACCACTGAGGTGTGACGGACCGAAATCCGTACAATCCAGGATCACAGAGGGTGGTGCCATACGATGCGACACCTGACAGCACACACGATAAGGAAAACATAGTATTACAATCAAACTTACTGAATTTGTAAAAAGTAGTACAAACCTTCAATTTACAGAGTTTAACTGCAGCGGAATTTATTTATAAAACTCACGCCTACTCCTAACTAGCAAAAGTTGGTTGTCCAACCCTACGGACAACCCAGACTAGCTACATCTAGCTTCACTGCGGCGTGCACGTCCCCCACACAGCCGTTGTCCCCGACGGAGGATAGCCCTCACCGATGAACCCGTACTCCGAGTCCGTGGGGTACTACTCACCTGCAAACACTCATAGCAGCACCCATGGGCACGGCGGCTCAGCAAGTCTTAACCGACTCTCCTACACGAGAAACTCTACATGCAAGTCATACAAAAAGTAGGATGGAAGTTTGCAGCAAAGGACACGCCTACAAGTTCATCCTTACTTCATATTTTAGCCACAAGTTAAAGGTTCATAAATCAGAAATTTAGTGAGCAATATTTGGTGGCACACATGATGCAATACAATATATTCATAACAGCAGTAATGCATCACAATCAGTCCATATATATACTACATCACGACATAGTGAACAAGCGGTACTCACAACCGCGAGGGACGGCAAATCGACTCGATATACACCTGCAGGGATACCCGAATAGCACGTCACGTATGCCCATACTCGGAGCTGCACACAGCATGCTCAAGCGATGTCGTACGGGACAACCTTTCACCAAATAGCCCAAACGTCGAACCGGTCACACCGAAACGAGCAGGAGGTTCCCTACATGGAGCATCTCTCTATGCCCAGTACTGGATTTTCACCTTGCTGCCCTCAACCTACACCTATAAATAGGTGCGCTATGCCTCGACGCCCGGAGGTATAGGTTACATCAGTTGATCAGACCCCATATATCCGACATGCCTTCGGTACATTCAAACTTGTTCCGCGGGGCCACACACGGATCGGTCCTCAATCAAGACGGGCAGGGATACACGCACAAGACTTCCTCTTGCTGCGTCCTACGCTCCTGCCTAGTCTCATTTTTCTTGCTAAGGTTATCTCACATCTCGAACCAATCCCGTATGTGGCGAATCCTATACTCGCGAGTAGATTCCAAGTACTTAACTTGTACTGAAGTATATAAGACATTAAGCAAGGCATATGCTACACGAGGACTTAGACACTACCCTCACTCTTTTTTAGGATAATATGGTTAGGCAATTAGATTTTCAATCATCTTACACCTAATGCACATGCATACCTCAAGCTAAGTGAATATAAACCAAAAACTTGATAAAAATTCTTAAATGCAAACCGGGGCTTGCCTTGTTGCTGCTGGTTAATGGTTAGAGTCTTCTCCGGAGGTATGAAGTCCAAGATCTCCGGGGGTTTCCTCGCTTTCAGTGACTACACGTAATCAAATTAACGATATGTGTCACTTCAATGCAAATATGTTGAATTCACAACTATAAAGAAGCTATGTCCATTCAGCCTTGTAGATATGCCGAGTGGGTCTCAAACATAGTCCCGGTAGAGAAGAAAAGCATGGGAAAAATAAGGATTTGCATAGACTTTCGAGACCTCAACCGGGCTACACCTAAGGATGAGTACCCCATGCCCATTGTCGACATGTTAATCAACAATGCTTCAGGACACGAGATGATCAGCTTCTTAGACGGCAATGTGGGGTACAACTATATCTTCATGGCCGAGGAAGACACATCAAAGACGACCTTCTGTTGCCTAGGGTTTGTGGGACTCTTTGAGTGGATTGTGATGACCTTTGGGTTGAAGAACGCCGGTGTAACATACCAGAGGGCTATGAACTTGATCTTCCATGATCTGTTGGGAGATATACTTGAGGTGTACATTGATGATCTTGTGGTAAAGTTGGCTGGATTCCAAGGGCACATGGCCGACTTGAAGATAGCCTTTGAGAGGATGACAAAGTATGTCCTCAAGATGAATCCTCTCAAGTGTGTGTTGGACATGTCGGCTGGACGTTTCTTGGGTTTCATCATGCATGAACATGGCATAGAGATTGACCCCAAGAAGGTAGAAGCTATCAAGAGGATAGGAGAGCCAATATGCAAGAAGTATGTCCAGAGCCTACTAGGGAAGGTGAACTATTTGAGGAGGTTCATTGTGAACCTAGCCGGCAAGATTGGGACCTTCATGCCTCTCTTGAAGCTCAAGCAGGAGCAGGAATTAACTTGGGGCAAAACAGAAGGAAGCTTTTGAAAGAATCAAAGAATTCTTTATCAAGCCACTAGTCTTGTGAGCACCAAAGATGGGACAACCTTTTAGGCTCTGCATAGCTGCTCAAGACCAAGTTACTGGAGCTGTTCTGACTCAAGGAAGCCAAGGTAATGAATACTCCATAGCTTACTTGAGTACAAGACTTCTTGATGCCGAGACCAGGTATACTTTTGTTGAGAGGCTATGCTTGTCTCTCTACTATGCTTGCTCTAAGTTTCAGCACTACATTCTCCCTAGTACTTGCTTTGTAACATGTCAACACGACATTGTCAAGCATATGTTGCAACAACCGATTCTAAGTGGCAGGATAGGCAAATGGGCATACTCTCTGGTGGAATACGACCTGGTGTTCGAGCCTCTCTGAAGCATGAAAGGTCAAGTCTTAGCTAACTTCATTGTGAAGCATGATGTGCAACTCGAGGAGGAAAGCATGGTTGAGGTATGTCCATGGAAACTCTTCTTTGATGGATCAGTTTTTGACAAAGGTCAGGGAATCAGATATGTATTGGTTTCACCCACAAACATAACATATGACTTCTCTATTCGGCTAAGCTATGTGTGCACCAACAACCAAGCCGAATATGAGGCATTGTTGAATGGTTTAGAGCACTTGGTTGACATGGCGATCAAAGACATTGAAGATTTTGGTGATTCTAATCTCATCATCCAGCAAGTTTGTGGTGAAAGCCAATGCTATGATGGAACTTTGAATGATTACCGATAATGATGCCTAGACATTATCAAAACCATGAGCAATTTATGTGCCAAGCACATTCCTAGGGAGGAAAACCAGATAAACAACTTGGCACAACAGGCATCAGGCTATGAGGTAAAGAGAGGGAAGTTCCATGTAAAGACAAGGCCGAAGTTGTCCAAAGATGAAGCTGGAGAAAAGCAAAGTAACTCAGCCAAGTTAGACGTGTTAGCCATCGAAGATTGGAGGCCAGTGATCATAGAATGCATCAAAGGCCCAAATACATGCAAAGGCAGGAAGTTTCAGCGCCAAGCTTTGAAATATACTTTGATCAATGATGAGTTATACTGTCGAACCATCGATGGACTCCTGCTGAAGTGTTTGGATAAAGATCAAGCAAAGGAGTCCATGGGAGAGGTACATGAAGGGCTTTGTGGCACGCATCAATCTGCCCACAAGATGAAGTGGATGCTCAAACGAGCTGGTTCCTATTGGCCAACCATACAGGAAGATTGTCTCAGGTACTACAAAGGGTGTGAAGCATGTCAAAGGTTTGTAGACATTCAACAAGCTCCGGCCAGCATGATGCATCCTATCGTGAAACCATGACCGTTTAGAGGATGGGGTTTGGATTTCATCAAAGGAATACACCCCGCATTGTCAAAGAAGCATTGATTCATGTTGGTTGCCATAGATTACTTCACCAAGTGGATAGAGGTTGTTCCACTCAAAAACAACACGTACAAAGAGGTAACAAGTTTTGTCCTTGAGCATATCATCCATAGATTCAGTGTTCCACAAACTCTAACCACAGATCAAGGAGGAGCATTCATATCTTCTCAGTATAGAGACTTTGCCTAATCCTTTAGAATGAAACTATTGAACTCTTTACCAAGCTATGCTCAAGCTAATGGATAAGCTGAGGCTAGCAACAATATATTGATCAGGCTCATTAAAAAGAAGATCAGGGAGAACCCAAGACGGTGGCATGAAACTTTGAATGAAGCTCTATGGGCTCATAGAATGTCAAGACATGGTGCCACCAAGGTAACTCCTTTTGAGCTTGTATATGGACAAGAAGTCGTGTTACCTATAAAGATCAAGATGAAGGCATGTCGAGTAGATCAATAAGAAAATCCTTCACATGTTGATTATCAAGATTTGATGATGGACAAGTTGGATGAAGTATCCGAGAGTCGAATGGAAGCCTTGAAAGAGACTAAGAAGGAAAGACTCAGGGTGGCCAAGCATTACAACAAAAGAGTTTGAGAGAAATTGTTCCAAATCGGAGACTTAGTATGGAGAACAATTTTTCCCTTAGGAACTCGAGACAAGAAGTTTGGCAAATGGTCACCAAGTTGGGAGGGACCCTTCAAGATTGTATGGATTGTTTCTCGGGAATGCTTACTTTTTAGAGAGCATACAAGGAGAAGACTCGGGAAAAGCTATCAATGGAAGATACTTGAAAAGGTTCTACCCAATTGTATGGCAAGAGGGTTGAGCTTACAAGGTAAAACAGCCGGTTTGTCCAAAAAATCATGGCTAGGAAGATGTTTTTTGGCATATTCCATTTGCCCCAAAATAGGGGCATGTGTTGGGAGTGAAAAGTGGTCATATGTTTCACAGGGAAGGATCCAGCTCGGGGACAACAAGTTTTCATCACGGCTAAGAGACAAACAAGCCTAGACACGAGGAATCAAGGCCAGAGCAAGACTTGGGGGCTCTCAAGAGGATTCAAAACGTGTGAAGACATATGTTTTCCTCGTGTCAAAGGTCTAGAAGAGTCGGCACAACATCGTCCATGCCTTAGAGATAAGATAAAGTCTTAGTTTGAACGTAGATATAAGATAGAGTCTTAGTTTGATAGTCGTCGAGTTTGTACCGAGTGTATATAAAGATGAATGGTTGGATCAGCACCCAACTACCATCGATCCAGATTAGTTTGTCGAATTATCAAAGGGAGATAATTGTCAACATGCTATTAGTCAAATGTTGGAAATATTATTAGTGATCAAATTGCTATGCATATGTAGGACTATAGTAATCGTTAGTATTATTTAGATATAATAAATGACTACTTTATATTATGTAGCCGTGACAAGGTCTTCATGGAATATGAATTACGAGAAGACTCTAGTTGACATCCTTTTTTAGCACAGTAATGCGAGATTGAGGGGCAAGAATGGTTGGATACCTGAAGGTTGGTGGAGTATAACTCAAATGTTCATTGAAAAGTTGCCATTGGCTCATTTTTCAAAGGCGCAAATCCAAGAGAAAGAAAAGGATTCTAAATCAAAGCACAAGGTAATAAAGGAAGTCTGCAAGCAAAGTGGTTTTGGATGGAATGAATCACTTGGTATGATAATTGCTGACCACCAATATGGGAAAGAATAATTAAAATAAGGCCCTTCTCTTACTAGTTATTAGTATTTATTAGATTTTGGTTCTAATATTTACTTTTTGCTGCAATAAACAGAATAATCAAAAGGTAAAGAAATCTCAATCAAAGCTATCCCCCTCTTGAACCAATTTACAGTACCATATGAAGGTAGGTGTGCCACTGAAGACTTAAACTTTACATCAATTCAGTAGCAAGTACACCATAAGATGAAGTTGCCGGCTCTTTTAGGAATGATGAGCTTGAGCTTGATCCCGGTTTAAACCCATTTGCTTCAAATCTAAAAGGACAGTCAGTTTGATTAGTGATGCTAATATTGGTAGAAATTCATGGAAGGAAACATAAGAAAAACCAAATTGCTAGGGTTCTTGAGGTGTATTTGGAACATAAAAGGAACAAAGCAATAAATTTCTTAATTAGCTAAATTAGCCAACAAAAGGAAGTAATAAGGATGAATATTCTATTGCAAAGTGTGTTAAGTTTTAGAGTCAATGAAAGATTTAACTGAAGAGTAAATGGCAAAAGCATCAGATGTCTTTAAGTGTGAGATAAATAGGAAGATACTTTTGAATACCAAGAGGTCACATGTTCGGCCGTTGTGGCACAGGGGAGAGATAAAAAATATTTTTAATATATCATCCAATTTCTGTAACACTCAGTTTCTTGGTGATAATTTTGTAATACCAGTTTTCGCAATTTCAGGTGTTATCTCCATGACTATAAGTGGTGTTTAATGGTGCCTTCACTTTCCTGGTAAGCTGAATTTAATTCTTTCTTGTGGCAAATGCAGATGTAATGTTCACTTAGCCATTCTATAATTTTGCTCTGTATAAAGATTGTCAAAAAATTTATGTTTAGTAAC
The DNA here is from genome assembly GCA_030760725.1 of Neostapfia colusana. Classification (NCBI taxonomy): domain Eukaryota; kingdom Viridiplantae; phylum Streptophyta; class Magnoliopsida; order Poales; family Poaceae; genus Neostapfia; species Neostapfia colusana. Next base: position 102,824,613 of record JASWHV010000007.1, read on the forward strand.
TTGTTCATATAAGACTCAAGTTATGTGCTTCCACTTATAATCTTGAGTTTCTCATCTGCAACTGCGATCTCCTTCTTAAAACTCAGAGTATGCCTTTTGTGGATTTACACACAAGCTCTCACAATCTGCTGACAACTTTACACGCAATCTGCTAACAACTTTACACTAGCTCTCACAATCTTTAGAAGATTTCCCGTCTTGTTCCTTGTACTTGGTGAGTTCAACATGCAAACTATTCAATTGACCAAAAGAACTATCACGATCATCTGTCACATGCCTCAGTTCAGCTCTGAGACACTCCACTTCTTTTGTGAGTTCTTTCTTCACTCTAGCAGCCTTTTGTTGAGAAGCCTAAGAGTTTCAAAAGCTGCAGATAATTAACACAAGAATACCCATAATATGTTGTAGCCTACCCTAACATGTTTGGAGAAAAGCTTTGTTGTTATTGTTTTGTAATATCCATAATATGTTGTAAAACCTACATGTACATAGAGTAATGGATAGGAAAAATGTCATCCAGATTCATTGTACAATCCACATTTTCTTTTTCAGAAACATATAAAACTCAAAATAGTTCATCAATTTAAGTGGAAGTGTTCACGCTGTAAGCTTGTTGTTGGTTGTTCATTGAGCCGTTATGTTCTTCCACATTGATTGTAGTGGTAGTTAACTTTTTGCAACTAATATCTCCCGCATTGATGTTCAACAGAAGACTTCACCTGCCTGTTGCAATTGATATGGTAGCAAGTACATTTTCAAGTGTTTCGAGTACAATTTTGTACTATGGTGAACTTGCGCGAGCTATTGGAGAAGGATTTCTGTGATGCTGGTGCAATATTTAATTGTTGTAGGATGTTTTTATAATATACACAGAATTTTTATGACATTGTAGTAATGATGGAACTCAAATTTGCATGGCATCATATTGTTTATGGCTCCTGTTACAAGTCTTTCATGTTACAATTTTTTCTTTTTTTAGTTTTTAGTGTTTTTTCAAAATTTCAGAGTGCATTTTCGAACTTTCTGAACATTTTAAGCATTTTTATTTTTTTGCAAAAAAAATCTCTGGTAATTTTTCCCAACCTGCAGGGGAGGGCACACCCTAGGAAGCCAGGGGACAGGGGATATTGAGGAATGGATTTTCTTCCTTAGGTAATCCCTCCCCTTGCTGCCAAATTAGACCTAATAAGGTTCTAAAACCATCCGATTGTTTCAGTTATTCATAAACTTTTCTAATTTATGGCTATAAATAGGTGAAAATGGAAATCCTAATTTTGAAGTAATGTTGTTTTTGCCATGTTGGAGGAAGGAAAAAAACTATTCATTTATAATTTTTTGGTTCCTCCCAAAAACTAGTTTTAGAGGCTAATCTTATGTGGCTCTTTTGGAGATGCTTTTAGTTCACAAAGCTACGTGTGGTCGTGATCAGGCTAACCTCGTAGTCTTTTGATGTCTTCATTCTCGGCGTTTCGGATGACAGTACTTGCTCGATCATGTTACTATTTCTCGAGCAGTTTTTTCTTTGTTTTGTGAGGATGACCCCTTGGTTCGTTATTATGGCTGGTCATTGCTTAGAAATAACGGAATTGCTATAGCTTTCTTTTTCTTCAGAAGTTGGGACGTCTAAAATTCAGATGTGACTGAAGATACATGCACAGTTGGGAAGTCGGAGCACAGTAAAACCGATTGTCAAATTGTTCTGCGGTACCTTACGCCGTTCAAGATGCAGGTATACTATAAGGTTCCAGCTATGCTTGTACTGATTCCTTTAAAACCTGTACAACCAAGAATCACAATCGCAGTTTTTAAAAAAGAAAAAAACATACATAAAACTCTACTAGAGACCTAACTGCTATACATCGGGGTTCCTCCTTCAGAACATGGTTGATTCTTCTGCCCAAATGTGCCAGGTTAGGTTTAAAAGAAGCTTAAAACGAGAGGCGTCGGCAGCACATGCTCCGCAGTTGACACACCAGTAACTACTGCCGTCTTCTTCCGCTAACCACCATGCGTGCTCACCAAACACTGAAAAGCAAAACCAAGATGCAACGACTACTTCGCTGGTCCAACTATGCCTCGTACTACAGCAGAAACTCGAGCTGGTGAACGGGGAATACGCTTACTTTAATCACCTGTAGTACTCATCGTTTTGCAAGGACGTCTCAACTTGCAATTTCGTGAGGGATATCTCAACTCGCATTTGGGGAACTATTGCAACTGGCCTTTCCAAGAACATTGCATTGGCAAAAAAGTTGTACTTCGAACTGACTAACCAGCCAACACTGATTACAAGAACATGGATTTGCATCATACTAGAAACAGACACCAGCACGACCTCTGTTGCAAAAAAAGAAACCAGTTCAACCAAGATGAAATACATATAAGTTACTTTCCCTCACTATGTTTACTAGAGAAATTCATCAAATTTCAAATTTGGAACATCCGTCCCAAGAACCAAAATCTTTGTTTGGTTTCGACCCTTTGATGAGCACCTAAAGCTCTATCAGTAGTAATCTACAACAGCAGACAGAACACAACACGAATATAGGGAACCAGGCTAACTCCGAAAACAAATCTCAAGAACGATAGAGACGAATCTAATTTACAAATCGAACAACCTTATCTTACAATTTCTAACTGACCGAATCCAATCCAAGAAATTAATTCCGAAGACTACCAACCCGACTGAGACTGTTAGATCTTGCTTGGCCCAGGACCAGAAGTGAAGGGATGAGGCCGGCGGCGGTCAGCAGCGGAAACCGAGCACGCGGCCGTCGGCCGGTGAGACGCCAATGCGGCACACCTTGGCGGCCTCGACGTGGTGGGTGAACACATGGAGCACGGTGATCTTCCCCTTGACCACCAGCAGCGAGTCCACCTCCATCGCTGGCGGCTGCTGCTCAACCAGCGCGGCGACGGCTGGGGAGGGGCCGGATGCCGGGACGGAGATCGTGACCGGGTGGGCCGAGGAGGGAGAGACGGCGAAGGCGGGGATGGTGAAGCTGGTGGTCATGTACTGCGTGCGGCCGCCGTCGATCTGGCCGGCGGGGATGTACATTTTGCCGACCTCGCCGCCGGCGTAGGCGACGTGGAGCGAGCTGTCGTAGTGCGCGAGCGGGGACCGGTTGGGGTTGCGGACAGAGGCGAGCTGCTGGAAGGTGAAGGCGACGGTTCCGTTGGCCGTGGTAAAGGCGGGCAGCTGCACGGCCGTCACGGCGATGGCGGGGGCCTGGGGGCGGTAGAGGAGGAACAGCGCGGCCGCCGCGCCGCCGGTCGCGAGGAGGAGGAAGAGGATGGCCACGAGGCACGAGGCCACGGCGGAGGAGGAGGAGTCGGAGCGCGTGGTCGCGTAGTAGTGCGGCAGCAGCTCCGGCGCCGATCTGGCCATGGGGGGTGCTTGGTTCTTGGTGGGGAGCGGAGGTGGGAGGTGGAGAGCAGGGTGGGGGGGAGGATGGTCGCTAGACACACCTCGCTCGAAAGCGACGGCAGCGGTCCGTGTCTCTGCACGGCGGCGAGATTTTTCACCTGACGGCGGCAGTGGGTAATCTACATCCATATTTAAAAAATAATCTCATTCATTTACAATTTACTTAAAAAGATGTCAAAATAAACTGGAAGATATTTTATATTTTTTAACATTTTATATATCGGTTCAACATGTTAACAATCAATTGTAAAATATTTTTAACCTTACGTGGAAATGATATGTCCAAAAACTAATTTAAAAACAAGAATATAAAAATATATTCATATTGGATATCAATTTGTTACATCAATTCTATAAAAGATAATTATTCAATTATCTCTAAAAATAAAATTATGATTTAAAAAAATTAAATTTCAACTTAAGGCTGACTTGCCATGCCACGTGAATAGCCATGTTACATTATGGACAAAATTGGACCTATCGACAGGGACTAGATTAGACTATTAAAAGTTGATAGATGAATTAAGATTTCGGGTAAAGTTGAGGGATAAATTTGATTATTTCACCTTAAGAGATTTATCTCCATTTTACAATTTCTATGTCAATCATACTCTAAATTCATAATCTATATCAACTATCACCTGTTTTATACTATATAGTTTCAATCATTTCTTCGCACAAAAAAATTACATAAGTCATGTAGAATGTTGTCAAAGTGTTTCTACGACACTTCCCCCGGTACCGCTACTGGAGCAGTCGTGGAGGTTCGTTGTTTTGAGAGGCTTAGTCTTTGGATCGATCGAGCTTGAAGAACACAGGATGAACACCAGGATTTTACATGATTCGGGCCGCCAGAGCGTAAAACCCTACGTACACTGGAGTGTGAGTTGTATTGCTTGTGGCTAGCACGTGTGCATGTGTGAGTTCGAGGGTCTGATTGGATCTGTTCACTTGTCCTCCCTCGGAGGCTGCCAGGTCCTTTTATGTCTCAAGGCCGGGCAGTTACAATAAGACCCGGGGCCCGACAGGTGGCCCCGTGGTGGTCTGTATCCTATACATGATCTAGGGTATTAATAGCTACTTGTAGTATCCACTGTTGATAGAGTTAAGGCGCGCCGCCTTACACGCTGGGCGTCCCAGACCGAGTAGCGGTTGACGATGACGGGAGAAGGCCCCGTCTTGTCACCGTAGCCTACTCGGTCAGTTGTGCAGCACTGTACCGTTGCTGCCGTTGTCATATCACACCGTCCTGTCCTGTCACCGTAATATCTGCCAGGAGTGGGTGGAGGCATGCGCTGCGCGCCGTGCTCCTAGGGAACGCGCGAGTGTTGAATGCACGACTGGACTGGTCACGTCTCCCTTGACTCTTGAGGCCCACGACCCATGGCGGGTCGTGGGGCACGAGGCAGCTCCGGAGCCCACCTCAGAGGGGAGGCTAGGCTCGGAGCCACAGGACACATGGCGGCACCGGACCTCGTCTCAACGGGGAGGCCGGGTCTGGAGCCAAAAGACACGTGGCAGCACGGGACCTCGCCTCAGTGGGGAGGCCAGGTCTGGTCCATGGGACACGTGGTCGCTCTGGAGCCCTCCTCAGCGGGGAGGCCAGGTCCGGAGCCAGGGTACACGTGGCAGCGCTAGACCTGCCTCAGTGGGGAGGTCTGGTCTGGGGCCAGAGGACACGTGGCAACTCTGAAGCCCTCCTCAGCGGGGAGACCAGGCCCGGAGCCGGAGGACACGTGGCAGCGCTAGAGCCCGCCTCATCAAGGAGGCGGGGTACCCGCTCGCAACTTTTGTGCCATGCACTGAGTCGCCTCGACGGGAGTGATGTTTGACAAGCTAGGGAGAGCGGCCCTGAGGTGTGGTGTGCGTGGCCTACCGGTCATTGGCTGTGACATCCTCACCTCGGGTGTCAGCATATGTTCATGTTTTATGAAGAAGAAAACATTTTGAGGAAAGAAGGAACAGAGACAAGTATCAGAAGGATAGGCAATAAAGCTCTCCGAGAGCACCGAAGGCAATTTCCACGGCCAGCAGACCACGTGGCGTGTTCGGAGCTTATTCCCGAGAAATTTGGAGAGGTCCGCCGCTAAACTAGCTACGTGGCAGGCTCGGGGGTCGCCTCCGCAATTGGAAAGAGGTCCGATGTCACACCCGGTTTTTCTGAAGAACAACCAAGTGAATATCACACGTATGCCAGGATCATTTTCTCATACATGTGATGACAAATAGTGAAGCATCATTTATTACAAGCCAGGTGTCGAATATAAGTAAGTCCTACATAGTAAATGTCTCGATGGACAATAATAAGTTCATCACAAGTAAATAAACTAGCAGCGGAATATTATTCTTGAGGGCTCCGTCACAGGCGTTGCCCGGGGGTTTCCATGAATCTAGAAACCTTCTTCGGGTCCAAAGTCTTGGTCATTATACACCACCTCATTATCTTGACCTGAGCAGCAATATAAACCAACAAATATGCAAGGTTGAGTACCAATGGTACTCAGCAAGTGTGGGAAAATTATATCATGCATGGCTAGAACAAGTGGAGGTTGAACTCATGGTTAAAGCACTACGCAATTAATACCTACCACCTTAGCTTATTAAGCACCTACATTACTACACAGGTGAAATGGTCCCAGATTCCCATCCCATCATCATAATCCAATAACCATAACATTATTTCCAATGTTAAGCTCCCCGCTTAACATCCTTAACTTCCAAAACCATCAATCCTCTAATCATGAATAAGTCCAAGCCGCTCTTGACCGTGAGCACGGCTGTCATGACAGTTTTGACTCTGCAGAGTTTGTACCACTGTACCCACATGTAGTGATTTCATCCCCCGTTGCCGGGTGGACTAAAGAACCTCCATTATGCCAGTGGCTACGAACCACATTCACACTTCCCAGGTGTGTAGCCAGGAGATCACTACGAAGCCTTTACAAAGGGATTCCCGACGAGCGTGGGCCCACTGAGGTTTCACCCCTAACAGCATACAAGAGGCTCCAACCCCGCTGCAGTGGCCCCCTCTTGAGCCTTGCTGTTCATATGGTAGTCCAGCTGACACCTATTCCCCGCACCATCCAACACACCCATACTACGTCGGGGATACACCTAATTAATTGGCCAAGCTGCCCCATCTCAGCATGTGGTTGGCACTGTAAAGCCAGGTTACATGATCCATGAACCGGTCCTTAGGATCCAGGCAAGTACTAAACACAAACCCGAGTCTCGTGCACCCAGCACACAACCAAAACATCCAACTTGCCTTGATCCCTACCTCTACGTAACTCACAATATCTCATTCAAGAGTATGGTAAAATAAACTGATGATCTCATATCCCAAATATCCCATTCTAAGCATGGCTAAGCATATGCATAATAATGAATAACATGATAAAATAAATCCCAACCCAAGCTACAAGGAAACAAGGTAATGCAATTCTAGGGAAACTTCCTATCATGGGTTTCATATTTCAATTGACAATGCAAATAATTCTAGCTACACATCCTAGCATAGGATCAAAGTGGTCAAGGACACTTGCCTCCTTCTTGCTGCTCTTGAAATGGGTAGTCCTGGTCACGGAAAGGAATAACTTGCTCTTGAGCAGGTTCTACATCATACCATCACACATAGCAAAAGAAAAACAACAATCATAAGACATAGTTCACACTTCTACTTCATACAAACCACACATTCACATTTATGAAAGTTCTTTACCATTATATGTGTTGTGGTTACTTTATGTGTGTTGAGTTGTGGCTTGCATGCACTTTTAACCATGTGTATATGATTCCTACTTTTGTGTCCACATTTATACTTACATACTATATATATGAGTTTCCAATAAATTTCTTATATTCAACTACTACACCTTTTAACTACCAAGTGTGTATGAAAAGTATTTTTCTTCCCCATACGTGCCTTCATAATTTCTACCAACCCTAAACTGAACTCTTTGGATTTTAAAAACTCCATTTATCGTTTACTAGTTGCTATATTTTCAGATTTATATTCCTATGCATAATTGTGTATTTTATTATGAAATTAGTAATACACATCATCTAAACAGAATAGGTTCTGGTCCTAAATAATTTAATAACATATTTTGACCTTTGCCTCTGATGTAAACTATTTCATAATTATTTTCCCTATTTTCTAAAACTATTTATTACTTAAAAATATGTCCCTAATTGTGAATAATAAATTAAACAGATTCAATTCAGTCCAAAATATGTTTTTATCTCACTCCAAAGTTTTCTAAATACTGAGAAAGTCTTTAATTAAATTTTGACAATATGTTTGTCCCACTTTTTAATTTTTAAACACTAGCAACATATTCAATTTCCTAAATTAAATACTAAACAGGGCTAAAAAGTTAAACTTACCCCACTACAGGGTCTATAATATTATTTTCAGAATTTCTAGGGGTCTAGCTACACTTATCAGAGGTGTTTTTCCTAATTTTTATTAAGTCCAGGGGCTAAAACTGATTTTTAAATGAATTTACATGATTTTCTGGAGTTCCAGGGGCTAGATCAGAAGTTTTCGGGGCTAGCTCTTATTTCCCGAGAACCCCAGGGGGTAGCACGTAAGATTTCCAGTCTTTATAACGCGGGGCTGACGTGGACCGTCCGATTTTAAACCGACGGCCGAGATTATAACATCGAACTGGTACGCGGGGGTTTAAACCCTACCGTGCGATTTAAAATAAACGGCGCACAAGCGGCCACGTCGCTCTGATCGAGCGCAGGCGGCACTGCCGGCGGCGCACGGCGGCGGGAAGCGGCGATCTCGCCGGAAACTTTCGGATCCTCGAGAATTCTGCCTAGAACTGTGATCTTATGGCATAGATCGGTAGAGGGGAGGTCGGGGATCTCACCTCGGGGGTTTTCTTGAGCTCGGAGGTCCTGGGAGGTGATCGGCGGCGAGGTCCGAGGCAAAACCACGGCGAAGCTCGTCGGCGCTGTGTTTACACCGCAAGTCACTGAGTTTTCTGCACCTGCAAGGTTCCCCGGAGGCGGTGGATCAAGACCAGCGAGTTAGATCGGAGTTTCCGAGCTTAGATCGGCCAGAATTCACCGGAGAAGTCTCGGTTCTCACCGGAGTAAAAATCGGCGATCGCGTGGGAAAAACAGAACGAGGCCGGGGTTTTTATAGACGGGGGAGGGAGGCGGGGTGGTTTAGATCATGTCCGCGTCGGCTACGAACAGAATTCAGCGGGGTTTACGTCGAAATCCCGATCGGTTTCGATTCGGGCGCGGGGGAGTTCGGCGCGGCGCGAGGTAGACGAAGATCGGTGGGTCCCGCCTGTCAGTGTGAGAGAGCGCGGGCGCGCGGCTGCGGGCTGGCGCGGGGTAAGTTGGGCCGGCTGGTGGGTTTCGGCCCACTGGCCGGTTTTTTTCTGTTTTCTCTTTTTCTTTTTCCATTTCTTTTCTGATTTGAGTTTAATTTGAATTCCAGTTTGAATTTGAATTTTTGCAAAACATGCAACACGTCCAAAAATTTTTAAATTCCCCTCTTAACATGATTTAAGGTTTTGAATCAAAATTTTTGGGGTGTTACATCCGACCCTGTGGGACACGTGCTACCGCGGAGCTAACCTCTGCGGAAGAAGCGAAGGCATTTTTCATAAGACACGTGTCATCCTCAGAGCTAGTCCTCGCGGAAATAAGAGGACCAGTCGCGCGGGATACGTGTCAATCTCGGACCTCATCTCAGAGAAGTCGGGATCTATCGAACATGTGTCGCCACCGGAGCTTATCTCCGGAAGGACCGTCGCAGCTAAACACGTGTCGACCTCGGGGCATGTCCCTGAGGAAAGGTGAGCGGAAAGACTGGCACCCACACGTGGCGTGCGCGGAGCTCATCTCCGCAGAAGAGGGAGGTCTCGATTGATTGACACGCGGCACGACCGGAGCTCGTCTCTGCGGACGAGGAGATACCAGGCCCGGAGGACACGTGGAGCTTCCGGAGCTCATCGTCACGGAGGTAACGAGTTTTGGAGCAGCTGTTACGCGTAAGGACACCGGTACGCAACAGAAACCGATCTAAAATCCACGATGGTTACTGAAGAAAAGACGTCAGGATCTAACAAAGATCTGAATAAGACTCTTATTCGGGATCCAATCAGATTAGGACTCTTCTCTTCCCGATTATAAATAGAACCCAAAACCTCTGGCCGAAACCACGAACTTCTCTTTCAACTTCCAAGTCGACGACTTAGAGCCCTAGCCCTAACTCGCCAAGAAAAACATCGCCGAAGCGCAACAAGGGAGATCATCGGAAAAGAACCAAGCGGTCTGAGGAGGACCTTGAAGACAAGAAGAGCGTGAGGTAGGACTTGAATACCACCTTACGACATTATTGTGTTCATCTCTTTGCATCTGTTCTTCGATTCCTTTTGAACAGAAGCCTTTTCGTGGGCAGAACACTCGATGATCAGTTGATCTAAAGACAAGATCATCGCCACGTTCATCTTTGATCCGAACACCTCTGACCATGCAAGCCATACAGATCAATCTAATTGAACTAATTGCAGGATAGCATGCATGTGCATCATCGCATCTAGTTTAGGGTTTGTGCATGATATTGATTGCTGTGAATTTGTATGCACGTGAATCCTACATAGCAGGACAAACTCAAGAAGCTGTCTACGACGAGCTGCAGCAACAAGGTTTTGAGAATCAAGAACAACCGGAACCGCAAGAACAAGGCAAGTGCTCCTTGACCATGTTGATCCTATGTTTTGGGTAAAACTATTTTGTTTTGCTAAAAGGTGTGTGTGCTGAGTCAAACATGATGGGAAACCCTTTTATAGGAGTTTACTAGTTTTGGTTAAACCACCCTTGTCGCCAGGGAAGTTTATGAGTCGGGTATGGTTTTTTCTTTATGCTTCGCTGAGTCTATGGGATTGGGAAGCGAGATAGATGTGTCTAGCTAACTGCACTCGTAATGATAATGAGAAACTGATGTTAATAATGAACATGGATCGGAGGGAAGATCTAGGCAAGCCTGGGTTTGTGAATGAGGTAGCATGAGATGGTGGTTTTACTTGCCGTAGATCTAAGGACCGGTTCATGCATGCACATGCCAGGACAACAGTGCCACCACATGGCCAAGTATGGGTGCGGCTTAGCTGAGTAATTAGGTAAGTTACTAGAGTGTTATGGACTGTGGAAGGCGCGGGGAATGGAAGTCGAGTGAAGACTGCCCTGGGAACTGCATGGCACAAGAGGGGGCCCGTGGGTGGGAGAATTGGAGATTCTAGCCTGCCGGTGAAACCTTAGTGAGTCCATACATCTAGTAACCCCTTTGTAAAGGCTATTTTGTGATCTCTTGACCATACACCGACGGTTGTGTACTGGTAAAATGGAGGTTCTGCAGTCGCCGACGGGTGACGAAATCACAAACTTGTGGGTAAAGAGGTGCAAACTCTGCAGAGTTACTAAAACTATCATGATAGCCGAGCTTACGGTCACGAGCACCTGGCTAAACTGCCATGATTAGATTGGAATGGTTATTGGAATGGTTATTGGGAAGGTTCTTGGTTATGATTATTGGTTATGGTTTGGTCTGGAACTGTTGAGTCCGGGAGATGAGATGGTTGCATGACTGATGGGTCATGACATGGAATTGGTCTCGGTGTGAGACAAGGTTGATTTGTGAGATGAGATGGTAGCGAATACGAGGAGGTATTCGTGAGTATGAATAAAGGATTGGTTAATGTTTGGATGGAACACGGGGAGTGATGAAGGTATGTTGGTAATTTAATATACGCTGGGATTATATTCATCTAAAGTAAAGTTGCTGTTTATCATGGTTTTACAAGAATTGCTTTTCTGCAAATAAGGCTTTTATTACCTACCTTGTTTATGAACTGCATATCATGTGTTTTTCCCGCACTTGCTGAGTACATCATTGTGCTCAAACTTGCATTATTATTTCTTCATCAACAGCAAGAGAAGACTACTATGAAGACCAAGTAGAGCATTATGGCGTGTGATCTGTTCTCAACCTTGCCTGTGGAGGGAATAGAGATGGAGCCACTTGTGTTTCGTTTTGCTTCCGCATTAAAATAAGACTTCCGCTGTGAGCATGGGTCCAAGACTCATGAGGTATTGTAATAAACTCTGTTATTCATGGTTATATATATTCTGAATTCAGTTTGTGAAATATGTGTATATGTGTGATGAACATCCTGGGCACACATATGCATTAGTTCTCGGTTCCGTGGTTTTCCCACAGAATTGAGGGCGTCACATTGGCTTTGGCTGCTTCATTGTGCAGGTAGACGGGGAGGCTGGGCAGCAAACTTGTTGGGTTGAGGATTACTTGAGGAGAAGAGGCACATGAGGAAGAAGACCAATTGGTGTGTTGGTTATCTTTGCTAAAGTTACCCCAAGTGTATTCATAAATACTTGATTTTTCGCTAAAGTACAGGGAGGTGTACGTAGAAGCGATATGACCATGTGAAGTTTGGTCGTGATCAAGGTATCCTCCTGATGAAGATGTGCCCATCTCAAGATTGCAGAACAAAGATGAGCCCATCAGGAGTATAAAAATATGCCCATCCCGAATTTGTGTGCATGATGAAGATGTTCCCGTTTTGAGAATGAATATGTGCCCATCCCAAATTGGTGTGCAGGGTGGATATGTGACTGTGGAAGTGTGAGCTGCGACACTTCCCCCGATACCGCTACTAGAGAAATCCGCGGAGGTTCTGAAAGTTGCGTAGAGGGGGGGGGTGAATAGGCTAATAAAACCTGAAACTATTGCAAACAGCGGATTAAACTTGAAGGAGGCCGGACTAGTCCGGTCTGAGGGCGGACTAGTCCGGTCTAGGTATCAAATTGCGTTTTAGGTTTTCTTTTCAAGTTTGTTTAAGCGGAAGATATGTAGTAGTCTAGCAATCTTACTAATTAGTTGTGAATGAATAGATTGCGAGACAGCAGAACAATTCACAAGTGTTAAACAAGACGAAAGCTTAACATGTAATTTTAGTGAATGAGCGAGAAGGTAATGGAAAATAAGAGACACGATTTATCCCGAGGTTCGATCCCACACAGGAATCTACGTCCCCGTTGAGGAGTCCACAAAGGACCGGGTTATTTCCAACCCTTCCCTCACCGAGCGATCACCAAGATCAAGCCCGGGCTCTTTTACTATCAAGGGAATGTGGATACAATGCTCTTAGGGGCTACTCACAACTTGAGGCTCCCTACAACAATCTAGCAGTTCTAGGAATTAAAATACCACAGCCAAGAACTCAATTTAACAACTAGATTGCAAGAGAGTCAAACGTCGATCACCATGTCTTTCCTCTCACAAAACCACAAACCCCTTAAGATCCAATCTTAGGGATCAAGAAGGTGAGGAAAGAGGCTTAGAAGAGCTTTAGGAATGAGTTTTCAGCGCTAGGGTTTCTGTCTTTTTAATTCTCAGCCGGGGGGTCTCCTTTTATAGAGATCCTGACATCTAGCTGTTACCTACTAAAGTCCGGACTAGTCCGTTATTGAGGGACCACTCACGTCACAAGGCTACCAACTAAAGTCTCATGACCGTTGGATTCAAACGGTCATAAAATCCCAGACTAGTCCGGTGAAGAGCGGTCTAGTCCGATCTCAGTCAGGAACCTTTGTTCCGGATGAGAACGGACTAGTCTGGTAGGGGGCGGACTAGTCCGGCCTCAAAGGAGGACTAGTCTGGTCTTACCAGACTTAGTCTCAAAATCTCTCTAATCTAGGACTGCGGACTAGTGTGGCAAACTCCGGACTAGTCCGAGCTCACACATGAACCTTTGTTCCGTCCTAAACCGGACTAGTCTGAACGGATCGGACTAGTCCGGCCTGTGGAGAGGACTAGTCTGAGGTCACTAAGAGACTCCTTCTCCGGATCTAAACGGCTTAGTTTGCTTAGCGGACTAGTCCGGCCCCACGAGCGGACTAGTCCGGCCCTCTGAGACTTAGTCTCATAAAGGCTCAGACTCACTCAACAACGGACTAGTCCGGCCTAAAACGGACAAGTCCGAACTCACTCAGAGACTTCTTGTCCGGTTTATAAAGGAGTAGCTCGGATTGGAACGGACTAGTCCGGCCCATAGTCCGGACAAGTCTGGACTTCCTTTTTCAGCCATACCTATGACTACTTCCTCTCACGATTCTAACTTTAGTTTGAGCTCGCTAATGATTCTCAAGCACTCTAAAAGAGGAGACCCTGTACAACTAGAAAATGTGAAAGTCAATAGAAAAATTCTATTTTCTACTCTTGTGAGTCTTCTTCTTTTCCTTTTTGCTTCTTGAGAGACTCCATATCCATTCCTTTTGATAAGCACATGTGCTCATACTCAGTAAAACTCATTAGTATCTTAATTGTCGTCATCAATCATCCGAAACCCACGGGGATTACCTAGATGCACTTTCAATCTCTCCCTTTTTGGTGATTGATGACAACACATTAAGATTCTCGATAAATATATATAATAGATTGTTTTCATAACACATGTGTGTATGGTTCACTCCCCCTAAATGTGTGCACAAAAGATTGTCAAGGGAAAATATGCACAAGAGTGAGTTCTTTGGGGATTTCATACATACACGTGTTATGCTGGGGTGGCTAAGTGTGATGTGATAAAGTGAGTATTAAACGCATTAAGGAAGATAACATTTAAGAACAAAATCATCTCAATATGGCATAATATGAAGACATAAAATGGCATAGTTATTACAAAATAACATAACATGGCATAATGTGGCATAGTTATTACAAACCAACATAAAGTGAGTGTGAAAGAGCGAGACTAAAGACTAAAGAGCTAGACTAGACTACTCTAGACTACTCCCCCTTATTCTCTCCCCCTTTGGCATCAAAGCACCAAAAAGGGAAAGAAAAGAGAGAAAGACCTAATCGCTATCATCTCCATCTTGATCTTCGTCTTGGTCACTTTGAGTTTCCTCGTCCTCATCTTCATCTTCGTCTTCATTGTCATCCTCTTGATGAGCGTGGGAGGTAGGAGGAGCAGCAGAGGAGGAACCAAAGTAAGCAAGCTCGTGCTCGGTGAGAGTGAGAAACTCTGTCACTTCGTCATCGTCCGATGACGGTGGAGACATAGGTATCTCTATTTTGTCGCACATTGCCTTGATATACTTCTCTTGGCATTGCTTCATTTTCTGCGTGCGAACTTCCACTTTCTGGCACGAGGAGAAAATGGCCTTGAATATTTTGAGCAGCCCACTAGAGGAGCCACTCGATGATGGAGGAACAAATGGCCCAGCTGAGGAGGATGGAGCTGCAGAGGAGATCCTGCCCAAAGATGCAGGAGGGCGAGGAAGGGGAATCGGCATCTGCGTATGTAGCTTCCTGTGCTTCACATCCTTTGCAAATTCCAGGCCTGTGACTTTCTCTATCATGCACATGATGTACGAAGCATATCCACAGGACCTGTTCGGGGTGTCGGAGATGTTGAAGATATCATTGTATATGTAGACAAAGACGTTGAAACGTTCTTCTTCATTGAGTAGCTTCAACAAGTTTCTGAGATACCATTGTATCATCCCCGCATCCCCATCTTTTGGAGCTAGAGTCTTCCTCAGGATTCTGTTTAGCACTCCAAAGAAGGGTTTGATGTTGTGGGTTGAGGATGGCTCATAGGTGAGATATGAGGGATACATGAAGTCCAAGTCATCCTTTCCCAAAGTCCTCTCATTGTGAACTATGATCTCATAGTTCAAGTGCTCCTCAAGTCCAAAGATCCTAGCAAATTCATCATACAACACCGAGTATACCACACCATTTGTCATCCAAGTGAATTTTCTATTTCCATAGGTGTGCAAGCAGCAGGTGGTGTAGAATTGTACTATCACCTCGATATTCCAATCATACTGAAAAGCCATTAAGTCCTTGATCCCATGGCATTCTGCTTCTTCAATTACTGCATCAAAAGCTTGATGCTTCTTGTTTGCCATGTAGGGCCAATCTACCCACTAAGCATCGACTACCGGTGTCTTCATTGGGAGATATACGAGCCGGTAGTAGTCACAATGGAAGTCACACCAGAACTGAGGGTCTGGTGTGGACTTCTCATATTTGTAAACCTCCTCTTCTCTGAACCTTCTGGCTTTGTCAGCTCCTTTCCCTTTGAAGGTTGCACTCGCCAAATTGGGTTGGCGGTTTGGATTGTGCATAGGAGGTGCCCTCTCAAGTGGCCCAATAGGTTCTTGTGGGGGATTCTCCCTTCCCCATCTAGGGTTGTCACGAATGACAAGTCCCCTATTGGCCAAAGCCTTTTTTCTGGGAGGATTAGCTGCTTTTCATTTTCCTTTGTCTTGGGTTGTTCTTTGGGACTCAGCATGTTGTTTCTCCTTCAATGTCACTAGCCTCTTCCTCCTTGGAGGATCAACAGACTGAGAGGCTTGTGCTTTCCTGTCAGCCCGTTTCTTTGTCCGAGCCTCTCTTGCTGCAGCCTCTCCTGCCTCTTCCTCGGTTGCCGCACGATAAGCGGCTTGGTGAGCCGCTTCGGCCTCGGGATTTGGAAGAGGACTGTCTCTGGATCCTGACATGATCTGGTGATAGATGAAAGGAAAGGCTTAGATGCGAGAGCATTGCGTTTGAAATAGTTTACATTCCCAAAGTTAGGGGCTAAAACTGCATCAACCGGACTTGTCCGGTTGGGGTCCGGACTAGTCTGGACTCTACAATTTTAAACCCTAACTTAAGTGATTTGATCATTAATTCAGCAAACTAGATGCAATACTACGAGGGATTGCAACAATATGGCGTAGGAACATCAGGGAAGGCATAAGGCACTAAATATATGACCTAGAAACAAAAGATTCGTGAAAAATCAAGGTTAGGTCAAAAAGTACCTTAGAGTGAAGAAATTTGATGAAATCCTTGGATCGAAGTAGCAGAGATGGTCGGAGAAGGATTCCCCGCACTCCACAAGCCTTGAATCGAGGATTCCTTCAAGGGATTTGAGGGAGAGCTCCAAAATCGCCAATGGGGCCGAGTTTTGGAGGAGAGCAGTGGAGTAGAGGTGAATGAGAGAGGGAGGGGGTTCAGCCCGACCCTTGGAGGTTAAGTCTCCAGGGGCCGGACTGTAAAAGCCCAAGAAAAGGGACTTACAAAAACTTTTCTTCACCTCACCACACCACAGTTTTTATTATGGATATCTTATAAAAAAGTGTGAAGAGCAAGTGACCTCCATCAAAGAGTGATTAGAGGGAAAAGCCTTCACTTTCACAAAGTGGGAATTTTACACATAAACATGAGAGGTTGAGCTCACCCCTAGGACTTAAAAAGTCTTGGGAAGGTTCAGGCCAAATTTCATGTAAATCCAACACTTTTTGAGGCACTTTTGGAGGTATTTGAAAAAGAGGCCAATTTGAATGTAAATTCAAATTGCAGCAACTTTCATCACTCAAATTCAAAAGTTAGATTCATATTCAAACTCAGCACATTTTTCTGAGTAAGCCCACCAATTTTCATCCTCATTGGAGTTCATCTTGTCAAGGGCTAAATGTGCAAGAATTCAAAACTGAAATTGAATTTCAGTTTAAACATGCAGCAAAATTAGCCAAACACAGTTCAAATTTGAGAATTCAAATTCAAACTAAGACTTGGTGACCAAGTCTCACATTAAATTGTGAGTAGCTGAGGATATTTTAGCACAACAGAATTGAGAAAATTTGGAAAAAGAATTGGAGGGGAGGTCCCACCTGTCAGTAGTCTTAACAGGGAAGTCTTCCACTGATTTTTCCCTCTCTCGGCCGAGCCAGCGTGCCAGCTGCGGCCAGCACCGGCGTCCGACCGCCTCACCTTGCCACCTCCTGCTTGGCGACCGAGCGTACGCGTGCACAACGTGGTTAAAAACCCCAGCCACGTGAGCCGGCCTCATCTCCTCCGCTCTGCCTGCCCTCACCCGAAACGAAAAACGGCACCAGCCGCTTCCTCGGCTCCTCGTCGTGCCGTTGATCCAGGCGACCTCGCGACCGGAGCTCAACAGCAAAGATACGCGCCGGGGACTGCTCTAACTCACGGTGAAGACCCTACCCTTTTTCATGCTCTATAGGGGGAGTATTTCCCCGTCTAGTTCTCGGTGTTCAACAAAAACGAGTGAGCAGAGAATCTGAAATTCATGGCGATCGGTCCTGCACTGCGTAAACCCAGCCAAGCACATGTTCTACATGTCCCCACGGCCATCTAGGATCTAAAACCATCGAAAACCGTCGAGTCTTTGCGCTGATATCTGAGTTTTTTTAGCAACAGCCGATATCGGGCCTAGGTCGACGGTGAGGTCCTAGTTCCGGCCATTTCCATGTCCAACCGAGCTCATATTCGTGCACAGCATGCCACGGCGGAGATGTAGGAGCAAACCGCTTGAGAAATAAGGCCCGGGGTAGCCCGGGCGACATCGCCGGAGTAGAGAGAAGCTCTGTCACCGTCGCAGGCATAGTTCCACCGTCGCAGGCATAGTTCCGGCCATTGCCGAGCTCCGGTGAGGGCACCAGCGTGTTCTCCGAGTCGAGTTAGGCACAGGCGGCAAGTTTAGTTGAAGGTCGGGCGGTGGAACGCCTGGCGGCGAGCGCTCCGGCGATGCGCCGCCGCGGGAGCTGCGGGAGAGCGCGAGGTAGACGAAGGGAGGCCGGGTCCACCGGTCAGCCTCTAATCTCGCGCGGGGATCGATTTGCGGCCGGGATTCGGTGCGGCAGCGCGGGCAAAACCCGTGGGCCGCGGTGTGGTCGCATTCTGAGTGGGCCGGCTCGAGGAGTGGGCCCCAACCGCAGAATTTAAACATTTTGAGAATTTCCAGTTTGAGTTCAAATTTCAAAGGAATAGAACTTTGGCAAGGAAACTCCAAATTCGATGAACCAAATGTTGCTGAACTCAGAATTCTGAGTACTTTCCAGCAATACCAATTTCAGCTCATAAAAGTGAATAGTTTCCCAGAATTAAATCCCTAAAGTTTAAACTGTGGGGAATTTTATCTGGAGAACTATTTTATGAAAAATCTTGAAATTTGGCTGAGAGGTTCATTGGAAAATCCCAGAATCCCAGTAAAATTTTCAGACCCATCCATGTTTATTTAGTCCCCCTAATGGGGTGATTAAGTGAACTTCCCCGAAAAAATTGAAAAATGTACAGAAACATTTTTCAGATTTTCTCAAATCTTATTTAGGCCATAACTTTCAGTAGAATTCTTCAAAGGACATGAAACCAATTCCATTAGAACCATCTTAAATTCTAGTTTACAGAAAGTAATGGTTGGAGCCATGAAAAACCCTGGAATTACTTAGAGGCTCAATTATTGACCAAATAGGCTTTTATTTGTACAAGGTTCAATTGAACTTTGTTTCAAATGAAACTTGGTCAAGATTATAGTTAGGACCCTACCAAGCCATCAAAAAAATTTCAGAACCAAAGGGGAGGGTTAGCTAGAGTTATTAATAATTAAGTATTCAAGTTTACCCATTACATTTTGAAAGTGCATCTAGGGTATCCCTTGTGGGTTTTGGAGAATTGATGACAAGCATATGAGATCCTAATGAAATGATTGCAGGACAAACAAAGTGAACTAGCTCGGTGCACACAAAAAGGTGAAAAATAAAGTGCTGACCGAAAAGGAAGACTTTAGTGGAATTTAGAAGAGCAAATTAGATGTAAATGTATAGGGTGTGTGTGAGAGACACATCCCAAGAGCTCATGACTTTTCGTAAGGGTAAGGGGTTAATAATCAACTAAAATCCACTGGACACCGGACTAGTCCGTTCATGGACCGGACTAGTCCGTTCATGGATCGGACTAGTCCGGTCAGCTTACTGGATGCAACCGGACAAGTCCGGTTTTAGACCGGACTAGTCCGCTCATGTCTCTGTTGTCCTCTTTAGAGAACTGCAGACTAGTCCATCCATGCGACAGGTTAACCCACTGGAAGTAGACCGGACAAGTCCGATCATATACCGGACTAGTCCGGTATTAGGTTTTACAACGATAACCTTTTTGGAAACCATATAAATGGGTGATCCACGGCCTTCCAATATAGAGACACGACTCATACTGCTAAAACAAAAACCCTAGTGCCGCCACCTG
Source organism: Neostapfia colusana (assembly GCA_030760725.1). Classification (NCBI taxonomy): domain Eukaryota; kingdom Viridiplantae; phylum Streptophyta; class Magnoliopsida; order Poales; family Poaceae; genus Neostapfia; species Neostapfia colusana. The sequence goes on from JASWHV010000007.1 coordinate 102,844,127, forward strand.
TCCCAAGAGCCCAAAAACACATCTCCCCACACATCTAAGGTGCAAAAAGGTGAAAATCAATCAAACACTTGGATTTGGGATTGGGAGATCGTCGTTCCTTCGTTGTGAGCTCTTGGGGTTTGATCTCTCTACACTCATATTCTGCATTGTAATCTTTTTGAGTGTATTTGATCGCTTTCTCATTGTAATTCTTGTGGGAGCCCTCAATGTGTGAGTTTGCCCCACAAACTCGGTGATTACCCGTGCTAGTGGAGTCAAGTCGGACTTGTGTGGTGACTTGAACAGGGAAAGGGTTTGAGACCCGACTCTGTGTGAGCTTCCTCAACGAGGACGTAGATCTCTTGGTGAGATCGAACCTCGGTAAAATTTGTGTCTCGCATGCCTCCTTGTTTTTTTGTTGATTATAACATCTAGTTGCTAAACTTCATAATTTGAGTTGCTAAGTCTCATTCACGGGCATAATCACACCTCGCATTGTAAAATCAAAATAGAATAACTGTCGTTCTTATTTCCGCTGCTAAACAAGTTAATTCTCCTGCACAACACTTATACAATCTACACACTTCAGGCACACCGGACTAGTCCGCTCACACAACCGGACTAGTCCGGTCAATCAAGTTTTTGAAAACTACTTTAAGTGTGCAGGAAACTCTATAAGGCCTATTCACCCCCCCTCTAGGCCACATTCAATTGGTATCAGAGCCAAGTTCTCCATCAACGAGACTCACATCTCGGAGAAATCAATGGCCTCTGAGAAGAACAACGATATCCCAAAGACGAACAACAACGATGAGGAGCAAGAAGCCAAAGCCTTCGATATGCTGAAAGAAAGTCCACATGACGATGAAGAAGTGAGACAGCTAAAGGCACTACTGAGAAAGAAATTAATGGCACAAAAGGGAAAAGAGGAAGAAAAGACGATGGGGAGTGGTCATCATGACTACTCTCGATATCCTTACAACTACAACCGTCTCAATTCAAACAATCATTATCTCTCCATTCCTATGGGAAGGCCCCCGCAGTTTGACGGAAGTGACTATACCATGTGGAAGTACAACATGAAAATGCATCTAATATCCTTGAATCCAAGCCTTTGGCATATTGTCTGCATAGGAATAGATATCCCAGACACGGATGAAGAACTCACTTCGTAACAAGAACAAGAGATTCACAGAAATGCACAAGCCGTTGCAGTACTCACATCGTCACTGAGCAGAGAAGAATTCACCAAGATTGATGGACTAGAGAGTGCAAAAGAGATCTGGGATACACTCAAAACAGCTCATGAAGGAAATAGGTCTGTACGTGAAGCCAAAATTGAGATGCTTGAAGGAGAGTTGGGGAGATTTGCTATTGAAGAAGGTGAATCACCTCAAGACATGTACAACCGGATGAAGGCACTCATCAACAAAATCCGTGCCTATGGAAGTAAGAAATGGACTGATCACGAGGTGGTCAAAAGGATGATAAGAGCCTTCATGCCAAGAAACGTCACACTTTGCTCAATGATTAGAGAAAGCCCCGGGTTTCACAAAATGACTCCCGATGAGTTATTGGGGAAGATCATAAATCATGAAATGATGGAGAAGGAGGCTCAATACGTCAAAGACTTAGCCGAGCTCACCTCTTCCAAAAAGAAAGAAGTTGCTCTCAAAGCAACGTGCAGACCCAAACTCAAAGAAACCCGTGAAGACCAAGATGACGGAGATACAAGCAACATGAGTACCGACCTAGATGATGAGGATATGGTACTCTTATCAAAAAGTTCAAGCGCATGATGAGGAGAAGACATGGCAACAACTCAAATGAAGGGAAAAGCAAGGATAAAGGAAAATCCAAGGCTCGACGTACTTGCTATAACTGTGGAGAGTACGGTCACTTCATGGTGGACTGTACTTATGAAGAAAACAAGAAGAAGAAGGAAACAAAAGCACATGAGAAGAAAAATTTCATAAAAAGGAGACAAGCTCATCAGGCTCACATTGGCAAGGAGTGGGACTCAAACGATGAGTCCTCCTCCGATGAAGAAGAGGAGATGGCCACCATTGCCGTTAAGAAACCCACCATGAGAGCTACACTCTTCCCAAACATGGGAGGACGGGATATGAACAACCATACTTGCCTTATGGCTAAAGAAGGCAAGAAAAAGGTTCGACTTACTTCTCCTGCGTTAAATACCTCTATTGATGACCTTGATAGCTCTAGTGATAATGAAGAAATGTTTAGAGGATTAAGTAAAATTGCTTTAAATAAAATGGAAATGTTGTTGAACGAAATCTTTGAAAAGGAGGAACTTGTCAAGCGACAAGAACATATGCTCATCCGTGAAAGGAAGAGATATCAAGAGGTTGAAAAACTTCTTGAGCTTGAAAGAGAGAAGAACAAGTCACTTGAGGTTGAGCTAGCCTTGAGTAAGGAGACTTACTCAAAGCTAGAGGACTCACATATTGCAATCAAGGATGAGCTTGCTAACTTGTCAAGAGTTAACAAGATCCTAGAGGTGCAAGTTGAGTCGCTAAAGCAAAGTGACTCATCTTCCTCCAAGAGCTCTTCCTCCAAAGATATGAGTTCGACAACAATTGGAACCAGCACATGCTCTAGTAAGAAAAATATCATTTCTAATACTTCAACTTCTCATAATGTGCATCCTTCCCAAATCGACATCTTTGATAAGGAGAAGATCAAATATGCACGTAGCACATATATGGTCACTAGACCTCCCAACGTCAAAGATGGTCTTGGGTTTGACAGGAACAAACACATATCCACTCTTAATCCTGCAAAGAAAAGAATCACCTTTGTTAAGGAAAAATCACATGAATCTAATTTACAAATATTATTTCGTACATTTGATGTTTCCTATGTTCTTATGAAAAACAAATATGGAAAAGTTATTGCTAAATACACAGGGCCACGCCACAGGAACTCGAAAACTTGTGTGTGGGTGCCCAAGACTCTTGTGACTAACCTGAGAGGACCCAAGCAAGCTTGGGTACCTAAAACCAAGGAATAATTCTGTTTTGCAGGCTTACTCCTCCGGTGGATCTAAGTGGGTGCTAGATAGCGGATGCACAAATCACATGACCGGAGAGAGAGATATATGTTTGTGGAGTACGAGTACAACGAGGATCCAAATGAAGGCATATACTTTGGAGACAACAGCCAAGGAAAGGTCCTTGGTAGCGGTAACATTGAAATATCTCCTCAACACACTTTATCTAATGTTTTACATGTAGACTCCCTAGATTATAACCTTTTGTCAATATCTCAACTATGCGACAAAGGTTATAACTGTTTATTCACTAATGAGGGTGTGACCATTTTTAGAAGAAGCGATGGCTCGATTGCATTCAAGGGAATGTTGAAGGGAAAACTTTATCTTTTTGATTTCAACAAAGATAAAGCCGAACTCAACACTTGCTTGGTTGCTAAAACCAACATGGGATGGCTGTGGCATAAACGGCTAGCCCATGTTGGGATGAGAAATGTGCAGAAACTTCTAAAAGGTGGTCACATCCGAGGTCTAAAGGATGTGGTTTTTGAGAAAGACAGGCCGTGCAGCGCTTGCCAGGCGGGAAAACAAGTCGGAGCACCACACCCCGCCAAGAACATAATGACCACTACAAGACCACTGGAACTTCTTCATATGGATCTATTTGGTCCAATTGCTTACATAAGTATCGGTGGTAATAAATACGGTTTAGTAATTGTTGATGATTTTTCAAGATTTACCTGGGTATTTTTCTTGTATGATAAATCAGAAACTCAGGGAATCCTCAAGAAGTTCCTGAAAAGAGCCCAGAACGAATTCTCATCAACCGTGAAGAACATCAGAAGTGACAACGGGACAGAATTCAAGAATACACAAGTTGAAGAGTATCTCGATGAAGAAGGGATAAAGCATGAGTTCTCGGCACCCTACTCTCCTCAACAAAATGGGGTGGCCGAAAGGAAGAATAGAACAATGATTGAAATGGCAAGAACAATGTTGGACGAATACAAGACATCAGATCGATTTTGGGCAGAAGCGGTGAACACTGCTTGTCATGCCACAAATCGGCTGTACCTTCACCGACTACTGAAGAAAACTCCATATGAGCTCCTTACCGGTAAAAAGCCTAATGTTTCTTATTTCAAAGTTTTTGGTTGTAAATGTTTTATTCTGAACAAGAAACCGAGGGCTTCAAAGTTTGCTTCGAAGTCCGATGAAGGGTTCTTGCTCGGCTGTGGCATAGACGGCTAGCCCATGTTGGGATGAGAAATCTTCAGAAACTTCTAAAAGGTGGTCACATCCGAGGTCTAAAGGATGTGGTTTTTGAGAAAGACAGGCCGTGCAGCGCTTGCCAGGAGGGAAAACAAGTCGGAGCACCACACCCCGCCAAGAACATAATGACCACTACAAGACCACTGGAACTTCTTGATATGGATCTATTTGAAACTCAGGGAATCCTCAAGAAGTTCCTGAAAAGAGCCCAGAACAAATTCTCATCAACCGTGAAGAACATCAGAAGTGACAACGGGACAGAATTCAAGAATACACAAGTTGAAGGGTATCTCGATGAAGAAGGGATAAAGCATGAGTTCTCGGCACCCTACTCTCCTCAACAAAACGGGGTGGCCGAAAGGAAGAACAGAACATTGATTGAAATGGCAAGAACAATGTTGGACGAATACAAGACATCAGATCGATTTTGGGCAGAAGCGGTGAACACTGCTTGTCATGCCACAAATCGGCTGTACCTTCACCGACTACTGAAGAAAACTCCATATGAGCTCCTTACCGGTAAAAAGCCTAATGTTTCTTATTTCAAAGTTTTTGGTTGTAAATGTTTTATTCTGAACAAGAAACCGAGGGCTTCAAAGTTTGCTTCGAAGTCCGATGAAGGGTTCTTGCTCGGCTATGAATCGAATGCCTACGCCTATCATGTCTTCAACAAGGTGTCCGGCCTTGTTGAAGTAGCACGTGACGTAGTGTTCGATGAAACTAACGGCTCACAAGTGGAGCAAGTCGATAAGTGTATGCTAGATAAAGAGGAACCTCCATGTGAAGCGCTGAAGAAAATGGCACTTGGTGATATTCTACCACAAGAGCAAACGCAAGACTCAAATGCACAAGGTGAACCTTAACGAGGAAGCAATGATCAAGGGGGAGCTTTCACACAAGATCAAGTGGAGGAAGATCAGGAAGATCAAGATAATCATGGAAGCAATGATCTAGGGGGAGACAATGAACATGAAGATGATGAAGAACAAGCAACTACACAAGTTCCTCACCCAAGAGTACATCGGAGTGTACAAAGAGACCATCCTGTCAACAATATCATTGGTGATATTGGTAAGGGAGTAACTACTATATCTCGCGTTACAAATTTTTGTGAATACTATTCTTTTGTCTCTTTTCTGGAACCATACAGGGTAGACTAAGCCTTAAGGGATCCAGACTGGGTGATGGCAATGCAAGAAAAATTGAACAACTTCAAAAGAAATGAAGTGTGGGAGCTGGTGGAAAGACCCAAGGGCGAACATTGTTGGAACCAAATGGGTCTTTCGGAACAAGCAAGATGAACATGGAGTAGTAACAAGAAATAAAGCGAGGCTGGTGGCCAAGGGTCATTCTCGGGTCGAAGGTTTGGACTTCGACGAAACTTTCGCTCCCGTAGCTAGACTTGAGTCCATTTGAGGGGGCCCGATCCCGATCACGGGGTCATGCCGCCTCGCCCGAGTAATCGCATTGGGTGGTGCCGTGTTATGCGGCACCCAACAGCACACATATAAGGAACACAGTATTACATAAATCAAAGCGGAAGGTTACAATTATTCTTTGTAAATAATTTACACAAATTAGCTACAGCGGAAGTCTATAACCAGCTCACGTTGAATAACTATGAAGCACCGAGAAGAGGTCCAGCCCGCGGACTCCTCTCGCTAGCAACACGAAGACAAGGCAGCGGCTAGGTTCTCCAAGTGTGACATGACTTGGAAGTTTCCGAGTCTCACCGGACAACCCTCTTTATAGCGTCGAGGTTTACCTGCAAAACCACTTATATAGCAAGAGTGAGCACAAAGGCTCAGCAAGACTTAACCGTCTCTCCTAAGACATGAAACTCTAGATGAAAGTAACCTAAGACCTAAACCTGTCATTTGCGAAAAGACTCGCCTACGAGTTCATCCTTAACTTTCAAATTTTAGCCATATTAATAATGACCTTGCGATCAGCAACATTGAAACTCCACAATCAAACAAGAAACGCTTCATTCCAATGTTACTTGCCCCAAGGAAAAAATAACTTTAGTTAGCTCTATCTCTACTTCAAACATGGTTTTCATGCAACTTAACATCATCATAGCAGCAATTATACTTTTGCAAACTGTTTCCACACAAGTTGATTAACTACGTCACAACATGGGAGCAAGCGGTACTCAATAACCGCGAGGGACGGTGATTCGAATCAAACACTACCCGGATAACTCGACACATACGCCCGCCTCTGAAGACCCAACTCTGGCGTCCTTCATTACGTCGTATGTGGCAACCTTTCTCAGGACACTAAACTGTAGAACCGGTCACGCTGTCTCGGGCTCATAGGTCTAACGAGACGATGTGGTATGCCTCTACAATCCAGTGAACCTGGTACATCGGTTTCCTGGTTCCCATATATCAGTAAGCATCCGGTACACAACTCAATACTTGCTCCTGGACGCGGCATATGCATCGGTCCTTAACCGACACAGGCAGAGCTACTCGACCAAGACTTCGTCTTGTCGCAGCCTAACCCCTCTGCCCGGTCTCATCTTTAGAAATGTAAACTTTAGTTTGCTTCCTTTCCCAACCACACTTATTATCTTCTGAACTATAGCTCGCGAGTAGATTCCAACTACTCGTCTTCTACCGGATGTCCTAGCCTAATTAGCATTGCCCTATTCTACAGCGATGACACATTTCTACCCTTGACCTCAGGGTTCATGTTTAGTTATGCAAGTGGAGTATCACACATCCTTGACCTAATGCACATACAAACCTTGACCAATAGTAGTGAACAAAGGGAAAACTTTAAAAACAACTTAAGTGCAAACCGGGGCTTGCCTTGATTTTGCAGGTGACTAAAGTCAGATAAGATGAAGTTAGTTGCTGATGATGACTTGAAGCTTAATCCCTGCCGTCTTGCTCCTTGATCAATTTTTCACTTATCCACGTTTAAGCACTACACGTTATGAACATGCATATCTTTAATTGTAAAACTTTTTGCTAACCAGTGCTAAAGACAAGTTTTAAACTGGAACTTTGTTTAAGAATTTAAAATGAACTGAGGGTGGTGGTTTAAGTGTGTGTTTGACCACTATCATCAAGTGAGAAGTGAGGTTCATCACTTGGGTGGGGGATCAACTAATGGTTGAACAGAACACTAATGATCCAGGGCTCCAATGGAGCTGGGAATTTTCTTGGGGGTTCCTTGTCACAAGAAAGTTCTCTGGACCAAAATTCAGAACATTTCACTAATTGGATCACCCAAAACAATTCCCTAAGCATTTAAGCAAAAAGGAATTATTTCTTATTAAATTTGCACTTTCATGCAAATCCAAGTGAACTATAATTTCATACATAGCTCAGGGAGTATGCATGAATTTTCCTAGAAGTTTTGGAGCCAAGGAATGCCTAGAACTGAATTTCCAAGTTTTGGAAATCCTCTGAAAATGTTTCTGTATTTATTTGAATACAGACACTTTGAATTAGAATTACCCTAACTAAATCAACTCCAAATGAGCTGAAACTTTTACAGGAGTCTCCTAATATCCTGAAGAATATCCTGGCAAAATTTGGGGAATTTTGGATGAACCAAACTCCCTCTAAAATTCTTTTGCTGAAAAGATTTAAAGAATTCTCCAGAACTTTCTATTGGTTTTCATGCAAATTGGGTTGCATATTTGGATAGAGCATTTCATCTTGAATCCAACCCAATTTGAATCACTAAATTTGGAGCTCTGTAGCAAAAGTTATGCAGATCCAAAGTTTGAACCAAATCTGGAATTCAAATCAATTCGGGAAATGTTCAAACTCTGCCTGTGGGCCACAGGGCCACGTGTCGACCGCTGAAACACGAGCCACACGGGGCCACAGACCTTTTCCCGCGCCATCACACCGGATCCGGGGCCGCAGCGGATCGAAGATTTAAAATATCGCTGCTGACAGGTGGGACCGGCCGGTCGTCTTCAACCTCGGCCCGTCCCCTTTTTCCCGCGCCGCCCCCTCGCCGGAGACTCGTCGGAGCTCGCCGGAGTCGGCTTCCCGGCCGTCTCCCAGCTCGGTACTCGCCGCCTGGGGGTTTTCAGGGTCGGGGAACAAGTCTACGGGGTTGGCTCGGGCCGCCGGTGGCCGGAAGTAGGCTGGCGACGAGCCGCGGCCTTCGGTGATGATCGGCACCGTCGCCCGAGCACACTAGCCCGCCAAAAGCTCGGCGGATCCGCTCTAAAGCATCAGTGGAGGTCAGGCAAGCTCGGCGGCCTCAACCTGGCTCGGAAACGACGGCAAACCGGTTGTCACCGTGCGCCCGCGCGTTCCTGCCATGGCCGCCGACCGAAAAGCTCAAAATTAGCTGTAACCACGGCGTTTCTAGCTAGGGTTGTGGAGGAAAAAGGTTCCCTATCCTCTCTAGCTCTGGTGTGCGCAAAATGAACAACTTTAACCGAGAATTAAGCGTTAATTTCAACAGTTCTTACCCGTGGGTAGGTTTTCCTCGTCCGAGGGAAAAACTTGAAATTCCGAAGCTACGTCGCACGGATTGCTCTGAAAATTTGGAGAGGAGCAGCGCAGGGAATTGGCGCACCTTGGGGTGCTCTCGTTCAGTCGTGAAACTGGCCGGTGTGAGCTGCCAACGAGAGCCTGACGTCGGTTTCCACCGGTTGCACCTCGGCTTCGGTGCTGATCCTCAAAATACGGCTGACAGGAGCCCCGAACGCCGGAGCTGAGCTGGGGAAACTCTTGTGCACGCGCTGGCGCTCCTTTTTCGTGTTGATCGCTTGAGCAGTCGGGGAGCGATGCCGGCTTAGGATCGGGACGAACAGGCGCGGCGCCGGCGGCTTGTTTGCTCGGGAGGAAAGATAACAGGGGCTCGTGGGAGGGTTTTGTGGCCGACAGAGCACGGCGTAGGGGAGATAAGGGGCGGGGGAACCGACATTGAAGCAGCTCGGGAGGTGCTTCCGGTTCCTCGGTCGGCAGCGCGTGGCGCCTCGCGGTGGCTCGGTGTGAGCTCGGGTGTGAACCGAGAACAGAGTGACTTCGGCAGTAAGTTAGGTCCCCCTCCTCTCACTGACCAGTGGGCCCCACAGCTCCCCTCTGCCCCAAAATATCTCCAAATTTTTGACACATTGTAAATTCACCCATGCAGGACCCACATCCAAAAGCCATTTTGACATTTGACAATTTGTGACACAGTTTCAAGTTTAAATTCAAATTTGGATGAATTTCACAAGTTCCTTTGATATTCATATCAAAGCCTCTCCAAATTTGCTCAAAACTTGGCTCCCTCCTAATTTGGATCTGAGGAATTCAAATATGTCCTCTGATCTTTGAGTTGGCTATTGCAAATACACTTTTTCAAACAACAGTTTGAATTTTCTCTTTTGAACATGCCCTCCTTCTTTTTGAAGTGCACCTCTTAATTCAAACTGAATTCAAAGTTTTATTGCACATGCCAACACTTTCATGAGTAAACAAAAGTTTTTGTAAGTCCCATTTCTTGCATATAAACTCAACTTTTATTCATAGCTCAAGTTTTCTATTCACAAGTTTTGGGACTTTTACACCATTCGTATTTTATTGGCATATGCTACTCACCATAATTTCAAGTTGTATCAAATGGACGTCAAAAGTGCCTTCCTCAACGGTCCGATAAAGGAGGAAGTTTATGTGGAGCAGCCACCAGAATTTGAAGACCAAGAGTATCCTAACCACGTCTATAAACTGCGTAAGGCTCTCTATGGCCTCAAACAAGCTCCTCGAGCTTGGTACGAGTGCCTTAGAGATTTTCTAACTCAAAATGGATTCAAAATTGGTAAAGCTGACTATACACTCTTCACTAAACATTTTGATGATCATCTATTTGTATGTCAAATTTACGTTGATGATATTATCTTTGGATCCACTAACAAGTCTTTCTGTGAGGAATTTAGCAAAATTATGACAGATAGGTTCGAGATGTCGATGATGGGCGAATTGAAGTTCTTCTTGGGATTCCAAGTGAAACAACTGAGAGAAGGCACATTTATAAGCCAAACCAAATACACACAGGACATCCTCAAGAAATTCAATATGGACAAAGCCAAGCCCATCAAGACACCCATGGCAATCAACGGACATCTCGATCTCAATGAAGAAGGTCCAAATGTGGACCAAAAGGTATATAGGTCAATGATCGGCTCATTACTTTACTTATGTGCATCTAGGCCAGATATTATGCTTAGCGTATGCATGTGTGCAAGGTTTCAAGCCGCACCTAAAGAGTGTCACTTAATTGCTGTAAAAAGAATCCTAAGGTATCTTGTGCACACACCAAACTTGGGCCTTTGGTATCCCAAAGGATCCAAGTTTAACTTGATAGGTTATTCCAATGCCGACTATGCAGGATGCAAAGTCGATAGAAAGAGCACTTCAGGGACCTATGAATTTCTTGGCAGATCCCTAGTTTCTTGGTCATCTAAAAAGCAAAACTCTATTGCTCTTTCAACAGCAGAAGCAGAGTATGTTGCAGCAGGAAGTTGTTGTGCATAACTACTTTGGATGCGACAGACTCTTAGAGACTACGACTACAATCTAAATCATATCCCGCTTCTATGTGATAATGAAAGCGCGATAAAAATTGCAAACAACCAAGTAGAGCACTCAAGAACTAAGCACATAGATATTCGTCATCACTTTCTTAGAGATCACTCATTAAAAGGTGACATTGAAATTTCACATGTTAGAACTGAAAAACAACTAGCAGATATTTTTACCAAACCATTAGATGAGAAAAGGTTTTGTGAGCTAAGAAATGAACTTAATATTCTTAACTCTCGAAATATGGCTTGAAACGTTGCATACCTGATTGCAACCTCAAATGTTACATTTTATTGTAAAAACCGCTCCTCATCTCTTTTTCTTCTAAGAAAACTATTTTAATGAAGAAATCTTGCGAAATATGACCATTTTTGATTGTTGCTTGCCTACTGGTCATAATTACCAAGATTATTTGCAAAAATTAGTGTCCTTGGATCACCTCTAAACTCTACTATCTGCATCAAGTCTGTTGGAACCGGACTTGTCCGGTTGTCGACCGGACTAGTCGGGACAGACGACACAATTAGGTTAATTCAAGGGCACCGGACTAGTCCGCTACAATGACCGGACTAGTCCGGTCAGTCGCATATAGAAGCAGTTGGCCAGACCAAACCCCTCCCTCTCCACTCATAAGCACTTTGTCTCACCCATCTCCTAAACCCTAGCTCCCAAAGTGATTTTCGAGTTGAGCCCTCAAACTCGGAGTTTTATCCGTGAAAAAGCCTCTCCTCGACGAGTGGATTCTACTCTCCGGACTCATCCGAATAGACTCTTGCTCCTTCAACGCGAATCTTCAAATCTTGGTAAATTCCCCCCTTAAAACCAAAATCTCAACTTTTCTAGTTCTAGCTAGTTTCCTTTGATTTCAAAAGGATGTACATTGCCTCAATAGATGCATTCCTACCACTTTCCTGCCTTTGTGTCCTTAGATAGAAGATTTGATTCAAATGAAAAATTAGGGTTCTTATGCCAGGCTGGACTAGTCCGGCGCACAGATGCGGACAAGTCTGGTCCACCGGACAAGTCCGCACTCTGAAACCGGACAAGTCCGGTCTCTGACAGTTGAACCCCTACATTCCCATTTGAAGTCAATAATGAGTCCATTCGCATCTAATCCTTGAACTCCTTATCAGGCACCATGTCTTCAGGCTCAGATGACGGCTCTTTTCATCTTGACGAAGAAGTTCAACGTGAAAGAGTGAGGAGAGCTAAGGAGGGAGTGATGAAGAAAAGACATGATGTCAATGTCCACTCTTCACCTTCCGACGAAAATTTGCCTAAGAAGAGGAAAGTAATTGTGAAGAAGCCTCGAGGGAAGGCTATGGCCGAGAGCTCCTCAGGACCTAAGAGGACTCTCAATAAAGCAAAGGGGCTTGCTAGTGGCCCCATTGGGCCTCTGAAAATGAAAAATCCCGTTCATCGCAACATGCAACCTTCAGATAATGATTACACTGGAAAAGGGGGTGAACTAGCTGACAAGTTCAGAAAAGCAGAAGTGTATAATCAGCCCAGAGAGTCAGCTGACCCCAGATTTTGGAGTAATTTTCATGCTGATTACTATGAACATGTGTATCGGAAGATGAAGCATCCCGTTGTCGAAAGTCAGTGGGTTGATATTGATTATCTACAGTCCAAGAGATGTCAAGCTTATCAGGAGGTTGTGACAGCCCTCGAGCTTCATGGACTAAAAGAACTATTCTCCTTCCAGTGTGACTGGAATGACGAAGTCATCACGCAATTCTACTCCACTCTCTACTTCGCTCGTGATGACAACGACAGGATGGTTTGGATGACACATGGGTCTCAGTACAGTGTCACATATGAAGAATTTGCAAGGATCCTTCATCTTGAGGACACCTTAGACAATGAACTTGTGATTCACAACCTGAAACCACTGGAGAAACATCAGCTGGACTTTCTCTATGATACACAAATGCCATTCAGGCCTCCCACCACCAAATACATGAAGCCCTTCTTTATAGTCCTCAATCGGATATTGAGGAAGACTATAGCTCCCAAAGAGGGAGATGCAGGGACTGTTCAGGGCACCCTCAGAACCTTGATGAAGGTCATAAGCAAGAAGAGAAAATTCAATGTGTTTGAGTACATCTACAATGACATTGTCGATATCTCTATCAATCCCATCCGGTCTTGCGGCTATGCACCCTACATAATGTTCATGATTGAGAAAGTGACAGGACTGGAGTTCGTCAAGGATGTGGCTCACACTAGACTTAGGCCCCAAAAGCCCACTATATATTCTGCTTCTTCTGCTCCTGCCTCACCCAGAGAAGAAAGAAGATCCAAGAGAGCTCAAGAGGAGCCAAGATCTGAGGCTGCAGCTACCACTCATGCAACCTCCTCTACTCAGGAATCCTCAAGTGGCATCTTCAAGATGCTATCTTCTATCTTTGCCTCTTGCCGCAAAATTGAAGTTAAGCAACATGAAGAGAGATTGGCCAGGAAGAAGCATCAAAGATATGTAAAAGCCAACATCCAAGCCATCTGTGCCAAACTGGAAATTGAGCCACAAGGGTCACTTGAGGTTTCTGAGGACTCAGCTGAAGACTTCACTAAAATGCCAACCTTCACTGACCAAGAGTTGAGCTCCCTTGGGTTTGGTGGTGTTTTAGCTGCTAACCCTCTACATGGTCAAGATGATGAAGATCAATGTGGAGAGGAAGATGAAGATGAAGATAGGACTGAGAGTGAAAGTGGGAACGGCAATGAGTGATTCTACTTGATTTTTCCCTTTTTGGTGCCTTGATGCCAAAGGCGGAGAGATTATCTAGGATAAGTTATTAAGGACTTGTGATCGAGGACTTGTACTTATTTTTAAAACTATTGTAATTTGACTATTTACCTTATGTGTAATGCTTACATCTATGGTTGTTATCTTTTATCCTCGTTCATCACATTTTTGTTGATCACACATTTGTTAGGCACCCCACCATAAGGTTTGTGTATATGAGAGAAGTTTTTCTTGTAAGTTATTCATTATTCTCATATATGCACACGTTATGAAAAATCAATTTTTTTCTCTTAATTGTGATATCTCAAATGGTTGTCATCAATCACCAAAAAGGGGGAGATTGAAAGTGCATCTAGGGTATCCCTTGTGGGTTTTGGAGAATTGATGACAAGCATATGAGATCCTAATGAAATGATTGCAGGACAAACAAAGTGAACTAGCTCGGTGCACACAAAAAGGTGAAAAATAAAGTGCTGCCCGAAAAGGAAGACTTTAGTGGAATTTAGAAGAGCAAATTAGATGTAAATGTATAGGGTGTGTGTGAGAGACACATCCCAAGAGCTCATGACTTTTCATAAGGGTAAGGGGTTAATAATCAACTAAAATCCACTGGACACCGGACTAGTCCGTTCATGGACCGGACTAGTCCGGTCAGCTTACTGGAATGCAACCGAACAAGTCCGGTTTTAGACCGGACTAGTCCGCTCATGTCTCTGTTGTCCTCTTTAGAGGACTGCGGACTAGTCCATCCATGCGACGGGAATAGTCCGCTAAACTTTCTGGAACCCCACTTCACATAGCACCGGACAAGTCCGGTTTTAGACCGGACTAGTCCGGTTAACCCACTGGAAGTAGACCGGACAAGTCCGATCATATACCGGACTAGTTCGATATTATGTTTTACAACGATAACCTTTTTGGAAACCATATAAATGGGTGATCCACGGACTTCCAATATAGAGACACGACTCATACTGCTAAAAACAAAAACCCTAGCGCCGCCACCTGTCCCAAGGGCCCAAAAACACATCTCCCCACACATCTAAGGTGCAAAAAGGTGAAAATCAATTAAACACTTGGATTTGGGATTGGGAGATCGTCGTTCCTTCGTTGTGAGCTCTTGGGGTTTGATCTCTCTACACTCATATTCTGCATTGTAATCTTTTTGAGTGTATTTGATCGCTTTCTAATTGTAATTCTTGTGGGAGCCCTCAACGTGTGAGGTTGCCCCACAAACTCGGTGATTACCCGTGCTAGTGGAGTCAAGTCGGCCTTGTGTGGTGACTTGAAGAGGGAAAGGGTTAGAGACCCGGCTCTGTGTGAGCTTCCTCAATGAGGACGTATATCTCTTGGTGAGATCGAACCTCAGTAAAATTTGTGTCTCGCATGCCTCCTTGTTTTTTTGTTGATTATAACATCTAGTTGCTAAACTTCATAATTTGAGTTGCTAAGTCTCATTCACGGGCATAATCACACCTCACATTGTAAAATCAAAATAGAATAACTGTTGTACTTATTTCCGCTGCTAAACAAGTTAATTCTTCTGCACAACACTTATACAATCTACACACTTCAGGCACACCGGACTAGTCCGCTCACACAACCGGACTAATCCGGTCAATCAAGTTTTTGACAATTACTTTAAGTGTGCAGGAAACTCTATAAGGCCTATTCACCCCCCTCTAGGCCACATTCACATATAAATTGACATGTAGTATTTCATTAACATGTAGTCGCTGAAGGCGAGGAAGCTCCGGAGGTACTCGACTTCCTACTTCCGGAAGAAGAACTAACCCCTGACCAGCAGCAACAAGGCAAGCCCCGGTTTGGATTAAACTATTTTTCAAGTTTTGCTTTATGAATACTTAGTATGTAGTATGGATGTGCATTAGGTGCAGGATGAATGGAACCCCACTTGCATAACCAGAATTTTTCCATAAGAGTGAGGGTAGTGTCTAAGACCCCGAGTAGCCAAGCTATGCTTAGTGACTCATAGGACTTCGGTACAAGTCGAGTAGTTGGAATCTACTCGCGAGATAGGCTTGGGACACACGGGTTCGGTTGAGTGATGTGAGATCACTTTAGTAATGAAAATGAGGCTAGGCAGGGGCTAGGGCGCAACAAGAGGAAGTCTTTTGTGCGCGGCCCTGTCCGTGTCGATTGAGGACCGATCTGTGTGCGGCCCACGCTGATCAAGTTTGAACATACCGAAGGCATATCGGATATATGGGCCCCGATAAACCGATGTAGTCTAAACCTCCGGGCGTCGAAGCATAGCACACCGATTTATAGGTGTAGGTTGAGGGCAGCAAGGTGGAAATCTTCCAACGGGCATAGAGAGATGCTCCATGTGGGGAACCTCCTGCTCGTTTCGGTGTAACCGGTTCGATGTTTGGGCTGTTGGGTGAAAGGTTGTCCCGTACGACATCGAGTTAGCGTGCTGTGCAGCTCCACGAGTGGGCGTACGTGACGTGCTCTTTGGGTTTCCCTGCAGGTGTATATCGAGTCGATTCGCTGTCCTTCGCGGTGAAGAGTACCACTTGGTCACTGAGTCGTGACGTAGGCTAATGTATGAAATTTGATGATCCAATATTGCTGATTGATATAATTGTATTGCTACATGTGTGCCATCAAATACTGCTTACTAAATTTCAGATTCCTGAACTGTTAACTTGTTGCTGAAAGATGAATTAAGGGTGAACTTATAGGCGTGTCCATTTGCTGCAATGTTCCTATCCTATGTGTTTTGTACACCTCATGTAGAGTTTCATGCTTAGGTGAGTCGGTTAAGTCTTGTTGAGCCTTCGTGCTCACGGTTGCTGCTTAAGTGTTTTTCAGGTGAGGAGCCACCCACGGACTCGGAGTACGAGTCCACCGGTGAGGGTTACCCTCGGTCGGGGACCACGGCTGAGTGGGAGCCGTACACGCCGCGCTGAGCTGAGACGTGCAGCTAGTGTGTGTTGCCCTAGGGCTGGGCAACCAACTTTTGCTAGATAGACGGGCGTGAGTTGTACAGAGTAGACTTCCGCTGTGTAAAATAAATACTAGTTTATAATGAAGTTGTACCTGTTTGTACAGTTCAGTTTGTTTTCCCATGTAATATATTGTGTCCTTATGAAGTGTGCTGTCGGGTGTCGCATCGTGCGGCATCACCCTCTGCGATCCTGGATGAGCGGATTCCGGTCCGCCACAGCCTGGTATCGGAGCTGCATTGGGGATAGCACAGTACTTAAGGACTGCATTATGGGAAAACTTAGGCTTATGGTGAGGATTCGGTAGTTGCCCAAGTAAGGACTATATTAGCATAGTTACTTAAAGTGGCAAAGACTAACCTATGTGTTATAATTCTGAATTTTTATTATGTAACGACGCACCTACGCTTGGTAAGCATGGTAAGGAACGCCACCGAAAGCGGTTCAATTTCCGTTAGCTCCCCTGACGAGGAACGTGGTTCAGGGATTGGTCTCACAGCTTGGTGTGAGACGTCAATATGAAACTCTTGGACTTTTCATGTTCCTGAGTTCATATGAAACGCTTATCCATAGCGTGCATTAGGCAAGTAAGTGGAGACCCCATCGCGTGGTCAGTAACGCGAGAGTGTGTTCATCTGGAAGTAGCCCAGGAGGACATACGCAGCGCTTGCCATCGGCGTGCCCTGCAGGGCAGTAGGTGGTATCTGTTGGGCTGATAACATTCCCAACCGTGACGACCCGTTCATGACATACTCGGGTTCCCCGTCGTGTGGTGTTGAAACACGATCACGTACCTTGAGACGTGACTTAACTCAAGGACGGCCGTATGACAATGATACGGGCGTTTGTATTTACTTTTAAATATGAATCCTGTCTGAAATGAAAACAACCTTTGAGTGCACCATTATTGTGTGGTCTTCTGCAGGTACTAACCACGTATGTATCCGTGTAGTAAACGTGTGCGAGAGGCCGTTTAGTGCCACACTGAGACGTATATGCCGGTATAATCCGGTTAGGATTTTCTTTTGTGAGGAACGTAGTACCGAGATATTGTAGGCATATGCATGAAAATAATGATAACAAGGAATTAAAATCATTAGGTTCAACATCTAGGACCCTGGTTGGGTAGACAAATTGGATAGTGATGAGTGTAGTTCCAAAAAGACTGAAAAACAGAGTGCTCTGTTTTGGGCAGCAAGTTTGCTGATCTTTAACAGAGCATAACTCACAGTTATTTTAGCCCAGGGAGGTGTGGTATATAGTTCTGGAAAGGTATTTTAGTATTGTACAATTTTGTTGTAGACTTCCAGAGCTGAAACTCACCTTAAGATGGCTTAAATCCCAGAGAAATGTAAACTGTCCAGAATCAGGACAGAGTTAAACACTCTCTGGACTGTTCTGTTTTTCAAACATAACTCCCAGTAGAAAAATAAAAAATTTTCATATGATACATACTTAGAAAGGGTAGAAGATGTGTTACATCTTTGCAATTCAAAGTTTCTGAAATTTCAGCACAGAATTTAGTGGAAATCAGAGTTGAAAACAGCAACTTTCCAAGGGAGGTGCTGTTAAAATTCTTCCAGAAATTCTGCTGACTTTGAATTACCATAACTTTTTAACCAGAGCTGATCTGGGGGCAAATGAGTACTCGTTGGAAAGGTATAAAGTTAACTTTAACTTTGGTATTCAGCTTGAGTTTTGAAAATTCCCAGAACCAGATCAAAATCTTAGAAATGTAGAAACTGGTCATTCTGACAGAGGAATGACAGTTGAACTCATTGAGAGATTGTTGTACCCTAGAGGGGGTTTGAGTACTCCCAATGGGGTGGAACATACTCATGAGAGGTTATATTCAACTAGTGAAATATTTGAGTATAGGTCTCACTCAAGTTCTTTTACTAGAGACCATGTTTGTGTCGTATTGAGGATAAAGGGTGGTATACGTGATGACAACGCGATAGTAATGTCTCGTAGTGACCAAACCTAGTTATGGTGAGCTTCCAAAGAGGAGGATCATCAAGTTGGATTAAACTAGCTTGTGTTTGGTCTGGTAATGGTGTAGCTTGTGCAAAGTTATTACATTATCTACTTACGAGATGTATCGCATGTTTGTATTGTCATTATGTTTTTACGCCTATTTTTATTGACTGCATGCAATATGTTGCGGGACTGATGTTTATTGTCATATGGTTGCAGATGGTTCGCACTAGGACCACGCACGAGGTTGGTGGCTCTAGCCAACAGGGAGGCGATGACTCCCAGCCACCGGCCTACGACAGCACCCCGCAGCAGCAGCCACCACCGCTGCCTCCGCTTACTCTAGCGGATGTGATAGCGGCACTGGTGGGAGGTCGTGAGGAGCAGACCGACCTGCTCTGCACGATCGTGCAAAATACGTCCCAGGTGGGGGGGGGGGCGTCAAGACAGAGGGCCTCGTGAGCCCAATGAGGTGTCGTACTCGGATTTCATGAGTACGCATCCTCCAGTGTTCACCGAAGCTGAAGAACCACTGGAGGCTGACAACTGGCTGCAAACCATCGAGTCCAAGTTCGGGCTGCTCCAATGCACGGAGCGGCAAAAGACTTTGTTCGCAGCACAGCAACTTCACGGTGCCGCTGGTGCGTGGTGGGCGAACTATGTCGCCTCACGTCCGGCTGGCCATGCCGTGGAGTGGGAAGAGTTCTGTGAGGCGTTCCGCTCCTACCATATCCCTCCCGGGATCATGAAGAGGAAGTTCCAAGAATTTTTGGAACTGAAGCAGGGCGGGAGAAGTGCCCATGACTACTCCCGTGCCTTCAACCATCTGGCGCAATATGCGTCAGACTACATCTCCACTGAGGAGAAAAAGCGGGAGCACTTCTATCGGGGGTTACACCCCTAGATGAAGACACATCTCGTCCAGTGGAATCGCGGCACCTTCAACGACCTAGTCAATGCGCGATCATGCAAGAGGACGCTCAGCGGGAGTTGGCAGCTGAGCAGCAGAAGCGCAGCGCTCCACCTAGCAGTCGGGGTGGCGCTCCCCAGAAGTACCGGATGGTGTATCGGACGCCATCTGGGCAGCAGTGGCATCCACCGGCGCGACCTCAGCGGTTCGGGGGACGTTCGTTTCAGTCACCTCCGTTCTGTCCGCCGATGTCACCACCAAGACAGAAGCAGCAGCAGACGGCGCACCGGGCGTTTCCACCGCCACAACGCGCCCCGGGTTTCCGTCCACCGATCAGCAGGGGACCGCCCCATTTCACCTGCTTCACGTGTGTCCAGGCGGGCCACTTTGCGAAGGACTGTCCCTAGGGGCAGCAGAGCAGCGGGCAAGCCCAGTTCCAGGGCGGTGCTCGAGGCCGACCTCCGGTGAAGAAGGTTGGTCAGCGGACTGGGGGTGTCCGCAACCTCGACAATGAGGACGCCCCAGAGGGAGACAACGTGCTGGAGGGTATGTTTACTCTCAACGACCATGCCATCATCATACTGTTTGATTCTGGTGCAACCCACAGCTTTATAAGTGCATCCTATGTGGCTAAGCATCAAATGCAAGTCTTCCCAACCGACTGCACCTATATGATCTTCTCACCGGGAGGGAAGATCTCAGCAAATATGATGATCCCAAAGGCACCACTGTGCTTGGGTGGGAAACTATATCCCACCACCTTGATAATCCTTATGGGGCAAAAGATTGATGCAATCTTAGGGATGTCATGGCTACAATTTCATGGCGCTGTCCTGGAAACTCGGACACGGACGGTTCATTTAAACTCTCCATTTCACCGTCCACATTCCATGGTGTTAGACACGCCAGTCCGGGAAATTTCAGCAATTCATAATGCTGAAGCTCTCAAGTTAGAGGACATCCCCATAGTCCGGGAATATCCTGACGCGTTCCCGGATGATCTTCCGGGCATGCCACCAGAGCGGGATGTCGAGTTCAAGATTGAACTTGCACCCGGGACTACGCCCATATCACGGAGACCATATAAAATGGCTCCGAATGAGCTGGCTGAACTGAAAGAACAGCTCAATGATCTGTTGAGCAAGTGTTTCATTAGGCTGAGTTCCTCGCCTTGGGGATGCTCGGCGCTATTTGTAAAGAAGAAGGATGAAACCCTGAGGCTGTGTGTGGATTACCGGCCGCTCAACACCGTCACTATCAAGAATAAGTACCCACTGCCCCGCATCGACATATTGTTTGATCAACTTGTGGGTGCAAGTGTGTTCTCAAAGATGGACCTTCGCTCTGGATATCACCAGATAAAGATCCGGGCGGATGATATCCCGAAGACAGCTTTCTCGACGAGATACGGATTATATGAATATCTCGTCATGTCCTTTGGTCTCACAAAAGCTCCAGCCCATTTCATGTATCTCATGAACTCGGTGTTCATGCCAGAGCTGCACAAGTTCATGGTAGTGTTCATCGACGATATCTTGGTTTACTCCAAGACAGAAGCCGAACATGCCGAACACTTGTGGATCGTTCTTCAACGATTGCGTGACCACCAGCTCTACGCCAAGTTCAGTAAATGCGAGTTTTGGATCAGCCAAGTGCCATTCTTGGGACATATCATCTCAGATGAAGGCATTGCGGTTGACCGAAGTAAAATAGAGCAAGTGCTGAAATGGAAAGCTCCCACTTCAGTTCATGAAGTCAGAAGCTTCCTCGGGTTGGCGGGATACTATCGGAGATTTATTCCAAGCTTCTCCAAGCTCGCTAAGCCAATGACATATTGCTGAAGAAAGGGACGAAATATGTTTGGAACACGGTGTGTGAAGGAGCGTTCCAAGCATTGGTGAAGCATCTCACAACAGCCCCGGTCTTAGCTCAGCCGGATACAACAAAGCCCTTCGACGTGTATTGTGACGCGTCTGGTATCGGGCTCGGCTGCGTGTTGATGCAGGAAGGACGTGTGGTCGTCTATGGCTCACGCCAACTTTGGAACCATGAGCAGCATTATCGCACTCATGATCTTGAACTTGCTGCCGTGGTGTTGGCGCTAAAAATGTGGAGGCACTATCTCCTGAGGAATTTGGTGCACCTCTACACCGACCACAAGAGATTGAAATATATTTTCACCCAGAAGGAGCTGAATATGAGGCAACGGAGGTGGTTAGAACTAATCAAGGACTATGAGATTGAGATCCATTACCACCCCGGCAAGGCGAATGTGGTTGCCGATGCGCTGTGTCGGAAATCACATGTCCATCACCTCACCATTACACCGGTGGAGGAGGAAGAGCCAAGTTTATACTTGGTTCCTTATGGGTCGCTGTACAACCTTGCCCTCATCCCTACTATTAGGGAGGACATCATTGCAGCTCAGAAGATTGATAAGGGCATGGCACATCTCCGGAGATGGATAGACAATGGAGAGATCAAGTGTTTCCGGAAAGATGAGGAGGGGACGATATGGTTCAATGACCGTATAGTCGTACCTCGGGATATGGAGTTGACGAAAAAGATCCTCGATGAAGCTCACTTGTCTAAGTACTCCATTCATCCGGGCAGCAACAAAATGTACCAAGATTTGAAAAAGAAATTTTGGTGGACACGGATGAAGCGGGAGGTAGCTAAGTACGTATCCGAGTGCGATACGTGTAGACGAGTGAAGGCTGATCATATGAGGAAATCAGGGCTGTTGCAACCCCTGAAAATTCCAGCATGGAAATGGGAAGATGTAAGCATGGATTTCATTGTGGGATTACCCTTAAAATCCAACAAACATGATTCCATTCGGGTGATCGTTGACCGACTAACCAAGTCAGCTCACTTCATCCCCGTGCATACACATTTCCATGCCAACAAATATGCGGAGTTGTATATCACCAGGATTCTATGCTTGCACGGTGTACCCAAGACTATAGTCTAAGACCGAGGTGCATTGTTTGTATCTCACTTTTGGGAGCAGTTGCATGCTGCTTTGGGTACTAAACTAATTAGAAGCTCCACCATGGTAGGAACTGGGATGATCACCTACCATTGGCGGAATTCTCGTACAACAACGGCTATCAGGCGAGTATCAAGATGGCACCCTACGAAGCTCTCTACGGTCGCAAATGCCGCACCCCATTAAATTGGTGCGAGTCCGGTGAAAGGGTCACATTCGGGGTTGATGTGTTGAACGACGCCAAAGAGCGCGTTCGTGCGATTCAAACTAACTTGAAGGCCGCTCAATCCCGGCAGAAGAGCTACGCTGATAAGAGGCGAAGAACGTTGCACTTTGACGTTGGTGAACACGTGTACCTCTGCGTGTCTCCGATGAAGGGCGTGCACCGGTTCGGTGTGAAGGGGAAGCTCGCTCCCCGTTTCATTGGACCCTATGCTATCACCGAGAAGTGCGGACCAGCGGCGTATCGATTGGAGTTACCGGCATCTCTTGCTGGTGTCCATGACGTTTTCCATGTTTCACAACCGCGAAAATGTTTAAAGCATACAGCTGCTGTGTGACGCCGTCAATTCTGTGGAAAACCACAGAAACGAGAACTAATGCATATGTGTGCCCAGGATGTTCATCACACATACACATACGTTCCACAAACTGAATTCATATTATATATTACCACGAATAACAGATTTTATTACAATACCTCAAGAGTCTTGGGCTCATATTCACAGCGGAAGTCTTATTTCTATGCAGCGGAAGTCTTTATTCTAATGCGGAAGCAAAACTAATGCGGATGCAAATCTAAGCAGAAGTGGCTCCATCTCTACTCCCTCCACAGGCAAGGTTGAGAACAGATCACACGCCATAATGCTCCACTTGGTCTTCATAGTAGGCTTCTCCTGCTGCTGATGATGAAGTAGTAATGCAAGTTTGAGTACAATGATGTACTCAGCAAGTGCGGGAATAACACATGATATGCAGCTCATAACAAGGTAGGTATAAAAAGGCTTATTTGCAGAGAAGCAGATTTGTAAAACCATGATAAAACAGCAACTTAGCTTTAGATGAATGTAATCCCAGCATGTATTAAATTACCAACATACCTCCATCACTTCCCGTGTTCCATCCGAACATTAACCAACCTTTATTCACACTCACGAATACCTCCTCGTATTCGCTACCATCTCACGAATACCTCCCCGTATTCGCTACCATCTCATCTCATAAAACAACCTCGTCTCACACTGAGACCCATCTCATGTCATGACCCAACAATCATGCAACCATCTCATCACCCGGACTCAACAGTCCCAAACCAAACCATACCCAAAAACCTTCCCAATAACCATCCCAACTAATCATGGCAGTTTAGCCAGGCGCTCGTGACTGTAAGCTCGACTATCATGATAGTTTTATTAACTCTGCAGAATTTGCACCTCTTTACCCACAAGTTTGTGATTTCGTCACCCGTCGGCGACTGCAGAACCTCCATTATACCAGTACACGACCGTCGGTGTATGGTCAAGAGATCACAAAATAGCCTTTACAAAGGGGTTACTAGATGTATGGACTCACTAAGGTTTCACCGGTAGGCTAGAATCTCCAATTCTCCCACCCACGGGCCCCCTCTTGTGCCATGCAGTTCCCAGGGCAGTCCTCACTCGACTCCCATTCCCCGTGCCTTCCACAGTCCATAACACTCTAGCAACTTACCTAATTACTCAGCTAAGCCGCACCCATACTTGGCCTTGTGGTGGCACTGTAATCCTGGCATGGCTGGCATGAACCGGTCCTTAGATCTATGGCAAGTAAAACCACCATCTCATGCTACCTCATTCACAAACCGAGTCTTGCCTAGATCTCCCTCCGATCCATGTCCATTATTAACATCAGTTTCTCATTATCATTACGAGTGCAGTTAGCTAGACACATCTATCTCGCTTCCCAATCCCATGGACTCAGCGAAGCATAAAGTAAAAACCATACTTGACTCATAAACTTCCCAGGCGACAAGGGTGGTTTAACCAAAACTAGTAAACTCCTATAAAAGGGTTTCCCATCATGTTTGACTCAGTACGCACACCTTTTCGCAAAACAAAATAGTTTTTCCCAAAACATAGGATCAATATGGTCAAGGAGCACTTGCCTTGTTCTTGCGGTTCCGGTTGTTCTTGAATCACAAAACCTGGTTGCTGCAGTACGTCGTAGACAGCTCCCTGAGCTTGTCCTGCTAGGTAGGATCACGAGCATACAAGATTCACAGCAATCAGTATCATACACAAACCTTAAACTAGATGCGATGATGCATATGCATGCTATCCTATGGCTTATATGGACAGAGGTGTTCGGATCAAAGGTGGACATTGTGCAATGTTGTAACTGGCCTTTACAGAGAGAAAATGGGTGGTTTTCGTCAATCGGTCCACAATGACCCAGATGGAGTCGTACCCCGACTGAGTTCATGGCAATCCGACGATGAAATCCATACTGATATCCTCCCACTTCCATTCGGGTATCTTCAAAGGTTGCAACAATCCAGCGGGTTTTTGATGTTCGGCCTTCACCCGTTGGCATGTGTCGCATAGGGAAACGTATTCGGCTATATCCCTCTTCATACCATCCCACCAATAACAAGTTTTCAAGTCCTTGTACATTTTGGTGCTTCCGGGATGTATGGAATATGGGGAATCATGTGCCTCCTTCAATATCGTGTCGCGGAGGTGTCTTATGTTTGGCACACAAATCCTTTTTCCTAGCCAAAGCGTACCCTTTTCATCCTCCTTGAAATCCTTCTCTATTCCTTGTCGGATTCTTTCCTTGATCTCCTTGATCTCCTTATCCGTTGCTTGGCCCTCTCTTATTTCTTGTTCCAATGAGGAGTGGATCTCTATTATTTCCATGTTATTCAAGAATCTGAGGTGTAACCATTCGAATTCCTTACGTAGTTCGGGTGGTAACTCCCGAACCGTGAGTTGGTGGCATGCTCCCTTTCGGCTCAATGCATCAGCTACTACATTGGCCTTCCCAGGGTGGTAGTTGATTCCAACATCATAATCCTTGATAAGCTCTAACCATCGACGTTGCCTCAAATTCAAATCCGTTTGTGTGAATATGTACTTGAGGCTTTTATGATCCGTATAGATCTCACATCGATGACCAAGGATATAATGTCTCCAAATCTTTAATGCATGCACCACTGCTGCTAGCTCCAAGTCATGCATAGGATAATTAAGCTCGTGCTTCTTTAATTGCCGTGAGGCATAGGCTACCACTTGTCCTTTCTGAATGAGCACACATCCGATCCCTTGTCTGGATGCGTCACAATATATGTCAAAATTCTTGCTTACGTCTGTTAATACCAGAACTGGTGCTGTGGTTAGCCTTTTCTTGAGTTCCTCGAAACTTTCTTGGCAGGCTGGTGTCCATTGAAAGACCTTTCCCTTCATTAGCAACTCCGTCATAGGTTTTGCTATCCTAGAGAAGTCTTTAATGAAGCGCCGATAGTATCCTGCCATCCCAAGGAAACTCCGAATATCCCTCACGCTCTTCGGTTGGTCCCACTTCAAAACATCTCTCACCTTTCCAGGATCAACCGATACCCCTTCCTCGGAGATAATGTGGCCTAGGAAAGATATTTCTTTTAGCCAAAATGGACACTTGTTGATCTTGGCATACAATTGATGCTCACGCAACTTCTGTAGGGTCAATCTCAGATGTTTTTCATGCTCCTCCTCACTTTTTGAATACACCATAATGTCGTCGATGAAAACCACGATGAACTTGTACAAGTACTCCATGAAAACCTTGTTCATAAGGTACATGAAGAATGCGGGTGCGTTTGTCAACCCAAACGACATAACGGTATATTCATACGAACCATACCGTGTCCGAAAGGGTTGTCTTAGGTATATCGGAGGGCTTAATCTTCAGCTGGAAATATCCCGACCAAAGATCAATCTTGGAGAACACTTGGGCTCCTTTCATTTGGTCGAACAGGTCCTCTATACGGGGCAGAGGGTATTTGTTCTTGATGGTTACCTTGTTGAGAGACCTATAATCCACGCACATCCTTTGGGTTCCATCCTTCTTGTCTACGAAGAGCACCGGAGCTCCCCATGGTGACGAGCTTGGACGGATAAAACCCTTCTCCAACTGTTCTTGAATTTGCTTCTTGAGTTCAACTAGCTCATTGACGGGCATCCTATAGGGTCTTTTGGCTATGGGTGCAGTTCCAGGTATCAACTCTATGGCAAACTCAATGTCCCGGTCAGGTGGCATACCTGGAAGCTCTTCCAGGAACACGTTCGAAAACTCTCGAACCACCGGAATACTGTCCAATGCTACTCCTTCAATGTGGTTCAGATTTGCCCCTTCAGTGGTTTGCTGGGCTGACTCAAACTCGACACGAATACCGTGCTCGTTTGTCAACTGCATGCTCCTTTCAGCACATTGGATTACTCCATTGTGCTTGCTTAGCCAATCCATTCCGAGTATGATGTCAATCCCTTGGGAGTCCAAGACAATAAGGTTGGCAAGGTAGTCTACCCCCCTTATTTTAAGACTTACTTTAGGACATACTATATTAGTCCTCATTTCTCCTCCGGGAGAATTAACTAACATAGCATATTCCAAGTGGGATACGGGTAGATGATGTTTGGCAACGTATTTGGATGATATGAAGGAATGTGATGCTCCAGAATCAAATAAAATGGTGGCTGGGTTGAAGTTGGCAAGGAACATACCAATTACGACATCCTCAGCCTGTTGTGCTTCCTCGGTAGTGACATGGTTCACGTGACCGCGAGCATAGTTCTGTTGTCCACGGTTCCCTTGATTGTCTCCTCCGTTCGGTCGCGGGTTCTGTTTGGGCACGTTACCTTGCTGTCCAGGGCCTCTCCTCGGGCACTGGTTCACGAAGTGTCCTACTTCCCCGCATGCAAAGCATGCCCTGTTGCCTACGGCAGCAGGTACGATGGGGCGGGGGTTTTGAACAGGGGCGCCGTTGTTAGGTCGGGGCGCAGGAGGCATGGGCACACGAGGTGCTGGAGCAACGAGTTGATGCTGTGATGGCTGAGCAGGGCGGTATGCAGGAGTGGTCGATCCATACTGCGGTGCAGGGGGCATGTACCTAGGTCGTACGTTGCTCCCTTGGGGCTGGTAAGGCATCTTCCTCTTGCACTCTCGCTCAATCTCTCGGATCTTGTTTTAAACTACTATGGCCTTGTCAACCAGCTTCTGGAAGCTTACGTAGTCATTGTTGAGGAGCTGAACCTGGATCTCATTGTTCAACCCTCTCATGAACAGGTACTGCTTCCTCTGATCTGAGTTGACATCCTCGGGGGCATACCGGGACAGTTTTATGAACTTGTTGAGATACTCATTCACACTTTTCTTCCCTTGGTGGGGACCTTCGAACTCCTGCCTTTTGAGCATCATTACACCAGCAGGGATGTAATGAGAGTGGAAACTTTCCTTGAACTCGGTCCAAGTGATTGTCTCTGGGTTGGCATGAACGTTGCTCAGGGCATCCCACCAGTCAGCAGCGGCTCCCGTAAGTTGGTGCGACACGAAGAGAACCTTCTCTCGGTCATTGCACTGAACAATGGCAAGCTTTTTCTCCATGGATTTTAACCAATTATCAGCCTCCATGGGATCACTAGCTTGGGCAAAGGTGGGTGGTCGAGTCCTCATGAACTCTCCCAACCTGTTATGAGCCGGCGGTGGTGGTGGCGGCGGTGCCGGAATGGGGTTATGGTTGGCCTGCAACTGACCCAAAGTTTGGATCATGGTTTGCATAAGCTGGTTTTGTATGGCCATCAACCTTTCCAGATGGTTTTCGCTAGCTCCTGGGTTAGCAGGAACTTCATTATGGTCATCCTCCTGGACGTTCCTTCGGCCGACGTTTCCTCTCACCATCTGTGAGAGAGATCGAAATAGAATAGGATGTTAGAAGGTTAGGTAGATTCCCTCTAACTATATGCATCAAGGTGAGTTGGACTATGTATATATTAGTCCATATGAGGATGTGAGCAAGTGCCGAGACATCTGACACCTCTTTCTTCTTACGTGTGGCTATGGACAACGTTTTTGAGACGTCCCACAACTCACACTAAGCACATAATCACAAATAATCATAACAAGGGCCCACACAACTCCTATTCAAGGATGGTTTCCTATGCCAAGGTGGTTTTAAGGCCAATCTAAACTATTCACCCTAGGATGCTTCCTTTGGTCAGCGTGGCTTAATTACCTGTTACTCCAATTTAGGGGTGTAACTTACTGTTAACCCGTGGCTCTAATATCAATCTAAGGTTTCTATCTAGGCGTGTAACCTACTGTCAACCCGTGGCTCTGATACCAATCTGTGACGCCCTCAATTCTGTGGAAAACCACGGAACCGAGAACTAATGCATATGTGTGCCCAGGATGTTCATCACACATACACATACGTTCCCCAAACTGAATTCAGATTATATATAACCACGAATAACAGAGTTTATTACAATACCTCATGAGTCTTGGGCTCATGTTCACAGCGGAAGTCTTATTTCTATGCAGCAGAAGTCTTTATTCTAATGCGGAAGCAAAACTAATGCGGATGCAAATCTAAGCAGAAGTGGCTCCATCTCTACTCCCTCCACAGGCAAGGTTGAGAACAGATCACACGCCATAATGCTCCACTTGATCTTCATAGTAGGCTTCTCCTGCTGCTGATGATGAAGTAGTAATGCAAGTTTGAGTACAATGATGTACTCAGCAAGTGCGGGAATAACACATGATATGCAGCTCATAACAAGGTAGGTACAAAAAGGCTTATTTGCAGAAAAGCAGATTTGTAAAACCATGATAAAACAGCAACTTAGCTTTAGATGAATGTAATCCCAGCATGTATTAAATTACCAAGATACCTCCATCACTTCCTGTGTTCCATCCGAACATTAACCAACCTTTATTCACACTCACGAATACCTCCTCGTATTCGCTACCATCTCACGAATACCTCACCGTATTCGCTACAATCTCATCTCATAAAACAACCTCGTCTCACACTGAGACCCATCTCATGTCATGACCCAACAATCATGCAACCATCTCATCACCCGGACTCAACAGTCCCAAACCAAACCATACCCAAAAACCTTCCCAATAACCATCCCAACTAATCATGGCAGTTTAGCCAGGCGCTCGTGACCGTAAGCTCGGCTATCATGATAGTTTTATTAACTCTGCAGAGTTTGCACCTCTTTACCCACAAGTTTGTGATTTCGTCACCCGTCGGCGACTGCAGAACCTCCATTATACCAGTACACGACCGTCGGTGTATGGTCAAGAGATCACAAAATAGCCTTTACAAAGGGGTTACTAGATGTATGGACTCACTAAGGTTTCACCGGCAGGCTAGAATCTCCAATTCTCCCACCCACGGGGCCCCTATTGTGCCATGCAGTTCCCAGGGCAGTCCTCACTCGACTCCCATTCCCCGCGCCTTCCACAGTCCATAACACTCTAGCAACTTACCTAATTACTCAGCTAAGCCGCACCCATATTTGGCCTTGTGGTGACACTGTTATCCTAGCATGTGCATGCATGAACCGGTCCTTAGATCTACGGCAAGTAAAACCACCATCTCATGCTACCTCATTCACAAACCGAGTGTTGCCTAGATCTCCCTCCGATCCATGTCCATTATTAACATCAGTTTCTCATTATCATTACAAGTGCAGTTAGCTAGACACATCTATCTCGCTTCCCAATCCCATGGACTCAGCGAAGCATAAAGTAAAAACCATACCCGACTCATAAACTTCCCAGGCGACAAGGGTGGTTTAACCAAAACTAGTAAACTCCTATAAAAGGGTTTCCCATCATGTTTGACTCAGTACGCACACCTTTTCGCAAAACAAAATAGTTTTTCCCAAAACATAGGATCAATATGGTCAAGGAGCACTTGCCTTGTTCTTGCGGTTCCGGTTGTTCTTGAATCACAAAACCTGGTTGCTGCAGTACGTCGTAGACAGCTCCCTGAGCTTGTCCTGCTAGGTAGGATCACGAGCATACAAGATTCACAGCAATCAATATCATACACAAACCTTAAACTAGATGCGATGATGCATATGCATGCTATCCTATGGCTTATATGGACAGAGGTGTTCGGATCAAAGGTGGACATGGCAATGATCTTGTCTTTAGATCAATCTGATCATCAAGTGATCTGTCCACGAGAAGGCTTCTATTCGAAAGGAATCAAAGAACAGATGCGAAGAAAACACAATGATATCATAAGGTGGTATTGGGGCCTACCTTACGTTCTTCGAGGTCCTCCTCAGACCGCTGGGCTGTCCTCCGGCGATCTTCCTTGCCGCGCTCCAGCGATGGCTTTCTCGGCGGGTTGGGGCTAGGGCTCTAAGTCGTCGGCTCAGGAGTTGGAAAAGAAGTTTGTGGTTTTGGCCAGAGGTTTTGGGTTCTATTTATAACCGGGAAGAGAAGAGTCCTAATCTGATTGTATCCCGAATATGAGTCTTATTCAGATCATCGTTGGATCCTATCATCTTATCATTAGGTGATTTGGTGCGGTAACGTTGTGGAATTCAGGTTGGTTTCCTTTACGTACCGGTATTCTTACGCGTAACAGCCGTTCCAGAACTCGTTACCTTCGCGGCGATGAGCTCCGGAGGCTCCACGTGTCCTTTCGGGGCCTGGTATCTCCTTTTCCGCAGAGACGAGCTCCGGTTGTGCCACGTGTCAATCGACCGAGACCTCCCCCTCTTTTGAAGGTGAGCTCCGCGCACGCCACATGTTGGCGCCGGTCTTTTCCTCTCTTCTTTCTTCAGGGACATGCCCTGAGGTCGACACGTGTCCAGTAGCGACAGACCTCCCGGAGATAAGCTCGGTGGCGACGCGTGTCCAATAGAACAGGACATCTCGGAGGTGGGCTCCGAGATCGACACGTGTCCCGTACGACTGGTCCTCTGATTTCCACGAGGACTAGCTCCGAGGATGACACGTGTCCTGCGGAAATGCCTTTGCTTCTTCCGCAGAGGCTAGCTCCGTGGGCAACACGTGTCCCACAGGGTCGGACCTCTTTCCAACTGCGGAGGTGACCCCCGAGACTGCCACGTAGCCAGTTTAGCGGCGGACCTCTCCCAACTTCTCGGGGATGAGCTCCGAACACGCCACGTGGCCTGCTGGCCGCGGAAGTTGCCTTCGGTGCTCTCTGGGAGCTTTATTGGCTATCCTTTTGATATTTTGTCTCTGTTCCTTCTTTTCTTAAAATGTTTCCTCTTCATAAAACATGAACATAGGCTGACACCCGAGATGAGGATGTCACATGCTGTTCCTACCGAAGACATCGGCGAGCTGAAACCGGATTTAACTTATGATGAATATCCGGTGGCAATTCTTGATGAGAAAGCCCGAACCACGCGTAGCAGAACGTTGTGGTTCTACAAAATACTCTGGAGCAACCACACCGCCGAAGAAGCGACGTGGGAGAGCGAGGGATTCCTTCGCTCAAATTACCCGGAGTTCATGGCATCTCAGCACGGGTAAGTCCCTATTACATCGCTATCTCTTCTTTTGTAATCTCGGGACAAGATTATTTTAAGGAGGGACGGATGTAAAAGCCCAAGAAAAGGGACTTGCAAAAACTTTTCTTCACCTCACCACACCACAGTTTTTATTATGGATATCTTAGGAAAAAGTGTGAAGAGCAAGTAACCTCCATCAAAGAGTGATTAGAGGGGAAAGCCCTCACTTTCACAAAGTGGAAGTTTTACACATAAACATGAGAGGTTGAGCTCACCCCTAGGACTTAAAAAGTCTTGGGAAGGTTCAGGCCAAATTTCATGTAAATCCAACATTTTTTGAGGCACTTTTGGAGGTATTTAAAAAAGAGGCCAATTTGAATGTAAATTCAAATTAAAAGTTAGATTCATATTCAAACTCAGCACATTTTTCTGAGTAAGCCCACAAGTTTTCATCCTCATTGGAGTTCATCTTGTCAAGGGCTAAATGTGCAAGAAATCAAAACTGAATTTGAATTTCAGTTTAAACATGCAGCGAAAATAGCCAAACACAGTTCAAATTTGAGAATTCAAATTCAAACTAAGACTTGGTGACCAAGTCTCACATTAAATTGTGAGTAGCTTAGGATATTTTGGCACAACTAAATTGAGAAAATTTGGAAAAAGAATTGGAGGGGAGGTCCCACCTGTCAGTAGTCTTAACAGGGAAGTCTTCCACTGATTTTTCCCTCTCTCGGCCGAGCCAACGCGCCAGCTGTGGCCAGCACCGGCGTCCGACTGCCTCACCTTGCCACCTCCTGCTCGGCGACCGAGCGTACGCGTGCACAACGCGGTTAAAAACCTCAGCCACGTGAGCCGGCCTCATCTCCTCCGCTCTGCCTGCCCTCACCCGAAACGAAAAACGGCACCAGCCACTTCCCTCGGCTCCTCGTCGCGCCGTTGATCCAGGTGACCTCACGACCGGAGCTCAACAGCAAAGATACGCGCCAGGGACTGCTCAAACTCACGGTGAAGACCCTACCCTTTTTCATGCTCTGTAGGGGGAGTATTTCCCCGTCTAGTCCTCGGTGTTCAACAAAAACGAGTGAGCAGAGAATCTAAAATTCACGGCGATCGGTCCTGCACTGTGTAAACCCAGCCAAGCACATGTTCTACACGTCCCCACGACCATCTAGGATCCAAAACCATCGATAACCATCGAGTCTTTGCGCTGATATCTGAGTTTTTCGAGCAACAGCCGATATCGGGCCTAGGTCGATGGTGAGGTCCTAGTTCCGGCCATTTCCATGTCCAACCGAGCTCATATTCGTGTGCAGCATGCCACGGCGGAGCTGTAGGAGCAAACCGCTTGAGAAATAAGGCCCGGAGTAGCCCGGGCGACGTCGCCGGAGTAGAGAGAAGCTCTGTCACCGTCGCGGGCATAGT
Source organism: Neostapfia colusana (assembly GCA_030760725.1). Classification (NCBI taxonomy): domain Eukaryota; kingdom Viridiplantae; phylum Streptophyta; class Magnoliopsida; order Poales; family Poaceae; genus Neostapfia; species Neostapfia colusana. Next base: position 102,877,488 of record JASWHV010000007.1, read on the forward strand.
TCCGGCCATTGCCGAGCTCCAGTGAGGGCACCAACGTGTTCTCCGATTCGAGTTAGGCACAGGAGGCAAGTTTAGTTGAAGGTCGGGCAGTGGAATGCCCGGCGGCAAGCGCTCCGGCGAAGCGCCGCCGCGGGAGCTGCGGGAGAGCGCGAGGTAGACGAAGGGGGGCCGGGTCCACCGGTCAGCCTCTGATCTCGCGCGGGGAACAGTTTGCGGCTGGGATTCGGTACGGCAGCGCGGGCAAAACCCCATGGGCCGCGGTGTGGCCGCATTCTGAGTGGGCCGGCTCGAGGAGTGGGCTCCAACCGCAGAATTTAAACATTTTGAGAATTTCCAGTTTGAGTTCAAATTTCAAAGGAATAGAACTTTGGCTAGGAAACTCCAAATTCGATGAACCAAATTTTGCTGAACTCAGAATTCTGAGTACTTTCCAGCAATACCAATTTCAGCTCATAAAAGTGAATAGTTTCCCAGAATTAAATCCCTAAAGTTTAAACTGTGGGGAATTTTATCTGGAGAACTATTTTATGAAACATTCTGAAATTTGGCTGAGAGGTTCGTTGGAAAATCTCTGAATCGCAGTAAAATTTTCAGACCCATCCAAGTTAGTTTAGCCCCCCTAATGTGGTGATTAAGTGAACTGCCCTGAAAAAATAGAAAAATGTACAGAAACATTTTTCAGATTCTCTCAAATCTTATTTAGGCCATAACTTTTAGTAGAATTCTTCAAAGGACATGAAACCAATTCCATTAGAACCATCTTCAATTCTAGTTTCCAGAAAGTAATGGTTGGAGCCATGAAAAACCCTGGAATTACTTAGAGGCTCAATTATTGACCAAATAGGCTTTTATTTGTACAAGGTTCAATTGAACTTTGTTTCAAATGAAACTTGGTCAAGATTCTAATTAGGACCCTACCAAGCCATCAAAAAAATTTCAGAACCAAAGGGGAGGGTTAGCTAGAGTTATTAGTAATTAAGTATTCAAGTTTACCCATTGCATTTAAATTGACATGTAGTATTTCATTAACGTGTAATCGCTGAAGGCGAGGAAGCTCCGGAGGTACTCGACTTCCTACTTCCGGAAGAAAAACTAACCCCTGACCAGTAGCAACAAGGCAAGCCCCGGTTTGCATTAAACTATTTTTCAAGTTTTGCTTTATGAACACTTAGTATGAAGTATGGATGTGCATTAGGTGTAGGATGAATGGAATCCCACTTGCATAACACGAGTTTTTCCATAAGAGTGAGGGTAGTGTCTAATACCCCGAGTAGCCAAGCTATGCTTAGTGACTCATAGGACTTCGGTACAAGTCGAGTAGTTGGAATCTACTCGCGAGATAGGCTTGGACACACGGGTTCGGTTGAGTGATGTGAGATCACTTTAGTAATGAAAATGAGACTAGGCAGGGGCTAGGGCGCAACAAGAGGATGTCTTGTGTGCGCGGCCCTGTCCGTGTCGATTGAGGACCGATCCGTGTGCGGCCCACGCTGATCAAGTTTGAATATACCGAAGGCATATCGGATATATGGGCCCCGATAAACCGATGTAGCCTAAACCTCCGGGCGTCGAGGCATAGCACACTGATTTATAGGTGTAGGTTGAGGGCAGCAAGGTGGAAATCTGCCAACGGGCATAGAGAGATGCTCCGTGTGGGGAACCTCCTGCTCGTTTCGGTGCGACCGGTTCGACGTTTGGGCTGTTGGGTGAAAGGTTGTCCCGTACGACATTGAATGAGCGTGCGGTGCAGCTCCACGGGTGGGCGTACGTGACGTGCTCTTTGGGTTTCCATGCATGTGTATATCGAGTCGATTCGCCGTCCCTCGCGGTGAAGAGTACCACTTGGTCACTGAGTCGTGACATAGGCTAATGTATGAAATATGATGATCCAATATTGCTGATTGATATAATTGTATTGCTAGATGTGTGCCACCAAATACTGCTTACTAAATTTCATATTCCTGAACTGTTAACTTGTTGCTAAAAGATGAATTAAGGGTGAACTTATAGGCGTGTCCATTTGCTGCAATGTTCCTATCCTATGTGCTTTGTACACCTCATGTAGAGTTCCGTGCTTAGGTCAGTCGGTTAAGTCTTGTTGAGCCTTCGTGCTCACGGTTGCTGCTTAAGTGTTTTTCAGGTGAGGAGCCACCCACAGACTCGGAGTACGAGTCCACCGGCGAGGGTTCCCCTCCGTCGGGGACCACGGTTGAGTGGGAGCCGTACACGCCGCGCTGAGCTGAGACGTGCAGCTAGTGTAGGTTGCCCTAGGGCTGGGCAACCAACTTTTGCTAGATAGACAGGCGTGAGTTGTACAGAGTAGACTTCCGCTGTGTAAAATAAATACTAGTTTGTACTGAAGTTGTACCTGTTTGTACAGTTCAGTTTATTTTTCCCATGTAATATATTGTGTCCTTATGACGTGTGCTGTCGGGTGTCGCATCATGCGGCACCACCCTCATACGATCCTGGATGAGCGGATTCCGGTCCGCCACACGGACTAGTCCGGTGCTCAGTCCTAACTTGTCCAGTCTGTCGGACTAGGTCCAGACTAGTCTACTGTCCGGATGCAGTCCGGACTAGTCCGTTGTGGACTTGTCTGCTGCATCCCGGACTATTTAAGATACCCGGACTTGTCCGGCCTCCAGGGCGGACTAGTCCGGCTCTTAGAGGCTGAGAAATTCTTATATATTAGAAATTTGCCCGTGATTGCGGTGAATTTACTTGCACCTTGTATTAGGTAGCTATGGTCTCTCTCTCTCTCTCTCTCTCTCTCTATATATATATATATATATATATATATATATATCAAAACACACAATTATATGATGACCACAATATAGCCAAAAATAATATAAGAGAAGAATTAGAGAGGGAACAAGTTTTTCACAATCGTGCACATTTTTGAAATTTGTGAAAATTTTTGGAAGACTTCTAATTTTAGCTTTAAGATGCACAACTTTTCAACTCACATTCCTAGAGTCTAGGATATTTAGTTCATTTCAAAGTTCACAAAATCGTTTTTCATCTAGTGGCTTGGTGAAAATATCGGCTAGTTGTTTTTCGGTTCTTACATGTGAGATAGCTATGTCCCCCTTTATAGAATGATCTCTCAAAAAGTGATGCCGGATGTCTATGTGTTTGGTCCTAGAGTGCTCAACGGGATTATGGGCTATCTTAATGGCACTCCCATTGTCACATAGGAGTGGAATGTGGTTCATATTGTAACCATAATCTCTTAGAGTTTGTCGCATTCAAAGAAGTTGAGCACAACAACTTCCGGCTGCAACATACTCCGCCTCGGCTGTGGAGAGGGCAATGGAGTTTTGTTTCTTGGATGACCAAGATACTAGGGACCTAACCAAAAATTGACAAGTCCGTGAGGTGTTTTTTCTATCCACTTTACATCCGGCGTAATCTACATCGGAGTATCCGATGAGATTAAACTTAGATCCCTTTGGATACCATAATCCCAGGTTAGGTGTGTGAACTAGATATCTTAGGATTCTTTTAGTGGCTGTTAAATGATATTCTTTAGGTGATGCTTGAAATCTTGCACACAAACATACACTAAGCATGATATCGGGCCTAGATGCACAAAGATAAAGCAATGAACCAATCATAGAGCGATATACCTTTTGATCCACGCTTGGTCCATCTTCATTGAGGTCAAGGTGTCTGTTTGTTTCCATTGGTGTCTTGATGGGTTTGGCCTTGTCCATGTCAAACTTCTTGAGTATGTCTTGTGTGTACTTTGTTTGACTAATGAACGTGCCTTCCTTGAGTTGCTTGACTTGAAATCCTAGGAAGAACTTCAACTCTCCCATCATGGACATCTCAAACCTATCCATCATTATCTTACTAAACTCATTACAAAAAGATTTGTTAGTAGAACCAAATATAATGTCATGGACATATATCTGGCACACGAAGAGATCATCATCTACATTTTTTGTAAAAAGAGTATAATCTGCCATGCCTATCTTAAAGCCATTATCAATAAGAAAGTCTCTAAGACACTCATACCAAGCTCTAGGAGCTTGTTTGAGGCCCTAGAGAGATTTATGCAATTTAAACACATAGTTAGGATATTCTTGATCTTCAAAACCGGGTGGTTGCTCCACGTACACCTCCTCCTTGATTGGACCATTTAGGAAGGCGCTTTTCACATCCATTTGATAGAGTTTGAAATCATGGTGAGTAGCATAGGCCAATAGAATACGAATAGACTCAAGTCTAGCTACGGGAGAAAAGGTTTCATCGAAATCCAAACCTTTGACTTGAGCATATCCCTTTGCCACAAGTCGGGCCTTGTTTCTTGTCACCACTCCGTGTTCATCTTGCTTGTTGCGGAACACCCACTTGGTGCCTACCAATTTGCATTTGGTCTTTTCACCAACTCCCATACTTGGTTTCTTGTGAAGTTGTTCAACTCTTCTTGCATGGCCACCACCCAATCCGGATCCTTGAGTGCATCTTTCACCCTAAATGGTTCCAAGGAAGACACAAAAGAGTAATGTGCACAAAAGTTAGACGTTCGAGAATGTGTTGTTATCCCTTTTGTGATATCTCCAAGGATGTTGTCAACGGGGTGATCCCGTTGAATGCTTTGATGAACCCTTGGGTGAGGCACTTGATTTCTTGAGTGGTCTTCTTCTTCTTCTTCTCCTCCTCCTTGATCATCATCATGGTTTCAATTTTCTCCTTCTTGAAATTGACCATCTTGATCTTGGGGTTCTTGAGTTTGATCTTGAATGAGAGGCGCCGATTGTGATGAACTTGTAGCATCTTGTCCTACATCTTCTTGGGGACGGACTTCTCCAAGCCCCATTCCTCTTAGTGCTACACATGGTGCTTCTTATTCATCTAGCACACATTGATCAACTTGCTCCACTTGGGAGCCATTAGTATCATCAAACACCACATCACGTGCAATTTCAACACAACCGGAGGTCTTGTTGAAAACGCGATAGGCGTGGGTGTTTGAGTCATAACCAAGTAAGAAACCTTCATCAGATTTCGAAGTGAACTTTCAAGTCCTAGGCTTCTTGTTGAGAATGTAGCATTTACTTCCAAAAACACGAAAGTAAGAGATGTTGGGTTTGTTACCAGTTAGGAGCTCGTATGGGGTTTTCTTCAAAAGTCAATGAAGATAGAGGCGGTTTGTGGCGTGGCAACCGGTGTTGACTGCTTCCGCCCGAAACCGATCCGAAGTCTTGTACTCATCAAGCATGGATCTTGCCATCTCTATGAGCGTTCGGTTCTTCCTTTCGGCCACCCCATTTTGTTCGGGAGAGTAGGGGGTCGAAAACTCATGCTTGATGCCCTCTTCATCCAAATATTCTTCCACTTGAGTGTTCTTGAATTCGGAGCCGTTGTCACTCCTTATCTTCTTGACCCTTGAGGAAAACTCGTTTTGAGCTCTCCTCAGGAACTTCTTGAGGACACTTTGAGTTTCTCCCTTATCATGCATGAAAAACACCGAAGTGAAAAACGAGAATAGTCATCAACAATTACTAAACCATATTTGTTAACGCCAGTGCTTATGTAGGTGACAGGGCCGAAGAGGTCCATGTGGAGCATCTCAATTGGTCTTGTTGTCGTCATCACATTCTTGGCGGGATGAGCTGCTCCAAGTTGTTTTGCTGCTTGACACGGGCTACATGGCCTATCTTTTTCAAAAACAACATCTTTTAGTCCACGGATGTGATCCCCCTTTAGAAGTTTTTGTAAGTTCCTCATGCCAACATGGGCTAGTCTCCTATGCCACAACCATCCCATGTTGGTTTTTGCTATTAAGCATGTGTCAAGTTGAGCTTTATCCGTGGAAAAGTCCACTAAGTAAAGCTTTCCCTTTAACACACCCTTAAAGGCAATCAAGTTGTCACTTCTTCTAGAGACGGTCACACCTTCGTAGTAAACAAGCAATTATAACCTTTCTCACATAGTTGAGATATGGAACATAGGTTATAATCTAGTGATTCAACATGTAGAACATGAGAAAGGGAGTGTTGAGAAGAGATTGCAATTTTACCAATACCGAGCACCCTTCCTTGGCTGTTATCACTGAAGTAGATGCCTTCACTTAGATCATCATTTTCTTCATACTCAACGAACATCTTTCTCTCTCCGGTCGTATGGTTAGTGCACCCACTATCTAGCACCCATTTAGTGCCACCGGAGGAGTAGGGCTGCAAAACAATTTAAGCTTTGATCTTAGGTACCCAGACTCAGTTGGGTCCTTTGAGGTTAGTCAAAAGGCATTTGGGCACCCACCCACAAGTTTTTGGTCTCTTTTGGAGTGGCCCAACATATTTTGCATATACTCTACCATACTTGCTTTTCATAAGAACATAGGATGCATTAAAATTATGAAATGCGATAGATTTTATATTTTTGGAAATTTCATATGTGGTAGATGCAAGGCTGTCACTCTTGACTTGACTTGAGTTTTTTTTGAAAAAAGCTACGCATTTGCTATTGTTTTTAAGGATTCTAGCATTTTGCTTTCCTCCCTAGTATAACCAAGTCCATCTTTGATGAGAGGAGATCTTGTGATTGAGTATGCACTACGTGCATATTTGATCTTCTCCTTAGCAAAGACACCACTCTTGTGTGTATTCTTGCTTTGTGCCTCTTTGAGCTCATTTTTTAAGTTTAAAACAATATTAGCACATTTGCAAGTTTTAGTGTTGGATTCTATATTTGTTAAGAGGGAGTTCTTGGAGGATGAATTAGTTGAGACACTTGACTTAAGTGATTTAAGTTGTGCTTCAAGATTCTTGTGAGTTTTGGTTAAACTCACAACTTCATCTTGAAGTACCACATTCTTATTCTTAAGCTCAACACAAGTTTCCTTGCTCATGGCAAGTTCGCTTTCGAGTGCTCTACTCTTCTTTCTCTCAGGTTCAAGGAGCTTCTCAATCTCAAGGTTTCTTTCCTTTTCAAGGATAAGCAATTCTTCTTGTGGATTGAGAAGCTCTTCTTGTTCAAATATTTCGTCCGATAACATTTTCATTTTAGCTATAGCCTTTTGTTTAATCCTTTAAACATGAAATCATTTTCACTACTACTATCAAAGTCACTATCATCTACAGTATGTAACTTGGAAGGTTTAGACATTACCTTGCGCTTTCCTTCCTTTGCCATGAGGCATGTGTGGCTTGGCTCTTCCAATTACCCTTGTTTGGCAAGAGTGATTTCTTCATGGTTGGCCTCTTGATGGTGACGGTTGCCACCTTTTATTCATCTTCGGAAGAGGATTCTTCGTTTGAATCCCACTCTTCTCCAATGTGATCTTGTCCATAAGCCTTCTTCTTTGTGAAGATTTTCTTGTCATGAGGCTTCCCATCCTTCTTCTTCCTCTTGTCATCTTCCTTGCTGTGGGGGAAATTCACAATGAAATGCCCATATTCACCACAGTTGTAGACAATCTTCTTTGTTCTTGACTTGCCCTTGTCTTTGCTCTTGTTCTCATAGTGATGCTTCTCCTTCTCCTCATCAACCTTTTGAATCTTTTGATGAAGAAGGCCATTTCTTCATCATCCATGTCCGTGCTCTCATCATCACTTTCTTCATCTTCACTTGTGAGTTGTGTTTCATTTACCTTGGACTTGGATATGGCCTTGAGAGCAATGCGCTTCTTCTTGGATGAAGTGATATTTGCTAGGTCGTCGACGTGTTGGGCTTCCTTCTCCATCATCTCGTGGTTAATAATCTTCCCTAGCACTTCATCCGTCGTCATCATGTGAAAGTTTGGACTTTCCCAGATTAAAGTGCATAGGGTCATATTACGAGGCATAAAAGCTCTTATCATTCTCTTGACCACCTCATGATCATTCCATTTCTTGCATCCGTACGCTCGACTCTTGTTGATGAGAGTTTTGAGCCGGTTGTACATTTCTTGAGGTATTTCGCCTTCTTCCATGGCGAACCTTCCAAGCTCTCCTTCTATCATCTCGATCTTGGCTTCCCTCACGGATCGGTTTCCTTCATGTGCGATCTTGAGGGTGTCCCAAATATCTTTGGCGAGCTCTAACCCATCTACCTTGTTGAATTCTTCAATGCTCAGGCATGAGTTGAGCACGACCGCCGCTTGTGCATTACGGTGGATTTGTTGTTCTTGCTCTTGGGTGAGTTCATCCTCGTCTTCGGGGATATCTATACCTGTACACACAACATGCCAAAGACTTGGGTTCAAGGAAATTAGATGCAACTTCATGTTGTGCTTCCACATTGTGTAGTTAGTTCCATCAAAGTAAGGTGGTTTGCCTAGGGGAATTGATAAATAACTAGAGTGAGAATTTAGATGTTCATAATTAAAAGGATATCGCGAGTAGTCTTGTTGACTACTCTTGAGCTTCTTCTCCAATTTCTCCTTCTTTTTCCTCTTAGCTTCCTCCTTCTTCCTCTTGAGGAGAGCCATGAGACGAGAAACTTCTTCATCTTCTTCTGAGCTTGAGACGTCTCGTGGAGGAGTTATCGCTGGAGGCGGGTTAGAACCTTGTTCTTCAAAGTTGCTCGTACTTGCTCCTTTTCCCTTGATGAGATCAATTTGGCTACCAGTCTTGTCCCCCATCTTCTCTCCAAGCGGTTAAGCTTTTGTGGAGAGTTAGACTCTGATACCAATTGAAAGTTGCCTAGAGGGGGGTGAATAGGGTAATAAAACCTGAAACTATTGCAAACAACGGATTAAACTTGAAGGAGGCCGGACTAGTCCGGTCTGAGGGCGGACTAGTCCGGTCTAGGTATAAAATTGCATTTTAGGTTTTCTTTTCAAGTTTGTTTAATCAGAAGATATGTAGTAGTCTAGCAATCTTACTAACTAGTTGTGAATGAATAGATTTTTAAACATGTAATTTTTAGTGAACGAGCGAGAATGTAAAGGAAAACAAGAGACACGATTTATCCCGAGGTTCGATTCCACACAGGAATCTACGTCCTCGTTGAGAAGTCCACAAAGGACCGGGTCTTTTCCAACCCTTCCCTCACCGAGCGATCACCAAGATCAAGCCCGGTCTATTTTACTATCAATAGAATGTGGATACAGTGCTCTTAGGGGCTACTCACAACTTGAGGCTCCGTACAACAATCTAGCAGTTCTAGGAATCAAAATACCACAACCAAGAACTCAATTTAACAACTAGAGTGCAAGAGAGTCAAACCGAGAGCTCAAACGTCGATCACCACGTCTTTCCTCTCACAAAACCACAAACCCCTTAAGATCCAATCTTAGGGATCAAGAAGGTGAGAAAAGAGTCCTAGAAGAGCTCTAGGAATGAGTTTTCAGCGCTAGGGTTTCTATCTTTTTAATTCTCAGCCGGGTGGTCTCCTTTTATAGAGATCCCGACATCTAACCGTTACCTACTAAAGTCTAGACTAGTCCGGTCAGAACCACGGACTAGTCTGTTCTTGAGGGACCACTCACGTCACAAGGCTACCAACTAAAGTCTCGTGACTGTTGGATTCAAACGGTCATAAAATCCCGGACTAGTCCGGTGAAGAGCGGACTAGTCCGATCTCAGTCAGGAACCTTTGTTCCGGATGAGAACAAACTAGTTTGGTAGGGGGCGGACTAGTCCAACCTCAAAGGAGGACTACTCAGGTCTTACCAGACTTAGTCTCGAAATCTCTCTAATCTTGGACTGCGGACTAGTTTGGCCAACTCCGAACTAGTCCGAGCTCACACAGGAACCTTTGTTCCGTCCTAAACCGGACTAGTCTGAAGGGACCGGACTAGTCCGGCCTGTGGAGCGGACTAGTCCAAGGTCACTCACAGACTCCTTCTTTGGACCTAAACGGCTTAGTCTGCTTAACGGACTAGTCCGGCCCCACGGGCGGAATAGTCCGGCCCTTTGAGACTTAGTCTCATAAAGGCTCAAACTCACTCGACAATAGACTAGTCCGGCCTAAAACGGACAAGTCCGAACTCACTCAGAGACTTCTTGTCCGGTTTATAACGAAGTAGTCCGGATTGGAACGGACTAGTCTGGCCCGTAGTCCGCACAAGTACGGCCTTCCTTTTTCAGCCATACCTATGACTACTTCCTCTCACGATTCAAACTTTAGTTTGAGCTCTCTAATGATTCTCAAGCACTCTAAAAGAGGAGACCCTGTACAACTAGAAAATGTGAAACTCAATAGAAAAAATTCTATTTTGTACTCTTGTGAGTCTTCTTCTTTTCCTTTTTGCTTCTTGAGAGACTCCATATCCATTCCTTTTGATAAGCACCTGTGCTCATACTCAGTAAAACTCATTAGTATCTTAATTGTCGTCATCAATCATAAACCCATGGTGATTACCTAGATGCACTTTCAGGCTCGTTGTTTGGTTGTTTGGAGGGGGTGATGAACATAGGTGAACACGAGGGTTTTCGTGGTTTGGGCCGCCGGGGCGTGAAACCCTACATCCACGGGAGTGAGTGTTGTATTGCTTGCGCGTGAGTGAGTTGGATGGGGTTGTGAACCCTTTGTCGGATGGCTGCCCCGGTCCTTTTATAGTCCAAGGCCTGGGCAGTTACAATGTGGCCCAGGACCCGACAGGTGGCCCCGTGGCTATCAGTACCCTATATGTTCTGTAGGGCAATTACAACTATATGTGAAGTCGTTGTTGGTGGAGTTAAGGCGCGCCACCTGGCGCGCTGAGTGCCTCTGACCGGGTGCCAGGTGATGATGAAGACGTCGTCTTGTCACCGTGTCCTCTCGCCCTGCTGGGCGACACTGTGCCATTAGGTAGCACTGTGCCGTTGTCACACCTCGCCGCTCTGTCTTGTCACAGTAATGACGAACGTGTAGAGGGTGGAGGCGTGCGCCATGCGCCATGCTTCTGGGGAAGGCGCAAGTCTTGAATGTGCGGCCTAACAGCACACTTCCTCCTTGACTGCCGAGTCCAACGGCCCACGATGGATCGTAGGACACGTGGCGGCTCTGGAGCCCTCCTCAGCGGGGAGGACGGGTTCAGAACCCAGATACACGTGGCAGCTCCGGACCTCACCTCAACAGGGAGGCCAGGTCCGGGGCCAAGGGCACATGGCAGCTCCGGAGCCCTCCACAGCGGGGAGGACAAGTTCAGAGCCCAGATACACGTGGGAGCTCCAGACCTCACCTCAGCGGGGAGGCCAGGTCCGGGGCTAAGGGATCGTGGCGGCTCCGGAGCCAGGGCACACGTGGCAGCGCCGGACCCTGCCTCAGCCGGGAGGCTGGGTCCGGAGCCAAGGGCCCGTAACCATGTCTGCGCCCGCCTCAGGAGAGCGGCGGGGCCTAGGTTGTCTTCAACCCTCCACGCGGGGATACCTGGTCTGCAGGGTACCGATAGTAGCCCTCTGGCCCACCTCTAGGGAGGTGACGATCCCGCAGGTGGGGCCTCTTTCTTTCCCTCCCACGTGGTTACTTGGAATATGCACTTTGGAAGTCGAAGCGGTGGCTGGCGTAGTGAGTGAGTAGCAGTACCTGGCAGCCGAACAGTCTGCACGTCCTTGGTGTAATGGGCGTAATCGACAGTCAAAACAGCAGCACGTCTGCCGAAGCAGTGGACGCGTGTCCGCTCTTCACTGGAGGGTCATGGCAACGTGCCCGAGGGGCTGCTCCTGGGCACTGACCGCGGCAGTTCTTGGGTCGACCGCTGCAGTTCCACCACGCCGCTTTTCTCGGGAACCGCTGGAGCCTTGTTCCCAAGATGCAACCTACCTGGCCCCCAGTGTTTGATAGGCGGACTTGGGTACCACCCGTCATTGGGAGTGCGGACGGCGTGCGGCAGTGGCAGCCCAAGTATCATGCATGATACCTTGCCAAAGGCTGTAGGCATAGTAAAGGAAGCCTTTCGATGAAGGGTAATTTCTTCCTTACTTGCCTCCTTGTATCTTGTGATCTTTGCCTTCCACCTTTGCGCTCGAAGCCTTCGCTCCCAAGTTCTCACAGCCACCGCATGCTGCCATGGCTTCCGGCCTTCGCTTATCCTAGCTCCACATTGATGAAGAGCTCGGGCGCGTAAGGCGCTTGCTCGGCTGGCAGTCGGCCGAGTTTGATGGAAAGATACATCGTGGGAAGAGCCCGCTCACCGGCATGTGGCCCGGTGAGGTCGTCTTCTTCACTTCGTATATGCTGCCGGGGTTCGCGCTGTCGGCGTCGTCCTTCCTCCTGACGTTGTTGGAGGTGTACGGGCTCCAAATCTTGCACTTGACGCCGCACGTCCTCGCACTAGTGGCGGTTTTCAACCACTTCTACGAGATGTTCGTGTGTGTGTGTGGCCCTCGGTGCGGCTCTTCAGGGTGTTCTTCACCTTGTGGGCCTTGAGGAGAAGCACAGGCCACCTGGGGGCCTACTACTTTCAACACCGAGGGGTGGAACTCCGCACCGTACATCGCACCCTTCTCTCCCCGCAAGTGGGAGCACTGGAGGGAAGACTGGGTGATCGCCCAGATGGACGTCCACGACGGCCTGGAGATGCCGAGCGGCCCCTCGGTCAGTGAGGAAGCCGTCGGGGGTGAGATTCTCGAGCTTCAGGACGCCTACACGCCGGTGCTGGAGAGGATCAGGTTACTGGTGGAGGAAGGCCTAACGTCGCTGATGGTCTTGGCCAACTTCTTGTCACGCCGGATCGCTCCTCTCCAGTAGCGCACTAGGCCTGCCTAGCTGTACCCCAGTGGGTAATGTCACCCGGTTGGCATGGAGCTGGGATGTCGCCGGATTGGGCGATGTTGGGCATGATGCTGCAGAAGCTCTCCTATGACCTGATCTCTGACGACTCCATCACCCCGCCGGCAAGCTGCCAGCTCATCTGTCTCAACCAGCAGGCGTGGTCGAGGCTGCTGAAGGAGCTGCTGACACTGGACGACATCGATGTCGCAGTGCGGCAGGTTGGCAACGCTTCACGGTGTGTGGAGATCGCCTAAGGAGGTGGCGCCAGAGACCAGGCAAGGCCTGTGCCTGACCCACTCCCCAACAAGGGGAAGGGGTGTGCGACTACTGGTGGACCCGCACCTACGGTGCGCTCGCACTCACCGCCCAAGGACGCTGCAGAATCGAGCAAGGTGCCAAAGCGGAAGCTGGTATGCTCCAACGAGAGCTCAGTCACAGGCCCCCAGGCAGGGGGTCCTCAGGCTTCCCACTTGATGAGTAGTTTAGGCCCGATCTTCCGAAAGGTAGGTCGATTGAAGTGGAAATCTCGATGTTGATGATCCGAGGCACTCGAGCAGATCCGAATACCCCTGTAATCACTATACCACTGCTCCATTGGTTATCAACCGTGCTTCACACACTTGATCTCGCCAAGAAGGCTATCCCTGCAGGTGCAACCGAGAACACAGGCAAGAACGATGAAGATGCAATCTGAAATTGCGAAATTGGGGTCTCACAAACCATAGAACGGCAAAAGTGTTTAATCTAAGCAAAACCCACCAAATATGGCTGGCGGCTGCAGTATTTAAAGGCTAGGGTTCGTCCATAAAACCCTTAGACGCGTCCCTGATGGACTCATACGGGATACAAGGCCCAAAAGCCCAATACGGTGGTGCAACACCGGACAGAACTCCAAATTCAACTTGTTTCGACAATTCCCAATGACTCCTTGCGAATTTTGATGTTGGACCAGAATCATTGGAAATTTTATCTTCTCATCTTTCCATGCATATGTAGAACGTAAAAAACGGAGTCCGTATGCATCCTGGGCGTCCGTTTTAAGATGGACTGCTCCTGGACTCCGAGTTGAACTCGAGTCCAAGTTGGTGACTGTTTCCATCAACTTGTGGACGTCCCATCTGGTTCTCCACATCCCCAAGTCCTCCTACCTTTACTTGTTGATCATGTCCATGGTTCCTAATAAAAATTAAATCATTAAATAGCAATCCATTCTCAAACTCACATGGGTAGGAAGTTAGGAACGAGTTCACTTGCTGATTTAGTAACCATGCTCGTGCTCTTGTGATTGGTCCTTGTATATCAATGTGAGTATCCACTGTTGTGATGTCCTCATCATCCTCCCCCTCTTGAATCGGAGTCGTCCTCGACTCAAGATCATCTTCTTCTCCCAAGTATGGTCGTAAATTTGAAATGTTAAATGTGGGACTAACCCCAAAATCCGGAGGCAACTCAAGCTTATATGCATTGTCATTGATCTTTTCAACAATCTTAAAAGGACCAGAAGCTCGTGGCATAAGTTTAGATTTTCTCAAGTGAGGGAATCGTTCTTTTCTCAAATGTAGCCATACCAAATCCCCTGGTTTAAGTTTTACTTCTTTTCTACCTTTGCTACCAGAAATTCTATACTTCTCATTCATCCTTTCAATATTTTTCTTTGTAGTTCCATGCATCTTAAGAATGAATTCAGATCGTTGTGTAGCATCCAAATTTATAGTTTCAGAAGGAGGCAAAGGTAATAAATCAATAGGAGCACGGGGATTGAAACCATACACTATCTGGAATGGGCTTACTTTTGTAGTAGAGTGAACTGACCTGTTGTAAGCAAATTCTATATGTGGTAAACAATCCTCCCAACCCTTTAAATTTGTTTTTAAAACAACCCGCAACATAGTGGATAGAGTACGATTTACTACCCCAGTTTGTCCATCGGTTTGTGAGTGACATGTGGTTGAAAACAGCAGCTTGGTTCCCAATTTATACCACAAAGTTCTCCAAAAATGACTTAAAAATTTTGCATCACGATTAGAAACAATGGTATTTGGCACACCATGTAAACAAATAATTTCCATCATAAATAAATCAGCAATGTGTGAGGCATTATCATTCTTATGACAAGGTATAAAATGTGCCATTTTGGAGAAACGATCAACAACAACAAAAATACTATCCCTCCCCCTCTTAGTCCTAGGCAATCCCAAAACAAAATCCATGGAAATATCCTGCCAAGGTACACTAGGAACAGGAAGAGGCATATAAAGACCATGTGGGTTAAGTCGAGACTTAGCTTTATTGCAAGTAGTGCATCGTGACACGTAGCGCTCGACATCACATCTCATCTTTGGCCAAAAGAAGTGTGTGGCCAGCACATCCTCAGTTTTCTTCATTCCAAAATGTCCCATCAAACCTCTTCCGTGTGCTTCCTGCAAAAATAATAGGCGAACGAAACTAGCAGGAACACATAGCTTGTTAGCACGATAGAGGAGGCCATCCCATAGTACATATTTATTCCATGTTCTTCCTTCTCTACAATTTTCAAAGGCATCTTTGAAGTCCAAATCAGTAGGATATAATCCTTTTATTGTTTCCAAACCAAATATTTTATGATCAAGTTGGGACAGCATGGTGTAACGTCTAGATAATGCATCTGCAATAACATTCTCCTTCCTTTTCTTATGCTTAATGATGTATGGAAACGATTCTATGAACTTAATCCATTTAGCATGTCGTTTATTCAGATTGGTTTGACACTTAAGATACTTCAAAGATTCATGATCGGAATGTATGACGAACTCCTTCGGCCACAGGTAATGTTGCCAAGTTTGTAGAACTCGCACTAAGGCATACAATTCCTTATCATAAGTAGAATAATTCAGAAAAGGACCATGTAATTTTTCACTAAAGAATGTAACGGGTTTACCTCCTTGTATGAGAACACCTCCAATACCAATGCCGCTTGCATCACATTCTAGCTCAAATGTCTTGTCAAAATCAGGAAGTTGTAGCAATGGTGCTTGTGTAAGCTTTGATTTGAGAACATCAAAAGCTTGTTGCTGCTGTTCGCCCTATCGAAACTGCACTCCCTTCTTCGTCAGTTCATGGAGAGGTGCTGCAATGGTGCTGAAATCCCGCACAAAGCGTCGATAAAAACCTGCAAGACTAAGAAAACTACGCACCTGCGTGACGGTCGATGGAGTTGGCCAGCTAGTGATTGCCACAATTTTTGCCTCATCCATATAAATTCCCTGCGATGCAACGACATATCCAAGAAACGAAACTCGATTGGTGCAAAAGACGCACTTTTCGAGGTTACCAAACAAAAGTGAATCTCTCAAGACATTGAAAAGAACACGTAAATCATTTAGATGTTCGTCATATGACTTGCCGTAAATGAGGATATCATCAAAGTAAACCACCACAAATTTTCCAATAAAAGCACGTAAAACATCGTCCATTAATCGCACAAAAGTGCTAGGTGCATTAGTTAAACCAAGAGGCATGACTAACAACTCATAAAGTCCAAACTTGGTTTTAAATACAGTTTTCCATTCATCTCCTAGTGCCATTCTAATTTGGTGGTAACCACTACGCAAGTCAATTTTTGTGAAAATAATAGCACCACTCAATTCATCAAGCATGTCATCTAAGCGAGGAATAGGATAACGATATTGAATGGTGATGTTATTAATCGCTCTACAATCAACACACATGCGCCAGCTACCATCTTTCTCAGGAACCAAAAGAACAGGAACAAAACAAGGACTAAGGCTTTCACGAATATACCCACGGTTCAAAAGATCTTGAACTTGTCGCTGAATTTTGCTTGTCTCTTCCGGATTCGCCCTGTACGCCGCACGATTTGGCAAACTTGCCCCGGGAATCAAGTCGATCTTATGTTCAATGCCCCTCATAGGTGGTAATCCAGGGGGTTCTCGGGGGAAAACACATCCACAAAATCCTGCAAAAGGTTAGCAACAGCAGGGGGCAATGCAATGGACACTTCATGAAGCGAAAACATGGCTTCTTTGCATACTAAAGCATAGTACATCCCCTTGGTATCAAATAAACCAGCAAGGTCAGATTTAGTTGTGAGCAGTGAAGGTGATTTTAACTTAATTACTTGCTGTTTTTCAGAGTCTAGTGATTTTGTTGCCTTATCATCACGTGTTTTACTTTTCTCCAAATGTACAATTTCAGCAGGAGTCATAGGAAGCAAAGTGATTTTATTTCCTTTATGCATCAGAGTATATTTATTAGTTCTACGATGATGAATAGCATCCGTATCAAATTCCCAAGGACGTCCCAACAAAAGAGAACAAACATCCATAGGTACGACATCAAAATCGGCAAAATCATGGTAAGAATCAATCAAAAAAATGTACTCTCTCTGTTTTTGTTACCCTAACCTTACCGCTGTTGTTGAACCACTGAATGTGGTATGGATGAGGGTGTGCTCTTGTTGTCAACCCAAGTTTCTTGATCACATCCGTGTTCACCAAGTTATTGCAACTGTCTCCATCAATTATAGTGTGTACATGGCAGTCCTTGACGATGAGAAACATGTGAAAAAGATTGTGTCGCTGTAGCTTGTCATCCACCTCAACTTTGGAGCTCAAAGCACGCTGCACGATTATGCTTCTATAATTTTCCGTTGCTGCAGTACCAAGTACCTCTTCATCTGTGCTATAGTGGTCATCTTTTGGTCCTGCAACGTTAGTAGCAAGAGAATATTCATCTTTAACATCCGAAGTACTATCGTACCCGAGTTCGTATGCAAAAGTTATGGCCGTTTTAAGGTAGGCTACCTGAGTTACTGTTTTTTATGTTGATTCAACCTCAGTTTTGAAAAAGATCTCGCAATAGGATGTGAAAAACAATTGGAATTTAGCAACACCGAATGATGGGATGTTGTGTGATGAATCAAGGAGGACTGGCACAATGGTTTATCACCTGTTGTAGGGCTGGCGATGCGGGAGTTCACGCAAGGCGGCTAGCTAGGGCAAACCGATGATCTTGTTGGCTCGGTTTGTTGTTTAGGGATTGTGGAATAGGTGAGCAGCAAGAAAAACAAGGAAGAAAAATGATAACTATGACCCAAAAACACAATGCTAAACCAGCAACAAGACTCGACCACACGAATGTAAACTCAACAATGCAAACTGAAAAACGAAACTTGAAGGCACTATGGTCTAGGAATCGGTAAACATGATATGATTTTTTGTGGCTTTTTCTGTGGACTCTAGGTATGAAAAACAAAAACTAATCTAGTGGGAAATCAAAGTACCTCACAGGCAACCTGAAATCTGATACCAAATGATGAGTAGTTTAGACCCGATCTTCCAAAAGGTAGGTCGATTGAAGTGGAGATCTCGACGTTGATGATCCGAGGCACTCGAGCAGACCCGAATACCCCTGCAATCACTACACCACTGCTCCGTTGGTTATCAACCGTGCTTCACATGCTTGACCTCGCCAAGAAGGCTATTCCTGCAGGTGCAACCGAGAACTCAAGCAAGAACGATGAAGATGCAATCTGAAATTGCGAAATTGGGGTCTCACAAACCGTAGAACGACGAAAGTGTTTAATCTAAGCAAAACCCACCGAATATTGCCGGAGGCTGCAGTATTTAAAGGCTAGGGTTCGTCCATAAAACCCTTAGACGCGTCCCTAATGGAATCATATGGGATACAAGGCCCAAAAGCCCAATACGGTGGTGCAACACCGGACAGAACTCCGAATTCGACTTGTTTTGACAATTCCCAATGACTCCTGGCGAATTTTAATGTGGAACCAGAACCATTGGAAAGTTTATCTTCTCATATTTTCATGGATATGTAGAACATCAAAAACGGAGTCCGTATGCATCCTGGGCGTCCGTTTTAAGATTGACTGCTCCTGGACTCCGAGTTGAACTCGAGTCCGAGTTGGCGACTGTTTCCATCAACTTGTGGACGTCCCATCTGGTTCTCCACGTCCCCAAATTTTCCTCCCTTTACTTGTTTATCATGTCCATGGTTTCTAATAATAATTAAATCATTAAAAAGCAATCCATTCTCAAACTCACATGGGTAAGAAGTTACAAACGAGTTCACCTGCTGATTTAGTAACCGTGCTCGTGCTCTTGTGATTGGTCCTTATATATCAATGTGAGTATCCACTGTTGTGATGTCCTCATCACCGTTGCCCTGCATCGGGCTCAGCGACTGGCACCGGTGGCAGTTATGGAACTGCTGCTGCCGGGGCAGCCTCGACGGGCGCAGGGATGTCGCCTCACACGCCTACGATGTAGAAGAAGTCCTTCGGCGCGCCACTGACTCGGAGGCCATTGACGGGGAAGACCCCTGATACGACACCGGCGACGATGAAGGTCCCTGCGGCACCATCAGCGCCACAGCCAACGAGGGCAGCTCCTTCGGCGGACGCGCCTCCGGCCCTGGGGCCGGCAGCGGGGAAGGCTCCTGCCGCATCACCTGCAGCGGCGAAGACTCCTTAGGCGCCGCCGGCTCCGAAGCTGATGGGGGCGGTCCCAGTGCCTGACACGGCTCCGGTTGCGAGATCGGCGGGGCGAGTGGGTCCAGCCCTCCATGCAAGAAGGTCCGTGCATCTTGAAACTTCCAGGCCTCCAAGTACGACACAACCTTTTAGGGTAGGTCGCGCACCGGATTTCTGGCTTATGTGATTGATTTTGGCGCTTTTCTTTGCAGGGATTCTCCGTAGAGCGCCTGGGCCCACTCCGAATGCTGACACCTGGGCCCCCAAGGCTAGCCGGCCGGCGGATGCGGGTGTACCTGATGGCGGTGCAGCTGCTGCAAGGTGGGCTGCAAGCTCACCTCCTTCCCTCTGCGAGCTGTCGTGGTGGCAGCCTCACCGGAAGATGACTTGCCAGAGGTGGTTGTGGCAGTCCCTCTCTTGCATATGCCGGAGACAATCCCGCTTCTCAGGGCCATGAGGGCTACTCGCTCAAGTTTGGACCAGGTGCAGCCGGTGCTCGACCGGGAGTGGGCCGAGCTGAGGTCGGAGTGACAGCGCCTCCGTGACTGGGGCAATTTGCTGAAGGAGCGGTTCCAGCCCGCCAGGGAGAAGACCTGGGCATAGGAGGAGCGGCTGGAGCTGATGGAGGAGACCCTCGAGTTGAAGGAGGCTGCTGTCAATGATCTTAACAGGAGGGTGGTGGACCTCCTGGCTGAGGCCAAGCAGCTCCACTCCGCCGCTGATGCACGCATCGAAGCTCTCTCTGAGCTTCGGAAGATGCTTCTCCAGCGGGATCAGGAGATGCAAGGCAAGGAGAGGGACCTCTCCATCCATCAGGCCGCCCTTGAGGGGGAGCAGGAGCACTTGAGGAAGCGGCTACAGGGCATCTATGACCGGGAGCTCGCGCGCCGTGACCAGGGAGTCCGACCTGGACGGCAAGGCTGCTGAGCTGACTGCCAAGGAGAAGGAGCTGGCTGCCACCACCAAGTTGGTTGAGGAACTCCGGGCTTCTCGCACCGTTGAGGCATAGAAGGTATAGTACTTCCTTGGCCGTGTGGAGACGGCGCTGGAGCCCTTCGGCTTTAGTCCTCTGCGCTCTGGTGGTCCAGTGCAGGAGGTGAGCCCGGTGCTCCCTGCTCTGGACTCCAGTAGGACGAAGCTGCTGGCGCTGGAGGGCGTCGTCGGGGAGGAGCTGGAAGTCGAGGGCAAGACCCTGGCTCAGCAGGTAGCCAAGCATGTGCTCACATGCTTCCGGAGACAAGACCCCAATATCTTCCTCGACCCGGTGGCGCAGGCACTTATGCAGAGATGTCGGAGGCGTCCAAGTCTTCTGTGGAGGAGGTCGCCAACTTGTAGCTGCTATGTTCCAGCACCAGTAGGCCCTTAGGTTTCCCGCTCACTCTGTATTCCCCTCTGAAGGCTGGAGCCTCTTCCTTGAATAAAGACTTGTTGATGAAGTCTTGTATTGTGTTGTTGATGTAGGCTTCAGGCCCTTGGCACCGCAAGGGTCCGAACTGACTTAGTTGAGGTAGGTAGCTCTTTGCCGATGTTGTGAGCTTGTCCCTCCGGGTCCTTAGCAGCACAAAGGACCCATAGGAGCTCGACAGTGTGGCTAACTCGTCCTCCCGAGTCCTTGGCAGCGCAAGGACTTGAGGGAACCTCGATCGTGTCGTTGGCTTGTTGAAGTTGGAGCTCCGAGTTCTCCACTTGTCATCGTGGTGGTGCCAACGTCCTCTCTGTGTGGTTCACCGTGATGGCCCCCTTGTTGGTGTGGCCCTTAGGTTGGGGCGCACATACCAAGCAGACTGGCTGGGGCAGGACGTCAGCAACGCACCCCGTGAGAGGTCCGGGACGCCAAGGACCTGTTCGGACCTGCACTGACATGCAGAGGAAAGGAGTAATTCATGCTCACTCGTCACTCTTTCCTGCTCCTAGTTTCGTTGTGGCTTACGGTCCTTAGCCGAGCTACAGGGCTTGGGTAATCCGGTGTGAGGGCATCCAGGTTATTGTTACAGCTTTTCTCAGGGGTATGAGCCGTCCGGCTCCCCGGTACTAAGCTGTCGCGCTGGAGAGGTAGAGTGTGCACGCTTAGGGTACGGAACCGGACTAAGCAGGCTACACACCCTGGACCTCCCGCTGGCGTTAGCCTTTTAGGGGAGGGACCATTCGGCACCATAGGGCTCCCAACAAATGAGACAATCAGAGGACCCCTGGTAGACCACAGGTACCTCAAGCGGACCCGCCTGCAGAAGGACAACACATCTCCTACTATCAGTAAGCACAAGAAAAAGTGACTGGCCACAAGTACGGAGTGGTACGGAAAGAAAGCACGAAAAGAAAAATGGGTGATGCCTGGAGTCCAGTTACTCTCTTGTCCGTAGGTGTGTACCTTCCGACCCCCAAGTACTCAGTTGTAGCACTGGAGAGGCAGTGCGGCAGGCTTAGGGTATGGAACCAAGCTAAGGAGGCTGCGCACCCTGTACCTCCCACGGGCGTCAACCTTTCAACGAGGGGACCTTCCAGCGCCACGGGACCTAGAACAAATATGTAGGACAGGTTCCAGGCATGCCATTTACAGTTGATATGTATGAATAGGCATAAACTGTAAAGAGATGGAGGGTGGGAGACGCAGGGTAAGATAAATTTTTCTCATATCAGGTTTATTCATAGGAGGAAACAGACTGTACAAGAAGGCAACGACCCGCTCCGGATGACAAGAGTAGCAGGACTCCACTGGAGTTTAGCTATTCTAAGTGCCGCTCCTAGACTCTATGACACCCTAATAGAGAAAAAGGTGCCCTACTGCTGCGCTAGGGATAGAACTAACGGAGGTGCTCTATGTTCCATGGACTGGGTAGAGGTACCCCATCCTCCGTGGCTAGGCGGACACACCCGGGGATGCATACTTGTGTCACTCGGAAGGAGCCCTCCAAGCAGGGGGAGAGTTTGCTCGCCCCTTCACGAGGAAGTATTCACCGAAGCACCAGGTCGCCCACCTCGAGCTATTACGAACCGTTGATGATAATGCCGGGGTGCCTGGCAGTACCGTGTGTTTCGAGCGGTTGCCTGCCACCTTCGCTCATCGACAAGGTCGAGATCTTCACGTCGAAGATGATGCTCTCTGTACGGTAGTTCTCAGGTGCCCCGAATGTCACTGGGGGGAAGATGCTACCGCACGAGAAGATAGGGTCCCGGCCCACATCAGAGAATGGACGTGAGGGGGTGAGCTGAGATATTGGGATCTGCAGCTTCTTGAAAGATGCAAGACTGATGACGCTGAGGGACGCCCCGCCATCGATCAACACATGGTAGAGCTTCACGTTGGCGATGGTCGGGGCGACGACGAGTGGCAGCGGCCCGGCTCCATCCATGTTCTTGGGGCAGTCGGAGGTGTCGATGCTGATCAGCGTCTCCACCCACTTGTGGTTGGGTGCCGGCGCGGGAGTTGGAGCAGCCGCTGCCACTGCTCGATGCAGGGTCTTGACAGCTCACCGGGACTAGATGTCGAAGGAACCTCTGTACATCACGTGGGGCACCTTACGCCGCTCGTTGTTGGCGCTGGAGTCGGAGTCGGAGTGGCCGTAGACGGACTTCAACACCCGCTTGGCATCTTGATACTCCATCTCCTGCTCAGCCCTGGCCTCAGGATCAACCTTCTGTTTGCCCTCCCGCTGGCGGAAGTGTGCACCATCTTGGTTCTGCCGCTGTTGCAGCTCACGTAAGCGTTCCACGAGCTTCTTGATCTCACGGCACTCACTGGCACCGTGGCGGCTGGAGTTGTGCACCAGGCACCATTCGCTGTCGTCGCTGCTGGACGACGGTCGTGGGCGCTTGTCAGTGCGTGGGGTACGGCTCCCACCGACTGCTGCTGCGGTTACAGTGGGTGCCTCGGCCAGATGCTTGTCCTTGCCTCCAACCTTCTTCTTCTTCTTGCCGCTGCCCTAAGCAGCGGCTTCACCGGCACTCCCTTCCATAGAGGCGGGTCGTGAGTGTCAGTCTCAGCCCTCTGCCACCCTGGCACACTTGTTCGCCAGGCTGAAGAGCTCAGAGATGTCTTGCACGTCGTGTGCGGCTAACTTCTCGAGCATCTTCTTGTCTCTGACGCCTTGATGGAAGGCGACGACGACGGAGGTGTTGAAGATGCGGGGGATTGTGTTCCTAACCTGGAAGAACCACTGGATGAAGGATCACAGTGATTCCCCCTCGCGCTGACGAACGGCCTGGAGGTCGAGCTCGCTGCCGGGGCCCGTGTAGGAACTCCCAAAGTTGGCTGTGAATCTCTAGCACAAGTCTTTCCAGGAGGAGATGGATCCTGGGGGAAGATTCAAGAGCCATGAACGAGCAGTGCCGGTCAGGGCTACTAGGAAGTAGTTGGCCATGACGGCCTTATTCCCTCCTGCAGCTAGGATGGAGGTGGAGTAGATCTGCCGGAACTCGGCAGGATTGACTGTCCTGTTGTACTTCTCTGGCAAGTGGGGCCAGAACTTGAGTGGCTAGACCACCATGCGAAGGTGCGGGGCAAGCGCCATGCAGCCCCGCCTGCTCCTGGAGAGGCAGGGGTCTACAGGGATTGCCCCGCTGGTACGGCGCTCAGGGAGCCAAACTATCCTTTGAGGTTGCGGCGCCTCTCGCGACGTCACTAGATGGTAATGCGGCCATCTTCGCTCACGCGGCAGCAGTCTAGCTCGGCCCTGAGGTCGGCTGTGGCCTGCTTGGCCGCCACGCGCGTCGTTGCCGTCCACGGACCACTGTCGGTGTATGCGACTGGGCCTGCGAGGGCTCGGCCCGCTGCCTTCTGTAGGCGGGCGTGTTCATGGCAGCGGCGATGAGGTGGTCGACGTCGTTGCACCACTGCTCTGCATCCCCTGGGGTAGCACCCTCGCCAGGGGGGTTGTGGAGACGAGTGCGTGGTGCAACTAGCACGCTCTCCGGGCTTGGAACTGATGGCACCGTTGCCACCGTGGGGGTAGAAGGCCGTCGTGAGGTAGCTGCTGTGGGCGTCGTGAGCACGCCAACCGTCTGATCACCTGCCTGGCCACATCTACCCTCCCTGGAGCGGGAAGTGGCCTCCTTGTATCCCCCTGGAGACGACGGTGAGTGGGGCGAGACGAGCCGCCAAGGGAATGGATGTTCACCATGTTGGTGATGCTCAGTCACCTAGGGAGCGTGAAAGCCCCCTACGTGGCACGCCAAATGTCGAAGTGTGAGCTGCGACACTTCCCCCGGTACCAGAGCAGTCCATGAAGGCTCATTGTTTGGAGGGGCTAACCGCCGCTACATCAAGCGAGGCTGATGAACACAGGTGAACACAAGGGTTCATATGGTTCGGGCCGCCGGAGCGTAAAACCCTACGCCCATGGAAGTGAGTTGTATTGTTTGTGCGTGTGAGTGAGTTGGCCGGGGATGCAAACCCTTTGTTGGTTGGCTGGCCTGGTCCTTTTATAGTCCAAGGCCGAGGCAGTTACAATGTGGCCCAGGGCCCGATAGCTGGCCCTATGGCTATCCGTACCCTATACATGCTCTAGGGCAATTACAACTATATGTGGAGTCGCTGTCGGTGGAGTTAAGGCATGCCGTCTGGCACGCTGAGCTCCTCTGACCGGGTGGAAGGTGATGATGAAGACGCCATCTTGTCATCGCGTCCTCTCGCTCTGCTAGGCGGCACTGTGCCACTGTCATGCCTCGCCAACCTGTCTTGTCACCGTAATGACAAACTGGTGGAGGGCGGAGGCGTGCGCCATGCGCCATGCTTCTGGGGAAGGCGGAAGTCTTGAATGCGCGGCCTGACGGTGCACTTCCTCATTGACTCCCAAGGACAACGGCCTACGACAGATCATGGGACACATGGCGGCCCCAGAGCCCTCCTCAGAGGGGAGGACGGGTTCAGAGCCCGGATACACGTGGCAGCTCCGGACCTCACCTAAGCGGGAGGCCAGGTCCGGGGCCAAGGGCACGTGGCGGCTCCGGAACCCTCCTCACTGGGGAGGACGGGTTCAGAGATTGAATACACGTGGCAGCTCCGGATCTCACCTCAGCGGGGAGGCCAGGTTCATGACCAAGGGCACGTGGTGGCTCCGGATCTCTCCTCAGCGAGGAGGACGGATTCAGAGCCCAGATACACGTGGCAGCTCCGGACCTCACCTCGGTGGGGAGGCCATGTCCGGGGCCAAGGGAACGTGGCGGCCCCGGAGTCCTCAGCGGAGAGGACGGTTTCAGAGCCTAGATACACGTGGAAGCTCCGGACCTCACCTCAGTGGGGAGGCCAGGTGTAGGATCGAAGAGCACGTGAAAAGCTACCAGAGGGGGGGATGAATGGTAGATTTAAACTTTTTAGTGGAAGCAACAAAAACCCCCTCAGCAGAAAATTGATCTGTTAAAGAGACCATGTATGCGACTGATCTAAATGAGTTCAATCATGACAAAAGTGGTATATATTATAGATAATCAGGTCATGAAGACACTACAACAAGAATCACGGAAATCCGTCAAGAAAAACTCAAGTTATGATCGAAAGATCAAGCGAGGGTCAATCTGTTCTATCGAGTAAAAACCAGACCTGCAACACTGCAAAGAAACTCGTGTAGGTCAGAAACTACAAATCCAATGACCATGAAATTTTCTCAGATGATATATAATCAAGTTTTGAAGACAACCATAAAAGAATCACATCAATTGGATCTGTAAAACTCGAGTTATAATCAAAACACCAAAGCACTGTCGTGCTGTCCAGAAATTCGACGAGAAATACTTGACAAAAACAAGTCGGACGAACAAGGCACAAAAGATCCTCTAAATTATGAATTTTATTGATCAAAACATAAGAGGAACAGTCTAATAGCATCTCACCACGAGCTCTGGCCTCCCTTGCTTATATAACCAGCCCAGAGGCCAACCCAATTCAAACTAGGACTCTAATCCTACTCAGTTTCTGAATTGAAACTTTTCACAACTGCTCAAGACTCTTCTATACGCAGATAGAAGCCTTCTTATGACTTCCAAACACCTTAGGAACGTATCCCACATTCCTAAAACAACTCAACTTCGTGTCCCACACGAAATCCTATCATAACCAACTCAAATCTTTCCATATTTGAGCCATAATCGACTCAGCCGCAACATGAGTCCATAATCCAGCCGGTTGGACTTTTCCTACCAATTCTTTACGTCCACATGTCTTCATCACGCCTTGGAACCATGTTGCCACGTCAATGCACTCCTTGCACACGTGCAAACACCTTCCAACGACGGCCATGATACCTTCATATGCATTGTTCTTGATCCAAACATGCTGCACGACCTCCCGATCAAGTCAACAACAATTCCTCCCGAACTTGGTTGTTGAACCTCATCTTCTCCCTAAGACTAGTTCAATGGATCCCGTCACCAGCCATATCTTGAACTCAAGCAACACCTGCATATGAACAAACAACCAATACTTTCGAGCACAAGTCCGTGACTTGACTCACGTTAGTTACGAAAACAACAACACCTTACGTGAACACCTCACATAAGCATGTTGCAAACCATAGCAAAATATTAACCACCGTAAACAGTCATAACACTTCAAGAACTTAGTAAAAAAATACTAAGAAAACTTTCCATAGATGTAAAGAAAGTTTGAAACACATGCATGGTAAAAATAGAACCATTGCGATTTAGCTCCGGACCTTGCCAAAGCTAACCGGACCTTGAGCCGGATCTTACCAAAGCTAGCAAAATCTAGCACCGGAACTTACCAAAGCTAGTCGGACCTACCGCTGGAGCTAACCAAACACATGTCAGACCTAGCCATAGCAAGTCGGACCTTATATCAGATCTTGTCGGAGCTCGGACCTAGAGTCAGACCTTGATAAAAAGTGTGTTTGGCAGAATTCAAAACTTTTATCGTCATAGCCAATGTATTCAACACACATAGGTCTCACAATCTCCCCCTTGATGAATGCATTGGCAACATCACTTAAAATCCAAAAATTGGCTTATTCACATGAAAAGTTTTGAAAACAATCAAATGAGAAAAGAAATTTTGAAACAAACTTTTTTCTCTTCCTATACATATTTCTCCCCCTTTGTAAATCAGAAATAAAATGAGAAGAAAAACAAAAATTCTCCCTCTGAGAAGAATCGTGCCAAAAAACTTGTGAATCATGCAATGTGTGATCAATTTCTCCCCCTTTGACAATGTATTCAGCAAGGTTCAAAAGAGAAATTTTAATTGTTATGAGCATATTTATAACATATACATATAAAACAAAGCTCATCCAAGCCATACTATCAAGTAACTTACACTATCACATCAATGAGATACATAAAGTAGTGTAAGCCATGCTAGAGATCAAGTGTAATTTTTAATTTAAGCAAGTCATGATCTCACAAACTTAACTATGTCAAGACCTGAAAGCATGACACTTGTTGCTGCATTTTAATTATTTTTCAAAGCATAAATTCAGATCATATGACATTTGCAAGAGTTTATATGCCGCATCAGCCTTATTCTAACCAACCAAGCCAAGCCCATGTCATTTGACAATCAGAAAGCTTATGGACATGGTTTTATTCATGCACAACTTCTTCCAAGTTCATATCTAAGTGCAATGATAAGCCATCTCAAAAGAAGAAGTGTGATGCATGCATATTCTCTTGGTCTTTTTCTCAATTTTTCATTTGAACATAAAAGCTCAACATGTGAATAGTTGATTGATTATTTTTTCATTATTAAAAGCACTTGTGAGCATGCAACAAGTTTGTAACAACAAGAAAGTTCGATCATGACCAGATTTAGTGTAAATAATTATTCCAATTACTAATCATGGCAAAAACTATAAAATATATAACATGAGTAATGTAGTAAGAACTTTCAGCATATAAAAGGAATCACAAAGTCATATATGTATGAAATACTATGCTCATATTATTTTAAATTCAGATTCACACATAGACTTCCCAAGTTTCAAAACTCCCCCTCAATTTAAGCCCTGAGGATGCATAACCGCTATTCACTACGAATGAAAAAAACGAGTGAAATCCAAATGTTTTGTAAAAATGTCAGCCAATTGTTGTTCGGTATCTACATGGTGAAGCACAATGTTTCCTTTTTCAACATTATCACGGAGAAAGTGATACCTAATGTCAATGTGCATTGTTCTCGAATGTTGCACGGGGTTTTTAGCAATGCAAATGGCACTAGTGTTATCACAAAATAGTGGAACACTATCTAGATCAACCCCATAGTGAGACGACCCCACGGTCTTGTCGAGCCAGGATCACGCTGAGGGGTGCTGCGTTGAACAACACCGGATAACACACGTCAACGGTACAAAGCGGAAGCAAAATTTTATTACATCAACAAGTTTATGAACATGTTTACATCAAAATAAGTTCAGTCTACACTCACGGGCGTAGACTAAGCATCAAGTGCACGTTCAGCCCTTGAACGTGTCCTTGCTAGCACACACGCACACTAACTCTGCGGCGTGCACGACTCCCACTCGACGGGGTCCCCCTCCTGGGGTTCCGTCTCCTCTTCAGGAGTCCCTTCCTCATAGAACCCTGCAAAAGCTTCAAACACAAGCAGTGAGCACGAAGGCTCAGCAAGTCTGACCCGTCTCACCTAACATGGAACTTCTACATGAGGGGTGATGGGTACATGAGGTAAAAATCATTTGCAAGGACTCGCCTAATTAGTAGAACCTTACTTTCAAGTTTTAGCAGCAGGTTGTGGAGAACCTTACGCTAAGGCACATGAGAGAGCCGCAATCAAACAAGAAACGCATTTCTCTCATGTACTTTGCCCAAAGTTGAAAGGAACTTTAGTTAGCTCTAAACTACAACAAACCATTAACAAGCAAAGTCCATCTTTCAATCAGCAGCATTTTAACATGTATCTAGCCTGTTCTTTCTACGTCACGGTACAGTGAACAAGTGGTACTCACTGACCGCGAGGGATGGCGATTATAATCGATTTACACCTGCAGGTTTACCCGAACAACCCGTCATGTACGCCCGTACTCGATGTTGCCTACAACAACCATCACGGACGCCGTACGCAACCACCTTTCGCCCGTCAGCCAAACATTGAACCGTCCCATCGTCCCGAGCAAGAGGTCTCTGCACGCGCATCTCAGTGCCGCTAGCCGGTTTACACCTCAAGCTCTCAACCTACCCTCTGAACGACGGGCAATGCCTCAATACCCAGCTACCCGAGTTACATCGGTTTCCCGGTTCCCATATAGCCGGTAGGTCTTCGGTACTGTTCTAGCTTGTTCAACAGGCCCGCACACGGCTCGGTCCTCAATCGACGCAAGTGGATCTACAGCACACAGGCCACAAAGTCCTGCTGCCCTTACCCTCCGCTTGGTTTCATTTTCTTGCCATGTGTTTCATGTGCTATCACTACCCGAGTCGAGTGCCTCTAGCCTATGCTCGCGAGTAGTTCCAACTACTCGACTTGTACCGAATCCTACTCTATCTTAGCATTGCAGTAGCTAACGGGGTCTGCCATCCTAAACCCAACCCATGGTTTTCTTGGCTATGCAGTTGGGTTTCCAAACAAGACTCTAATGCAAAGAATAACGTAATCAAGTATGTGCTCAAAACAATAAAACTTGTAAAAGGTTAATGCAAACCGGAGCTTGCCTTGCTGCTCTTGGTCGTAGGCTAGCTGTTCTTCCGGAGTAAGGAAGTCTAGGACTTCGGGTTCCTCCTCGACCTTAGCGACTACATGATAGAAGCAATACATGTATTAATTTAATGCAGTTGTATTAACTTTTAAACTTGTGAAGTCCATAACTCTTACTAGACAAGCCCAATGACTGTGAAATTTTTACTGTGGCTTGGTTACAACCTAAACAGAGACTTGGTCAAGTTTTAGTTGCAGCAAAGCTCATTTGAGCCCTCCACAATTAATCATGTACTTGACCTTAATTGAAGGCTTTTAGGGTGTTCTAAGGATTTTTCATGAAACAAACTATGACTTTCTGAAAACTAGATTTTCAGAGGGTTATAATGGAGTTGGTCTCACTTAATTTGAATGTCCCTAGCTAAAGATATGAGCTAAACAATTTCAGAGAAAATTCTGAAAATGTTTCTGAACATTTTCTATTTTCTCTGGAACAGTTTCACTAATCACACCATTAGGTGGATCAAGTGAGCTCAAATGGGTCTTAAATTTTTATGGTAGTTCAGGGATATTTTGGTGAACATCCCAGCAAAATTTCAGGATTTTCCTCCACAGGATTCTCCAGATAAAATTCCTAACAGTTTAAACTTTGAGGAATTAATTCTGGAGAAACAAAGGTTTTCATGAAGTGAAATTTGATTTGCTGGAAAGTGCTCAGAGAGCTGAATCCAGCAAAATTTGGTTCACTCGATTTGGAGCTTTCTAGCCAAAGTTATGAGGATTTGAAGTTTGGAAGAATTCTGAAAATTGGGGGAAAAGTTTAAACTCGCGGGGGCCCGCGGGGACACGTGTTGCGCGCGGAGGTGTCCGGCACACCGAGGCCCAAAGGGTATTTGCGTGCCAGCACAGCCGATCCCGGCCGCAGCCCGATCCTAATTTAAAATATCGGTCGCTGACAGCTGGGGTCCACCCCCTTCTTCAACCTCCCGACGCCCGCGCTCTGCCGCCGGGGAACCTCGCCGGAGAGCTCGCCGGCAGCTTCTGTGGAGCTCCAAAATTCACCATCTTGGCCGCCCCTGCCTACTTTCACTCGGGGAACAGGATTTTGGGGTCAGCTCGTCATGACAACGGCCGGTGCATGGTCGGCAACGAGCCGCCGTCTCGGAACAACTTCGGCCGTGTCGGCTGACTTCCCTAGCACCTCAACTACGCGAGCAACCGGTCGGGAAGCATCAGTGGACCTCAGGGAAGGTCGACATGATCTTGAGGCAGCTCGGGGAAGGCCCGAAGTAGGTCCTCACCGTGCGCCCGAGATCTCCCGCTTGCTCCGCCGTTGGTAAACCTCGAATTAGGCCGGTTGCAGAGGTTCTCCGGCCAAAAGTTGTCAAGGCAACTTGTGCGTTACCGTGTCTAGTTTGTGTGAGGGTGGATTGAGGCCCTCTAATCCTTTCTAGTGTACGAATTTGATAGAACCACGCCCGAAGGTCGTTCTGCACACAGAAAGGGGAAAACTGGAAATTCGCCACCGGTGAGCAACCACTCGAGCTGTGGCTCGGGGGTGAGCAGCACCGGTCACCAGCGCGTCCAAGGGTGCTCTGGCTCAGGTGTGACAACGCCCTGGTTGGGCTGTCCACGGGAGTCCGAGGTGCGGCGGTTTTAAGTCACCTAATTGATCTTTCGGCATAGCCGAGATCAATCGGTTTCAGCTGAGTTTTAGCAACGGGGAGGAAGGAGAAGAGTTCCTAGTACCTTGCCGTAACTCGAGAGGGGACGAGAAGGCTGTGATCGGCGCTCTCCGATCGATTCCGAGCTGCGGAAGGAGTTTGCCGGCGCTGAGTTCTTGTGGGGAAAGAAACGGGCGAGACTTCGGCCGAGGAGGGGGGGAAACGCCTTAAGAAGGCCCTGAACCGCCTCACGCCCGCGCGTGGCCAAGCAGCTGATGGCGCGGCGCCTCCCCTCGGTGGCGATCGCAGCGGTGGCTCGGCGACCCGAGTGATAAAAGTCTCAGTCGGTTGATTCTTCTGTGTGGCTGACATGTGGGACCCACCCGGGGTTTTAACCTCTGAAATTTACTCCTAATCACTGTTGTAAACAGTGAGCCCCAAAATACCCATGGTGATTCAAATTATTCACCCATGAGCCATTTGACTTGATCAGAATTCAATTTGGGTTTGGTTTGAATGAATTTCAGCACAAGTTCAGTTTTGAATTCAAATAAAGTTTGAATTTGTCCCACTTAGCTCATGTCAAGATCAACTCCAAATGGAGTGAAAATTGGTGTGTGAGCTCACAAAAATGTGCTGAATAAGAATATGCCTCCCACTTTTAAATTCATGGGCTAAAAACAGTTTGAATTTGAATATGGTTTCAAACTGCCCTCTTTCTAAATATACCCAAAATGACCTCAAAAAGGTTTTGAAGATGGGTGAAACTTGGCATGGACATCCTTAGCAATGTGTAGGAGTTTTCATATGTCCAGCCCACCTATATCACATGTGGGAAATACCACTTTTGCAATATGTGAGTTTGTTCTCTAATGAGCATGTTGATGGTGGTTACTTGCTCTTCATTTGTGTTCATCAACTTACTTCAAATGAAGTGTGTGGTGTGGTGATGAACACTTCAAGTAGGTGTCAAAACTGAGGCCCTTACACATAGTCCTTAAGTATTTGAACAATCCAAAGAATTTGTGAGCAAGTGCTAGCAGCAGCTAAATATTCAGATTCAGCTGTGGATTGTGCGGCTGAATTTTGTTTTCTAGAGGACCAAGCAACAAGTGAATCACCAAAAAAATGAAGAGCACCCGAAGTACTTTTCCTATCAATTCTACAACCCCCAAAATCAGCATCCGAAAAAGCTTTCAAAGTAACGGTTGAGGGAGAAGGAAGAAAAATCCCAAGTTTTTGAGTTCCATGTAAGTAACTGAGAATTCTTTTGATGGTTTGACGATGTGAAGCACGTGGAGAAGCTTGAAATCGTGCACGAAGACATACGCTGAATTGTATGTCCGGTTTTGATGCCGTGAGGTACAAAAGTGATCCAATCATACTTCTATTTTCTTTTTATCCACGGGTTCACCATCTTCATCAAGTTCAAGTGTCGTTGCTGTACCCATTGGTGTCTGAAGATACATGCTTTTGTCCATGTTGAAGCGCTTAAGAAGGTTTCTTGTATACTTTGTTTGATGCACAAAAGTACCCTCCTTGGTTTGCTTGATTTGCAGCCCCAAAAAGTATGTGAGTTCTCCCATCATACTCATCTCAAATTCTGAACTCATCATAGCGAAAACTTGGACACAAGATCATGAGAAGCACAACCAAAGATAATATCATCCACATACACTTGAACGAATAATGAGTCATTGACATGCTTAAGCACAAAAAGAGTTTTATCAATCTTGCCCATGGTAAACCCCTTTTCAAGTAAGAATGTTTTTAACATATCATACCATGCTTTAGGGGCTTGTTTAAGACCATACAAGGCTTTGGACAGTTTGTAAACATGATTAGGAAAATTTGGATTTTAAAAACCCAGTGGTTTCTTGACATAAACCTCCTCATCTATGTAGCCATTAATGAAAGGACTTTTAACATCCATTTGATATAACTTGAAACCTTTAGATGCAGCAAATGCTAACATAATTCTTATGGCTTCTAATCTAGCAACAGGAGCAAAAGTTTCATCAAAATCTAGTCCTTCAACTTGTATGAAACCTTAAACAACCAATCTAGCCTTATTCCTAACCACAACCTCATCCTCACTTTGTTTATTTTTAAACACCCATTTAGTTCCGATTAGAGTGTGACCTTCAGGTGGAGGTACAAGTTTCCAAACATTATTTCTTTCAAAAATTCTAACTCTTCTTGCATGGCAATAATCCATGATTCATTAGTGAGTGCGTGTGATATATCTTTGGGTTCAAAAGAAGCAACAAATGCAGAATGAGCATGAGAGTTTGGATCACAAAACCTAGACCGTGTGACTCGTTTGTGCAAGCTTCCAGTTATTTGTTGTGGAGGATAACTTTTGAGGACCCGGATGGGAGTAGACAATTCACAAGCTCCTTTGTGAGGGAGCCACGCCCGGAAATCGCAGTGGGTGGTGCCGTGCGATGCGGCACCCAACAGCAAGCACGAGAAGAGATGTAAGAACATAACGGAACCATTTTTTTACTCAAGATAAGTTCTTTTACAACATAAGTACATACGCAGCAGAAATTAAAACTAGCTGGACAAACTACTCACTTTCGACCCTAACTACGCCGAAGAGAAGTCGTTCAGCCCGTGAACGCTTCCTACTAGCTTCACCAAAGAAAGGCAGCGGCTAGGTTTCCAATGAGTTGAACAAATCGTGAGGTTCGTCGTCTCACCGAACAACCCTCTTCATAGCAGGCATCCTGCTACCTGCAAAAACAACTCAGAAGCAACCGTGAGCACTAAGGCTCAGCAAGACTTAACCGTCACTCCTAAACATGTAACTCTAAATGCAGGGGTAGTAAGACAGTAGGAACAGGAATTTACAAAATGCAGCTTGACTAAACTTGATCCTTATATTAAGTTCTTATAGCCTTCATTTTAGTGGTCCTCACGCCTCACAACATCGGAAGTCCACAATCAAACAAGAAACGCTTATCCCGATGTTGCTAGCCTAAGGTGGAAATGAAATTTAGTTGGCTCTATATCTACTTCAGTCGAGGTTCCAATACAGTGATTAATCCACAAACAGCAAATTAAGAGACTTAGTTCCTCTTCTTACTACGTCACGGCGCAGTGGGCAAGTATGATCAATCCTCTTCCACGAGCGACGGTGACTCGAATCAATAACAACCCGGAATACACGACACATACACCCGCCTCGACAGACTCTCTCAAGAGCTCTTTCTTACGTTGTATGCAGCAACCTTTCACACGACACCCCGATATAAAAAAATTCTTCACGCCGAGCATGATGGTCCTCTACGCGGACACGTCGAAGTTGCCCGCTAAAGGATTTACACCTCCCGCCTTCTCAACGTCATTCCCAAGTGAAGGATGAGTTTCTATATCACAGTCCATCGAGTTACATCGGTTTCATCGGTCCCATACCCCACTATATATCCGGTACAGCTCAATCTTGTCCAGCAGGGCCGCATACATACGGTCCTTAACCGACACGGACGGGGCTACAACCAACCTCCAAATTTGCCTTACCATCCCGGTCCAGGCCAAATGTGGTCTCAAGCATTGTCACACCCATCGCAGGTCGAGACCAACCTTGAGCGCTCCATCCTACAGGAACATCCCCGTCCCCATATCATTTTCATGAGGGTGCTCTTATCATCAAACATCTCACGAGTAACTCCATTACTCGACCTTTCTCGCGAGTAGCTTTTTACTACTCGACTTATACCAAGCTAGCTACAACATTAGCCTAGCATCTACAACAAGGCCAATCCTACACTAAACCTTCTACTCAGGGTTGTAAAAGCCATGCAAGTGGCTTTCAATCATCCTAGACATAATGCACAATATCAAGTCTAATAACCATGAGGTGAAGTAAAGAAAAATTTAAAACGGTAACGATATGC
The DNA here is from genome assembly GCA_030760725.1 of Neostapfia colusana. Taxonomy (NCBI): domain Eukaryota; kingdom Viridiplantae; phylum Streptophyta; class Magnoliopsida; order Poales; family Poaceae; genus Neostapfia; species Neostapfia colusana. The sequence continues at coordinate 102,912,774 of JASWHV010000007.1, forward strand.
AAACCGGGGCTTGCCTTGCTCAACTGTTTTGTTAGAAGCTAGGAGTTAGTCTTCCTCCGGAGAATCCGCCAAACTCATCACGAGATGGAGATCCTCACTGCAGAGTCGAGTCCTCGTCGAACGTCGACGTCACGTGCTATTGAGATGATTTATGCACATGTATTCAAAAGTAATTTAGAAAATGATTCAAAGTTATTGTACAAGTTAACTCACACATAAGAGGGATAAAAACAGCAAGGTTTCTGTTGTTGGATCTAAACCTTAGAGATGATGAAAAGCTAGGTGAAAAGGGATACTAGTAATCACCATGTGATTAAGTCCATTATATGAACACTTAAACCTAAAAGATGGTAGCTCAAGTTCCAGAGGTCCAATGAATCTGAAAATTTAACCACAGCTTCTATGGTAGGTATTTAGGAAGTGTACAAAGATTGAGCTCATGAAATGGCTTCATGTGAGCACAACAAATCCTTATGTGGTTTTCACTAACCTGCCTTTACCCCCTATATATTAAACTTTTCTATGCTCCAAAGTAGACTTTTTGTGAAGTACAAAATGTCCTGAGTCCATAGGAATTTGTTTTACCATTTTTGGAGTTTCCTACATGGAGATATGGATTTTACAAAGATTGGGGAAAAGCTGAAAATGTCTCTGTTCATTTTCCCATTTTTCAGAGACATAAGGAATGAACACATCATTTGACCAAGCAAATGCGTCCAATGCTTCTGAAATTTTTACTGGAGTTCATGGAATTTTGGAGAATGTCCTGTCCAAATTTGTGAATTTTCCAATAAACAGAACTCTTGTAAAAATTCATACAAATTTTCCTTAAATGAATTAATGAGCCAAATCCAGGGATTTTCATAAACATTGGGCTGCATCCCTGGATAGTACTCTTTGAGAGGAATCCAACAAAATTTGTTTCACAATTTTTGGATATTCCTACACAAAGTTATGGCTCTTCAAAGTTTGATCTAAATTTGGAATTCAAATTAACCGAGAATTGTTCAAACTCTGACTGCGGGCCACAGGGCCACCTGTCGACCGCTGGAAACCGAGCCACACGGGCCACAGAGTATTTCCCGCATTGCCACAATTCGATCCGAGGCCACAGAAGATCTAACCCCTCGTAACACAGACTGACACGTGGGCCAGCCCCCGTCTTCGTCTTCCTCCAGCAGCACGTGCTCCCGCGCCGCCGAGCTCGCCGGAGCTCTCGCTGGAAGTGGGTTCCGGTGCTCGGAGCTTGCTGGTTCTCGCTGCCCCCATGTATTCTCGTGCAAGGAACACGTTGCCGGGCTTATCTCAGACCGACGACGGCCGGAAACCTAGGTGTGACGGCGACAGTGGCTGTGGGATCTCCGGCGATGTCGCTAGGGCGATATATCGCACTAAACACGTCGCTGTTTGCTCGTACAGCACCACTGCACCAAGTAGAACACGGATACAACCTCTGATCTCGCTGAAACTCGCCGGGAGTATGACCTCACCGTCGGGCTAGGTCAAAATCCGGCGAAAATCAAAAAACTCGATGAACAGCGGCTTTGCTCGATGGTCCTCGGTGGTTCTTGATCCTATGGGCGCGCACGGAGGTATAGAAGGTGTATGCTACGTTGTGTGTGGAGTGGTTTGACGTGTGGGATGAATTTGCCGGTTTTCTCCCCTCGGTTATTATTGCATGTCGACGGAAAAAATGAAATTCCGGTGAGCACCGTCCATGACAGGCAGCCGGGGTTGCGGTGAAGCGAGTAGGGGTATCGGCGAACCTTTTTGCTTTTGAAACTCGAGGGAAGAGGCTCTGTGGTGGTCGGGCGACGGATTCTTGCAACGGCGTCTTCACTCGGTGCCGTGGAGACAACTGAGCTCGACGCCGAGGTTCCCGTGGGTTTAGCACCGGTGCCTTGCGTCGGCCACGTTCATTGAGGCCTGGCGATGCTGTGGAGATGTTCAGCGCGGTGTGCAGCGGCTTGGTATAGCCGGCCGGTGGTGAACCGATCGAGCGCACGCCGTCGGGGAAGAAACTGCTCGGGGAGGCAGGGTTCAAGCGAAAAAGTGCGCTGTCGTTGCGAGGAGCGGGTGGCCGAGCTGTGGCCGGCAGGGATATTTGAGTCGATCGCAATCGAGGCGGTTCACTCGTGGAGACAGCCGGGAAGCCTCGGGCGCGTGTGCTGTCACCGCTGTGCTGCTGCTGTCACGCGCTCGGAAGAGGAGAAACAGAGACCGGGGTTCCCTCTCACAGACAACTGGGCCCCAGTGAACAGGCCGAGAGACTTAAGGAGCAAGTCTATTTGGCTCAATGGCATGTGGGTCCACCCCTGCTCCTCCCCAAAAGATCTTCCAAATTTGGCACAAAGCAAATTTGAATCCTGAAGAGCCCAGATTCAAAATCTGTTTGGAATTGTGACATGGTTTTCTTCAGTTCAAATTTAAATTCAAATTTCAAAGAAATTCATAGGCCCCTTTGATACTCATATCAAAGCACCTCTAAATTTTCTCAAAATTTGGCTCCCTCATAATTCGGACCTGAAGAATTCAAATATGCCATCTGATTTTTGAGTTGGCCATTGCAAATACCACTTCTTAAACAACAGTTTGGATTTTTCCTTTTTGAAAATGGCCCTCTTCTCTTTGAAGTGAACCTTTTGGTTCAAACTGAGTTTAAGGTCCTATTGCACATGCCAACACTTATATGATTAACAAAAGTTTTTGCAAGTCCCATTTCATGGATTTAAACTCAACTTTATTCATAGATCAAGTTTTCCATTTACAAGTTTTTGGGACTTTTACATTTCTCCCCCCTTAAAAGAATCTCGTCCCGAGATTACAAAAGAAAGAAGAAGGGAGAATGACTACTGGACATATGGTAGAAACAAGTCAGGAAAATTTAAACGGAGAAAATCCTCGCTTTCCCACGTGGCTTCATCAGCGGTGTGGTTGCTCCACAAGACTTTGTAAAATCGCAATGTCCGATTTCTTGTGGCGCGAGTCTTCTCGTCGATAATCTATATCGGATACTCAGAATAAGTGAGATCCGGTTGAAGATCCTCAATGTTCTCCATATGAACTGCGGTTGGGTACTTAAGACATTTCCGCAGCTGAGAGACGTGGAAAACATTATGAATACTCGAAAGTGACGCCGGTAGCTCCAGACGATAGGCCACGGGTCCGCATATCTCAGTGACTGCAAACGGCCCGATGAATCGTGGAGCGAGCTTTCCCTTCACTCCGAACCGATGAACCCCTTTCATCGGAGAGACATGAAGATAAACGTGGTCCCCGATGTCGAAGTGAAGAGGTCGACGTCTTTTGTCTGCATAACTCTTCTGCCGAGATTGAGCAGCCTTTAAATTGGCTTGAATCACTCGCACTCGTTCCTCGGCTTCATTCACCAGATCAATCCCGTAGACCACTCTCTCGCCGGACACACACCAATTCAATGGTGTGCGGCACTTCTGGCCATAAAGAGCTTCATACGGGGCCATCTTGATGCTGGATTGATAACCATTATTATATGAGAATTATGCTAACGGTAGATGGTCATCCCAATTCTTCCCATGGTTGATGACACATGCCCGTAGCATATCCTCCAGAATCTGATTTATCCTCTCCGTTTGACCATCAGTTTGCGGATGATACGCTGAACTCCGAATTAACTTGGTTCCCAAGGAAGCATGCAGTTTCTCCCAAAATCTGGACATAAACAACGCACCTCGGTCAGACACGATGGTGCGGGGAACCCCGTGTAAACACACGATTCTCGAGATGAACAGCTCCGCATACTTCTTCGCCACATATTTGGTATGGACTGGAATAAAATGTGCTGTCTTGGTCAAACGATCGACGATTACCCAAATAGAATCATGCTTATTGCTGGTCATGGGTAAACCGACGATGAAGTCCATACTTATGTCTTCCCACTTCCATGCCGGAATCTTCAGCGGTTGAAGTGGTCCGGCTTTCCTCATATGGTCGGCTTTAACCCGCCGACACGTATCACACTCGGATACGTATTTTGCAATCTCTCTTTTCATCCGTGTCCACCAGAACTTAGATTTCAAGTCCTGGTACATCTTACTGCTTCCCGGATGAATGGAGTACTTGGATAAATGTGCTTCATCCAGTATCTTCCTCCGCAATTTCATGTTTCGGGGTACCACTATGCGGTTGTTAAACCATAGAGTACCCTCTTCATCTTTGCGGAACATCTTCAACTCACCGCTGTCCACTCTCCTCCGGATGTGAGACACACCCCTGTCTCTCTTCTGAGCCTCTACAATCTCATCTCGGATTGTAGGAATAAGAGCGAGGTTGAACAACGATCCGTAGGGAACTAAGCGCAGGCTTGGTTCTCCTTCTTCATGTGCAGCCATGGCTAAATGGTGAACGTGGCTTTCCGACTAAGTGCGTCGGCAACCACATTCGCTTTGCCCGGATGGTAATGAATTTCAAGTTCATTGTCCTTGATCAATTCCAGCCATCTTCGCTGCCTCATATTCAGTTCCTTCTGTGTGAAGATGTACTTCAAGATTTTGTGGTCAGTGTAGAGATGTACTAGATTGCCTAGTAGATAATGTCTCCACATTTTCAATGGTAAGACCACTGCAGCTAGTTCAAGGTCGTGCGTCGGGTAATTCTGCTCATGACCCCTGAGTTGTTGGGATCCATACGCGACCACACGTCCTTCTTGCATCAACACACAACCCAAACCGATGCCGGATGCATCACAATAAACATCAAACGGCTTCGTTGTGTCCGGCTGGGCCAAAACTGGAGCTGTAGTGAGATGCTTCACTAAAGTTTGAAAAGCTTGTTCTCATGAATTACTCCAATCATACTTGGTGCTTTTCTTCAACAGCTCCGTCATAGATTTAGCGACTTTGGAGAAGTTTGGAATGAATCTCCGGTAATAACCCGCTAAACCTAGGAAACTCCTCACTTCATGAACAGATGTTGGAGATTTCCAATTCAGCACTTGCTCGATTTTACTTGGGTCCACAGCGATGCCTTCCGCTGAAATAATATGCCCAAGAAACGGCACTTTGCTGATCCAAAACTCACATTTACTGAACTTTGCATATAGCTTGTGATCCCTCAAGCGTTGGAGTACAATACGCAAATGTTCAGCGTGTTCTTCTTCTGACTTTGAATAGACCAAGATGTCGTCGATGAAAACCACGATGAACTTGTCTAACTCCGGCATGAACTCAGAGTTCATGAGATACATAAAGTGAGCCGGAGCATTGGTCAACCCAAAGGACATGACAAGATATTCATAAATACCATATCTTGTTGGGAACGCCGTCTTAGGTACATCTTCTGCCCGGATTTTTATCTGGTGATACCCGGACCAAAGATCCATCTTGGAGAATACCTTAGCACCCACTAGTTGATCGAACAAAATATCGATGCACGGTAGTGGATACTTATTCTTGATAGTGACAGCATTCAGTGGACGGTAATCTACGCATAGTCTCAAAGTCTCGTCCTTCTTCTTCACGAAGAGTGCGGAACAGCCCCAAGGTGGTGAACATGGGCATATAAAACCTTTGTCCATGAGGTCATTAAGCTGCCCCTTCAATTCTGCTAGCTCCTTTGGTGCCATTTTGTATGGTCGCCGAGAAATAGGTGTTGTTCCCGGTGCGAGTTCAATCTTGAACTCTACATCACGTTCGGGCGGCATGCCCGGCAAGTCTTCGAGAAACACATATGGATATTCACATACCACTGGAATATCCTCAAGTTTAGGAGCTTCAATCTGATGCACTGCTGCAACTTGTTGTGATGGATCTACAAGGTTCAATGTGTTGCAACCGTGTATTGGGGAATTTAGTTGGACAGTCCGAGAGCTGATGTCAAAGATAGCTCCATAATGTGTCAACCACGACATCCCCAAGATATTATCAATCCTTTGGCCTTTGAGTATGATAAGGCTCGCAGGATAGATGTTTCCACCCAAACATAAAGGTGCCCGTGAGACCATCTCATCTGTTGATATCTTGCCTCCGGGTGAGCTGATATAAAACGGATGCTTAACTGTGCTAAATAGAAGATTATTATTCAGCACATAGTCTCTGCTAATAAAATTGTGGGTGGCCCCGGAGTCAAACAAAATGAAAGTGGTCTGTTCATGTAAAGTGAACATGCCCGCTAAAACTGGTTCGCCTTTTGCAATGTCCTCAATAGCAGTGTAATTAACCCTGCCAGCTTTTGAAAGATTCTTCTTTGAAGGTTCATGATGCTGATCTGAGCATTGACGAGACAACACATGAGTGTGACTCTGCTCAGCACCACGACGATTTCGTGTTGTAGAAATTCTCAGCTCTCTACCAACATGAGGTGGAGATGATTCGTGCGTAGCTGGTTGCAGTAGGGTTACACGAATAATTTCTGACATCTTCTGTTGAGGTGGAGGCTCATAAGTGATCAATTCCACCGTGGTTGTGAGAGTTGCACCACTGGCTGAATTTGTTGCCTAACTGGTGAGTAATACCGCACTCGATAGTTCGGACGAACCTCGATATAGTGGTCTGGCGGTATACTTCTTTTCAACTCTGCTTCACGTCGGAGATGCATGTCTTCTTTAATGATAGCGGCATTTACCAACTCATTGTAAATACCGTTATTGAACAAAGTCACTTGTTCCTGAAGTTTGACATTCAAACCTCGGAAGAAATACTCGTACTTCAATGCTTCCGAGTCTACCATATGAGTGGCGTATTGCATCAAGTCTTCAAACTCTTTGAAGTACTCGTACGCTCTCCTTTCCCCTTGCTTTAACTCTAGAAAGTCTTGATACTTTGTTCGTAGAATTCCCGAACAAATGTGACGTGCCCGGAAAACATTCCGGAATTCATCCCATGTCACTCGATGACCTTCAGGAAGAGTAGCGATGTACTCCGCCCACCAAGCTCCAGCGGCTCCGTGGAGTTGTTGAGCGGCAAATAGAGTCTTCTGATATTCATCGCACTCAAGCATATCGAATTTGGCTTCAATACATTGAAGCCAATGAGCCGACTCCAACTGTTCTTTCGCTTCCGAGAAAACCGGTGGTTGTCTTGCTAAGAAATCCAGATAAGTGCTTGGTGGGAGATTTTGCTGTAGTGTCTCCTGTCGTATGCTTTGTCGCACCAACAGATCCAGAGACTCAGCCATCTTTGCCAAGATTCCCGCCAATCCGGTTGATGATGTCGGCACTTCTTGTTGTGGTGAATTACTTTCGCCGTGTCGACTCACCAACCTCACTCCTGGAATGAGAACGATCCATGCTGCAAGAGTGAGCAATCTACGGTTAAAATTCAACTTTAAACTCAACTTGAATTGAAAACCTAACCGTAAAAGCATCACATCAATATTGCAGCACTACACAAGCTAACTAGGGTTTCGACAATTCTGAAATCTACCAAACGGGAGCAAGTTTGTCCAAACCCTTAATTCCAACAGTAGGACAAACTGAAAAATAACTCAAGAACATGTTATGGAGCTTAGAGAAGTCTGAAACATCCCTGTCCACAACAAGTCTTAAGTTACATAGGCAATAAGCACTACTCTGTTCAGAATGACCAATTGATGTTAACCCCAGAATTTGAATATGAAAATGGAAATTTCATGTCTCAAGTTGAATATCAAAGTTATAGTTAACTTCAATATCTTTCAAGCGAGTATTCATTTGCCTTTATATCTGTTCTGGATCAAAAGTTGTGATATTTCAAAGATAACAGAAATCTGGAACAATTTTGACAGCACCACCTTTGAAAGTAGCTGTTTTGTCCGCAAAATTTCATCACTTTAAACTCCAAATCTGGAAAAAGTTTGAACTACAAAGTCATAGCATATATCACAATCTTTCCAAAGGTGTATTACTTGACCCTTATAAAATTTTCTACAGAAAATTATGGTCGAAATACAAAAATTTCCAGAGAGCAATTTGTGCCTGCCCTGTTTTTGGGCAGTTCACACTCCTGTGAGAATTTCCTCCATTTGGAGGGTGATTCTGATCTGTAGTTATGCTGAAGAGTTGTAGAAGACTTCAATAGCTTTCCATAAATGTATCACTCACCTCCATTGGTTCAACCAAACAAAAGTTATGTCCTGTTCAACTTCAGAAAAATTCTGCCATAAACAGGGGAGGTTATTCCTAAGTCTCTGTGAATAAATCTATACTCCCAATTGACTCTTAGGTTCAATATAGGAGTTCATTACCCCCTAATAGAATCCTAGACTCCAAATGTACTCTTTTTCTTTTCAAACCTTCCTTTTCATGCAGTTCAAAACACATCACGGTACTACGTTTTCTCACCAAATTAAAATCCTAACCGGCTTTATACCCGGCGTATACGTCTCAAGTGGTGGCACTAAAACGATCACTCACAAACGTTGTCTACACGACATGTACTAACGTGGTTAAGGTACCTGCAGAAAACCACTCAATAATGATGCACACAATAGTTTTATCATTTCAGGCAGGTCCATATCATAGTAAAAGCATACGCCCCGTATCATTGCCATACGGGCCGTCCTTGAGTCAAGTCACGTCTCAAGGTACATGATCAGGTTATTCACCACCCGACGGGCACTCCACACCTTTGCAATAAAGCACACCGGTGGAACAGCGCTTTCGTATGCCCCATAGGACATGAAGAGTCCTAAAGAACACACTTCGTGTTACAAACCACACGATGGGGTGTCCTCCTCTTGCCTCTGTGTTTGCGCACTGGAGGCTAGTGCCATTCATATGTCTCTAAGACATGAAGAGTCTTAGAAAACATATTCACTTCCCATCCATTGCCGAATGGAACATCCCACACTACTTTCCTCGTATGGATGAGCTAACCGAAATTGATCCACTTTCGGTGGCGTTCCTTACCATTCTTACCTCCACATAGGTGCGTCGTTACAGAATTGAAATACTGAATGATAACACACTGTTAGCTTGCCACCTTAAGTAACTATGCTTATAATACTCCTTAGGTGGGCATACTATACGTTCCTCACTCGTACACCTCTAAGTTTTCAAAAATATGCTCTTTCCATGCGTGCTATTCCCAATGCGGCTCTGATACCATGCTGTGAGGGAGCCACGCCCGGGAATCGCAGTGGGTGGTGCCGTGCGATGCGGCACCCAACAGCAAGCACGAAAAGAGATGTAAGAACATAACAGAACCATTTTTTTACTCAAGATAAGTCTTTTACAACATAAGTACACACGCAGCGGAAATTAAAACTAGCTGGACAAACTACTCACTCTCGACCCTAACTACACCGAAGAGAAGTCTTTAAGCCCATGAACGCTTCCTACTAGCTTCACCAAAGAAAGGCAGCGGCTAGGTTTCCAATGAGTTGAACAAACCGTGAGGTTCGTCGTCTCACCGAACAACCCTCTTCATAGTAGGCATCCTGCTACCTGCAAAAACAACTCATAAGCAACCGTGAGCACTATGGCTCAGCAAGACTTAATCGTCACTCCTAAACATGTAACTCTAAATGCAGGGGTAGTAAGACAGTAGGAACAGGAATTTGCAAAATGCAGCTTGACTAAACTTGATCCTTATATTCAGATTCTTATAGCCTTCATTTTAGTTGTCCTCACGCCTCACAACATCGGAAGTCCACAATCAAACAAGAAACGCTTATCCCGATGTTGGTAGCCTAAGGTGGAAATGAAATTTAGTTGGCTCTATATCTACTTCAGTCGAGGTTCCAATACAGTGATTAATCCACAAACAGCAAATTAAGAGACTTAGTTCCTCTTCTTACTACGTCACGGCGCAGTGGGCAAGTATGCTTTCCGCGAGCGACGGTGATTCGAATCAATAACAACCCAGAATACACGACACATACACCCGCCTCGTAAGACTCTCTCAAGAGCTCTTTCTTACGTTGTATGCAGCAACTTTCACACAACACCCTGACATAGAAAAACGCTTCGCGCCAAGCAGGATGGTCCTCTACGCGGACACGTCGAAGTTGCCAGCTAAAGGATTTACACCTCCCACCTTCTCAACGCCATTCCCACGTGAAGGATGAGTTTCTATATCACGGTCTATCGAGTTACATTGGTTTCATGGGTCCCATACCCCACTATATATCCGGTACAACTCAATCTTGTCCAGCAGGGCCGCATACATACGGTCCTTAACCGACACGGACGGGGCTACAACCAACCTCCACATTTGCCTTACCATCCCGGTCCAGGCCAAATGTGGTCTCAAGCATTGTCACACCCATCGCAGGTCGAGACCAACCTTGAGCGCTCCATCCTACAGGAACATCCCCGTCCCCATATCATTTTCATGAGCATGCTCTTATCATCAAACATCTCGCGAGTAACTCCATTACTCGACCTTTCTCGCGAGTAGCTTTTTACTACTCGACTTCTACCGAGCTAGCTACAACATTAGCCTAGCATCTACAACGAGGCCAATCCTACACTTAACCTTCTACTCAGGAATGTAAAAGCCATGCAAGTGGGTTTCAATCATCCTAGACATAGTGCACAATATCAAGTCTAGTAATCATGAGGTGAAGTAAAGAAAATTTTAAAACGGTAACGATATGCAAACCGGGCTTGCCTCGCTCAACGGTTTTGTTAGAAGCTAGGAGTTTGTCTTCCTCCGGAGAATCTGCCAAACTCGTCACGAGATGGAGATCCTCGCTGCAGAGTCGAGTCCTCGTCGAATGTTGACGTCACGTGCTATTAAGATGATTTATGCACATGTATTCAAAAGTAATTTAGAAAATGATTCAAAGTTTTTGTACAAGTTAACTCACACATAAGAGAGACAAACAACAGCAAGGTTTCTGTTGTTGGATCTAAACCTTAGAGATGATGAAAAGCTAGGTGAAAAGGGATACTAGTAATCACCATGTGATTAAGTCCATTATATGAACACTTAAACCTAAAAGATGGTAGCTCAAGTTCCAGAGGTCCAATGAAGCTGAAAATTTAACCACAGCTTCTATGGTAGGTATTTAGGCAGTGTGCAAAGATTGAGCTCATGAAATGGCTTCGTGTGAGCACAACAAATCCTTATGTGGTTTTCACTAACCTGCCTTTACCCCCTAGATATTAATCTTTCCTATGCTCCAAAGTAGACTTTTTGTGAAGTAAAAAATGTCCTGAGTCCATAGGAATTGGTTTTACCATTTTTGGAGTTACCTACATGGAGATATGGATTTTACAAAGATTGGGGAAAAGCTGAAAATGTCTCTGTTCATTTTCCCATTTTTCAGAGACATAAGGAATGGACACATCATTTGACCAAGCAAATGGTGTCCAATGCCTCTGACATTTTTACTGGAGTTTACGGAATTTTGGAAGAATGTCCTGTCCAAATTTGGGAATTTTCCAATAAACAGAACTCTTGTAAAAATTCATACAAAATTTTCTATAAATGAATTAATGAGCTAAATCCAGGGATTTTCAGAAACATTGGGCTGCATCCCTGGATAGCACTCTTTGAGTGGAATCCAACAAAATTTGTTTCACAATTTTTGGATATTCCTACACAAAGTTATGGCTCTCCAAAGTGTGATCTAAATTTTGAATTCGAATTAATCGAGAATTGTTCAAACTCTGACTGTGGGCCACAGGGCCACGTGTCGACCGCTGGAAACCGAGCCACACGGGCCATAGAGTATTTCCCGCATTGCCACAATTTGATCCAAGGCCACAGAAGATCTAACCCCTCGTAACAGAGACTGACACGTGGGCCAGCCCCCGTCTTCGTCTTCCTCCAGCAGCCCGCGGTCCCGTGCCGCCGAGCTCGCCGGAGCTCTCGCCGGAAGTGGGTTCCGGTGCTCGGTGCTTGCTGGTTCTCGCCGCCCCCACGTATTCTCGTGTGAGGAACACGTTGCAGTGCTTATCTCAAACCGACGATGGCCGGAAACCTAGGTGCGACGGCGACAGTGGCTGTGGGATCTCTGGCGATGTCGCTAGGGCGCTATACCGGATTAAACACGTCGCCGTTTGCTCGTACAGCACCACTGCACCAAGGAGAACACGGATCCAACCTCCCATCTCACTGAAACTCGCCGGGAGTATGACCTCACCGTCGGGCTAGGTCAAAATCCGGCGAAAATCGAAAAACTTGATGAACAGCGGCTTTGCTCGATGGTCCTCGGTGGTTCTTGATCCTATGGGCGCGCACGGAGGTATAGAAGGTGTGTGCTACATTGTGTGTGGAGTGGTTTGACGTGTGGGACGAATTTGCCGGTTTTCCCCCCTCGGTTATTATTGCATGTTGACAGCAAAAATGAAATTCCGGTGAGCACCGTCCATGACAGGCAGCCGAGGTTGCGGTGAAGCGAGTAGGGGTATCGGCGAACCTTTTTGCTTTTGCAACTCGAGGGAAGAGGCTCTGTGGTGGCCGGGCGACGGATTCTTGCAATGGCGGCTTCACTCGGTGCCGTGGGGACAACTGAGCTCGACGCCGAGGTTCCCGTGGGTTTAGCACCGGTGCCTTGCGTCGGCCATGTTCAGTGTTGCCTGGCGATGCTGTGGAGATGTTCAGCGCGGTGTGCAGCGGCGTGGTATAGCCGGCCGGTGGTGAACCGATCGAGCGCACGCCGTCGGGGAAGAAACCGCTCGGGGAGGCAGTGTTCCAGAGAAAAAATGCGCTGTCGTTGCGAGGAGCGGGTGACCGAGCTGTGGCCGGCGGGGATATTTGAGTTGATCGCAATCGAGGCGGTTCACTCGTGGAGACAGCCGGGAAGCCTTGGGCGCAGGCGCTGTCGCTGCTGTCGGTTTGCATGGCTGTGGCGGACCGGGATCCGCTCATCCAGGATCGCAGAGGGTGGTGCCGCGCGATGCGACACCCGACAGCACACGTCATAAGAACACAATATATTACATGGGAAAAACAGCTGAAACTGTACAAACAAGTACAAACTTCAGTTATAATTATTGTTCTATTACACAGCGGAAGACTACACTATACAACTCACGCCCGCCTATTTAGCAAAAGTCGGTTGCCCAGCCCTAGGGCAACCCACACTAGCTGCACGTCTCAGCTCAGCGCGGCGTGTACGGCTCCCACTCAGCCGTGGTCCCCGACGGAGGGTAACCCTCGCCGGTGGACTCGTACTCCGAGTCCGTGGGTGGCTCCTCACCTGAAAAACACTTAAGCAGCAACCGTGAGCACGAAGGCTCAGCAAGGCTTAACCGACTCACCTAAGCATGAAACTCTACATGAGGAGTACAATGGACATAGGATAGTAACATTTCAGCAAAAGGACACGCCTACAAGTTCATCCTTAGTTCATCTTTTAGCAACAAGTTAACAGTTCATGAAATCTGAAATTTAGTAAGCAGTATTTGGTGGCACACATGTAGCAATACAATTATATCAATCAGCATCATTGAATCAACATATTTCATCCATTAGTCTACGTTACGACGCAGTGAACAAGCAGTACTCGTCACCGCGAGGGACGGCGAATCGACTCGATATACACCTGCAGGGAAAACCCAAAGAGCACGTCACGTACGCCCACCCGTGGAGCTGCACAGCACGCTCACTCGATGTCGTACGGGACAACCTTTCACCCAACAGCCCAAACGTCGAACCGGTCGCACCGAAACGAGCAGGAGGTTCCCCACACGGAGCATCTCTCTATGCCCGTTGGCAGATTTCCACCTTGCTGCCCTCAACCTACACCTATAAATCGGTGTGCTATGCCTCGACGCCCGGAGGTTTAGGCTACATCGGTTTATCGGGGCCCATATATCCGATATGCCTTCGGTACGTTCAATACTTGTTCAGCAGGGCCGCACACGGATCGGTCCTCAATCGACACGGGCAGGGCTGCGCACACAAGACTCTCTCTTGCTGCGCCCTAGCCCCTGCCTAGTCTCATTTTTATTACTAAAGTGATCTCACATCACTCAACCGAACCCGTGTGTTCCCAGCCTATCTCGCGAGTAGATTCCAACTACTCGACTTGTACCGAAGTCCTATGACTCATTAAGCATAGCCTTTCTACTCGAGGTCCTTGACACTACCCTCACTCTTTTAGGAACCTTTGGTTATGCAAGTGGGGTTTCATTCATCCTATACCTAATGCACATACATACTTCATATGACACATGTAAACAAAGTAAAACTTTTAAAAATGGTTAATGCAAACCGGGGCTTGCCTTGTTGCTGCTGGTCAGGAGTTAGTTCTTCGTCCGGAAGGAGGAAGTCCAGCACCTCCGGAGTCTCTTCCTCAACGGCTACACGTTAATGAAATACTACATGTTAATTTAGATGCAAATGTGAGGTTTAGAGTAAGACTTCTACTATTAGTGCTAATAACCAGCCTCTCACACCTGGAACTTTGTTTAAGAATTTAAATATGAACTGGTGTTGGTGGTTTGGCTTGGGCTTAGTCCCATGGTTAAGTGCTAAGTGGTTTTCTCCCTTTTCCATCTTAATTCCTTAAGTGGGTAAACAGGACAGGGGTGATCTAGAGCTCCAATGGAGCTGAGAATTTTTGTGTGAGTTCCTTGTCACAAGAAAACTCTCTGGACCAAACACTAGCACTTTTCATGGAGTGGTTTGCTCAGAATAATTCTCTTGGCAAATCAGCAAGGAAGAATTAATTCTGAGGTAATACCCCTGTTCATGCTCAACTTAATGAACTACAATTTCTATTATAGCTCATAGAGTTTGCATGAATTTTCCTAGCATTTTTGGAGTCAAGGTTTGCCCAGAATTGAATTTCCAAGTTTTGGAAATTCTCTGAAAATGTTTCTGCATTCAAATGAACACAGCACCTTCCAATTTAAATTGCTCTGACAAAATCAACTCCAAATGGTCTGAGACTTTTACAGGGGTTTACTAATGTCCTAAAGAACATTCTGGCAAAATTTGGGGATTTTTGGATGAACCAAACTCCCTCTAAAATTCTTTTGCTGAAAAGCTTTAAAGAATTTTCCAGAATTAATTAATGGGTTTCATACAAATTGGGTTATATATCTGGACAGAGCTAGGCAAGATGAATCCAACCCAATTTGAATCACTAAATTTGGAGCTTCCTAGCAAAAGTTATGGGGTTCTAAAGTTTACACTAAAACTGGAAATTCCAAAATGTTTAAACCCTGCGGGTGGGACCCACTCCTCGAGCCGGTCCACTCAGAAAGCGGCCACACCGCGGCCCACGGGGTTTTACCCGCGCTTCCGCACCGAATCCCGGCCGCAAACCCGATCCCCGCGCGAGGTCAGAGGCTGACCGGCGGACCCGGCCCCCCTTCGTCTACCTCGCGCTCTCCCGCAGTTCCCGCGGCGGCGCTTTGCCGGAGCGCTCGCCGCCGGGCGTTTCCCCGCCCGACCTTTGACAAAACTTGCCGCCTGTGCCTAAATCGACTCGGAGAACACGCTGGTGCCCTCACCGGAGCTCGGCAATGGCCGGAACTATGCCCGCGACGGTGACAGAGCCTCCCTCTGCTCCGGTGACGTCGTCCGGGCTACTCCGGGCCTTATTTCTCAAGCGGTTTGCCCCTACAGCTCCACCGTGGCATGCTGCGCACGAATATGAGCTTGTTTGGCCATGGAAATAGCCGGAACTGGGACCTCACCGTCGACCTAGGCCCGATATCGACTGTTGCTCGAAAAACTTGGATATCAGCGCAAAGGCTCGATGGTTTTCGATGGTTTTGGATCCTAGGTGGTCGTGGCCGTGTATAGAGCGGGTGCATGACTCGGTTTGCCCGGTGATGAGCTAACCCCCACGAATTTTGGGATTTTGTGGGAGCTCGGTCTCAAAACACCCGAAGCTTTCCCGGCGAAATACTCCCTCGACAGCCCATGAAATGAAGAACGGTAGGGACTAGAAGACTCAGCACCTTAAGGCGGTCCTTTCTTGTGTGGCTCGTCGGGCACGAGCGCGCCTGTGCTGGCCGGACGCCGGCGATCAGAGAGGGCGGCGTTTCTGTGCTCGCGCGGAAACGAGGAAAGAGCTCGGTAGGGGGGGGGTCTCGTTTGGAAAGCAGGAGGAAGGCGGCGTGGGCTGTGCGCTGGCCTTTAAGCCGCGGTTTGGCACCGTGAGGTGGCCGATCGCTGCCTCGGTGGCTCGCCGCCGTTCACTGCCTTGCGCGCGAAGTCGGGGTCGGCTGCAGCAACCGACTGCCCCTCCAGTGTGCCACTGACCTGTGGGCCTCCCCCTTTCTCCTTTTCCCCTAATATTTCTTTTCTGTTTTTGTTAATTATCCCCCCAGCTACTCACAATTTAATGTGAGACTTAGCTCCCAAGTCTTTGTTTGAATTTAAATTCTCAAATTCAAACTTTGTTTGGTCAAGTTTGCTTCATATTCAAACTGAAATTCAAATTCAGTTTTGAATTCTAGCAAATTTAGCTCTTGACAAGAGGAGCTCCAATGGGGCTGGAAATTGGTGGGTTTACTCAGAAAAATGTGCTGAGTGTAGATATGGAGCTAACTTTTGAATTTGGATGATGAAAGTTGCTGCAATTTGAATTTACACTCAAATTGGCCTCTTTTTGAAATAACCCAAAAGTGCCTCAAAAAGTGTTGAATTTGCATGAGCTTTGGACTGAACCTTCCCAAGACTTTTTAAATTCTAGGTGTGAGCTCAACCTCTCATGTTTAAGTGTAGAAACCATACTTTGTGAAAGTGAAGACTTTCCCCTCTAATCATTCTTTTGATGGAGGCCACTTGCTCTTCACAATATTTCACACTCTACCCACAACAAAACTGTTGTGTTGTGAGGTGCATAAAAATTTTTGCAAGTCCCTTTTCTTGGGCTTTTACATCCCTCCCCCCTTAAAAGAATCTCGTCCCGAGATTATAAAAGAAGAGATAGCGATGTAATAGGGACTTACCCGTGTTGAGAAGCCATGAACTCCGGGTAATTTGAGCGAAGGAACTCCTCGCTCTCCCACGTCGCTTCCTCGGCGGTGTGGTTACTCCAGAGTATTTTGTAGAACCACAACGTTCTGCTACGCGTGGTCCTGGCTTTCTCATCAAGAATTCCCACCGGATATTCATTATATGTTAGATCCGGCTTCAGCTCGCCGATGTCTTCGGTAGGAACAGCAGTTGTATGCTTCAAGCATTTCCGCAGTTGCGAAACATGGAAAATATCATGGACACTAGTCAGAGATGCCGGTAGCTCCAATCGATACGCTGCTGGTCCACACTTCTCGGTGATAGCGTAGGGTCCAATGAAACGGGGAGCGAGCTTCCCCTTCACACCGAATCGGTGCACGCCCTTCATTGGAGACACGCGGAGGTACACGTGTTCCCCAACATCAAAGTGCAACGGTCTACGCCTCTTATCAGCGTAGCTCTTCTGTCGGGATTGAGCGGCTTTCAAATTGGCTTGTATTGTCCGAACGCGCTCTTCGGCGTCGTTCACCACATCAACTCCGAATGTGACCCTTTCACCGGACTCGCACCAATTTAACGGGGTGCGGCACTTGCGACCATAGAGAGCCTCATAGGGCGCCATTTTGATACTCGCCTGATAACCGTTGTTGTACGAGAATTCTGCCAATGGTAGGTGATCATCCCAATTCCTACCATGGTGGATGGCACACGCTCTCAACATGTCTTCCAGGACTTGATTCACCCTTTCTGTCTGGCCATCTGTCTGAGGGTGATAAGCGGAGCTCCTGATCAACTTAGTACCCAATGCAGCGTGTAGCTGCTCCCAAAAGCGAGATACAAATAATGCACCTCGATCTGAGACAATGGTCTTGGGTACCCCGTATAGGCATAGAATCTTCGCTATGTATAGCTCCGCATACTTGCCGGCATTGTAACGTGTATTCACCGGAATGAAGTGAGCCGTCTTGGTTAACCGATCAACGATTACCCATATGGAATCATGCTTGTTGGCTGTTAGGGGTAATCCCACAATGAAATCCATGCTCACATCTTCCCATTTCCATGCCGGGATCTTCAGGGGTTGCAACAGCCCTGATTTCTTCATGTGATCCGCCTTCACTCGTCTACACGTATCGCACTCAGATACGTACTTAGCTACCTCCCGCTTCATCCGGGTCCACCAAAATTTCTTTTTCAAATCTTGGTACATTTTGTTGCTGCCCGGATGAATGGAGTATTTAGACAAGTGAGCTTCATCGAGGATCTTTTTCCTCAACTCCATATCTCGGGGTACGACTATGCGGTCATTGAACCACAACGTCCCCTCATCATCCTTCCGGAAACATTTAATTTCTCCATTGTCTATCCGTCTCCGGAGATGTGCCATGCCTTTATCCGTTTTCTGAGCTGCAATGATGTCCTCCCTAATAGTAGGGATGAGGGCAAGGTTGTACAGCGATCCATAAGGAACCAAGTATAAACTTGGCTCTTCCTCCTCCACCGGTGTAATGGTGAGGTGATGGACATGTGATTTCCGACTCAGCGCGTCGGCAACCACATTCGCCTTGCCGGGGTGGTAATGGATCTCAATCTCATAATCTTTGATCAGTTCTAACCACCTCCTCTGCCTCATGTTCAGCTCCTTCTGGGTGAAAATGTATTTCAAGCTCTTGTGGTCGGTGTAGAGATGCACCAAGTTCCCCAGGAGATAGTGCCTCCACATTTTCAGCGCCAACACCACGGCAGCAAGTTCAAGATCGTGAGTCGGGTAGTGCTGCTCATGGTTCCGAAGTTGGCGTGAGCCATAAGCGACCACACGTCCTTCTTGCATCAACACGCAGCCGAGCCCAATACCGGACGCGTCACAATACACGTCGAAGGGCTTCGTTGTATCCGGTTGAGCCAAGACCGGGGCTGTCGTGAGATGCTTCACTAATGTTCGGAACGCTCCCTCACACGCCGTGTTCCAAACATATTTTGTCCCTTTCTTCAGCAACTCTGTCATCGGCTTAGCGAGCTTGGAGAAACTTGGAATGAATCTCCGGTAGTATCCCGCTAACCCGAGGAAGCTTCTGACTTCATGAACGGAAGTGGGAGCTTTCCATTTCAACACTTGCTCGATTTTGCTAGGGTCAACCGCAATGCCTTCAGCTGAGATGATATGTCCCAAGAATGGCACTTGGCTGATCCAAAATTCGCATTTGCTGAACTTGGCGTAGAGCTTGTGGTCTCGCAATCGTTGAAGAACGATCCGCAAGTGTTCGGCATGTTCAGCTTCGGTCTTGGAGTAAACCAAGATGTCGTCGATGAACACTACCACGAACTTGTCCAGCTCCGGCATGAACACCGAGTTCATGAGATACATGAAATGGGCTGGAGCATTTGTGAGACCAAAGGACATGACGAGATATTCGTATAAGCCGTATCTCGTCGAGAACGCCGTCTTCGGAATATCCTCCGCCCGGATCTTGATCTGGTGATATCCAGAGCGAAGGTCCATCTTTGAGAATACACTTGCCCCCACAAGTTGATCAAACAAGATGTCAATACGGGGCAGGGGGTACTTATTCTTGATGGTGACGGCGTTGAGCGGCCGGTAATCCACACACAGCCTCAGGGTTTCATCCTTCTTCTTTACAAATAGCGCCGAGCATCCCCAAGGAGAGGAACTCGGCCTAATGAAACCCTTGCTCAACAGATCATTGAGCTGTTCTTTCAGTTCCGCCAGCTCATTTGGAGCCATCTTGTATGGTCTCCGTGATATGGGCGTAGTCCCGGGTGCGAGCTCGATCTTGAACTCAACATCCCGCTCAGGTGGCATGCCCGGAAGATCGTCCGGGAACACGTCGGGATATTCCCGGACTACGGGGATGTCTTCTAACTTGAGAACTTCAGCATTATTAATTGCTAAAACTTCCCGGACTGGCGTGTCTAACACCATGGAATGCGGACGGTGGAATGGAGAATTTAGGTGAACCGTCCGTGTCCGAGTCTCTAGGACAGCGCCATGGTATTGCAGCCATGACATCCCTAAGATTGCATCAATCTTTTGTCCCATAAGGATGATCAAGGTGGTGGGATATAGTTTCCCACCTAAGCACAGAGGTGCCTTTGGAACCATCATATTAGTTGAAATCTTCCCTCCCGGTGAGCAGATCATATAAGTGCAGTCGGTTGGGAAGACTTGCAATTGATGTTTAGCCACATAGGATGCACTTATAAAGCTGTGGGTTGCACCCGAATCAAATAATATGACTATGGCTTGATGGTTGAGAGTAAACGTACCCGCCAGCACGTTGTCTCCCTCTGGGGCGTCCTCACTGTCGAGGTTGCGGACGCCTCCAGTCCGCTGACCAACCTTCTTCGCCGGAGGTCGGCCTCGAGCACCGCCCTGAAACTGGGCTTGCCCGCTGCTCTGCTGCCCCTGGGGACAGTCCTTCGCAAAGTGGCCCGCCTGGCCACACATGAAGCAGGTGAAACGGGGTGGTCCCCCGCTAATCGGCGGGCGGAAACCCGGGGCGCGTTGTGGCGGTGGAAACGCCCGGGGTACCGTCTGCTGCTGCTGCTGTCTTGGTGGTGGCATCGGCGGACGGAACGGAGGTGCCTGAAAGGGACGTCCCCCGAACCGTTGCGGTCGCGCCGGTGGTTGCCACTGCTGCCCGGATGGTGTCCGATACACCATACGGTACTTCTGGGGAGCGCCACTCCCACCGCTGCTAGGTGGAGCGCTACGCTTCCTCTGCTCAGCTGCTAACTCCCGCTGAGCGTCCTCTTGCATGATGGCGGCATTGACTAGATCGTTGAATGTGCCGCGGTTCCATTGTACGAGGTGGGTCTTCATTTCGGGATGTAACCCCCGATAGAAGTGCTCCCTCTTCTTCTCCTCCGTGGAGATGTAGTCTGACGCATACTGCGCCAGATGGTTGAAGGCACGGGAGTAGTCGTGGGCACTCCTCCCGCCCTGCTTCAGTTCCAAAAATTCTTGGAACTTTCTCTTCATTATTCCGGGAGGAATGTGATAGGCGCGGAACGCCTCCCGGAACTCTTGCCATTCCACGGCATGGCCAGCCGGACGTGAGGCGACATAATTCGCCCACCACGCACCAGCGGCACCGTGGAGCTGCTGTGCTGCGAACAGCGTCTTCTGCCGCTCCGTACACTGGAGCAGCCCGAACTTGGACTCGATAGTCCGCAGCCAGTTGTCCGCCTCCAGTGGTTCTTCGGCTTCGGTGAACACTGGAGGGTGCGTACTCATGAAATCCGAGTACGACACTTCGCGGGGCTCACGAGGCCCTCGCTCTTGACGTCCTCCCGCCTGGGACGTATTCTGCACGATCGTGCGGAGCAGGTCGGTCTGCTCCTCACGACCTCCCACCAATGCCGCTATAACATCCGCTAGAGTAAGCGGAGGCGGCGGTGGTGGCTGCTGCTGCGGGGTGCTGTCGTAGGCCGGTGGCTGGGAGTCATCGCCTCCACCTTGGCTAGAGCCACCAACCTCGTGCGTGGTCCTAGTACGAACCATCTGCAACCATACAACATTACACATCAGTCCCGCAAAATTTGGCATGCAGTTCCATTATAATGGGCGTAAAATTATTATGACAACAAAAACATTGCGATATATCTCGTAAGCCGATAATGTAATAACTTGGCACAAGCTACACCATTACCAGACCAAACACCTGCTAGTTTAATCCAACTTGATGAACCTCCACTTTGGAAGCTCAACATAACTAGGTTTGGTCACTACGAGACATTACTATCGCGTTGTCATCCCATATCACACCCTTAGGGTACAACACCCTCTCCAATGAGCTCAACTGTCATTCTTCTGTCAGAATGACCAGTTTCTACCTATCCCAAGCTTTGATCTGGTTCTGTGCATTTTCATGACTCAAGTTGAATACCAAAGTTAAAGTTAACTTTAGTATCTTTCCAACGAGTACTCATTTGCCCCCAGGTCAGATTTGACTAAAAAGTTATGCTAATTCAAAGTCAGCAGAATTTCTGGAAGAATTTTTAACAGCACCTCCCTTGGAAGTGGCTGTTTCCAACCCTGATTTCCACTAAATTCTGTGCTGACATTTCAGGAACTTTGAATTGCAAAGATGGCAAACATCTTCTACTCTTTCTAAGGATGGATTATATGACAATTTTAGGTTTTTCGACTGGGAGTTATACTTGAAAAACAGATCAGTTCAGAGGATGTTTTACTCTGCCCTGGTTCTGGACAGTTTACATTTCTCTGGGCTTTAAGCCATCTTCAGGTGAGTTTCAGCTCTGGGCATCTACAACAAAGTTGTAGAGTACTTCAATACCTTTCCAGAGCTATGTAGCACACCTCTCTCGGCTAAAAGACCTGTGAGTTATGCCCTGTTGAAGATCAGCAAACTTGCTGTCCAAAACAGAGCACTCTGCTTTTCATACTTTTGGCTATACTGCTCCGCTATCCCATTCTTATACCCAACCAGGGTCCTAAATGTTGAACCTATAGGTTTTAATTCTTTGTTATCATTATTCTCATGCATATGCCTACCATATCTCGGTACTACGTTCCTCACAAAAGAAAATCCTATCCGGATCATACCGGTATATACGTCTCAAGTGTGGCACTAAACGGTCCCTCGCACACGTTTTCTACACGGATACATACGTGGTTAGTACCTGCAGAAGACCACACAATAATGGTGCACTCAATGGTTATTCATTTCAGGCAGTTCCATATTTGAAGTAAATACAAACGCCCGTATCATTTCCATACGGCCGTCCTTGAGCTAAGTCACGTCTCAAGGCACGTGATCGTGTTTCAACACCACACGACGGGGAACCCGAGTATGTCATGAACGGGTCGTCACGGTTGGGAATGTTATCAACCCAACAGATACCACCTACTGCCCTGCAGGGCACGCCGATGGCAAGCGCTGCGTATGTCCTCCTGGGCTATTTCCAGACGAACACACTCTCGCGTTACTGACCACACGATGGGGTCTCCACTTACTTGCCTAATGCACGCTAGGGATCAGCGTTTCATATGAACTCAGGAACATGAAGAGTCCAAGAGGTTCATATTGACGTCTCACACCAAGCTGTGAGATCAATCCCCGAACCACGTTCCTCGTCAGGGAGAGCTAACCGAAATTGAACCGCTTTCGGTGGCGTTCCTTACCATACTTACCAGAGCGTAGGTGCGTCGTTACATAATTGAAATTCAGAATTATAACATATAAGTTAGTCTTGCCACTTTAAGTAACTATGCTAATATAGTCCTTACTTGGGCAACTACCGAATCCTCACCGTATACCTAAGTTTTTCCCATAATGCCGTCCTTTAGTACGGTGCTATCCCCACTGCAGCTCTGATACCAGGCTGTGGCGGACCGGGATCCGCTCATCCAGGATCGCAGAGGGTGGTGCCGCGCGATGCGACACCCGACAGCACACGTCATAAGAACACAATATATTACATGGGAAAAACAGCTGAAACTGTACAAACAAGTACAAACTTCAGTTATAATTATTGTTCTATTACACAGCGGAAGACTACACTATACAACTCACGCCCGCCTATTTAGCAAAAGTCGGTTGCCCAGCCCTAGGGCAACCCACACTAGCTGCACGTCTCAGCTCAGCGCGGCGTGTACGGCTCCCACTCAGCCGTGGTCCCCGACGGAGGGTAACCCTCG
Source organism: Neostapfia colusana (assembly GCA_030760725.1). Taxonomy (NCBI): domain Eukaryota; kingdom Viridiplantae; phylum Streptophyta; class Magnoliopsida; order Poales; family Poaceae; genus Neostapfia; species Neostapfia colusana. The sequence continues at coordinate 102,936,282 of JASWHV010000007.1, forward strand.
CCGGTGGACTCGTACTCCGAGTCCGTGGGTGGCTCCTCACCTGAAAAACACTTAAGCAGCAACCGTGAGCACGAAGGCTCAGCAAGGCTTAACCGACTCACCTAAGCATGAAACTCTACATGAGGAGTACAATGGACATAGGATAGTAACATTTCAGCAAAAGGACACGCCTACAAGTTCATCCTTAGTTCATCTTTTAGCAACAAGTTAACAGTTCATGAAATCTGAAATTTAGTAAGCAGTATTTGGTGGCACACATGTAGCAATACAATTATATCAATCAGCATCATTGAATCAACATATTTCATCCATTAGTCTACGTTACGACGCAGTGAACAAGCAGTACTCGTCACCGCGAGGGACGGCGAATCGACTCGATATACACCTGCAGGGAAAACCCAAAGAGCACGTCACGTACGCCCACCCGTGGAGCTGCACAGCACGCTCACTCGATGTCGTACGGGACAACCTTTCACCCAACAGCCCAAACGTCGAACCGGTCGCACCGAAACGAGCAGGAGGTTCCCCACACGGAGCATCTCTCTATGCCCGTTGGCAGATTTCCACCTTGCTGCCCTCAACCTACACCTATAAATCGGTGTGCTATGCCTCGACGCCCGGAGGTTTAGGCTACATCGGTTTATCGGGGCCCATATATCCGATATGCCTTCGGTACGTTCAATACTTGTTCAGCAGGGCCGCACACGGATCGGTCCTCAATCGACACGGGCAGGGCTGCGCACACAAGACTCTCTCTTGCTGCGCCCTAGCCCCTGCCTAGTCTCATTTTTATTACTAAAGTGATCTCACATCACTCAACCGAACCCGTGTGTTCCCAGCCTATCTCGCGAGTAGATTCCAACTACTCGACTTGTACCGAAGTCCTATGACTCATTAAGCATAGCCTTTCTACTCGAGGTCCTTGACACTACCCTCACTCTTTTAGGAACCTTTGGTTATGCAAGTGGGGTTTCATTCATCCTATACCTAATGCACATACATACTTCATATGACACATGTAAACAAAGTAAAACTTTTAAAAATGGTTAATGCAAACCGGGGCTTGCCTTGTTGCTGCTGGTCAGGAGTTAGTTCTTCGTCCGGAAGGAGGAAGTCCAGCACCTCCGGAGTCTCTTCCTCAACGGCTACACGTTAATGAAATACTACATGTTAATTTAGATGCAAATGTGAGGTTTAGAGTAAGACTTCTACTATTAGTGCTAATAACCAGCCTCTCACACCTGGAACTTTGTTTAAGAATTTAAATATGAACTGGTGTTGGTGGTTTGGCTTGGGCTTAGTCCCATGGTTAAGTGCTAAGTGGTTTTCTCCCTTTTCCATCTTAATTCCTTAAGTGGGTAAACAGGACAGGGGTGATCTAGAGCTCCAATGGAGCTGAGAATTTTTGTGTGAGTTCCTTGTCACAAGAAAACTCTCTGGACCAAACACTAGCACTTTTCATGGAGTGGTTTGCTCAGAATAATTCTCTTGGCAAATCAGCAAGGAAGAATTAATTCTGAGGTAATACCCCTGTTCATGCTCAACTTAATGAACTACAATTTCTATTATAGCTCATAGAGTTTGCATGAATTTTCCTAGCATTTTTGGAGTCAAGGTTTGCCCAGAATTGAATTTCCAAGTTTTGGAAATTCTCTGAAAATGTTTCTGCATTCAAATGAACACAGCACCTTCCAATTTAAATTGCTCTGACAAAATCAACTCCAAATGGTCTGAGACTTTTACAGGGGTTTACTAATGTCCTAAAGAACATTCTGGCAAAATTTGGGGATTTTTGGATGAACCAAACTCCCTCTAAAATTCTTTTGCTGAAAAGCTTTAAAGAATTTTCCAGAATTAATTAATGGGTTTCATACAAATTGGGTTATATATCTGGACAGAGCTAGGCAAGATGAATCCAACCCAATTTGAATCACTAAATTTGGAGCTTCCTAGCAAAAGTTATGGGGTTCTAAAGTTTACACTAAAACTGGAAATTCCAAAATGTTTAAACCCTGCGGGTGGGACCCACTCCTCGAGCCGGTCCACTCAGAAAGCGGCCACACCGCGGCCCACGGGGTTTTACCCGCGCTTCCGCACCGAATCCCGGCCGCAAACCCGATCCCCGCGCGAGGTCAGAGGCTGACCGGCGGACCCGGCCCCCCTTCGTCTACCTCGCGCTCTCCCGCAGTTCCCGCGGCGGCGCTTTGCCGGAGCGCTCGCCGCCGGGCGTTTCCCCGCCCGACCTTTGACAAAACTTGCCGCCTGTGCCTAAATCGACTCGGAGAACACGCTGGTGCCCTCACCGGAGCTCGGCAATGGCCGGAACTATGCCCGCGACGGTGACAGAGCCTCCCTCTGCTCCGGTGACGTCGTCCGGGCTACTCCGGGCCTTATTTCTCAAGCGGTTTGCCCCTACAGCTCCACCGTGGCATGCTGCGCACGAATATGAGCTTGTTTGGCCATGGAAATAGCCGGAACTGGGACCTCACCGTCGACCTAGGCCCGATATCGACTGTTGCTCGAAAAACTTGGATATCAGCGCAAAGGCTCGATGGTTTTCGATGGTTTTGGATCCTAGGTGGTCGTGGCCGTGTATAGAGCGGGTGCATGACTCGGTTTGCCCGGTGATGAGCTAACCCCCACGAATTTTGGGATTTTGTGGGAGCTCGGTCTCAAAACACCCGAAGCTTTCCCGGCGAAATACTCCCTCGACAGCCCATGAAATGAAGAACGGTAGGGACTAGAAGACTCAGCACCTTAAGGCGGTCCTTTCTTGTGTGGCTCGTCGGGCACGAGCGCGCCTGTGCTGGCCGGACGCCGGCGATCAGAGAGGGCGGCGTTTCTGTGCTCGCGCGGAAACGAGGAAAGAGCTCGGTAGGGGGGGGTCTCGTTTGGAAAGCAGGAGGAAGGCGGCGTGGGCTGTGCGCTGGCCTTTAAGCCGCGGTTTGGCACCGTGAGGTGGCCGATCGCTGCCTCGGTGGCTCGCCGCCGTTCACTGCCTTGCGCGCGAAGTCGGGGTCGGCTGCAGCAACCGACTGCCCCTCCAGTGTGCCACTGACCTGTGGGCCTCCCCCTTTCTCCTTTTCCCCTAATATTTCTTTTCTGTTTTTGTTAATTATCCCCCCAGCTACTCACAATTTAATGTGAGACTTAGCTCCCAAGTCTTTGTTTGAATTTAAATTCTCAAATTCAAACTTTGTTTGGTCAAGTTTGCTTCATATTCAAACTGAAATTCAAATTCAGTTTTGAATTCTAGCAAATTTAGCTCTTGACAAGAGGAGCTCCAATGGGGCTGGAAATTGGTGGGTTTACTCAGAAAAATGTGCTGAGTGTAGATATGGAGCTAACTTTTGAATTTGGATGATGAAAGTTGCTGCAATTTGAATTTACACTCAAATTGGCCTCTTTTTGAAATAACCCAAAAGTGCCTCAAAAAGTGTTGAATTTGCATGAGCTTTGGACTGAACCTTCCCAAGACTTTTTAAATTCTAGGTGTGAGCTCAACCTCTCATGTTTAAGTGTAGAAACCATACTTTGTGAAAGTGAAGACTTTCCCCTCTAATCATTCTTTTGATGGAGGCCACTTGCTCTTCACAATATTTCACACTCTACCCACAACAAAACTGTTGTGTTGTGAGGTGCATAAAAATTTTTGCAAGTCCCTTTTCTTGGGCTTTTACATGCTGCTGCTGTCACGCGCTCGGAATAGGAGAAACAGAGACTGGGGTTCCCTCTTACAGGCAACTGGGCCCCAGTGAACAGGCCGAGAGACTTAAGGAGCAAGTCTATTTGGCTCAATGGCAAGTGGGTCCAGCCCTGCTCCTCCCCAAAAGATCTTCCAAATTTGGCACCAAAGCAAATTTGAATCCTGAAGAGCCCAGATTCAAAAGCTGTTTGGAATTGTGACATGGTTTTCTTCAGTTCAAATTTAAATTTAAATTTCAAAGAAATTCATAGGTCCCTTTGATACTCATATCAAAGCACCTCTAATTTTTCTCAAAATTTGGCTCCCTCACAATTTGGACCTGAAGAATTCAAATATGCCATCGGATTTTTGAGTTGGCCATTGCAAATACCACTTATTAAACAACAGTTTGGATTTTTCCTTTTTGAAAATGGCCCTCTTCTCTTTGAAGTGAACCTTTTGGTTCAAACTGAGTTTAAGGTCCTATTGCACATGCCAACACTTATATAATTAACAAAAGTTTTTGCAAGTCCCATTTCTTGGATTTAAACTCAACTTTATTCATAGCTCAAGTTTTCCATTTACAAGTTTTTGGGACTTTTACATCCTTCTTCTTCATGTTCATGACAAATGGAAGAAATTGTGACTAGAGGACGATCTGGACCAGCAATGGTGGTCGTCGTTGCTGGTTGTGAATCAAAATCAGGAGCTGGAACAATGTCATTAGCTCCTGAATTTTCGGGCAGCAGCATCACTTCTTCATCTTCTTTGATGAAAATACTCCCCCCTGCGGATATGTGTCTCATCCTGCAATATTAGAGCTAGTACCTGGGCTAGCTTCATCAAAAGAAACCTCACAAGTCTCCACAATTTTGTTAGTGTCATGTAAAAGCACACAGTAGCCTCTAGCATGAGATGGGTAACCAAGAAACATTCCATCAAAGGATCTAGGTTCAATCTTATCAAGATTACCATGTTTCTTAACAAAGCATTTGCAACCAAAGACCCAAAAGTGTGTGACACTAGGCCTATGTCCAAACCGAAGTTCATTTGGTGTTTTACCTAGCTTAGCATGCAAGAAAACACGATTTGAGACATAACAAGCAGTTGCAATTGCATCAGCCCAAACTTTTCTAGGAGTTTGATATTCATCAAGCATAGTCCTAGCCATCTCAACTAAGGTTCTGTTCTTTCTCTCTACAACACCATTTTATTGAGGTACATATTGTGAAGAAAATTGATGATCTATTCCATTTTCAGCACAAAAGTGATCAAACAATTGATTTTTAAATTCGGTTCCGTTATCACTTCTAATTGTTTTTAAAGATTCTGGGTGATCAATTGATAATCTAAAAAATAAGGTTCTAAAGTGACTAAAAGTTTCATTCTTAAATGCCATAAAATAAACCCAAGACTATGTAGAATAGTCATCAACAATCACAAGAACATACCATTTAGCTCCGAAGAATTGAACACGTGAAGGTCCTATGGTGTCAAGGTGCAAAAGTTAATCCGGTTCAGTTGTCATGGTCATTGTGAGAGGAGCATGTGAACCTGCAACCATCTTAGCATGTCTACAAGAAGAGCACACAATTTCTTTGTCCCCTTTAAGCTTAGGCAGCCCATGTATGTGATCGAGAGCAATAACACGTGTGAGATGATCAAAGTCAACGTGACCAAGACTACGATGCCAAAAATATAAGTCTTTTGAATCATTAGCAACTAGACATCTATGCTTAGAGGATGACATATCAAAATCAGCTTTAAAAACTCTTCCAAGTCAAGACATATTAAAAATGAGCTCACTATTTGAATCTACAACCTTGCAACAATTTTTAGTGAAAACAATTTCTAGATTTTCATCTAGCAATTGTGAAACAGAAAGCAAGTTATATTTCAAATTTTTAACAAGTGCCACTTCTTTTAAAGTGTAGTGATTATTTACTCTAATGAACCCTTAGCAATTATAGGAGTTGAAGAATTATCAACAAAAGTAACATTTTCTACATGTGACACAAAAGAGAGGGAGGAGAACCATTCTTTGTTACCGGTCATGTGGCGTGAGCATCCTGAATCCACAGTCCAAATGTTCTCCTTTCTCAAGCGTGTAACCTACATAGAAATACAATACGTCGATGACTCAATACTGGGGTTAGTCAAAAGGCATTTAGTAATCCAGTACTGAGTCACACTACGTCCAACAGAAGTAACACGCAAAGGCTGAGATAAAACATCAGGTTTATGAGCTAAAGTTTGAGGATTTTTGTACTCAACTACTGACCTACGAGGTGTTACATGAGTAGCACTAAAAACAGTAGGTCCGGAAGCAAACTTTGCATGTTTTGACTCATTACAGCAGGTTGCATATTTCTAACATTCGGTTCAGCACACGCAACAGGTTTTGTACAGTTGTTATGTGATCTAGTGTAACACCCCAAAACCGCTAAAGAGGGAAATTTAAATTTTTTTGGACGTATTGCATGTGGTGCAGAAATTCAAATTCAAACTGGAATTCAAATTCAAATCAAAACAGAAAAAAAGGGAAAAATAAAAAGAAAAAGAAAACCGGAACCGGCCAGTGGGCCGAAACCCGCCAGCCGGCCCAATACCCCCCCCCCCCCCGCGCCAGCCCAAACCCGCGCCCCCTCTCTCTCCCTCTCACTGACACGCGGGGCCCGCGTGTCATCCCTCTCCTCCCGCGCGCCCAACCGACCCCGGACTCTCTCTCGCGCCCGATCAAAACAACCCCCGGAACCCACGCTCCCAGCCCCGATTTCCGGTCCCGGACGCCCCCAACATGATCTCAACACACGGCCGTCCTCCCTCGTCTATTTAAACGTCGAAATCCGCCGCTTTTTCCTCCCCGATCAGCCGTTTTTCTCTCCGGTGAGAACCGAAGCTTCTACCGCCGATTTCCTTCGATCCTTGCTCAAGTTTACTGATCTAACGTGCTGATCACGTTCCACCGCCGCCGGGGAGCCCTGCAGGTGAAGGAAACGACGTGTCTTGCGCCCCAACTGCCACCCCGACGTGCACCGAAGACCATCGCGTTGAAGCTCGCCGCCGACCGACTTCCAGGGCCTCCGAGTGCAGGAGAACCCCTCGGTGAGCATACCCTAACCCTCCGCAGCCGATCCGTGCAAAAAGATGCGAGTTCTAGCGTGCAGCGGCAAAAGCCGAGGCTGCGCCGGCGAAATCGCCACCCCCGCCGCCGCGCGTGTGGGCTGGCTCCGGCTAGGGCGACGTGGCCCCTTGAGGGCCGTCTATTTTAAATCGCACGGTAGAAATAAACCCGACGCGTACCGGTTCGGCGATCTAATCTGAGCCGTCTGTTTTAAATCGGACGGTCCACGTCAGCCCCGCATTATAAAGGCTGGGATTCTTACGCGCTACCCCCTGGGGATTTCAGAAAACATGAGCTAGCCCCAGAAATTTCTGATCTAGCCCCTGGACCTTCAGAAATTTGTGTAAATTCATTTAAAAATAAGTTTTAGCCCCTGGACTTAATAAAAATTAGGAAACCCCCTCTATTATGTGTAGTTAGACCCCTGGAAATTTAGGAAATAGTAAATTAGACCCTGCAGTAGGGTGGATTTACCTTTTTGATCCTATATGATATTAAATTCAGAAATTTGAATATGTGACTAGGATTTAAAGTTAAAAGGTAAGGCAAACACATGTGCAAATTCAAATTTAAACTCTCATAGCACTTGGAAAACTTTAGAATGAGTTAAAAGTAGATTTTAGGCTGAAATGAAATCTGCCTAAGTGTTGCTCATTTTTATTTTCTCTAGAGACACATTTTGGCTAGGAAATAATTCTAAAAACTAGTAAAATAAATTTAAATTGTTTCACATCAGAGAGGAAGTTCAAAAATATATTATTGAACATTTTAGATCAGAACCTATTCTGTTTAGATGATGTGTCTTACTATTTTAATAGTAAAGTTCACTTTTAGGCATAGAAAATAAATATAAAAATATAGGAAAATAGGTATGCATAATTAGAAAATGATAAATGAGGTCTCCAAATCCAAAAACTTCAATTTAGGTTTTGTAGAAGATCTGTGTGGCGGACCGGAATCCGCTCATCCAGGATCGCAGAGGGTGGTGCCGCGCGATGCGACACCCGACAGCACACGTCCTAAGAACGCAATATATTACATGGGAAAAACAGCTGAAACTGTACAAACAGGTACAAACTTCAGTTACAACTATTGTTCTATTACACAGCGGAAGACTACACTATACAACTCACGCCCGCCTATTTAGCAAAAGTCGGTTGCCCAGCCCTAGGGCAACCCACACTAGCTGCACGTCTCAGCTCAGCGCGGCGTGTACGGCTCCCACTCAGCCGTGGTCCCCGACGGAGGGTAACCCTCGCCGGTGGACTCGTACTCCGAGTCCGTGGGTGGCTCCTCACCTGAAAAACACTTAAGCAGCAACCGTGAGCACAAAGGCTCAGCAAGGCTTAACCGACTCACCTAAGCATGAAACTCTACATGAGGTGTACAATGGACATAGGATAGTAACATTTCAGCAAAACGACACGCCTACAAGTTCATCCTTAGTTCATCTTTTAGCAACAAGTTAACAGTTCATGAAATCTGAAATTTAGTAAGCAGTATTTGGTGGCACACATGTAGCAATACAATTATATCAATCAGCATCATTGAATCAACATATTTCATCCATTAGTCTACGTTACGACGCAGTGAACAAGCAGCACTCGTCACCGCGAGGGACGGCGAATCGACTCGATATACACCTGCAGGGAAAACCCAAAGAGCACGTCACGTACGCCCACCCGTGGAGCTGCACAGCACGCTCACTCGATGTCGTACGGGACAACCTTTCACCCAACAGCCCAAACGTCGAACCGGTCGCACCGAAACGAGCAGGAGGTTCTCCACACGGAGCATCTCTCTATGCCCGTTGGCAGATTTCCACCTTGCTGCCCTCAACCTACACCTATAAATCGGTGTGCTATGCCTCGACGCCCGGAGGTTTAGGCTACATCGGTTTATCGGGGCCCATATATCCGATATGCCTTCGGTACGTTCAATACTTGTTCAGCAGGGCCGCACACGGATCGGTCCTCAATCGACACGGACAGGGCTGCGCACACAAGACTCTCTCTTGCTGCGCCCTAGCCCCTGCCTAGTCTCATTTTCATTACTAAAGTGATCTCACATCACTCAACCGAACCCGTGTGTCCCCAGCCTATCTCGCGAGTAGATTCCAACTACTCGACTTGTACCGAAGTCCTATGACTCATTAAGCATAGCCTGTCTACTCGAGGTCCTTGACACTACCCTCACTCTTTTAGGAAACTTTGGTTATGCAAGTGGGGTTTCATTCATCCGATACCTAATGCACATACATACTTCATATGACACATGTATACAAAGTAAAACTTTTAAAAAGGGTTAATGCAAACCGGGGCTTGCCTTGTTGCTGCTGGTCAGGAGTTAGTTCTTCGTCCGGAAGGAGGAAGTCCAGCACTTCCGGAGTCTCTTCTTCAACGGCTACACGTTAATGAAATACTACATGTTAATTTATATGTAAAAGTGAGTTTAGAGTAAGACTTATACTATTGGTTCTAATAACCAGCCTCTAATATCTGGAACTTTGTTTAAGAATTTAAATATGAACTGGTGTTGGTGGTTTGGCTTGGACTTAATCACATGGTTAAATGCTAAGTGGTTTTCCCCCCTTTTCCACATTAATCCCTTAAGTGGTTAAACAGGACAGGGGTGATCTAGAGCTCCAATGGAGCTGAGAATTTTTGTGTGAGTTCCTTGTCACAAGAAAACTCTCTGGACCAAATCTTTGCACTTTTCATGGAGTGGTTTGCTCAGAATAATTCCCTTGGCAAATCAGCAAGGAAGAATTTATTCTGAGGTAATACCCCTGTTCATGCTCAACTTAATGAACTACAATTTCAATTATAGCTCATTGAGTTTGCCTGAATTTTCCTAACATTTTTGGGGTTAAGAATTGCCCAGAACTGAATTTCCAAGTTTTGGAAATTCTCTGAAAATGTTTCTGCATTCAAATGAACACAGCACCTTCCAATTTGAATTGCTCTGACCAAACCGACTCCAAATGGTCTGAAGCTTTTACAGGGGTTTACTAATGTCCTAAAGAACATCCTGGCAAAATTTGGGGATTTTTGGATGAACCAAACTCCCTCTAAAATTCTTTTGCTGAAAAGCTTTAAAGAATTTTCCAGAGTTAATTAAAGGGTTTCATACAAATTGGGTTCTACATTTGGATAGTACTCTATCAGAGGAATCCAACGAAATTTGTTTCACAATTTTTGGATTCTCCTACCCAAAGTTGTAGCTATTCAAAGTTTGAACTAAAAACTGAAATTCCCCAAAATGTTCAAATACTGGCTGTGGGTCCGGGGACAGGTGTCACGCGTCGGGGCAAGCCACACGAGGCTACAGGTTATTTCCCGCGCCTCCACACCAGATCCCTGCGCCACAGCTGATCAAATATTTGAAAAACCGTCGCTGACGGGCGGGACCCACCGGTCGTCTTCTACCTCCGGCCACCCGCGCCTGCGCGCCGCCGGGCTCGCCGGAGTTCGACGGATTCCGGCCTCCCGGCCATCCCCCGAGCTCTCCCTCGCCGCTAGGGCCTAATTTCCCGTGCTGAACACGATGGAACACTCTTCCCCGGTCGGCGATGGCTCTAACCTAGCTGGCCACGGTGCGGCGGCTCTGGACCGGTTCGGCAACGTCGCCCGGTCACCCTAGCCTGCCCAGACCTCGGTGGAACGGCGCTACAGCACCAGTGGACCAAAGGGATGCTCGACCTAGCCTCAAAACTGCTCGGGACCGGCGGCTAATGGTGTATCACCGTGCACCCGAAACCTCCTCCGCGTTTGAGGTCGGAAATTCTGGATTTCATGCGGTCTACGTGCATATTTCCAGCTAGGGTTGTGAAGGACTACTGATCGCCGGTTAGTGGCGGTCCTGTGTGCAAAGTCTCACGGCCTAAGAACGAGAGGGACGATCGAATTTGGTATTACCGTATCAGAAGGTCGGATGGTGCCCGACGGCGATCTTTTCCCAAATTCGAGCCTAGTAGATCATCTCACGGCTTGAGCCTCGGGGACGAGCATCAGGGGCTACCAGCGCATCCGAGGGTGCTCTAGCTCGGGCCTGAGAAGCTCTGGGTGGGTCTGTCCACGTGAGACCAGCTTCCGTTCTCCGCCGGACAGCTCTGTTTTCTCGGCGCCGTTTGCCGAATTGTGCGCGTCACCGGCTAGGGCCTTTGGGGTTGCGGGGCTGGTGTGGTAGAGCAGGCACAGGCGCTGCTTTTCTGTACTGCCGGTGCGCACAACCGAGGTTTGGTTGAGGCCGGCGATCGGGGAGAAAGGAGTGCGGCGGTGAGCGCCGATTGCTGTTTGCGCGTGGGAAGAACAGCTAGCGCGCGATCAAAGCGAAGATGGCAACGTGCTGCAGCCGGTTTCCGGGATAAGGAGCAGGCCAGCGCGAAATGGGAGCAGGAGGTGGAGCCTCGGTCGACGGGGGCGGCCGCTCGGTGTCGCCCCGGGGTTACACCTCGGTGGAGTGAAGTCCAGAGAGAAACTTAAGTGTTAAGTATACTCATTCCTATGACATGTGGGCCCCACAACTCAGTACCTCTTTTCCTCAAAATATCTCCAAAGTTTGACAATTATCCAACCCAATTGTCTGAAAATTGGAAACTGAGCTCATTTGACAAGTTTGGACAAATTCAATGCAAATTCAAATATTCATTTGAATTCTTTGCACCTTTGACTTCCTTTGGAAAAATGGGCAGCAAGACTTTTCAAAAATTAATGAAACTTTGCCTCCCCACTAATTTGGACCTAAGGAATCCAAATATGCCACTTGATCCTTGTGTTAGCTGCTGCAAACAATAGTTTGGACACAACAGTTTTGAATTCCTCATTGTGTGATCATATGTGTATAAACCCTACTTTGTGAAAGTGAAGACTCTCCCCTCTAATCACTCTTTTGATGGAGGTTACATGCTCTTCACCACATTTCCTAAGGTGTCCACAATGAAAATTGTGGTGTTGTGAGATGAAGAAAAGTTTTTTACAAGTCCCTTCTCTTGGGCTTTTACATCCCTCCCCCCTTAAAAGAATCTCGTCCCGAGATTATAAAATAAGAGATAGCGATGTAATAGGGACTTACCCGTGTTGAGAAGCCATAAACTCCGGGTAATTTGAGCGAAGGAACTCCTCGCTCTCCCACGTCGCTTCCTCGGTGGTGTGGTTACTCCAGAGTATTTTGTAGAACCACAACGTTCTGCTACGCGTGGTCCTGGCTTTCTCATCAAGAATTCCCACCGGATATTCATCATATGTTAAATCCGGCTTCAGCTCGCCGATGTCTTCGGTAGGAACAGCAGTTGTATGCTTCAAGCATTTTCGCAGTTGCGAAACATGGAAAATATCATGGACACCAGCCAGAGATGCCGGTAGCTCCAATCGATACGCTGCTGGTCCACACTTTTCGGTGATAGCGTAGGGTCCAATGAAACGGGGAGCGAGCTTCCCCTTCACACCGAATCGGTGCACGCCCTTCATTGGAGACACGCGGAGGTACACGTGTTCCCCAACGTCAAAGTGCAACGGCCTACGCCTCTTGTCAGCGTAGCTCTTTTGTCGGGATTGAGCGGCCTTCAAATTGGCTTGAATTGTCCGAACGCGCTCCTCGGCGTCGTTCACCACATCAACCCCGAATGTGACCCTTTCACCGGACTCGCACCAATTTAATGGGGTGCGGCATTTACGACCGTAGAGAGCTTCATAGGGTGCCATTTTGATACTCGCCTGATAACCGTTGTTGTACGAGAATTCCGCCAATGGTAGGTGATCATCCCAGTTCCTACCATGGTGGATGGCACACGCTCTCAACATGTCTTCCAGGACTTGATTCACCCTTTCAGTCTGACCATCTGTTTGAGGGTGATAAGCGGAGCTCCTGATCAACTTAGTACCCAATGCAGCGTGTAGCTGCTCCCAAAAGCGAGATACAAATAATGCACCTCGATCTGAGACAATGGTCTTGGGTACCCCGTATAGGCATAGAATCTTCGCTATGTATAGCTCCGCATATTTGCCGGCATTGTAACGTGTATTCACCGGGATGAAGTGAGCCGTCTTGGTTAACCGATCAACGATTACCCATATGGAATCATGCTTGTTGGCTGTTAGGGGTAACCCCACAATGAAATCCATGCTCACATCTTCCCATTTCCATGCCGGGATCTTCAGGGGTTGCAGCAGCCCTGATTTCTTCATATGATCAGCTTTCACTCGTCTACACGTATCACACTCGGATACGTACTTAGCTACCTCCCGCTTCATCCGTGTCCACCAAAATTTCTTTTTCAAATCTTGGTACATTTTGTTGCTGCCCGGATGAATGGAGTATTTAGACAAGTGAGCTTCATCGAGGATCTTTTTCCTCAACTCCATATCCCGGGGTACGACTATGCGGTCATTGAACCACAGAGTCCCCTCATCATCTTTCCGGAAACATTTAATTTCTCCATTGTCTATCCGTCTCCGGAGATGTGCCATGCCTTTATCCGTTTTCTGAGCTGCAATGATGTCCTCCCTAATAGTAGGGATGAGGGCAAGGTTGTACAGCGATCCATAAGGAACCAAGTATAAACTTGGCTCTTCCTCCTCCACCGGTGTAATGGTGAGGTGATGGACATGTGATTTCCGACTCAGCGCGTCGGCAACCACATTCGCCTTGCCGGGGTGGTAATGGATCTCAATCTCATAATCTTTGATCAGTTCTAACCACCTCCTCTGCCTCATGTTCAGCTCCTTCTGGGTGAAAATGTATTTCAAGCTCTTGTGGTCGGTGTAGAGATGCACCAAGTTCCCCAGGAGATAGTGCCTCCACATTTTCAGCGCCAACACCACGGCAGCAAGTTCAAGATCGTGAGTCGGGTAGTGCTGCTCATGGTTCCGGAGTTGGCGTGAGCCATAAGCGACCACACGTCCTTCCTGCATCAACACGCAGCCAAGCCCAATACCGGACGCGTCACAATACACGTCGAAGGGCTTTGTTGTATCCGGCTGAGCTAACACCGGGGCTGTGGTGAGGTGCTTCACCAATGTTCGGAACGCTCCTTCACACGCGGTGTTCCAAACATATTTTGTCCCTTTTTTCAGCAACTCTGTCATCGGCTTAGCGAGCTTGGAGAAGCTTGGAATGAATCTCCGGTAGTATCCCGCTAACCCGAGGAAGCTTCTGACTTCATGGACTGAAGTGGGAGCTTTCCATTTCAACACTTGCTCGATTTTACTTGGGTCAACCGCAATGCCTTCAGCTGAGATGATATGTCCCAAAAATGGCACTTGGCTGATCCAAAATTCGCATTTGCTGAACTTGGCGTAGAGCTTGTGGTCTCGCAATCGTTGAAGAACGATCCGCAAGTGTTCGGCATGTTCAGCTTCGGTCTTGGAGTAAACCAAGATGTCGTCGATGAACACTACCACGAACTTGTCCAGCTCCGGCATGAACACCGAGTTCATGAGATACATGAAATGGGCTGGAGCATTTGTGAGACCAAAGGACATGACGAGATATTCGTATAAGCCGTATCTCGTCGAGAATGCCGTCTTCGGGATATCCTCCGCCCGGATCTTGATCTGGTGATATCCAGAGCGAAGGTCCATCTTTGAGAATACACTTGCCCCCACAAGTTGATCAAACAAGATGTCAATACGGGGCAGTGGGTACTTATTCTTGATGGTGACAGCGTTGAGCGGCCGGTAATCCACACACAGCCTCAGGGTCTCATCCTTCTTCTTCACGAATAGCGCTGAGCATCCCCAAGGCGAGGAACTCGGCCTAATGAAACCCTTGCTCAACAAATCATTGAGCTGTTCTTTTAATTCAGCCAGCTCATTTGGAGCCATCTTGTATGGTCTCCGTGATATGGGCGTAGTCCCGGGTGCAAGTTCAATCTTGAACTCGACATCCCGCTCAGGTGGCATGCCCGGAAGATCATCCGGGAACACGTCGGGATACTCCCGGACTACGGGGATGTCTTCTAACTTGAGAACTTCAGCACTATTAATTGCTAAAACTTCCCGGACTGGCATGTCTAACACCATGGAATGCGGACGGTGGAATGGAGAATTTAAGTGAATCGTCCGTGTCCGAGTCTCTAGGACAGCGCCATGGTATTGCAGCCATGACATCCCTAAGATTGCATCAATCTTCTGTCCCATAAGGATTATCAAGGTGGTGGGATATAGCTTCCCACCTAAGCACAGAGGTGCCTTTGGAATCATCATATTAGCTGAAATCTTCCCTCCCGGTGAGCATATCATATAAGTGCAGTGGGTTGGGAAGACTTGCAGTTGATGTTTAGCCACATAGGATGCACTTATAAAGCTGTGGGTTGCACCCGAATCAAATAATATGACTATGGCTTGATGGTTGAGAGTAAACGTACCCGCCAGCACGTTGTCTCCCTCTGGGGCGTCCTCATTGTCGAGGTTGCGGACGCCTCCAGTCCGCTGACCAACCTTCTTCGCCGGAGGTCGGCCTCGAGCACCGCCCTGAAACTGGGCTTGCCCGCTGCTCTGCTGCCCCTGGGGACAGTCCTTCGCAAAGTGGCCCGCCTGGCCACACGTGAAGCAGGTGAAACGGGGCGGTCCCCCGCTGATCGGTGGACGGAAACCTGGGGCGCGTCGTGGCGGTGGAAACGCCCGGGGTACCGTCTGCTGCTGCTGCTGTTTTGGTGGTGGCATCGGCGGACGGAACGGAGGTGCCTGAAAGGGACGTCCCCCGAACCGTTGCGGTCGCGCCGGTGGTTGCCACTGCTGCCCGGATGGTGTCCGATACACCATACGGTACTTCTGTGTAGCGCCACTCCCACCGCTGCTAGGTGGAGCGCTACGCTTCCTCTGCTCAGCTGCTAACTCCCGCTGAGCGTCCTCTTGCATGATGGCGGCATTGACTAGATCGTTGAATGTGCCGCGGTTCCATTGTACGAGGTGGGTCTTCATTTCGGGATGTAACCCCCGATAGAAGTGCTCCCTCATCTTCTCCTCCGTGGAGATGTAGTCTGACGCATACTGCGCCAGATGGTTGAAGGCACGGGAGTAGTCGTGGGCACTCCTCCCGCCCTGCTTCAGTTCCAAAAATTCTTGGAACTTTCTATTCATTATTCCGGGAGGAATGTGATAGGCGCGGAACGCCTCCCGGAACCCTTGCCATTCCACGGCATGGCCAGCCGGACGTGAGGCGACATAATTCGCCCACCACGCACCAGCGGCACCGTGGAGCTGCTGTGCTGCGAACAGCGTCTTCTGCCGCTCCGTACACTGGAGCAGCCCGAACTTGGACTCGATAGTCCGCAGCCAGTTGTCCGCCTCCAGTGGTTCTTCAGCTTCGGTGAACACTGGAGGGTGCGTACTCATGAAATCCGAGTACGACACTTCGCGGGGCTCACGAGGCCCTCGCTCTTGACGTCCTCCCGCTTGGGACGTATTCTGCACGATCGTGCGGAGCAGGTCGGTCTGCTCCTCACGACCTCCCACCAATGCCGCTATCACATCCGCTAGAGTAAGCGGAGGCGGCGGTGGTGGCTGCTGCTGCGGGGTGCTGTCGTAGGCCGGTGGCTGGGAGTCATCGCCTCCACCTTGGCTAGAGCCACCAACCTCGTGCGTGGTCCTAGTACGAACCATCTGCAACCATACAACATTAAACATCAGTCCCGCAACATTTTGCATGCAGTCCAATAGAACTGGGTGTAAAAACATCATGACAACCAAACATGCAAAATATCTCGTAAGTAGATAATGTAATAACTTTGCACAAGCTACCCCATTACCAGACCAAACACAAGTTAGTTTAATCCAACTTGATGAACCCCCTCTTTGGAAGCTCACCATAACTGGGTTTGGTCTCTACGAGACATTATTATTGCGTTGTCATCACGTATAACACCCTTAGGGTACAACACCCTTCAATAAGTTCAACTGTCATTCTTCTGTCAGAATGACCAGTTTCTACCTATTCCAAGTTTTGATCTGGTTCTGGGCATTTTCATGACTCAAGTTGAATACCAAAGTTAAAGTTAACTTCAGTATCTTTCCAACGAGTACTCATTTGCCCCCAGATTAGCTTGGATTTAAAAGTTATGCTAATTCAAAGTTAGCAGAATTTCTGGAAGAATTTTAACAGCACCTCCCTTGGAAGTGGCTGTTTCCAACCCTAATTCTCCCTAATTTCTGTGCTGAAACTTCAGAAACTTTGAATTGCAAAGATGTCACACATCTTCTACTCTTTCTAAGGATGGATTATATGACAATTTTAGATTTTTCTACTGGGAGTTATATTTGAAAAATAGATCAGTTCAGAGGATGTTTTACTCTGCCCTGATTCTGAATAGTTTACATTCCTCTGGGATTTTAGCCATCTTAAGGCGAGTCTCGGCTCTGGAAGTTTACAACAAAGTTGTAGAGTACTTGAATACCTTTCCAGAACTATATAGCACACCTCCCTGGGCTAAAATACCTGTGAGTTATGCCCTGTTGAAGATCAGCAAACATGCTGCCCAAAACAGAGCACTCTGTTTTTCAGTCTTTTTGGAACTACACTCATCCCTATCTCATTCTTATACCCAACCAGGGTCCTAACTGTTGAACCTATAGATTTTTTTAATTTTTCGTTATCATTATACTCATGCATATGCCTACAATATCTCGGTACTACGTTCCTTACAAAAGAAAATCCTAACCGGATCATACCGGTATATACGTCTCAAGTGTGGCACTAAACGGTCTCTCGCACACGTTTTCTACACGGATACATACGTGGTTAGTACCTGCAGAAGACCACACAATGATGGTGCACTCAAAGTTTGTTCATTTCAGGCAGTTCCATATCTAAAAGTAAATACAAACGCCCGTATCATTGTCATACGGCCGTCCTTGAGCTAAGTCACGTCTCAAGGCACGTGATCGTGTTTCAACACCACACGACGGGGAACCCGAGTATGTCATGAACGGGTCGTCACGGTTGGGAATGTTATCAACCCAACAGATACCACCTACTGCCCTGCAGGGCACGCCGATGGCAAGCGCTGCGTATGTCCTCCTGGGCTATTTCCAGACGAACACACTCTCGCGTTACTGACCACGCGATGGGGTCTCCACTTACTTGCCTAATGCACGCTAGGGATCAGCGTTTCATATGAACTCAGGGACATGAAGAGTCCAAGAGCTTCATATTGACATCTCACACCGAGCTGTGAGATCAATCCCTGAACCACGTTCCTCGTCAGGGAGAGCTAACCGAAATTGAACCGCTTTCGGTGGCGTTCCTTACCATACTTACCAGAGCGTAGGTGCGTCGTTACATAATTGAAATTCAGAATTATAACACATAAGTTAGTCTTTGCCACTTTAAGTAACTAAGCTAATATAGTCCTTACTTGGGCAACTACCGAATCCTCACCGTATACCTAAGTTTTTCCCATAATGCAGTCCTTTAGTACTGTGCCATCCCCACTGCAGCTCTGATACCAGGCTGTGGCGGACCGGAATCCGCTCATCCAGGATCGCAGAGGGTGGTGCCGCGCGATGCGACACCCGACAGCACACGTCATAAGAACGCAATATATTACATGGGAAAAACAGCTGAAACTGTACAAACAGGTACAAACTTCAGTTACAACTATTGTTCTATTACACAGCGGAAGACTACACTATACAACTCACGCCCGCCTATTTAGCAAAAGTCGGTTGCCCAGCCCTAGGGCAACCCACACTAGCTGCACGTCTCAGCTCAGCGCGGCGTGTACGGCTCCCACTCAGCCGTGGTCCCCGACGGAGGGTAACCCTCGCCGGTGGACTCGTACTCCGAGTCCGTGGGTGGCTCCTCACCTGAAAAACACTTAAGCAGCAACCGTGAGCACAAAGGCTCAGCAAGGCTTAACCGACTCACCTAAGCATGAAACTCTACATGAGGTGTACAATGGACATAGGATAGTAACATTTCAGCAAAACGACACGCCTACAAGTTCATCCTTAGTTCATCTTTTAGCAACAAGTTAACAGTTCATGAAATCTGAAATTTAGTAAGCAGTATTTGGTGGCACACATGTAGCAATACAATTATATCAATCAGCATCATTGAATCAACATATTTCATCCATTAGTCTACGTTACGACGCAGTGAACAAGCAGCACTCGTCACCGCGAGGGACGGCAAATCGACTCGATATACACCTGCAGGGAAAACCCAAAGAGCACGTCACGTACGCCCACCCGTGGAGCTGCACAGCACGCTCACTCGATGTCGTACGGGACAACCTTTCACCCAACAGCCCAAATGTCGAACCGGTCGCACCGAAACGAGCAGGAGGTTCTCCACACGGAGCATCTCTCTATGCCCGTTGGCAGATTTCCACCTTGCTGCCCTCAACCTACACCTATAAATCGGTGTGCTATGCCTCGACGCCCGGAGGTTTAGGCTACATCGGTTTATCGGGGCCCATATATCCGATATGCCTTCGGTACGTTCAATACTTGTTCAGCAGGGCCGCACACGGATCGGTCCTCAATCGACACGGACAGGGCTGCGCACACAAGACTCTCTCTTGCTGCGCCCTAGCCCCTGCCTAGTCTCATTTTCATTACTAAAGTGATCTCACATCACTCAACCGAACCCGTGTGTCCCCAGCCTATCTCGCGAGTAGATTCCAACTACTCGACTTGTACCGAAGTCCTATGACTCATTAAGCATAGCCTGTCTACTCGAGGTCCTTGACACTACCCTCACTCTTTTAGGAAACTTTGGTTATGCAAGTGGGGTTTCATTCATCCGATACCTAATGCACATACATACTTCATATGACACATGTATACAAAGTAAAACTTTTAAAAAGGGTTAATGCAAACCGGGGCTTGCCTTGTTGCTGCTGGTCAGGAGTTAGTTCTTCGTCCGGAAGGAGGAAGTCCAGCACTTCCGGAGTCTCTTCTTCAACGGCTACACGTTAATGAAATACTACATGTTAATTTATATGTAAAAGTGAGTTTAGAGTAAGACTTATACTATTGGTTCTAATAACCAGCCTCTAATATCTGGAACTTTGTTTAAGAATTTAAATATGAACTGGTGTTGGTGGTTTGGCTTGGACTTAATCACATGGTTAAATGCTAAGTGGTTTTCCCCCCTTTTCCACATTAATCCCTTAAGTGGTTAAACAGGACAGGGGTGATCTAGAGCTCCAATGGAGCTGAGAATTTTTGTGTGAGTTCCTTGTCACAAGAAAACTCTCTGGACCAAATCTTTGCACTTTTCATGGAGTGGTTTGCTCAGAATAATTCCCTTGGCAAATCAGCAAGGAAGAATTTATTCTGAGGTAATACCCCTGTTCATGCTCAACTTAATGAACTACAATTTCAATTATAGCTCATTGAGTTTGCCTGAATTTTCCTAACATTTTTGGGGTTAAGAATTGCCCAGAACTGAATTTCCAAGTTTTGGAAATTCTCTGAAAATGTTTCTGCATTCAAATGAACACAGCACCTTCCAATTTGAATTGCTCTGACCAAACCGACTCCAAATGGTCTGAAGCTTTTACAGGGGTTTACTAATGTCCTAAAGAACATCCTGGCAAAATTTGGGGATTTTTGGATGAACCAAACTCCCTCTAAAATTCTTTTGCTGAAAAGCTTTAAAGAATTTTCCAGAGTTAATTAAAGGGTTTCATACAAATTGGGTTCTACATTTGGATAGTACTCTATCAGAGGAATCCAACGAAATTTGTTTCACAATTTTTGGATTCTCCTACCCAAAGTTGTAGCTATTCAAAGTTTGAACTAAAAACTGAAATTCCCCAAAATGTTCAAATACTGGCTGTGGGTCCGGGGACAGGTGTCACGCGTCGGGGCAAGCCACACGAGGCTACAGGTTATTTCCCGCGCCTCCACACCAGATCCCTGCGCCACAGCTGATCAAATATTTGAAAAACCGTCGCTGACGGGCGGGACCCACCGGTCGTCTTCTACCTCCGGCCACCCGCGCCTGCGCGCCGCCGGGCTCGCCGGAGTTCGACGGATTCCGGCCTCCCGGCCATCCCCCGAGCTCTCCCTCGCCGCTAGGGCCTAATTTCCCGTGCTGAACACGATGGAACACTCTTCCCCGGTCGGCGATGGCTCTAACCTAGCTGGCCACGGTGCGGCGGCTCTGGACCGGTTGGGCAACGTCGCCCGGTCACCCTAGCCTGCCCAGACCTCGGTGGAACGGCGCTACAGCACCAGTGGACCAAAGGGATGCTCGACCTAGCCTCAAAACTGCTCGGGACCGGCGGCTAATGGTGTATCACCGTGCACCCGAAACCTCCTCCGCGTTTGAGGTCGGAAATTCTGGATTTCATGCGGTCTACGTGCATATTTCCAGCTAGGGTTGTGAAGGACTACTGATCGCCGGTTAGTGGCGGTCCTGTGTGCAAAG
The DNA here is from genome assembly GCA_030760725.1 of Neostapfia colusana. Lineage (NCBI taxonomy): Eukaryota > Viridiplantae > Streptophyta > Magnoliopsida > Poales > Poaceae > Neostapfia > Neostapfia colusana. The sequence goes on from JASWHV010000007.1 coordinate 102,957,470, forward strand.
TCTCACGGCCTAAGAACGAGAGGGACGATCGAATTTGGTATTACCGTATCAGAAGGTCGGATGGTGCCCGACGGCGATCTTTTCCCAAATTCGAGCCTAGTAGATCATCTCACGGCTTGAGCCTCGGGGACGAGCATCAGGGGCTACCAGCGCATCCGAGGGTGCTCTAGCTCGGGCCTGAGAAGCTCTGGGTGGGTCTGTCCACGTGAGACCAGCTTCCGTTCTCCGCCGGACAGCTCTGTTTTCTCGGCGCCGTTTGCCGAATTGTGCGCGTCACCGGCTAGGGCCTTTGGGGTTGCGGGGCTGGTGTGGTAGAGCAGGCACAGGCGCTGCTTTTCTGTACTGCCGGTGCGCACAACCGAGGTTTGGTTGAGGCCGGCGATCGGGGAGAAAGGAGTGCGGCGGTGAGCGCCGATTGCTGTTTGCGCGTGGGAAGAACAGCTAGCGCGCGATCAAAGCGAAGATGGCAACGTGCTGCAGCCGGTTTCCGGGATAAGGAGCAGGCCAGCGCGAAATGGGAGCAGGAGGTGGAGCCTCGGTCGACGGGGGCGGCCGCTCGGTGTCGCCCCGGGGTTACACCTCGGTGGAGTGAAGTCCAGAGAGAAACTTAAGTGTTAAGTATACTCATTCCTATGACATGTGGGCCCCACAACTCAGTACCTCTTTTCCTCAAAATATCTCCAAAGTTTGACAATTATCCAACCCAATTGTCTGAAAATTGGAAACTGAGCTCATTTGACAAGTTTGGACAAATTCAATGCAAATTCAAATATTCATTTGAATTCTTTGCACCTTTGACTTCCTTTGGAAAAATGGGCAGCAAGACTTTTCAAAAATTAATGAAACTTTGCCTCCCCACTAATTTGGACCTAAGGAATCCAAATATGCCACTTGATCCTTGTGTTAGCTGCTGCAAACAATAGTTTGGACACAACAGTTTTGAATTCCTCATTGTGTGATCATATGTGTATAAACCCTACTTTGTGAAAGTGAAGACTCTCCCCTCTAATCACTCTTTTGATGGAGGTTACATGCTCTTCACCACATTTCCTAAGGTGTCCACAATGAAAATTGTGGTGTTGTGAGATGAAGAAAAGTTTTTTACAAGTCCCTTCTCTTGGGCTTTTACAATCTGAAAACTTATTTGGAGTAGGGAAATACCTTTCATGCAAACTTTGTGGCTAAGAAGTGTATTAATTAAATATAAAGAATTTGTTCAAATTAGAAATTCATATATAGTGTGCAAATAGAAATCTGAATACAAAAGTTAGAAATAATATATATATATATATATATATATATATATATATATATATATATATATATATATATATATATATATATATATATATATATATATGTTTAAAAGTGCATGTAGGCCGAAAATAAACACATCTAGGGTAACCACAACACTTAGGAATGTGAATGACTTTCATATGTATGTATGTATGGTTTGCATGAGTGAAAGTGTGAACTATGGCTTATGGATTGTTGTTTTCTTCTACTATGTGTATTGGCATGAGTAGAACCTGCCCCAGAGCAAGTTCTCCCTCTCCAAGACCAAGACTTTCCATTCCCAGAGCAGCAGAAAGAAGGCAAGTGTCCTTGACCACTTTGATCCTATACTAGGATGTGTAGGTAGAATTATTTGCATTGTCAATTGAAATATAAAACCCATGCTAGGAAGTTTCCCTAGAATTGCATTATCTTGTTTCATTGTAGCTTGGGTTGGGATTTGTTTCATTATGTCATTCATTCATATTACTTATGCTTAGCCAAGCTTAGAATGGGATAAGTGGGATGTGAGATCATCAACTTGTTTACCTTACTCTTGAATGAGACATTATGAGTTATGTAGAGGTAGGGATCGAGGCAAGTTGGATGATTTTGGTTGGTGCTGGGTGCACGAGACTCGGGTTTGTGTTTAGTACTTGTCTAGATCCTAAGAACCGGTTCATGGAGCATGTAACCTGGCTTTACCGTGCCAACCACATGCGGAGATGGGGCAGCTTGGTCAATTAATTAGGTGTATCCCCGGCGTAGTATGGGTGTGTTGGATGGTGCGGGGAATAGGTGTCAGCTGGACTACCATATGAACCGCAAGGCTCAAGAGGGGGCCACTGCAGCGGGGTTGGAGCCTCTTGTATGCTGTTAGGGGTGAAACCTCAGTGGGCCCATGCTCGTCGGGAATCCCTTTGTAAAGGCTTCGTAGTGATCTCCTAGCTACACAAAGAGAAGTGTGAATGTGGTTCACGGCCACTGGCATAATAGAGGTTCTTTCAGTCCACCCGGCAACGGGGGATGAAATCACTACATGTGGGTACAATGGTGCAAACTCTGCAGAGTCAAAACTGTCATGACAGCCGTGCTCACGGTCAAGAGCGGCTTGGACTTATTAATGATTAGAGGATGATGAATTTGGAAGTTGAGGATTTTAAGCGGGGAGCTTGACATTGGATATGATGTTATGGTTACTTGATTTTGATGATGGGTTGGGAGATTGGGACCATTCCACCTGTGTAGTAATGTAGGTGCTTAATAAGCTAAGGTGATAGGTGTTAATTGCGTAGTGCTTTAACCATGAGTCAACCTCTCCTTGCTCTAGCCATGCATGACATAACTTTCCCACACTTGATGAGTACCCACGGTACTCAAACTTGCTTTTCTGTTGGTTTATATTGCTGCTCAGTTCAAGAGAATGATGTGGTGTTTAATGACTAAGACTTTGGTCCCGAGGAAGGATTCTAGGTTCACGGAGTCCCCCGGGCAACGCCTGTGACGGAGCCCACAAGATTTATATTCCGCTGATGTTTTATTTACATGTTATGAACTTATTATCGTCCATCGCGACGTATGCTATGTAAGACTTATTTATATTCGACACTTGGCTTGTAATAAATGATGCTTCACTATTTGTCATGACATGTATGAGAGAATGATCCTGGCATACATGTGGTATTCACTCGGTGGTTCTTTGGAGAAACCGGGTGTGACAGAAGTGGTATCAGAGCCAAGGTTGCCCGTAGGAACGTGGACCTAGATAGAAATGGACGTATTTAAGGACCCTATTTTCTTAAAAACTATTTTACAAAGCTGTGGGTTGAAAAGTGTTATTTAATGGGGTCACTTTATTCACCATGCTCCAACTTTTATTCAAAATACGATTTTTATTTAAATCTTATCTAACTTAATTTTAAATGCTTTATGTTTTAGATGGTTCGAATGATCCGCACCGCCCGCAAGTCCACCGGAGGGAGAGTTCCGGTAGTTGCCCTTGCCTTGAGAGAGGAGAACCGTCCGGTGACGTACCACTCCTACGGATTGGCAGTAGGAGACATGTTGCGCCATCTTCGGCGTATGCTCCACGCCGCCGACAATACGGGCAAGCTAATCATACACTATAGCTCTACCCGGACCATCCGTGAGAAGCGGGAAGAATGGAGTTCAGAAATGAGGATTATCCATGAAAATCAGATGCTCAAGATCCACCGCTCTCCAGCTTGTCGGGCGACACAGGTCGATGCTGAGAAGGATGTCACCTGGGAGGCCATCACCTGCCAGAGTTACATCAACCGTCGCCACCTGGACAGGATTGAGTACATGTATGTCCTCCAGCGTGAGAGTGGCACCGCGGAGTACAAATACCCGCCAGTGCAGCAGGGGACTTCCCATGAGCACATGGACCTGTGCTTGGAGGATGCTGCTATGCTCAGCACTCGACTGTAGGAGTGTCAGCAGGAGCTTCAGGATGTTCGTGACACCATGAAGGAGAGTGAGGCGTTGCTTCGAGCCAGCTTGAGGGCGAGAGAAAGAGGAGATGGGAATGAACTGTGTGTCACCGTGAATGACACATGGACTCCTGACTCCCGAGACCGCCGGGCGAGCAGGCGTCGCCGCACTTCTCCACCAGAAGCTTCCCCACCCAAAGCGGAATCAGAGGGCAGCCGCAATAATGAGGAAGACCCCGAGGAGCCAGCTCAGTGATATGAGTCGTTTAGAGTCCTTTCCCTTATTTCAGCATGATATCGAGTAGTCGAGTCAATACCTTAGTTATTTGTGTGTTAATGTTTGGTGTATGACGTGAGTTGTGGAAGCCATGGGCATTTGTCCACAACCTCGTCTTTAGGTTGCTTTGCTTTGATGTGCGAACCCCTATGAATTAAGAGTGCATTTATTTTCGCGTGAGACGTGATTCCCAAAAGTCCACGTGGAACCCTCAGAAAATGTTTAATATATTAAGGCCTCAAAAGTTTAAGTTTAAAAAAGCAATTTGGGAAGTTAATACGTAATGCTTTAAGTTAACATTTGGTTGATCATGATAGATGGCTGGAAGAGTAAAGGGTCGTGGTGCCAACCCCACCAACAACAACGATGAGGCCGGCAACCCTCATCTTTCTGGAGGACAAGACAGGGGTGGTCGCCGTGAAGGAGCTGACCCTATCCACCAAATGCTTGAAAATCAGAATCAGCTCATCCAGAGTTTAAATCAAGTGGTGGCCAACTTGCACCAAGCTCCACCCCCACAAGCTGCATCACGCCAACCAAGGTTGAGTGAGTTTCTGGGGACTCAACCTCCGAAGTTTGCAAGTGCTGCTGAACCTCTGGAGGCAGATGACTGGCTAAAGACCATTGAGAGCAAGATGAGGATCATACAGTGCCAAGGGTATGAGAGGGTGCTGTTTGCCTCTCACCAATTGCATGGACCTGCTGCTGATTGGTGGACCACTTACTTGGCAGCCCATCATGACCCCGAGAACATCACTTGGGAAGAGTTCAAGCGCAGTTTCCGCAACCATTACATACCAAGGGGTGAACTCAAAAACAAGAGAAAGGAGTTCTTGGGACTGCAGCAAAGAAACATGACTGTGAGGGAATACCTCACTAAGTTCACCCAACTATCCCGTTATGCACCACGGGACATCAATACTGATGAGCAAAAACAGGACTGTTTTGTGAAAGGACTTACTATGGAAATGCAGTGTGCAATGTCCTCCAACAAGTATGAAAGCTTCCAAAAGATGGTAGACAGAGCATTTGTCGTGGAGAGGAAGCTGAATGCCTTGAAAAATGAAAACAAGAGGAAGGCGGGATGGTCACACCAAGCCTCAGGTAGCAACACACGTCCACGTCTGATGCAGCAACCTGCAGGGCAGACGAGCCGTGCTGTGGTACCCTACTCAGCACCAAGAGGGTATAACCCGAATTTCAGACCTCTGTCAGCACCAGCACAGCCGCAGCGTCAGTTTGTACAGCAGCCTCGCCCCACATATCAACCTCGACCAGCAGGACAAGGACCACCGAACCAACCCCAAGACAACAAAGGCCAGGCACCTAAAGTTGGGCTACAATGCTTCAACTGTGGTGAAGTGGGGCACTACGCCCATAAGTGCCCAAAGAAGAAGCCCATGCAGCCACAACGGCAGAATGTGACGCGAGGACGGGTGAACCACGTGACCATGGAGGAAGCGCAAGAGGCACCTGATGTGGTGATTGGTAAGTTTCCTGCCAATTTACACATTGCAACCCTGTTGTTCGATTCTGGTGCTACCCACTCATTCATTGCTCAAGGGTTTGTTAAGAAGCATGATCTAGCAACATCACAAATGAACCATATGGTAGCAGTGAACTCTCCAGGGGGAGAAATAAGGACAAGGCAAGTGTGTCCCAAGGTGAATCTAGACATTAATGGGGTAGTATTCACTGTAAACCTCATAGTGATAGACTCACAAGGGATATATATTATTTTGGGTATGGATTGGTTGACCAAACATAAAGGTATCATCCACTGTTCGACCAGAACGGTGGAACTAACTCACACTAGTGGCATGAAAGTGAAGTTCATAGCCGTGCAAGAGCCTAGGAGGGACATTAAACACAATAAAGTTTTGGTGGAAGTGGGAGAGATAAGGATTATCAAGGAATATCCAGATGTTTTTCCGGAGGAGTTGCCAGGTATGCCTCCTGATCGTGAAGTGGAATTCGCGATTGAGCTAGTGCCTAGAAAAGCTCCAATATACAAGAGGCCTTATCGGATGGACTCCAAACAGCTGGAAGAGCTCAAGGAGCATATAAGGGAATTGACGGAGAAGGGGTATATTCGTCCTAGTTCCTCACCATGGGGAGCTCCAGTGATATTTGTGCCCAAGAAGGACAAAACCCAAAGGTTATGCGTAGACTACCATGCTTTGAATGAAGTAACCATCAAGAACAAGTACCCATTACCCCGCATTGAAGACTTATTTGATCAGTTGAGGGGAGCTTGTGTGTTCTCAAAAATTGATTTCAGGTCGGGATACCACCAACTTAAGATAAGGTAAACCGACATTCCAAAGACAGCTTTCGTATCTCGGTACGGGCTGTATGAATACACCGTCATGCCGTTCGGGCTAACTAATGCCCCGGCATACTTCATGTATCTCATGAACAAGGTATTCATGGAATATCTGGACAAATTTGTGGTGGTTTTCATAGATGACATTCTCATCTTCTCCAAAGATGAGGAAGAACATGAGGAACATTTATGATTGGTGTTGCAAAAGCTGAGGGAACACCAACTATATGCCAAGTTGAGCAAGTGTGAGTTTTTGATGAAGAGAGTTCCCTTCTTAGGACATATAATCTCGGAGGGAGGAATCTCCGTAGATCCCGCCAAGATCGAGGATGTACAGAAGTGGAAGACCCCTGAGAATGTCGGGGAAGTTCGAAGCTTCTTAGGATTGGCTGGGTATTATCGACGGTTTATCGAGGGTTTCTCCAAGATTTCGAGACCCCTCACCAAATTGTTAGAGAAGGGAATCACATTCACATGGACACCGCAGTGCGAGACGAGTTTTCAAGAATTGAAGAAAAGATTGACAACAGCTCCAGTGCTAGTTATGCCGGATATGCAAAAGAATTTTTCGGTGTACTGCGATGCATCTGGACACGGGTTGGGATGTGTTCTCATGCAAGAGGGGCATGTTGTGGCGTATGCGTCCCGGCAGCTCCGAAAACACGAGAAGAACTATCCTACACATGACCTAGAGCTAGCCGCAGTGGTACACGCATTGAAGATTTGGCGGCATTACTTGATGGGGAAAAGGATAGAGATATATACGGATCATAAGAGCTTAAAGTACATTTTCACACAGCCAGATCTCAACCTCAGACAAAGTAGATGGTTAGAGCTAATCAACGACTTTGATGTGGGCATCAACTATCATCCTGGGAAAGCGAACGTCGTGGCGGATGCTTTAAGCCAGAAAGTGCAGGTCAACATGTTGAGTTCGAAGGACATGCCTACAGAATTGAAGGAAGAGATTGCAAAACTCAATCTATGTCTGGTGAATGGTGGTGAGGCGATCGCAATGGAAGTGGACTCCACATTAGAGCAAGACATACGCAACGGTCAGAAGAATGACGAGAAGATACAAGAGATTAGAGAACTCATCAAAGAAAATAAAGCCCCTGGGTTCAGAGAAGATGAACAAGGTACGGTGTGGCATGGGAAAAAAATCTGTGTGCCGGAAGTGAAGGAGATCCGTGAACTGATTTTGAAGGAAGCTCATGATTCCGACTATTCCATTCATCCTGGGAGTATGAAGATGTATCATGACCTCAAGAGCAGATATTGGTGGTATGGCATGAAGCGAGATGTCGCGGAACATGTTGTCCTATGTGACACATGTCAGTTGGTGAAAGCAGAACATGAACGACCCGCGGGACTACTGCAACCACTCAAAGTGCCTGAATGGAAATGGGAAGAAATAGGTATGGACTTCATAGTGGGACTACCCAGGACCCAATCGGGATATGATTCGATATGGGTCATCATCGACAGGATAACCAAAGTAGCTCATTTCATCCCCGTGAAAGAAAGCTACAGCAGATCCAAATTGGCGGAATTGTACATGTCAAGGATCGTGTGTTTCCATGGAGTGCCAAAGAAGATAGTGTCGGACCGAGGGACACAGTTCACCTCAAGGTTCTGGCAGAAGTTACATGAAACCATGGGAACTCATCTAAATTTTAGTTCTGCCTATCACCCCCAGACTGACGGGCAAACGGAAAGAACCAATCAGATCCTTGAGGATATGCTAAGAGCGTGTGCGCTCAAGAACAATAGGAGTTGGGATAAGAACTTACCGTATGCGGAGTTCTCCTATAACAACAGCTATCAGGCTAGTATGAAGATGTCACCATTTGAGGCTTTGTATGGGAGGAAGTGTAGAACTCCACTATTTTGGAACCAAACAGGGGAAAGTAAAGTGTTTGGGCCCGAGGTACTACAAGAAGCCGAGGCGAAAGTGAGGGAAATCCGCTACAATTTGAGGATAGCACAGACCCGACAAAAGAGCTATGCCGATGTACGGAGAAGATAGCTCGTTTTCAACGTGGGGGACTATGTTTATCTCAAGGTGTCCCCTATCCGAGGACTTCATCGGTTCAAGGTGAAAGGGAAGTTATCACCTCGATACATCGGACCCTTTCAGATTCTGGAGAGGAAAGGCGAAGTGGCATATCAACTAGAACTACCGGCCCGCCTATTGGATGTGCACGATGTATTCCATGTGTCACAGCTCAAGAAATGTCTAAGGACGCCTGAAGAGATTTTACCCATGAATGAGGTTGACGTACGAGAGGATCTGTCTTATGCCGAGCAACCGGTCAAGATTTTGGAGACAATGGAACTCATCAAAAGAAATAAAGGAATCCGGATGTGCAAGGTGCAGTGGAAGCATCACTCGGAAGAGGAAGCCACATGGGAGCGAGAAGACGAGCTTAGGGCACAGTTTCCAGAATTGTTTTCCTAGAACCACCAATCTCGAGGACGAGATTTATTTTAAGGGGGTAGAGCTGTAACACCCCAAAACCGCTAAAGAGGGGAATTTAAAAATTTTTGGACGTATTGCATGTGGTGCAGAAATTCAAATTCAAACTGGAATTTAAATTCAAATCAAAACAGAAAAAAAAGGAAAAAGAAAAAGAAAACCGGAACCGGCCAGTGGGCCGAAACACGCAAGCCGGCCCAATACCCCCCCCCACGCCAGCCCAAACCCTCGCCCCCTCTCTCTCCCTCTCACTGACACGCGGGGCCCGCGTGTCATCCCTCTCCTCCTGCGCGCCCAACCGACCCCGGACTCTCTCGCGTCTGATCAAAACAACCCCCGGAACCCACGTTCCCAGCCCCGATTTCCGGTCCCAGACGCCCCCAACATGATCTCAACACACCACCGCCCTACCTCGTCTATTTAAATGCCGAAATCCGCCCCTTTTTCCTCCCCGATCAGCCGTTTTTCTCTCCGGTGAGAACCGAAGCTTCTACCGCCGATTTCATTCGATCCTTGCTCAAATTTACTGATCTAACGTGCTGATCACGTTCCACCGCCGCTGGGGAGCCCTGCAGGTGAAGGAAACGACGTGTCTTGCGCCCCAACTGCCACCCCGATGTGCACCGAAGACCATCGCTGTTGAAGCTCGCCGCCGACCGACTTCTAGGGCCTCCGAGTGCAGGAGAACCCCTCGGTAAGCATCCCCTAACCCTCCGCAGCCGATCCGTACAAAAAGATGTGAGTTCTAGCGTGCAGCGGCAAAAGCCGAGGCTGCACCGGCGAGATCGCCACCCCCGCCGCCGCGCGCGCGGGCTGGCTCCGGCCAGGGCGACGTGGCCCCTTGAGGGCCGTCTATTTTAAATCGCACGGTAGAAATAAACCCGACGCGTACCGGTTCGGCGATCTAATCTGAGCCGTCTGTTTTAAATCGGACGGTCCACGTCAGCCCCGCATTATAAAGGCTGGGATTCTTACGCGCTACCCCCTGGGGATTTCGGAAAACACGAGCTAGCCCCAGAAATTTCTGATCTAGGCCCTGGACCTTCAGAAATTCGTGTAAATTCATTTAAAAATCAGTTTTAGCCCCTGGACTTAATAAAAATTAGGAAACCCCCTCTGTTATGTGTAGTTAGACCCCTGGAAATTCAGGAAATAGTAAATTAGACCTAGCAGTAGGGTGGATTTACCTTTTTGACCCTATATGATATTAAATTCAGAAATTTGAATATGTGACTAGGATTTAAAGTTAAAAGGTAAGGCAAGCACATGTGCAAATTCAAATTTAAACTCTCCTAGCACTTGGAAAACTTTAGAATGAGTTAAAAGTAGATTTTAGGCTGAAATGAAAACTGCCTAAGTGTTGCTCATTTTTATTTTCTCTAGAGACACATTTTAGGCTAGGAAATAATTCTAGAACTAGTAAAATAAATTTAAATTGTTTCACATCAGAGAGGAAGTTCAAAAATATATTATTGAACATTTTAGATCAGAACCTATTCTGTTTAGATGATGTGTCTTACTATTTTAATAGTAAAGTTCACTTTTAGGCATAGAAAATAAATCTAAAAATATAGGAAAATAGGTATGTATAATTAGAAAATGATAAATGAGGTCTCCAAATCCAAAAACTTCAATTTAGGATTTTGTAGAAGATCTGAAAACTTATTTGAAGTAGGGAAATACCATTCATGCAAACTTTGTTGCTAAGAAGTGTATTAATTAAATATAATGAAATTGTTCAAATTAGAAATTCATATATAGTGCGCAAATAGAAATCTGAATACAAAAGTTAGAAATAATATATATATGTTTAAAAGTGCATGTAGGCCAAAAATCAAAACATCTAGGGTAACCACAACACTTAGGAATGTGAATGACTTTCATATGTATGTATGTATGGTTTGCATGAGTGGAAGTGTGAACTATGGCTTATGGATTGTTGTTTTCTTCTACTATGTTTATTGGCATGAGTAGAACCTGCCCCAGAGCAAGTTCTCCCTTTCCAAGACCAAGACTTTCCATTCCCAGAGCAGCAGGAAGAATGCAAGTGTCCTTGACCACTTTGATCCTATACTAGGATGTGTAGGTAGAATTATTTGCATTGTCAATTGAAATATGAAACCCATGCTAGGAAGTTTCCCTAGAATTGCATTATCTTGTTTCCTTGTAGCTTGGGTTGGGATTTGTTTCATTATGTCATTCATTCATATTACTTATGCTTAGCCATGCTTAGAATGGGATAAGTGGGATGTGAGATCATCAACTTGTTTACCTTACTCTTGAATGAGACATTATGAGTTATGTAGAGGTAGGGATCGAGGCAAGTTGGATGATTTGGTTGGTGCTGGGTGCACGAGACTCGGGTTTGTGTTTAGTAGTTGCCTGGATCCTAAGGACCGGTTCATGGAGCATGTAACCTGGCTTTACCGTGCCAACCACACGCTGAGATGGGGCAGCTTGGCCAATTAATTAGGTGTATCCCCGGCGTAGTACGGGTGTGTTGGATGGTGCGGGGAATAGGTGTCAGCTGGACTACCATATGAACCGCAAGGCTCAAGAGGGGGCCACTGCAGCGGGGTTGGAGCCTCTTGTATGCTGTTAGGGGTGAAACCTCAGTGGGCCCATGCTCGTCGGGAATCCCTTTGTAAAGGCTTCATAGTGATCTCCTGGCTACACACCTGAGAAGTGTGAATGTGGTTCGCGGCCACTGGCATAATGGAGGTTCTTTTAGTCCACCCGGCAACGGGGGATGAAATCACTACATGTGGGTATAGTGGTGCAAACTCTACAGAGTCAAAACTGTCATGACAGCCGTGCTCACGGTCAAGAGCGGCTTGGACTTATTCATGATTAGAGGATGATGAATTTGGAAGTTGAGGATGTTAAGCGGGGAGCTTGACATTGCATATGATTTTATGGTTACTTGAATTCGATGATGGGTTGGGAGATTGGGACCATTCTACCTGTGTAGTAATGTAGGTGCTTAATAAGCTAAGGTGATAGGTGTTAATTGCGTAGTGCTTTAACCATGAGTCAACCTCTCCTTGCTCCAGCCATGCATGACATAACTTTCTCACACTTGCTGAGTACCCACGGTACTCAAACTTGCTTTTCTGTTGGTTTATATTGCTGCTCAGGTCAAGAGAATGATGTGGTGTCTAATGACCAAGACTTTGGTCCTGAGGAAGGATTCTAGGTTCACGGAGTCCCCCGGGCTACGCCTGTGACGGAGCCCACAAGATTTATATTCCGCTGCTGTTTTATTTACATGTTATGAACTTATTATCGTCCATCGAGACGTATGCTATGTAAGACTTATTTATATTCGACACCTGGCGTGTAATAAATGATGCTTCACTATTTGTCATCACATGTATGAGAGAATGATCCTGGCATACATGTGGTATTCACTCGGTGGTTCTTCGGAGAAACCAGGTGTGACATCTAGCAATCATTCTTTCCTTTTTCCGTTGCTTAGCTAGTCTATAACAAAAATCTATGACATGACCATCTCTACCACAGTAGGTATAATGAAATTTAACTTTATGTTCATGTCTAGATGAGCAGACAACGTGTTTATCTGAAACCGAATGAGACAACACTCCTGCAGATTTAAAAACCACTTCTTTTTGTTTAGGAACTATTCTAATCAAACCACTTCCTAATGACTTTACAATTTTAGGTGGATGTGCTTTAGCATGAGCATGGGAATCAAAACCTAAACCAGTTTTATCATCGCAAGATTTAGAAGAATTCAAATGCAAGTTCAGATTCTTATTCCCACTATAGAACCGCTCTAGTGTCCTATTCATGTCATCAAGTTTCTTAGACAAGTCTAGACAGTTTTGACATGAAGTTTTTTCTTTTAGTTTGCAATTGGAACAAAACTTAACTTTATGAGAACGTAAAGCATTGGTCAATATAGAAATTTCATTCATAGCATCTTGTAGTTTCTTATTAAGATCATCACAAGTAGAACAATGCAAATCAATTGTAGAACAACAAGCATCTCTCAGTTTTTATCATTAAGTGCAGCAAGCTCTCTGTTCTTTTCAATCTCTAGCTCAAGTTTATCAAGTGTGGAGTTATGTGCACTTCTTAGAGAGGAAAATTGTTCATAAATTAAATCACACGAGGAACAAGAATCATCACTAGGAATCAAAGATTTCAAATGATTAATTTCAGATTCTAGTGACTCAATTTTAACAGCATCGTCCTTAAGCTTTTTGTCCTTTTCTTAACTATAACAGTGGCACGAGAAATAGCATCACACGTTTCATCGCGAGTAGGACATACCTCTTCATTGTCGCTGTTGTGTTCTGCCTCCTACATACTTGAACTTGACTTACCCGCCATGAAGCATAAATTTGCCAAATCATCTTTGTCACTTCCGATGTCCATATCGCTCGAGCCAAGTTCTTGAAGTGCGGAGATAAAACTATTTAACAATTGGCGTCATATAAAACCCTTCTTCTTTTTCTTATCATTTGCAGAGGAGTGCTTCGTCCTAGTTTGCTTTTCATCACGGGAAGTAGGACCTAAAAGGTTAGGGCAATCCGTACGAAAATGTCCTGTCTTACCACATTTGAAGCATCGTTGAGGTCCGGCACTTCTTCTCCTTCTAGTTCTCACATTTTGCAATGTTTTTGAGAACCGAGTAGAGATGAATGTGTGACACCCGGTTCCAAAAATAGAACCAAGCGAATGCATATGTGTGCCCAGGATGTTCATCACACATACACATGTATTCCACAAACTGAATTCAGAATATGAGCACGAATAAATAGTTTTTAAGTACTTTATTACAATGACTCAATGTCTCACTCATGAATCTATAACTTATTCTTGAAGCGGAAGACTCTAAACGACAGCGGAAATAATTAAACAGCAGGCTCCAACTTTAACTCCACAGGTATGTTGACGGTAGTTTGCACGCCTAGTACTCCACATGTTCCTCGAAGTACTCTTCTCCTGTAGCTGATGTATAAGTGGGAATGCAAGGGTGAGTACATGTTGTACTCAGCAATTGCGGGAAAAGTATGACATGTAGCTTACAACAAGGTATGGAATAAAAAGGCTCATTGCAGCAAGAAAATTTTATTTCACAAACATGATAAAAACAGCAACTATTTCTAAGTGAAATTTATCCCAACATGACTGTAACACCCTCAATTTCATATTCATGCATTGCATATAGAGAAACATTTTAAAAGAAGTAGAAACGGAGAAAGAATCAGAAAGATAGCCGAAAAGAGCCAATTCCAGTTCACCGAGGAGCGCTGTGGACACTTCCCGCGGCTCGCTGGCCACGTGGCGCCTTCGGAGCTCATCCCGGCGGGAGAGGTGAGGTCCGGCACTGCTGGCCACGTGGCAGGCTCAGAGCTAGCCTCTGTGGAAGGGGTGAGGTCCGACCCGCTGAACACGTGTTGCCTCTGGGGCTTGTCTCTGCGGAGAAGCGAGGTCCAGCCCGCAGGACACGTGTCCCCACCGGAGCTAGTCGCTGCGGAAAAGCAAGGTCCAACCCCGTGGGACACGTGTCGCTCTCTGTGACACCCGGTCCTGTAAAACACAGAACCCAGCTAATGCATATGTGTACCCAGGATGTTCATCACACATACACATGTAATCCACAAACTGAATTCACAATATAACCACGAATAAATAGTGTTGAAGTACTTTATTACATGAACCTCTAACTTATTCTAGCAGCGAAAATCTCTAAACGATAGAGGAAGCAACTAAACACGGCAGCGGCTCCATCTCCAACTCCACAGGCAAGTTGGCGGTAGTTTGCACACCTAGTACTCCACATGTTCTTCGATGTACTCTTCTCCTGTTGCTGATGTTTGTATGATAATGCAAGGGTGAGTACATGTCGTACTCAGCAAGTGCAGGAAAAGTATGACATGTAGCTTACAACAAGGTAGGAATAAAAAGGCTCATTTTAGAAAGCAAATTTTATTTCACAAACATGATAAAAACAGCAACTATCTTTAAGTGAATTTGATCCCAACATTTATCCAATTAAAACAGTAACATACCTCCATCATATTTTACCACTTATCACGTCTCATCCAGCCATTAATCTTTCTCAACATCATCTCATGCTCATAATAACCGTCTCATATTCATATCCATCTCATAACCGAGATCAAAACTCATTATCATGACTCAACAGCCCCGAAACCAATCTTATTACCAAGACTCAACAGTCCCGAAACCAATCACAAAGACCATAATCAAACCAATAAACATCCATCCCAAACATTCCCTCTAATCATGGAAGTTGGCCAGGCGCTTGTGACCGTAAGCACGGCTATCATGATAGTTTTACACTCTTAAGAGGTGGCACCACTTTACCCACAAGTTTGTGATTTCGTCACCTGTCGGTGACTGCAGAACCTCCATTATACCAGTACACAACCATCGGTGTATGGCCAAGAGATCACAAAATAGCCTTTACAAAGGAGCTACTAGATGTATGGAGTCACTAAGGTTTTACCAGCAGGCTCGAATCACCATTCTCCCACGTACGGGCCCCCTCTTGTGCCATGCAGTTCCCAAGGCAGTCCTCTCTCGACTCCCATTCCTCACGCCTTCCACGGTCCATAACAATCTAGCAACTTACCTAATTAGTCAGCTAAGCCGCACCCATATTTGGCCTTGTGGTGGCACTGTTTTCCTGGCATGTGCTCGCATGAACCGGTCCTTAGATCTACGGCAAGTAAACCACCATCTCATTCTACCACATCCACAAACCAAGCTTGCCTAGATCTCCCCCGATTCATGTTCATTATCATCATCAAGTTCTCATTAACATTGTTCATACGAGTGCAGTAGCTAGACACGTTCTATCTCGTTTCCCATAACCCGTAAGCTAAGAGAAGCAAAAAGCAAAAATGACCATACCCGACTCATCAACTTTCTCGGCAACAAGGGTGGTTAACAAAACTAGTAAACTCCTATAAAAGGGTTTCCCGTCAAGTTGACTGAAGCAAACACGTTTTCGCAAACAAAACAGTTCCAAAACATGGGATCAATATGGTCAAGGGGCACTTGCATTGTTCCTGTGGCTTTTGTTGCTCAGGCGCTTCAAAGTCTTGGTGTTGTAGTCCTTTGTACATAGCTCCCTGAGATTGTCCTTCTACTCACGATTATGCACATAGAAGATTCACAGCAATCAATCATCATGCACAAACTTTACTCAAGATGCAATGGTGTAGATGCATGCTGATCCTATGGTGCAGTTTAGTTTGTACATGTTCTTGCATGTTTTAATAGGCTTGCATGGGGTTTTACGATGAGCAATGGTGTAAGGATCTAGTGTGGACGTGGTGATGATCTTGTATCAAGTTCTAGATCAATTCCACCGTCAAAAACCGATCAACACGTGATCTGTCCACACGAAACAGCTTCTGTTCGAAGAAAAGCAGATGCAAAAAAAAACCATGATGATGTCGTAAGGTGGTAACAAAGACCTACCTCACTTCTCCTTGGTATCGGGGCCTTCCTCCTAGCAAGACAGGTCGTCGGATCTCTTCCGGTGACGGCGAGCGTGTCGAGGCTCGTCGGCGGTCTCAACAGCGGCTGAACTCCGGCGAAGAGGTTTAACTCGGTGAGTTGGGAGCTAGTGCCTCTAAGTTGTCGGCTTGGGAAGGTGTTACGACCAAGGGGTGTTTCGGGTTCTATTTATAAGGGGAAGAAAAGGGTTCTACTCCGATTGGATTTCAAATAAGAGTCATATTCAAATTGTATTGGATCTTAACAACTTATCTCCAATCGATTTGGTTGCAGTATTCAACGCGGAAGAATTCATGTCGGTTTCCTCAGTATCG
This sequence comes from Neostapfia colusana, assembly GCA_030760725.1. NCBI lineage: Eukaryota > Viridiplantae > Streptophyta > Magnoliopsida > Poales > Poaceae > Neostapfia > Neostapfia colusana. Next base: position 102,974,115 of record JASWHV010000007.1, read on the forward strand.
GGTACTCGCATACAGGGTAAAACCGCTTAAGTATCTCGTCCTTCCACAGGGATAAGCTTCGGAGACTCCACGTGTCCAGCGGGGGCCTGGCCTCCCTTTTCTGCAGAGACAAGCTCCTGGTGCACCACGTGTCTGGCGGGCGGGACCTTCCTCTCCCTTAGAGGCGAGCTCTGCGTGCGCCATGCGTCTAGCAGGCAGAACCTCCCCTCTCCTCAGAGGCGAGCTCCACGTGCGCCACGTGTCAGTGTCGGACCTCCCCTCTCCTCGGAGGTGGGCTCCGTGAATGCCACGTGTCCAACAGTGTCGGACTTCCTTTCTCCTCAAGGACGAGCTCCGAGGTCACCAAGTGTCCAACAGCGTCGGACCTTACGGAGGCGAGCTCCGAGGTCGACACATGTCCAATAGGACCGGACCTCACTCCCTCCGTAGGGGTGAGCTCCGAGAGCGACACGTGTCTCGCGGGTCGTACCTCTCGGAGGCGAGCTCTGAAAGCTCCACGTGTCCCGCGCGACTAGGTCTCGCTTCTCCGTAGAGTCGAGCTCCGGAGGTGACACTTGTCCCGCGGGGTCGGGCCTCGCTTCCCTGCAGAGGCGAGCTCCGCAGGCGACACGTGTACAGCGGGGACGGACCTCGCCCCTTCCGCAGAGGCGAGCTCCGAGGCTGCCACGTGGCCAGCAGTGCCGGACCTCACCCCTTCTGCCGGGATGAGCTCCGAAGGTGCCATGTGGCCAGCGGGCCGCAGGAAGTGTCTACAGCGCTCCTCGGCGAACTGGAATCGGCTCTTTTCGGCTATCTTTCTGATTCTTTCTCCTTTTCTACTTCTTTTAAAATGTTTCTCTATATGAATTATGTATGCATGCATGGATACAAAATTGAGGGTGTTACAAACCTACCCCCTTTAAACTGAATCTCGCCCTCGAGATTCGATAGAGTGGAGAATAGATGAGGGAATTCTGCCTTGAGGTCTTCCTCACGTTCCCATGTAGCTTCGGCTCCCGTGTGATGGCTCCATTGTACCTTGCACCAACGGATCACTTTGTTCCTCGTGACCCTTTCCTTCACGCCCAAAATTTGGACAAGGTGCTCTACATAGGTCGGATCCTCTTGAAGCTCGAGCTCATCCATTGGTACTTGCTCTTCTGGTACACTCAAGCACTTCTTGAGCTGGGATACGTGAAACACGTTATGCACGTCGGAGAGGTGCGTTGGGAGCTCTAGTTTATAAGCTACCTCTCCTCGCTTGCCTAAAATCTTAAATGGTACGATATAGCGAGGTGCTAACTTGCCTTTGACGTTGAAACATCGTTGGCCCCGGATAGGCGATACCTTAAGATATACGAAGTCTCCTACTTCGAAGGTCAACTTTCTTCACCTATTGTCCGCATAACCTTTTTGTCGTGACTGAGCAGCCTTCAACTTCTCCCGTATTGTTTGGACTTGCTTCTCAGCTTTTTGCAGCACTTGGGGTCCAAACACTTGGTTCTCTCTGGTCTCATTCCAAAACAGCAGCGTTCTACACCGTCTACCATACAATGCTTTGAAAGATGACATCTTCAAGCTGGCTTGATAACTGTTGTTGTATGAGAAACCAGCATACGGCAAGCTCCTATCCCATCTATGTCCATGTTTCAAAGCGTAGGCTCTCAACATGTCTTCCAAAATTTGGTTTGTCCTTTCTGTTTGCCCGTCGGTCTGCGGGTGGTAAACGGAGCTGAAATTTAGCCGTGTACCCATGGCTTCATGCAGCTTCCTCCAGAACCTAGAGCTAAACTGCAAATCCCGATCTGAAATGATCCTCTTTGGGACTCCATGGCGGCACACAATTTGCTCCATGTACAGCTCGGCTAGTTGTCCAACGTTGTACTTGGTTTTAACAGGAAGGAAATGAGCTGTTTTCATCAATCGGTCCACAATAACCAAGATGGAGTCGTAACCCGACCGAGTACGTGGCAATCCGACGATGAAATCCATACTGATGTCTTCCCACTTCCACTCGGGTACTTTCAATGGTTGCAACAGTCCAGCGGGTCTTTTATGTTCGGCCTTCACCCGTTGGCACGTATCGCATAAGGCAACATACTCAGCTATGTCCCTTTTCATACCATCCCACCAATAACAAGTTTTCAGGTCCTTGTATATCTTTGTACTGCCGGGATGTATGGAATAAGGTGAGTCATGTGCCTCCTTTAATTCGTGTCACGGATGTGCTTTACGTTAGGCACACAAATCCTTTTTCCTAACCAAATCGTACCCTTCCCGTCTTCCTTGAAGTCCTTTTCTATGCCTTGTCGGATTCTTTCCTTGATCTCATTGATTTCCTCATCCGTTGCTTGGCCATCTCTTATCTCTCGTTCCAACGAAGAGTGGAGTTCCATCACTTCCATCTCGTTCAAGAACCTGAGGTGTAACCGTTCGAACTCCTTACGCAGCTTGGGCGGTAGCTCCCGAACCGTGAGTTGGTGACATGCTCCCTTTCGGCTCAATGCATCAGCTACTACATTGGCCTTTCCGGGGTGATAGTTGATTCCGACATCATAATCCTTGATGAGTTCCAACCATCGACGTTGCCTCAAATTCAAATCCGTTTGGGTGAATATGTACTTGAGGCTTTTATGATCCGTATAGATCTCACATCGATGGCCAAGGATATAATGTCTCCAAATCTTCAAGGCATGTACCACGGCTGTGAGTTCCAAGTCATGTGTGGGGTAATTCAGCTCGTGTTTCTTTAGTTGTCTCAACGCATTGGCTACCACTTGTCCTTCTTGTATGAGCAAACATCCAAGCCCTTGTCTTGATGCGTCACAATATATGTCGAAGCTCTTGCTTACGTCCGGTAATACCAAAATCGGTGCTGTGGTTAGTCTTTTCTTGAGCTCCTCAAAGCTTTCTTGACACGCTGGGGTCCACTGGAACACCTTTCCCTTCATTAGTAACTCCGTCATAGGCTTTGCTATCTTGTAGAAGTCCTTGATGAAACGTTGGTAGTATCCAGCCATCCCAAGAGAACTCCGAATGTCTCTCACGTTTTGCGGTTGGTTCCACTTCAGAACATCTCCTACTTTTCTGGGATCAACTAATACTCCTCTCTCGGAGATGATGTGGCCTAGGAACGATATCTCCTTTAGCCAAAATTGACATTTGCTGAGCTTGGCATACAATTGATGCTCTCACAGCTTCTGCAATGTCAATCTCAAGTGTTCTTCATGTTCTTCCTCGCTTTTCGAATACACCATGATATCGTCGATGAAAACCACAACGAATTTGTCCAAGTACTCCATGAAGACCTTATTCATGAGGTACATGAAATATGCGGGTGCATTCGTTAACCCAAAAGACATAACGGTATATTCATACGAACCATACCGTGTTCGAAAGGCAGTCTTGGGTATGTCGGAGGGTTTAATCTTCAGCTGGAAGTATCCCGACCGAAGATCAATCTTGGAGAAAACTCGGGCACCTTTCATTTGGTCAAACAGGTCCTCTATACGGGGCAACGGGTATTTATTCTTGATCATCACCTCATTGAGAGACCTATAATCCACACACATCCTTTGTGTCCCATCCTTCTTGTCCACGAAGAGCGTGGGGGCTCCCCATGGTGACGAGCCTTGGCATATAAAACCCTTTTCTATCTGCTCCTGAATTTGCTTCTTGAGTTCCACTAGTTCATTAACGGGCATTCTATATGGCCTCTTTGCTATCGGTGCAGTTCCAGGTACCAAATCAATGGCAAACTCAATGTCCCGGTCAGGTGGCATACCTGGAAGTTCTTCCGGGAACACGTCCGAATATTCTTGAACCACCGAAATGCTTTCCAATGTTGCTTTTTTGACGTGGTTCATCGTTACCTTCTCAGTTGCCGGTTGGGCTGACTCGATCTCAATACGAGTACCGTGCTCATTTGTCAACTGCATGCTCCTCTCGGCACATTGGATCACTCCGTTGTGCTTGCTTAACCAATCCATTCCAAGTATTATATCAAGCCCTTGAGAATCCAAGACAATAAGGTTGGCAAGGAAGTCTAACCCCCTTATTTTAAGGTTTACTTTCGGACATACTATATTAGTCCTCATCTCTCCACTGGGAGAATTAACCAACATAGTATATTTCAAGTGTGATATGGGTAGATTATACTTGGCAACATACTTGGATGATATGAATTAATGCGATGCTCCGGAATAAAATAGAATGGTGGCTGGTTTGGAGTTGGCAAGGAACATACCAATCACGATGTCATCAGCCTGTTGCGCTTCCTCAGCGAAGACATGGTTCACATTGCCGCGAGCGTAGTTCTGCTGTCCACGGTTTCCTTGATTGGCTCCTCTGTTCGGCCATGGGTTCTGCTTGGGCACGTTGCTTGGCTGTCCGGGACCTTTTCTCGGGCATTGACTCGCGAAGTGTCCTGCTTCTCCGCATGCAAAGCATGCCTTGTTGCCCAAGACAGCAGGAACGTTGGGGCGAGGGTGGTTTTGAGCATAGGTGCCCATGTTGGGGCGGGGTGCAGGAGGCAAAGGCACACGAGGTGCTTGCATGACAGGATGTTGCTGCGGTGGTGGATTAGGGCGAGAAGTAGAAGTGGACGAGCCATACTGCGGTGCATCTGGGGGCATGAAACGGGGACGTACATTGCTCCCTTGTGGCTGGTATGGCATCTTTCTCTTGCCCTCTTGCTCGATCTCACGGATCTTGCTTTCAACCACTATAGCCTTGTCAACTAGCTTCTAGAAGTTTGCATAGTCGTTGTTGAGAAGCTGAACTTGGATCTCATTGTTCAATCCTCTCATGAACAAGTATTGCTTCCGTTGATCCGAGTTGACATCCTCAAGGGCATACCTTGACAGCTGCTTGAACTTGTTAAGGTACTCATTCACGCTCTCCCTGCCTTGGCGGAGACCTTTGAACTCTTGCCTTTTAAGCATCATGACTCCAGCAGGGACGTAATGAGAGCGTAAACTCTCCTTGAACTCAGCCCAAGCGATAGTCTCCTAGTCGACATGAGCATTGCAAAGAGCATCCCGCCAGTCAGCGGCTGTCCCATAAGTTGGTGCAATGTGAAGAGAACTTTCTCTCGATCATTGCACTGAACAATAGCAAGCTTCTTCTCCATGGACTTCAACCAATCGTCAGCCTCCATGGGATCATTAGCTTGTGCAAAAGTAGGCGGTCGAGTCCTCATGAACTCTCCCAGTCAGTTGTGAGCCGGAGGTTGTGGCGGTGGTGGCGGTGGTGCAGGAACGGGGTCAGGATGGTGGTTGTTGTTGGCTTGCAGCTGACCCAATGTTTGGATCATAGTTTGCATGAGCTGGTTCTGCATAGCCATCAACCGTTCAAGGTTGTTTTTACCAGCCCCGGGGTTAGGATTTTCAGGAACTTCAACGTGGCCATCCTCTTGTGGTTCCTGGTTGCCACGGACGTTCCTCCTTTGACGGTCGGCGTTTTCTCTCACCATCTGTGAGAGAGAGTTGGGTAGAATAGAAGTTAGAAGTTTAGATGGATCCCCCCAACTATATGCATCAAGGTGGATGGACTAAATATATTTACTTTTATATGAGGATGTGAACAAGTGCCGAAGCATCTCACATCTCTCTACTATGTGTGGATATGGACAACGTTGAAGCGTCCCACATCACACACTAAGCACTCAAACACAAGCAATCATCACAAAAGTTCAACACACCACTCCTATTCAGCTACTACAATGTAAACGTTCCTATGGTCAATGTGGCTCCGATGCAATCTGTGCATTCTCCCTTGGCTTGCATCCTACGGTTAGCATGGCTCTAATGCAAATATGTGACTTCTTCCTAGGTGTGACACCCTCGCCTCGGGTGTCAGCATATGTTCATGTTCTATGAAGAGGAAACATTTTAATGAAACGGAGAGAATTATCAAAAGAATAGCCAATAAGGCCCTCCGAGAGCGCCGAAGACAACTTACCGCGGCCGCTGGCCACGTGGCGTGATCGGAGCTCGTCCCTACAAAGTGAAGAGAGGTCCGCCGCTAAAAGAGCTACGTGGCAGGTTCGGGGCTCGTCGCCACAAAGGGGAGAGGTCCGATCCTGTGGGACACGTGTTGCCTACGGAGCTAGCCTCTGCACAGGAAGCAAAGGCATTTCCGCAAGACACGTGTCATCCTCGGAGCTAGTCCTCGCGAAAATCAGAGGACCAGTCGCGTGGGGTACGTGTCGATCTCGGAGCCCATCTCAGAGAAGTCCGGATCTATTGAACACGTGTCGCCACCGGAGCTTATCTCCGGGAGGTCTGTCGTTGCCGGACACGTATCGACCTCGGGGCATGTTCCTGAGGAAGGAAGAAAGGGAAGACCGGCGCCAACACGTGGCGTGCGCGGAGCTCACCTCCGGAGAAGGGGGAGGTCTCGCTCGTGACACGCGGCACAACCAGAGCTCGTCTCTGCGGACGAGGAGATACTAGGCTCCGGAGGACACGTGGAGCTTCCGGAGCTCATCATCACGGAGGTAACGAGTTCTGGAGCGGGTTTTACGCGTAAAAGATACCGGTACGCAACAGAAACCGATCTAAATTCCACGATGTTACTAAAGATAAGATGTTAGGATCCAACAAAGATCTGAATAAGACTCTTATTCGAGATACAATCAGATTAGGACTTTTCTCTTCCCGATTATAAATAGAACCCAAAACCTTTGGCCGAAACCACAAACTTCTCTTTCGACTCCTGAGCCGACGACTTAGAGCCCTAGCCCTAACTCGCCGAGCAAACCATCGCTGAAGCGCAACAAGGGAGATCATCGAAGAAGAACCGAGCGGTCTGAGGAGGACCTCGAAGAACGCGAGGTAGGACTTCAATATCATTGTGTTCATCTCCTTGCATCTGTTCTTCAATTCCTTTCGAACAGAAGCCTTCTCGTGGGCAGATCACTTGATGATCAGTTTGATCTAAAGACAAGATCATCGCCACGTCCACCTTTGATCCAAACACCCCTTTCCCTACAAGGCCATGCAAGAACACGTACAGATCAATCTAATAAAACTAATCATGAGATAGCATGCATATGCATCATCACATCTAGTTTAAGGTTTGTGCATAAATATTGATTGCTGTGAATCCTGTATGCACGTGATCCTACCTAGCAGGACAAGCTCAGGGAGCTGTCTACGACGAACTGCAGCAACCAGGTTTTGAGATCCAAGAACAACCGGAACTGCAAGAACAAGGCAAGCGCCCCTTGACCATATTGATCCTATGTTTGAATAAATTATTTTGTTTTGCAAAAAGGGTGTGTGTGATGAGTCAAACATGATGGGAAACCCTTTTTATAGGAGTTCACTAGTATTGGTTAAACCACCCTTGTCGTCTGGGAAGTTTATGAGTCGGGTATGGTTTTTGCTTTATGCTTCGCTGAGTCTATGGGATTGGGGAGCGAGATAGATGTGTCTAGCTAACTGCACTCGTAATGATAATGAGAAACTGATGATGTTAATGAACATGGGTCTGAGGGAGATCTAGGCAAGCTTGGGTTTGTGAATGAGGTAGCATGAGATGGTGGTTTTTACTTGCCGTAGATCTAAGGACCGGTTCATGCATCCACATGCCAGGATAACGGTGCCACCACAAGGCCAAGTATGGGTGCGGCTTAGCTGAGTAATTAGGTAAGTTGCTAGAGTGCTATGGACTGTGGAAGGCGCGGGGAATGGGAGTCGAGTGAGGACTGCCCTGGGAACTGCATGGCACAAGAGGGGGCCCGTGGGTGGGAGAATTGGAGATTCTAGCCTGCCGGTGAAACCTTAGTGAGTCCATACATCTAGGTGTGAGACGAGGTTGAATTACGAGGTGAGATGGTAGCGAATACGAGGAGGTATTCGTGAGTATGAATAAAGGATTGGTTAATGTTCGGATGGAACACGGGAAGTGATGGAGGTATGTTGGTAATTTAATACATGTTGGGATTACATCTAAAGTTAAGTTGTTGTTTTATCATGATTTTACAAAACTGCTTTTCCGCAATTAAGCCTTTTATACCTACCTTGTTTACGAGCTGCATATCATGTGTTTTCCCGCACTTGCTGAGTAAATCATTATACTCAAACTTGCATTATTATTTCGTCATCAACAGCAAGAGAAGGCTATTATGAAGACCAAGTGGAGCATTATGGCGTGTGATCTGTTCTCAACCTTGCGTGTGGAAGGAGTAGAGATGGAGCCACTTCTGCTTAGTTTTGCTTCCGCATTAGTTTTTGCTTCCGCATTAAAATAAGACTTCCACTGCATAGAAATAAGACTTCCGCTGTAAGCATGAGTCCAAGACTCATGAGACGTTGTAATAAACTCTGTTATTCGTGGTTATATATATTCTGAATTCAGTTTGTGAAATATGTATATATGTGTGATGAACATCCTGGGCACACATATGCATTAGTTCTTGGTTCCGTGGTTTTCCACAGAATTGAGGGCGTCACACTAGGCTTGCATACTATGGTCAAGGTGGTTCTGATGCCAATCTGTGACTAGACTTGCGTCCTATGGTCAACATGGCTCTAATGTCACTGTGTGACTAGGCTGGCGTCCTACGGTCAACGTGGCTCTGATACCAATCTGTGACACCCGGTCCCGTAAAACACGGAACCCAGCTAATGCATATGTGTGCCCAGGATGTTCATCACACATACACATGTAATCCACAAACTGAATTCAGAATATAACCATGAATAAATAGTGTTTAAGTACTTTATTACATGAATCTCTAGCTTATTCTTGCAGCGGAAGTCTCTAACTTATTCTAGCAGCGGAAGTCTCTAAACGATAGAGGAAGCAACTAAACACGGCAGCGGCTCCATCTCCAACTCCAAAGGCAAGTTGAAGGTAGTTCGCACACCTAGTAATCCACATGCTCTTCGAAGTACTCTTCTCCTGTTGCTGATGTTTGTATGATAATGCAAGGGTGAGTACATGTTGTGGCGGACCAGGATCCGCCATCCAGGATCGCAGAGGGTGGTGCCGCACGATGCGACACCTGACAGCACACATCATAAGAACACAATATATTACATGGGAAAACAACTGAACTGTACAAACGGTACAATACTCAGTTATAAACTATTGTCTTTATTACACAGCGGAAGTCTACTATTCTACAACTCACGCCCGCCTACCTAGCAAAAGTCGGTTGTCCAGCCCTAGGGTAACCCACACTAGCTGCACTCCTCAGCTCAGCGTGGCGGGTATGGCTCCCACTCAGCCGTGGTCCCCGACGGAGGGTAACGCTCGCCGTTGGACTCGTACTCCGAGTCCGTGGGTGGCTCCTCACCTGAAAAACACTTAAGCAGCAACCGTGAGCACGAAGGCTCAACAAGACTTAACCGACTCACCTAAGCATGAAACTCTACATGAGGTGTACAAGGCACATAGGATAGTAACATTGCAGCAAATGGACACGCCTATAAGTTCACCCTTAATTAATCTTTTAGCAACAAGTTAACAGATCGGGAATCTGAAATTTAGTAAGCAGTATTTGGTGGCACACATGTAGCAATACAATTATATCAATCAGCAATATTGAATCATCATATTTCATACATTAGCCTACGTCACGACTCAGTGACCAAGTGGTACTCTTCACCGCGAGGAACGGCGAATCGACTCGATATACACCTGCAGGGAAACCCAAAGAGCACGTCACGTACGCTCACCCGTGGAGCTGCACAGCACGCTCACTCGATGTCGTACGGGACAACCTTTCACCCAGCAGCCCAAACATCGAACCGGTCGCACCGAAACGAGCAGGAGGTTCCCCACACGGAGCATCTCTCTATGCCCGTTGGCAGAGTTCCACCTTGCTGCCCTCAACCTACACCTATAAATCGGTGTGCTATGCCTCGACGCCCAGAGGTTTAGGCTACATCGGTTTATCGGTGCCCATATATCCGATATGCCTTCGGTACGTTCAAACTTGATCAGCGTGGGCCGCACACGGATCTGTCCTCAATCGACACGGACAGGGCTGCGCACACAAGACTCTCTCTTGCTGTGCCCTAACCCCTGCCAGGTCTCATTTTCATTACTAAGGTGATCCCACATCACTCGAACCAATCCCGTGTGTCCCAAGCCTAACTCGCGAGTAGATTCCAACTACTCGACTTGTACCGAAGTCCTATTAATCACTAAGCATAGCTTGTCTACTCGAGGCCTTAGACACTACCCTCACTCTTATGGAAAAGTTCTGGTTATGCAAGTGGGGTTCCATTCATCCTACACCTAATACACATCCATACTTCATACTAAGTGTTCATAAAGCAAAACTTGAAAAATAGTTTAATGCAAACCGGGGCTTGCCTTGTTGCTGCTGGTCAGTAGTTAGTTCTTCTTCCGGAAGGAGGAAGTCCAGCACTTCCGGAGTCTCTTCGCCTTCAGCGACTACACGTTAATGAAATACTACATGTTAATTTAAATGCAATGTGTGAACTTGAATACTTAATTACTAATAACTCTAGCTAGCCATCTCCTTTGGTTCTAAAATTTTTATGGTGGCTTGGTAGGGTCCTAACCAGAGTCTTGACCAAGTTTCATTTTAAACAAAGTTCATTTCAACCTTGTACAAATAAAAGCCCATTTGGTCAATATTTGAGGGGTTTTCATGGCTCCAACCATTACTTTATGGAAACTAGAATTTAAGATGGTTCTAATGGAATTGGTTTCATGTCATTTGAAGAATTCTACTGAATGTTATGTCCTAATTAAGATTTGAGAAAATCTGAAAAATGTTTCTGTACATTTTTCTATTTTCTCAGGGCAGTTCTCTTAATCACCCAATTAGGGGTACTAAATGAAATTGGATGAGTCTGAAAATTTTACTGTGACTCAAGGATTTTCCAATGAACCTCTCAGCCAAATTTCAGCATTTTTAATAAAGTAATTCTCCAGATAAAATTCCCAACAGTCTAAATTTTAGGGATTTAATTCTGGAGAACTATTCACTTTCATGAGCTGAAATTGGTATTGCTGGAAAGTACTCAGAATCCTGAGTTCAGCAAAATTTGGTTCACTGAATTTGGAGTTTCCTAGCAAATGTTCTATCCATTTGAAGTTTGAACTAAAACTGGAAATTCGAATAAAGTTTAAACTGTCGGGTGGGGTCCCCCGGGCTACGTGTCAGCCTCCCAGCTAACCCACACCGGAGCCCGCAGAATCCACCACGCAGTCACACGGGATCCTGGCACCGCAGCAAATCCCGGGTGCTCTCAGCAGAGACCGACACGCGGGGCCCGCAAGGCTTCTTCAACCTCGCGCTCCCGCGGCTCCCCACTGCCCACATCGCCGGAATACTCGCCGCCGGGCGTTCTGCTGCCCGACCTTCGACGAAACTCGCCGCCTGTTCCTATCTTGGTCTGGGGAACACGGTGGTGCCCTCACCAGAGCCTGACAACGGCCGGAACAGTGCTCCCGACGGTAATAGCGGCCGGGAGATCACCGGCGATGTCGAACTCGGCGTCCCCTGCACCTTTTTCAATGCGGTTTGCTCGGGGAGCTCCACTGACACTGCTGCTCACGGACATGGGCACCGATCTCCATGAAAACAACTGCAACTACGACCTCACCGGTGACCTAGACCGGAAATCGACGCAGATGCAAAAAGCTCGAAGAACATCGCCCATACTCGATGAAACTCGATGGTTTCTGATCTCAGAGACGCGTGGGCGAGTCTAGATCACGACTTTAGCTCGGTCCAAGGAGTAGTCGCTTACTTGCTACAAATTCCCGGATTTCGCATGGCTCGGTTCTAAACACCTTGACGCGCTAATCCCCCGAATTCTTTGCTGATCGTGCGAGAGAGAGGGCGAGGTCAGTACGGTTGTGATCAGTACCTCGGAGCAGAACTTTCTTGTGTAGCTTGTCGGGCACGAGAGTGCCTGTGCTGGCTGGGCACCGGTGATCAGCATGATTGGCCGGGCGGAAGGTTTTGATCGTGCGAGGAAGAAGGGGAAGTGCGAGGACTGCACCTGGTCGCGGGGTTACTCGATACCGGCGTCGCCTATGCGCCCTTAGCCTCTCCCCCGAGCAGGAGGTGGCACCGGTTGAGGCGGTCGGGCGCCGGTGCGATCGCGCTGGCGCGCGCATGAGGCTTCGGCCGAGGAGAAAAAATCACCCGAGGAAACTTCAGTCCGAAGTCTGCTGACATGTGGGCCTCCCCTCTTATTCTTTTTTCCAAATTTTCTCAATTCTGTTGTGCCAAAATATCCTCAGTTACTCACAATTGAATGTGAGACTTAGCCCCAAGTTTTGGTTTGAATTTGAGTTATCCATTTTGAAATTTGGTTGGTCCAATTTGCTTCATATTTAAACTGAATTTCAAATTCAGTTTTGAATTATTGCAAATTTGGCTCCTGACAAGATGAACTCCAATTGAGATGAAAATTGGTGGGATAACTCAGAAAAATGTGCTGAGTTTGAATATGAAGCTAACTTTTGAATTTGAGTGATGAAAGTTGCTGCAATTTGAATTTACATTCAAATTGGCCTCTTTTTCAAATACCTCCAAAAGTGCCTCAAAAAGTGTTGGATTTATATGAAACTTGGCTTGAACCTTCCCAAAACTTTTCAAGTCCTAGGGGTGATCTCAACCTCTCATGTTCACGTGTAGAAATCCTACTTTGTGAAAGTGAAGGCTTTCCCCTCTAATCACTCTTTTGATGGAGGTTACTTGCTCTTCACAATTTTTCCTAAGATATCCACAATAAAAACTGTGGTGTTATGAGGTGAAGGCAAGTTTTTGCAAGTCCCTTTTCTTGGGCTTTTACACATGTCATACCCAGCAAGTGCAGGAAAAGTATGACACGTAACTTACAACAAGGTAGGAATAAAAAGGCTCATTGCAGAAAGCAAATTTTATTTCACAAACATGATAAAAACAACAACTATCTTTAAGTGAATTTGATCCCAACATTTTATCCAATTAAAACAGTAACATACCTCCATCATATTTTACCACTTATCACGTCTCATCCATCCATTAATCTTTCTCAACATCATCTCATGCTCATAATAACCATCTCATATTCATATCCATCTCATAACCGAGACCAAAACTCATTATCATGACTCAACAGCCCCGAAACCAATCTTATTACCAAGACTCAACAGTCCCGAAACCAATCCCAAAGACCATAACCAAACCAATAAACATCCATCCCAAACCTTCCCTCTAATCATGGAAGTTGGCCAGGCGCTTGTGACCGTAAGCACGGCTATCATGATAGTTTTACACTCTTAAGAGGTGGCACCACTTTACCCACAAGTTTATGATTTCGTCACCCGTCGGCGACTGCAGAACCTCCATTATAGCAGTACACAACCGTCGGTGTATGGCCAAGAGATCACAAAATAGCCTTTACAAAGGGCCAACTAGATGTATGGAGTCACTAAGGTTTCACCAGCAGGCTCGAATCACCATTCTCCGACCTACGGGCCCCCTCTTGTGCCATGCAGTTCCCAGGGCAGTACTCTCTCGACTCCCATTCCCCGCACCTTCCACGGTCCATAACAATCTAGCAACTTACCTAATTAGTCAGCTAAGCTGCACCCATATTTGGCCTTGTGGTGGCACTGTTTTCCTGGCATGTGCTCACATGAACCGGTCCTTAGATCTACCACAAGTAAACCACCATCTCATTATACCACATCCACAAACCAAGCTTGCCTAGATCTACCCCGATTCATGTTCATTATCATCATCAAGTTCTCATTAACATTGTTCATACGAGTGCAGTAGCTAGACACGTTCTATCTCGCTTCCCATAACCCATAAGCTAAGCGAAGAAAAAAGCACAAACGACCATACCTGACTCATCAACTTTCCCGGAGACAAGGGTGGTTAACAAAACTAGTAAACTCCTATAAAAGGGTTTCCCATTAAGTTGACTCAAGCAAACACATTTTCGCAAACAAAACATTTCCAAAACTTGGGATCAATATGGTCAAGGGGCACTTGCCTTGTTCCTGTGGCTTTTGTTGCTCAGGCGCTTCGAAGTCTGCTGTAGTCCTTCGTAGATAGCTCCCTGAGCTTGTCCTTCTACTCATGATCACGCACATACAAGATTCATAGCAATCAATCATCATTCACAAACTTTACTCAAGATGCAATGGTGTAGATGCATGCTGATCCTATGGTGCAGTTTAGTTTGTACGTGTTCTTGCATGTTTTAATAGGCTTGCATGTGGTTTTACGATGAACAAGGGTGTAAGGATCTAGTGTGGACGTGGTTATGATCTTGTATCAAGATCTAGATCAATTCCACTATCAAAAACCGATCAACACGTGATCTGTCCACACGAAACAGTTTCTGTTCGAAGAAAAGCAGATGCGAAGAAAAACCGTGATGATGTCGTATGGTGGTAAGAAGACCTACCTCACTTCTCCTTGGTATCAGGGCCTTCCTCCTAGCAAGACAGATCGTCGGCTCTCTTCCGGTGACGGCGAGCGTGTCGGGGCTCGTCGGCGGTCTCAACGGCGGCTGAACTCCGGCGACGAATTTTAACTCAGCGAGTTGGGAGCTAGGGCCTCTAAGTTGTCGGCTTGGGAAGGTGTTACGACCAAGGGGTGTTTCGGGTTCTATTTATAAGGGGAAGAAAAGAGTCCTACTCTGATTGGATTTCAAATAAGAGTCCTATTCAAATTGTTTTGGATCTTAACAACTTATCTCCAATCGATTTGGTTGCAGTATTCAACGCGGAAGAATTCATGTCGGTTTCCTCAGTATCGGGTACTCGCGTACAGGGGAAAACCGCTTAAGGATCTCGTCCTTCCGCAGGGATAAGCTCTGGAGACTCCACGTGTCCAGCGGTGGCCTGGCCTCCCTTTTCCGCAGAGACAAGCTCCCGGTGTGCCACGTGTCTGGCGGGTGGGACCTCCCTCTCCCTTAGAGGTGAGCTCCGCGTGCATCACGCGTCTGGTTGGCCGGACCTCCCCTCTCCTCAGAGGCGAGCTCTGCGTGCGCCACGTGTCAGTGCCGGACCTCCCCTCTCCTTGGAGGTGGGCTCCGCGAATGCCGCATGTCTTGCAGTGTCGGACTTCCTTTCTCCTCAAGGACTAGCTCTGAGGTCGCCATGTGTCCAACAGCGTCGGACCTCCCGGAGGCGAGCTCCGTGGTCGACACGTGTCCAATAGGATCGGACCTCAGTCCCTCCGTCGGGGTGAGCTCCGAGAGTGACACGTGTCCCGCGGGTCGGACCTCTTGGAGGTGAGAGCTCTGAAGGCTCCACGTGTCCCACACGGCTGGGCCTCGCTTCTCCGCAGAGTCTAGCTCCGGAGGTGACATGTGTCCCACGGGGTCGGGCCTCACTTCTGTAACACCCCAAATTTTGATTCAAAACTCTAAACCATGTTCAGAGGGGAATTTAAAATTTTTTGGACGTGTTGCATGTTTTGCAAAAATTCAAATTCAAACTGGAATTCAAATTATACTCAAAACAGAAAAGAAATGGAAAAAGAAAAAGAGAAACGAGAAAAAAACCGGCCAGTGGGCCGGAACCCGCCAGCCGGCCCAGTTTCCCCGCGCCAGCCCGCCCCTGCGCGCGCCGCGCTGTCTCTCACAGACAGGTGGGACCCACCTGTCATCCCTAACCCCGCGACCACGGACTCTCTCCCGCGCGCGATCGCAACCGACCGGATTTCCGCGTCCCGCAGCCGAATTCTGGTCCCAAACAACTCAAAATCGATCGCAACAGACCCACCGCCCTCCCCCGGCTATAAAAACCCCAGCCCCGATCGGTTTTTCTCACGCGATAGCCGATTTTCACTCCGGTGAGCACCGAGACTTCGCCGGTGAATTCTGGCCGATCTAAGCTCGGAAACTCTGATCTAACTCGCTGGTCTTGATCCACCGCCTCCGGGGAACTTTGCAGGTGCAGAAAACTTGGAGAATTACGGTGTAAACACAGCGCCGACGAGCTTCGCCGTGGTTTTGCCTCGGACCTCGCCGTCGATCACTTTCCAGGACCCCCGAGCTCGAGAAAACCCCCGAGGTGAGATCCCTGACCTCCCCTCTACCGATCTATGCCATAAGATCACAGTTCTAGGCAGAATTCTCGCGGATCCGAAACTTTCCGGCGAGATCGCCGCTTCCCGCCGCCGTGCGCCGCCGGCAGCGCCGCCCGCACTCGATCGGAGCGACGTGGCCGCTTGTGCGCCGTTTATTTTAAATCGCACGGTAGACTTTAAATCCTCACGTACCGGTTCGATGTTATAATCTCAGCCGTCGGTTTAAAATCGGACGGTCCACGTCAGCCCCGCGTTATAAAGACTGGAATTCTTACGTGCTACCCCCTGGGGTTCTCTGGAATTGAGAGCTAGCCCCGGAAACTTCAGATCTAGCCCCTGGAACTCCAGAAAATCATGTAAATTCATTTAAAAATCAGTTTTAGCCCCTGGACTTAATAGAAATTAGGAAAAACACCTCTGATAAGTGTAGCTAGACCCCTGGAAATTATGAAAATAATATTATAGACCCTGTAATGAGGTGAGTTCATTATTTTAACCCTGTTTAGTAATTAATTTAGAAAATTGAATATGTAACTAGTGTTTAAAAATTAAAAAGTGGGACAAACATAATTGTCAAAATTAATTAAAAACTTTCTCAGTACTTAGAAAACTTTGGAGTGAGATAAAAATATATTTTGGGCTGAAATGAATCTGTTTCATTTATTAATCACATTATTTAGTATAGGGACACATTTTTAAGTAAAGAATAGCTATAGAAAAAATAGGGAAAATAATTATGAAATAGTTTACATCAGAGGCCAAGGTCAAAATATGTTATTCAATTATTTAGGACCAAAACCTATACTGTTTAGATGATGTGTATTACTAATTTCATAATAAAATACACAATTATGCATAGGAATATAAATCTGAAAATATAGCAACTAGTAAATGATAAATGGAGTTTCTAAAATAAAAAGAATTCAGTTTAGGGTTGGTAGAAATTATGAAGGCACATAAGGGGAAGAATAATACTTTATTCTTGGTAGTAAAAAGGTGAAGTAGTTGAATATAAGAAATTTATTGGAAACCCATATAAATAGTATGTAAGTATAAAGGTGGACACAAAAGTAGGAATCATATACACATGGTTAAAAGTGCATGCAAGCCACAATTCAACACACATAAAGTAACCACAACACATATAATGGTGAATGAATTTCATAAATATGAATGTGTGGTTTGTATGAAGTAGAAGTGTGAACTATGTCTTATGATTGTTGTTTTTCTTTTGCTATGTGTGATGGTATGAAGTAGAACCTGTTCAAGAGCAAGTTAACCCTTTCCAAGATCAGGACTACCCATTTCAAGAGCAGCAAGAAGGAGGCAAGTGTCCTTGACCACTTTGATCCTATGCTAGGATGTGTAGATAGAATTATTTGCATTGTCAAATGAAATATGAAACCCATGCTAGGAAAGTTTCCCTAGAATTGCATTACCTTGTTTCCTTGTAGCTTGGGTTGGGATTTATTTTACCATGTCATTTATTTCCATGCATATGCTTAGCCATGCTTAGAATGGGATATTTGGGATATGAGATCATCAGTTTATTTTACCATGCTCTTGAATGAGCTAATGTGAGTTATGTAGAGGTAGGGATCAAGGCAAGTTGGATGTTTTGGTTGTGTGCTGGGTGCACGAGACTTGGGTTTGTGTTTAGTACTTGCCTGGATCCTAAGGATCGGTTCATGGAGCATGTAACCCGGCTTTACAGTGCCAACCACATGCTGAGATGGGGCAGCTTGGCCAATTAATTAGGTGTATCCCCGGCGTAGTATGGGTGTGTTGGATGGTGCGGGGAGTAGGTGTCAGCTGGACTACCATATGAACCGCAAGGCTCAAGAGGGGGCCACAGCAGCGGGGTTGGAGCCTCTTGTATGCTGTTAGGGGTGAAACCTCAGTGGGCCCACGCTCGTCGGGAATCCCTTTGTAAAGGCTTCGTAGTGATCTCCTGGCCGCACACCTGGGAAGTGTGAATGTGGATCGTAGCCACTGGCATAATGGAGGTTCTTTTAGTCCACCCGGCAACGGGGGATGAAATCACTACTTGCGGGTACAGTGGTACAAACTCTGCAGAGTCAAAACTGTCTTGACAGCCGTGCTCACGGTTAAGAGCGGCCTGGACTTATTCATGATTAGAGGATTGATGGTTTTGGAGGTTAAGCGGGGAGCTTAACATTGGAAATGATGTTATGGTTATTGGATTATGATAATGGGTTGGGAGATTAGGACCATTTCACCTGTGTAGTAATGTAGGTGCTTAATAAGCTAAGGTGATAGGTATTATTTGCGTAGTGCTTTAACCACGAGTTCAACCTCTCCTTGTTCTAGCCATGCATGATATAATTTTCCCACACTTGCTGAGTACCATTGGTACTCAACCTTGCATATTTGTTGGTTTATATTGTTGCTCAGGTCAAGATAATGAGGTGGTGTATAATGACCAAGATTTTGGACCCGAGGAAGGTTTTTAGGTTCATGAAGACCCCCGGGCAACGCCTGTGATGGAGCCCTAAAGAATGATATTCCACTGCTAGTTTATTTACTTGTGATGAAGCATTAGTGTCCATTGAGACATTTGCGATGTAAGACTTATTTATATTCGACACCTGGCTTGTAATAAATGATGCTTCACTATTTGTCATCACATGTATGAGAAAATGATCCTGGCATACATGTGATATTCACTTGGTTGTTCTTCGGAAAAACCGGGTGTGACAGCTTCCCTGCAGAGGCGAGCTCCGCAGGCGACACGTGTCCAGCAGGGCCAGACCTCGCCCCTTCCGTAGAGGCGAGCTCCGAGCCTGCCACGTGGCCAGCAGTGCCGGACCTCACCCCTCCCGCCGGGATGAGCTCCGAAGGCGCCACATGGCCAGTGGGCCACGGGAAGTGTCTACAGTGCTCCTCGGCGAACTGGAATCGGCTCTTTTCGTCTATCTTTCTGATTGTTTCTCCGTTTCTACTTCTTCTAAAATGTTCCTCTATATGAATTATGTATGCATGCATGGATACGAAATTGAGGGTGTTACACTCTCAGAGCTCACCCCTGCGGAGGGAGTGAGGTCCGGTCCTACTGGACACGTGTCGTCCTCGGAGCTCACCTCCGAGGAGAAGACACTGCAGGACACGTGTCACCCTCAGGGCTCGCCTCCGAGAGGTCTGACCCCGCTGGACACGTGTCGACCTCGGAGCTCGCCTCCGAGGAGAAGGGAGGTCTGGCACTGATGGACATGTGTCAACCTTGAAGTTCTCCTCCGAAGAGAGGGGAGGTCCGGCACTGACACGTGGCACACGCGGAGCTCGCCTCTGAGGGAGAGGGGAGGTCCCGCCCGCCAAGACACGCGGCACAACCGGAGCTCGCCTCTAAGGAAAAGCCTCCGGAGCTTATCCCTGCGGAAGGACGAGATCCTTAAGAGGTTTTCCCCTGTACGCGAGTACCCGGTACTGAGGAAACCAACACAAATTCTTCCACGTTGAATACTGCAACCAAATCGATTAGAGATAAGTTGTTAGGATCTAAAACACATTGAATAGGACTCTTATTTGAAATCCAATCGGACTAGGACTCTTGTTTTTCCGGTTATAAATAGAACCCAAAACACCCCTTGGTCGTAGCACCTTCCCAAGCCGACAACTTAGAGGCCCTAGCTCCCAACTCGCCGAGCTAACCCCCTTCGCTGGAGTTCAGTCGCCGGTGAGCACCGCCGACGAGCCCCGTCACGCTCGCCGTCTCTGAAAGAGAGCTGTCTATCTGTTTTGCTAGGAGGAAGGCCCTGACACCAAGGAGAAGTGAGGTAGGTTTTTGTTACCACCTTACGACATCATCGCGGTTTTCTTCGCATCTGTTTCTTCAATCCCTTCGAACAGAAGCTTTTTCATGTGGACAGATCACGTGTTGATCGGTTTGATCTAGATCTTTAGACAAGATCATCACCACGTCCACATTTGATCCTTACACTCTTGTTCATCATAAAACCCCATGCAAACCCCCTTAAAACATGCAAGAACATGTACAAACTGAATTAATGAAACTGCACCATAGGATTAACATGCATATGCACCATTGCATCTTGAGTAAAGTTTGTGCATGATGTTTGATTGCTGTAAATCTTGTATGTGCATGATCATGAGTAGAAGGACAAGCTCAGGAAGCTACCTACGAAGGACTGCAGCACCAAGATTTCGAGACGCCTGAGCAACAAAAGCCACAGGAACAAGGCAAGTGCCCATTGACCATATTGATCCCATTTTTTTGGAAACTGTTTTGTTTGTGAAAATGTGTATGCTTGAGTCAACTTGATGGGAAACCTTTTTTTAGGAGTTTACTAGTTTTGTTAACCATCCTTGTCTCCGGGAAAGTTGATGAGTCGGGTATGGTCGTTTTTGCTTTGTGCTTCGCTAATCTACGGGATATGGAAAGCGTGATAGGACATGTCTAGCTACTGCACTCATATGAATAATGTTAATGAGAACTTGATGATGGTAATGAACATGAATCGGGGGAGATCTAGGCAAGCTTGGTTCGTGGATGTGGTTGAATGAGATGGTGGTTTACCTGCTGTAGATCTAAGGACCGGTTCATGCCAGCACATGCCAGGAAAACAGTGCCACCACAAGGCCAAATATGGGTGCAGCTTAGCTGACTAATTAGGTAAGTTGCTAGATTGTTATGGACCGTGGAAGGCGTGGGGAATGGGAGTCGAGAGAGGACTGCCCTGGGAACTGCATGGCACAAGAGGGGGCCCGTAGGTGGGAGAATGGTGATTCGAGCCTGCTGGTGAAACCTTAGTGAGTCCATACATCTAGTAGCCCCTTTTTAAAGGCTATTTTGTGATCTCTTGGCCATACACAGACGGTTGTGTACTGGTATAATGGAGGTTCTGCAGTCGCCGACAGGTGACGAAATCACAAACTTGTGGGTAAAGTGGTGCAACCTCTTAAGAGTGTAAAACTATCATGATAGCTGTGCTTACAGTCACAAGCGCCTAGCCAACTCACATGATTAGATGGGATGGTTATTGGTTTGGTTATGGTATTGGTTATTAGAAATTGGTGTCGGGACTGTTGAGTCTTGGTAATAAGATTGGTTTCGGGACTGTTGAGTCATGATAATGAGTTTTGGTCTCGGTTATGAGATGGATATGAATATGAGATGGTCATTATGAGCATGAGATGATGTTGAGAAAGATTAATGGCTGGATGAGATGTGATAAGTGGTAAAATATGATGGAGGTATGTTACTGTTTTAATTGGATAAATGTTGGGATCAAATTCACTTAAAGATAGTTTCTGTTTTTATTATGTCTGTGAAATAAATTTGCTTTCGGCAATGAGCCTTTTTATTCTTAGCCTCTGTGGAAGGGGCGAGGTCCGACCCGCTGAACTCGTGTTGCCTCCGGGGCTTGTCTCTGCGGAGAAGCGAGGTCCAGCCCGCAGGACACATGTCCCCACCGGAGCTAGCCGCTGCGGAAAAGCAAGGCCCAACCCCGTGGGACACGTGTCACTCTCGGAGCTCACCCATGCGGAGGGAGTGAGGTCTGGTCCTACTGGACACGTGTCGTCCTTGGAGCTCACCTCCGAGGAGAAGACACTGCGGGACACGTGTCACCCTCGGGGCTCGCCTCCGAGAGGTCTGAGCCTGCTGGACACGTGTCGACCTCGGAGCTCGCCTCCGAGGAGAAGGGAGGTCCAACATTGATGGACACGTGTCAACCTCGGAGTTCACCTCCGAAGAGAGGGGAGGTCCGGCACTGACACGTGGCGCACGCAGAGCTCGCCTCTGAGAGAGAGGGGAGGTCCCGCCCGCCAAGACACGTGGCACAACCGGAGCTCGCCTCTGAGGAAAAAGGGAAGCCCGGCCCCTGCTGGACACGTGGAGCCTCCGGAGCTTATCCCTGCGGAAGGACGAGATCCCTAAGCGGTTTTTCCCTGTACGCGAGTACCCGGTACTGAGGAAACCAACACGTATTCTTCCACGTTGAATACTGCAACAAAATCGATTACAGATAAGTTGTTAAGATCTAAAACACATTGAATAGGACTCTTATTTGAAATCCAATCGGAGTAGGACTCTTCTTTTTCCAGTTATAAATAGAACCCGAAACACCCCTTGGTCGTAACACCTTCCCAAGACGACAACTTAGAGGCCCTAGTTCCCAACTCGCCGAGATAACTCCCTTCGCCGGAGTTCAGTCGCCGGTGAGCACCGCCGACGAGCCCCGTCACGCTCACCATCGCCGGAAGAGAGCTGACGATCTGTCTTGCTAGGAGGAAGGCCCTGACACCAAGGAGAAGTGAGGTAGGTCCTTGTTACCACCTTACGACATCATCGCGGTTTTCTTCACACCTGTTTCTTCAATCCCTTTGAACAGAAGCTTTTTCATGTGGACAGATCACGTGTTGATCAGTTTGATCTAGATCTTGAGACAAGATCATCACCACGTCCACATTTGATCCTTACACTCTTGTTCATCGTAAAACCCCATGCAAACCCCCTTAAAACATGCAAGAACACGTACAAACTGAATTAATGAAACTGCACCATAGGAGTAGCATGTATATGCACCATTGCATCTTGAATAAAGTTTGTGCATAGTGATTGATTGCTATGAATCTTGTATGTGCGTGATCGTAAATAGAAGGACAAGCTCAGGGAGCTATCTACAACGAAATATAACAACAAGACTTCGAGATGCAAGAGCAACAGAAGCCACAGGAACAAGGCAAGTGCCCCTTGACCATATTGATCCCATGTTTTGGAAAACTGTTTTGTTTGTGAAAACTGTGTATGCTTGAGTCAAACTTGATGGGAAACCCTTTTATAGGAGTTTATTAGTTTTGTTAACCACCCTTGTCGCCAGGGAAGTTTATGGGTCGGGTATGGTCGGTTTTGGCTTTTGCTTTGCTAATCTACGGGTTATGGGAAGCGATAGAATGTGTCTAGCTACTGCACTCATGAGAATATTGATAATGAGAAACTGATGTTGATAATGAACATGAATCGGAGGGAGATCTAGGCAAGCTTGGTTTTGTGGATGAGGTAGAATGAGATGGTTGTTTACTTGCCATAGATCTAAGGACCGGTTCATGCGAGCCATGCCAGGAATATAGTGCCACCACAAGGCCAAATATGGGTGCGGCTTAGCTGACTAATTAGGTAAGTTGCTAGATTGTTATGGACCATGGAAGGCGCGGGGAATGGGAGTCGAGTGAGGACTGCTCTGGGAACTGCATGACACAAGAGGGGGCTCGTAGGTCGGAGAATTGGAGATTCTAGCCTGCTAGTGAAACCTTAGTGAGTCCATACATCTAGTAGCCCCTTTGTAAAGGCTATTTTGTGATCTCTTGGCCATACACCGATGGTTGTGTACTGGTATAATGGAGGTTCTGCAGTCGCCGACGGGTGACGAAATCACAAACTTGTGGGTAAAGTGGTGCCACCTCTGCAGAGTGTAAAACTATCATGATAGCCGAGCTTACAGTCACAAGCGCCTGGACAACCCACATGATTAGATGGGATGCTTATTGGGATGGTTTTTTGGATGTTATTTGTTTGGTTATGGTTTGGTCTTTGGATTTGGTTTTCGGGACTGTTGAGTCTGGGTAATGAGATTGGTTTCATGACTGTTGAGTAATGATAATGAGATTTGGTCTCGGTTATGAGATGGAATTGAATATGAGATGATATGGTAGTGAATACGAGATGGTATTCATGAGCATGTGAAAAGTTGAGAAAGATAAATGTTCGGATGAGATATGAAAGATGGTAAATCATGATGGAGGTATGTTGATGTTTAAATACATGTTGGGACTACATTCACTTAAAGCTAGTTGCTGTTTTTATCATGATTTGTGAAATAAACTTTGCTTTTATGCAATGAGCCTTTTTATACCTACCTTGTTGTAAGCTACATGTCATACTTTCCGCACTTGCTGAGTACGTCATGTACTCACCCTTGCATTATCATACATCATCAGCAACAGGAGAGGAGTACTATGAAGACCAAGTGGAGTATTAGGCTATGATCTATCCTCAACCTTGACTGTGGAGTAGAGATGGAGCCGCTGCTGCTTCTTAGTTGCTTCCGCAATAGTTTAGAAGACTTCCGCTGCTAGAATAAAGACTTCCGCTGCTAGAATAAGACTTCCGCTGCTAAGATAAGACTTCCGCTGCTAGAATGAGTCTAAGACTCATGAGACATTGTAATAAACCCTGTTATTCGTGGTATTCTTCTGAAATTCAGTTTGTGGATTATATGTGTATGTGTGATGAACATCTTGGGCACACATATGCATCAGTCTCGGTTCTGAGAGGTTTTTCTTCTCGTGATAGGCACGTATCAGATTGGTATCAGAGCCACGGTTGATCGTAGGTCACACGCCTATATAGGACACAGATTGGTTTTAAAAACCAAGATTGACTGTAGATCACAAGCCTAGATAGAAATCACAGATTGGTTTTAGAAACCATGGTTGACCGTAGGATGCAAGCCTAGTCGTAGATTTGTATTAGGAGCCATGCTGAATATAGGATGCAAGCCTAGGTAAAATCAGATTGGCATTAGAACCCCATTGACCATAGGACAGTCACAGATTGGTCATAGATTGGTATCACCCCAAACCACATAGGACCCCCATTGAGTAAGCCTTGAATAGAAGTGTGTGCTGAATTTTTGTGATGATTGTTGTGCTTGAGTGCTTAGTGTGAGTTGTGGGACATTTCAGCGTTGTCCATATCCACACATAGTAGAGAGATGTGAGATGCTTCGGCGCTTGTTCACATCCTCATATAGGATGATATATAGTCCATTCACCTTGATGCATATAGTTGGAGGGATCACTCTAAACTTCTAACCTCTATTCTACTCAACTCTCCCTCACAGATGGTGAGAGGAAACGCCGGCCGTCAAGGGAGGAACATCCGTGGCAACCAAGAGGATGACCACGTTGAGGTTCCTGAGAATGACAATCCTGGAGCTGGTGCAAGTGACCTGGAAAGATTGATGGCTTTGCAGAATCAGCTCATGCAAACTATGATCTAAACTTTGGGTCAGCTGCAAGCCAACAACAACAACCCCGTTCCTGCACCACCTCCACCACCGCTGGCTCACAACCAGCTGGGAGAGTTCATGAGGACTCGACCACCCACTTTTGCTCAATCTAATGACCCCATGGAGGCTGACGATTTGTAACACCCCAAAACCTGTTAAGAGGGGAATTTAAAAAAAATTTGGACGTATTGCATGTGGTGCAGAAATTCAAATTCAAATTGGAATTCAAATTCAACTCAAAACTGAAAAGAAAAAGAAAAAGAAAAAAACAAAACCCCCGGCCAGTGGGCCGAAACCCACCAGCCGGCCCACCCACCCCCGCGCCAGCCCGCAGCCGCGCGCCCCCCTCTCCCTCTCACTGACACGCGGGGCCCGCCTGTCATCCCTGACCTCCCGCTCACGCCAACCGCCGGACTCTTCCGCGCGCGCCTGATCGTAACTAACCCGGAAATCCGCGTCCCCCAGCCCGACTCCCGGTCCCGGACGACTCAAACTCGATCTAAACAAACACGCCGCCCTCCCTCGTCTATAAAAACGCCGGCATCGCCCTGTTTCTTTCCCCACGATCGGCTGCTTTTCCTCCCGGTGAGAACCAGAGCTTCTCCGGCCGTTTTCTCTCGATCTTCGCTCAGGATTTCTGATCTAACGCGCCGAGCTTGTTCCACCGCCTCCGGGGAATCATGCGGGTGCAGAAAACTCGGTGGTCTGCGCTCTAGGCACAGCTCCGACGAGCACCGTAGCGATTCCATCTCAGACCTCGTCGCCGACCGCCTTCCAGGACCTCCGAGCTCAAGAAAAACCCCGAGGTGAGATCCCCGACCTCCCCTCTACCGATCTATGCCATGAAATCCCAGTTTTAGGAAGAATAGACGAAGATCCGAAGTTTTCCGGCGGGATCGCCGCCTCCCGCCGCCGCGCGCCGCCGGGCAGCGCCGCCCGCGCACGGCCAGGGCGACGTGGCCGCTTGTGCGCTGTTTATTTTAAATCGCACGGTAGAACTGAAACCCCCGCGTACCGGTTCGACGTTATAATCTCAGCCGTCTGTTTTAAATCGGACGGTCCACGTCGGCCCCACATTATAAAAGCCAGGATTCTTACGCGCTACCCCCTGGGGATCTCGGAAAATACGAGCTAGCCCCGGAAACTTCTGATCTAGCCCCTGGAACTTTAGAAATTCATGTAAATTCATTTAAAAATCAGTTTTAGCCCCCTGGACTTAATAAAAATTTGGAAAACCCCTCTGTTATGTGTAGTTAGACCCCTGGAAATTTATGAAATAATATAATAGACCCTGTAGTGGGGTGAGTTTACCTTTTTCACCCTGTATGATATTAAATTTAGGAATTTGAATATGTGATTAGGATTTAAAATTTAAAAGGTGAGACAAACACATTGTAAATTCAAATTTAAACTATCCTAGCACTTGGAAAACTTTAGAATGAGATAAAAGTAGATGTTAAGCTGAAATGAATTTGTTTAATTGATTGTTCACATTTAATTAGTTATAGGGACACATTTTTAGGTTAGGAAATAATTCTGAAAATTGGTAAAATAAATTTAAATTAGTTCACATCAGAGGAGGAGTTCCAAAATATATTATTTAATATTTTAGATCAGAACCTATTCTGTTTAGATGATATGACCTACTATTTAATATTAAAATTTACTTTTAGTCATAGAAAATAAATCTGGAAAAGATAGGAAAATAGGTGTGCATGATTAGAAAATGATAAATGAAGTCTCCAAATCCAAAGACTTCAGTTTAGGACTGGTAGAAGATATGAAAACCCATTTGAAGTAGGAAATTACCTTCCATGCAAACTTGGTAGCTAAAGAGTGTATTAAAGAATTTGTTTAAATTGGAAATTCATATATAGTGTGCAAACAGAAATCTGAATACAAAAGTTAGAAATTATATACATATGTTTAAAAAGTGCATGTAGGCTAAAAATCAACACATCTTGAGTAACCACAACACTTAGAAATGTGAATGACTATCATATGTATGTGTGGAGTGAAAGTGTGAACTATGTCTTATGGATTGTTGTTTTCTTTTGCTATGTGTGTTGGCATGAGTAGAACCTGCCCCAGAGCAAGTTCTTCCCTTCCAAGATCAGGACTATCCATTCCCAGAGCAGCAGGAAGAAGGCAAGTGTCCTTGACCACTTTGTTCCTATACTAGGATGTGTAGATAGAATTATTTGCATTGTCAATTGAAATATGAAACCCATGCTAGGAAGTTTCCCTAGAATTGCATTACCTTGTTTTCCTTGTAGCTTGGGTTGGGATTTTGCTTTATTATGTCATGCATTCATATTACTTATGCTTAGCCATGCTTATAATGGGATAAGTGGGATATGATATTATCAACTTGTTTACCTTATTCTTGAATGAGATATTATGAGTTATGTAGAGGTAGGGATCGAGGCAAGTTGGATGATTTGGTTGGTGCTGGGTGCACGAGACTCGGGTTTGTGTTTAGTACTTGCCTGGATCCTAAGGACCGGTTCATGGAGCATGTAACCTGGCTTTACCGTGCCAACCACATGCTGAGATGGGGCAGCTTGGCCAATTAATTAGGTGTATCCCCGGCGTAGTATGGGTGTGTTGGATGGTGCGGGGAATAGGTGTCAGCTGGACTATCATATGAACCACAAGGCTCAAGAGGGGGACACTGCAGCCGGGTTGGAGCCTCTTGTATGCTGTTAGGGGTGAAACCTCAGTGGGCCCATGCTCGTCGGGAATCCCTTTGTAAAGGCTTCGTAGTGATCTCCTGGCTACACACTTGGGAAGTGTGAATGTGGTTCGTAGCCACTGGCATAATGGAGATTCTTTTAGTCCACCCGGCAACGGGGGATGAAATCACTACATGTGGGTACAGTGGTGCAAACTCTGCAGAGTCAAAACTGTCATGACAGCCGTGCTCACGGTCAAGAGCGGCTTGGACTTATTCATGATTAGAGGGTGATGACTTTGGAAGTTGTGGATGTTAAGCGGGGAGCTTAACATTGGAAATGATGTTATGGTTATTTGATTATGATGATGGGTTGGGAGATTGGGACCATTTCACCTATGTAGTAATGTAGGTGCTTAATAAGCTAAGGTGATAGGTATTAATTGCGTAGTGCTTTAACCATGAGTTCAAACTCTCCGTGCTCTAGCCATGCATGAGAAAACTTTCCCACACTTGCTGAGTACCCACGGTTCTCAAACTTGCATATTTGTTGGTTTAAATTGCTGCTCAGGTCAAGGGGATGAGGTGGTGTTTAATGACCAAGATTTCGGACCCGAAGAAGGATTTAGGTTCATGGAGTCCCCCGGGCAACGCCTGTGACGGAGCCCACAAGAATAATATTCCGCTGCTAGTTTATTTACATGTTATGAACTTATTAATCGTCCATCGAGACGTATGCTTTGTAAGACGTATTTATATTCGACACCTGGCTTGTAATAAATGATGCTTCACTATTTGTCATCACGTGTATGAGAAAATGATCCTGGCATACATGTGATATTCACTCAGTTGTTCTTCGGAGAAACCGTGTGTGACACGATTGGCTGAAATCCATGGAGAAGAAGCTTGCCATAGTTCAGTGCAATGACTGAGAGAAAGTTCTCTTTGCATCGTACCAACTTGTGGGAGCAGCTGCTGACTGGTGGGATGCCCTTTGCAATGGTCATGTCGACCCGGAGACTATTACTTGGACTGAGTTCAAGGAGAGTTTCCGCTCTCATTACATCCCTGCTGGAGTAATGATGCTCAAAAGAAAATAGTTTGAGGGTCTCCGCCAAGGAAAGAAGAGCGTGAATGAGTACCTCAACAAGTTCACGCAGCTTTCAAGGTATGTCCCCAAATATGTCAACACAGACCAACGGAAGCAGTACTTGTTAATGAGAGGGTTGAACAATGAGATCTAGGTTCAGCTCCTCAACAATGACTACGCAAGCTTCCAGAAACTTGTTAACAAAGCTATAGTGGTTGAGAGCAAGATCCGAGAGATCGAGCAAGAGGGTAAGAGAAAGATGCCATACAAGCCACAAGGGAGCAATGTACGTCCCTAGTACATGCCCCCAGCTGCACCACAGTATGGATCGACTGCTTCTACTTTTCACCCTAATCAACCACCACAGCAACGTCCTACCATGCAAGCAACTCGTGTGCCTTTGCCTCCTGCGCCCCGACCCAACATGGGTGCTCCTGTTCAAAACCCCCGCCCCAACGTACCTGCTGTCGTGGGCAACAAGGCATGCTTTGCATGCGGGGAGACGGGACATTTTGCGAGCCACTGCCCAAAGAGAGGTCCTGGACATCCAAGCAACGTGCCCAAGCAGAACCCACGGCCGAACGGAGCAGCCAATTAAGGAAACCGTGGACAGCAGAACTACGCTCGCGGCAACGTGAACCATGTCTCTGTTGAGGAAGCGCAACAGGCTGAGGACGTCGTGATTGGTATATTACGTGCCAACTCCAAACCAGCCACCATATTATTTGATTCTGGAGCATCACATTCATTCATATCATCCAAGTATGTTGCCAAGTATAATCTACCCATATCACACTTGAAATATACTATGTTGGTTAATTCTCCCGGTGGATGTCACACCCGGTTTTTCCGAAGAAACAACCAAGTGAATATCACATGTATGCCAGGATCATTTTCTCATACATGTGATGACAAATAGTGAAGCATCATTTATTACAAGCCAGGTGTCGAATATAAATAAGTCTTACATCGCAAATGTCTCAATGGACACTAATGCTTCATCACAAATAAATAAACTAGCAGCGGAATATTATTTTTTAGGGCTCCATCACAGGCGTTGCCCGGGGGTCTTCATGAACCTAAAAACCTTCCTCGGGTCCAAAATCTTGGTCATTATACACCACCTCATTATCTTGACCTGAGCAGCAATATAAACCAACAAATATGCAAGGTTGAGTACCAATGGTACTCAGCAAGTGTGGGAAAATTATATCATGCATGGCTAGAACAAGGAGAGGTTGAACTCATGGTTAAAGCACTACGCAATTAATACCTATCACCTTAGCTTATTAAGCACCTACGTTACTACACAGGTGAAATGGTCCTAATCTCCCAACCCATTATCATAATCCAATAACCATAACATCATTCCCAATGTTAAGCTCCCCGCTTAACCTCCAAAACCATCAATCCTCTAATCATGAATAAGTCCAGGCCGCTCTTAACCGTGAGCACGGCTGTCAAGACAGTTTTGACTCTGCAGAGTTTGTACCACTGTACCCACAAGTAGTGATTTCATCCCCCGTTGCCGGGTGGACTAAAAGAACCTCCATTATGCCAGTGGCTACGATCCACATTCACACTTCCCAGGTGTGTAGCCAGGAGATCACTACGAAGCCTTTACAAAGGGATTCCCGACGAGCGTGGGCCCACTGAGGTTTCACCCCTAACAGCATACAAGAGGCTCCAACCCCGCTGCAGTGGCCCCCTCTTGAGCCTTGCGGTTCATATGGTAGTCCAGCTGACACCTACTCCCCGCACCATCCAACACACCCATACTACGCCGGGGATACACCTAATTAATTGGCCAAGCTGCCCCATCTCAGCATGTGGTTGGCACTGTAAAGCCGGGTTACATGCTCCATGAACCGGTCCTTAGGATCCAGGCAAGTACTAAACACAAACCCAAGTCTCGTGCACCCAGCACACAACCAAAACATCCAACTTGCCTTGATCCCTACCTCTACATAACTCACAATGTCTCATTCAAGAGTATGGTAATATAAACTGATGATCTCATTTCCCAAATATCCCATTCTAAGCATGGCTAAGCAAATGCATGTAATTAAATGACATGACAAAATAAATCCCAACCCAAGCTACAAGGAAAACAAGGTAATGCAATTCTAGGGAAACTTTCCTAGCATGGGTTTCATATTTCATTTGACAATGCAAATAATTCTATCTACACATCCTAGCATGGGATCAAAGTGGTCAAGGACACTTGCCTCCTTCTTGCTTCTCTTGAAATGGGTAGTCCTGATCTTGGAAAGGGTTAACTTGCTCTTGAACAGGCTCTACTTCATACCATCACACATAGCAAAAGAAAAACAACAATCATAAGACATAGTTCACACTTCTACTTTATACAAACCACACATTCACATTTATAAAAGTTCTTTACCATTATATGTGTTGGGGTTACTTTATGTGTGTTAAGTTGTGGCTTGCATGCACTTTTAACCATGTATATATGATTCCTACTTTTGTGTCCACATTTATACTTACATACTATTTATATGGGTTTCCAATAAATTTCTTATATTCAACTACTACACCTTTTTACTACCAAGTATGTAAGAAAAGTATTTTTCTTCTCCATATGTGCCTTCATAATTTCTATCAACCCTAAACTGAATTCTTTGTATTTTAGAAACTCCATTTATCATTTTTTTATACTCCTATGTATAATTGTGTATTTTATTATGAAATTAGTAATACACATCACCTAAACAGTATAGGTTCTGGTCCTAAATAATTTAATAACATATTTTGACCTTGGCTTCTGATGTAGACTATTTCATAATTATTTTCCCTATTTTTCTATAACTATTATTTACTTAAAAATGTGTCCCTATACTAATAAATGTGAATAATAGATGAAACAGATTTATTTCAGCCCAAAAATATATTTCTATCTCACTCCAAAGTTTTCTAAGTATTGAGAAAGTTTTTAATTAATTTTGACAATTATGTTTATCCCCCTTTTTAATTTTTAAACACTAGTTACATATTCAATTTTCTAAATTAAATACTAAACAGGGCTAAAATAATGAATTCACCCCATTACAGGGTCTATAATATTATTTTCATAATTTCCAGGGGTCTAGCTACACTTATCAGAGGTGTTTTTCCTAATTTTTATTAAGTCCAGGGGCTAAAACTGATTTTTAAATGAATTTACATGATTTTCTGGAGTTCCAGGGGCTAGATCTGAAGTTTCCGGGGCTAGCTCTTATTTCCAGAGAACCCCAGGGGGTAGCACGTAAGAATTCCAGTCTTTATAACGCGGGGCTGACGTGGACCGTCCGATTTTAAACCGACGGCTGAGATTATAACATCGAACCGGTACGCGGGGTTTTAAAGTCTACCGTGCGATTTAAAATAAACGGCGCACAAGCGGCCACGTCGCTCTGATCGAGCGCGGGCGGCGCTGCCGGCGGCGCACGGCGGCGGGAAGCGGCGATCTCGCTGGAAAGTTTCGGATCCGCGAGAATTCTACCTAGAACTGTGATCTTATGGCATAGATCGGTAGAGGGGAGGTCAGGGATCTCACCTCGGGGGTTTTCTCGAGCTCGGGGGTCCTGGAATGTGCTCGGCGGCGAGGTCCGAGGCAAAACCACGGCGAAGCTCGTCGGCGCTGGATTTACACCGTAAGTCTCCGAGTTTTCTGCACCTGCAAAGTTCCCCGGAGGCGGTGGATCAAGACCAGCGAGTTAGATCAGAGTTTCCGAGCTTAGATCGGCCAGAATTCACCGGCGAAGTCTCGGTGCTCACCGGAGTGAAAATCGGCGATCGCGTGGGAAAAAAACGATCGGGGCTGGGGTTTTTATAGCCGGGGGAGGGCGGTGGGTCTGTTGCGATCGAGTTTGAGTTGTTTGGGACCAGAATTCAGCTGCGGGACGCGGAAATCCGGTCGTTTGCGATCGCGCGCGCGGGAGAGAGTCCGGGGTCGCGGGGTTAGGGATGACAGGCGGGTCCCACCTGTCTGTGAGAGACAGCGCGGCGCGCGCGGGGGCGGGCTGGCGCGGGGAAACTGGGCCGGCTGGCGGGTTTCGGCTCACTGGCCGGTTTTTTTTTCCCGTTTCTCTTTTTCTTTTTCCATTTCTTTTCTGTTTTGAGTATAATTTGAATTCCAGTTTGAATTTGAATTTTTGCAAAACATGCAACACGTCCAAAAATTTTTAAATTCCCCTCTGAACATGGTTTAGAGTTTTGAATCAAAATTTGGGGTGTTACAGTGGAGAAACGAGGACTAATATAGTATGTCCGAAAGTAAACCTTAAGATAAGGGGGGTAGACTTCCTTGCCAACCTCATTATCTTGGATTCCCAAGGGCTTGACATAATACTCGGATTGGTTAAGCAAACACAACGGAGTGATCCAATTGTGACACCCTCATTTTTGGTTTCTGCATATATTTATGTTTCATGTAGAGAAAACATTTTTAAAGAAGTAGGAAGAGAGATAATATCAAAAGATAGCCAGAAAGAGCCGAATCCAGTTCACAGAGAGCGCCGAAGACAACTCCCGGGGCCCGCTGGCCACGTGGCGTGTTTGGAGCTCATCCCTGCGAAGTGGGAGAGGTCCGCCGCTAAACTGGCTACGTGGCAGGCTCGGGGCTCATCTCCGCAAAGGGGGAGAGGTCCGACCCTGTGGGACACATGTTGCCCCCAGAGCTAGCCTCTGCAGAGGAGCGAGGCCAGTCCCGAAGGACACGTTTCAGCTGCGGAGTTAGTCACCACGGAAATCAGAGGACCAGTCGCGTGGGATACGTGTCGATCTCGGAGCTCACCTCCGAGAGGTCCGGTTCTATTGAATACATGTCGCCACCGGAGCTTATCTCTGGGAGGTCTGACACTGTTGGACACGTGTTTACCTCGGAGCTCGTCTCTTGGGAAAAAGGAAAGTCCGACGCTACTTGACATGTGGCATTCACGGAGCTCACCTCCGAAGGGAGGGAGGTCCGGAATGGATACGTGGCACACCCGGAGCTACCTCCGGAGAGAGGGAAGGTCCGGCACTGACACGTGGCGTGTGCGGAGCCACCTCCGAATAAGAGAGGAGGTCCCGACCGCCAGGATACGTGGCGCACGCGGAGCTCACCTCCGAAGGAGAGAGAGGTCTCGCTCACTTGACACGCGGCACAACCGGAGCTCGTCTCTGTGGAAAGGGGGAGACCAGGCCCCGGTGGACACGTGGAGCTTCCAGAGCTCATCACCGAGGAGGTAACAAGTTCTGGAGCGGTTTTTGGATTCTGTACGTGTAGAAATATCGGTACGGAGGAGAAACCGACCTGAATTCCACAATGTTACCGCACCAAATCAACTCAAGATAAGTTATTAAGATTCAATGATAATCTGAATAGGACTCTTATTCGAGATACAATCAGATTAGGACTCTTCTTCTCCCGATTATAAATAGAAATCAGAACCGTTGGCCGAAAACCACAAACTTCTTTTCCAACTCCTGAGCCGACGACTTAGAGCCTAGCCCCAACTCGCCGAAGTAAACCCATCGCCGGAGTTCAGTCGAGGAAGATCGCCGGAAGAGAGTCCCAACGATCTGTCTGATTAGAGAAGGACCCCAAGATCAAGGAGAACGTAAGGTAGGTCTCCAATATCACCTTACGACATCATCATGTTTTCTTTGCATCTGTTCTTCGATTCCTTTCGAACAAAAGCTTTCTCGTGGACAGATCACTTGTTGATCGGGTTGATCTAAAAGACAAGGTCATCGCCACGTCCACGTTTGATCCGAACACCTCTAATCATCATAAAATCCATGCAAACCATGCAAGAACACGTACAAACTGATCTAATAAAAACTGATCATAGGATAGCATGCATATGCATCATCGCATCTAGTTAAAGTTTGTGCATGATATTGATTGCTGTGGATCTTGTATGTGCGTGATCCTGTATAGAAGGACGAGCTCAGGGAGCTGTCTACGACGAGTTGCAACAACAAGGTTTCGAGATCCAAGAGCAACCGCAACCGCAAGAACAAGGCACGTGCCCCTTGACCATATTGATCCTATATTTTAGGAAAAACTGTTTTGTTTTGCGAAAAGGTGTGTGTGCTGAGTCAAATATGATGGGAAACCCTTTTATAGGAGTTTACTAGCTTTGGTTGAACCACCCTTGTCGCCACGGAAGTTTATGAGTCAAGATGCCATACAAGCCACAAGGGAGCAATGTACGTCCCTGGTACATGCCCCCAGCAGCACCACAGTATGGATTGAATGCTTCTACTTTTCAGCCTAATCAACCACCACAGCAACGTCCTACCATGCAAGCAACTCGTGTGCCTTTGCCTCCTGCGCCCCGACCCAACATGGGTGCTCCTGTTCAAAACCCCCGCCCCAACGTACCTGCTGTCGTGGGCAACAAGGAATGCTTTGCATGCGGGGAGACGGGACACTTTGCGAGCCACTGCCCAAAGAGAGGTCCTGGACATCCAAGCAACGTGCCCAAGCAGAACCCACGGCCGAACGGAGCAGCCAATTTAGGAAACCGTGGACAGCAGAACTACGCTCGCGGCAACGTGAACCATGTCTCTGCAGAGGAAGCGCAACAGGCTGAGGACGTCGTGATTGGTATATTCCTAGCCAACTCCAACCAAGCCACCATTTTATTTGATTCTGGAGCATCACATTCATTCATATCATCCAAGTATGTTGCCAAGTATAATCTACCCATATCACACTTGAAATATACTATGTTGGTTAATTCTCCCGGTGGAGAAACGAGGACTAATATAGTATGTCCGAAAGTAAACCTTAAAATAAGGGGGGTAGACTTCCTTGCCAACCTAATTATCTTGGATTCCCAAGGGCTTGACATAATACTCGGATTGGTTAAGCAAGCACAACGGAGTGATCCAATTGTGACACCCTCATTTTTGGTTTCTGCATATATTCATGTTTCATGTACAGAAAACATTTTTAAAGAAGTAGGAAGAGAGAAAATATCAAAAGATAGCCAAAAAGAGCCGAATCCAGTTCACAGAGAGCGCCGAAGATAACTCCCGCGGCCCGCTGGCCACGTGGCGTGTTTGGAGCTCATCCCTGCGAAGTGGGAGTGGTCCGCCGCTAAACTGGCTACGTGGCAGGCTCGGGGCTCATCTCCGCAAAGGGGGAGAGGTCCGATCCTGTGGGACACGTGTTGCCCCCATAGCTAGCCTCTGCAGAGGAGCGAGGCCAGTCCCGAAGGACACGTGTCGCCTGTGGAGTTAGTCACCACGGAAATCAGAGGACCAGTCGCGTGGGATACGTGTTGATCTCGAAGCTCAGCTCCGAGAGGTCCGGTTCTATTGGACACAAGTCGCCACCGGATCTTATCTCCGGGAGGTCCGACACTGTTGGACACGTGTTTACCTCGGAGCTCGTCTCTGGGGAAAAAGGAACGTCCGACGCTACTTGACACGTGGCATTCACGGAGCTCACCTCCGAAGGGAGGGAGGTCCGGAAAGGATACGTGGCACACCCGGAGCTACCTCTGGAGAGAGCGAAGGTCCGGCACTGACACGTGGCGTGCGCGGAGCCACCTTCGAATAAGAGAGGAGGTCCCGACCGCTAGGATACGTGGCACACGCGGAGCTCACCTCCGAAGGAGAGGGAGGTCTTGCTCACTTGACACGCGGCACAACCGGAGCTCGTCTCTGCGGAAAGGGGGAGACCAGGCCCCGGTGGACACGTGGAGCTTCCAGAGCTCATCACCGAGGAGGTAACGAGTTCTAGAGTGGTTTTTGGATTCTGTACG
The DNA here is from genome assembly GCA_030760725.1 of Neostapfia colusana. Classification (NCBI taxonomy): domain Eukaryota; kingdom Viridiplantae; phylum Streptophyta; class Magnoliopsida; order Poales; family Poaceae; genus Neostapfia; species Neostapfia colusana. The sequence continues at coordinate 103,010,704 of JASWHV010000007.1, forward strand.
CGTAGAAATATCAGTACGGAGGAGAAACCGACCTGAATTTCACAATGTTACCGCACCAAATAAACTCAAGATAAGTTATTAAGATTCAACAATAATCTGAATAGGACTCTTATTCGAGATACAATCAGATTAGGACTCTTCTTCTCCCGATTATAAATAGAAATCAGAACCGTTGGCCGAAAACCACGAACTTCTTTTCCAACTCCTGAGCCGACGACTTAGAGCCTAGCCCCAACTCGCCGAAGTAAACCCATCGCCGGAATTCAGTCGAGGAAGATCGCTGGAAGAGAGTCCCAACGATCTGTCTGATTAGAGAAGGACCCCAAGATCAAGGAGAACGTAAGGTAGGTCTCCAATATCACCTTACGACATCATCATGTTTTCTTTGCATCTGTTCTTCGATTCCTTTCGAACAGATGCTTTCTCGTGGACAGATCACTTGTTGATCGGGATGATCTAAAAGACAAGGTCATCGCCACGTCCACGTTTGATCCGAACACCTCTGATCATCATAAAATCCATGCAAACCATGCAAGAACACATACAAACTGATCTAATAAAAACTGATCATAGGATAGCATGCATATGTATCATCACATCTAGTTAAAGTTTGTGCATGATATTGATTGCTGTGGATCTTGTATGTGCGTGATCCTGTATAGAAGGATGAGCTCAGGGAGCTGTCTACGACGAGTTGTAACAACAAGGTTTCGAGATCCAAGAGCAACCGAAACCGCAAGAACAAGGCACGTGCCCCTTCACCATATTGGTCCTATATTTTAGGAAAAACTGTTTTGTTTTGCGAAAAGGTGTGTGTGCTGAGTCAAACATGATGGGAAACCCTTTTATAGGAGTTTACTAGCTTTGGTTAAACCACCCTTGTCGCCACGGAAGTTTATGAGTCGGGCATGGTTTTGTTTTATGAAATGAGTCCATGGGATTGGGAAGCGAGATAGATGTGTCTAGCTAACTGCACTCGTAATGATAATGAGAAACTGATGTTGTTAATGAACATGGATCGTAGGGAGATCTAGGCAAGACTGGGTTTGTGAATGAGGTAGCATGAGATGGTGGTTTACTTGTCGTAGATCTAAGGACCGGTTCACACGAGCACATGCTAGGATAACAGTGCCACCACAAGGCCAAGTATGGGTGCGGCTTAGCTGACTAATTAGGTAAGTTGCTAGATTGTTATGGACAGTGGAAGGCGCGGGGAACTGGAGTTGAGTGAGGACTGCACTGGGAACTGCATGGCACAAGAGGGGGCCCGTGGGTGGGAGAATTTGAGATTCTAGCCTATCCGGTGAAACCTTAGTGAGTCCATACATCTAGTAACCCCTTTGTAAAGGCTACTTTGTGATCTCTTGAACATACACCGACGATTGTGTACTGGTATAATGGAGGTTCTGCAGTCACCGACGGGTGACGAAATCACAAACTTATGGGTAAAGAGGTGCAAACTCTGCAGAGTCTAAAACTATCATGTTAGCCGAGCTTACGGTCACGAGCGCCTGGCCAACTTCCATGATTAGTTGGGATGGTGATTGGATATGGTTATTGGTTATGGTTTTGGATGGTTTGGTTTTTGATTTACGGGACTGTTGAGTCCGCATTAGTTAGAAGACTTCCATTGCATAGAAATAAAGACTTCCGCTATGAGCATGAGTCCAAGACTTATGAAACATTGTAATAAACTCTGTTATTCGTGGTTATATATATTCTGAATTCAGTTTGTGGAACATATGTGTATGTGTGATGAACATCCAGGGCACACATATACATCAGTTCTCGGTTCTGTGGTTTTCCACAGAATTGAGGGCGTCACAGATTGGTATCAGAGCCACGGTTGAGAGTAGATTACACACCTAGATACAATCACAGATTGGTATCAAAGCCACGGTTGAGAGTAGATTACACACCTAGATACAATCACAGATGGGTATCAAAAGCCACGGTAGATGGTAGGTTACACATCTAGATAGATCACAGATTGGTATCCGACACAGATTGGTAGCTAAGCCACGCTGACCATAGGGTGCAAACCTAGGGTGCTTAGATTGGCCTTGAAACTACCTTAACATAGGATATAAGCCTAGGAGAAGCCATAGTTGGATCACAGATTTGACATCACCCTAAGTCATATAGGACCTCCATTGACCAAGCCTTGAATAGGAGTTGTGTGAGCCCTTGTGATGATTGTTTGTGAATTGTGTGCTTAGTGTGAGTCGTGGCACGTCTCAAAACGTTGTCCATGTCCACACATAAGTAGAAAGAGGTGTGAAAATGCTTCGACACTTGTTCACATCCTCATATGGGCTAATATATATATATAGTCCAACCCACCTTGATGCATATAGTTGAGGAGATCTACCTAACCTTTTAACTTTCTATTCTATTTCGATCTCTCTCACAGATGGTGAGAGGAAACGCCAGCCAAAGGAACGTCCGTGACAACCAAGAGGATGGTCACGATGAAGTTCATGTTAACCCCGGAGCTGGCGAGAACTACCTGGAACGGTTGATGGCCATGCAGAATCAACTTACAAACCATAATCCAAACTTTGGGTTAGTTGCAGGCCAACAACAACAACAACCCCGTTCCGGCACCACCGCCACCACCATCGCCGGCTCATAACAGGCTGGGAGAGTTCATGAGGACTCGACCACCCACCTTTGCTCAAGTTAACGACCCCATGGAGGCCGACGACTGGTTGAAATCTATGGAGAAGAAGCTTGCCATAGTGCAGTGCAATGACCGAGAGAAGGTTCTTTCTGCGTCGCACCAACTTATGGGAGCTGCCACTGACTGGTGGGATGCCCTAAGCAACGCTCATGTCGACCCGGAGACGATCACTTGGACTGAGTTCAAGGAAAGTTTCCGCTCTCATTACATCCCTGCTGGTGTAATGATGCTCAAGAGACAGGAGTTTGAAGGTCTCCGCCAGGGACATAGAAGCGTGAATGAGTATCTCAACAAGTTCACACAACTGTCCCGGTATGCCCCCTAAGATGTCAACTCAGACCAGAGGAAGCAATATCTATTCATGAGAGGGTTGAACAATGAGATTCAGGTTCAGCTCCTCAACAATGACTTCACAAGCTTTCAGAATTTGGTTGACAAGGCTATAGTAGTCGAAAGCAAGATTCGAGAGATCGAGCGAGAGTGCAAGAGGAAGATGCCATACCAGCCCCAAGGGAGCAACGTACGACCTCGGTACATGCCCCCGGCCGCACCGCAGTATGGATCAACCGCTCCTGCATACCTCCCTAGTCAGCCACCATAGCAACGACCCGTTGCACCAGCACCTCGTGTGCCTAAGCCTCCTGTGCCCCGACCCAACATGGGCGCTCCTGTTCAAAACCCCCGCCCGAACGTACCTGCTGCCGTAGGCAACAGGGCATGCTTTGCATGCGGGGAAACAGGACACTTCGCGAACCAGTGCCCGAGGAGAGGCCCTGGACAGCAAGGCAACGTGCCCAAGCAGAACCCACGACCAAACGGAGGGGACAATCAAGGAAACCGTGGACAGCAGAACTATGCTCGCGGCAACGTGAACCATGTCTCTGCTGAGGAAGCACCAGGCTGAGGACGTCGTAATTGGTATGTTCCTTGCCAACTCCAACCCAGCCACCATCTTATTTGATTCTGGAGCATCACATTCCTTCATATCATCCAAGTATGTTGCCAAGCGTAATCTACCCATATCACACTTAAAATGTGCTATGTTAGTTAATTCTCCCGGTGGAGAGATGAGGACTAATATATTATGTCCGAAAGTAAGCCTTAAAATAAGGGGGGTAGACTTCCTTGCCAACCTCATTGTCTTGGATTCCCAAGGGATTGACATAATACTCGTGATGGATTGGTTAAGCAAGCACAACGGGGTAATCCAATGTGCTGAAAGAAGCGTGCAGTTGACAAACGAGCACGGTATACATGTCGAGTTTGAATCAGCCCAACAAACAACCGAAAAGGCAATCTTGAACCACGTCGAAGGAGCATCATTGGACAACATTCCAGTGGTTCAGGAATTCTCGGACGTGTTTCCAGAGGAGCTTCCAGGTATGCCACCTGATCAGGACATTGAGTTTGCTATTGATTTGGTACCTGGAACTGCACCCATAGCAAAGAGACCCTATAGGATGCCCGTTAATGAACTAGTAGAACTAAAGAAGCAAATTCAGGAGCAGTTGGAGAAGGGTTTTATACGTCCAAGCTCGTCACCATGGGGAGCTCCCGTGCTCTTCGTGGACAAGAAGGATGGGACCCAAAGAATGTGCGTGGACTATAGGTCTCTCAATGAGGTAACAATCAAGAACAAATACCCTCTGCCCCATATAGAGGACCTATTGGACCAAATGAAAGGAGCCCGAGTGTTCTCCAAGATTGATCTTTGGTCGGGATACTTCCAACTGAAGATAAAGCCCTCCAATATACCCGAGACTTCTTTTCGAACACGGTATGGTTCGTATGAATATACCGTCATGTCTTTTGGGTTAACAAATGCACCCGCATACTTCATGTACCTTATGAACAAGGTTTTCATGGAGTACTTGGATAAGTTCGTCGTGGTTTTCATCGACGACATTATGGTGTATTCAAAAAGTGAGGAAGAGCATGAAGAACATTTGAAATTGACCTTGCAGAAAATGCGTGAGCATCAATTGTATGCCAAGCTTAACAAGTGTCAATTTTGGCTAAAGGAAATATCGTTCCTAGGCCACATTATCTCCGAAGAAGCGGTATCGGTTGATCCCGGAAAAGTGAGAGATGTTCTGAAGTGGGACCAACCGCAAAACGTGAGGGATATTCGGAGTTTTCGTGGGATGGCTGGATACTATAGACGCTTCATTAAAGACTTCTCTAAGACAGCAAAGCCTATAACGGAGTTGCTAACGAAGGGAAAAGCCTTTCAATGGACACCATCATGCCAAGGAAGTTTTGAGGAACTCAAGAAAAGGCTAACCACAGCGCCAGTTTTGGTATGGCCGGACGTAAGCAAGAGCTTTGACATATATTGTGACGCATCCAGACAGGGGCTCGGATGTGTTCTCATGCAAGAGGGACGAGTGGTAGCCTATGCCTCACGACAATTAAAGAAGCACGAGCTTAATTATCCTACGCATTACTTGGAGCTAGCAGCAGTAGTGCATGCATTGAAGATTTGGAGACATTATATCCTTGGTCATCGATGTGAGATCTATACGGATCATAAAAGCCTCAAGTACATATTGACACAAACAGACTTGAATTTGAGGCAACGTCGATGGTTGGAACTCATAAAAGACTTCAATGTTGGAATCAACTACCACCTTGGGAAGGCCAATATAGTAGCTGATGCATTGAGCCGGAAGGGAGCATGTCACTAACTCACGGTTCGGGAGCTACCGCCCGAACTACGTAAGGAGTTCGAACGGTTACACCTCGGATTCTTGAACAACATGGAAATGATGGAGATCCACTCTTCATTGGAGCAAGAGATAAGAGATAGCCAAGCAACGGATGAGGAGATCAAGGAGATCAAGGAAAGGATCCGACAAGGAATAGAGAAGGATTTCAAAGAAGATGAGAAGGGTACGGTTTGGCTAGGAAAAAGGATTTGTGTGCCTAACATGAAGCACATCCGCGACATGATATTAAAAGAGGCACATGATTCACCCTATTCCATACATCCTGGAAGTACCAAAATGTACAAGGACTTGAAGACTTGTTATTGGTGGGATGGTATGAAAAGGGATATAGCCGAATATGTTGCCTTATGCGACACATGCCAACGGGTGAAGGCCGAACATCAAAGACCCGCTGGATTGTTGCAACCTTTGAAGGTACCCGAGTGGAAGTGGGAGGACATCATTATGGATTTCATTGTCGGATTGCCACGTACTCAGTCGGGATATGACTCCATCTGGGTTATCGTGGACCGATTGACGAAAACAGCCCATTTTCTCCCTATAAGGGCCAAGTACAACATTGCACAATTAGCCGAGTTGTACATGGAGCAGATCGTGTGCCGTCATGGAGTCCTGAAGAGGATAGTCTCAGATCGAGGTTCTCAGTTTACCTCTAGATTTTGGAGGAAGCTGCAGAAAGCTATGGGCACACGACTAGATTTTAGCTCCGCCTATCACCCACAAACCGATGGACAAACCGAAAGGACGAACCAAATTTTTTAGGACATGTTGAGAGCTTGCGCCTTGAAACGTGGGCGTAGTTGGGATAGGAGTTTACCGTACACCGAATTCTCCTATAACAACAGCTATCAAGCAAGCTTGAAGATGTCGCCTTTCGAAGCATTGTAGGGTAGATGGTGTAGAACACCACTGTTCTGGAACGAGACCGGAGAGAACCAGGTGTTTGGACCCGAAGTACTACAAGAAGCTGAAAAAAAAGTCCAAACGATACGGGAGAACTTAAAGGCTGCTCAGTCACGACAAAAAGGCTATGCGGACAATAGGCGAAGGAAGTTGACTTTTGAAGTAGGAGACTTCGTATATCTTAAGGTATCTCCTATCCGTGGCCAACGGTGCTTCAACGTCAAAGGCAAGCTAGCACCTTGCTACATCGGACCATTTAAGATTTTGGACAAGCGAGGAGAAGTGGCTTATCAACTAGAGCTCCCAACATATCTCTCCGACGTACATGACGTGTTTCATGTATACCAGCTCAAGAAGTGCTTGAGACTACCGGAGGAGCAAGTACCAATGGAAGAGCTTGAACTTCAAGAGGACCTGACTTATGCGGAACACTCTGTCCAAATTTTGGACGTAAAGGAAAGGGTCACCAGGAACAAAGTGATTCGATGGTGCAAGGTACAATGGAGCCATCACACCGAAGCTGAAGCTACATGGGAGCGTGAAGAAGACATCAAGGCAGAATTTCCTCATCTATTCTCTACCAACGAATCTCAAGGGCGAGATTCAATTTAAGGGGGGTAGATTTGTAACACCCTCATTTTTGGTTTCTGCATATATTCATGTTTCATGTAGAGAAAACATTTTTAAAGAAGTAGGAACAGAGAAAATATCAAAAGATAGCCAAAAAGAGCCGAATCCAGTTCACAGAGAGCACCGAAGACAACTCCCGCGGCCCGCTGGCCACGTGGCGTGTTCGGAGCTCATCCCTGCGAAGTGGGGAGAGGTCCGCCGCTAAACTGGCTACATGGCAGGCTCGGGGCTCATCTCCGCAAATGTCACACCCGGTTTCTCCGAAGAACAACCGAGTGAATATCACATGTATGCCAGGATCATTTTCTCATACATGTGACGACAAATAGTGAAGCATCATCATATTACAAGCCAGGTGTTCGAATATAAATAAGTCTTACATAGCATACGTCTCGATGGACGATAATAAGTTCATAACATGTAAATAAAATAGCAGCAGAATATAAATCTTGTGGGCTCCATCATAGGCGTTGCCCGGGGGACTCCGTGAACCTAAAATCCTTCTTCGGGTCCAAAGCATTGGTCATTGAAAACCACATCATCCCCTTGACCTGAGCAGCAATTAAACCAACAGAAAAGCAAGTTTGAGTACTGTAGGTACTCAGCAAGTGTGGGAAAGTTATGTCATGCATGGCTAGAGCAAGGAGAGGTTGAACTCATGGTTAAAGCACTACGCAATTAATACCTATCACCTTAGCTTATTAAGCACCTACATTACTACACAGGTGAAATGGTCCCAATCTCCCAACCCATCATCAAAATCAAGTAAACATAGTCTCATCTCAAATGCTAAGCTTCCCGCTCAACATCCTCAACTTCCCAATCCATCATCCTCTAATCATGAATAAGTCAAAGCCACTCTTGACCGTGAGCACGACTGTCATGACAGTTTTTGACTCTGCAGAGTTTGCACCACTGTACCCACATGTAGTGATTTCATCCCCCGTTCCCGGGTGGACTAAAAGAACCTCCATTTTGCCAGTGGCCATGAACCACATTCACACTTCCCAGGTGTGTAGCCAGGAGATCACTACGAAGCATTTACAAAGGGATTGCCGACGAGCGTGGGCCCACTGAGGTTTCACCCCTAACAGCAAACAAGAGGCTCCAACCCCGCTGCAGCGGCCCCCACTTGAGCCTTGCGGTTCATATGGTAGTCCAGCTGACACCTATTCCCCGCACCATCCAACACACCCATACTACGCCGGGGGTACACCTAATTAATTGGCCAAGCTGCCCCATCTCAGCATTTGGTTGGCACGGTAAAGCCAGGTTACATGCTCCATGAACCGGTCCTTACACTACAGGAAACAGGGCAACATACGACAGCCAGTATAACATACGACGGCTAGCTGTCGTATATAAACTTACATACGACGGTCAGCCGAGGCTGTCGTATATAAGTTTATAAACGACAGTACAGCCGTCGTTTAGTACGTGGCTGTCGTATATAAGTGTTATATACGACAGCCAACCCTAGGCTGTCGTATATAGCAGTTATATAAGACAGCCACACCGAGACTGTCGTAAATAAGTCTTATTTACGACGGCCCATGGTGTGGCCGTCGTAAATAAGGCTTATATACCCGCGGGGGCTCGGATCGGCGCGGGCATTCACGCCGGCGCCGACCCGAGCCCGAGCCGCCTGCCGCCGCCCGCCCGCCGCCGCCAGCCGCCGCCCGCCCGCCGCCGCCAGCCGCCGCCCGCCCGCGCCCAGCCGCCGCCCGCCCGCCGCCGCCAGCCGCCGCCCCGGCCGCCCCCGCAAGCCGGCGCCCCGGCCTGCCACCCGGCCGCCGCCCCGGCCGCCCCCCTGGCCGCCGCCCCGGCAGCCCCCCCAGCCGCCCCCGCCAGCCGGCGCCCCAGCGGCCGAAGCCCTGGCCGCCACCCCGGCCGCCCCCCGCCCGCCAGCCGGCGCCCCGGCCGCCACCCGCCGCCCGCCAGCCGCCGCCAGCCGCCGCCCCGGCCGCCCCCGACAGCCGACGCCCCGGCCGCCACCCGCCCGACAGCCGCCGCCGCTGCTCCGAAGGTCCCCGCCCCAGCCTCCACCCCGCGCTGTGCGCCGCCGCACCGTGCCGGTCTGCCTCCACACGCCGTCAGCTGCACCGTGCCGCGCCGCCTCCACCGTGAGGTAAGTCGCCCGCCTCCCTCCCCATCTAGATAGTTTGGTTTATTAATTACCAATTGTTTATATTATGCTTGTTTGTTTTTTATTGTTTAGTGGATAATTTCTTAGATTTAGATGAATTGATATGCTTAGGTTTAATTATTGCCCATGTTTATTTGAATTGCTAGCTAGGTGTTTTTTTAATTGCTTAGAATTGATAAGCTTGTTAACTACGGTAATTATGTTTGTTTAGATGAGTTATTAATTGCTTAGATGATTAATGCATATGAGTTAATAGTTTAATTGATTATTATTTCGATTGTTTGAGTGTTTAAAAGTACTATATGTACATAAATGGGCTTAGGCCCCGATACGACCCATTTAGTGGTAACGTATACGTCTACAAAAGCACGATGTGAACAACCTAGGCCGCCTCGCCCTACCCCCACCCCCTCCCCCCCCCCCCCCCCCCCGCGGCGTTCGGCCTCTGATCCCCCATCCCCCTCCACCCCGCGGTTTAGCCAGCGCTCGGCCTCCGACACTCTGCCGCGGAACTGCCAATCCTTCGTCCCTCGGCCTCCTCCGCCGCGGGACTGTCGATCTGCCGGCACTCGTCGGCCTCCATTGACCGGCTGCCACGGATCTGCCGGCGCTCAACCTCATACGAACGCAAGATCCTGTGCGCGGGCGCCGCCGCCTCCTCCCTTGTGTGCAAGCGCCGCCGCCGTATTCACCTGCCTTACGCCGGGATCTAAGGCGATGGGACGCCTTACGATCCCCAGGCGCCTTACCGCTTAAGCGACGCTTAAGCGATGCCTTAACAACTATGGTTCTTTCCTTCTCTCTATTGTTCTTTCCTCTCTCTCTTTGAAATCACTCAAAAATGAAAGATTGACGTAAACCTTTACAATATGCGTCACCTGTTTCGAACCAGCCCGTCTCACACGTGTTACGCATGTGAGGCGTGTAGGTACGGAATTGTCCCTTTTTGGACAGCCTAGGAGTGACCGAGAGGGCGCGCTTACAATGAGACGCGGGGTTTAGATTTGGACGTAGTTTTGACAGCGTAACCCTAATGTTCTCCGCTGCTCCATTTTTGGACGTGCAGTTGGAGAACAGCGGGGTTATGCTGCCGAAATTTCGTCTGAATCTAGACCTCGTGTCTTGTTATAAGCATGTTCGTCTCGGTCACTCTTGGGTGGGTTTAGGACCTATCCTTTCCAATAGATATAGGTCCGTAATATAAATAAATAATAAACTAACTATAAATTCTTTGACTTAAAACTGCAGAGTTAAACATGAGTGAAGACCGTAGTTGGATGTATACCGGTTGGAACAAGGCAACTGGTCACTCAGATGAGTGGTATGCCGGGACAGACGACTTTATTGATCGAGTGTTCTCGTTGTCTACGACCGATAATGTTCGTTGTCCATGTGCGAAATGCCGGAATACTAAGTTTTTGGACAAAATGACATTGTCATTACACTTGTGCAAAAACGGTTACATGCCATATAATGAGGTCTGGAGTTTCCACAGCGAGTCTGCTCCTTGAGCCGTTCATGTAGATGATGATGATTGTCCGGGTGTTGACAGGATCGATGAGATGTTACAAGATATACAAACGGAGGATCCGCCCACAAATGAGGCAGACGCATTCTTTAATCTCTTGAAAGCTTCTGAAGAGGTGTTGCATGATCATACTGAAATGACTCTTCTTACTTTCATGACCAGATTTATGGCAATCAAATCTAAGTATTTCTTCTCTAATAATTGCTACAATGATATGATGAAACTTATCAGCGATGCTCTTCCACAACCTCATAAACTGCCCAAAGATATGTATCACTCAAAGAAATTACTATCTGGACTGGGTATGAAATATGAAAAAATTGACGTGTGTCCAGATAACTGCATGCTATTTTGGAAAGAGCATGACAAAGAGAAGAATTGTTTAAAGTGTGGAAAATTGAGGTTTGTCGAAGTTGTCAATGATGATGGTGATAAAGTAATGACAGAAGTTGCACATAAGCAATTGAGTTACTTGCCTGTGACACCTCGGTTGAAGCGGATGTTTCTTTCTAAAAGATATGCCAGACACATGAGATGGCACAAAGAAGGTGTGCGTGAGAACAAAGATGTGTTGACTCAACCGTCGGACGGTGATGCATGGAAGTCTTTGGACTCTTTTGATCCTGCTTTTGCTAGTGATGCGAGAAATGTTCGCATCGGGTTAGCGACGGATGGTCTTTCAACTTTCAGTACAAATGCCACACCATACTCCTGTTGGCCCGTCTTTGTTATTCCGTACAACCTACCACCTTCTCTTTGTATGAAGTACGAGTTTATGTTTCTTAGCCTCATTATACCAGGACCAGATCATCCGGGATCACGTATCAATGTGATGTTGAAACCATTGATTGAAGAATTGAAAATGTTGTGGATTGGAGTTGAAGCGTTTGACTGTTACAAGAAGCAGAAATTCAACCTTCGAGCTGCTTATTTGTGGTCTGTCCATGATTTCCCTGCGTACGGCATGTTTTCTGGATGGAGCACACATGGTCGTTTGTCGTGTCCCATATGTGCGTCTGACACAGAGTGTTTTCGACTTACATACGGTGGCAAGATAAGCTACTTTGATTGTCATAGGCGTTGGCTTCCTCGAAACCACCCATTCAGGCAACAGAGGAATGTCTTTAGAAAAGATATTGTTGTCACTAAGGAACCACCTAAACGCCTAAGCGGGTGTGAAGTATCCGATGTGTTGGACTCACTAGTCCCTGATGAAGCTCGCCCTGGATTCTTTGTAGGTTACGGAAATGTTCACAACTGGACTCATGTATGTGGAGTTTGGGAGCTACCATATGTGAAGTCATTGATACTGATGCATAATATTGATGTAATGAATCAGGAGCGTAACATGGCCGAATGTATCATAAGCACGTGCATGGATATCACGGGCAAAACGAAAGACAACTTAAAGGCTCGAAAGGATTTAGCCGAGATTTGTAATCGACTTACTCTTGAGCTCTCTGAAAGCGGTGGTAAGCCACATGCTTCTTTCGTGCTTCGACCTAATGAAAAGAAACAAGTTATGGAATGGTTGAAAACTTTGAAATTCCCAGATGGTTATGCTGCTAGTCTGAGACGAGCCGTGAATGTTAAAACGGGAAAGCTCACTGGGTTGAAGAGTCATGACTATCATATAATAATGGAAAGACTCTTACCTGTTATGTTTCGGGGATATCTGGATGATGCGGTGTGGAAGGTGTTAGCTGAGCTATCATTATTCTATAGGCAGTTATGTGCCAAAGAAATAACGAAAGACATGATGGAGAAGTTAGAGAAGGAGATACCTGTACTTTTATGTAAGATGGAAAAAATATTTCCTCCTGGTTTCTTCAATCCAATGTAGCATCTTCTTATACATCTTCCGTTCGAAGCAAAAGTTGGTGGTCCTGTGCAATATAGATGGATGTACCATATTGAAAGAGCATTGAGATATTTGAAAACTATGGTTGGCAACAGAGCAAGGGTTGAAGGGTGCATTGCCAAACCATTTACTCTAAAGGAAGTAGGTTACTTTTCTAGTTTCTACTTTGCAGAGGAAAGCAATGTCAATACTTCGGCAATGCGATACAATGTAGATGACGAACCACCAGTTAGTGATCTCTCTATTTTTGAATCGAGGGGAACTACTGTTGGAAGCAGCACATCATACGATTTTACTGAAGGAGAAAGGACCGCTGCTTTACTCTACATGTATGCTAATATCGATGGCATGGAGAAATATTTCGAGTAAGTGTTTCTCTTACATTTATGATGATTATTGTATTTACCAATACATGTATGCTAATGTCGATGGCATGTGTTTTGTGTGTACAGTGAGTTCCACAACCAAAACTGGAAACATAAGCATCAACCAACGAGAAAGCAAGTAGAAACGATGCGACGGGCTGAAATTAATGGAGGGCCTAATTTCTTATCCTGGTTTCGAGCTTATGTATTAGCGAACACAGACATCCATCAAGATTTACAACAACTATCTTATGGATTAGTGAAAGTTAGAAGCTATGGTCGATATGACGTAAATGGCTTCCGATTCCGTACAACTCAATTCGAAACTCTTCGTCCTCTCGCAGCAACATCAAATTGTGGAGTTGTGACGAGAGCAATCGACTCACAAGGGAAAGAAACCAATTACTATGGAATCATTAATAAAATTCTGGAATTTACTTTCACTGGCAATAAAGAACTTCGAGTGGTGTTCTTTGATTGTGATTGGTTTGATAACTATCATGGAACTCGAGAAAATCAATTTGGCATGGTGGAAGTGAATCACAACGAACGCTTACGAGGTTTAGATACATACGTTCTTGCACATCAAGTGGAACAAGTGTATTATCTACCTTATCCATGTAAGAAGCTTAGCACTTGGTGGGTGGTATATAAAGTGAATCCTCGTGAGCGCTTGTATACTCCTGGAGATGATGGTTATCATGATAGTGGAGACACTGAAGAAGTTTACCAAGACGAAGAGTTGCCAGACTCTTTTATCGTCGAGTCTGGTGCAGGACTCGATAACTTAGTAGGAGACGTTGCAGATGTAGAGACATCTACAATGCGAAAGAGGAAACGTAAACAGCTCAAGACGACAGATCGCGATGTTGATGATCGTTATGTTGATGATCATGATGTTGATGAATTTTGAAACTGATTACGAGTAATGTTCTTTTAAATGAAAGTGACATTAATTATCGCTTACATTACTTTTGAAACTGATTAGGAGTAATTACTTTTAAAACTGATTAGGATGTCGTCAAGCAAGGGTTCAAAGGGTTCAAAGGGAAAGAAGGCGCCGAGTGTGAGGGGTTTCCTCCCCTCGCAGGAGAGAGACGACTATTTCTACGGTTCCACTTACAGCGGGAGCAAACGCACTCAGCTGTTAAGTGCGTGTCCAGAGTTGCGGGACAGAGTTGTCAGTTTGCAGCGTACAGAGGTAAATTTTTCTACAATGCACAAAATTATTAAAATCACTTTTTCAATTTAGCTTACTTACTTTACCATTGTAGTCTGATTCGGACTATGAGTCCGAGGCCAGAGCGGCACCTCAGGAGACGGGTACGCAGCGCAGCGTGCACTCGGGCAGCGAGCCCTCTGGTAGCCAGCCCTCCGGCAGCCAACCCCAGGGTAGTCTGCCCAGCGAGCCCGAGGGCACCCAGCCTGAGGACACGTCCGGTGACCAGCCTTCCGGGTCACCAGACGTGGTGCCGCAGCGGAGGAGACGCAGGAGGAGGAGTAACTTTGTTGGTCCTCCACCTATTCCTAGAGAGCCGGTAATTATTCGTCCGGTTGGAGACAGGTAACACATTAATAAAGTATTCATTTCTATTTGTTCTCAAAGACTATGATCTTACTTAATGACTTAACAAACGACTTTTTAGTTCTTGGGAGGACCTCTCGTACGATGGGCAGAAACACCACAGGACGGTGAACGGTTGCATCGGGAACTTAGTGCGTCTGCACTACCCCGGTGCGATTGATGGACGTGCAGCTAAGTCGTGGGACGACTACGGGCGCGTTCCTCACCCGGAGAACGACAACCTACAGGGAGTCGTGTGGGCAGATTTTTGGGTAAGTAACTTTCATAAATATTTGAAGTTTCAATTCTTTATGTTCCTTCAAATATTAATATGCGTATATGTCGAACTGTGTTGGCTTCCTACAGCTCAGGTACCGCCTTGAGGACCCGGCTGAGCAGATGGATCACGCCCGCTCCGTGTTCGAAGTGAACGCTAGGAAGCTTGTTATGCAAATGCTTTCGAATGCTCGGAGTCAAGTAGTTAACGACTACTTAAAGCTCCACGACCACGAGGTTGGGTCGTTCAGAGACGCCTCCGACACGTACTTGACGGAGGAGCAATACGCAGAGGTAGGTTGTGTAATCTTTAAATTGTTCATATTAATATTGCTAAGTAACACCTAATGAACTACGCATGTGTGCAGGTTAGTGTCCCTTGGTTACAGGGACGAACTGAAGATTACCGAGCCCTTTGCAGGTATTGGGCTAGCGATGAGTTCATCGCTAAGTCCAAGAAGGCTCGAGATGCCAGAGGGAGCTCAGGGAAGCACGGTATGGGCGTCCAAGGTTTTGTGCGAATGTCTAAACGGATGGTAAGTTTCTTGGTAGTTTTTATTATATTCATAATGTAGTATTGTTCGTACTAACATATGTTCACAGGAAAAGGAGACCGGTGTGCGACCGAGTGCTACTGCGGTCTATAGGAGAGGTCACGCTGACCCTTCTCAGCCGGAGCAGTGTAGTCAGTACGCAGCAGAGCGCTTGGTAAGTTTCATGATCTCTGAAATTATTTGACACTATATATGTTGTTGAACTTACACAATTTCATTGTTTTTCAGACTAGGTATGGGCAAGAGGCTGTGAGGATACACGGCGAATGGTTCGATTGGGAAAACTCCCCGAACATCGACCCTCAAGCCGCGTATGCAAGCGGAGGTGGAAAAGCACACGGAAGGTGAATTCATTTACTTTCATTGTTTTCAATTCAAGATTATTTAATTTTACCTAGAATTGATTCTTTTTTTAGTCTTGCCATATTCTCTGGAGTCGTCAACTCTAGGGAGGCACGACCTGCGAGAGGCAGCTCCTCGCAGTCTTCGGCTGCAGGCTCCTCCAGCCGCCATGTCACCGAGAGAGATCTCGAAGTCATGGAGCTTCGGGAGAGCTTGGCTCGGCAGGAGGAGGCCTTGGCGAGAGAGCGAGAGAACAACAGGGCTCCCATGGCGTACCATGCGTCCTATATGGCACAGATGCAAGCGGCAATGGAAGTAAGAAACATACAATTATAGTTTAATTACATTGCATTTCAATTAGTTTTGTAAATTGTAATGTTTGAAATGGCAGGCGCTAGCTCGACAGCAAGGGCAGCAAATCCAGATACCGTTGTGGCAGCCACCTCCGTTCGTGCTGGAGCCGTCGCCACCACAGGAGCAGTTTCCTGGAGTACAGGTATAAAAAGAAAGTTACATTAAGTGGAAGCCCCAACCGCTAAGAATCCTAATGAACCTAGAAAAACAATTGTAAACTTGTACATATGTCACTTTGTTTCGCAGGGATCAGGGACGGAGGCTCAGACTCCATCGCCACAGCTAAGGGCGCCAGGTTCGCCGCGGCACGATGACTTCTTCGCTCCCGGAGGTAGTGGAGGGGCTAGTAATCAATAGATTTGTGATTTTGTTTTCATTTGTGTGGATGTCAGACTTTGTGATTGTCGATGTGTACTATTGCACTTTGTTGTGAATTTTATATCAAACTATTTTGTTGTTGTCTTTGGATGTGTAGCTGGCCATCGAGCCAGGTTAGCCATTTTCTATTTTTTTTAAAAAAATTGAAAAGCTTATATACGACGGCCTGTATAGTTTATATACAACGGCCGCTATACAGGGCCGCCGTAAATAAGCCTAAATTATATACGACGGCTGGGCCAGGCTGTCGTATATAAGGGCTTATATACGACAGCCACGGTCCAGCGGCTGTCATATATAAGCCCTTATATACGACAGCCAGGGCCCAGCGGCTGTCGTATATAAGGCCTTATATACGACAGCCAAGGCCCAGCCGTCGTATATAAAGGCCCTGGCTCACTGGGCCAAGTCCACGAAACGGGCCATTGTATATAAGCGGCCGTCGTATATATACTGTTATATACGACGGCGCCGTCATATATAACTATATATACGACAAAATATATACGACGGCCACAAACCGTCGTATATAAACAACTGCTGTCGTATATAAACTATATACGACGACTTCTGCTTTATATACGACGGTTTTAGCCGTCGTATGTTGACGGGAATCCTGTAGTGTTAGGATCCAGGCAAGTACTAAACACAAACCCGAGTCTCGTGCACCCAGCACCAACCAAATCATCCAACTTGCCTCGAGCCCTACCTCTACATAATTCATAATGTCTCATTCAAGAGTAAGGTAAACAAGTTGATGATCTCATATCCCACTTATCCCATTCTAAGCATGGCTAAGCATAAGTAATATGAATGAATGACATAATAAAATAAATCCCAACCCAAGCTACAAGGAAACAAGATAATGCAATTCTAGGGAAACTTCCTAGCATGGGTTTCATATTTCAATTGACAATGCAAATAATTCTATCTACACATCCTAGCATAGAATCAAAGTGGTCAAGGACACTTGCCTTCTTCCTGCTGCTCTAGGAATGGAAAGTCTTGGTCTTGGAAAGGGAGAACTTGCTCTTGGGCAGGTTCTACTCATGCCAATACACATACTAGAAGAAAACAACAATCCATAAGCCATAGTTCACACTTTCACTCATGCAAACCATACATACATACATATGAAAGTCATTCACATTCCTAAGTGTTGTGGTTACCCTAGATGTGTTGATTTTTGGCCTACATGCACTTTTAAACATATATATATATTATTTCTAACTTTTGTATTCAGATTTCTATTTGCACACTATATGAATTTCTAATTTGAACAAATTCTTTATATTTAATTAATACACTTCTTAGCCACAAAGTTTGCATGAAAGGTATTTCCCTACTCCAAATAAGTTTTCAGATCTTCTACAAAATCCTAAATTGAAGTTTTTGGATTTGGAGACCTCATTTATCATTTTCTAATTATGCATACCTATTTTCCTATATTTTCAGATTTATTTTCTATGCCTAAAAGTGAACTTTACTATTAAAATAGTAAGACACATCATCTAATCAGAATAGGTTCTGATCTAAAATGTTCAATAATATATTTTTGAACTTTCTCTCTGATGTGAAACAATTTAAATTTATTTTACTAGTTTTTAGAATTATTTCCTAGACTAAAATGTGTCTCTAGAGAAAATAAAAATGAGCAGCACTTAGGCAGATTTCATTTCACCTAAAATCTATTCTTAACTCATTCTAAAGTTTTCCAAGTACTAGGAGAGTTTAAATTTGAATTTACACATGTGTTTGCCTTACCTTTTAAATTTAAATCCTAGTCACATATTAAAATTTCTGAATTTAATATCATATAGGGACAAAAAGGTAAATCCACCCTACTGCAGGGTCTAATTTACTATTTCCTAAATTTCCAGGGGTCTAACTACACATAACAGAGGGGGTTTCCTAATTTTTATTAAGTCCAGGGGCTAAAACTGATTTTTAAATGAATTTACACAAATTTCTGAAGGTCCAGGGGGTAGATCAGACATTTCCGGGGCTAGCTCGTGTTTTCCAAAATCCCCAGGGGGTAGCGTGTAAGAATTCCGGCATTTATAATGCGGGGCTGACGTGGACCGTCCGATTTAAAACAGACGGCTCAGATTAGATCGCCAAACCGGTACGCTTCAAGTTTATTTCTACCGTGCGATTTAAAATAGACGGCCCCCAAGGGGCCACGTCGCCCTGGCCGTGCGCGGGCGGCGCTGCCCGGCGGCGCGCGGCGGCGGGGGCGGCGATCACGCCGGAGATCTTCGGGTTTTCGTCTATACTACCTAAAACTTGGATTTCTTGGCATAGAACGGTAGAGGGGAGGTCGGGGAGCTCACCTCGGGGTTTGTCTTGAGCTCGGAGACCCTGGAGGGTGGTCGGCGGCGAGGTCCGAGATGAAAGCGCGGCGGTGCTCGCCGGAGCTGCGTCTAGAGTGCAAAACACCGGGTTTTCTTCACCTGCGTGACTCCCCGGAGGCAGTGGAACATGATCAGCGCGTTAGATCAGGAAGTCCGAGCAAGGATCAAAGGAAAACGGTGATCGAAGCTTCGGTTCTCACAGGAGAGAAAAGTGGAGCTGTGCTGGGGAATTCGGCGAGTTTCTTTGCGTGAATTGCACGAGGAGAGGCGGCGGAGGATTGGTTTGGATAAGTAGCAGCGTCCGGGGTCGAAGATCGGGCTGGGGTGCGGGTTTCCGCTGGTGGTTTGGATTCGGTTGCGAGAGAGCCAGGGTCAGTTGGGCGCGCGGGAGGAGAGGGATGACACGTGGGCCCGCGTGTTAGTAAGAGGGAGAGAGGGGGCGCGGGTTTCGGCAGGCGTCGGGGGGGGGGGGGGTATTGGGCCGGCTGGCGGATTTCAGCCCACTGGCCGGTTCCGGGTTTCTTTTTCTTTTTCCTTTTTTGTTCTGTTTTGTTTTGAATTTGAATTCCAGTTTGAATTTGAATTTCTGCACCACATGCAATACGTCCAAAAAATTTTAAATTCCCCTTATCAGCGGTTTTGGGGTGTTACAGCTCTACCCCCTTAAAAGAAATCTCGTCCTCGAGATTGGTGGTTCTAGGAAAACAATTCCGGAAACTGTGCCTTAAGCTCGTCTTCTCGCTCCCATGTGGCTTCCTCTTCCGAGTGATGCTTCCACTGCACCTTGCACATCCGGATTCTTTTATTTCTCGAGAGGCGTTCCATTGTCTCCAAAATCTTGACCGGTTGCTCGGCATAAGACAGATCCTCTTGTACGTCAACCTCATTCATGGGTAACATCTCTTCAGGCGTCCTTAGACATTTCTTGAGCTGTGACACATGGAATACATCGTGCACATCCGATAGGCGAGCCGGTAGTTCTAGTTGATATGCCACTTCGCCTTTCCTCTCCAGGATCTAAAAGGGTCCGATGTATCGAGGTGATAACTTCCCTTTCACCTTGAACTGACGAAGTCCTCGGATAGGGGACACCTTGAGATAGACATAGTCCCCCACGTTGAAAACGAGCTCTCTTCTCCTTACATCGGCATAGCTCTTTTGTCGGGTCTATTCTATCCTCAAGTTGTTGTGGATTTCCCTCACTTTCGCCTCGGCTTCTTGTAGTACCTCGGGCCCAAACACTTTACTTTCCCCTACTTGGTTCCAAAATAGTGGAGTTCTGCACTTCCTTCCATACAACACCTCAAATGGTGACATATTCATACTAGACTTATAGCTGTTGTTATAGGAGAACTCTGCATACGGTAATTTCTTATCCCAACTCCTATTGTTCTTGAGCGCACACGCTCCCAGCATATCCTCAAGGATCTGATTGGTTCTTTCCGTCTGACCGTCAGTCTAGGGGTGATAGGCAGAACTAAAATTTAGATGAGTTCCCATGGTTTCATGTAACTTCTGCCAGAACTTTGAGGTGAACTGTGTCCCTCGGTCCGACACTATCTTCTTTGGCACTCCATGGAAACACACGATCCTTGACATGTACAATTCCGCCAATTTGGATCCGCTGTAGCTTTCTTTCACGGGGATGAAATGAGCTACCTTGGTTAGCCTGTCGATGATGACCCATATCGAATCATATCCCGATTGGGTCCTAGGTAGTACCACTATAAAGTCCATACCTATTTCTTCCCATTTCCATTCAGGCACTTTGAGTGGTTGCAATAGTCCCGCGGGTCGTTGATGTTCTGCTTTCACCAACTGACATGTGTCACATAGGGCAACATGTTCCGCGACATCTCGCTTCATGCCATACCACCAATATCTGCTCTTGGGGTCATGATACATCTTCGTACTTCCAGGATGAATGGAATAGTCGGAATCATGAGCCTCCTTCAAAATCAATTCAAAGATTTCCTTTACCTCAGGCACACAGATTCTTTTCCCATGCCACACCGTACCTTGTTCATCCTCTCTGAACCCAGGGGCTTTATTTTCTTTGATGAGTTCTCTAATCTCTTGTATCTTCTCGTCATTCTTCTGACCGTTGCGTATGTCTTGCTCTAATGTGGAGTCCACTTCCATGGCGATGGCCTCACCACTATTCACCAGACATAGATTGAGTTTTACAACCTCTTCCTTCAAATCTGTAGGCATGTCCTTTAAGCTCAGCCTATTGACCTGCACCTTCCGGCTTAAAGCATCTGCCACGACGTTCGCTTTCCCAGGATGATAGTTGATGCCCACATCGAAGTCGTTGATGAGCTCTAACCATCTCCTTTGTCTGAGGTTGAGATCTGGCTGTGTGAAAATATACTTTAAGCTCTTATGATCCGTATATATCTTTGTCCTCTTCCCCATCAAGTAATGCCGCCAAATCTTCAATGCGTGTACCACTGCGGCTAGCTCTAGGTCATGTGTAGGATAGTTCTTCTCGTGTTTTTGGAGCTGCCAGGACGCATACGCCATGACATGCCCCTCTTGCATGAGAACACATCCCAACCCGTGTCCAGATGCATCGCAGTACACCGAAAAATTCTTCTGCATATCCGGCATAACTAGCACTGGGGCTGTTGTCAATCTTTTCTTCAATTCTTGAAAACTTGTCTCACACTGCGGTGTCCATGTGAATGTGATTCCCTTCTCTAACAATTTGGTGAGGGGTATCGAAATCTTGTAGAAACCCTCGATAAACCGTCGATAATACCCAACCAATCCTAAGAAGCTTCGAACTTCCCCGACATTCTCAGGGGTCTTCCACTTCTGTACATCCTCGATCTTGGCGGGATCCACGGAGATTCCTCCCTCCAAGACTATATGTCCTAAGAAGGGAACTCTCTTCAGCCAAAACTCACACTTGCTCAACTTAGCATATAGTTGGTGTTCCCTCAGCTTTTGCAACACCAATCTTAAATGTTCCTCATGTTCTTCCTCATCTTTGGAGAAGACGAGAATGTCATCAATGAAAACCACCACAAATTTGTCCAGATATTCTATGAATACCTTGTTCATGAGATACATGAAGTATGCCGGGGCATTAGTTAGCCCGAACGGCATGACGGTGTATTCATACAGCCCGTACCGAGATACGAAAGCTGTCTTTGGAATGTCGGTTTGCCTTATCTTAAGTTGGTGGTATCCCGACCTGAGATCAATTTTTGAGAACACACAAGCTCCCCTCAACTGATCAAATAAGTCTTCAATGCGGGGTAATGGGTACTTGTTCTTGATGGTTACATCATACAAAGCACGGTAGTCTACGCATAACCTTTGGGTTCCGTCCTTCTTGGGCACAAATATCACTGGAGCTCCCTATGGTGAGGAACTAGAACGAATGTACCCCTTCTCTGCCAATTCTTGTAAATGTTCCTTGAGTTATTCCAGCTGTTTGGAGTCCATCCGATAAGGCCTCTTGTATATCGGGGCGTTTCCAGGCACTAGTTCAATCGCGAATTCTACTTCACGATCAGGGGGCATACCTGGCAACTCCTCAGGAAAAAACGTCTGGATATTCCCGGATAATCCTGATCTCTTCCACTTCCACCTCAACGTGATTTAGTTTAAGGTCCCTCCTAGGTTCTTGTACAGTTATGAACTTCACTCTTGTGCCACTAGGGTGAGTTAGTTCCACCGTTCTTGTCGAACAATGGATGATTCCTTTATGTTTGGTCAACCAATCCATACCCAAAATAATATCTATCCCTTGTGAGTCTATCACTATGAGGTTTGCAGTAAATACTACCCCATTAATGTCTAGATTCACCTTGGGGCACACTTGTCTTGTCCTTATTTCTCCCCCTGGAGAGTTCACTGCTAGCATATGGTTCATTTGTGTTGTTGCTAGATCATGCTTCTTAACAAACCCTTGAGCAATGAATGAGTGGGTAGCACCGGAATCGAACAACAAGGTTGCAATGTGTAAATTGGCAGGAAACTTACCAATTACCACGTCAGGTTCCTCGTGCGCTTCCTCCATGGTTACGTGGTTCACCCGTCCTGGCATCACATTCTGCTGTTGTGGCTGCATGGGCTTCTTCTTTGGGCACTTATGGGCGTAGTGCCCCACTTCACCACAGTTGAATCATTGTACCCCAACTTTAGGTGCCTGGCCTTTGTTGTCTTGGGGTTGGTTCAGTGGTCCTTGTACTGCTGGTCGAGGTTGATATTGGGGCGAGGCTGCTGTACAAACTGACGCTGCGGCTGTGCTGGTGCTGACGGAGGCCTGAAATTTGGGTTGTACCCTTTGGATGCTGAGTAGGGTACCACAACACGGCTCGTCTGCCCTGCGGGTTGCTGCATCAGACGTGGGCGTGTGTTGCTACCTGAGGCTTGGTCTGACCATCCTGCCTTCCTATTGTTTTCATTCTCCAAGGCCTTCAGCTTCCTCTCCATGAAAAATGCGTCTGTCTACCATCTTTTGGAAGCTTTCATACTCATTGGAGGACATTGCACATTGCATTTCCATATTAAGTCCTTCCACAAAACAGTCCTGTTTTTGCTCATCAGTTTCGATGTCCCGTGGTGCATAATGGGATAGTTGGGTGAACTTAGTGAGGTATTCCCTCACAGTCATGTTTCCTTGCTGCAGTCCCAACAACTCCTTTCTCTTGTTTTTGAGTTCACCCCTTGGTATGTAATGGTTGCGGAAACTGCGCTTGAACTCTTCCCAAATGATGTTCTCGGGGTCATGATGGGCTGCCAAGTAAGCGGTCCACCAATCAGCACCAGGTCCATGCAATTGGTGAGAGGCAAACAGCACCCTCTATACCCTTGGCATTGTATGATCCTCATCTTGCTCTCAATGGTCTTTAGCCAGTCATCTGCCTCCAGAGGTTCAGCAGCACTTGCAAACTTTGGAGGTTGAGTCCCTAGAAACTCACTCAACCTTGGTTGGCGTGGTGCAGCTTGTGGGGGTGGAGCTTGGTGCAAGTTGGCCACCACTTGAGTTAGGCTCTGGATGAGCTGATTCTGATTTTCAAGCATTTGGTGGATAGGATCAGCTCCTTCGCGGCGACCACCCCTGTCTTATCCTCCAGAAAGATGAGGATTGCCGGCCTCATCGTTGTTGTTGGTGGGGTTGGCACCACGACCCTTTCCTTGTCCAGCCATCTATCATGTTCAACCAAATGTTAACTTAAAGCATTACGTATTAACTTCCCAAATTGCTTGTTTAAACTTAAATTTTTGATGCCTTAATATATTAAACATTTTCTGAGGGTTCCACGTGGACTTTTGGGAATCACGTCTCACGCGAAAATAAATGCACTCTTAATTCATAGGGTTCACACATCAAAGCAAAGCAACCTAAAGACGAGGTTGTGGACAAATGCCCTTGGCTTCCACAACTCACGTCACACACCAAACATTAACACAGAAATAACTAAGGTATTGACTTGACTACTCGATATCCTGCTGAAATAAGGGAAAGGACTCTAAACGACTCGTATCACTGAGCTGGCTCCTCGGGGTCTTCCTCATTATTGCGGCTGCCCTCTGATTCCGCTATGGGTGGGGAAGCTGCAGGTGAAGAAGTGCGGCGACGCCTCCTCGCCCGGCGGTCTGGGGAGTCAGGAGTCCATGTGTCATTCACGATGACACACAGTTCATTCCCATCTCCTCTTTCTCTCGCCCTCAAGCTGGCTCGAAGCAACGCTTCAGTCTCCTTCAGGGTGTCACTAACATCCTGAAGCTCCTGCTGGCACTCCTGCAGTCGAGTGCTGAGCATAGCAGCATCCTCCAAGCACAGGTCCATGTGCTCATGGGAAGTCCCCTGCTTCACTGGCGGGTACTTGTACTCCGCGGTGCCACTCTCACGCTGGAGGACATACATGTACTCAGTCCTGTCCAGGTGGCGATGGTTTATGTAACTCTGGCAGGTGATGGCCTCCCACGTGACATCCTTCTCAGCATTGGCCTGAGTCGCCCGACAAGCTGGGGAGCGGTGGATCTTGAGCAGCTGATTTTCATGGATAATACTCATCTCTGAGCTCCATTCTTCCCGCTTCTCACAGATGGTCCTGGTGGAGCTGTAGTGTATGATTAGCTTGCCCGTATTGCCGGCGGCGTGGAGCATACGCCGAAGACGGCGCAACAAGCCTCCTACTGCCAACCCGTAGGAGTGGTACGTCACCGGACGGTTCTCCTCTCTCAAGGCAAGGGAAACTACCGGAACTCTCCCTACGGTGGACTTGCCGGCGGTGCGGATCATGCGGACCATCTAAAACATAAAGCATTTAAAATTAAGTAAGATAAGAATTAAATAAATATTTTATTTTGAATAAAAGTTGGGGCAAGGTGAATAAAGTGACCCCATTAAATAACACTTTCAACCCACACCTTTGTAAAATAGTTTTTTAAAAAAAATAGGGTCCTTAAATACGTCCATTTCTACCTAGGTCCACGTTCCTACGGGCAACCTTGGCTCTGATACCACTTCTGTCACACCCGGTTTCTCCGAAGAACAACCGAGTGAATATCACATGTATGCTAGGATCATTTTCTCATACATGTGACGACAAATAGTGAAGCATCATCATATTACAAGCCAGGTGTTCAAATATAAATAAGTCTTACATAGCATATGTCTCGATGGACGATAATAAGTTCATAACATGTAAATAAAACAGCAGCGGAATATAAATCTTGTGGACTCCGTCACAGGCGTTGCCCGTGGGACTCCGTGAACCTAAAATCCTTCTTCGGGTCCAAAGTCTTAGTCATTGAAAACCACATCATCCCCTTGACCTGAGCAGCAATTAAACCAACAGAAAAGCAAGTTTGAGTACCGTAGGTACTCAGCAAGTGTGGGAAAGTTATGTCATGCATGGCTAGAGCAAGGAGAGGTTGAACTCATGGTTAAAGCACTACGCAATTAATACCTATCGCCTTAGCTTATTAAGCACCTACATTACTACAAAGGTGAAATGGTCCCAATCTCCCAACCCATCATCAAAATCTAGTAAACATAGTCTCATCTCAAATGCTAAGCTTCCCGCTCAACATCCTCAACTTCCCAATCCATCATCCTCTAATCTTGAATAAGTCCAAGCCACTCTTGACCGTGAGCATGGCTGTCCTGACAGTTTTTGACTCTGCAGAGTTTGCACCACTGTACCCACATGTAGTGATTTCATCCCCCGTTGCCGGGTGGACTAAAAGAACTTCCATTATGCCAGTGGTCGTGAACCACATTCACACTTCCCAGGTGTGTAGCCTGAGATCACTACGAAGCCTTTGCAAAGGGATTCCCGACGAGCATGGGCCCACTGAGGTTTCACCCCTAACAGCATACAAGAGGCTCCAACCCCGCTACAGTGGCCCCCTCTTGAGCCTTCGGTTCATATGGTAGTCCAGCTGACACCTATTCCCCGCACCATCCAACACACCCATACTACGCCGGGGATACACCTAATTAATTGGCCAAGCTGCCCCATCTCAGCATGTAGTTGGCACGGTAAAGACAGGTTGCATGCTCCATGAACCGGTCCTTAGGATCTAGGCAAGTACTAAACACAAACCCGAGTCTCGTGCACCCAGCACCAACCAAATCATCCAACTTGCCTCGATCCCTACCTCTACATAACTCATAATGTCTCATTCAACAGTAAGGTAAACAAGTTGATGATCTCATATCCCACTTATCCCATTCTAAGCATGGCTAAGCATAAGTAATATGAATGAATGACATAATAAAATAAATCCCAATCCAAGCTACAAGGAAACAAGATAATGCAATTCTAGGGAAACTTCCTAGCATGGGTTTCATATTTCAATTGACAATGCAAATAATTCTATCTACACATCCTAGCATTGGATCAAAGTGGTCAAGGACACTTGCCTTCTTCCTGCTGCTCTGGGAATGGAAAGTCTTGGTCTTGGAAAGGGAGAACTTGCTCTGGGGCAGGTTCTACTCATGCCAATACACATAGTAAAAGAAAACAACAATCCATAAGCCATAGTTCACACTTTCACTCATGCAAACCATACATACATACATATGAAAGTCATTCACATTCCTAAGTGTTGTGGTTACCCTAGATGTGGTTATTTTTGGCCTACATGCACTTTTAAACATATATATATTATTTCTAACTTTTGTATTCAGATTTCTATTTGCACACTATATATGAATTTCTAATTTGAACAAATTCTTTATATTTAATTAATACACTTCTTAGCCACAAAGTTTGCATGAAAGGTATCTCCCTACTCCAAATAAGTTTTCAGATCTTCTACAAAATCCTAAATTGAAGTTTTTGTATTTGGAGACCTCATTTATCATTTTCTAATTATGCATACCTATTTTCCTATATTTTCAGATTTATTTTCTATGCCTAAAAGTGAACTTTACTATTAAAATAGTAAGACACATCATCTAAACAGAATAGGTTCTGATCTAAAATGTTCAATAATATATTTTTGAACTTCCTCTCTGATGTGAAACAATTTAAATTTATTTTACTAGTTTCTAGAATTATTTCCTAGCCTAAAATGTGTCTCTAGAGAAAATAAAAATGAGCAACACTTAGGCAGATTTCATTTCAGCCTAAAATCTATTTTTAACTCATTCTAAAGTTTTCCAAGTGCTAGGAGAGTTTAAATTTGAATTTGCACATGTGTTTGCCTTACATTTTAAATTTAAATCCTAGTCACATATTCAAATTTCTGAATTTAATATCATATAGGGTCAAAAAGGTAAATCCACCCTACTGCAGGGTCTAATTTACTATTTCCTATATTTCCATGGGTCTAATTACACATAACAGAGGAGGTTTCCTAATTTTTATTAAGTCCAGGGGCTAAAACTGATTTTTAAATGAATTTACACGAATTTCTGAAGGTCCAGGGGCTAGATCAGAAATTTCTTGGGCTAGCTCGTGTTTTCCAAAATCCCCAGGGGGTAGCGCAGATGAATCCCGGCCTTTATAACGCGGGGCTGACGTGGACCGTCCGATTTAAAACAGACGGCTCAGATTAGATCGCCGAACCGGTACGCATCGGGTTTATTTCTACCGTGCGATTTAAAATAGACGGCCCCCAAGGGGCCACGTCGTCCTCGCCGTGAGCGGGCGGCGCTGCCCGGCGGCGTGCGGCAGCGGGGGGCGGCGATCTCGCCGGAGATCTTCGGGTTTTCGTCTATACTACCTAAAACTTGGATTTCTTGGCATAGAACGGTAGAGGGGAGGTCGGGGAGCTCACCTCGGGGTTTTTCTTGAGCTCGGAGGCCCTGGAGGGTGGTCGGTGGCGAGGTCCGAGATGAAAGCGCGGCGGTGCTTGCCGGAGCTGCGTCTAGAGTGCAAAACACCAGGTTTTCTTCACCTGTGTGACTCCCCGGAGGCGGTGGAACATTATCAGCGCGTTATATCAGGAAGTCCGAGCAAGGATCAAAGGAAAACGGTGATCGAAGCTTCGGTTCTCACCGGAGAGAAAAGTGGAGCTGCGCTGGGGAATTCGGCGAGTTTCTTTGCGTGAATTGCACGAGGAGAGGCGGCGGAGCATTGGTTTGGATAAGTAGCAGCGTCCGGGGCCGAAGATCGGGCTAGGGCGCGGGTTTCCGGAGGTGGTTTGGATTCGGGTGCGAGAGAGCCGGGGTCGGTTGGGGCGTGCGGGAGGAGAGGGATGACACGCGGTCCCCACGTGTCAATGAGAGGGAGAGAGGGGGCGCGGATTTGGTCTGGCGCGGGGGGGGGGGGGGGTGGTATTGGGCTGGCTGGCGGGTTTCGTCCCACTGGCCGGTTCCGGTTTTCTTTTTCTTTTTCCTTTTTTTTGTTCTGTTTTGATTTGAATTTGAATTCCAGTTTGAATTTGAATTTCTGCACCACATGCCATACGTCCAAAAATTTTAAAGGAAGTTTCTCCCCCTTGACTAGAACCCCCAACGTCCGGGTTGGCACGAGTACTTGTGTGATACCCTCATTTCTGGTTTCTGCATATATTCATGTTTCATGAAGAGAAAACATTTTAAAGGAAGTAGGAACAGAGAAAAATATCAAAAGGTAGCCAATAAGAGCCGAATCCAGTTCACCGAGATCGCCGAAGACTACCGCGGTCCGCTGGCCACGTGGCGTGTTCGGAGCTCATCCCTGCGAAGTGGGGAGAGGTCCGCCGCTAAACTGACTACGTGGCAGGCTCGGGGCTCATCTCTGCAAAGGGGGAGAGGTCCGACCCTGTGGGACACGTGTTGCCCCGGAGCTAGCCTCTGCGGAAGAAGCAAAGGCATTTCCGCAGGACACATGTCACCTTCGGAGCTAGTCACCACGGAAATCTGAGGACCAGTCGCGCGGGATACGTGTCGATCTCAGAGCTCACCTCCGAGAGGTCCGGTTCTATTGGACACGTGTCATCACCAGAGTTTATCTCCGGTAGGTCCGACATTGTTGGACATGTGTCTACCTCGGAGCTTGTCTCTGAGGAAAGAGGGGAGGACCGGCATTAACACGTGGCGTGCGCGGAGCCACCTCCGATTAGAGAGGAGGTCCCGACCGCCAGGATACGTGGCGCACGCGGAGCTCACCTCCGAAGGAGAAGGGACGTCTCGCTCGCTTGACACGCGGCACAACCGGAGCTCAAAACTGCGGAAAGGTAGAGACCAGGCCAAGTGGACACGTGGAGC
Organism: Neostapfia colusana; assembly: GCA_030760725.1. Lineage (NCBI taxonomy): Eukaryota > Viridiplantae > Streptophyta > Magnoliopsida > Poales > Poaceae > Neostapfia > Neostapfia colusana. Next base: position 103,040,040 of record JASWHV010000007.1, read on the forward strand.
TTCCGGAGCTTATTACCGCGAAGGTAACGAGTTCTGAAGCGGTTTTGGATTCTGTACGCGTAGAAATATCGGTACGGAGAAGAAACCGACCTGAATTCCACAATAATACCGCACCAAATCAGCTAAAGATAAGATGTTAGGATTCAACGACGATCTCAATAGGACTCTTATTTGGAATACAATCAGATTAGGACTATTCTTCTCCCGATTATAAATAGAACCCGGAACCTCTGGCCAAAACCACGAACTTCTTTTCCAACTCCTGAGCCGACGACTTAGAGCCCTAGCCCCGAACTCGACGAGAAACCCATCGCCGGAGTTCAGCGAGTAAAATCACCGGAAGAGAGCCCAACGATCGGAGAAGGACCCGAGACCAAAAAGAACGTAAGGTAGGTCTCCAATACCACCTTACAACATCGTTGTGTTTTCTTTGCATCTGTTCTTCGATTCCTTTCGAACAGAAGCTTTCTCGTGGACAGATCACTAGTTGATCGGGTTGATCTTAAGACAAGGTCATCGCCACGTCCACATCTGATTCGAACACCTCTGTTCATCGTAAAACCATTCAAGTCATGCAAGAACCAGTACAAACTGACCTAATAAAACTAAATTGCATTATAGGATAGCATGCATACGCATCATCGCATCTAGTTTAAAGTCCTTTCATAGTATTGATTGTTATGAATCTTGTATGTGCGTGATTGCATATAGAAGGACAAGCTCAGGGAGCTGTCTACGACGAGCCGCAACAACAAGGTTTCTACATCCAAGAGCAACCAGAACCGCAAGAACAAGACAAGTGCTCCTTGACCAAATTGATCCTATGTTTTGGGTAGAACTGTTTTGTTTTGTGAAAAGATGTGTGTACTGAGTCAAACATGATGGGAAACCCTTTTATTGGAGTTTACTAGTTTTGGTTAAACCACCCTTGTCGCCAGGGAAGTTTATGAGTCGGGTATGGTTTTTACTTTTATGCTTCGCTGAGTCCATGGGATTGGGAAGCGAGAAAGATGTGTCTAGCTAACTGCACTCCTAATGATAATGAGAAACTGATGTTGTTAATGAACATGGATCAGAGGGATATTTAGGCAAGACTGGGTTTGTGAATGAGGTAGCATGAGATGGTGGTTTACTTGTCGTAGATCTAAGGACCGGTTCATGCATGCACATGCCAGGATAACAGTGCCACCACAAGGCCAAGTATGGGTGCGGCTTAGCTGAGTAATTAGGTGGGAATGGGAGTCGAGTAAGGACTGCCCTGGGAACTGCATGGCACAAGAGGGGGCCCGTGGGTGGGAGAATTGGAGATTCTAGCCTGCCGGTGAAACCTTAGTGAGTCCATACATCTAGTAGCCCTTTGTAAAGGCTATTTTATGATCTCTTGGCCATACACCGACGGTTGTGTACAGGTATAATGGAGGTTCTGCAGTCGCCGACGGGTGACGAAATCACAAACTTGTGGGTAAAGAGGTGCAAACTCTGCAGAGTTCTTAAAACTATCATGATAGCCGAGCTTACGGTCACGAGCGCCTGGCCAACTGCCATGATTAGTTGGGATGGTTATTGGGATGGTTACTGGTTATGGTTTTGGATGGTTTGGTTATGGTTTGGTTTCGGGACTGTTGAGTCCGGGTGATAAGATGGGTTGCATGACTGTTGAGTCATGGCAACAAGATTGGTCTCGGTGTGAGACTCGAATTTGTTTATGAGATGAGATGGTAGCGAATACGAGATGGTATTCGTGAGATGATAGCGAATACGAGGAGGTATTTGTGAGCAAGAATGAGGTTGATTGGTTGTGACATGGAAGGTAATGAGCATAATGGAGGTATGATTAGTATTTTAATATAAGTTGGGATTACATTCACTTAAGATGAGTTACTGTTTTATCATGGTTTTGATAAATAACTTTGCTTTCCGCAATGGTCCTTTTTATACCTACCTTGTTATGAGCTACATATCATATTTTCCCGCACTTGCTGAGTACAACATTGTACTCAAACTTGCAATATTATTTCATCATCAGCAGCAGGAGAAGATTACTATGAAGAACAAATGGAGCATTAGGCGTGTGATCTGTTCTCAACCTTGCCTGTTGGGGTGGAGTAGAGATGGAGTCATTGCTGCCTAGAGTTTGCTTCCGCATTAGTTAAATTGCTTCCACATTAGGATAAAGACTTCCGCTGCATAGAAATAAGACTTCCGCTGTGAGCATGAGTCCAAGACTCGTGAGATATTGTAATAAACTCTGTTATTCATGGTAATATATAATCTGAATTCAGTTTGTGGAACATACGCGTACGTGTGATGAACATCCTGGGCAGACATATGCATTAGTTCTCGGTTCCGTGGTTTTCCACAGAATTGAGGGCGTCACGATTGGTATCAGAGCCACGGTTGACAACGGGTTACATGTCTAAATAGGAAACACAGAGTGGTATCAAATGCCACAGATAGGGGTAGATTACACACCTAGATACAATCGCAGATTGGTATCAGACACAGATTGGTAGCTAAGCCACGCTGACCATAGGGAGCAACCTAGGATGCTTAGATTGGCCTTGAAACTACCTTGACATAGGAAACCAGCCTTGAATAGGAGTTGTGTGAGCCCTTGTAATGATTGTTTGAGATTGTGTGCTTAGTGTGAGTTGTGGGATGTCTCAAAACGTTGTCCATATCCACACATAAGTAGAAAGAGGTGTGAGATGATTCGGCACTTGTTCACATCCTCATACGGGCTAATATATATATAGTCCAACTCACCTTGATGCATATAGTTGAGGGAATCTACCTAAACTTTCTAACCTTCTATTCTATTTTGATCTCTCTCACAGATGGTGAGAGGAAACGCCGGCCGAAGGAACGTCCGTGACAACCAAGAGGATGGTCACGAGGAAGTTCCTGTCAACCCCGGAGCTGGCGAGAACCACTTGGAACGGTTGATGGCCATACAGAATCAACTTATGCAAACCATGATCCAAACTTTGGGTCAGTTGCAGGCCTTGTGTAAAAGTCCCCAAAACATGTAAATAGAAAACTTGAGCTATGAATAAAGTGGAGTTTATATGCAAGAAATGGGACTTCCAAAAACTTTTGTGTTACTCATGAAAGTGTGGCATGTGCAACAAAAACATGGAATTCAGTTTGAATTAAGAGGGTCACTTCAAAAAGAAGGAGGACATTTTCAAAAGAGGAAATTCAAACTTTTGTTTGAAAAAGTGTATTTGCAATAGCCAACTCAAAGATCAGAGGACATATTTGAATTCCTCGGATCCAAATTATGAGGGAGCCAAGTTTTGAGCAAATTTGGAGAGGCTTTGATATGAATATCAAAGGAACTTGTGAAATTCACCCAAATTTGAATTTAAACTTGAAACTGTGGCACAAATTGTCAAGTGGCAAAATGGCCTTTGAATTTGGATCCCTCACAGTTAAATTTGCAAAGTTCCGAAAATTGGGGATATTTTGGGATAGGAACTGTGGAGGGACCCACTTGTCATTGAGAGAGGGGGGTATAACTTACTGCTTAAGTCAGCCTTTGTGTATCGGTTCACACCCGAGCTCGAACCGGGTGACCGCGAGCTGCCACCGCGCTGCCGTCTGAAACCCGCGGAAGCCACCTCCTCGTGGAAATTTATTGCGCTGGTGACCTGCTCGGCGTCCACTCGTGCCCCCCTCCGTTCTTAAAACCGCCACCCCGAGGCCCTGTGACCCCCACGCCAGAACCGAGCAGGGAAGCCGCCGCTCTCCGGTGCTCCACCAGAACCCAGTGAAAACCGGTGCACAGCCTCCCTCCGAGCTACTGAACAGCACCGCGTGCCCACTCTTCACCTCCCCGACGCAAAAACGACCGAGGTTTAGCCCCTCTACCGCAAAGGCGCCGTGTCCATGCGTCACCTGAAATTGAACCGAGGAGAGGACTCCCGTGGACAGCAGAGTCTAGCGCCTTTCACGGCCAAGCGAGGACATCCCCGGACGTGCCAGCGAGCCCTGCTGCTACCACCCAAACCACAAGGCAAGCCGTGAACCACCGAGCGAGAATTCGGAAAAACTTCGCCGGCGGCCACCGGGCGACGTTCTGGTATGAATTCTCCAAATTCTCACTCCCTTCTCGTCTTTAGGTCACTAAACTATGCTCAAAGGACCTAGACTCGAGTACGACCCGATCCCCTCCCCAATCATGGCTTGAAACCCCATATTAGCAGACCATTTTGATGTTTCCGAGCGGAGATCATGGTGGGGATCCTCGGGCGCACGGTGAACCCCCACTTGCCACCGTTTCCGAGCCACGTTGATGCCATGCCGAGCTAGCCCACCCTCTGCTGGTACTTTTGGGCGGTTCATTTGAGCTGTTAGCGGGCTACAGTGGTCGGGCGACGGTGCCGATCGTCACCGAAGGCCCCGGCTCATCGCCGGCCTACTTCCGGCCACCGGCAGCCCGAACCAACCCCGTAGACATGTGCCCCGACCCTGAAAACTCCCAGGCGGCGAGTCTCCGTCCGAGAGGCGGCCGGGAAGCCGGGTCCGGCGAGCTCCAGTGGAGCGCCGGCGAGGGGGAGGCGCGGGAGCGGGAGGAAGAAGAAGACCCCCACCGGGCCCATGTGTCAGCAGCTGAAGATTAAAAATCCAAATCGGCTGTGGTGTGTGATCCAGTGTGGTGGCGCGGGAAAAGGTCTGTGGCCCCGTATGGCTTAGCCCCGGCAACCGACACGTGTAGAAGGGACCCACCGTCAGAATTTGAACATTTCCCGAATTAATTTGAATTCAAGATTTAGTTCAAACTTTAGAACCTCATAACTTTTGCTAGGAAGCTCCAACTTTAGTCATTCAAATTGGGTTGGATTCAGGATGAAAAACTCTATCCAAATATGCAACCCAATTTGCAGGAAAACCAATAGAAAATTCTGGAAAAGTCTTTAAAACTTTTCAGCAAAAGAATTTTTGAGGGCGTTTGGTTCATCCAAAAATCCCCAAATTTTGCCAGAATATTCTTTAGGATATTATGAGACTCCTGTAAAAGTTTCAGCACATTTTGAGTTGATTTAGTTAGGGTAATTGTAATTCCAAGTTTCTGTATTCAAATGAATACAGAAACATTTTCAGAGAATTTCCAAAACTTGGAAATTCAGTTCTGGGCATTCCTTAGATCCAAAAATCCTAGGAAAATTCAGGCATACTCTCTGAACTATGATTGAAATTGTAGTTCACTTGAATTTGCATGAAAGTGGAAATTTATTCAGAATGTATTCCTTGTTGCCTAAATGCTTAAGGAATTGTTCTGGGTAATCTACTCAGTGAATTATTCTGAATTTTGGTCCAGAGAAGCTTCTTGTGACAAGGAACTCATAAGAAAATTCCAGCTCCATTGGAGCCCTGGATCAGTAGTGTTCTGTTCAACCAATTAGGTGCTCACCACCCAAGTGATGAACCTCACTTCTCACTTGATGATAGTGCTTAAACACACACCCAAACCACTAGCTCCAGTGTCATTTTAAATTCTTGAACAGAGTTCCAGTTTTAAACTTGGCTGTAGCATTTGTTAGCAAAAAGTTTTATAATTAAACATGTATACATATTCATAACGTGTAGTGGTTAAACGTGGATAAGTGGAGATTTGATCGAGGAGCAAGAAGGCAGAGATTAAGCTTCAAGTCATCATCAGCAACTAACTTCATCTTATCTGACTTAGCCACTGGCAAAACCAAGGCAAGCCCCGGTTGTCATTTAAGCTATTTTATAAAGTTTTTCATTTGTTCACTACTATGGGTCCAAGTTTGTATGTGCATTAGGTCAAGGATGTTTTATACTCCACTTGCATGACCAAAAAGAACCCTGGGATCAAGGGTAGAATGGTTTCATCGCCGTAGAATAAGGCCGTGCTAATTAGGCTAGGGTATCCGGTAGAAGACGAGTAGTTGGAATCTACTCACGAGCTTTGGTTCAGGAATTCATAAGTATGGTTGGAAGAGAGAGGCATACTAAAGTTTACATTTCTAAAGATGAGACCGGGCAGAGGGGTTAGGCAGCGACAAGACGAGGTCTTGGTCGAATAGCTCTGCCTGTGTCGGTTAAGGACCGATGCGTATGCCGCGTCTAGGAGCAAGTATTGAGTTGTGTACCGGATGCTTACTGATATATGGGAACCAGGAAACCGATGTACCAGGTTCACTGGGTTGTAGAGGCATACCACATCATCTCGTTAGACCTATGAGCCCGAGACAGCGCGACCGGTTCTACAGTTTAGTGTCCTGAGAAAGGTTGCCACATACGACGTAATGAAGGACGCCAGAGTTGGGTCTTCAGAGGTGGGCGTATGTGTCGAGTTATGCGGGTAGTGTTTGATTCGAATCACTGTCCCTCGCGGTTATTGAGTACCGCTTGCTCCCATGTTGTCATGTAGTAATCAACTTGTGTGGAAACAGTTTGCAAAAGTATAATTGCTGCTATGATTATGTTAAAGTTGCATGAAAACCATGTTTGAAGTAGAGATAGAGCTAACTAAAGTTATTTTCTACCTTGGGGCAAGTAACATTGGAATGAAGCGTTTCTTGTTTGATTGTGGAGTTCCAATGTTGCTGATTGCAAGGTCACTACTATTATGGCTAAAATGTGAAAGTTAAGGATGAACTCGTAGGCGAGTCTTTTCGCAAATGACAGGCTTAAGTCATAGGTTACTTTCATGTAAAGTTTCATGACTTAGGAGAGACGGTTAAGCCTTGCTGAGCCTTTGTGCTCACTCTTGCTATATAAGTGGTTTTGCAGGTAAACTTCAACGCTATAAAGAAGGTTGTCCGGTGAGACTCGGGAATTTCCGAGTCATGTCACACTTGGAGAACCTAGCCGCTGCCATGTCTTCGTGCTGCTAGCGAGAGGAGTCCGCGGGCTGGATCTCTTCTCGAGTGCTTCTTAAATATTCATCGTGAGCTGTTTATAGACTTCCGCTGTAGCTATTTTGTGTAAATTATTTACAAAGAATAATTGTAAGCTTCCGCTTTTGATTTATGTAATACTGTGTTCCTTATATGTGTGCTGTTGGGTGCCGCATAACACGGCACCACCCAATGCGATTCCTCGGGCGAGGCGGCACGGCCCTGTGATCGGGGTCGGGCCCCCCTCAGCGTGGTATCAGAGCCGCATTGGTAATAGCGCACGGAATAAGGATGGTATTACGACAAAAACTTAGGATACGGTGAGGAAACGATATTAGGCCCACATAAGGACTATAGTAGGGTAGTTACTTAAAGTGGCAAGACTAACATATGTGTTTTAATTCTGAACTTTCATTATGTAACGACGCACCTACGCTCAGGTAAGAATGGTAAGGAACGCCACCGAAAGCGGTTCAATTCCGGTTAGCTCCCCTGACGAGGAAAGTGGTTCAGGGTTAGATCTCACAGCTTGGTGTGAGATGTTTATATGAAACTCTTGGACTCTTCATGTTCCTGAGTTCATATGAAATGCTGATCCCTAGCGTGCATTAGGCAAGTAAGTGGAGACCCCATCGTGTGGCCAGTAACGCGATAGTGTGTTATTCTGGAAGTAGCCCAGGAGGACATACGCAGCGCTTGCCATCGGCGTGCCCTGCAGGGCAGTAGGTGGTATCCGTTGGGTTGATAACATTCCCAACTGTGACGACCCGTTCATAATATACTCGGGTTCCCTGTCGTGTGGTGTTGAAACACGATCACGTACCTTGAGACGTGACTTAACTCAAGGACGGCCGTATGGCAATGATACAGGCGTTTGTATTTACTTTCAATTATGGAACTGCCTGAATTGAAACAACCTTTGAGTGCACCACTATTGCGTGTTCTTCTGCAGGTACTAACCACGTACGTATCCCGTGTAGTACACGTGTGCGAGAGACCGTCTTAGTGCCACTGATAAAACGGATATGCCGATATAATCCGGCTTAGGATTTTCTTTGGTGAGGTAACGTAGTACCGACATGATTCTTATGGTGCATCGACACCGTACTAAACATATAATCCTCTTCCCTATGAAGAAATGATTCATGGACTAACTTGCAACTAAAAATGGAAGTTTGAAACAAATATTAGATACTGAACTCTTATTATGAGCTAAGACTCAAATGAGAGTATAACTAGGTGTCAAAGTTTTCAAAAACAGAGTGCTCTGTTTCTGGCAGGAATTCTTGCTGGACTTTAACAGAGCATAACTCTGAGTAACTTGACCAAATAAGGTGTATGATATAGTTCTGGAAAGATTTTCAAGTGTTCTACAACTTCCTTGTAGACCTCCAGAGCAAAATCACACGTTAAGTTGGTGAAAAGTCCAGTTGAAGGCAAACTGTTCAGAACCAGGACAGTAGCAAAAACCTCTCTGGACCTTTCTGTTTTTAACCCACAACTTCCTGTAGAAAAATCCTTAAGGAGCCCATGATACACCGTTGGAAAGATACTGAAGTTTACTACAACTTTTGTATTGAACTCAAGTCAAGAATCTGTAGTTAACTTGAGAAAAATTTGGAGTTTGTGTGAACTGGTCAGGGTAGTCCCGCTGATTAGTTTAGCGTACTTAAGATTGGTTTAAACATGAATGTGGTTATGCTTTCACAAAGTTCATGACATGTTCATGTTTTACTTATCTTTACTTACTACGGAGATAGAATTTTGATTGACTCAAAATTTTGTTTCGTGCAGTATGGTACGCGCACACTCTCAAATGGAGATTGGAGGTTCAAGTCGAGGTGAGAATGACTCGACTTCATCACAAGAGCCATCGCCAACCGGATTGGCAGAAATTATGGCCAAAATGAATGAAACTCTCCAAACTATAGTTCAGCAAAGCATAGATCGAGAAGCTCAACGTCACATGCCAACCCAGAGCACGTATCTGGATTTCTTGGCGACACAACCGCCGGTATTCTCTGAGGCGGCTGACCATTGTGAAGCAAATCACTGGTTACGTGTCATTGAGTCCAAGTTTGGGTTGATCTGATGTGATGAATTCTCGAAGACTCTATATGCCGCTCAGCAGCTTCACTGCTTTGCTGGAGCATGGTGGGCAGAGTACCTTGCTGTCCAACCAGCAGGGCACCGTGTCACATGGGCGGAGTCCCAGGCTGCATTTCGTGCTCGTTTCATTCCTGCGGGCATTATGCAAACCAGTCTGGATGAGTTCTGGAGTCTGAAGCAAGGGGACATTAGTGTTATTGAGTATGCGAAGGAATTCAATCGCTTAGCTCAATATGTCCCTGACTATGTGAAATCACCAGCCATGAATGGTTATCATTTCTACCGAGGGCTAACCTCTAGGCTGCGATGTGAATTGGCTCAAGTTAGCCAAGAGAATTTTGATGAGTTTGTGAGCTGTGCTGTCGCTCAAGAATATTATTCCAACCTCTACCTCAAAGAAAAGTGGGAGAGGGACTCATCACAAGATGAAGACAATCGTCTGCCTTAGAAGTATCGGTTGGTAATCCGTTCACCTTCCGGTCAGGAGATTCCACAAGAGGTGCAATCATTCTGGGAGTGTGACGACTCTTCTACTCCACAGAGGTCTTATTCACCTCCACCGCAGCAGCAACATGTTTCTCTTGCACCTCAGTATCAACGAAGTGCACTAGAATATTATTACCCTCAAGAGGCTGAAGATGAACATGGCGATTCTCAGCTGAACCAAGTGCTGTCCCACTTCATGTTCACAACGAGCTCAACATCAATGAAGCAACTGAACCGAGCAGCAACATTATGTCTGCGGTTCCAGCACCAAAGGGTGATCTTGGACAGCCAAGAAAAGCTATGTCCAAAGTGGGGACAGTTAATTCTGTGTCAGTCGATGATCTGCCAAAGGGAGGACCTGTTCTTGCCGGCAGGTTCACCTTAAATGACAAGCCGGTTGTCATTTTATTCGACTCTGGTGCAACACATAACTTCATTAGCCGGGCAACGGTGATCCGGGATCAGATCTCCACCACTATTACAAAAGGGTTTTATCTTATTCATTCGCCAGGTGGAGACATATCCACTAATGAAGCCGTCTCTCGAGCACCACTTTGTTTGGATGGAAAAATTTATCCTACAACCCTCATCATTCTCGAAGACCAAGGAATCAATGCCATATTGGGAATATCATGGTTGACCTTCCATAAGGCTGTTATGGACATCGAGAACAGGAGTGTTCACTTGGACGTCAAACATTGTATCTCGGCGAAGCGGTTTCCAAAGACCCGGAAGTATGTAATGCCGAGGCGTGCAAGTTAGAAGACATTCCAGTAGTCCGTGAATATCAGGACGTGTTTCCCGAAGATCTTCCAGGATTACCACCTGAGCGTGAGGTGGAATTCAAAATAGAGTTGATGCCGGGAACCACGCCAATCTCTCGGAGACCATACAAAATGGCTCCGAATGAATTAGCTGAACTGAAGGAGCAACTCAAAGATCTGATGGACAAGGGGTTTATTCGTCCAAGTTCGTCACCATGGGGTTTCTCGGCTTTGTTTGTGAAGAAGAAGGATGAGACGCTGAGGCTATGCGTCGATTATCGTCCTTTGAATGCTGTGACAATAAAGAACAAGTATCCACTACCAAGAATTGATATTCTCTTTGATCAACTAGTGGGTGCTAAAGTCTTCTCCATGATGGACCTAAGGTCGGGGTATCATCAAATCAAGATTCACGCGGAAGATGTCCTGAAAACAGCGTTCTCGACAAGATATGGACTCTATGAGTATCTTGTCATGTCATTTGGGTTGACCAATGCTCCGGCTCACTTTATGTATCTTATGAACTCGGTGTTCATGAGCTGGATCAGTTCGTCGTGGTATTCATCGACGACATCTTGGTCTATTCCAAATCTGAAGAGGAACACGCTAAACATTTGCATATTGTGCTTCAACGCTTGAGAGATCACAAGCTGTATGAAAAGTTTAGTAAATGTGAATTCTGGATCAACCAAGTGCCGTTTCTGGGGCACATTATTTCAGCAGAAGGCATTGCTGTTGATCCAAGCAAGATTGAGCAAGTCCTGAAGTGGAAGTCTCCAACATCAGTCCATGAGGTTCGTAGCTTCTTAGGTTTGGCGGGATATTATCGGAGGTTTATCCCGGGCTTCTCAAAAATCTCCAAACCTATGACGGAGCTACTGAAGAAGGGCATCAAGTATGATTGGAGCAAGCCATGTGAGGAAGCTTTTCAAGCGTTGGTGAAACACCTCACAACAGCCCCAGTTCTAGCTCAGCCGGATACAACCAAGCCATTTGATGTTTATTGTGATGCGTCTGGCATCGGACTTGGTTGTGTACTCATGCAAGGAGGATGCGTGGTCGCTTATGGATCACGGCAATTACGGAATCATGAGCAACATTATCCAACTCATGATCTCGAGCTTGCTGCCGTGGTGTTAGCTTTGAAGATGTGGAGACATTACCTATTGGGAAATCTGGTTCATCTCTACACCGACCACAAAATCTTGAAGTACATATTCACTCAAAAAGAGATGAATATGCAGCAACGGCGATGGTTGGAGCTGATCAAGGACTATGAGATTGAAATTCATTATCATCCGGGCAAGGCAAATGTGGTTGCCGATGCACTCAGCCGGAAGTCTCATATTAATAACTTGACCATTGCGCCGATAGAGGAGGAAGAGCCAAGCCTCTACTTGGTTCCATATGCAGCTCTACGTAATCTAGCTCTCATACCCACAATAAGAGAGGAGGTTATGGAAGCTCAAAAGAAAGACAAGGGCATGGGTCATATCAAAAGGAGGTTGAAGAACGGGGAGATAAAATGTTTCGGGTTGGATGATGAAGATACCTTGTGGTTCAAGGACTGGATAGTCGTACCCCGTGATATGAGACTGCGGAAAAAAATTTTGGATGAGGCTCACTTATCCAAATTTTCTATTCATCCTGGCAGCAACAAAATGTACCAAGACCTCCGGAAGAAGTTTTGGTGGACACGTATGAAACGTGAAGTTGCAAAATACGTTTCAGAATGTGATACGTGTCGAAGAATTAAGGCCGACCACGTGAAGAAGTCGGGCCTGTTGCAACCGCTACAAATACCTGCATGGAAGTGGGAAGACTTGAGTATGGATTTCATCGTTGGGATGCCGATGACCTCCCACCACCATGATTCGATTTGGGTAATCATGGACCGGTTAACCAAATCAGCACGTTTCATTCCGGTGCATACCAAGTACAGCACCAAGCAGTATGCGGAGTTATACATAGCACGGATCTTATGCTTGCATGGAGTTCCCCGTACCATTGTCTCCGACAGAGGATCGCTGTTCGTGTCCCATTTCTGGGAACAGCTACACGCATCCTTGGGAACCAAATTGATTCGAAGCTCCGCGTATCACCCTCAAACCGATGGGCAAACAGAGAGGGTGAATCAAATACTTGAAGATATGCTGAGAGCATGTGCCATCCACCACGGTAAGAGCTGGGATGATCACTTACCGTTGGTAGAGTTCTCATATAACAACGGGTATCAATCAAGTATCAAAATGGCGCCTTATGAAGCTCTCTACGTCCGGAAATGCCGCACACCCTTGAACTGGTGTGAATCCGGCGAGAGAGTTATTTATGGGATTGATCTCGTAAATGAAGCCGAAGAGCGGGTAGGGCTTATTCAAGCAAATCTGAAAGCCGCTCAGTCCAGGCAAAAGAGCTATGCGGATAAGAGACGTCATCCTATGAACTTTCAAGTTGGAGACCACGTCTACCTCCGCGTATCTCCTATGAAGGGCATTCACCGATTCGGAGTGAAAGGGAAACTAGCTCTGCGTTTTTATCGGTCCCTTCGCCATCATTGAAAGGTGTGGACCCGTGGCATACCGTTTGAAGCTACCGGCAGCCTTAGCCGGGGTGCATAACATCTTCCACATATCTCAGTTGCGGAAGTGTGTAAAAGTTCCAACGGAGATTCTCACGGATGACGTAGCAGATTTGAAGCTGGACCTCAGCTATGTTGAGCATCCAACCCGGATAATTAATGACAACACTCACGAGACCAGAAGCCGGACGCTGCGATTTTTCAAGGTGTTATGGGAAAATCACACGTCCGACGAAGCTACATGGGAAAGCGAGGAGTATTTGCAACGGAATCATCCGGAGTTGTTAGAAGCGTATGTTGAGTAACTGTCCTCTCCACATTGTCCTTAATCATGAATCTCGGGATGAGATTCTTTTTAAGGGGGGGAGGAATGTAAAAGTCCCCAAAACTTGTAAATAGAAAACTTGAGCTATGAATAAAGTGGAGTTTATATGCAAGAAATGGGACTTACAAAAACTTTTGTGTTACTCATGAAAGTGTGGCATGTGCAACAAAAACTTGGAATTCAGTTTGAATTAAGAGGGTCACTTCAAAAAGAAGGAGGACATTTTCAAAAGAGGAAATTCAAACTGTTGTTTGAAAAAGTGTATTTGCAATAGCCAACTTAAAGATCAGAGGACATATTTGAATTCCTCAGATCCAAATTATGAGGGAGCCAAGTTTTGAGCAAATTTGGAGAGGCTTTGATATGAATATCAAAGGAACTTGTGAAATTCACCCAAATTTGAATTTAAACTTGAAACTGTGGCACAAATTGTCAAGTGGCAAAATGGCCTTTGAATTTGGATTCCTCACAGTTGAATTTGCAAAGTTCAAAAAATTGGGGATATTTTGGGATAGGAACTGTGGAGGGATCCTCACGCCAGAACCGAGCAGGGAAGCCGCCGCTCTCCGGTGCTCCACCAGAACCCAGTGAAAACCGGCGCACAGCCTCCCTCCAAGCTACTGAACAGCACCGCGTGCCCACTCTTCACCTCCCCAACACAAAAACGACCGAGGTTTAGCCCCTCTGCCGCAAAGGCGCCATGTCCGTGCATCGGCCGAAAGTGAACCGAGGAGAGGGCTCCCGTGGACAGCGGAGTCTAGCGCCTTTCACGGCCAAGAGAGGACATCCCCGGACGTGCCAGCGAGCCCTGCTGCTTCCACCCAAACCATAAGGCAAGCCGTGAACCACCGAGCGAGAATTCGGAAAAACTTCGCCGGCGGCCACCGGGCGACGTTCTTGTATGAATTCTCCAAATTCTCACTCCCTTCTCGTGTTTAGGTCACTAAACTGTGCTCAAAGGACCTAGACTCAAGTACGACCCGATCCCCTCCCCAATCATGGCTTGAAACCCCATATTAGCAGACCATTTTGAAGTTTCCGAGCGGCGATCATGGCAGGGATCCTCGGGCGCACGGTGAACCCCCACTTGCCGCCGTTTCCGAGCCACGTTGATGCCATGCCGAGCTAGCCCACCCTCTGCTGGTACTTTTGGGCGATTCATTTGAGCTGTTAGCGGGCTACAGGGGTCGGGCGACTGTGCCGATCGTCACCGAAGGCCGCGGCTCGTCGCCGGCCACCGGCAGCTCGAGCCAACCGCGTAGAAATGTTCCCCGACCCTGAAAACCCCCAGGCGGCGAGTCTCCGGCCGAGAGGCAGCCGGGAAGCCGGGTCCGGTGAGCTCCAGTGGAGCGCCGGCGAGGGAGAGGCGCGGGAGCGGGAGGAAGAAGAAGACCCCCACCGGGCCCACGTGTCAGCAGCTGAAGATTAGAAATACGGATCGGCTGTGGCGTGTGATCCAGTGTGGTGGCACGGGAAAAGGTCTGTGGCCCCGTGTGGCTTAGCCCCGGCAACCGACACGTGTAGAAGGGACCCACCTTCAGAATTTGAACATTTCCCGAATTAATTTGAATTCCAGATTTAGTTCAAACTTTAGAACCTCATAACTTTTGCTAGGAAGCTCCAAATTTAGTGATTCAAATTGGGTTGGATTCAGGATGAAAAACTCTATACAAATATGCAACCCAATTTGCATGAAAACCAATAGAAAATTCTGGAAAATTCTTTAAAGCTTTTCAGCAAACGAATTTTTGAGGGAGTTTGGTTCATCCAAAAATCCCCAAATTTTTCCAGAATATTCTTTAGGATATTAGTAGACTCCTGTAAAAGTTTCAGCTCATTTGGAGTTGATTTAGTTAGGGTAATTGTAATTCCATGTTTCTGTATTCAAATGAATACAGAAACATTTTCAGAGAATTTCCAAAACTTGGAAATTCAGTTCTGGGCATTCCTTAGCTCCAAAAATCCTAGGAAAATTCAGGCATACTCTCTGAACTATGCTTGAAATTGTAGTTCCCTTGAATTTGCATGAAAGTGCAACTTTATTCAGAATGTATTCCTTGTTGCCTAAATGCTTAATGAATTGTTCTGGGTAATCTACTCAGTGAATTATTCTGAATTTTGGTTCAGAGAACCTTCCTGTGACAAGGAACTCACAAGAAAATTTCCAGCTCCATTGGAGCCCTGTATCAGTAGTGTTCTGTTCAACCAATTAGGTGCTCACCACCCAAGTGATGAACCTCACTTCTCACTTGATGATAGTGCTTAAACACACACCCAAACCACTAGCTCCAGTGTCATTTTAAATTCTTGAACAGAGTTCCAGTTTTAAACTTGGCTTTAGCATTTGTTAGCAAAAAGTTTTATAATTAAACATGTATACATATTCATAACGTGTAGTGGTTAAACGTGGATAAGTGGAGATTTGATCGAGGAGATAGAAGGTAGAGATTAAGCTTCAAGTCATCATCAGCAACTAACTTCATCTTATCTGACTTAGCCACCGGCAAAACCAAGGAAAGCTCCGGTTTGCATTTAAGCTATTTTATAAAGTTTTTCATTTGTTCACTACTATGGGTCCAAGTTTGTATGTGCATTAGGTCAAGGATGTTTTATACTCCACTTGCATGACCAAAAAGAACCCTGGGATCAAGGGTAGAATGGTTTCATCGCCGTAGAATAAGGCCGTGCTAATTAGGCTAGGGTATCCGGTAGAAGACGAGTAGTTGGAATCTACTCGCGACATACGACGTAATGAAGGACGCCAGAGTTGGGTCTTCAGAGGCGGGCGTATGTGTCGAGTTATCCGGGTAGTGTTTGATTCCAATCACCGTCCCTCGCGGTTATTGAGTACCGCTTGTTCCCATGTTGTGACGTAGTAATCAACTTGTGTGCAAACAGTTTGCAAAAGTATAATTGCTGCAATGATTATGTTAAAGTTGCATGAAAACCATGTTTCAAGTAGAGATAGAGCTTACTAAAGTTATTTTCTACCTTGGGGCAAGTAACATTGGAATGAAGTGTTTCTTGTTTGATTGTGGAGTTCCAAGGTTTCTGATCGCAAGGTCACTACTATTATGGCTAAAATGCGAAAGTTAAGGATGAACTCGTAGGCGAGTCTTTTCGCAAATGACAGGCTTAAGTCATAGGTTACTTTCATGTAGAGTTTCGTGACTTAGGAGAGACGGTTAAGCCTTGCTGAGCCTTTGTGCTCACTCTTGCTATATAAGTGATTTTGCAGGTAAACTTCGACGCTATAAAGAAGGTTGTCTGGTGAGACTTGGGAATTTCCGAGTCATGTCACACTTGGAGAACCTAGCCGCTACCATGTCTTCGTGCTGCTAGCGAGAGGAGTCCGCGGGCTGGATCTCTTCTCGAGTGCTTTTTAGATATTCATCGTGAGCTGTTTATAGACTTCCGCTGTAGCTATTTTGTGTAAATTATTTACAAAGAATAATTGTAAGCTTCCGCTTTTGATTTATGTAATACTGTGTTCCTTATATGTGTGCTGTTGGGTGCCCCATAACACGGCACCACCCAATGCGATTCCTCGGGCGAGGCGGCACGGCCCTGTGATCGGGGTCGGGGCACCATCAAACAACAACATCCCCGTTCTGGCACCACCGCCACCACCACCGCCAGCTCATAACAGGTTGGGATAGTTCATGAGGACTCGACCACCCACCTTTGCTCAAGCCAACGACCCAATGGAAGCCGATGACTGGTTGAAATCCATGGAAAAGAAGCTTGCCATAGTACAGTGCAATGACCGAGAGAGGGTTCTCTTTGCGTCGCACCAACTTACAGGAGCCGCCGCTGACTGGTGGGATACCCTGAGCAACGCTCATGTCGACCCGGAGACGATCACTTGGACTGAGTTCAAGGAAAGCTTCCGCTCTCATTACATCCCTGCTGGTGTAATGATGCTCAAGAGACAGGAGTTTGAAGGTCTCCGCCAAGGACAGAGAAGTGTGAATGAGTATCTCAACAAGTTCACACAACTGTCCCGGTATGCCCCCGAAGATGTCAACTCAGACGAGAGGAAGCAATACCTGTTCATGAGAGGGTTGAACAATGCGATCCAGGTTCCTCAACAATGACTACGCAAGCTTTCAGAAGCTGGTTGACAAGGCCATAGTGGTTGAAAGCAAGATCCGAGAGATCGAGCGAGAGTGCAAGAGGAAGATGCCATACCAGCCTCAAGGGAGCAACGTACGACCTCGGTACATGCCCCCAGCTGCACCGCAGTATGGATCGACCACTCCTGCATACCGCCCTAGTCAGCCACCACAGCAACGACCCATTGCACCAGCACCTCGTGTGCCCATGCCTCCTGTGCCTCGACCTAACATGGGCGCTCCTGTTCAAAACCCCCGCCCCAACGTACCTGCTGCCGTAGGCAGCAGGGCATGCTTTGCATGCGGGGAAATAGGACATTTCGCGAACCAGTGCCCGAGGAGAGGTCCTGGACAGCAAGGCAACGTGCCCAAACATAACCCGCGACCAAACGGAGGGGACAATCAAGGAAACAGAGGACATCATAACTATGCTCGCGGCAACGTGAACCATGTCTCTGCTGAAGAAGCACAACAGGATGAGGACATCGTAATTGGTATGTTCCTTGCCAACTCCAACCCAGCCACCATCTTATTTGATTATGGAGCATCACATTCCTTCATATCATCCGAGTTTGTTGCGAAGCATAATCTACCCATATCACACCTAAAATGTGCTATGTTAGTTAACTCTCCCGGTGGAGAGATGAGGACTAATATAGTATGTCCGAAAGTAAGCCTTAAAATAAGGGGGGTAGACTTCCTTGCCAACCTTATTGTCTTGGATTCCCAATGGATTGACATAATACTCGGGATGGATTGGCTAAACAAGCACAACGGTGTAATTCAATGTGCTGAAAGAAGCGTGCAGTTGACAAATAAGCACGGTATTCGTGTCGAGTTTGAGTCAGCCCAACAAACAGCTAAGAAGGCAATCTTGAACCACGTCAAAGGAGCAACATTGGACAGCATTCCAGTGGTTCAAGAATTCTCGGACGTGTTTCCAGAGGAGCTTCCAGGTATGCCCCCTGATCGGGACATTGAGTTTGCCATTTATTTGGTACCCGGAACTGCACCCATAGCAAAGAGACCCTATAGGATGCCCGTCAATGAACTAGTAGAACTCAAGAAGCAAATTCAAGAGCAGTTGGAGAAGGGTTTTATACGTCCAAGCTCGTCACCATGGGGAGCTCCTGTGCTCTTCGTAGACAAGAAGGATGGGACCCAAAGGATGTGCGTGGACTATAGGTCTCTCAATGAGGTAACAATCAAGAACAAATACCCTCTACCACATATATAGGACCTGTTCGACCAAATGAAAGGAGCCCGAGTGTTCTCCAAGATTGATCTTCGGTCGGGATATTTCCAGCTGAAGATTAAGCCCTCTGATATACCCAAGACTGCCTTCCGAACACGGTATGGTTCGTATGAATATACCGTCATGTCTTTTGGGTTAACAAATGCACCCGCATACTTCATGTACCTCATGAACAGGGTTTTCATGGAGTACTTGGATAAGTTCGTCATGGTTTTCATCGACGACATTATGGTGTATTCAAAAAGTGAGGAGGAGCATGAAGAACATTTGAAATTGACCTTGCAGAAAATGCGTGAGCATCAATTGTATGCCAAGCTTAACAAGTGTCAATTTTGGCTAAAGGAAATATCGTTCCTAGGCCACATTATCTCCGAGGAAAGGGTATCGGTTGATCCCGGAAAAGTGAGAGATGTTCTGAAGTGGGACCAACCGCAAAATGTGAGGAATATTCGGAGTTTTCTTGGGATGGCTGGATACTACCGACGCTTCATTAAAGACTTCTCTAAGATAGCAAAGCCTATGACGGAGTTGTTAACGAAGGGAAAAGCCTTTCGATGGACACCAGCATGCCAAGAAAGTTTTGAGGAGCTCAATAAAAGGCTAACCACAGCGCCGGTTTTGATATTGCCGGATGTAAGCAAGAGCTTTGACATATATTGTGACGCATCCAGACAGGGGCTCGGATGTGTGCTCATGCAAGAAGAACAAGTGGTACCCTATGCCTCGCGACAATTAAAGAAGCATGAGCTCAACTATCCTACACATGACTTGGAGCTAGTAGCAGTAGTGCATGCATTGAAGATTTGGAGACATTATATCCTTGGTCATCGATGTGAGATCTATACGGATCATAAAAGCCTCAAGTACATATTTACCCAAACAGACTTGAATTTGAGGCAACGTCGATGGTTGGAACTCATAATGATTACAATGTTGGAATCAACTACCACCCGGGAAGGCCAATGTAGTAGCTGATGCATTGAGCCGGAAGGGAGCATGTCACCAACTCACGGTTCGGGAGCTACCACCCGAACTACGTAAGGAGCTCGAACGGTTACACCTCGGATTCTTGAACAACATGGAAATGATGGAGATCCACTCTTCATTGTAGCAAGAGATAAGAGATGGCCAAGCAATGGATGAGGAGATTAAGGAGATCAAGGAGAGGATCCGACAAGGAATAGAGAAGGATTTCAAAGAAGATGAGAAGGGTACGCTTTGGCTAGGAAAAAGAATTTGTGTGCCTAACGTGAAGCACCTCCGCGGCATGATATTGAAGGAGGCACATGATTCACCCTATTCCATACATCCCGGAAGTACCAAAATGTAAAAGGACTTGAAGACTTGTTATTGGTGGGATGGTATAAAAAGGGATATAGCCGAATACGTTGCCCTATGCGACACATGCCAACGGGTGAAGGCCGAACACCAAAGACCCGCTGGATTGTTGCAACCTTTGAAGGTACCCGAGTGGAAATGGGAAGACATCAGCATGGACTTCATTGTCGGATTGCCACGTACTCAGTCGGGTTACGACTCCATCTGGGTTATCGTGGACCGACTGACGAAAACAGCCCATTTTCTCCCTATAAGAGCCAATTACAACGTTGCACAATTGGCCGAGTTGTACATGGAGCAGATCGTGTGCCGTCATGGAGTCCCGAAAAGGATAGTCTCTGATCGAGGTTCTCAGTTTACCTCTAGATTCTGGAGGAAGCTGCAGAAAGCTATGGGTACACGACTGGATTTTAGCTCCGCCTATCACCCACAAACCGATGGGCAAACCGAAAGGACAAACCAAATTTTGGAGGACATGTTGAGAGCTTGCGCCTTGAAACGTGGGCATAGTTGGGATAGGAGTTTACCGTACGCCGAATTCTCCTATAACAACAGCTATCAAGCTAGCTTGAAGATGTCGCCTTTCGAAGCATTATATGGTAGACGGTGTAGAACGCTGCTGTTCTGGAACGAGACCGGAGAGAATCAGGTGTTTGGACCCGAAGTGCTACAAGAGGCTGAAAAGCAAGTCCAAACGATACGGGAGAACTTAAAGGCTGCTCAGTCACGACAGAAAGGCTATGCGGACAATAGGCGAAGGAAGTTGACCTTTGAAGTAGGAGACTTCGTATAGCTTAAGGTATCGCCTATCCGAGGCCAACGACGTTTCGACGTCAAAGGCAAGCTAACACCTATATCGGACCGTTTAAGATTTTGGACAAGCGAGGAGAAGTAGCCTATCAACTAGAGCTTCCAACATATCTCTCCAACGTACATGACGTGTTTCATGTATCCCAGCTCAAGAAGTGCTTGAGAGTACCAGAGGAACAAATACCAATGGAAGACCTTGAAATTCAAGAACACCTGACCTATACGGAGCACCCTGTCTGAATTTTAGACGTAAAGAAAAGGGTCACTAGGAACAAAGTGATTCGATGGTGCAAGGTGCAATGAAGCCATCACACCGAAGCTGAAGCCACATGGGAGCGTGAAGAAGACATCAAGGCAGAATTTCCTTATCTGTTCTATACTAACGAATCTCGAGGGCGAGATTCAATTTAAGGGGGGTAGATTTGTGACACCATCATTTCTGATTTCTGCATATATTCATGTTTCATGAAGAGAAAACATTTTAAAGGAAGTAGGAACAGAGAAAAATATGATTAGCCAATAAGAGCCAAATCCAGTTCACCGAGATCGCCGAAGACAACTTACCGCGGCCCGCTGGCCATGTGGCGTGTTCGGAGCTCATCCCTGTGAAGTGGGGAGAGGTCCGCCGCTAAACTGACTACGTGGCAGGCTCGGGGCTCATCTCCGCAAAGGGGGAGAGGTCCGACCCTGTGGGACACGTTTGCCCCAGAGCTAGCCTCTGTAGAAGAAGCAAAGGCATTTCCGCAGGACACATGTCACCTTCGGAGCTAGTCACCGCAGAAATCAGAGGACCAGTCACGCGGGATACGTGTCGATCTCAGAGCTCACCTCCGAGAGGTCCGGTTCTATTGGACACGTGTCGTCACCAGAGCTTATCTCCGGTAGGTCCGACATTGTTGGACACGTGTCTACCTCAGAGCTCGTCTCTGAGGAAAGAGGGGAGGACCGGCATTAACACGTGGCGTGCGCGGAGCCACCTCCGAATAGAGAGGAGGTCCCGACCGCCAGGATACGTGGCGCACGCGGAGCTCACCTCCGAAGGAGAAGGGAGGTCTCGCTCGCTTGACACATGGCACAACCGGAGCTCGTCTCTGCAGAAAGGGAGAGACCAGGCCCTGTTGACACGTGGAGCTTCCGGAGCTTATTACCGCAAAGCTAACTAGTTCTGAAGCGGTTTTGGATTCTGTACACGTAGAAATATCGGTATGGAGAAGAAACCGACCTTAATTCCACAATAATACCGCACCAAATCAGCTAAAGATAAGATGTTAGGATTCAACGACGATCTGAATAGGACTCTTATTCGGAATACAATCAGATTAGGACTCTTCTTCTTCCGATTATAAATAGAACCCAGAACCTCTGGCCAAAACCACGAACTTTTTTTCCAACTCCTGAGCCGACGACTTAGAGCCCTAGCCCCCAACTCGCCGAGAAAGCCATCGCCGGATTTCAGCGAGGAAAATCGCCGGAAGAGAGCCCAACGATCCGAGAAGGACCCGAGACCGAGAAGAACGTAAGGTAGGTCTCCAATACCACCTTACAACATCATTGTGTTTTCTTTGCATCTGTTCTTCGATTCCTTTCGAACAGAAGCTTTCTCGTGGACAGATCACTAGTTGATCGGGTTGATCTTAAGACAAGGTCATCGCCACGTCCACATCTGATCCGAACACCTATGTTCATCATAAAACCATGCAAGCCATGCAAGAACCCGTACAAACCGACCTAATAAAACTAAACTGCATTATAGGATAGCATGCATACGCATCATCGCATCTAGTTTAAAGTCCGTTCATAGTATTGATTGTTATGAATCTTGTATGTGCGTGATTTCGTATAGAAGGACAAGCTCAGGGAGCTGTCTACGACGAGCCGCAACAACAAGGTTTTGAGATCCAAGAGCAACCGGAACCGCAAGAACAAGGCAAGTGCTCCTTGACCATATTGATCCTATGTTTTGGGTAAAACTGTTTTGTTTTGTGAAAAGGTGTGTGTACTGAGTCAAACATGATGGGAAAACCTTTTATAGGAGTTTACTAGTTTTGGTTAAACCACCCTTGTCGCCGCGGAAGTTTATGAGTCGGGTATGGTTTTTACTTTTATGCTTCGCTGAGTCCATGGGATTGGGAAGCGAGATAGATTTGTCTAGCTAACTGCACTCCTAATGGTAATGAGAAACTGATGTTGTTAATGAACATGGATCGGAGGGAGATCTTGACACGACCCCATTGGTCCTGTCGAGCCAGGATCACGCTGAGGGGTGCTGCGTTGCACAGCACCGTATAACACACGTCAAAGGTGCAAAGCGGAAGCGGAAGTTTTATTACATAAACAAGTTTATGAACATGTTTACATCAAAATAAGTTCAGTCTACACTCGCGGGCGTAGACTAAGCATCAAGTGCACGTTCAGCCCTCGAACGTGTCCTTGCTAGCACACACGCACACTAACTCTGCGGCGTGCACGACTCCCATTCGACGGGGTTCCCCTCCTGGGGTTCCGTCTCCTCTTCGGGAGTCCCTTCCTCATAGAACCCTGCAAAAGCTTCAAACACAAGCAGTGAGCACGAAGGCTCAGCAAGTCTGACCCGTCTCACCTAAACATGGAACTTCTACGTGAGGGTAATGGGTTGCATGAGGTAAAAATCATTTGCAAGGACTCGCCTAATTAGTAGAACCTTACTTTCAAGTTCTAGCAGCAGGTTGTGGAGAACCTTACGCTAAGGCACATGAGAGAGCCGCAATCAAACAAGAAACGCATTTCTCTCATGTACTTTGCCCAAAGTTGAAATGAACTTTAATTAGCTCTAAGCTACAGCATATCATTAACAATCAATGTCCAGCTTTCAATCAGCAACATTTTAACATGTAACTAGCCTGTTCTTTCTACGTCACGGTACAGTGAACAAGTGGTACTCACTGACCGCGAGGGACGGCGATTATAATCGATTTACACCTGCAGGGTTACCCGAACAACCCGTCACGTACGCCCGTACTCGATGTTGCCTACAACAACCATCACGGACGCCGTACGCGACTACCTTTCACCCGTTAGCCAAATATTGAACCGGTCCCATCGTCCCGAGCAAGAGGTCTCTGCACGCGCATCTCCGTGCCGCCAGCCAATTTACACCTCAAGCTCTCAACCTACCCTCTGAACGACGGGCAATGCCTCAATAACCAGCTACCCGAGTTACATCAGTTTCCCGGTTCCCATATAGCCGGTAGGTCTTCGGTACTGTTCTAGCTTGTTCAACAGGCCCGCACACGGCTCGGTCCTCAATCGACACAAGCGGAGCTACAGCACACAGGCCCCAAAGTCCTGCTGCCCTTACTCTCCGCTCGGTCTCATTTTCTTGCCATGTGTATCATGTGCTATCTCTACCCGAGCAATGTGCCTCTAGCCTATTCTCGCGAGTAGTTCCAACTACTCGACTTGTACCAAATCCTACTCTATCCTAGCAATGCAGTGGCTAAGGGGGTTTGCAATCCTAAACCCAACCCATGGTTCTCTTGGCACAGAATAAAGGAAACAAGTATGTGCTCAAAACAATAAAAATTTGTAAAAAGGTTAATGCAAACCGGAGCTTGCCTTGCTGGTCTTGGTCGTAGGCTAGCTGTTCCTCCGGAGTAACGAAGTCTAGGACTTCGGGTTCCTCCTCGACCTTAGCGACTACATGATATAAGAAACATATGTATCAATTTAAATGCATTTGTATTAACTTCGAAGTTGTGAAGTCTATAACCCTTGCTAGACAGACCTAATGACTGTGAAACTTTTACTATGGCTTGGTTACAACCTAAACAGAGACTTGGTCAAGTTTTAGTTGCAGCAAAGCTCATTTGAGCCCTCCACAATTAATTATGTCCTTGACCTTAATTGGAACTCTTAGGGTGTTCTAGGAATTTTCATGAAACAAACTATGACTTTCTGAAAACTGGATTTTCATAGGGTTCTAATGGATTTGGTCTCACTTAATTTGGAAGTACCTAACTAAAGATATGAGCTAAACAATTTCAGAGAAAATTCTGAAAATGTTTCTGAACATTTTCTATTTTCTCTGGAACAGTTTCACTAATCACACCTTTAGGTGGATCAGATGAGCTCAAATGGATCTGAAATTTTTATGGTAGTTCAGGGATATTTTGGTGAACATCCCAGCAAAATTTCAGGATTTTCCCCCAAAGGATCTTCCAGTTAAAATTCCTAACAGTTTAAAATTTGAGGAATTAATTCTGGAGAAATAAGGAATTTCATGAAGTGAAACTTGATTTTCTGGAAAGTACTCAGAGAGCTGAATCCAGCAAAATTTGGTTCACTAAATTTGGAGCTTTCTAGCCAAAGTTATGAGGATTTGAAGTTTGAAGGAAATCTGAAAATCGGGGAAAAGTTTAAACTCGCGCGTGGGCCCAGGGGACACGCGTCGCACGCCGAGGCGACAGCACACCGCGGCCCACAAGATTTTACGCGCCAGCACACCCGATCCCAGCCGCAGCCGGATCCCGATTCAAAATATCTCCCGCTGACAGCTGGGGTCCACCCCCTTCTTCAACCTCGCGACACCCGCGCCCCGCCGCCGAGGGATCTCGCCGGAGAGCTCGCCGCCGGCTGCTGTACAGCTCCAAACTTCTCGATCCTGGCCGCCCCTGCCTACTTTTACTTGGGAAACAGGATCCGAGGGTCAGCTGCTCATGACAACGGCCGGAGCATGGTCGGCGACGAGCCGCCACCTCGGAATGACTTCGGTCATGTCGGCTGACTTCTCTAGCACCTCAGCTACTTGGGAAATCGGTTGGGGAGCATCAGTGGACCTCGGAGAAGGTCGACATGAGCTCGAGGCAGCACGGGGAAGGCCCGAAATAAGTCCTCACCGTGCGCCCGATGCCGCCCATTCGTTCCGCCATTAGTAGACCTCAAATTACGCCGGGCACAGAGGTTCTCCGGCCCAGAGTTGTGAAGGCAACTTGTGCGTTACCGTGTCTAGCTCGTGTGAGAGCGGCCTGAGGCCCTCTAATCCTTTCTAGAGCACGAATTAAACAGAATCGTACCTGAAGGTCGTTCTGCACACAGAAAGGGGAAAAGTGGAAATTCGCCGCCGGTGAGCAACCACTCGAGCTGTGGCTCGGGGATGAGCAGCACCGGTCACCCGCACGTCCAAGGGTGCCTTGGCTCGGGCGTGACAACGCCCTGGTTGGGCTGTCCACAAGAGCCCGAGGTGCGGCGGTTCCAAGTCCCGAATTTGATCTTTCGGCACAACCGATATCAATAGGTTTCAACCGAATTCTAGCAACGGGAAGGACGGAGGAAGGTCTCTAGTACCTTGCTGGGGCTCTGGAGTGGAAGGAGGGAGCTGCGATCGGCGTCCTCCGATCAAGTCCGAGCTGCGGAAGTTTTTGGCCGGCACTGAGTTCTTGCGGGGAAGAACGGCGGTACCTCGGCCGAGGAGGGGGCAGGCGCCTTAAGAAGGCTCTGCACCGCCTCATGCCCGCGCGTGGGCAAGCAGCTGGTGGCGCGGCGGCTGGCCTCGGTGGCGATCACCGCTGCGGCTTGGCGACCCGAGTGAAAAAGTCTCAGTCGGTTTGATCTGAGCAGTGGCTGACATGTGGGTCCCACCTCCAGTTTTAACCTCTGAAATTTACTCCTAATCACTGTTGTAAACAGTGAACCCCATACTACCCTTGGCAATTCAAATTATTCACCCATGAGCCATTTGAATTGATCAAAGTTCAAATGAGGTTTGGTTTGAATGAATTTCAGCACAAGTTCAGTTTGAAATTCAAATAAAGTTTGAATTTCTCCCACTTAGCTCATGTCAAGATCAACTCCAAATGGAGTGAAAATTGGTGTGTGAGCTCACAAAAATGTGCTGAGTAAGAATATGCCTTCCACTTTTAAATTCATGGGATAAAAACAGTTTGAATTTGAATAAGGTTTCAAACTGCCCTCTTCCTAACTATACCCAAACTGACCTCAAAAAGGTTTTGAATTTGGGTGAAACTTGGCAGGGACATCCTTAGTAAAGTGTAGGAGTTTTCATATGTCCAGCCCATCTATATCACATGTGGAAAATACCACTTTTGCAATGTGTAAGTTTGTTCTCTAATGAGCATGTTGATAATTGTTACTTGCTCTTCATTTGTGTTCATCATTCTTCCTCAAATGAGGTGTGTGGTGTGGTGATGAACACTGCAAATGTGTGTCAAAAACTGAGGCCCTTACATTCCTCTCCCCTTAAAAGAATCTCGTCCCGAGATTATAAGGTGAAAATGAGAGAGAGGACGGTGGAAAATTACCGGATATGCGACGTGAAAAAGTCGGGGTAGTTAGTGCGAAGGAATTCTTCGCTCTCCCATGTCGCTTCGTCCATGGAGTGATTACTCCATAGAACCTTGTAGAACCACAACGTACGGTTGCGTGTGGTTCGGGCCTTTTCATCAATAATCTGCACCGGTTCCTCCCGATAGGTGAGATCCGGTTGCAGTTCTTCAATGTCTTCCAGCTGAACGGTAGTTGATAGCTTGAGACACTTCCTCAGCTGGGAAATGTGAAAGACGTCGTGCACACCGGAAAGTGCTTCTGGTAATTTCAGCCGGTATGCCACCGATCCACATCTTTCGGTAATCTGGAATGGACCGATGAAGCGGGGTGCTAACTTTCCCCTCACCCCAAATCTGTTTACGCCCTTCATTGGAGACACCCGTAGATATACGTGATCCCCAACTTCTGTCACACCCGGTTTTTCCGAAGAACAACCGAGTGAATATCACATGTATGCCAGGATCATTTTCTCATACATGTGATGACAAATAGTGAAGCATCATTTATTACAAGCCAGGTGTCGAATATAAATAAGTCTTACATCGCAAATGTCTCAATGGACACTAATGCTTCATCACAAGTAAATAAACTAGCAGCGGAATATTATTCTTTTAGGGCTCCATCACAGGCGTTGCCCGGGGGTCTTCACGAACCTAAAAACCTTCCTCGGGTCCAAAGTCTTGGTCATTATACACCACCTCATTATCTTGACCTGAGCATGAATATAAACCAACAAATATGCAAGGTTGAGTACCAATGGTACTTAGCAAGTGTGGGAAAATTTTATCATGCATGGCTAGAACAAGGAAAGGTTGAACTCATGGTTAAAGCACTACGCAATTAATACCTATCACCTTAGCTTATTAAGCACCTACATTACTACACAGGTGAAATGGTCCCAATCTCCCATCCCATCATCATAACCAAATAACCATGACATCATTTCCAATGTTAAGCTCCCCACTTAACTTCCAAAACCATCAATCCTCTAATCATGAATAAGTCCAGGCCGCTCTTAACCGTGAGCACGGCTGTCAAGACAGTTTTGACTCTGTAGAGTTTGTACCACTGTACCCACATGTAGTGATTTCATCCCCCGTTGCCGGGTGGACTAAAAGAACCTCCATTATGCCAGTGGCTACGATCCACATTCACACTTCCCAGGTGTGCAGCCAGGAGATCACTACAAAGCCTTTACAAAGGGATTCCCGACGAGCGTGGGCCCACTAAGGTTTCACCCCTAACAGCATACAAGAGGCTCCAACCCCGCTGCAGTGGCCCCCTCTTGAGCCTTGCGGTTCATATGGTAGTCCAGCTGACACCTACTCCCCGCACCATCCAACACACCCATACTACGCCAGGGATACACCTAATTAATTGGCTAAGCTGCCCCATCTCAGCATGTGGTTGGCACTGTAAAGCCGGGTTACATGCTCCATGAACCGGTCCTTAGGATCCAGGCAAGTACTAAACACAAACCCAAGTCTCGTGCACCCAGCACACAACCAAAACATCCAACTTGCCTTGATCCCTACCTCTACATAACTCCCAATAGCTCATTCAAGAGTATGGTATATTAAACTGATGATCTCATGTCCCAAATATCCCATTCTAAGCATGGCTAAGCATATGCATGTAAATAAATGACATGACAAAATAAATCCCAACCCAAGCTTCAAGGAAACAAGGTAATGCAATTCTAGGGAAACTTCCTAGCATGGGTTTCATATTTAACTTGACAATGCAAATAATTCTATCTACACATCCTAGCATAGGATCAAAGTGGTCAAGGACACTTGCCTCCTTCTTGCTGCTCTTGAAATGGGTAGTCCTGATCTTGGAAATGAATAACTTGTTCTTGAACAGGTTCTACTTCATACCATCACACATAGCAAAAGAAAAACAACAATCATAAGACATAGTTCACACCTCTACTTCATACAAACCACACATTTCATATTTATGAAATTCATTCACCCTTATATGTGTTGTGGTTACTTTATAGGTGTTAAGTTGTGGCTTGCATGCACTTTTAACCATGTATATATGATTCCTACTTTTGTGTCCACATTTATACTTGCCTACAATGTGCCTTCACAACTTCTATCAACCCTAAACTGAATTCTTTGTATTGTAGAAACTCCATTTATCATTTACTAGCTTCTATATGTTCAGATTTATATTACTATGCATAATTGTATATTTTATTATTAAATTAGTAATACACATCACCTAAACAGATTAGGTTCTGGTCCTAAATAATTTAAAATCATATTTTGACCATGGCTTATGTTGTATACTATTTCATAATTATTTTTCCCTATTTTTCTATAACTATCCTTTACTTTAACAATGTGTCCCTAACCTAAATAATGTGATTAATGAAACAGATTCATATCAGCCAAAAAATATATTTTTATCTCACTCCAAAGTTTTCTAAGTACTGAGA
This sequence comes from Neostapfia colusana, assembly GCA_030760725.1. NCBI lineage: Eukaryota > Viridiplantae > Streptophyta > Magnoliopsida > Poales > Poaceae > Neostapfia > Neostapfia colusana. Next base: position 103,069,462 of record JASWHV010000007.1, read on the forward strand.
AAGTTTTTAATTAATTTTGACAATTATGTTTGTCCCACTTTTTAATTTTTAAACACTAGTTACATATTCAATTTTCTAATTTAAATACTAAACAGGGTTAAAAAGTAAACTCACCCATCACAGGGTCTATAATATTATTTTCATAATTTCCAGGGGTCTAGCTACACTTAACCGAGGTGTTTTTCTTAATTTCTATTAAGTCCAGGGGCTAAAACTGATTTTTAAATGAATTTACATGATTTTCTGAAATTCCAGGGGCTAGATCTGAAGTTTCCGGGGCTAGCTCTCAATTCCAGAGAACCCCAGGGGGTAGCACGTAAGAACTCCAGCCTTTATAACGCGGGGTCGACGTGGACCGTCCGATTTTAAACCGACGGCTGAGATTATAACATCGAACCGGTAGGCGGGGATTTAAAGTCTACCGTGCGATTTAAAATAAACGGCGCACAAGCGGCCACGTCGCTCTGATCGAGCGCGGGCGGCGCTGCCGACGGCGCACGGCGGCGGGAAGCGGCGAACTCGCCGGAAAGTTTCGGATCCGCGAGAATTCTACCTAGAACTGTGATCTTATGGCGTAGATCGGTAGAGGGGAGGTCAGGGATCTCACCTCGGGGGTTTTCTCGAGCTCGGGGGTCCTGGAAAGTGCTCGGCGGCGAGGTCCGAGGCAAAACCACGGCGAAGCTCATCGGCGCTAAGTTTACACCGTAAGTCTTCGGGTTTTCTGCACCTGCAAAGTTCCCCGGAGGCAGTGGATCAAAACCAGCGAGTTAGATCAGAGTTTCCGAGCTTAGATCGGCCAGAATTCACCGGCGAAGTCTCGGTGCTCACCGGAGTGAAAATCGGCGATCGCGTGAGGAAAACTGATCGGATCGGTGGTTTTTATAGCCGGGGGAGGGCGGTGGGTCTGTTGTGATCGAGTTGGAGTCCGCTGGGACCGGAATTCGGCTGCGGGACGCGATTTCCCGATCGGTTGCGATCGCGCGCGCGGGAGAGAGTCCGGGGTCGCGGGGTTAGGGATGACATGTGGGTCCCACCCGTCAGCGAGGGGCAGCGCGGCGCGCGCGGGGCCGGGCTGGCGCGGGGTTTGCTGGGCCGGCTGGCTGTTTCGGCCCACTGGCCAGTTTTTTTTCCCGATTTCCTTTTTCTTTTTTCATTTCTTTTCTGTTTTGGGTATAATTTGAATTCCAGTTTGAATTTGAATTTTTGCAAAACATGCAACACGTCCAAAAATTTCTAAATTCCCCTCTGAACATGGTTTAGGGTTTTGAATCCAAATTTGGGTTTTGACTAAAAATTTGGGGTGTTACAGCTCTACCCCCCTTAAAAGAAATCTCGTCCTCGAGATTGGTGTTTCTAAGAAAACAATTCCGGAAATTGCGCCTTGAGCTCATCTTCCCGTTCCCAGGTAGCTTCCTCTTCTGAGTGATGCTTCCACTGCACCTTGCACATCCGGATTCTCTTGTTTCTGGTGAGGCGTTCCATTGTCTCCAAAATCTTGTATGGTTGCTCGGCATAAGACAAATCTTCAGCTACATCCACTTCATTCATGGGTAACACCTCTTCAGGCGTCCTCAGGCATTTCTTGACTTGTGACACATGGAATACATCATGCACGTACGATAGATGAGCCGGTAACTCTAGTTGGTACGCCACTTCGCCTTTCCTTTCCAACACCTGAAAGGGTCCGATGTATCGCGGTGACAACTTCCCTTTCACCTTGAACCGACGAAGTCCTCTGATAGGGGACACCTTGAGATAAACATAGTCTCCCACGTTGAAAACAAGCTCTCTTCTTCGTACATCGGCATAGCTCTTTTGGCGTGTTTGTGCTATCCTCAAATTGTTTCGAATCTCCCTCACCTTTGCCTCGGCTTCTTGTAGCACTTCTAGACCAAACACTTTACTTTCTCCTGTTTGGTTCCAAAATAGGGGAGTTCTGCACTTCCTTCCATACAAAGCTTCAAACGGTGACATCTTCATACTAGCTTGATAGCTGTTGTTATAGGAAAACTCCGCATACGGTAAGTTCTTGTCCCAACTCCTATTGTTTTTGAGTGCACATGCCCTTAACATATCTTCAAGGATCTGATTGGTTCTCTCCGTCTGCCCGTCAGTTTGGGGATGATAGGCAGAGCTGAAGTTCAGATGGGTTCCCATTGTTTCATGCAGCTTTTGCCAAAACCTCGAGGTGAACTGTGTCCCTCGGTCCGACACTATTGTCTTTGGCACTCCATGGTAACACACGATCCTTGACATGTACAATTCTGCCAATTTGGATCCGCTGTAGCTTTCTTTCACAGGAATGAAATGAGCTACCTTGGTTAGCCGATCAATAATGACCCATATTGATCATACCCGGATTGGGTCCTAGGCAATCCCACGACAAAATCCATGCTGATTTCTTCCCACTTCCATTCAGGCACTTTGAGTGGTTGCAATAATCCCGCGGGTCGTTGATGTTCTGCTTTCACCAACTGACATGTGTCACATAGGGCAACATGTTCCGCGACATCTCGCTTCATGCCATACCACCAATACCTACTCTTGAGATCCTGGTACATCTTCGTACTCCCAGGATGAATGGAATAGTCAGAATCGTGAGCCTCCTTCAAAATTAATTCACGAATCTCCTTTACTTCTGGTACACAGATCCTTTTCCCGTGCCACACCGTTCCTTGTTCATCCTGTCTAAAACCAGGAGCTTTATTTTCCTTGATGAGCTGTCTGATCTCTTGTATCTTCCCATCATTCTTTTGGCCCTCGCGTATGTCTTGCTCGAGTGTGGAGTCCACTTCCATGGCGATGGCTTCACCACTATTTACTAGACATAGATTGAGTCTTATAACTTCGTCCTTCAATTCCGCGGGCATGTCCTTCAAGCTCAACTTATTGACCTGCACTTTCCGACTCAAAGCATCGGCCACGACGTTTGCTTTCCCGGGATGATAGTTGATGCCTATATCAAAGTCATTGATTAGCTCTAACCATCTCCTTTGTCGGAGGTTGAGATCTGGCTGTGTGAATATGTACTTCAAACTCTTATGATCCGTATATATCTCTGTCCTCTTCCCCATCAAATAGTGCCGCCAAATTTTCAACGCGTGTACCACTGCAGCTAGTTCTAGGTCATGTGTAGGATAGTTCTTCTCATGCTTCCGAAGCTGCCGGGATGCATATGCCACGACATGTCCTTTTTGCATGAGAACACATCCCAACCCATTTCCAGAGGCATCGCAGTACACTGTGAAATTTTTTTGCATATCTGGCATAACCAACACTGGGGCTGTTGTCAATCTTTTCTTTAGCTCCTGAAAGCTCGTATCGCACTGTGGCGTCCAGGTGAATGTGATTCCCTTTTCCAACAGTTTGGTGAGAGGTCTCGAGATCTTAGAGAATCCCTCAATAAACCGTCGATAGTATCCAGCCAATCCCAAAAAGCTTCGAACTTCCCCGACATTTTCAGGGGTTTTCCACTTCTGGATATCCTCGATTTTGGCGGGATCTACGGAGATTCCTCCCTCCGAGATTATATGTCCTAAAAAGGGAACTCTCTTCAGCCAAAACTCACACTTGCTCAACTTGGCATATAGTTGGTGTTCTCTCAGCCTCTGTAACACCAACCTTAGATGTTTCTCATGTTCTTCTTCATTTTTGGAGAAGACAAGAATATCATCTATGAAAACCACCACAAATTTGTCCAAATATTCCATGAATACCTTGTTCATGAGGTACATGAAATATGCCGGGGCATTGGTTAGCCCAAAAGGCATGACGGTGTATTCATACAGTCCGTACCGAGATACGAAAGCTGTCTTGGGAATATCTGATTGCCTTATCTTGAGTTGGTGGTACCCCGACCTGAGATCAATTTTTGAGAACACACAAGCTCCCCTCAACTGATCGAACAAGTCTTCAATGCGGGGCAATGGGTATTTGTTCTTGACGGTTACCCCATTCAAGGCACGGTAATCCACGCATAACCTTTGGGTTCCGTCTTTCTTAGGCACAAATATCACCGGAGCTCCCCATGGTGAGGAACTAGGGCGAATATACCCCTTTTCCGTCAGTTCTCTCAAATGATCCTTGAGCTCTTCTAGCTGCTTGGAGTCCATTCGATAAGGTCTCTTGTATATCGGGGCTGTTCCCGGTACTAGCTCAATTGCGAATTCCACGTCACGGTCGGGAGGCATTCCTGGCAATTCCTCCGGAAAAACATCTGGATATTCCCTGATAGTCCTGATTTCCTCAACTTTCACCTCCACTTGATTTAATTTAATGTCCCTCCTAGGCTCGTGTATCGTTATGAACTTTAACTTGGTACCACTGGGGTGAGTTAGTTCCACCGTTCTGTTCGAACAATGGATGATTCCTTTATGTTTGGTCAACCAATCCATACCCAAAATAATATCTATCCCTTGTGAATCTATCACTATGAGGTTAGCAGTAAATACTACCCCATTAATGTCTAGGCTCACTTTGGGACACACTTGTCTTGTCCTTATTTCTCCACCTGGAGAGTTTACGGCTAACATATGGTTCATTTGTGTGGTTGCTAGGTCATGCTTCTTAACAAACCCTTGAGCAATGAACGAGTGGGTAGCACCAGAATCAAACAGCAGAGTTGCAAGGTGTAAATTGGCAGGAAACTTACCAACTACCACGTCGGGTGCCTCTTGTGCTTCCTCCAGGGTGACGTGGTTCACCCGTCCTCTCACTACATTCTGCTGTTGTGGCGGCGCAGGCTTCTTCTTTGGGCATTTATGGGCGTAGTGCCCCACTTCACCACAGCTGAAACATTGCACCCCAACCTTAGATGCTTGACCCTTGTTGTCTTGGGGTGGGTTTTGGGGTCCTTGCACTGCTGGTCGAGGTGGATATGCAGGGCGAGGCTGCTGCACAAACTGACGTGGCGGCTGTGCAGATGCTGCGGGAGGCCTGTAGTTTGGGTTGTACCCTCTTGGTGCTGAATAGGGTACCGCAGCACGGCTCATCTGCCCCGTAGGTTGCTGCATCATACGTGGGCGAGTGTTGCTCCCTGAGGCTTGATGTGACCACCCGGCCTTCCTCTTATTCTCATTTTCTAGGGCCTTTAGCTTCCTTTCTACCACAAATGCTCTGTCCACCATCTTTTGAAAACTTTCATACTCATTGGAGGACATGGCACACTGCATCTCTGCGGTAAGCCCTTCCACGAAACAATCTTGTTTCTGCTCATCAGTCTCTATGTCTCGTGGAGCATAACGGGATAGTTGAGTAAATTTAGTGAGGTATTCCCTCACCGTCATGTTTCCCTGCTGCAGTCCCAGAAACTCTTTCCTCTTGTTTTTGAGTTCACCTCTTGGGATGTAGTGGTTGCGGAAGCTACACTTGAACTCTTCCCAAGTGATGTTCTCAGGGTCATGATGGGCGGCCACGTAGGCGGTCCACCAATCAGCAGCAGGTCCCTGCAATTGATGAGAGGCAAACAGCACCCTCTCATACCCTTGGCATTGTATGATACTCATCTTGCTTTCAATAGTCTTCAGCCAATCATCTGCCTCCAGAGGTTCAGCAGCACTTGCAAACTTTGGAGGTTGAGTTCCTAGAAACTCACTCAACCTTGGTTGGCGTGGTGCAGCTTGTGGAGGTGGAACTTGATGCAAGTTGGCCACCACTTGAGTCAAGTTCTGGATGAGCTGATTTTGATTCTCCAGCATTTGGTGGAGAGGATCAACTTCTTCACGGCGACCACCCCGGTCCTGGCCTCCAGAAAGATGAGGGTTGCATGCCTCATCATTGTTGTTGGCGGGGTTGGCAGCACGTCCTTTTCCTCTTCCGGCCATCTGGCAGAATCAATCAAATGTTAATTTGATACCATTTAGTATCATCCTACTACTTTCATTTGTTGGTACTTTGAGGTGTTGAGGCTTTGTTAAAATTTTACGAGGGTTTATATCTCACATCAAATAAATGCACTCTTATTTCCTATGGGTTCACACACTAAAGCAAAACAATCTGAAGACGAGGCTGTGGACAATCGCTCATGGCTTCCACAACTCACGTCACACACCAAGCATTATCACACCATTAACTACGTCACGACTCGACTACTCGACCTCTTGCTAGCTAGGGGAAAGACTCTACACTACTCGTCCTCTTGAGCTGGCTCCTCGGGATCTTCCTCCTCATTTCGGCTACCTTCTGACTCTGCTTTGGGTGGGGAGGCTGCTGGTGGAGAAGTGCGACGACGCCTGATTGCTCGGCGATCCGGGGAGTCAGGAGTCCATGGATCACTCACGGTGACACACAGTTCATTCCCATCTCCTCTTTCTCTCGCCTTTAAGCAAGCTCGCAGCAACGCCTCCGTTTCCTTCAGGGTGTCTCGGACGCCCTGAAGCTCTTGTTGACACTCCTGCAGTCGAGTGCTGAGCATAGCAGCATCCTCCAAGCACAAGTCCATGTGCTCATGGGAAGTCCCTTGCTGCACCGGTGGGTACTTGTACTATGTGGTACCACTCTCACATTGGAGGACATACATGTACTCAGTTTTGTCCAAGTGGCGACGATAGATGTGACTCTGGCAGGTGATGGCCTCCCAGGTGACATCTCTCTCCGCGTCAACTTGTGTTGCTCGACAAGCTGGAGAATGGTGGATCTTCAGCAGCTGATTCTCGTGTATAATCCTCATCTCCGAACTCCATTCTTCCCTCTTCTCACGGATGGTCCTGGTGGAGTTATAGTGGATGATGAGCTTGCCCGTATTGCCTGCGGCCTCGAGCATACGTCGAAGACGGCGCAACAAGTCTCCTACTGCCAATCCATAGGAAAGGTACGTCACTGGACGACTCTCCTCTCTTTCGGCAAGGGCAACTACGGGAACTCTCCCTCCTGTGGACTTACGAGCGGTGCGAATCATGCGAACCATCTAAAACAAAAGAATTTAAAATTAGGTTAGATAAATTCTCAAACAAAAATCCTATTTTGAATGAAAATTGGGGTAAGATGAAGAAAATGACTCCTTTAATAACACTTTTCCACCCACACTTTGGAAAATAGTTTTTAAGAAAATAGGGCCCTTAAATACGTCCATTTCTACCTAGGTCCACGTTCCTACGGGCAACCTTGGCTCTGATACCACCTCTGTCACACCCGGTTTTTCCGAAGAACAACCGAGTGAATATCACATGTATGCCAGGATCATTTTCTCATACATGTGATGACAAATAGTGAAGCATCATTTATTACAAGCCAGGTGTCGAATATAAATAAGTCTTACATCGCAAATGTCTCAATGGACACTAATGCTTCATCACAAGTAAATAAACTAGCAGCGGAATATTATTCTTTTAGGGCTCCATCACAGGCGTTGCCCGGGGGTCTTCATGAACCTAAAAACCTTCCTCGGGTCCAAAGTCTTGGTCATTATACACCACCTCATTATCTTGACCTGAGCATCAATATAAACCAACAAATATGCAAGGTTGAGTACCAATGGTACTCAGCAAGTGTGGGAAAATTTTATCATGCATGGCTAGAACAAGGAAAGGTTGAACTCATGGTTAAAGCACTACGCAATTAATACCTATCACCTTAGCTTATTAAGCACCTACATTACTACACAGGTGAAATGGTCCCAATCTCCCATCCCATCATCATAACCAAATAACCATGACATCATTTCCAATGTTAAGCTCCCCGCTTAACTTCCAAAACCATCAATCCTCTAATCATGAATAAGTCCAGGCCGCTCTTAACCGTGAGCACGGCTGTCAAGACAGTTTTGACTCTGCAGAGTTTGTACCACTGTACCCACATGTAGTGATTTCATCCCCCGTTGCCGGGTGGACTAAAAGAACCTCCATTATGCCAGTGGCTACGATCCACATTCACACTTCCCAGGTGTGCAGCCAGGAGATCACTACAAAGCCTTTACAAAGGGATTCCCGACGAGCGTGGGCCCACTGAGGTTTCACCCCTAACAGCTTACAAGAGGCTCCAACCCCGCTGCAGTGGCCCCCTCTTGAGCCTTGCGGTTCATATGGTAGTCCAGCTGACACCTACTCCCCGCACCATCCAACACACCCATACTACGCCGGGGATACACCTAATTAATTGGCTAAGCTGCCCCATCTCAGCATGTGGTTGGCACTGTAAAGCCGGGTTACATGCTCCATGAACCGGTCCTTAGGATCCAGGCAAGTACTAAACACAAACCCAAGTCTCGTGCACCCAGCACACAACCAAAACATCCAACTTGCCTTGATCCCTACCTCTACATAACTCCCAATAGCTCATTCAAGAGTATGGTATATTAAACTGATGATCTCATGTCCCAAATATCCCATTCTAAGCATGGCTAAGCATATGCATGTAAATAAATGACATGACAAAATAAATCCCAACCCAAGCTTCAAGGAAACAAGGTAATGCAATTCTAGGGAAACTTCCTAGCATGGGTTTCATATTTAACTTGACAATGCAAATAATTCTATCTACACATCCTAGCATAGGATCAAAGTGGTCAAGGACACTTGCCTCCTTCTTGCTGCTCTTGAAATGGGTAGTCCTGATCTTGGAAATGAATAACTTGTTCTTGAACAGGTTCTACTTCATACCATCACACATAGCAAAAGAAAAACAACAATCATAAGACATAGTTCACACCTCTACTTCATACAAACCACACATTTCATATTTATGAAATTCATTCACCCTTATATGTGTTGTGGTTACTTTATAGGTGTTAAGTTGTGGCTTGCATGCACTTTTAACCATGTATATATGATTCCTACTTTTGTGTCCACATTTATACTTGCCTACAATGTGCCTTCACAACTTCTATCAACCCTAAACTGAATTCTTTGTATTTTAGAAACTCCATTTATCATTTACTAGCTTCTATATGTTCAGATTTATATTACTATGCATAATTGTATATTTTATTATTAAATTAGTAATACACATCACCTAAACAGATTAGGTTCTGGTCCTAAATAATTTAAAATCATATTTTGACCATGGCTTATGTTGTATACTATTTCATAATTATTTTTCCCTATTTTTCTATAACTATCCTTTACTTTAACAATGTGTCCCTAACCCAAATAATGTGATTAATGAAACAGATTCATATCAGCCCAAAAATATATTTTTATCTCACTCCAAAGTTTTCTAAGTACTGAGAAAGTTTTTAATTAATTTTGACAATTATGTTTGTCCCACTTTTTAATTTTTAAACACTAGTTACATATTCAATTTTCTAATTTAAATACTAAACAGGGTTAAAAAGTAAACTCACCCATCACAGGGTCTATAATATTATTTTCATAATTTCCAGGGGTCTAGCTACACTTAACCGAGGTGTTTTTCTTAATTTCTATTAAGTCCAGGGGCTAAAACTGATTTTTAAATGAATTTACATGATTTTCTGAAATTCCAGGGGCTAGATCTGAAGTTTCCGGGGCTAGCTCTCAATTTCAGAGAACCCCAGGGGGTAGCACGTAAGAACTCCAGCCTTTATAACGCGGGGTCGACGTGGACCGTCCGATTTTAAACCGACGGCTGAGATTATAACATCGAACCGGTAGGCGGGGATTTAAAGTCTACCGTGCGATTTAAAATAAACGGCGCACAAGCGGCCACGTCGCTCTGATCGAGCGCGGGCGGCGCTGCCGGCGGCGCACGGCGGCGGGAAGCGGCGAACTCGCCGGAAAGTTTCGGATCCGCGAGAATTCTACCTAGAACTGTGATCTTATGGCGTAGATCGGTAGAGGGGAGGTCAGGGATCTCACCTCGGGGGTTTTCTCGAGCTCGGGGGTCCTGGAAAGTGCTCTTCGGCGAGGTCCGAGGCAAAACCACGGCGAAGCTCGTCGGCGCTGAGTTTACACCGTAAGTCTTCGGGTTTTCTGCACCTGCAAAGTTCCCCGGAGGCGGTGGATCAAAACCAGCGAGTTAGATCAGAGTTTTTGAGCTTAGATCGGCCAGAATTCACCGGCGAAGTCTCGGTGCTCACCGGAGTGAAAATTGGCGATCGCGTGAGGAAAACTGATCGGATCGGTGGTTTTTATAGCCGGGGGAGGGCGGTGGGTCTGTTGTGATCGAGTTGGAGTCCGCTGGGACCGGAATTCGGCTGCGGGACGCGATTTCCCGATCGGTTGCGATCGCGCGCGCGGGAGAGAGTCCGGGGTCGCGGGGTTAGGGATGACATGTGGGTCCCACCCGTCAGCGAGGGGCAGCGCGGCGCGCGCGGGGGCGGGCTGGCGCGGGGTTTGCTGGGCCGGCTGGCTGTTTCGGCCCACTGGCCAGTTTTTTTTCCCGATTTCCTTTTTCTTTTTCCATTTCTTTTCTGTTTTGGGTATAATTTGAATTCCAGTTTGAATTTGAATTTTTGCAAAACATGCAACACGTCCAAAAATTTCTAAATTCCCCTCTGAACATGGTTTAGGGTTTTGAATCCAAATTTGGGTTTTGACTAAAAATTTGGGGTGTTACAACTTCGAATTGTAATGGGCGCCTTCTCCGGTCCGCATACTGTTTCTGACGGGATTGAGCGGCTTTTAGGTTCGCTTGAATTAGTCAAACCTTTTCTTCCGCGTTGTTGACAAGGTCAATCCCGAAGGTAACCCTTTCGCCAGACTCACACCAGTTCAATGGTGTGCGGCATTTTCTCCCGTATAGCGCCTCGTAGGGCGCCATCTTGATGCTGGCTTGGTACCCATTGTTGTACGAGAACTCGTCTAACGCCAAGTGATCATCCCAATTCTTGCCGTGGTCGATAGCGCAAGCTCGTAGCATGTCTTCTAGAATCTGATTTACCCGCTCGGTTTGTCCATCCGTCTGCGGGTGGTAGGCTGAACTACGGATCAGCTTCGTCCCCAAGGCAGCGTGTAGCTGCTCCCAAAAACGGGACACAAATAAAGTGCCCCGGTCCGATATGATGGTACGGGGTACGCCGTATAAGCATAGGATCCGTGAGATGTACAGTTCAGCGTACTTCTTGGCGTTGTAGTTGGTGTTGACCGGGATGAAATGGGCAACTTTGGTGAGCCGATCGACGATCACCCACACAAAATCATGTTTCTGTAAGGTGGTGGGTAAACCGACGACGAAATCCATGCTCACGTCCTCCCACTTCCAGGCAGGAATGCCCAGTGGTTGCAGCAGTCCCGGTTTCCGCATGTGGTCTGCCTTCACCCTTCGACATGTATCACACTTGGACACGTATTTTGCAGTCTCTCTCTTCATCCGTGTCCACCAAAACTTTCTTCTGAGTTCTTGATACATTTTGTTGCTGCCGGGGTGAATAGAAAATTTTGATAAGTGAGCCTCATCAAAGATTTTCTTCCGTAACTCCGGGTTTCGGGGTACGACGATCTGGTTCTTGAACCATAGGACGCCGTCTCCGTCCTTCCGGAAACGTTTCAACTCCCCACTGTCTATACGTCTCCACAAATGTGACATGCCCTTGTCATTCTTCTGGGCTGCCGCTATCTCTTCACGGATGGTGGGGATCAAACCTATGTTGTAGAGAGCTCCGTGTGGAATCACATGGAGTGGTGGTTCGCTCTCTTCCAATGGTGTGATGGTCAGATTATTGACGTGTGACTTGTGGCTCAGCGCATCTGCCACAACGTTTGCCTTGCCCGGATGATAATGGATCTCTATCTCGTAATCCTTTATCAGTTCTAACCATCTTCGTTGCCTCATGTTCAGCTCCTTCTGAGTGAATATGTACTTGAGGCTTTTTTGGTCGGTATATAAATGTACGAGGTTACCGAGTAGGTAGTGCCTCCACATTTTTAGTGCAAGTACCACGGCAACGAGCTCCAAGTCGTGAGTTGGATAATTTTGCTCATGGTTCCTAAGCTGCCGTGATCCATACGCGACCACTCTTCGGTCTTGCATCAGCACACATCCGAGCCCAATGCCAGATGCATCGCAGTACACATCGAACGGTTTTGTTGTGTCTGGCTGCGCCAAAACCGGTGCTGATGTCAGGTGCTTGACTAAAGCCTTGAATGCTGCTTCACATGCTGGACTCCAAACATATTTGGTAGCCTTCTTCAGCAGCTCTGTCATTGGCTTGGCAATCTTCGAGAAGTTCGGAATGAACCTCCGATAATATCCCGTGAGTCCGAGGAAACTCCGTACCTCATGAACAGTTCTCGGGGATTTCCAATTCAGCACTTGCGTGATCTTGCTCGGGTCCACAGCGATACCCTCTGCTGAGATGATATACCCGAGGAAAGGCACTTGCGATATCCAAAACTCGCATTTGCTGAATTTTGCGTATAACTTGTGATCCCGCAGCCGTTGCAATACTATACGCAGATGTTTCTTATGATCTTCCTCTGACTTGGAATATACCAGGATGTCGTCGATGAAGACCACGACAAACTTGTCCAGCTCCGGCATGAACACCGAGTTCATTAAATACATGAAGTGAGCTGGAGCATTGGTGAGGCCGAAGGACATGACCAGGTACTCATAAAGTCCGTACCTTGTCGAGAAAGCTGTCTTTGGAATGTCCTCCGCCCTTATCTTAATCTGATGGTACCCGGATCTTAAATCCATCTTGGAAAAGATCTTTGCTTCGACCAACTGATCAAACAACATGTCGATCCGTGGCAACGGGTACTTGTTCTTGATGGTTACGGCATTTAATGGACGGTAGTCCACGCAAAGCCGCAGCGTCTCATCCTTCTTCTTGACAAATAAAGCCGAACAGCCCCATGGCGAGGAGCTCGGCCTAATAAAACCCTTCTCCAGAAGGTCCGTGAGCTGAGTCTTCAGTTCAGCCAACTCCTTGGGCGCCATCTTGTACGGCCTTCGGGATATTGGCATGGTTCCTGGTGTAAGTTCAATCTTGAACTCCACCCCTCTATCGGGTGGCATTCCCGGTAAATCATCAGGGAATACATCAGGAAACTCCCGGACCACGGGAATGTCTTCCAATCTGATAGTTGTGGACTGATAGACACTTGAAAGTTTTATTTCTGGACTGTCCAGAAATAATGAGTGAGAACCGTGCACCTCTGAGTTTAAGTGCACGACTCGAAGGACGGTGTCTAAAACAGCGCCGTGATGGGTTAACCACGACATCCCTAGGATGACATCGACCTTCTGTCCCTCTAAGATAATGACAGACGTGGGGTACACTCTACCCGCTAAGCATAATGGTGCTTTGGAGACCATTACGCTTGCTGAAATCTTCCCACCCGGTGAACAAATTAAATATGGACTATCGGTGGGTAGTATTGGCAAACTGTGTTTAGCAATGAAAGCTTGGCTAATAAAATTATGCGTGGCGCCTGAATCAAATAGTACTATAGCGGGATGCTGGTGGAGTTGGAACATACCCGCAAGGATTGGCTCGCCCTCCGGCACGTCCTCAATGGCAAGTTGGTGGACTGTGCCGGGCCTAGGGTTTGCCCGCCGCGCATTAGTAGGGTTCCGGGGTTGATTCCTCCCCAGAAACTGTGGTGCCACTCCGCCGCCTTGCCTCTCCAGGCAACTGCTCGCGAAGTGTCCTGGACGACCACACTTGTAACATGTGGCCGCTGCTGGTGGAGTACTCGGTGGACGAAAGCCTGGCATGCGTTGCGGAGGTGCAAACGCACGCGGCATCGCCCGCTGCTGCTGTTGTTGTTGCGGTGGTACTGGCAGTGCCAGCCGGAATGCCGGCGAAGAATACGGCCGACTGCAGAACGGCATCGACCGCTGTGGTGGCTGCCAGCGTGGACCTGATGGTGGGCGATTCACCATCCGAAACTTCTGAGAAGGACCGCCTCCTTCTCCGCTGCTCTGTGGCGCGCTTCGCTTTCGCTCTGCCGCCGCTAACTCCTTGCCAGAGTCCTCCTGAACAATCGCAGCATCAATGATGTCGTTGAGGCTGCCTCGATTGAACATCGCCAACTTGTCCTTCAGGAGCGGGTTAAGCCCCTGGTAAAAATGGTCTCGCCGCTTCTCGTCTGTATCCGCGTGATACGACGCGTAGAGCGCGAGATCGTTGAACGCTCTGGAGTATTCCATCGCGTTCCGGCTCCCTTGTTGCAGGTGTAGGAACTCCTGCGTCTTCCTCTTCATCAGACCTGGCGGTATATGATAGGCCCTGAAGGCCGTCCGGAACTCCGCCCAGGTCGTCACTCGGTCGGTGGGCTGTGAAGCACAGAAGTTGGCCCACCACGCGCTCGCGGATCCTTGGAGCTGCTGGACCGCGAACTGAGTCTTGCGCTGCTCGCTGAATTGGAGCAGCCCGAACTTCATCTCTATGGCGCGGAGCCAGTTGCATCTCTATGGCGCGGAGCCAGTTGTCCGCGTCAAGTGGTTCATCCGCCCTTGAGAATACAGGGGGATGAGTCGCCAGGAAGTAGGAGTAGGAGCTCTGTTGGCTCCTCACGATCTTGACGTCTCTCTGGGCGAGACGTATTGGCGATGAGAGTCTGCAGCAACTCTTGTGCTGCTGATGCGAGCCCGCCATTGCCGCGACAATGTCGGCCAATGTAATCGTTGGTAGTGGCGGTGGCGGTGTTTGCTGTTGCTGTTGCTGCTGCTGTCCCGAGGAGTCCTCGGGAGGTGGTTGGGAGGTCTCTCCCCCTTGACTGGTACCCCCAACGTCAGGGTTGGCACGAGTACGCGTCATTCTGAAATTCAAAACAGCAGCAATTAGCACATGTCTTACTTAAAATTCCATACGCAACAGTAGGTATTGAAGTGAAACATGATTAATTTGCACAACATTCACATATATTGATAAAGCATAAACTTTATACAAGATACATTATTCTCGGATCTCCGAGAAGTCGTGCTCATGTCGTCACTACCTATACATACGCTACTGTCTACACGACATGTCACCGATTACAAAAGTTGGGTTACGCTACCCTAGCTGCCCTACTTGGCAACCGTAACCCCCTACTCGGAGTAGAACTCGACCTCCTGTGGGTCGTCCTCCTCCGGTACCTCTGCTGGTGGCTCAGGGTCTACCACCTCTTCTCCCATTCCAGGTTCTCCCATGGCTGGAAGACCCAAGACTACCAATACGCCCAATACCGGGGGCACGAGGTCCTGCAAGGCATGCACCTCGTCCATAGCTTGGTTGTAGTCCTCTTCCCAGCCTTGGCCTTCCTCGATAGCATCGTCCCGCTCCTGAGCAAGGTCCTCATTCTGCTGGGTTAGGGTCTGCACCAGCTCTTGCAACGCCGCGATGTCAACACGGCTCTTCTTCTTTGCCTTCTTCAGACGACGCAACTGATTGTGTTGTTCATTCAGTCGCTTGATCGTCGGAAGGAGCACATTGCAGAGTACGCTGTGAGCACTCTCGAAATGATCTCCACGGCTTGTGCTCTCCTTGAGCTTGGTGGCGAGATGCTCCGTATGAACAGCTTGGCTGTCCATCACAGCGTTTCCCGCCCTCATTTGGAGGCTGAGATTTGCCTCCGCGGGGTTGTACCTTGGGCAACTCGGGTCTGTTGCCTCCAGGTACCTCTCTTCCCACACATGCTGAGCTCGTCCCTCCACCGGAACGAGTGCGTATGGTGTGCCCTCCATAGCCTGCACGTGCAGTTGGCAGAAACGTGACATAGTATCGCGGGCTGCCACTTGCCACATCCCTTCCGGTTGTCTTCCTCTCACCGTGACGGTGAATGGCACCCAACCGGGTGGCTTAGGTCCTGCAGGAACCTCGACATGGATCGTCCACGTCTTGTTCCCCTCTTCGCCTTCTTCCTTGGCGAAGTATTGCGGCATCTGGTTGTACCCGAAATATTGGAGCATTTGCCACAATGCTTCCGGGTAGCCGCTACGGTCAGAACAGTGGGAAGCCACCCACCAGTTCTCCAACTGTTTATCTGCTGCCATCTGTAAAAATATATTTGAGAATTGTCAAATATTTATTTAAACAGTAAACCCCTGAGTTATAACATAAAACATGTCATTGAACCCATAAAACTTGGAAACATAGTTCAAATTTTAAACAAATTTGACTGCTGATCTGCTGTTCCCATGACAGCCTTGACCAGTCTCCATATCAACCTGATTTAGGCCATGTTAAAGGCAAACCAATTATGGAGCTCAACATCAAAGTTAAAGTTAACTTCAATAGCTTTCCAGAAAGTATTTGGTTGGCCTAATATCTGTCCTGGTTCAAAAGTTATGAGATGTCAAAGTTAACAGAATTTCTGGAATCAATTGGACAGCACCTCCCTGCTTTAGGTACTGAATTGATCCAAGAATCCCAGTTAATTCTGTTCCCAATCTAACAAAACTTTCTGTTACAAAGTCGTAACCCATCTCATAAGCTTTCCAGAAGTACCTCATTTCCTATTTTTGGATTTTTAAGCAGGAAGTTATGCTTAATTTACAGAGAGTTTACAGAGAGTCTTTGCTCTGTCCTGTTTTCTGGACAGTTTCAACTCTACTGCATTTTTCGAGTGGTTAAGGGATGAAACACCTCTGGACCTCAACAGAAGAGTTGTAAAGATCTTCCAACGCTTTCCAGAAATGTATCATACGACCCCAACCTCGAAAGAACTCAACCTATAACCTCTGATTAACTTCAGCCTTGATTCAGCTGAAAACAGAGTGCTCTGTCCTTAACATCCTATAAGTTGAAAGCTTGTTAACTTTGAATATCCTGTTCAAGGGAAGGAGTTACATCAAGTTTTACTACTTTGGATCAAAACCTTCCAGTTTTTACAATGAAGTTGTTTATTTAGTTGGGTGTGACGTCGATGCGTCACCAGATTTTGTCGGTACTACGTCCTCACAAAGAAAAACCTATACCGGACTTAGCCGGCTTCGTTATTTCAGTGGCACTAAACGTCACTCGCACACGGATGCTACACGTCTACCGTTTCGTGGTCAGGCTACCTGCAGAAACTCAAACAATCATCAGACTCGGCTGCACACCGAGCCCGGAATCCATACAGTTGGTACACCCGGCCGTCATCACTCGCCCGGATGTTCTCAAGCCAAACACGCCTTGAGTTACGTGTTCACGTTTCAGACCACGTGACGGGGTCTCCCATGTTGCACCACGCACGCCAGGGACAGACGTTGCTCGAATACCCCAAACGACATGAAGAGTCGTAGAGGATACTAAAGCGGGTCGGGTTAACTGCCACCCGTGGGGCTCCACCCTTCAGCTTGTGCGCACTGGTGGACAGCGCTTACGTGCACCCCCCAAGACATGAACGTCCCGGGATGCACGATTTTCCGACATAACAAATAGGTTAATAAGCCACTTTCTATATACTAATAACATCCTTATATGGGCTACTAACTCGTTCCTCACTGGATTTTTGAAAAAGAAGACCTTTGTACTGTGTTAAACCTCAAGCGAGCTCTGATACCACGCTGACACGACCCCATTGGTCCTGTCGAGCCAGGATCACGCTGAGGGGTGCTGCGTTGCACAGCACCGTATAACACACGTCAAAGGTGCAAAGCGGAAGCGGAAGTTTTATTACATAAACAAGTTTATGAACATGTTTACATCAAAATAAGTTCAGTCTACACTCGCGGGCGTAGACTAAGCATCAAGTGCACATTCAGCCCTCGAACGTGTCCTTGCTAGCACACACGCACACTAACTCTGCGGCGTGCACGACTCCCACTCGACGGGGTTCCCCTCCTGGGGTTCCGTCTCCTCTTCGGGAGTCCCTTCCTCATAGAACCCTGCAAAAGCTTCAAACACAAGCAGTGAGCACGAAGGCTCAGCAAGTCTGACCCGTCTCACCTAAACATGGAACTTCTACATGAGGGTAATGGGTTGCATGAGGTAAAAATCAGTTGCAAGGACTCGCATAATTAGTAGAACCTTACTTTCAAGTTTTACCAGCAGGTTGTGGAGAACCTTACGCTAAGGCACATGAGAGAGCCGCAATCAAACAAGAAACGCATTTCTCTCATGTACTTTGCCCAAAGTTGAAAAGAACTTTAATTAGCTCTAAGCTACAGCATATCATTAACAATCAATGTCCAGCTTTCAATCAGCAACATTTTAACATGTAACTAGCCTGTTCTTTCTACGTCACAGTACAGTGAACAAGTGGTACTCACTGACCGCGAGGGACGGCGATTATAATCGATTTACACCTGCAGGGTTACCCGAACAACACGTCACGTACGCCCGTACTTGATTTTGCCTACAACAACCATCACGGACGCCGTACGCGACTACCTTTCACCCGTTAGCCAAATATTGAACCGGTCCCATTGTCCTGAGCAAGAGGTCTCTGCACGCGCATCTCCGTGCCGCCAGCCGATTTACACCTCAAGCTCTCAACCTACCCTCTGAACGACGGGCAATGCCTCAATAACCATCTACCCGAGTTACATCAGTTTCCCGGTTCCCATACAGCCGGTAGGTCTTCGGTACTGTTCTAGCTTGTTCAACAGGCCCGCACACGGCTCGGTCCTCAATCGACACAAGCGGAGCTACAGCACACAGGCCCCAAAGTCCTGCTGCCCTTACTCTCCGCTCGGTCTCATTTTCTTGCCATGTGTATCATGTGCTATCTCTACCCGAGCAATGTGCCTCTAGCCTATTCTCGCGAGTAGTTCCAACTACTCGACTTGTACCGAATCCTACTCTATCCTAGCAATGCAGTGGCTAACGGGGTTTGCAATCCTAAACCCAACCCATGGTTCTCTTGGCTATGCAGTGGGGCTTCCAAACAAGACTCTAATGCACAGAATAAAGGAAACAAGTATGTGCTCAAAACAATAAAAATTTGTAAAAAGGTTAATGCAAACCGGAGCTTGCCTTGCTGCTCTTGGTCGTAGGCTAGCTGTTCCTCCGGAGTAACGAAGTCTAGGACTTCGGGTTCCTCCTCGACCTTAGCGACTACATGATATAAGAAACATATGTATCAATTTAAATGCATTTGTATTAACTTTGAAGTTGTGAAGTCTATAACCCTTGCTAGACAGACCTAATGACTGTGAAACTTTTACTATGGCTTGGTTACAACCTAAACAGAGACTTGGTCAAGTTTTAGTTGCAGCAAAGCTCATTTGAGCCCTCCACAATTAATTATGTCCTTGACCTTAATTGGAACTCTTAGGGTGTTCTAGGAATTTTCATTAAACAAACTATGACTTTCTGAAAACTGGATTTTCAGAGGGTTCTAATGGATTTGGTCTCACTTAATTTGGAAGTCCCTAACTAAAGATATGAGCTAAACAATTTCAGAGAAAGTTCTGAAAATGTTTCTGAACATTTTCTATTTTCTCTGGAACAGTTTCACTAATCACACCATTAGATGGATCAGATGAGCTAAAATGGATCTGAAATTTTTATGGTAGTTCAGGGATATTTTGGTGAACATCCCAGCAAAATTTCAGGATTTTCCCCCAAAGGATCTTCCAGTTAAAATTCCTAACATTTTAAACTTTGAGGAATTAATTCTGGAGAAATAAGGAATTTCATGAAGTGAAACTTGATTTTCTGGAAAGTACTCAGAGAGATGAATCCAGCAAAATTTGGTTCACTAAAGTTGGAGCTTTCTAGCCAAAGTTATGAGGATTTGAAGTTTGAAGGAAATCTGAAAATCGGGGAAAAGTTCAAACTCGCGCGTGGGCCCAGGAGACACGCGTCGCACGCCGAGGCGACAGCACACCGCGGCCCACAATGATTTTACGCGCCAGCACACCCGATCCCGGCCGCAGCCGGATCCCGATTGAAAATATCTCCCGCTGACAGCTGGGGTCCACCCCCTTCTTCAACCTCGCGACACCCGCGCCCCGCCGCCGAGGGATCTCGCCGGAGAGCTCGCCGCCGGCTGCTGTACAGCTCCAAACTTCTCGATCCTGGCCGCCCCTGCCTACTTTTACTCGGGGAACAGGATCCGAGGGTCAGCTGCTCATGACAACGGCCGGAGCATGGTCGGCGACGAGCCGCCACCTCGGAATGACTTCGGTCATGTCGGCTGACTTCTCTAGCACCTCAGCTACTTGGGAAATCGGTTGGGGAGCATCAGTGGACCTCAGAGAAGGTCGACATGAGCTCGAGGCAGCTCGGGGAAGGCCCGAAATAGGTCCTCACCGTGCGCCCGATGCCGCCCGTTCGTTCCGCCATTAGTAGACCTCAAATTACGCCGGGCACAGAGGTTCTCCGGACCAGAGTTGTGAAGGCAACTTGTGTGTTACCGTGTCTAGCTCGTGTGAGAGCGGCCTGAGGCCCTCTAATCCTTTCTAGAGCACGAATTAAACAGAATCGTACCCGAAGGTCGTTCTGCACACAGAAAGGGGAAAAGTGGAAATTTGCCGCCGGTGAGCAACCACTCGAGCTGTGGCTCGGGGATGAGCAGCACCGGTCACCCGCGCGTCCAATGGTGCCTTGGCTCGGGCGTGGCAACGCCCTGGTTGGGCTGTCCACGAGAGCCCGAGGTGCGGCGGTTCCAAGTCCCGAATTTGATCTTTCGGCACAACCGATATCAATCGGTTTCAACCGAATTCTAGCAACGGGAAGGACGGAGGAAGGTCTCTAGTACCTTGCTGGGGCTCTGGAGTGGAAGGAGGGAGCTGCGATCGGCGTCCTCCGATCATGTCCGAGCTGCGGAAGTTTTCGGCCGGTGCTGAGTTCTTGCGGGGAAGAACGGCGGTACCTCGGCCGAGGAGGGGGCAGGCGCCTTAAGAAGGCTCTGCACCGCCTCATGCCCGCGCGTGGGCAAGCAGCTGGTGGCGCGGCAGCTGGCCTCGGTGGCGATCACCGCTGCGGCTCGGCGACCCGAGTGAAAAAGTCTCAGTCGGTTTGATCTGAGCAGTGGCTGACATGTGGGTCCCACCTCCAGTTTTAACCTCTGAAATTTACTCCTAATCACTGTTGTAAACAGTGAACCCCATACTACCCTTGGCAATTCAAATTATTCACCCATGAGCCATTTGAATTGATCAAAGTTCAAATGAGGTTTGGTTTGAATGAATTTCAGCACAAGTTCAGTTTGAAATTCAAATAAAGTCTGAATTTCTCCCGCTTAGCTCATGTAAAGATCAACTCCAAATGGAGTGAAAATTGGTGTGTGAGCCTCACAAAAATGTGCTGAGTAAGAATATGCCTTCCACTTTTAAATTCTTGGGATAAAAACAGTTTGAATTTTAATAAGGTTTCAAACTGCCCTCTTCCTAACTATACCCAAACTGACCTCAAAAAGGTTTTGAATTTGGGTGAAACTTGGCAGGGACATCCTTAGTAAAGTGTAGGAGTTTTCATATGTCCAGCCCATCTATATCACATGTGGGAAATACCACTTTTGCAATGTGTAAGTTTGTTCTCTAATGAGCATGTTGATAATTGTTACTTGCTCTTCATTTGTGTTCATCATTCTTCCTCAAATGAGGTGTGTGGTGTGGTGATGAACACTGCAAATGTGTGTCAAAAACTGAGGCCCTTACAGATCTAGGCAAGACTGGGTTTGTGAATGTGGTAGCATGAGATGGTGGTTTACTTGCCGTAGATCTAAGGATCGGTTCATGCATGCACATGCCAGAATAACAGTGCCACCACAAGGCCATGTATGGGTGCGGCTTAGCTGAGTAATTAGGTGGCAATGGGAGTCGAGTGATGACTGCCCTGGGAACTGCATGGCACAAGAGGGGGCCCGTGGGTGGGAGAATTGGAGATTCTAGCCTGCCGGTGAGACCTTAGTGAGTCCATACATCTAGTAGCCCCTTTGTAAAGGCTATTTTGTGATCTCTAGGCCATACACCGATGGTTGTGTACTGGTATAATGGAGGTTCTGCAGTCGCCGACGGGTGAAGAAATCACAAACTTGTGGGTAAAGAGGTGCAAACTCTGCAGAGTCTTAAAACTATCATGATAGCCGAGCTTACGGTCACGAGCGCCTGGCCAACTTCCATGATTAGTTGGGATGGTCATTGGATATGGTTATTGGTTATGGTTTTGGAAGGTTTTGTTTTTGGTTTACGGGACTGTTGAGTCCGGGTGATGAGATGGGTTGCATGACTGTTGAGTCATGGCAACAAGATTGGTCTCGGTGTGAGACTCGAAGTTGTTTATGAGATGAGATGGTAGCGAATAAGAGATGGTATTCGTGAGATGGTAGCGAATACGAGGAGGTATTCGTGAGCAAGAATGAGGTTGATTGGATGTGACATGGAAGGTAATGAGCATAATGGAGGTATGATTGGTATTTTAATATAAGTTGGGATTACATTCGCTTAAGATGAGTTACTGTTTTATCATGGTTTTGATAAATAACTTTGCTTTCCGCAATGAGCCTTTTTATACCTACCTTGTTATGAGCTACATATCATATTTTCCCACACTTGCTGAGTACATCATTGTACTCAAACTTGCATTATTATTTCATCATCAGCAGCAGGAGAAGATTACTATGAAGAACAAATGGAGCATTAGGCGTGTGATCTGTTCTCAACCTTGCCTGTGGGGGTGGAGTAGAGATGGAGTCATTGCTGCCTAGAATTTGCTTCCGCATTAGTTAAATTGCTTCTGCATTAGAATAAAGACTTCCGCTGCATAGAAATAAGACTTTCTCTGTTTGCATGAGTCCAAGACTCATGAGATATTGTAATAAACTCTGTTATTCGTGGTAATATATAATCTGAATTCAGTTTGTGGAACATATGCGTATGTGTGATGAACATCCTGGCACACATATGCATTAGTTCTCAGTTCCATGGTTTTCCACAGAATTGACGGCGTCACAACGAGTCATTCTGAAATTCGAAACAGCAGCGATCAGCACATGTCATACTTAAAATTCCATATGCAACAGTAGATATTGAAGTGACGCAAGAATAATTTGCACAACATTCACATATATTGATAAAGCATAAACTTTATACAAGATACATCATTCTCAGGCTTCCGAGAAGTCGTGCTCATGTCGTCGCTAGCTATACATACTCTACTGCCTACACGATATGTCACCGATTACAAAAGTTTGGGTTACACTACTCTAGCTTCCCTACTCGGCCACCGTAACCCCCTACTCGGAGTAGAACTCGACCTCCTGCGGGTCGTCCTCCTCTGGTACCTCTGCTGGTGGCTCCGGATCTACCACCTCTTCTCCCATCTCGGGTTCTCCCATTGCCGGAAGACCCAAGACCACAGGTATGCCCAATACCGGAGGTACGAGGTCCTGCAATGCATGCACCTCGTCCATGGCCTGGTTGTAGTCTTCTTCCCATCCTTGCCCTTCCTCAATAGCGTCGTCCCGCTCTTGAGTAAGGTCCTCAATCTGCTGGGTTAGAGTCTGCACCAGCTCTTGCAACGCCGTGATGTCAACATGGCTTTTCCTCTTCTCCTTCTTCAGACGATGCAACTGATCATGCTGTTCGTTCGGTCGCTTGATCGTCGGAAGGAGCACATTGCGGAGTGCGCTGTGAGCGCTCTCGAAATGGTCTCCACGGCTTGCACTCTCTTTGAGCTTTGCGGCAAGACACTCCATATGAACAGCTTGGCTGTCCATCACGGCCTTTCCCGCCCTCGTCTGGAGGCTGAGGTTCGCCTCCGCGGGGTTGTACCTTGGGCACCCCGGATCGGTTGCCTCCCGGTACCTCCTTTCCCACACATGATGAGCCCGTCCCTCCACCAGAACAAGCGCGTATGGAGTGCCCTCCATCGCTCTCACGTTTAGCTGGCAGAAACGTGACATGGTGTCACGGGCTGCCACTTGCCACATTCCCTCGGGTTGTCTACCTCTCACCGTGACGGTGAACGGCGCCCACCCGGGTGGTGTAGGTCCTACAGGAACCTCGACATGGATTGTCCACGTCTTGTTCCCTCCTAGCCTTCTTCCTTGGCGAAGTACTGCCGCATCTGGTTGTACCCGAAATATTGAAGCATCTGCCTCAATACTTCCGGATAGCCGCTGTGGTGAGAACAGTGAAATTCCACCCACCCGTTCTCGAACTGTTTATCCGCTGTCATCTGTAAAATGTATTTGAGAAATGTCAAATATTTGTTTGAACAGTAAACCATTGAGTTATAACATAAAACATGTCATTGAACCCATAAAACTTGGAAACATAGTTCAAATTTACACAAATTTGACTGCTGATCTGCTGTTCAACATGACAGCCCTGACCAGTTTCCATTTCAACCTGATTTAGGCCAGGTTACAGGCAGAACCAAATCTGGAGCTCAACATCAAAGTTATTGCTAACTTCAATAGCTTTCCAAAAAGTATTTGCTTGGCCTAATATCTGTCGGGTTCAAAAGTTATGAGATGTCGAAGTTAACTGAATTTCTGGAGAAAATTGGACAGTACCTCCCTGCTTTAGGTACTGATTTGATCGAAGAATTCCAGTTAATTCTTCTCCCAATATGACAAAACTTTCTGTTACAAAGTTGTAACCCATCTCGCAATCTTTCCAGAACTACCTCATTTTCTATTTTTAGATTTTTATGCAGGAAGTTATGCTCAATTTACAGAGAGTGTTTGCTCTGCCCTGTTTTCTGGACAGTTTCAACTCTACTGCATTTTTCGATTGGTTAAGGGTTGAAACACCTCTGGACATTAACAGAAAAGTTGTAAAGCTCTTCCAAAGATTTCCAGAAATGTATCATATGACCCCAACCTCGAAAGAACTCAACCTCTAACCTCTGATTAACTTCAGCCTTCTATCAGCTGAAAACAAGGTACTCTGTCCTTACTAGCTTATAAGTTGAAAACTTGTTAACTTTGAATATACTGTTTAAGGAAAGGAGTTACATCAAGTACTCTGTCGTCAGACTCGGCTGCACACCGAGCCCGGTATCCATACAGTTCGTACACCCGGCCGTCATCACTCGCCCGGATGTTCTCAAGCCAAACACGCCTTGAGCTACGTGTTCACGTTACTGACCACGTGACGGGGTCTCCCAAATTGCACCACACATGCCAGGGACAGACATTGCTCGAGTACCCCAAACGACATGAAGAGTCGTAGAGGATATTAAAGCGGGTCGGGTTACCTGCCACCCGTGGGGCTCCACCCTTCAGCTTGTGCGCACTGGTGGACAGCGCTCACGTGCACCCCCCAAGACATAAAGCGTCCCGAGATGCACGATTTCCTGACATAAGCAAATAGGTTAGTATGCCACTTTCTATACACTAATAACATCCTTATATGGGCTACTAACTCGTTCCTCACTGGATTTTTTGAAAAAAGGACCTTTTTAGTGCGTTAAACCTCAAGTGAGCTCGGATACCAACGCTGACACGACCCCCACGGTCTTGTCGAGCTAGGATCACGCTGAGGGGCGCTGCGTTGCACAGCACCGGATAACACACATCAAAGGCATAAAGCGGAAGCAAAGTTTTATTACATAAACGAGTTTATGAACATTTTTACAACAAAATATGTTCAGTCTAAACTCACGGGCATAGACTACGCATCAAGTTCACGTTCAGCCCGTGAATGTGTCCTTGCTAGCACGCACGCATACTAACACGGCGGCATGCACGACTCCCACTCGACGGGGTTCCCCTCCTGGGGTTCCGTCTCCTCCTCGGGAGTCCCTTGCTCATAGAACCCTGCAAAAGCTTCAAACACAACCAGTGAGCACGAAGGCTCAGCAATACTGACCCGTCTCTGCTAAACATGAAACTTCTACATGAGGGGTAATAGGTACATGAGGTAAAATAAGTTGCAAAGGACTCGCCTAATTAGTGGAACCTTACTTTCAAGTTTTAGCAGTAGGTTGTGGAGAACCTTACGCTAAGGTACATGAGAGAGCCGCAATCAAACAAGAAACACATTTCTCTCATGTACTTTGCCCAAAGTTGGAAAGAAATTTAGTTAGCTCTAAACTACAACAAATCATCAACAATCAAAGTCCATCTTTCAATCAGCAACATTTTAACTTGTAACTAGCCTGTTCTTTCTATGTCACGGTACAGTAAACAAGTGGTACTCACTGACCGCGAGGGACGGCGATTATAATCGATTTACACCTTCAGGGTTACCCGAATAACCCGTCACGTACGCCCGTACTCGATGTTGCCTACAACAACGATCACGGACGCTGTGCGCAACCACCTTTCGCCCGTTAGCCAAATATTGAACCGGTCTCATCGTCACGAGGAAGAGGTCTCTGCACACGCATCTCAGTGCCGCCAGCCGATTTACACCTCAAGCTCTCAACCTACCCTCTGAACGACGGGCAATGCCTCAATACCCAGCTAAACGAGTTACATCAGTTTCCCGGTTCCCATATAGCCGGTAGGTCTTCGGTACTGTTCTAGCTTGTTCAACAGGCCGGCACACGGCTCGGTCATCAATCAACACAAGCGGGGCTATAGCACACAGGCCCCAAAGTCCTGCTGCCCTTACTCTCCGCTCGGTCTCATTTTTCTCGCCATGTGTATCATGTGCTATCTCTACCCGAGTCGAGTGCCTCTAGCCTATGCTCGCGAGTAGTTCCAACTACTCGACTTGTACCGAATCCTACACTATCTTAGCATTGCAGTAGCTAAACGGGGTTTTCAATCCTAATCCCAACCCATGGTTTTCTTGGCTATGCAATTGGGTTTTCAAACAAGACTCCAATGCAAGAAATAGTGGTACTCAAGTAAGTGCTCAAAACAATAAAAATTTCTAAAAAGGTTAATGCAAACTGGAGCTTGCCTTGCTGCTCTCGGTCGTAGGCTAGCTGCTCTTCCGGAGTAACGAAGTCTAGGACTTCGGGTTCCTCCTCGACCTTAGCGACTACATGAGATACAAGTATATGTGTTAATTTAAATGCATTTGATTTGAATTAAACTTGTGAACCTTGTAAGTCTCACTAGAAAGACCCACTGACCCTGATATTTTTTCCTGTGGCTTGGTTACAACCTACACAGAGACTTGGTCAAGTTTTAGTTGCAGCAAAGCTCATTTGAGCCCTCCACAATTAATTATGTACTTGACCTTAATTGGAGGCTTTAGGGTGTTCTAGGGATTTTCATGGAGCAAGCCATGACTTTCTGTAAACTAGATTTTCAGAGGGTTCTAATGGAGTTGGTCTCACTTAATTTGAAGGTTCCTAGCTAAAGATATGAGCTAAACAATTTCAGAGAAATTCTGAAAATGTTTCTAAACATTTTCTATTTTCTCTGGAACAGTTTTGTTAATCACACCATTAGGTGGATCAATTCAGCTCAACTGGATCTGAAATTTTTATGTTAGTTCAGGGATATTTTGGTGAACATCCCAGCAAAATTTCAGAATTTTCCTCCAAAGGATTCTCCAGTGAAAATTCCAAACAGTTTAAACTTTGAGGAATTAATTCTGGAGAAATAAGGATTTTCATAAAGTGAAACTTAATTTGCTGGAAAGTACTCAGAGAGCTGAATTCAACGAAATTTGGTTCACTCGATTTGGAGTTTCCTAGCCCAAGTTATGAGGATTTGAAGTTTGAATGAAATCTGAAATTTGGGGAAAAGTTTAAATCTGCCGGTGGGTCCACGGTACACGTGTCGGAAGCTGGAGTGATGTCACACCGGGGTTTTTGCGCGCCAGCACACCAGATCCGAGCCGCAGACTGATCCCGATTTAAAATCCGAGCCGCTGACAGACGGGACCCACCCCTTCGTCTACCTCTCGCCGCCCGCGCTCTTCCGCCGCGATACCTTGCCGGAGAGCTCGCCGGCAGCCCCTGTGGGGCTCCAAACTTCATGATTCTGGCCGCCCCAGCCTACTTTCACTCAGGGAACATGATTCCGGTCTCAGTTCGTCCTGAAAATGGCCGGCACCTGGTCGGCGACGAGCGGCGGCCTCGAGAGAACTTCGGTCGTGTCGGCCGACCTCCCTAGCAACTCAATCACTCGAGCAACCGGTCGGGGAGCATCAATGGACCTTCGGGAAGGTCGACATGAGTTTGAAGTAGCTCAGGGGAGGCCCGATGTAGGCCCTCACTGTGATGCCCTCAATTCCATAGAAAACCACGGAACCGAGAACTAATGCATATGTGTGCCCAGGATGTTCATCACACATACACATACGTTCCACAAACTGAATTCAGATTATATATTACCACAAATAACAGAGTTTATTACAATACCTCATGAGTCTTGGAGTCATGCTCACAGCGGAAGTCTTATTTCTAATGCGGAAGCAATTCAACTAATGCGGAAGCAAATCTAAGCAGAAGTGGCTCCATCTCTACTCCCTCCACAGGCAAGGTTGAGAACAGATCACACGCCTCAATGCCCCGCGTGGTCTTCATAGTAGGCTTCTCCTGCTGCTGATGATGAAGTAATAATGCAAGTTTGAGTACAATGATGTACTCAGCAAGTGCTGGAAAAACACATGATATGCAGCTCATAAACAAGGTAGGTATAAAAAGGCTCATTTGAAGAAAAGCAAATTTATAAATGCATGATAAAACAACAACTTAACTTTAAATGAATGTAATCCCATCGTGTATTAAATTACCAACATACCTCCATCGCTTTCCATGTTCCACCCGAACATTAGCCAACCTCATTCTTACTCACGAATACCTCCCCGTATTCGCTACCATCTCACGAATACCACCCCGTATTCGCTACCATCTCATCTCATAACACAACCTCGCCTCACACTGAGACCCATCTCATGTCATGATCCAACAATCATGCAACCATCTCATCACCCGGACTCAACAGTCCCAATCCAAAACTATGACCAAACCAATAACCATAACCAAAAACCTTCCCTTTAACCATCCCAACTAATCATGTCAGTTTAGCCAGGTGCTCGTGACCGTAAGCTCGGCTATCATGATAGTTTTATTAACTCTGCAGAGTTTGCACCTCTTTACCCACAAGTTTGTGATTTCGTCACCCGTCGGTGACTGCAGAACCTCCATTATAGCAGTACACAACCGTTGGTGTATGGTCAGGAGATCACAAAATAGCCTTTACAAAGGGGTTACTAGATGTATGGACTCACTAAGGTTTCACCGGAAGGCTAGAATCTCCAATTCTCCCACCCACAGACCCCCTCTTGTGCCATGCAGTTACCAGGGCAGTCCTCACTCGACTCCCATTCCCTGCGCTTTGCACAGTCCATAACAATCTAGCAACTTACCTAATTACTCAGCTAAGCCGCACCCATACTTGGCCTTGTTGTGGCACTGTTATCCTGGCATGTGCATGCATGAACCGGTCCTTAGATCTATGGCAAGTAAACCACCATCTCAAGCTACCTCATTCACAAACCCAGTCTTGCCTAGATCTCCCTCCGATCCATGTCCTTTATTAACATCAGTTTCTCATTATCATTACGAGTGCAGTTAGCTAGACACATCTATCTCGCTTCCCAATCCCATGGACTCAGCGAAGCATAAAGAAAAAACCATACCCGATTCATAAACTTCCCAGGCGACAAGGGTGGATTAACCAAAACTAGTAAACTCCTATAAAAGGTTTCCCATCATGTTTGACTCAGCACACACACCTTTTCGCAAACAGAATAGTTTTACCCAAAACATAGGATCAACATGGTCAAGGAGCACTTGCCTTGTTCTTGCGGTTCCGGTTGTTCTTGGATCTCAAAACCTGGTTGCTGCAGTTCGTCGTAGACAGCTCCCTGAGCTTGTCCTGCCAGGTAGGATCTCGTGCATACAAGATTCACAGCAATCAATATCATGCACAAACCTTAAACTAGATGCGATGATGCATATGCATGCTATCCTACGGCTTGTATGGACAGAGGTGTTCGAATCAAAGGTGGACGTGGCAATGATCTTGTCTCCTGATCATCAAGTGATCTGTCCACGAGAAGGCTTCTGTTCGAAAGGAATCAAAGAACAGATGCAAGAAAACACAACGATATCGTAAGGTGGTATTGGGGCCTACCTTACGTTCCTCCGGTCTTCGAGGTCCTCCTCAGACCGCTGGGCTTTCCTCCGGTGATCTTCCTTGCCGCGCTCCGGCGATGGCTTTCTCGGCGGGTTGGGGCTAGGGCTCTAAGTCGTCGGCTCAGGAGTTGGAAAAGAAGTTTGTGGTTTCGGCCAGAGGTTCTGGGTTCTATTTATAATCGGGAAGAGAAGAGTCCTAATCCGATTGTATCCCGAATAAGAGTCTTATTCAGATCGTCGTTTGATCCTATCATCTTATCTTTAGGTGATTTGGTAACGTTGTGGAATTCAGGTCGGTTTCCTTTACGTACCGGTATTCTTACGCGTAACAGCCATTCCAGAACTCGTTACCTTCGCGGTGATGAGCTCCGGAGGCTCCACGTGTCCTTCCGGGGCCTGGTATCTCCTTCTCCGCAGAGACGAGCTCCGGTTGTGCCACGTGTCAATTGACCGAGACCTCCCCCTCTTTTGGAGGTGAGCTCCGCGCACGCCACGTGTTGGTGCCGGCCTTTTCCTCTCTTCTTTCTTCAGGGACATGCCCTGAGGTCGACACGTGTCTAGTAGCGAACAGACCTCGCGGAGATAAGCTCCGGTGGCGACACGTGTCCGATAGATCCGGATCTCTCGGCGGTGGGCTTCGAGATCGACACGTATCCCGCGCAACTGGTCCTCTGACTTCCGCGAGGACTAGCTCCGAGGATGACACGTGTCCTGCAGAAATGCCTTTGGTTCTTCCGCAGAAACTAGCTCCGTGTCCAACACGCGTCCCACAGGATCGGACCTCTCCCCTTTGCGGAGACGAGCCACGAGCCTGCCACGTAGCTAGCTTGGCGGCGGCCTCTCCCCACTTTGCAGGGATGAGCTCCGAACACGCCACGTGGCCAGCGGTCGTGGTGAGTTGTCTTCGGCGCTTTCTGAGAGCTGGATTCGGCTCTCATTGGCTATTCCTTTTGATATTTTTTTCTCTGTTCCTTCTTCTCTTAAAATGTTTCCTCTTCATAAAACATGAACATATGCCGACACCCGAGATGAGGGTGTCACACTCACCGTGCACCCGATGCTTCCCGCATGATCCGCCATTGGCAATCTACGAAATATGCTGTGTACAGGGGTTCTCCGGCTAAAGGTTGTGAAGGCAACTTGTGCGCTACCAGGTCTAGTCTGTGTAGGAGCGGATTGAGACTCTCTAACGCTTCCTAGAGTGTGAATTTGACAGAACCTCACCCGAAGGTCGGTGTGTACCGAGAAAGGGGAAAAGTGGAAATTCACCGCCGGTGATCAAGCACTCGGGCTGTGTCTCAGGGGTGAGCAGCACCGATCACCAGCGCGTCTAGGGATGCCTTAGCTCGGGCGTGACAACCTCCCAGTTGGGCTGTCCACGGGAGCCCGAAGTGCGGCGGCTTTAGGTTACTGAATGGAGCTCTCGGTATAGCCGAGATCAACCGGTTTCAGCCGAGTTCTAGCGACGGGGAAGAAGGAGGAAGGTTCCTAGTACCTTGCCGTAGCTCTGGAGGAAGCGGGGTGGCTGTGATCGGGGCTCTCCAATCGGTTCCAAGCGGTGGAGGGAAAATTCCCGGCTCTGTGTTCTTGCGAGGAGAAAATGGCGAGGGGGCTTCGGCCACGGCGTGGGGCACCTTAAGAAGACCCCGGATCGACCCTGGGCTCTCGTGCGGAGGCGGGAAGCAGCTGGTGGCGCCGGTTCTCCTCGGTGGCGCACGATCAGCCCTCGGTGGCGTTGAACACACAGAGGCAAAGTACACTGCTTCGGTTGCAAGTTTTCAGCAGTCTATGACAGGTGGGTCCCACCCCCATTTTAACCTCTAAGATTAACTCCATATCACTGTTGTAAACAGTAAGCCCTAAAATGCCCATGGTGACTTGAATTATTCATCCCTGAGCCATTTGAATTGGATAGAATTCAAACTGAATTTGGTTTGACTAAATTTTAGCACATTTTCAGTTTGTAATTCAAATAAAGTTTGAATTTGCTAAACTTAGCTCATGTCAAGACCAACTCCAAATGGAGTGAAAATTGGTGTGTGAGCTCACAAAAATGTGCTAAGTAAGAATATGCCTCCCACTTTTGAATTCATGGGATAAAAACAGTTTGAATTTGAATTTGTGTTCAAACCACCCTCTTTCTAGCTATACCCAAAAGTACCTCAAAAAGGTTTTGAATTTGGGTGAAACTTGGCATGGACATCCCTAGCAAGGTGTAGGAGTTTTCATATGCCCAGCCCCTAGATGATGCATGTGGGAAATACCACTTTTGCATTTTGTGAGTTTATTCTCTAATGAGCATGTTGATAATGGTTACTTGATTTTCAAATGTGTTCATCAACTTTCTTCAAATGAGGTGTGCTGTGTGGTGATGAACACTTCAAACATGTGTCAAAAACTGAGGCCTTTACACAGAACCTCTATTATACCAGTACACAACCGTCTGTGTATGGTCAAGAGATCACAAAATAGCCTTTACAAAGGGGCTACTAGATGTATGGACTCACTAAGGTTTCACCGGCAGGCTAGAATCTCCAAATCTTCCACCCACGGGCCCCCTCTTGTGCCATGCAGTTCCCAGTGCAGTCCACACTCGACTCCCATTCCCCGCGCCTTCCACGGTCCATAACAATCTAGCAACTTACCTAATTACTCAGCTAAGCCGCACCCATACTTGGCCTTGTGCTGGCACTGTTATCCTGGCATGGCTGGCATGAACCGGTCCTTAGATCTACGGCAAGTAAACCACCATCTCATTCTACTGCATTAAAAAACCCAGGCTTTCCTAGATCTCTCTCCGATCCATGTTCATTAACAACATTAGTTTTCTTATCATTCTTACGAGTGCAGTTAGCTAGACACATCTATCTCGCTTCCCATAATCCCATGGACTCAACGAAGCATAAAAGCAAAAACCATACCCGACTCAATAACTTTCCCGGTGACAAGGGTGGTTTAACCAAAACTAGTAAACTCCTATGAAAGGGTTTCCCATCATGTTTGACTCAAGCACTCACACCTTTTCTCAACAAGACAGTTTTCGAAAACGTAGGATCAATATGGTCAAGGAGCACTTGCTTTGTTCTTGCGGTTCCGGTTGCTCTTGGATCTCGAAACCTTGTTGTTGCAGCTCATCATAGACAGCTCCCTAAGCTTGTCCTTCTATACACGATCACGCACATACAAGATTCATAACAATCAATACCATGCACAAACTTTAACCAGATGCGATGATGCATATGCATGCAAATCCTATGATGCAATTTAGTTTGTACGTGTTCTTTCATGTCTTGCATGAGTTTTACGATGAACCAAGTTGTAGAGATCAATTGTGGACATGGCGATGATCTTGACTTTAGATCAAACCGATCAACACGTGATCCGTCCACGAAAAATCTTCTGTTAGAAAGGATCGAAGAGAACAGATGCAAAGAAAAATGCGATGATGTCGTAAGGTGGTATTGGAGACCTACCTTACGTTCTTCTTGGTCTCGGGGTCCTTCTCCTAGCAAGACAGATCGTCGGCTCTCCTCCGGCGATGGCAATTGTGAACCAGGCTCATCGGCGGTCTCATCGGTGGTCAAACTCCGACGAAGGGGTTTACTCGGCGAGCTGGGACTAGGGCTCTAAGTTGTCGGCTCAGGAGGTGGAAAAGAAGTTCGTGGCTGTGGCCAAAGGTTTTTGGTTCTATTTATAAGAGGGAAACGAAGAGTTCTAATCTGATTGGACTTTGAATAAGAGTCCAATTCAAACTGTTTTTGGATCTTAACAACTTATCTTAAACTGATTTGGTGCGGTAGCTTTGTGAAAATCGTGTCGGTTTCGTCAGGACCGGTGATTCCCGCGCGTACAGAAGAAAAACCGCTTCAGAATCATGTCCTTACGCGCTGATGAGCTCCGGAGGCTCCACGTGTCCTGCGGGAACCTGGGCTCCCTTTTCCGCAGAGACAAGCTCCGGTTGTGCCACGTGTCAGGCGGGCGAGACCTCCCTCTTACTCAGAGGTGTGTTCCGCGTGCGCCACGCGTCCTGGTGGGTCGGACCTCCCTCTCTCCAGAGGCGAGCTCTGCATGCGCCACGTGTCTGGTGGGTCGGGACCTCCCCTTTCAACAGAGGCGAGCCCCGAGAACGCCATGTGTCAGTTCTGGACCTCCCCCTCTCTTCGGAGGTAGCTCCGAATGTGCCACGTGTCAGAGCCGGACCTCCCCTCTCTTCGGAGGTGGGCTCTGAGAATGCCACGTGTCCAGTAGCGCCAGACTTCCTTTCTCCTCAGAGACAAGCTCCGAGGTCGACACGTGTCCAACAGCGACAAACCTCCCGGAGATGAGCTCTGGAGGTGACACGTGTCCGGTAGTGTCGGACCTCCCGGAGGTGAGCTCCGGAGGTGACACGTGTCCAATAGGACCGGACCTCTCGGAGGTGTGCTCCGAGAGCGACACGTGTCCCGCGCGGCTGGTCCTCTCTTTTTCACGGTGACTAGCTCCGCAGCCGACACGTGTCCTACGGGACCGGCCTCGCTTCTCCGCAGAGGCTAGCTCAGGGGGCAACACGTGTCCCACGGGGTCGGACCTCTCTCCCATTGCGGGGATGAGCCCCGAGCCTGCCACGTAGCCAGTTTAGAGGTGGACTTCTCCCCCTTTGCGGAGATGAGCTCTGAACGCGCCACGTGGACAGCGAGCCGCGGGAGTTGTCTTCGGTGCTCTCTGTGAACTGGATTTGGCTCTTTTTGGCTATCTTTTTAATATTTTCTCTATTTCTACTTATTTTAAAAGTGTTTTTCTACATGAAACATGCATACATGCAGAATCCAAAAATGAGGGTGTCACAGCAGAATTCCCTCATCTATTCTCCACTAGCAAATCTCGAGGGCGAGATTCAATTTAAGGGGATAGATTTGTGACACCCTCAATTTCGATTTCTACACGCATTCATATTTCATGTAGAAAAATATTTTAAAGGAAGTTGAAACGGAGAAAGAATAAAAAAGATAGCCAAAAAGAGCTAATTCCAGTTCACCGAGAAGCGCCGAAGGCATTTCCCGCGGCCCGCTGGCCACGTGGCGCCTTTGGAGCTCATCCCCGTGAAGGTGGAGAGGTCCGCCGCTAAACTGGCTACGTGGCAGGCTCGGGGCTCGTCTCTGCGGAAGGGGCGAGGTCCGACCCCATGGGACACGTGTTCCCCTGGAGCTAGCCTATGCGGAGGAGTGAGGGCAGCCCCGCAGGACACGTGTCGCCTTTGGAGCTAGTCACTGCAGAAGAGAGAGGACCAGCCGCGTGGGACACGTGTCGCTCTCGGAACTCACTTCCGAGAGGTCCGACACCGTGGGACAGGTGTCGCTCTCGGAGATAACCTCCGAGAGCTCTGGTCCTACTGGACAAGTGTCAGCCTCGGAGCTCACTTCCGAGGAGAAGACACTGCAGGACACGCGTCAGCCTCTGAGAGGTCCGGTCCTATTGAACACGTGTCACCTTCGGAGCTCGCCTCCGGGAGGTCCGACAATACCGGACACGTGTCACCTCCGGAGCTCGCCTCCGGGAGGTCCGATGCTATTGGACACGTGTCGACCTCGGAGCTCGTCTCTGAGGAGAAAGGAAGGTTTGGCGCTGCTTGACACGTGGCAATCTCAGAGCTCACCTTCGAAGAGAGGGGAGGTTCGGCACTGACACGTGGCACATTCGGAGCCACCTCCGAAGAGAGGGGAGGTCCGGCACGGACACATGGCGTTCGCGGAGCTCGCCTCTGAGAGAGAGGGAGGTCCCGCCCGCCAGGACACGTGGCGCACGCGGAGCTCACCTCCGAGGAGAGGGGAGGTCCCTCCCGCCTGACAGGCGGCACAACCAGAGCTCGCCCCTGAGGGAAAGGGAAGCCCAGACCCCCGCAGGACACGTGGAGCTTCCCGAGATCTGAAGCGGTTTTTGCTTCTGTACACGCGGGAATACCGACATGGAAGGAAACCGACACAAATTCCACGTTGCTACCGCAACCAAATCAATTAGAGATAAGTTGTTAAGATCTAAACACAAATCAAATAGGACTCTTATTTGAAATTCAATCGGAGGAGGAGGACTCTTCTTTTCCCGATTATAAATAAGAACCCGAAGCAACCCCTTGGTCGTAACATCTTTTCTAAGCGGACAACATAGAAGCCCTAGCCCCCAAACTCGCTGAGCTAAACCCCTTCGCCAGAGTTTGATCACCGGAGAGACCGCCGACGAGCCCAAACATGATCACTGCCGCCGGAAGAGAGCCCTGACAATCTGTTTTTGCTAGGAGGGAGGACCCGAAGGAAGCAAGGTAGGTTTCCATTACCACCTTACGACGAGATCGCGGTTTTCTTTGCATCTGTTTCGTCGATCCTTTCGAACAGAAGCTTTTTCGTGGACAGATCACGTGTTGATCGGTTTGATCTAGAGTCAAGATCATCGCCACATCCACATTTGATCCCTACACCTCTGCTCACTGTAAAACCCCATGCAAACCCCTTAAAACATGCAAGAACACGTACAAACTAAACTGCATCATAGGATTAGCATGCATATGCACCATTGCATCTTGAATAAAGTTTGTGCATAATGATTGATTGCTATGAATCTTATATGTGCGTGATCGTAAATAGAAGGACAAGCTCAGGGAGCTATCTACGACGAAATACAACAACAAGACTTCGAGATCCAAGAGCAACAGAAGCCATAGGAACAAGACAAGTGCCCCTTGACCATATTGATCCCATATGTTGGAAAACTGCTTTGTTTGTGAAAACTGTGTATGCTTGAGTCAAACATGATGGGAAACCCTTTTACAGGAGTTTACTAGTTTCATTAACCACCCTTGTCACCAGGGAAGTTTATGAGTCGGGTATGGTCAGTTTTTTCTTTTGCTTCGCTAATCTACGGGTTATGGGAAGCGATTGTGACACCCTCATTTTCGGGTTCTGCATGTATTCATGTTTCATGTAGAAAAACATTTTTAAAATAAATAGAAACAGAAAAGAAATGAAAAAGATAGCCAAAAAGAGCCAAAATCCAGTTCACCGAGAGTGCCGAAGATAATACCCGTGGCCCGCTGGCCACGTGGCGTGTTCGGAGCTCATCTCCTCGAAGGGGGAGAGGTCCGCCGCAAAACTGGCTATGTGGCAGGCTCGGGGCTCATCACCGCAACAGGAGAGAGGTCTGACCCTGTGGGACACGTGTTGCCCCCGGAGCTAGCCTCTGCGGAGGAGCGAGGCCATTCCCGCAGGACATGTGTCGGCTGCGGAGCTAGCCACTTTGGAAAAGAGAGGACCAGCCGCGCAGGACACCTGTCGCTCTCGGAGCTCACCTGCGAGAGGTCCGACCCCGCTAGACATGTGTCGCTCTCGGAACTCATTTCCGAGAGGTCCGATCCTACTGGACACATGTCGCCTCCGGAGCTCACCTCCAGGAGGTCCGACACTATCGGACACGTGTCACCTCCGGAGCTCATCTCCGGGAGGTCCGTCACTGTTGGACACGTGTCGACCTCAGAGCTCGCCTCCAAGCAAAAAGGAAGTCCGACGCTACTTGACACGTGGCATTTCGGAGCTCACCTCTAAAGAGAGGGGATGTCCGGAATTGACACATGGCGCACGCGGAGCTCACCTTTGATGGAGAGGGAGGTCCCGCCCGCCAGGACGCATGGCGCATGCGGAGCTCGCCTCTGAGGAAGAGGGAGGTCTCGCCCGCCTAACACGCGGCACAACCGGAGCTCGCCTCTGCAGAAATAGGAGCCCAGATTCCCGCTGGCACGTGGAGCTTCCGGAGCTCATCACCGCGGAAGGACGAGATTCTGAAGCGGTCTTTGCTTCTGTACGCGTGGGAATACCGGTACGGGAGGAAACCGACACAAATTCCACATTGCTACCGCACCAAATCAGTTTATGATGAGTTGTTAAGATTAAAAAAACAATTTGAATAGGACTCTTATTCGGATTCCGATCAGATTAGGACTCTTCTCTTCCCGATTATAAATAGAACCCAGAACCTTTGGCCGCAACCACGTACTTCTTTTCCACCTCCTGAGCCGACAACTTAGAGCCATAGCTCCAGCTCGCCGAGTAAAACCCTTCGCCGGAGTTTGACCACCAGAGAGACCGCCGACGAGTCCATAGATGATTGCCATCGCCGGAGGAGAGCCGATAATCTGCTTTTGCTAGAGGAAGGACCCGAAGAAAGTAAGGTAGGTCTCCAATATCATCTTACGACATCATCACGTTTTCTTTGCATCTGTTCTTCGATTCCTTTCGAACAGAAGCTTTTTCATGGACAGATCACGTGTTGATCGGTTTGATCAAAAGTCAAGATCATCGCCACGTCCACAATTGATCCTTACACCTCTGTTCATTGTAAAAGCCATGCAAACATGCAAGAACACGTACAAACCGATCTAATAAAAACTGCATCATAGGATTTGCATGCATATGCATCATCGCATCTGGTTAAAGTTTGTACATGGTATTGATTGTTATGAATTTTGTATGTGTGTGATCGCGTATAGAAGGACAATCTCAGGGAGCTGTCTACGATGAGCTGCAACAACAAGATTTCGAGATCCAAGAGGAACAGGAACCGCAAGAACAAGGCAAGTGCCCCTTGACCATATTGATCCTATGTTTTCGAAAACTGTTTTGTTTGCGAAAAGGTGTCTGTGCTTGAGTCAAACATGATGGGAAACCCTTTCATAGGAGTTTACTAGTTTTGTTAGCCACCCTTGTCACCGGGAAAGTTATTGAGTCGGGTATGGTTTTTGTTTTTATGCTTCGCTGAGTCCATGGGATACGGGAAGTGATATAGATGTGTCTAGCTAACTGCACTCGTAAGAATATTGAGAAACTGATGTTGTTATTGAACATGGATCGGAGAGAGATCTAGTCAAGCCTGGGTTTGTGAATGAGGTAGCATGAGATGGTGGTTACTTGCCGTAGATCTAAGGACCGGTTCATGCGAGCCATGCCAGGATAACAGTGCCACCACAAGGCCAAGTATGGGTGCGGCTTAGCTGAGTAATTAGGTAAGTTGCTAGATTGTTATGGACCGTGGAAGGCGCGGGGAATGGGAGTCGAGTGAGGACTGCCCTGGGAACTACATGGCACAAGAGGGGGCCCGTGGATGGGAGAATTGAAGATTCTAGCCTGCCGGTGAAACCTTAGTGAGTCCATACATCTAGTAACCCCTTTGTAAAGGCTATTTTGTGATCTCCTGGCCATACACCAACGGTTGTGTACTGGTATAATGGAGGTTCTGTAGTCGCCGATGGGTGATGAAATCACAAACTTGTGGGTAAAGTGATACAAACTCTGAAGTCTAAAACTATCATGATAGCCGAGCTTACGGTCACGAGCGCCTGGACAACCCACATGAATAGATGGGGTGGTTATTGGGACGTTATGGTTTTTGGTTTGGTTATAGTTTGGTTTTCGGGACTGTTGAGTCCGGGTAATGAGATTGGTTGCATGACTGTTGGGTCATGGCAACGAGATTTGGTCTCGGAATGAGACAGAATTGAATGGTAGAGAATACGAGATGGTATTCGTGAGATGGTAGCGAATACGAGATGGTATTCGTGAGATGGTAGTGAATACGAGATGGTATTCACGAGCAAAGTTGATTAATGTCTGGTTGAGACATGGAAAAGGATGAATCATAATGGAGGTATGTTGGTATTTTAATACATGTTGGGTTTACATTCACGTAAAGTTAAGTTGCTGTTTTTATCGTGTTTTGAGAAATAAACTTTGCTTTCTGCAATGAGCCTTTTTATACCTGCCTTGTTGTGAGCTACATATCATATTTTCCCGCACTTGCTGAGTACATCATTGTACTAAACTTGCATTATTACTTCATCATCAGCAACAGGAGAAGAATACTATGAAGACCCCGTGAAGCATTAGGCGTGTAATCTGTCCTCAACAATGCCATTGGGGATGGAGAAGAGATGGAGCCGCTGCTAGATTTAGACTTCCACTGCTAGATAATACTTCCGCTGCTAGCATGAGTCCAAGACTCATGAGATATTGTAATAAACCCTGTTATTCGTGGTTATATATATTCTGAATTCAGTTTGTGGATGATATGTGTATGTGTGATGAACATCCTGGGCACACATACGCATCAGTTCTCGGTTCTGTGGTTTTCCACAGAAACGAGGGCGTCACAGCGATAGAATGTGTCTAGCTACTGCACTCATGAGAATATTGATAATGAGAAACTGATGTTGATAATGAACATGAATCGGAGGGAGATCTAGGTAAGCTTGGTTTTGTGGATGAGGTAGAATGAGATGGTGGTTTACTTGCCGTAGATCTAAGGACCGGTTCATGCGAGCCATGCCAGGAATACAGTGCCACCACAAGGCCAAATATGGGTGCGGCTTAGCTGACTAATTAGGTAAGTTGCTAGATTGTTATGGACCGTGGAAGGCGCGGGGAATGGGAGTCGAGTGTGGACTGCCCTGGGAACTGCATGGCACAAGAGGGGGCCCTGTGACACCCTCATTTCTGGTTTCTGCATGTATTCATGTTTCATGAAGAGAAAACATTTTAAAGGAAGTGGAAACAGAGAAAGAATTAAAAGAATAGCAAAAAAGAACAAGAATCCAGTTCACAGAGAGCACCGAAGACAACCTCCGTGGCCCGCTGGCCACGTGGCGTGTTCGGAGCTCAATCCTGCGAAGTGGGGAGAGGTCCGCCGCTAAACTGGCTACGTGGCAGGCTCGAGGCTCATCTCCTCAAAGGGGGAGAGGTCCGACCCTGTGGGACACATGTTGTCCCCAGAGCTAGCCTCTGCGGAGAAGCGAAGGCAGTTCCGAAGGACACGTCACCCTCGTTGCTAGTCACCACGAAAATCAGAGGACCAGTCGCGCGGGATACGTGTCGATCTCGGAGCTCACCTCCGAGAGGTCCAGTTCTATTGGACACATGTCACCATCGGAGCTTATCTACGGGAGGTCTGTCACTGTTGGACACGTGTTAACCTCGGAGCTCGTCTCTGAGGAAAAAGGAAGGTCCGGCGCTACTTGATGCGTGGCATTCATGGAGCTCACCCCCGAGGAAAGGGAGGTCCGGAATGGATACGTGGCACACCCGGAGCTAACTCCGGAGAGAGGGAAGGTCCGGCACTGACACGTGGCGTGCGCACCTTCCAATAGAGAGGAGATCCTGACCGCCAAGATACGTGGCGCACGCGGAGCTCACCTCCGAAGGAGAAGGGAGGTCTCGCTCGCTTTACACGCGGCACAACCGGAGCTCGTCTCTGAGGAAAAAGGGGAGACCAGGCCCCGGAGGACACGTGGGGCTTCCGGAGCTCATCACCGCGGAGGTAACAAGTTCTGGAACGGTTTTCAGATTCTGTACGCATAGAAATACCGGTACGGAGGAGAAACCGACCTGAATTCCACAATGTTACCGCACCAAATCAACTAAAGATAAGTCGTAAAGATTCGACGACAATCTGAATATAACTCTTATTCGAAGTCCAATCAGATTAGGACTCTTCTTCTCCCGATTATAAATAGAACCCAGAACCTCTGGCCGAAACCACGAACTTCTTTTCCACCTCCTGAGCCGATGACTCAGAGCCCTAGCCCCAACTCGCCGAGTAAGACCATCGCCGGAGTTCAGTCGAGAAAGATCCCCGGAAGGGAGCCCAACGATCTGTCTGATCAGAGAAGGACCCCGAGACCAAGAAGAACATAAGGTAGGTCTCCAATACCACTTTACGACATCATCTTGTTTTCTTTGCATTTGTTCTCTGATTCCTTTCAAACAGAAGCTTTCTCATGGACAGATCACTTGTTGATCGGGTTGATCTAAAAGACAAGATCATCGCCACGTCCACATTTGATCCGAACTCCTCTGTTCGTCATAAAGCCATGCAAGAACACGTACAAACCGATCTAATAAAACTGATCATAGGATAGCATGCATATGCATCATCGCATCTGGTTGAAGTTTGTGCATGGTATTGATTGTTATGAATCTTGTATGTGTGATCGCATATAGAAGGACAAGCTCAGGGAGCTGTCTACGACGAGCTGCAACAACAAGGTTTCGAGATCCAAGAGTATCCGGAACCGCAAGAACAAGGCAAGTGCCCCTTGACCATATTGATCCTATATTTTGGGAAAAACTGTTTTGTTTTGCGAAAAGGTGTGTGTGCTGAGTCAAACATGATGGGAAACCCTTTTATAGCAGTTTACTAGCTTTGGTTAAATCACCCTTGTCGCCAGGGAAGTTTATGAGTCGGGTATGGTTTTTGTTTTATGCTTCGCTGAGTCCATGGGATTGGGAAGCGAGATAGATGTGTCTAGCTCACTGCACTCGTAATGATAATGAGAAACTGATGTTGTTAATGAACATGGATCAGAAGGAGATCTAGGCAAGACTGGGTTTGTGAATGAGGAAGCATGAGATGGTGGTTTACTTGCCGTAGATCTAAGGACCGGTTCATGCGAGCACATGCCAGGATAACAGTGCCACCACAAGGCCAAGTATGGGTGCGGCTTAGCTTACTAATTAGGTAAGTTGCTATATTGTTATGGACCATGTAAGGCGCGGGGAATGGGAGTCAAGTGAGGACTGCCCTGGGAACTGCATGACACAAGAGGGGGTCCGTGGGTGTGAGAATTGGAGATTCTAGCCTGCCGGTGAAACCTTAGTGAGTCCATACAACTAGTAGCCCCTTTGTAAAGGCTATTTTGTGATCTCTTGGCCATACACCGATGGTTGTGTACTGGTATAATGGAGGTTCTGCAGTTGCCGACGGGTGACGAAATCACAAACTTGTGGGTAAAGTGGTGCCACCTCTGCAGAGTGTAAAACTATCATGATAGCCGTGCTTACGGTCACAAGCGCCTGGACAACCCACATGATTAGATGGGATGGTTATTGGTTTGGTTATGGTATTGGTCATTGGAAATTGGTGTCGGGACTGTTGAATCTTGGTAATAAGATTGGTTTCTGGACTTTTGAGTCATGATAATGAGTTTTGGTCTTGGTTATGAGATGGATATGAATATGAGATGTTTATTATGAGCATGAGATGATGTTGACAAAGATTAATGGCTGGATGAGACGTGATAAGTGGTAAAATATGATGGAGGTATGTTACTGTTTTAGTTGGATAAATGTTGGGATCAAATTCACTTAAAGATAGTTGCTGTTTTTATTATGTTTGTGAAATAAATTTGCTTTCTGCAATGAGCCTTTTTATTCCTAGCCTCTGTGGAAGGGGCGAGGTCTGACCCACTGAACATGTGTTGCCTCTGGGGCTTGTCTCTGCGGAGAAGCGAGGTAAAGCCCGCAGGACACGTGTCCCCACCGGAGCTAGTCGCTGCGGAAAAGCAAGGCCTAACCCCGTGGGACATGTGTCGCTCTCGGAGCTCACCCCTGTAGAGGGAACGAGGTCCGGTCCTACTGGACACGTGTCGTCCTCGGAGTTCACCTCCAAAAGAGAAGACACTGTGGGACATGTGTCACCCTCGGGGCTCGCCTCTGAGAGGTCTGAGCCCGCTGGACATGTGTCGACCTCGGAGCTCGCCTCCGAGGAGAAGGGAGGTCCGATACTGACGGACATGTGTCAACCTCAGAGTTCGCCTCCGAAGAGAGGGGAGGTCCGGCACTGACACGTGGCGCACGCGGAGCTCGCCTCTGAGGGAGAGGGGAGGTCCCGCCCCGCCAAGACACGCGGCATAACCAGAGCTTGCCTCTGAAGAAAAAGGGAAGCCCGGCCCCCGCTAAACACGTGGAGCCTCCGGAGCTTATCCCTGCGGAAGGACGAGATCCTTAAGTAGTTTCCCCTTGTACGCGAGTACCCGGTACTGAGGAAACCAACACAAATTCTTCCACGTTTAATACTGCAACCAAATCAATTAGATATAAGTTGTTAAGATCTAAAACACATTGAATAGGACTCTTATTTG
The DNA here is from genome assembly GCA_030760725.1 of Neostapfia colusana. Classification (NCBI taxonomy): domain Eukaryota; kingdom Viridiplantae; phylum Streptophyta; class Magnoliopsida; order Poales; family Poaceae; genus Neostapfia; species Neostapfia colusana. Next base: position 103,113,165 of record JASWHV010000007.1, read on the forward strand.
AAATCCAATCGGAGTAGGACTCTTCTTTTTCCGGTTATAAATAGAACCTGAAACACCCCTTGGTCATAACACCTTCCCAATCCGACAACTTAGAGGCCCTAGCTCCCAACTCGCCGAGCTAACCCCCTTTGCTGGAGTTCAGTCGCCGGTGAGCACCGCCGATGAGCCCCGTCATGGTCCCTGTCACCAGAAGACAGCCGACAATCTGACTTGCTAGGAGGAAGGCTCTGACACCAAGGAGAAGTGAGGTAGGTCTTTGTTACCACCTTACGACATCATCACGGTTTTCTTTGCATCTGTTTCTTCAATCCCTTCGAACAGAAGCTTTTCCCTGTGGACAGATCACGTGTTGATCGGTTTGATCTAGATCTTGAGACAAGATCATCACCACGTCCACATTTGATCCTTACACTCTTGTTCATCATAAAACCCCATGCAAACCCCCTTAAAACATGCAAGAACACGTACAAATTGAATTAATGAAAACCATAGGATTAACATGCATATGCACCATTGCATATTGAGTAAAGTTTGTGCATGATTTTTGATTGCTGTGAATCTTGTATGTGCGTGATCATGAGTAGAAGGACAAGCTCAGGGAGATACCTACGAAGGACTACAACACCAACATTTCGAGACGCCTTGACACGACCCCATTGGTCCTGTCGAGCCAGGATCACGCTGAGGGGTGCTGCGTTGCACAGCACCGTATAACACACGTCAAAGGTGCAAAGCGGAAGCGGAAGTTTTATTACATAAACAGGTTTATGAACATGTTCACATCAAAATAAGTTCAGTCTACACTCGCGGGCGTAGACTAAGCATCAAGTGCACGTTCAGCCCTCGAACGTGTCCTTGCTAGCACACACGCACACTAACTCTGCGGCGTGCACGACTCCCACTCGACGGGGTTCCCCTCCTGGGGTTCCGTCTCCTCTTCGGGAGTCCCTTCCTCATAGAACCCTGCAAAAGCTTCAAACACAAGCAGTGAGCACGAAGGCTCAGCAAGTCTGACCCGTCTCACCTAAACATGGAACTTCTACATGAGGGTAATGGGTTGCATGAGGTAAAAATCATTTGCAAGGACTCGCCTAATTAGTAGAACCTTACTTTCAAGTTTTAGCAGCAGGTTGTGGAGAACCTTACGCTAAGGCACATGAGAGAGCCGCAATCAAACAAGAAACACATTTCTCTCATGTACTTTGCCCAAAGTTGAAAAGAACTTTAGTTAGCGCTAAGCTACAGCATATCATTAACAATCAATGTCCAGCTTTCAATCAGCAACATTTTAACATGTGACTAGCCTGTTCTTTCTACGTCACGGTACAGTGAACAAGTGGTACTCACTGACCGTGAGGGACGGCGATTATAATCGATTTACACCTGCAGGGTTACCCGAACAACCCGTCACGTACGCCCGTACTCGATGTTGCCTACAACAACCATCACGGACGCCGTACGCGACTACCTTTCACCCGTTAGCCAAATATTGAACCGGTCCCATCGTCCCGAGCAAGAGGTCCCTGCACGCACATCTCTGTGCCGCCAGCTGATTTACACCTCGAGCTCTCAACCTACCCTCTGAACGACGGGCAATGCCTCAATACCCAGCTACCCGAGTTACATCAGTTTCCCGGTTCCCATATAGCCGGTAGGTCTTCGGTACTGTTCTAGCTTGTTCAACAGGCCCGCACACGGCTCGGTCCTCAATCGACACAAGCGGAGCTACAGCACACAGGCCCCAAAGTCCTGCTGCCCTTACTCTCCGCTCGGTCTCATTTTCTTGCCATGTGTATCATGTGCTATCGCTACCCGAGCAATGTGCCTCTAGCCTATTCTCGCGAGTAGTTCCAACTACTCGACTTGTACCGAATCCTACCCTATCCTAGCAATGCAGTGGCTAACGAGGTTTTCAATCCTAAACCCAACCCATGGTTTTCTTGGCTGTGCAGTTGGGTTTCCAATCACGACTCTAATGCAAAGAACAATATTCAACGATGTGCTCAAAACAATAAACATTTGTAAAAAGGTTAATGCAAACCGGGGCTTGCCTTGCTGCTCTTGGTCGTAGGCTAGCTGTTCCTCCGGAGTAACGAAGTCTAGGACTTCGGGTTCCTCCTCGACCTTAGCGACTACATGATAGAAACAATACATGTATTAATTTAATGCATTTGTATTAAGTTTGAAGTTGTGAAGTCTATAACCTATGCTAGATAGACCTAATGACTGTGAAACTTTTACTGTGGCTTGGTTACAACCTAAACAGAGACTTGGTCAAGTTTTAGTTGCAGCAAAGCTCATTTGAGCCCTCCACAAATAATTATGTCCTTGACCTTAATTAAAGGCTTTTAGGGTGTTCTAAGTATTTTCATGAAACAAACTATGACTTTCTGAAAACTAGATTTTCAGAGGGTTCTAATGGAATTGGTCTCACTTAATTTGGAAGTCTCTAACTAAAGATATGAGCTAAACAATTTCAGAGAAAATTCTGAAAATGTTTCTGAACATTTTCTATTTTCTCTGGAACAGTTTTACTAATCACACCATTAGGTTGACTAAATGAGCTCAAATGGATCTGAAATTTTTATGGTAGTTCAAGGATATTTTGGTGAACATCTCAGCAAAATTTCAGGATTTTCCTCCAAAGTATCCTCCAGTTAAAATTCCTAACAATTTAAACTTTGAGGAATTAATTCTGGAGAAATAAGGAATTTCATGGAGTGAAACTTGATTTTCTGGAATGTACTCAGAGAGCTGAATCCAGCAAAATTTGGTTCACTCAATTTGGAGCTTTCTAGCCAAAGTTATAAGGATTTGAAGTTTGAAGGAAATCTGAAAATCGGGGAAAAGATTAAACTCGCGCGTGGGCCCAGGGGACACGCGTCGCACGCCTAGGCGATGGCACACCGCGGCCCACAAGGATTTTGCGCGCCAGCACACCCGATCCCGGCCGCAGCCGGATCCCGATTCAAAATATCGGCCGCTGACAGCTGGGGTCCATCCCCTTCTTCAACCTCGCGACACCCGCGCCCCGCCGCCGAGGGACCTCGCAGGAGAGCTCGCCGCCGGCTGCTGTACAGCTCCAAACTTCTTGATTCTGGCCGCCCCTGTCTACTTTTACTTGGGGAACAGGATCCGAGGGTCAGCTGCTCATGACAACGGCCGGAGCATGGTCGGCGACGAGCCGCCATATCGGAATGACTTCGGCCATGTCGGCTGACTCCCCTAGTACCTCAGTTACTTGGGAAATCGGTCGGGGAGCATCAGTGGACCTCAGAGAAGGTCGACATGAGCTCGAGGCAGCTCGGGGAAGGCCCGAAATAGGTCCTCACCGTGCGCCCGATACCCCCCGTTCGTTCCGCCATTAGTAGACCTTAAATTACGCCGGGCACAGAGGTTCTCCGGCCCAGAGTCGTGAAGGCAACTTGTGCGTTACCGTGTCTAGCTCGTGTGGGAGTGGCCTGAGGCCCTCTAATCCTTTCTAGAGCACGAATTAAACAGAATCGTACCCGAAAGTCGTTCTGCACACAGAAAGGGGAAAAGTGGAAATTCGCCGCCGGTGAGCAACCACTCGAGCTGTGGCTCGGGGATGAGCAGCACCGGTCACCCGCGCGTCCAAGGGTGCCTTGGCTCGGGCGTGACAACGCCCAGGTTGGGCTGTCCACGAGAGCCCGAGGTGCGGCGGTTCCAAGTTCCGAGTTTGATCTTTCGGCACAGCCGATATCAATCGGTTTCAACCGAATTCTAGCAATGGGGAGGATGGAGGAAGGTCTCTAGTACCTTGCTGGGGCTCTGGAGTGGAAGGAGGGAGCTGCGATCGGCGTCCTCCGATCAAGTCTGAGCTGCGGAAGTTTTCGGCCGGCGCTGAGTTCTTGCGGAGAAGAACTGTGGTGCCTCGGCCGAGGAGGGGGCAGGCGCCTTAAGAAGGCTCTGCACCGCCTCATGCCCGCGCGTGGGCAAGCAGCTGGTGGCGCGGTGGCTGGCCTCGGTGGCGATCACCGCTGCGGCTCGGCGACCCGAGTGAAAAGTCTCAGTCGGTTTGTGTTGAAGTAGAGGCTGACATGTGGGTCCCACCCTTCCTTTTAACCTCTGAAATTTACTTCTAATCACTGTTGTAAACAGTGAACCCCATACTACCCTTGGCAATTCAAATTATTCCCCCATGAGCCATTTGAATTGATCAAAGTTCAAATGAGGTTTGGTTTGAATGAATTTCAGCACAAGTCCAGTTTGAAATTCAAATAAAGTTTGAATTTCTCCCCCTTAGCTCATGTCAAGATCAACTCCAAATGGAGTGAAAATTGGTGTGTGAGCTCACAAAAATGTGCTGAGTAAAAATATGCCTTCCACTTTCAAATTCATGGTATAAAAACAGTTTGAATTTGAATATGTTTTCATTCTGCCCCCTTCCTATCTATACCCAAGATGACCTCAAAAAGGTTTTGAATTTGGGTGAAATTTGGCATGGACATCCTTAGCAAAGTGTAGGAGTTTTTCTATGTCCAGCCCATCTATATCACATGTGGGAAATACCACTTTTGCAATGTGTAAGTTTGTTCCCTAATGAGCATGTTGATAATTGTTACTTGCTCTTCATTTGTGTTCATCATTCTTCCTCAAATGAGGTGTGTGGTGTGGGGATGAACACTACAAATGGGTGTCTAAAACTGAGGCCCTTACATTCCTCCCCCCTTAAAAGAATCTCGTCCCGAGATTATAAGGTGAAAATGAGAGAGAGAACGGTGGAAAATTACCGGATATGCGATGTGAGAAAGTCGGGGTAGTTAGTGCGAAGGAATTCTTCGCTTTCCCATGCCGCTTCGTCCATGGAGTGATTACTCCACAGAACCTTGTAGAACCACAACGTACGGTTGCGTGTGGTTCGGGCCTGCTCATCAATAATCTGCACCGGTTCCTCCCGATAGGTGAGATCCGGTTGCAGTTCTTCAATGTCTTCCAGCGGAACGGTAGTTGATAGCTTGAGACACTTCCTCAGCTGGGAAATGTGAAAGACGTCGTGCACACCGGAAAGTGCTTCTGGTAATCTCAGCCGGTATGCTACCGATCCACACCTTTCGGTAATCTGGAATGGACCGATGAATCGGGGTGCCAACTTTCCTCTCACCCCAAATCTGTTTACGCCCTTCATTGGAGACACTCGTAGGTATACGTGATCTCCAACTTCGAATTGTAATGGGCGCCTTCTCCGGTCCGGATACTGTTTCTGTCGGGATTGAGCGGCTCTTAGGTTCGCTTGAATCAGTCGAACTTTTTCTTCCGCGTCGTTGACAAGGTCAATCCCGAAGGTAACCCTCTCGCCAGACTCACACCAGTTTAGTGGTGTGCGGCATTTCCTGCCGTATAGCGCCTCGTAGGGCGCCATCTTGATGCTGGCTTGGTACCCGTTGTTGTACGAGAACTCGGCTAACGGCAAGTGATCATCCCAATTCTTGCCGTGGTTGATAGCGCAAGCTCGTAGCATGTCTTCTAGGATTTGATTTACCCGCTCAGTTTGCCCATCCGTCTGCGGGTGGTAGGCTGAACTACGGATCAGCTTCGTCCCCAAGGCAGCGTGTAGCTGCTCCCAAAAACGGGACACAAATAAAGTGCCTCGGTCCGATATGATGGTACGGGGTACGCCGTATAATCATAGGATCCGTGAGATGTAGAGTTCAGCGTACTTCTTGGCGTTGTAGTTGGTGTTGACCGGGATGAAATGGGCAACTTTGGTGAGTCGATCGACGATCACCCACACAGAATCATGTTTCTGTAACGTGGTGGGTAAACCGACGACGAAGTCCATGCTCACGTCCTCCCACTTCCAGGCAGGAACGCCCAGTGGTTGCAGCAGTCCCGGTTTCCGCATGTGGTCTGCCTTCACCCTTCGACATGTATCACATTCGGACACGTATTTTGCAGTCTCTCGCTTCATCCGTGTCCACCAAAACTTTCTCCTGAGTTCTTGATACATTTTGTTGCTGCCGGGGTGAATAGAAAATTTTGATAAGTGAGCCTCATCAAAGATTTTCTTCCGTAGCTCCGGGTTTCGGGGTACGACGATCCGGTTCTTGAACCATAGGACGCCGTCTCCGTCCTTCCGGAAACATTTCAACTCCCCACTGTCTACACGTCTCCGCAAATGTGACATGCCCTTGTCATTCTTCTGGGCTGCCGCTATCTCTTCACGGATGGTGGGGACCAAAGCTAGGTTGTAGAGAGCTCCGTGTGGAATCACATGTAGTGGTGGTTCGCTCTCTTCCAACGGTGTGATGGTCAGATTATTGACGTGTGACTTGCGGCTTAGCGCGTCCGCCACAACGTTTGCCTTGCCCGGATGATAATGGATCTCTATCTCGTAATCCTTTATCAGTTCTAACCATCTTCGTTGCCTCATGTTCAGCTCCTTCTGAGTGAATAGGTACTTGAGGCTTTTGTGGTCGGTATATAAATGTACGAGGTTACCGAGTAGGTAGTGCCTCCACATCTTCAGTGCAAGTACCATGGCAGCGAGCTCCAAGTCGTGAGTTGGATAATTTTGCTCATGGTTCCTAAGCTGCCGTGATCCATACGCGACCACTCTTCGGTCTTGCATCAGCACACATCCGAGCCCAATGCCGGATGCATCGCAGTACACATCGAACGGTTTTTTTGTGTCTGGCTGCGCCAAAACCGGTGCTGATGTCAGGTGCTTGACTAAAGCCTTGAATGCTGCTTCACATGCTGGACTCCAAATATATTTGGTAGCCTTCTTCAGCAGCTCTGTCATTGGATTGGCAATCTTCAAGAAGTTCGGAATGAACCTCCGATAATATCCCGCGAGTCCGAGGAAACTCCGTACCTCATGAACAGTTCTCGGGGATTTCCAATTCAGCACTTGCGTGATCTTGCTCGGGTCCACAGCGATACCCTCCGCTGAGATGATATGCCCGAGGAAAGGCACTTGCGATATCCAAAACTCGCATTTGCTGAACTTTGCGTATAACTTGTGATCCCGCAGCCGTTGCAAGACTATACGCAGATGTTTCTTGTGATCTTCCTCTGACTTGGAGTATACCAGGATGTCGTCGATGAAGACCACGACAAACTTGTCCAGCTCCGGCATGAACACCGAGTTCATTAAGTACATGAAGTGAGCTGGAGCATTGGTGAGGCCAAAGGACATGACCAGGTACTCATAAAGCCCATACCTTGTCGAGAAAGCTGTCTTTGGAATGTCCTCCGCCCTTATCTTAATCTGATGGTACCCGGATCTTAAATCCATCTTGGAAAAGATCTTTGCTTCGACCAACTGATCAAACAACATGTCGATCCGTGGCAACGGGTACTTGTTCTTGATGGTTACGGCATTTAACGGACGATAGTCCACGCAAAGCCGCAACGTTTCATCCTTCTTCTTGACAAATAATGCCGAACAGCCCCATGGCGAGGAGCTCGGCCTAATAAAACCCTTCTCCAGAAGGTCCGTGAGCTGAGTCTTCAGTTCAGCCAACTCCTTGGGCGCCATCTTGTACGGCCTTCGGGATATTGGCATGGTTCCCGGTGCGAGTTCAATCTTGAACTCCACCTCTCTATCGGGTGGCATCCCCGGCAAATCGTCCGGGAATACATCAGGGAACTCTCGGACCACTGGAATGTCTTCCAATCTGATGGTTGTGGCTTGATAGACACTTGGAAGTTTTATTTCTGGACTGTCCAGAAATAATGAGTGAGAACCGTGCACTTCTGAGTTTAAGTGCACGACTCGGAGGACGGTGTCTAAAACAGCGCCGTGGCGGGTTAACCACGACATCCCTAGGATGACATCGACCTTCTGTCCCTCTAAGATAATGAGAGACGTGGGGTACACTCTACCCTCTAAGCATAATGGTGCTTTGGAGACCATTACGCTTGCTGAAATCTTCCCACCTGGTGAGCAAATTAAATATGGACTATCGGTGGGTAGTATTGGCAAATTGTGTTTAGCAATGAAAGCTTGGCTAATAAAATTATGCGTGGCACCTGAATCAAATAGTACTATAGCGGGATGCTGGTGGAGTTGGAACATACCCGCAAGGATTGGCTCGCCCTCCGGCACGTCCTCAATGGCAAGCTGGTGGACAGTACCGGGCCTAGGGTTTGCCCGCCGCGCATTAGTAGGGTTCCGGGGTTGATTCCTCCCCGGAAACTGTGGTGCCACTCCGCCGCCTTGCCTCTCCGGGCAACTGCTCGCGAAGTGTCCTGGACGACCACACTTGTAACATGTGGCCGCTGCTGGTGGAGTACTCGGGGGACGAAAGCGCGGCATGCGTTGCGGAGGTGCAAACGCACGCGGCATCGCCCGCTGCTGCTGTTGTTGTTGCGGTGGTACTGGCAGTGCCGGCCGGAATGCCGGTGAAGAGTACGGCCGACCGCGGAACGGCATCGACCGCTGTGGTGGTTGCCAGCGTGGGCCTGATGGTGGGCGATTCACCATCCGAAACTTCTGAGAAGGACCACCTCCTTCTCCGTTGTTCTGCGGCACGCTTCGCTTTCGCTCTGCCGCCGCCAACTCCTTGCCGGAGTCCTCCTGAACAATCGCAGCATCAATTATGTCGTTGAGGCTGCCACGATTGAACATCGCCAGCTTGTCCTTCAGGAGCGGGTTAAGCCCCTGGTAAAAGTGGTCCCGCCGCTTCTCGTCCGTATCTGCGTGATATGACGCGTAGAGCGCGAGATCGTTGAACGCCCTTGAATATTCCAGCGCGTTCCGGCTCCCTTGTTGCAGGTGTAGGAACTCCTGCGTCTTCCTCTTCATCAAACCGGGCGGTATATGATAGGCCCTGAAGGCCGTCCGGAACTCCGCCCAGGTCATCACTCGGTCGGTGGGTTGTGAAGCACAAAAGTTGGCCCACCACGCGCTCGCGGATCCTTGGAGCTGCTGGACCGCGAACTGAGTCTTACGCTGCTCGCTGATTTGGAGCAGCCCGAACTTCATCTCTATGGCGCGGAGCCTGTTGTCCGCGTCAAGTGGTTCATCCGCCCTTGAGAATACAGGGGGATGAGTCGCCAGGAAGTCAGAGTAGGAGCTCTGTTGGCGCTCCTCATGATCTTGACGTCTCTCTGGGCGAGACGTATTCGCAATTAACGTTTGCAGCAGCTCTGTGTGCTGCTGATGTGAACCCGCCATTGCCGCGACAATGTCGGCCAATATAACCGTCGGCAGTGGCGGTGGCGGTGTTTGCTGTTGCTGTTGCTGCTGCTGTCCCGAGGAGTCCTCGGGAGGCGGTTGGGAGGTCTCTCCCCCTTGGCTAGTACCTCCAACATCAGGGTTGGCACGAGTACGCGTCATTCTGAAATTCAGCACAGCAGCAATTAGCACATGTCTTACTCAAAATTCCATAAACAGCAGTAGGTATTGAAGCGACGCATGATTAACTTGCACAACATTCACATATATTGATAAAGCATAAACTTTATACAAGATACATTATTCTCGGATCTCCGAGAAGTCGTGCTCATGTCGTCACTACCTATACATACGCTACTGTCTATACGACATGTCACCGATTACAAAAGTTGGGTTACGCTACCCTAGCTGCCCTACTTGGCAACCGTAACCCCTACTCGGAGTAGAACTCGACCTCCTGTGGGTCGTCCTCCTCCGGTACCTCTGCTGGTGGCTCTGGATCTACCACCTCTTCTCCCATTCCGGGTTCTCCCATTGCTGGAAGACCCAAGACCACCGGTATGCCTAACACCGGGGGCACGAGGTCCTGCAATGCATGCACCTCGTCCATAGTCTGGTTGTAGTCCTCTTCCCAGCCTTGTCCTTCCTCAATAGCGTCGTCCCGCTCTTGAGCAAGGTCCTCATTCTGCTGGGTTAGGGTCTGCACCAGCTCTTGCAACGCCGCGATGTCAACACGGCCCTTTTTCTTTGCCTTCTTCAGACGACGCAACTGATTGTGTTGTTCATTCAGTTGCTTGATCGTCGGAAGGAGCACATTGCGGAGTGCACTGTGAGCACTCTCAAAATGATCTCCACGGCTTGTGCTCTCCTTGAGCTTGGTGGCGAGATGCTCCGTAAGAACAGCTTGGCTGTCCATCACAGCGTTTCCCGCCCTCATTTGGAGGCTGAGATTTGCCTCCGCGGGGTTGTACCTTGGGCAACTCGGGTCTGTTGCCTCCAGGTACCTCTCTTCCCACACATGCTGAGCTCGTCCCTCCACCGGAACGAGTGCGTATGGAGTTCCCTCCATAGCCTACACGTGTAGTTGGCAGAAACGTGACATAGTGTCACGGGCTGCCACTTGCCACATCCCTTCCGGTTGTCTTCCTCTCACCGTGACGGTGAATGGCACCCAACCGGGTGGCGTAGGTCCTGCGGAAACTTCGACATGGATCGTCCACGTCTTGTTCCCCTCTTCGCCTTCTTCCTTGGCGAAGTATTGCGGCATCTGATTGTACCCGAAATATTGGAGCATTTGCCGCAATGCTTCCGGGTAGCCGCTACGGTCAGAGCAGTGGGAAACTACCCACCCGTTCTCCAACCGTTTATCTGCTGCCATCTGTAAAAATATATTTGAGAAATGTCAAATATTTATTTGAACAGTAAACCATTGAGTTATAACATAAGGTATGTCATTGAACCCATAACACTTGGAAACATAGTTCAAATTTTTAAACAAATTTGACTGCTGATCTGCTGTTACCATGACAGCCCTGACCAGTTTCCATATCAACCTGATTTAGGCCAGGCTAAAAGCAAAACCAGTCCTGGAGCTCAACATCAAAGTTAAAGTTAACTTCAATAGCTTTCCAGAAAGTATTTGGTTGGCCTAAGATCTGTCCTGGTTAAAAAGTTATGAGATGTCAAAGTTAACAGAATTTCTGGAAACAATTGGACAGCACCTCCCTGCTTTAGGTACTGATTTGATCCAAGAATCCCAGTTAATTCTGTTCCTAATCTGACAAAACTTTCTGTTACAAAGTTGTAACCCATCTCATAAGCTTTCCAGAACTACCTCATTTCCTATTTTTGGAATTTTTAAGCAGGAAGTTATGCTTAATTTACAGAGAGTTTACAGAGAGTCTTTGCTCTGTCCTGTTTTCTGGACAGTTTCAACTCTACTGCCTTTTTCGAGTGGTTAAGGGATGAAACACCTCTGGAACTCAACAGAAAAGTTGTAAAGCTCTTCCAACGCTTTCCAGAAATGTATCATACGACCCCAACCTCGAAGGAACTCAACCTCTAACCTCTGATTAACTTCAGCCTTGATTCAGCTGAAAACAGAGTGCTCTGTCCTTAACATCCTATAAGTTGAAAGTTTGTTAACTTTGAATATCCTGTTCCAGGGAAGGAGTTACATCAAGTTTTACTACTTTGGATCAAAACCTTCAAGTTTTTCAATGAAGTTGTTCATTTAGTTGGGTGTGACGTCGATGCGTCACCAGATTTTGTCGGTACTACGTCCTCACAAAGAAAAAACCTATACCGGACTTAGCCGGCTTCGTTAGTTCAGTGGCACTACTCGTCACTCGCACACGGATGCTACACGTCTACCGTTTCGTGGTAAGGCTACCTGCAGAAATTCAACCAATCATCAGACTCGGCTGCACACCGAGCCCGGAATCCATACAGTTGGTACATTCGGCCGTCATCACTCGCCCGGATGTTCTCAAGCCAAACATGCCTTGAGTTACGTGTTCACGTTTCAGACCACGTGACGGGGTCTCCCATGTTGCACCACGCACGCCAGGGACAGACGTTGCTCGAATACCCCAAACGACATGAAGAGTCGAGAGGATACTAAAGCGGATCGGGTTACCTGCCACCCGTGGGGCTCCACCCTTCAGCTTGTGCGCACTGGTGGACAGCGCTTACGTGCACCCCCCAAGACATGAACGTCCCGAGATGCACGATTTTTCCGTCATAACAATTAGGTTACTAAGCCACTTTCTATATACTAATAACATCCTTATACAGGCTACTAACTCGTTCCTCACTGGATTTTTGAAAAAGAAGACCTTTGTACTGTGTTAAACCTCGAGCGAGCTCTGATACCACGCTGACACGACCCCATTGGTCCTGTCGAGCCAGGATCACGCTGAGGGGTGCTGCGTTGCACAGCACCGTATAACACACGTCAAAGGTGCAAAGCGGAAGCGGAAGTTTTATTACATAAACAGGTTTATGAACATGTTCACATCAAAATAAGTTCAGTCTACACTCGCGGGCGTAGACTAAGCATCAAGTGCACGTTCAGCCCTCGAACGTGTCCTTGCTAGCACACACGCACACTAACTCTGCGGCGTGCACGACTCCCACTCGACGGGGTTCCCCTCCTGGGGTTCCGTCTCCTCTTCGGGAGTCCCTTCCTCATAGAACCCTGCAAAAGCTTCAAACACAAGCAGTGAGCACGAAGGCTCAGCAAGTCTGACCCGTCTCACCTAAACATGGAACTTCTACATGAGGGTAATGGGTTGCATGAGGTAAAAATCATTTGCAAGGACTCGCCTAATTAGTAGAACCTTACTTTCAAGTTTTAGCAGCAGGTTGTGGAGAACCTTACGCTAAGGCACATGAGAGAGCCGCAATCAAACAAGAAACGCATTTCTCTCATGTACGTTGCCCAAAGTTGAAAAGAACTTTAGTTAGCACTAAGCTACAGCATATCATTAACAATCAATGTCCAGCTTTCAATCAGCAACATTAACATGTGACTAGCCTGTTCTTTCTACGTCACGGTACAGTGAACAAGTGGTACTCACTGACCGCGAGGGACGGCGATTATAATCGATTTACACCTGCAGGGTTACCCGAACAACCCGTCACGTACGGCCGTACTCGATGTTGCCTACAACAACCATCACGGACACCGTACGCGACTACCTTTCACCCGTTAGCCAAATATTGAACCGGTCCCATCGTCCCGAGCAAGAGGTCCCTGCACGCGCATCTCTGTGCCGCCAGCTGATTTACACCTCGAGCTCTCAACCTACCCTCTGAACGACGGGCAATGCCTCAATACCCAGCTACCCGAGTTACATCAGTTTCCCGGTTCCCATATAGCCGGTAGGTCTTCGGTACTGTTCTAGCTTGTTCAACAGGCCCGCACACGGCTCGGTCCTCAATCGACACAAGCGGAGCTACAGCACACAGGCCCCAAAGTCCTGCTGCCCTTACTCTCCGCTCGTTCTCATTTTCTTGCCATGTGTATCATGTGCTATCGCTACCCGAGCAATGTGCCTCTAGCCTATTCTCGCGAGTAGTTCCAACTACTCGACTTGTACCGAATCCTACCCTATCCTAGCAATGAAGTGGCTAACGAGGTTTTCAATCCTAAACCCAACCCATGGTTTTCTTGGCTGTGCAGTTGGGTTTCCAATCACGACTCTAATGCAAAGAACAATATTCAAAGATGTGCTCAAAACAATAAACATTTGTAAAAAGGTTAATGCAAACCGGGGCTTGCCTTGCTGCTCTTGGTCGTAGGCTAGCTGTTCCTCCGGAGTAACGAAGTCTAGGACTTCGGGTTCCTCCTCGACCTTAGCGACTACATGATAGAAACAATACATGTATTAATTTAATGCATTTGTATTAAGTTTGAAGTTGTGAAGTCTATAACCTTTGCTAGATAGACCTAATGACTGTGAAACTTTTACTGTGGCTTGTTTACAACCTAAACAGAGACTTGGTCAAGTTTTAGTTGCAGCAAAGCTCATTTGAGCCCTCCACAAATAATTATGTCCTTGACCTTAATTAAAGGCTTTTAGGGTGTTCTAAGTATTTTCATGAAACAAACTATGACTTTCTGAAAACTAGATTTTCAGAGGGTTCTAATGGAATTGGTCTCACTTAATTTGGAAGTCTCTAACTAAAGATATGAGCTAAACAATTTCAGAGAAAATTCTGAAAATGTTTCTGAACATTTTCTATTTTCTCTGGAACAGTTTTACTAATCACACCATTAGGTGGACTAAATGAGCTCAAATGGATCTGAAATTTTTATGGTAGTTCAAGGATATTTTGGTGAACATCTCAGTAAATTTCAGGATTTTCCTCCAAAGGATCCTCCAGTTAAAATTCCTAACAGTTTAAACTTTGAGGAATTAATTCTGGAGAAATAAGGAATTTCATGGAGTGAAACTTGATTTTCTGGAAAGTACTCAGAGAGCTGAATCCAGCAAAATTTGGTTCACTCAATTTGGAGCTTTCTAGCCAAAGTTATAAGGATTTGAAGTTTGAAGGAAATCTGAAAATCGGGGAAAAGTTTAAACTCGCGCATGGGCCCAGGGGACACGCGTCGCACGCCTAGGCGATGGCACACCGCGGCCCACAAGGATTTTGCGCGCCAGCACACCCGATCCCGGCCGCAGCCGGATCCCGATTCAAAATATCGGCCGCTGACAGCTGGGGTCCATCCCCTTCTTCAACCTCGCGACACCCGCGCCCCGCCGCCGAGGGACCTCGCCGGAGAGCTCGCCGCCGGCTGCTGTACAGCTCCAAACTTCTTGATTCTGGCCGCCCCTGCCTACTTTTACTTGGGGAACAGGATCCGAGGGTCAGCTGCTCATGACAACGGCCGGAGCATGGTCGGCGACGAGCCGCCATATCGGAATGACTTCGGCCATGTCGGCTGACTCCCCTAGTACCTCAGTTACTTGGGAAATCGGTCGGGGAGCATCAGTGGACCTCAGAGAAGGTTGACATGAGCTCGAGGCAGCTCGGGGAAGGCCCGAAATAGGTCCTCACCGTGCGCCCGATACCCCCCGTTCGTTCCGCCATTAGTAGACCTTAAATTACGCCGGGCATAGAGGTTCTCCGGCCCAGAGTCGTGAAGGCAACTTGTGCGTTACCGTGTCTAGCTCGTGTGGGAGTGGCCTGAGGCCCTCTAATCCTTTCTAGAGCATGAATTAAACAGAATCGTACCCGAAAGTTGTTCTGCACACAGAAAGGGGAAAAGTGGAAATTCGCCGCCGGTGAGCAACCACTCGAGCTGTGGCTCGGGGATGAGCAGCACCGGTCACCCGCGCGTCCAAGGGTGCCTTGGCTCGGGCGTGACAACGCCCAGGTTGGGCTGTCCACGAGAGCCCGAGGTGCGGCGGTTCCAAGTTCCGAGTTTGATCTTTCGGCACAGCCGATATCAATCGGTTTCAACCGAATTCTAGCAATGGGGAGGATGGAGGAAGGTCTCTAGTACCTTGCTGGGGCTCTGGAGTGGAAGGAGGGAGCTGCGATCGGCGTCCTCCGATCAAGTCTGAGCTGCGGAAGTTTTCGGCCGGCGCTGAGTTCTTGCGGAGAAGAACTGTGGTGCCTCGGCCGAGGAGGGGGCAGGCGCCTTAAGAAGTCTCTGCACCGCCTCATGCCCGCGCGTAGGCAAGCAGCTGGTGGCGCGGTGGCTGGCCTCGGTGGCGATCACCGCTGCGGCTCGGCGACCCGAGTGAAAAGTCTCAGTCGGTTTGTGTTGAAGTAGAGGCTGACATGTGGGTCCCACCCTTCCTTTTAACCTCTGAAATTTACTTCTAATCACTGTTGTAAACAGTGAACCCCATACTACCCTTGGCAATTCAAATTATTCCCCCATGAGCCATTTGAATTGATCAAAGTTCAAATGAGGTTTGGTTTGAATGAATTTCAGCACAAGTCCAGTTTGAAATTCAAATAAAGTTTGAATTTCTCCCCCTTAGCTCATGTCAAGATCAACTCCAAATGGAGTGAAAATTGGTGTGTGAGCTCACAAAAATGTGCTGAGTAAAAATATGCCTTCCACTTTCAAATTCATGGTATAAAAACAGTTTGAATTTGAATATGTTTTCAAACTGCCCCCTTCCTATCTATACCCAAGATGACCTCAAAAAGGTTTTGAATTTGGGTGAAATTTGGCATGGACATCCTTAGCAAAGTGTAGGAGTTTTTCTATGTCCAGCCCATCTATATCACATGTGGGAAATACCACTTTTGCAATGTGTAAGTTTGTTCCCTAATGAGCATGTTGATAATTGTTACTTGCTCTTCATTTGTGTTCATCATTCTTCCTTAAATGAGGTGTGTGGTGTGGGGATGAACACTACAAATGGGTGTCTAAAACTGAGGCCCTTACACGCCTGAGCAACAAAAGCCACAGGAACAAGGCAAGTGCCACTTCACCATATTGATCCCATGTTTTGGAAACTGTTTTGTTTGTGAAAATGTGTATGCTTGAGTCAACTTGATGGGAAACCCTATTTTAGGAGTTTACTAGTTTTGTTAACCATCCTTGTCGCCGGAAAAGTTGATGAGTCGGGTATGGTCATTTTTGCTTTGTGCTTCGCTAATCTATGGTATATGGGAAGCGAGATAGGACATGTCTAGCTACTGCACTAATATGAATAATGTTAATGAGAACTTGATGATGATAGTGAACATGAATCGGGGGAGATCTAGGCAAGCTTGGTTCGTGGATGTGGTAGAATGAGATGATAGTTTACTTGCCGTAGATCTAAGGACCAGTTCATGCCAGCACATGCCAGGAAAACAGTGCCACCACAAGGCCAAATATGGGTGCGGCTTAGCTGACTAATTAGGTAAGTTGCTAGATTGTTTTGGACCGTGGAAGGCGCGGGGAATGGGAGTCGAGAGAGGACTGCCCTGGGAACTGCATGGCACAAGAGGGGGCCCATAGGTGGGAGAATGGTGATTCGAGCCTGCTGGTGAAACCTTAGGGAGTCCATACATCTAGTAGCCCCTTTGTAAAGGCTATTTTGTGATCTCTTGGCCATACACCAACTGTTGTGTACTGGTATAATGGAGGTTCTGCAGTCGCCGACGGGTGACGAAATCACAAACTTGTGGGTAAAGTGGTGCAACCTCTTAAGAGTGTAAAACTATTATGACAGCCGTGCTTACGGTCACAAGCGCCTGGCCAACTCACATGATTAGATGGGATGGTTATTGGTTTGGTTATTGTATTGGTCATTGGAAATTGGTGTCGGGACTGTTGAGTCTTGGTAATAAGATTGGTTTTGGGACTGTTAGTCATGATAATGAGTTTTGGTCTCGGTTATGAGATGGATATGAATATGAGATTGTTATTATGAGCATGAGATGATGTTGACAAAGATTAATGGCTGGATGAGACGTGATAAGTGGTAAAATATGATGGAGGTATGTTACTATTTTAATTGGATAAATGTTGGGATCAAATTCACTTAAAGATAGTTGCTGTTTTTATTATGTTTGTGAAATAAATTTGCTTTCTGCAATGAGCCTTTTTATTCCTACCTTGTTGCAATCTATTTATCATATTTTCCCGCACTTGCTGAGTACGTCATGTACTCAACCATGCATTATTACTTAATCATCAGCAACAGGAGAAGAGTACTTCGAAGATCATGTGGAGTACTAGGCGTGCGAACTACCATGAACTTGCCTGTGGAGTTGGAGATGGAGCCGCTGCCGTGTTTAGTTTGCTTCCGCTATCGTTTAGAGACTTCCGCTGCTAGAATAAGTTAGAGATTTCCGCTGAAAGAATAAGCTACAGATTGATGTAATAAAGTACTTAAACCCTATTACTGTGGTTATATTCTGAATTCAGTTTGTGGATTACATGTGTATGTGTGATGAACATCCTAGGCACACATTTGCATTAGCTGGGTTCCGTGTTTTACGGGACCGGGCGTCACAGATTGGTATCAGAGCCACGTTGACCGTAGGACGCAGGCCTAGTCACATATTGGCATCAGAACCACCTTGACCATAGGATGCAAGCCTAGGAAGAAGTCACATATTTGCATTAGAGCCATGTTAACCGTAGGGCGCAAGCCTAGGTAGAATGCACAGATTGCATCAGAGCCGCATTGACCATAGGAACGTTTACATCGTAGTAGCTGAATAGGAGTCGTGTGTTGAACTTTTTGAGATGATTGTTTGTGTTTGTGTGCTTAGTGTGAGTTGTGGGGCGCTTCAGTGTTGTCCATATCCACACATAGTAGAGAGATGTGAGATGCTTCGACACTTGTTCACATCCTCATATAAAAATAAATATATTTAGTCCATCCACTATGATGCATATAGTTGGGGGATCCATCTAAACTTCTAACTTCGATTCCACCCAACTCTCTCTCACAGATGGTGAGGGAAAACGCCAGCCGACAAAGGAGGAACGTCCGTGGCAAACATGAACCACAAGAGGGTGACCACGTTGAAGTTCCTGAGAATATTAACCCCAGGGCTGGTGGAAACAACCTCGAACGGTTGATGGCTATGCAGAACCAGCTCATGCAAACTATGATCCAAACATTGGGTCAGCTGAAAGCCAACAACAACAATCCTAACCCTGTTCCTGCACCACCGCCACCACCGCCGGCTCACAACAGACTAGGAGAGTTCCTGAGGACTCGACCACCTACTTTTGCACAAGCTAATGACCCCATGGAGGCTGATGATTGGTTGAAATCCATGGAGAAGAAGCTTGCCATTGTTTAGTGCAATGATCGAGAGAAAGTTCTCTTCGCATCGCACCAACTTATGGGAGCAGCCGCTGACTGGTGGGACGCTCTCTGCAATGCTCATGTCAACCAGGAGACTATCACTTGGACTGAGTTCAAGGAGAGTTTTCGCTCTCATTACGTCCCTGCTGGAGTCATGATGCTAAAAAGGAAAGAGTTCGAAGGTCTCCGCCAAGGACGGAAGAGCGTGAATGAGTACCTCAACAAGTTCACGCAGCTGTCAAGGTATGCCCCCGAGGATGTCAACTCGGACAAAAGGAACCAGTACTTGTTCATGAAAGGGTTGAACAATGAGATCCAAGTTCAGCTGCTCAACAATGACTATGCAAACTTCCAGAAGCTAGTTGACAAAGCTATAGTGGTTGAAAGCAAGATCCGTGAGATCGAGCAAGAGGGCAAGAGAAAGATGCCATACCAGCCACAAGGAAGCAATGTACGTCCCCGTTTCATGTCCCCAGCTGGACCACAGTATGGCTCGTCCGCTCCTACTTTTCGCCCTAATCCACCACCGCAGCAACGTCCTTTTGTGCGAACACCTTTTGTGTCTTTGCCTTCTGCGCCCCGTCCCGACATGGGCCCATATACTCAAAACCACCCTCGCCCTAAGTACCTGCTGTCTTGGGCAACAAGGCATGCTTTGCATGCGGAGAAGCAGGACACTTTGCAAGTCAGTGCCCGAGGAAAGGCCTTGGACAGCCGACCAACGCGCTCAAGCAGAACCCACGGCCAAACAGAGGAGCTAATCAAGGTAACCA
This sequence comes from Neostapfia colusana, assembly GCA_030760725.1. Classification (NCBI taxonomy): domain Eukaryota; kingdom Viridiplantae; phylum Streptophyta; class Magnoliopsida; order Poales; family Poaceae; genus Neostapfia; species Neostapfia colusana. The sequence continues at coordinate 103,132,364 of JASWHV010000007.1, forward strand.
TGTACAGCAGAACTACGCTCGTGGCAACGTGAATCATGTCTCTGCTGAAGAAGCGCAACAAGCTGAAAATATCGTGATTGCTATGTTCTTTGCCAACTCCAACCCAGCTACTGTTTTATTTGATTCCGGAGCATCGGATTCATTCATATCATCCAAGTATGTTTCCAAGTATAATCTACTTATATCACACTTGAAATATACTATGTTGGTTAATTCTCCCGGTGGAGATATAAGGACTAATATAGTATGTCGGAAAGTAAACCTTAAAATAAGGGGGGTAGACTTCCTCACCAACCTCATTGTATTGGATTCCCAAGGGCTTGACATAATACTCGGAATGGATTGGTTAAGCAAGCACAACGGAGTGATCCATTGTGCTAAGAGGAGGGTGCAGTTGACAAACGAGCACGGTACTCGTATTGAGTTCGAGTCAGCCCAACCAACAACCGAGAAGGCAACGTTGAATCACGTCGAAGAAACAACATTGGAAAGCATTCCGGTGGTTCAAGAATTTTTGGACGTGTTTCCGGAAGAACTTTCAGGTATGCCACCTGACCGGGACATTGAGTTTGCCATTGATTTAGTACCTGGAACTGCACCTATAGCAAAGAGGCCATATAGGATGCCCGTTAATGAACTAGTGGAACTCAAGAAGAAAATTCAGGAGCAGCTAGAAAAGGGTTTTATACACCCAAGCTCGTCACCATGGGGAGCCCCCGTGCTCTTCATGGACAAGAAGGATGGGACCCAAAGGATGTGTGTCGATTATAGGTCTCAATGAGGTGACGATCAAGAATAAATACCCGCTGCCCCGTATAGAGGACCTGTTTGACCAAATGAAAGGTGCCCGAGTTTTCTCCAAGATTGATCTTCGGTCAGGATACTTCCAGCTTAAGATTAAGCCCTCTGACATACCCAAGACTGCCTTTCGAACACGGTATGGTTCGTATGAATATACCGTTATGTCTTTTGGGTTAACGAATGCACCCGCATATTTCATGTACCTCATGAATAAGGTCTTCATGGAGTACTTGGACAAGTTCGTCGTGGTTTTCATCGATGATATGATGGTGTATTCGAAAAGCGAGGAAGAACATGAAGAACACTTGAGATTGACATTGCAGAAACTGCGAGAGCATCAGTTGTATGCCAAGTTCAGCAAGTGTCAATGTTGGCTAAAGGAGATATCATTCCTAGGCCACATCATGTCCGAGAAAGTAGTATCGGTTGATCCCGGAAAGGTGGGAGATGTTATGAAGTAGAAGCAACCACAGAACGTGAGAGATATTCAGAGTTTCCTTGGGATGGCTGGATACTACCGACGTTTCATCAAGGACTTCTCCAAGATAGCGAAGCCTATGACTGAATTGCTAATGAAGGGAAAAGCATTTCAGTGGACACCCATGTGTCAAGAAAGCTTCGAGGAGCTCAAGAAAAGGCTAACCACAGCGCCGGTTTTGGTATTGCCAAACATGAGCAAGAGCTTTGACGTATATTGTGACGCATCAAGACAAGGGCTTGGATGTGTGCTCATGCAAGAAGGACAAGTGGTAGCCTATGCGTCGAGACAACTAAAGAAACACGAGTTGAATTACCCCACACATGACTTGGAACTCGCAGCCGTGGTGCATGCATTAAAGATTTGGAGACATTATATCCTTGGCCATCGATGTGAGATCTATACGGATCATAAAAGCCTCAAGTACATATTCACCCAAACGGATTTTAATTTGAGGCAACGTCGATGGTTGGAACTAATCGAGGATTATGATGTTAGAATCAACTATCATCCTGGAAAGGCCAATGTAGTAGCTGATGCATTGAGCCGAAAGGGAGCATGTAACCAACTCACGGTTCGGGAGCTACCGCCCGAGCTGCGCAAGGAGTTCAAACAGTTACATCTCAGGTTCTTGAACGAGATGGAAGTGATGGAATTTAACTTTTCGTTGGAACAAGAGATAAGAGATGGCCAAGCAACGGATGAGGAAATCAAGGAGATCAAGGAAAGAATCTGACAAGGCATAGAAAAGGACTTCAAGGAAGACGAGAAGGGTACGCATTGGTTAGGGAAAAGGATTTGTGTGCCTAACGAGAAACACATCCGCGACACGATATTAAAGGAGGCACATGACTCACCTTACTCCATACATCCCGGCAGTACAAAGATGTACAAGGACCTGAAAACTTGTTATTGGTGGGATGGTATGAAAAGGGACATAGCTGAGTATGTTGCCTTATGCGACACATGCCAACGGGTGAAGGCCGAACATCAAAGACCCGCTGGAATGTTGCAACCATTAAAAGTACCCGAGTGGAAGTGGGAAGACATCAGCATGGATTTCATCATCGGATTACCACATACTCGATCGCGTTACGACTCCATCTGGGTTATTCTGGACCGATTGACGAAAACCGCCCGTTTTCTTCCGGTTAGAACCACGTACCGTGTCGTAGAACTAGCCGAGCTATACATGGAGCAAATCGTGTGCCACCATGGAGTTCCGAAGAGCATAGTTTCAGATCAGGGTACCCAATTTACCTCTAGGTTTTGGAAGAAGCTGCATGAGGCTATGTGTACACGACTGGATTTTAGCTCCACTTACCACCCGCAGACCGACGGGCAAACAGAAAGGACAAACCAAATTTTGGAAGACATGTTGAAAGCCTGCGTGTGACACCCTCAATTTCGATTTATGCATGCATTCATATTTTATATAGAGAAAACATTTTAAAAGAAGTAGAAACAGAGAAAGCATTAGAAAGATAGCTAAAAAGAGACAGTCCCAGTTCGCCGAGGAGCGCTGTAGACATTTCCCGCGGCCCGCTGGCCACATGGTGCCTTCGGAGCTCATCCCCACCAAGGGGGAGAGGTCCGCCGCTAAACTGGCTACGTGGCAGGCTCGGGGCTCGTCTCTGCGGAAGGGGCGAGGTTCGACCCCATGGGACACGCGTTGCCCCCGGAGCTAGCCTCTGCGGAGGAGCGAGGCCAGCCCCGCAGGACACGTGTCGCCTTCGGAGCTAGTCATTGCAGAAGAGAGAGGACCAGCTGTGCGGGCAACATGTCGCTCTCGGAGCTCGTCTCCGAGAGGTCCGACCCGCGGGACACGTGTCGCTCTCGAAGCTAACCTCCGAGAGGTCCGGTCCTATTGGACACGTGTCACCTCCGGAGCTCACCTCCGGGAGGTCTGACACTACCAGACACGTGTCACCTCCGGAGCTCACCTCCAGGAGGTCCGACACTGTTGGACACGTGTTGACCTCGGAGCTCACCTCCGGGAGGTCTGACGCTGTTGGACACGTGTCGACCTCGGAACTCGCCTCCGGGAGTTCCGACGCTGATGGACACGTGTCGACCTCGGAGCTCGTCTCTGAGGAGAAAGGAAAAATTCGGCGCTGCTTGACACGTGGCACTTTCGGAGCTCACCTCCGAAGAGAGGGGAGGTCCGGCACTGACACGTGGCGTACGTGGAACTCGCCTCTGTTGAGAGGGGAGGTCCCGATCCACCAGACACGTGGCGCACACGGAGCTCGCCTCTGGAGAGAGGGAGGTCCCGCTCGTCAGACGCGTGGCGCCCGTGGAGCTCGCCTCTGAGGAAGAGGGAGGTCTCGCCCGCCTGACACGCGTCACAACCGGATCTCGCCTCTACGAAAAGGGGAGGCCCGGCCTCTGCTGGACACGTGGAGCATCCGAAGCAGTTTTTCTTTTGTACGGAGGAATACCGACACGGAAGGAAACCGACACGAATTCCACGTTGCTACCTCACCAAATCAATTGAAGATAAGTTGTTAAGATTCAAAAACAATTTGAATAGGACTCTTATTCGAAATCCAATCAGAGTAGGTCTCTTCATTTCCCTCTTATAAATAGAACCCAGAACCTTTGGCCGCAACCACGTACTTATTTTCCACCTCCCGAGTCAACGACTTGGAGCCCTAGCCCCCAACTCGCCGAGCTAACCACCTTCTCTGGAGTTTAGTCGCCGAAGAGCCGCCGACGAGCCCTGACACGATCGTCGGAGGAGAGCCGACGATCTGTTTTGCTGCCATTGCTAGGAGGAAGGACCCGAAGGAAGTAAGGTAGGTCTCCATTACCACCTTACGACGAGATCACGATTTTCTTTGCATCTGTTTCCTTCGATCCCTTTGAACAGAAGCTTTTCATGTGGACAGATCACGTGTTGATCGGTTAGATCTTGTGACGAGATAATCGCCACATCCACATTTGATCTTTACACCCTTGTTCATCATAAAACCCCATGCAAGCCCATTAAAACATGCAAGAACACGTACAAACCGATCTAAATAAGACAACATCATAGGTTAGCATGCGTATGCACCATTGCATCTTGAGTAAAGTTTGTGCATGATGATTTATTGCTGTGAACCTTGTATGTGCGTGATTATGAATAGAGGAACAAGCTCAGGGAGCTGTCTACGAAGGATTTCAGCACCAGGAATTTGAGATACGTGAGCAACAAAAGCCACAAGAACAAGGCAAGTGCCCCTTGATCATATTGATCCCATATTTTGGAAAACTGTTTTGTTTGCAAAAATTGTGTATGCTTGAGTCAAACTTGATGGGAAACCCTTTCATAGGAGTTTACTAGTTTTGTTAACCACCATTGTCGCCAGGGAAAGTTGATGAGTCGGGTATGGTCGTTTTTGCTTTTTGCTTCGCTAATCTACGGGATATGGGAAGCGATAGAATGTGTCTATCTAACTGAACTCGTATGATTAATGATAATGAGAACTTGAGGTTAATGAACATGAATCGGAGGGAGATCTAGGCAAGTTTGGTTTTGTGGAAGTGGTAGAATGATATGGTGGTTACTTTCCGTAGACCTAAGGACCGGTTCATGCGAGCCATGCCAGGAATCCAGTGCCACCACAAGGCCAAATATGGGTGCGGCTTAGCTGACTAATTAGGTAAGTTGCTAGATTGTTATGGACCGTGGAAGGCGTTGGGAATGGGAGTCAAGAGAGGACTGCCCTGGGAACTGCATGGCACAAGAGGGGGCCCGTAGGTGGGTGAATTGGAGATTCGAGCCTGCTGGTGAAACCTTAGTGAGTCCATACATCTAGTAGCCCCTTTGTAAAGGCTATTTTGTGATCTCTTGACCATACACCGACGGTTGTGTACTGGTATAATGGAGGTTCTGCAGTCGCCGACGGGTGACGAAATCACAAACTTGTGGGTAAAGTGGTGCCACCTCTGCAGAGTGTAAACTATCATGATAGACGTGCTTCCAGTCACAAGCGCCTAGACAACCGACATGATTAGATGGGATGGTTATTGGGATGGTATTTGGTTTAGTTATTGGTTTGGTCTTTGGATTTGGTTTTTGGGACTGTTGAGTCCGGGTAATGAGATTGGTTGCATGACTGTTGAGTCATGGCAATGAGATTTGATCTCGGTTATGAGATGGAATTGAATATGAGATGAGATGGTATTGAATACGAGATGGTATTCATGAGCATGTGAAAAGTTGAGAAAGATAAATGTTCGGATGAGATACGAAAAGTGGTGAATCATGATGGAGGTATGTTGATGTTTAAATACATGTTGGGATTACATTCACTTAAAGCTAGTTGCCGTTTTTATCATGATTTGTGAAATAAACTTTGCTTTTATGCAATGAGCCTTTTTATACCTACCTTGTTGTAAGCTACATGTCATACTTTCCGCACTTGCTGAGTACGTCATGTACTCACCCTTGCATTATCATACATCATCAGCAACAGGAGAGGAGTACTATGAAGACCACGTGGAGTATTAGGCGTGTAATCTACCCTCAACCTTGCCTGTGGAGTAGAGATGGAGCCGCTGCTGCTGCTTAGTTTTGCTTCCGCTATAGTTTAGAAGACTTCCACTGCTAGAATAAGACTTCCGCAGCTAAGATAAGACTTCCGCTGCAATAAAGATTGATGTAATAAAGTACTTGAATCTATTCATTGGTGGTTATATATATTATGAATTCAGTTTGTGGATTATATGTGTATGTGTGATGAACATCATGGGCACACATATGCATCAGTCCAGGTTCCGTGGTTTTTCCACAGAACCGGGGCGTCACAAATTGGTATCAGAGCCACGGTTGATCGTTGGTCACACGCCTAGATAGGTCACAGATTGGTATCAAGCTACCACGGTTGACTGTAGATCACAAGCCTAGTAGAAATCACATATTGGTTTTAGAAACCACGGTTGACTGTAGGTCACAAGCCTAGTTTGATCACAAATTGGTAGCAGAACCACGGTTGACCGTAGGACGTAAGCCTAGTCGCAGATTGGTATTAGGAGCCATGCTGAACATAGGATGCAAGCCTAGGTAGAATGCATAGATTGGCATTAGAACCCCATTGAGCATAGGACAAAGTCATAGATTGGTAGTCACAGATTGGTCACAGATTGGTATCACCCCAAACCACATAGGACCCTCATCGAGTAAGCCTTGAATAGGAGTTGTGTGCTGAACTTTTGTGATGTTTGTTGTGCTTGAGTGCTTAGTGTGAGTTGTGGGACGTTTCATCGTTGTCCATATCCACACATAGTAGAGAGATGTGAGATGCTTCGGCACTTGTTCGCATCCTCATATAGGATGAAATATAATCCATTCACCTTGATGCATATAGTTGGAGGGATCAATCTAAACTTCTAACCTCTATTCTATCCAACTCTCTCTCAGAGATGGTGAGAGAAAACGCCGGCCGACAAAGAAGGAACGTCCATGGCAACCAAGAGGATGACCACGTCGAAGTTCCCGAGAATGTCAACACCAAGGCTTGTGGAAACAATCTTGAAAGGTTGATGGCTATGCAGACTCAGCTCATGCAAACCATGACCCAAACTTTGGGTAAGCTGCAAGCCAACAACAATAACCCCGTTCCTGCACCACCGCCACCACCACCGCCACGAACGCCGGCTCACAACAGGCTGGGAGAGTTCATGAGGACTCGACCCCTACCTTTGCACAAGCTAATGATCCCATGGAGGCTGACGATTGGTTAAAGTCCATGGAGAAGAAGCTTGCCATAGTTCAGTGCAATGATTGAGAGAAAGTTCTCTTCGCATCGCACCAACTTATGGGAGCAGCCGCTGACTGGTGGGATGCCCTTTGCAATGCTCATGACAACCGGCGACTATTACTTGGACTGAGTTCAAGGAGAGTTTCCGCTCTCATTACGTCCCTATGAGAGTCATGATGCTCAAGAGGCAAGAGTTTGAAGGTCTCCGCCAAGGACAGAAGAGCGTGAATGAGTACCTTAACAAGTTCACGCAGCTGTCAAGGTATGCCCCTGAAGATTTTAACTCGGACCAACGGAAGCAATACATGTTCATGAGAGGGTTGAACAATGAGATCCAAGTTCAGCTTCTCAACAATGACTATGCAAACTTCCTGAAGCTAGTTGATAAAGTTATAGTGGTTGAGAGCAAGATCCGAGAGATCGAGCAAGAGGGAAAAAGAAAGATGCCATACCAGCCACAAGGGAGCAACGTACGACCCCAGTACATGCCCCCAGCTGCACCATAGTATGGATCGTCTGCTCCTACTTTTCGCCCTAATCAACCACCACAGCAACATCCTGCCATGCAAGCACCTCGTGTGCCTTTGCTTCCTGCACCCCGATCCAACATGGGCACTCCTGTTCAAAACCCCCGCCCCAACGCACCTGCTGTCGTGGGCAACAAGGCATTCCTTGCATGTGGAGAAGCAGGACACTTCGCGAGTCAATGCCCGAGGAAAGGTCCCGGACAGACAAGCAACGTGCCCAAGCAGAACCCACGGCCGAACGAAGGAGCCAATCGAGGAAACCGTGGACAGCAGAACTACGCTCGCGGCAACGTGAACCATGTCTCTGCTGAGGAAGCGCAACAGGCTGAGGACGTTGTGATTGGTATGTTCCTTGCCAACTCCAAACCAGCCACCATTCTATTTTATTCCGGAGCATCGCATTCATTCATATCATCCAAGTATGTTGCCAAGTATAATCTACCCATATCACACTTGAAATATACTATGTTGGTTAATTCTCCCGGTGGAGAGATGATGACTAATATAGTATGTCCAAAAGTAAAACTTAAAATAAGGGGGTAGACTTCCTTGCCAACCTCATTGTCTTGGATTCCCAAGGGCTTGACATAATACTCAGAATGGATTGGTTAAGCAAGCACAACAGAGTGATCCAATGTGCTAAGAGGAGCGTGCAGTTGACAAACGAGCACGGTACTCATATCGAGTTTGAGTCAGCCCAACCGGCAACCGAGAAGGCAACATTAAACCATGTCGAATGAGAAACATTGGACAACATTCCGGTGGTTCAAGAATTTTCAGACGTGTTTCCGGAAGAACTTTCAGGTATGCCACCTGACCGGGATATTGAGTTTTCCATTGACTTGGTACCCGGAACTGCACGTATAGAAAAAAGGCCCTATAGGATGTCCGTTAATGAACTAGTGGAGCTCAAGAAGCAAATTCAGGAGCAGCTAGAGAAGGGTTTTATACGTCCAAGCTCGTGACCATGGGGAGCCCCCATGATCTTCATAGACAAGAAGGATGGGACCCGGAGGATGTGCGTGGACTATAGGTCTCTCAAGGAGGTGACGATCAAGAACAAATACCCTCTGCCCAGTATAGACGATCTGTTCAACCAAATGAAGGGAGCCCGAGTTTTCTCCAAGATTGATCTTCGGTCGGGATACTTCCAGCTGAAGATTAAGCCCTCCGATATACCCAAGACTGCCTTTCGAACATGGTATGGTTTGTATGAATATACCGTGATGTCTTTTGGGTTAACGAACGCACCTGCATACTTCATGTACCTCATGAATAAGGTCTTCATGGAGTACTTGGACATGTTCGTCGTGGTTTTCATCGACGATATCATGGTGTATTCAAAAAGTGAGGAAGAACATGAAGAACATTTGAGATTGACATTGCAGAAGCTGCGAGAGCATCAATTGTATGCCAAGTTCAGCAAATGTAAATTTTGGTTAAAGGAGATATCGTTCCTAGGCCACATCATCTCCGAGGAAGGAGTATCTGTTGATCCCGGAAAAGTGGGAGATGTTCTGAAGTAGAACCAACCGCACAACGTGAGGGATATTCGGAGTTTTCTTGGAATGGCTGGATACTACCGACGGTTCATCAAGGACTTCTCCAAGATAGAAAAACCTATGATGGAATTTCTAATGAAAGGAAAAGCCTTCCAATGGACACCAGCATGCCAAGAAAGTTTTAAGGAGCTCAAGAAAAGGCTAACCACAGAACTGGTTCTAGTATTACCGGATGTGAGCAAGAGCTTTGACATATATTGTGACGCATCAAGACAAGGGCTCGGATGCATGCTCATGCAAGAAAGACAAGTGGTAGCCTATGCGTCGAGACAACTAAATAAACACGAGTTGAATTACCCCACACACGACTTGGAACTTGCAGCCGTGGTGCATGCATTGAAGATCTGGAGACATTATATCCTTGGCCACCGATGTGAGATCTATACGGATCATACAAGCCTCAAGTACATATTCACCCAAACGGATTTGAATTTGAGGCAAAGTCGATGGTTGGAACTCATCAAGGATTATGATGTTGGAATCAACTATTACCGTAGAAAGGCCAGTGTAGTAGCTGATGCATTGAGCCGAAAGGGAGCATGTCACCAACTCACGGTTCGGGAGCTACCGCCCGAACTATGTAAGGAGTTCGAACGTTTACATCTCGGGTTCTTGAACGAGATGGAAGTGATGGAACTCCATTCTTCGCTGGAACAAGAGATAAGAGATGGCCAAGCAACGGATGAGGATATCAAGGAGATCAAGGAAAGAATCCGACAAGGCATAGAAAATGACTTCAAGGAAGACGAGAAGGGTACGCTTTGGTTAGGAAAATGGATTTGTGTGCCTAACGTGAAGCACATCTGCGACACGATATTAAAGGAGGCACATGACTCACCTTATTCCATACATCCCGGCAGTACAAAGATGTACAAGGACCTAAAGACTTGTTATTGGTGGGATGGTATGAAAAGGGACATAGCAGAGTATGTTGCCTTATGCGACACATGCCAACGGGTGAAGGCCGAACATCAAAGACCCGCTGGACCGTTGCAACCCTTAAAGGTACCCGAGTGGAAGTGGGAAGACATCAGTATGGATTTCATCATTGGATTGCCACGTACTCTGTCAGGTTATGACTCCATCTGGGTTATCAAGGACCGATTGACAAAAATAGCCCATTTTCTTCCTGTTAAAACCGCGTACAACGTTGAACAACTAGCTGAACTGTACATGGAGCAAATCGTGTGCCGTCATGGAGTCCCGAGAGGATAGTTTCAGACCGGGATACTCAGTTTACCTCTATGTTCTGGAAGAAGCTGCATGAAGCTATGGTACACGACTGGATTTTAGCTCCGCCTACCACCCGCAGTCTGATGGACAAACAGAAAGGACAAACCAAATTTTGGAGTACATGTTGAGAGCTTATGCCTTGGAACATGGACATAGTTGGGATAGGAGCTTGCCGTACGCTGAATTCTCCTATAACAACAGCTATCAATCCAGCTTGAAGATCTCACCTTTCGAAGCATTGTACGGTAGACGGTGTAGAACACCGTTGTTTTGGAACGAGACCGGAGAAAACCAAGTGTTTGGACCCTAAGTGCTGCAAGAAGCTGAGAAGCAAGTCCAAACGATACGGGAGAACTTAAAGGCTGCTCAGTCAAGACAAAAAGGCTATGCGGACAATAGGCGAAGAAAGTTGACCTTCGAAGTAGGAGACTTTGTATACCTTAAGGTATCGACTATCCGAGGCCAATGACGTTTTAATGTCAAAGGCAAGTTAGCACCTCTCTACATCGGGCCATTTAAGATTTTGGACAAGCGAGGAGAAGTAGCCTATCAACTATAGCTCCCAACGCACCTCTCCGACGTACATGACGTGTTTCATGTATCCCAGCTCAAGAAGTGCTTGAGAGTGCTAGAAGGACATGTACCGATGGATGAACTTGAACTTCAAGAGGATCTGACCTATGTAGAGCACCCTGTCCGAATTTTGGACGTAAAGGAAGGGTCACGAGGAACAAAGTGATCCATTGGTGCAAGGTACAATGGAGCCATCACACAGAAGCTGAAGCCACATGGGAGCGTGAAGAAGACCTCAAGGCAGAATTCTCTCATCTATTCTCCACTAAAAAATCTCGAGGGCGAGATTCAATTTAAGGGGGGTAGATTTGTGACACCCTCAATTTCGATTTCTGGATGTATTCATATTTTATATAGAGAAACCATTTTAAAATTAGTAGAAACAGAGAAAAAATTAGAAAGATAGCTAGAAAGAGCCACTTCCAGTTCGTCGAGGAGTGCTGTAGACATTTCCCGCGGCCCGCTGGCCACGTGGCGCCTTCGGAGCTCATCCTCGCAGAGGGGGAGAGGTCCGCCGCTAAACTGGCTACGTGGCAGGCTCGGGGCTCGTCTCTGCGGAAGGGACGAGGTCCGACCCCATGGGACACGTGTTGCCCCCGGAGCTAGCCTCTGCGGAGGAGCGAGGCCAGTCCCGCAGGACACGTGTCGCCTTTGGAGCTGGTCATTGCGGAAGAGAGAGGACCAGCCGTGCGGGACACGTGTCGCTCTCGGAGCTCGTCTCAGAGAGGTCCGACCCGTGGGACACGTGTCGCTCTCGGAGCTAACCTCCAAGAGGTTCGGTCCTATTGGACACGTGTCACATCCGGAGCTCATCTCCAGGAGGTCCGACACTAACAGACACATGTCACCTCCGGAGCTCACCTCCGGGAGGTCCGACGCTGTTGGACACGTGTCGACCTCGGAGCTCGCCTCCGGGAGGTCTGACGCTGCTGGACACGTGTCGACCTCGGAGCTCATCTCTGAGGAGAAAGAAAAAATTCGGCGCTGCTTGACACGTGGCACTTTCGGAGCTCACCTCCGAAGACAGGGGAGGTCCGGTACTGACACGTGGCGTACGCGGAACTCGCCTCTGTTGAGAGGGGAGGTCCCGATCCACCAGACACATGGCACACACGGAGCTCGCCTATGGAGAAAGGGAGGTCCCGCTAGACGCATGGCGCACGCGGAGCTCGCCTCTGAGGAAGAGGGAGGTCTCGCCCGCCTGACACGCGGCACAACCGGAGCTCGCCTCTACGGAAAGGGGAGGCCCGGCCTCTGCTGGACATGTGGAGCCTCCAGAGTTCATCACCGCGGAGGTGACAAGATCTGAAGTGGTTTTTCTTCTGTACGCGGGAATACCGACACGGAAGGAAACCGACACGAATTCCACGTTGCTACCGCACCAAATCAATTGAAGATAAGTTGTTAAGATTCAAAAACAATTTGAATAGGACTCTTGTTCAAAATCCGATCAGAGTAGGACTATTAGTTTCAATCTTATAAATAAAACCCAGAACCTTTGGCCGCAACCACGTACTTCTTTTCCACCTCCCGAGTCGAAGACTTGAAGCCCTAGCCCCCAGCTCGCCGAGCTAACCACCTTCGCCAGAGTTTAGTCACCGAAGAGCCACCGACAAGCTTTGACACAATCACCGGAGGAGAGCCAACAATCTGTTTTGCTGCCATTGCTAGGAGGAAGGACCCGAAGGAAGTATGGTAGGTCTCCATTACCACCTTACGACGAGATTGCGGTTTTCTTTGCATCTGTTTCTTTCGATCCCTTCGAACAGAAGCTTTTCATGTGGACAGATCACGTGTTGATCGGTTAGATCTTGTGACGAGATCATCTCCACGTCCACATTTGATGTTTACACCCTTGTTCATCGTAAAACCCCATGCAAGCCCATTAAAACATGCAAGAACACGTACAAACTGATCTAAATAAGACAGCATCATAGGTTAGCATGCGTATGCACCATTGCATCTTGAGTAAAGTTTGTGCGTGATGATTTATTTCTGTGAACCTTGTATGTGCGTGATTATGAAAAGAGGAACAAGCTCAGGGAGCTGTCTACGAAGGATTTCAGCACCAGGAATTTGAGATACGTGAGCAACAGAAGCCACACGAACAAGGCAAGTGCCCCTTGACCATATTGATCTGTGACGCCCCTGTTCTGAGAGAGAACCTCTCGGACTGAGACTGATGCATATGTGTGCCCAGGATGTTCATCACACATACACATATAATCCACAAACTGAATTTCAGAATAATACCACGAATAACAGGGTTTATTACAATGTCTCATGAGTCTTAGACTCATTCTAGCAGCGGAAGTCTCATTCTAGCAGCGGAAGTCTTTATTCTAGCAGCGGAAGTCTTATTCTAGGAGCGGAAGTCTTCTAAACTATTGCGGAAGCAACTAAGCAGCAGCAGCGGCTCCATCTCTACTCCACAGGCAAGGTTGAGGATAGATCATACGCCTAATACTCCACTTGGTCTTCATAGTACTCCTCTCCTGTTGCTGATGATGAAGTAATAATGCAAGTTTGAGTACATGATGTACTCAGCAAGTGCGGGAAAATATGATATATAGCTCACAACAAGGTAGTTATAAAAAGGCTCATTGCAGCTTTAAATGAATGTAATCCCAACATGTATTTAAACATCAACATATGTCCATCATGATTCACCACTTTTCATGTCTCAACCAGACATTTATCTTGCTCAACCTTTCACATGCTCATCAATACCATCTTGTATTCACTACCATCTCATCTCATATTCAATTCAGTCTCGTACTGAGACCAATGCTCATTGCCATGACTCAATAGTCATGCAACCAATCTCATTACCCGGACTCAACAGTCCCGAAACCATTTTCATTACCAGGACTCAACAGTCCTGAAACCAATTCCAAAGAACAAACCAAAAACAAACCAATTACCAACCAATTACCATCCCAATAACCATCCCATCTATTCATGTGAGTTGTCCAGGCGCTTGGGATCGTAAGCTCGGCTATCATGACAGTTTTACACTCTACAGAGGTGGCACCACTTTACCCACAAGTTTGTGATTTCATCACCCGTCGGCGACTGCAGAACCTCCATTATACCAGTACACAACTGTCGGTGTATGGCCAAGAGATCACAAAATAGCCTTTACAAAGGGGCTACTAGATGTATGGACTCACTAAGATTTCACCAGCAGGCTAGAATCTCCAATTCTCCCACCCACGGCCCCCCTCTTGTGCCATGCAGTTCCCAGGGCAGTCCTCACTCGACTCCCATTCCCCGCGCCTTCCACGGTCCAGAAAAATCTAGCAACTTACCTAATTAGTTAGCTAAGCCGCACCCATATTTGGCCTTGTGGTGGCACTGTTATCCTAGCATGGCTGGAATGAACTGGTCCTTAGATCTACGGCAAGTAAACCACCATATCGTTCTACCTCATCCAAAAACCAAGCTTGCCTAGATCTCCCTCCGATTCATGTTCATCAAGTTTTCATTATCATTACGAGTGCAGTGGCTCGACACTTCTATCTCGCTTCCCAATATCCTGTGCACTTAGCGAAGCAAAAAGTAAAAATGACCATACCCGACTCATCAGCTGTCCTGGCGACAAGGGTGGTTAACAAAACTAGTAAACTCCTATGAAAGGGTTTTCCACAAAGTTGACTCAAGCATACACACGTTTTCTCAAACAAAACAGTTTCAAAAACATGGGATCAATATGGTCAAGGGGCACTTGCCTTGTTCTTGTGGCTTCTGTTGCTCTGGGATCTCGAAGTGTTGGTGCTGAAGTCCTTCATAGGTAGCTCCCTGAGCTTGTCCTTCTACTCATGATCACTCATATACAAGGTTCACAACAATCAATTATCATGCACAAACTTGATCAAGATGCAATGATGCACATGCATGCTAATCCTATGATGCAGTCTTTATTAGATCGGTTTGTATGTGTTCTTGCATGTTCTTGCATGGGTTTTACGATGAACAGAGGCATAAAGATCAAATATGGACGTGGCGATGATCTTGGACTCAAGATGAAACCGATCAACACGTGATCTATCCATGAAAAAGCTTCTGTTCGAAGGGGTCGAAGAACAGATGCAAAGAAAACGCGATGATGTCGTGAGGTGGTATTGGAAACCTACGTTGCTTCCTTCTGGTCCTCCCTCCTAGCAAAAACAGATCATCAAGGCTCTATTCCGGTGGCGGCGATCGTGTCTGGGCTCGTCGGCGGTCTCACCGGGGGGGGGGGGGGGTCAAACTCCGGCGAAGGGGTTTAGATCAGCGAGTTTGGGGCTAGGGCTTCTAAGTTGTCGGCTTAGAAAAGATGTTACGACCAAGGGGGTTGTTTCGGGTTCTATTTATAATCGGGAAACAAAGAGTCCTACTCTGATCGGAATTGGAATAAGAGTCCTATTCAAAAAATTTTTGAATCTTAACAACTTATCTTCAATTGATTTGGTGCAGTAGCAATGTGGAATTCGTGTCGGTTTCCTTCCGTGTCGTTATTCCTGTGCGTATAGAAGCAAAAATCGCTTCAGATCTCGTCACCTTTGCGGTGATGAGCTCCGGAGGCTCTACACGTCCTGCGGGGGCCTAGGCTTCCCTTTTACACAGAGGCGGGCTCCGGTTGTGCTGCGTGTCAGGTGGACGAGACCTCCCTCTCCCTTAGAGGCGAGCTCTATGTGCGCCACACGTCTGGCGGGCCGGACCTCCCTCTCTCTAGAGGCGAGCTGCGCGTGCGCCACGTGTCTAGTGGTTCAAGACCTCCCCTCTCAACAGAGGCGAGTTCCGCATACGCCACGTGTTAGTACCGGACCTACTCTCTCTTCGGAGGTGAGCTCCGAGGGTGCCACGTGTCAGAGCCGGAGCTCCCCTCTCTTCGGAGGTGGGCTCCGAGAATGCCACGTATCAAGTAGCGCTGATATTCCTTACTGCTCGGAGGAGAGCTCCGAGGTCGACACGTGTCCAACAGTGACGGACCTCCCGGAGATGAGCTCTAGAGGTAACACATATCCGGTAGTGTCGGACCTCTCGGAGGTGAGCTCCGGAGGTGACACGTGTCCAATAGGACCGGACCTCTCAGAGGTTAGCTCCGAGAGCAACACATGTCCTGCGCGGCTGGTCCTCTCTCTTCCGTAGTGACTAGCTCTGGGGACAACACGTGTCCTGTGGGCTGACGTCGCTCCTCCACAGAGGCTAGCTCCGGGGGCAACACGTGTCCCACGGGGTCGGACCTCGCCCCTACCGCAGAGACGAGCCCCGAGCCTGCCACGTAGCCAATTAGCGGCAGACCTCTCCCCCTTTTGCGGGGATGAGCTCCGAAGGCGCCACGTGGCCAGCGGACTGCAGGAGTTGTCTTCGGTGCTCTCGGTGAACTAGAATTTGCTCTTTTTGGCTATCTTTGTGATTCTTTTTCTGTTCCTACTTCTTTTGAAATGCTTTTCTCTATATAAAATATGAATGCATGCAAAAATCAAAATTGAGGGTGTCACAAATCTACCCCCCTTAAATTGAATCTCGCCCTCAAGATTCGCTAGTGGAGAAGAGATGATGAAATTCTTCCTTGAGGTCTTCTTCACACTCCCATGTGGCTTCAGCTTCTGTGTGATGGCTCCATTGTACCTTGCACCAACGGATCACTTTGTTCCTCGTGACCCTTTCCTTCACGTCCAAAATTCTGACAGGGTGCCCTGCATAGGTCAGATCCTATTGAAGTTCAAGTTCATCCATCGGTACTTGCTCTTCTGGTACTCTCAAGCACTTCTTGAGCTGGGATACAGGAAACACGTCATGCACGTCGGAGAGGTGCGTTGGGAGTTCTAGTTGATAGGCTACTTCTCCTCGCTTGTCCAAAATCTTAAATGGCCCGATGTAGCGAGGTGCTAACTTGCCTTTGACGTTGAAACGTCGTTGGCCTCAGATAGGAGATACCTTAAGGTATACAAAGTCTCCTACTTCGAAAGTCAGCTTCCTTCGCCTATTGTCCGCCTAGCCTTTCTGTCATGACTGAGCAGCCTTCAAGTTCCCCGGTATTGTTTGCACTTGCTTCTCAGCATCTTGTAGTACTTTGGGTCCAAACACTTGGTTCTCCCCGGTCTCGTTCCAAAACAACGGCGTTCTACACCGTCTACCGTACAATGCTTCGAAAGGTGATATCTTAAAGCTAGCTTGATAGCTGTTGTTATAGGAGAATTCGGCATACGGCAAACTCCTATCCCAACTACGCCCATGTTTCAAGGCACAAGCTCTCAACATGTCTTCCAAATTTGGTTTGTCCTTTCTGTTTGTCCATCAGTCTGT
Source organism: Neostapfia colusana (assembly GCA_030760725.1). Classification (NCBI taxonomy): domain Eukaryota; kingdom Viridiplantae; phylum Streptophyta; class Magnoliopsida; order Poales; family Poaceae; genus Neostapfia; species Neostapfia colusana. The sequence continues at coordinate 103,149,579 of JASWHV010000007.1, forward strand.
GGGTGATAAGCGGAGCTAAAGTCCAATCGTGTACCCATAGCCTCATGCAGCTTTTTCCAGAACCTAGAGGTAAATTGGGTACCCCGGTCTGAAACTATCCTCTTCGGGACTCCATGGCCGCACACAATTTGCTCCATGTACAGCTCGGCTAGTTGTGCCACGTTGTACACGGTCTAAACAGGACGAAAATGGGCTGTTTTCGTCAATCGGTCCACGATAACCCAGATGGAGTCGTAACCCAACCAAGTATGTGGCAATCCGACAATGAAATCCATACTGATGTCTTCCCACTTCCACTCTGGTACCTTTAAGGGTTGCAACAGTCCAGCGGGTCTTCGATGTTCGGCCTTCACCCGTTGGCACCTGTCGCATAAGGCAACATACTCTGCTATGTCCCTTTTCATACCATCCCACCAATAACAAGTCTTTAAGTCCTTGTACATCTTGGTACATCCGGGATGTATGGAATAAGGTGAGTCATGTGCCTCCTTTAATATCGTGTCACGGATGTGCTTCACGTTAGGCACACAAATCCTTTTTCCTAGCCAAAGCGTACCCTTCTCGTCTTCCTTGAAGTCCTTTTCTATTCCTTGTTGGATCCTTTCCTTGATCTCCTCATCCGTTGCTTGGCCATCTCTGATCTCTTGTTCCAACGAAGAGTGGAGTTCCATCACTTCCATCTCGTTCAAGAACCCGAGATGCAACCGTTCGAACTTCTTGTGCAGATCGGGCGGTATTGATGAGTGGATTAGGCCCGATCTTCCGAAAGGTATGTCGATTGAAAAGGAGAACTCGACGTTGATGATCCGAGGCACTCGAGCAGACCTGAATTACCCCTGCAATCACTACACCTCTGCTCCGTTGGTTATCAACCGTGCTTCACACGCTTGACCTTGCCAAGAAGGCTATCCCTGCAGGTGCAACCGAGAACACAAGCAAGAACGATGAAGATGCAATCTGAAATTGCAAAATTGGGGTTTCACAAAATGGTAGGACGGTGGGATTGTTTAATCTAAGCAAAACCCACGAATTTGGCTGGCGGCTACAGTATTTAAAGACTAGGGTTCGACCATAAGATACTTAGACGCGTCCCTAATGGACTCATACGGGATACAAGGCCCAAAAGCCTAATAAGGTGGTGCAGCACCGGACAGAACTCTGAATTCGACTTGTTTCAACAATTCCCAATGACTACAGACAAACAACAACAACAACCAAGCCTTTACCCCAAGCATGTTGGGGTCGGCTAGACATGAGACCCAATATCAATGAAGTAAAAGAGAGGAAGAGATATATGAACAAGAAAAAAGGAAAATAAAAAATAGAAAAAAGGAAAGAAAGGAAAAAAAGGGGAAAAAGAAAAAAGAGAGAAAAAGAGAAAAAAGAAAAAAAAAAGAAAAAAGAGAAAAAAAACAAGACTAAGGTTCTGGCACATGAATTGCTACTTTCCATGCGGTCCTATCATGAGCTAAGTCTCTAGATACATTCCAATCTCTCAAATCTCGTTTTACCGCTTCCTCCCAGGTCACCTTGGTCGTCCTCTACCCCTTCTAATATTTTCTCTACCTCTTAAAATCTCACTGTTAACCGGTGCTTCTTGAGGCCTCTGCTGGATATGTCCAAACCACCTAAGTCGATGTTGGACTAACTTCTCTTCAATCGGCGCCACCCCTAACTTATCATGAATCGCCACATTCCTTATTCGGTCTCTTCTCGTGTGCTTGCACATCCACCGTAGCATGCACATCTCTGCGACACTCATTTGTTGGACATGTTTCCGTTTAGTTGGCCAATATTACGCCCCATAAAGCATCACGGGTCTTATCACCGTCCTATAGAACTTCCCTTTTAGCTTTTGTGGGACCTTCCTATCACATAGGATTCCAGAGGCTTGTCGCCATTTCATCCACCCTACCTTGATCCTGTGGCAAACATCCTCATCAATATCGCCATTGCTTTGTAACATTGATCCTAAGTATCGGAAAGAGTCCCTTCTAGGTACTACTTGTCCTTGTAGACTAACATTTCCCTCTTCACGAGGAACACCACTAAAGTCACACCTCATATACTCGGTCTTGGTCCTACTAAGTCTAAACCCCTTGGACTCTAAGGTTTGTCTCCATAACTCTAATTTCTTATCAACACCATCCCTAGTTTCATCTACCAGCACTACATCATCGGCAAAGAGCATGCACCAAGGGATATCCCCTTGTATATCCTTCGACACCTCATCCATCACCAAGGAAAAGATGTATGGGCTCAAAGCTGATCCTTGATGTAGTCCTACCGTGATAGGAAATGCATCAGTCTCACTATCACTTACGCGCACACTTGTCCTAACATTAGTGTACATATTCTTGATAAGGGTAATGTACTTTGTTGGAACTTTATGTTTTTATAGTGCCCACCACATGACTGACCTTGGTATCTTATCGTACGCCTTCTCCAAGTCAACGAACACCATATGCAAGTCCTTCTTCTGCTCCCTATATCTCTCCATAAGGTGACGAAGCAAGAAAATCGCCTCCATTGTAGACCTCCCAGGCATAAAACCAAACTGGTTTTTAGTGACATTGGTCACTTTCCTCGGGCGGTGTTCAATCACTCTCTCCCAAAGCTTCATAGTATGACTCATATTTAATCCCTTGATAATTAGTACAACTTTGAATATCACCTTTATTTTTGAAGATAGGTACTAATATACTTTTCCTCTATGCTTCAGGCATCTTGTTTGACTGAAAAATGTGGTTGAATAGCTTTGTGAGCCATACTATTGCCACGTCCCCAAGGCATCTCCACACCTCAATAGGGACATCATCATGGCCGAGAGCCTTTCCTCCTTTCATCCTTTTTAAGGCCTGCTTAACCTCAAACTCTTGTATCCTCCGCACGAACCGCCTGTTGGAGTCATCAAAGGAGTCATCCAACTCAACCATAGTGCTCCCATTCCCATCATTGAATAGCCCATTAAAGTAATCCCACCATCTATTCTTAATCTCTTCATCCTTCACTAGAATGTGGTCAGTCTCATCTTTGATGCATTTAACTTGATTGAAATCCCTCATCTTTCTCTCGCGGATTTTTGCTATCTTGTATATGTCCTTTTCACCTTCTTTTATCTCTAGTCTCTCATATAACTCATCATAGGCCTGTCCTCTTGCCTTACTCACAGCCCGCCTTGCATTTTTCTTGGCCTCTTTGTACTTAAGCATGTTGCTTGCGCTTCTATCATTATGCCAACTCTTGAAACACTCCTTCTTCTCCTTAATGGCTTTTTGTACATCCTCATTCCGCCACCAAGTGTCTTTATCTACAAGTTTCCTTCCTTTTTTCACACCGAACACCTCACTAGCTACCTTCCTAATGCAAGTTTCCTTCTTCACCCACATACTATCTGCATCTCCATTTTCTGCCCAGGGTCCTTCTGTGATCACCCTATTTTTAATGGATTCTTGTGGTTCTCCTTTCAACTTCCACCACTTTGTTCTTGTGATTTTGACACCTTTGTACCGCAAAGAACATGTATGGAAGCAAAAGTCAACTACCACAAGCTTATATTGTGTCACAACACACTCCCCTTGGATCACCTTACAATCTAGACACTCCCGTCTATCCCTTCTCCTAGTGAGGACAAAGTCAATCTGGCTAGAGTGTTGGGCACTACTAAAGGTCACTAGGTGAGATTGCCTCTTCCTAAAGAGGGTGTTAGCTACCAACAGATCATAGGCTACGTCAAAGTCTAGGATGTCCTTACCCTCTTGATTTCTATCGCCGCATCCAAAGCCTCCATGTACTCCCTCAAATCCTAGGTTAGTTGTACCCACATGACCATTGAGATCTCCTCCTATGAGGAGTTTCTAGGTTATCGGTACACTACTAACCATATCCTCCAAGTCCTCCCAAAATTGCCTCTTAGCACTCATGTTCAGCCCAACTTGTGGGGCATAAGAACTAATGACGTTCAAGACAATGTCCCCAATTACTATCTTGATTAATATGATCCTATCCCCTCATCTTTGAACATCCACTATTCCATCCTTAAGACTCTTATCTACTAGAGCACCTACGCCATTTCTAGTCCCAGCCGATCCAGAATACCAAAGCTTGAAACCGGTATTCTCGACTTCTCTCGCCTTCTGACCCGCCCATCTAGTCTCTTGTACACAAAGGATATTTACCCGTCTTCTAATGGTAATATCTACTAACTCACGTAGCTTCCTCGTCAAGGATCCTACATTCCAACTACCCACCCGAAATCTATGTTCCTCGGCTAGCTTTCTTACGCTTTGCACCCGTCAAGTAAGATGCAAAGACCCTTGCTCACTTATCACTACATCCGGGCGATGATGTAGCGCGACACTAAGGTGGTGGCAATCTGGCCCTTGTGGGACCAGTACCATTGGAAAGTTTATCTTCTCATCTTTCCATGCGTATGTAGAACGTCAAAAACAGAGTTGAACTCGAGTCCGAGTTGGCGACTGTTTCCATCAACCTGTGGACGTCCCATCCGGTTCTCCATGTCCCCAAATCCTCCTCCCTTTACTTGTTGATCATGTCCATGGTTCCTAATAACAATTAAATTATTAAATAGCAATCCATTCTCAAAATCACATGGGTAGGAAGTTAGGAACGAGTTCACCTGCTGATTTAGTAACCGTGCTCGTGCTCTTGTGATTGGTCCTTGTATATCAATGTGAGTATCCACTGTTGTGATGTCCTCATCATCCTCCCCCTCTTGAATCGGAGTCGTCCTTGACTCAAGATCATCTTATTCTCCCAAGTATGGTCGTAAATCTGAAATGTTAAATGTGGGACTAATCCCAAAATCCGAAGACAACTCAAGCTTATATGCATTGTCATTGATCTTTTCAACAACCTTAAAAGGGCCAGCAGCTCGCGGCATAAGTTTAGATTTTCTCAAGTGAGGGAATCGTTCTTTTCTCAAATGTAGCCATACCATGTCCCCTGGTTCAAGTTTTACTTCTTTTCTACCTTTACTACCAGAAATTCTATACTTCTCATTCATCCTTTAAATATTTTTCTTTGTAGTTTCATGCATCTTAAGAATGAATTCAGATCGTTGTGTAGCATCCAAATTTATAGTTTCAGGAGGAGGCAAAGGTAATAAATCAATAGGAGAATGGGGATTGAAACCATACACTACCTAGAATGGGCTTATCTTTGTAGTAGGGTGAACTGACCTGTTGTAAGCAAATTCTATATGTGGTAAACAATCCTCCCAACCCTTTAAATTTGTTTTTAAAACAGCTCGCAACATAGTGCATAGAGTACGATTTACTACCTCAATTTGTCCATCGGTTTTTGGGTGACATGTGGTTGAAAACAGCAGCTTGGGTCCCAATTTATACTACAAAGTTCTCCAAAAATGACTTAAAATTTTTGCATCACGATGAGAAACAATGGTATTTGGCACACCATGTAAACGAATAATTCCCGTCATAAACAAATCAGCAATGTGTGAGGCATTATCATTCTTATAACAAGGTATAAAATATGCCATTTTTGAGAAACGATCAACAACTACAAAAATATTATCCCTCCCCCTCTTAGTCCTAGGCAATCCCAAAACAAAATCCATGGAAATATCCTGCCAAGGTACACTAGGAATAGGAAGAGGCATATAAAGACCATGTGGGTTAAGTCGAGACTTAGCTTTATTGCAAGTAGTGCATCGTGACACGTAGCGCTCGACATCACGTCTCATCTTTGGCCAAAAGAAGTGTGTGGCCAGCACGTACTCAGTTTTCTTCACTCCAAAATGTCCCATCAAACCTCCTCCATGTGCTTCCTGCAAAAGTAATAGGCAAACGGAACTAGCAGGAACACATAACTTGTTAGCACGATAAAGGAGGCCCTCGTGTAGTACATATTTATTTCAAGTTCTTCCTTCTCTACAATTTTCAAAGGCATCTTTGAAGTCCAAATCAGTAGGATATAATCCTTTTATTGTTTCCGAACCAAATATTTTATTATCAAGTTGGGACATCATGGTGTAACATCTAGATAATGCATCTGCAATAACATTCTCCTTCCCTTTCTTATGCTTAATGATGTATGGAAACGATTCTATGAACTCAATCCATTTAGCTTGTCGTTTATTCAGATTGGTTTGACACTTAAGATACTTCAAAGATTCATGATCGGAATGTATGACGAACTCCTTAGACCACAGGTAATGTTGCCAAGTTTGTAGAACTCACACTAAGGCATACAATTCCTTATCATAAGTAGAATAATTAAGAGAAGGGCCATGCAATTTTTCACTAAAGAATGCAACGGGTTTACCTCCTTGTATGAGAACACTTCCAATACCAATGCCACTTGCATCACATTCTAGCTCAAATGACTTGTCAAAATCAGGAAGTTGTAGCAATGGTGCTTGTGTAAGCTTTGATTTGAGAACATCAAAAGCTTGTTGCTGCTGTTCGCCCCATCGAAACTGCACTCCCTTCTTTTTCAGTTCATGGAGAGGTGCTGCAATAGTGCTGAAATCCCGCACAAAGCGTCGATAAAAACCTGCAAGACCAAGAAAACTATGCACCCGCATGACGGTCGATGGGGTTGGCCAGTTAGTGATCGCCACAATTTTTGCCTCATCCATCTCAATTCCCTGCGATGAAACGACATATCCAAGAAACGAAACTCGATTGTTGCAAAAGAGGCACTTTTTGAGGTTACCAAACAAACGTGCATCTCTCAAGACATGGAAAACAGCACGTAAATGATTAAAATGTTTGTCATATGACTTGCTCTAAATGAGGATATCATCAAAGTAAACCACCACAAATTTTCCAATAAAAGCACGTACAACCTCGTTCATTAATCGCATAAAAGTGCTAGGTGCATTAGTTAAACCAAAAGGCGTGACTAACCACTCATAAAGTCAAAACTTGGTTTTAAATGCAGTTTTCCATTCATCTCCTAGTGCCATTCTAATTTGGTGGTAACCACTACGCAAGTCAATTTTTGTGAAAATAATATAATCACTCAATTCATCAAGCATGTCATCTAAGCGAGGAATAGGATAACGATATCGAAAGTTGATGTTATTAATCGCTCTACAATCAACACACATGCGCCAGCTACCATCTTTCTTAGGAACCAAAAAAACAGGAACAGAACAAGGACTAAGGCTTTCACGAATATACCCGCGGTTCAAAAGATCTTGAACTTTTCGCTGAATTTCCCTTGTCTCTTCCGGATTCGCCCTGTACGCCGCACGATTTGGCAAACTTGCCCCTGGAATCAAGTCAGTCTTATGTTCAATGCCCCTCATAAGTGGTAATCCAGGGGGTATCTCGGGGGGAAACACATCCGCAAAATCCTGCGAAAGGTTAGCAACAGCAGGGGGCAATGTAATGGACACTTCATGAAGCGAAAACATGGCTTCTTATCAAACTAAAGCATAGTACATCCTCTTGGTATTAAATAAATCAGCAAGGTCAGATTTAGTTGTGAGCAGCGAAGGTGATTTTAACTTAATTACTTGCTGTTTTTCAGAGTCTAGTGATTTAGTTGACTTATCATCACATGTTTTACTTTTCTCCAAATGCACAATTTCAGCAGGAGTCATAGGAAGCAAAGTTATTTTCTTTCCTTTATGCATCAGAGTATATTTATTAGTTCTACCATGATGAAGAGCATCCGTATCAAATTCCCAAGGATGTCCAAACAAAAGAGAACAAGCATCCATAGGTACGACATCAAAATCGGCAAAATCATGGTAAGAACAATAAAAAAATATACTCTCGCTGTTTGTGTTACCTTAACCTTACCGCTGTTGTTGAACCACTGAATGTGGTATGGATGAGGGTGTGCTCTTTTCTCAAGCCAAGTTTCTTGACTACATCCGTGTTCACCAAGTTATTGCAACTGCCTCCATCAATTATAGTGTGCACACGGCAGTCCTTGACGATGAGAAACATGTGAAAAAGATTGTGTCGCTGTAGCTTGTCATCCGCCTCAACTTTGGAGCTCAAAGCATGCTGCGCAATTATGCATCTATAATTTTCCGTTGCTGCAGTACCAAGTACCTCTTCATCTGTGCTATAGTGGACATCTTTTGGTCCTGCAATGTTAGTAGCAAGAGAATATTCACCTTCAACATCTGAAGTACTACCATACCCGCCATTATCTCGTGCTATGTATGCTCGTTTACTAGGGCAATCTTTCATCACATGACAAACTCCCTGGCAGCGGTGACACTTAATGTTGGAAGTTCGACTCGTAGAAGGAGTGGAAGACGTAGGCTTGAATGGTGTCGTCTTGTTGCCCTCCGGCGTGCGAGGAAATGGAGCAGTAGATAAAGTTCGTTGGCCACCATTGGATGGTGTAGTGGTAGTAGGAAAACTCGAAGATGGCGCTGTTTTGGATGGTGTAGATGTCGAACGCGGTGTGAAGGTGCTCCTCGTGCGTTGGTGCTGCTGCTATTGGCGGCCCAGCAATTCTTTTTCTGCCAACATAGCCAGCTGAAATAATCTGTTAACAATATCATATTCCTTATAATCGACAATGTCCTGAATTTCACGCCTTAACCCCCCATAAAAACGAGCTATTTTATCATCCATGTCCTCTACTACCCCACAGCGCAACATACCCTTTTGTAACTCTTGATAATACTCCTCTACGGACATGTTACCTTGGTCTAAGCGCTGCAATTTTTTGCGAAGGTCCCGCTGAATAGAAGGAGGAACAAAACGAACACGCATAGCTTCCTTTAATCTATCCCATGTTGGAGGATCAGTTCTAGTTTTAACAAGTTTATTCCATCGTATGATAGCAAAATCCTTAAACTCACTAGTGGCTTGACGAAATCTATGTTGTTCAGGAACAAGGTGGGCATTAAATTTCTGCTCTACTGTCATCTTCCAATCAAGATATGCCTCAGCATCATAAGCACCAGAAAAAGAGGGTATAGTAAATTTGACTTTAGCAAAAGGATCATCAAGAGGCAATTAAAATTGTTATGACGATCATTGTAATTATAACAATTATTACCTCCCATACCTCGTAGATAACGTGGAAGTCGTGGTTGATTGTTATGATCTTCCATATTATAAGCACCGTCTGCACGATCTTAAGCGAGAGGCAGCCGCGCCTCAAGAGTATCCATCCGAACAACAAGATCAGCAAGTTGGCGATTCAAGGTCGTCAATGACGCCTCTGTCGATGCTTGGGTTTTGGTGAACATATCTGTCATTTCCCTCATCATGTCACGCAACTCAGCATGTTGAACACATTCATCATCCATTTTATCTCCTGCCATTGTTAGTAGTAAATAAAAGACAACAAAAAGATGTTATCCCTATCAACTACAAAGGATAGTGGCAATGTGAAAAGTGGAAGAAACGAAACCATCTCTCTCTCTCAAGCGTCTTACCACGTTCTTACAAGTGTTCTTACTGACACAGCAGGTGGTAAACGGTGGACGGTGAGAACCAATGAAGCGTGGAGTGATTGCAAAGGTACCTATTCTGCTCAAGAGGAAAAGTGGAGCTTGGATGGCACAATATGATGGCTAATAAGAAAAAAATTCTTAATAGCAAACAAAGTTGAATAAGTATTCAATGTAGAAACAGTTGCTGGTTAACAAGTGTTCTAGGCCTAGCACAACACAAGGCAGTAAAAAGGAAAATAGAAATTCAGGAAGATATAACCAACAAGTACAGCACAAGTGTATAGGCCAACTGTTTTCAAGGGTATGCTGTCAATGCTTTAATATCTGTGCTCTATTCACTATTTTTTCTTTTTTTAATATTTTTTCTGGTATTTTTTGTTTACTCAAGAGCACAAAAATAGAAAGCACACAACTTTGCAGCTCAATTGGACGTAAGATGTGGCCTATTGAAAATCAGTAAGATTCTTTAAAATCCGGGCTGAAACTTCAGAGGCCGGATAGTCTATCTTCCGAGGGGAATTTGGCCAAAAAAAATTCGCCGAACACGGAGAAGCAGTGGAAGATCGGTTGCAAAATTTCGAGTAGATCAATTTGAAAAAAATCGCCCGATTTCAAGTTCGTATGAAAAAGTTATGGCCGTTTTAAGGTAGGCTACCCGAGTTACTGTTTTTTTATGTTGATTCAAACTCGGTTTTGAAAAAGATCTCACAATAGGATGTGAAAAACAATTGGAATTTAGCAACGACGAATGATGGGATGTGGTGTGATGAATCAAGGAGGACTGGCACAATGGTTTGTCACCTGTTCTAGGGCTGGCGATGCGGGAGTTCACGCAAGGCGGCTAGCTAGGGCAAACCGATGATCTTGTTGGCTCGGTTTGTTGTTTAAGGATTGTGGAATAGGTGAGCAGCAAGAAAAACAAGGAAGAAAAACGATAACTATGACCCAAAAACACAATGCTAAACCAGCAACATGACTCGACCACACGAATGCAAACTCAACAATGCAAACTGAAAAACGAAACTTGCAAGCACTATGGTCTAGGAATCGGTAAACACGATATGATTTTTTGTGGCTTTTTCTGTGGACTCTAGGTATGAACAACAAAAACTAATCTAGTGGAAATCAAAGTACCTCACGAGCTACCTGAAATCTGATACCAAATGATTAGTGGATTAGGCCCGATCTTCTGAAAGGTATGTCGATTGAAGTGGAGATCTCGACGTTGATGATCCGAGGCACTCGAGCAGACCCGAATTACCCCTGCGATCACTACACCTCTACTCCATTGGTTATCAACCGTGCTTCACACGCTTGACCTCGCCAAGAAGGCTATCCCTGCAGGTGCAACCGAGAACACAAGCAAGAACGATGAAGATGCAATCTGAAATTGCGAAATTGCGGTCTCACAAAACCATAGAACGGTGAGATTGTTTAATCTAAGCAAAACCCACGAATTTGGCCGGCGGCTACAGTATTTAAATACTAGGTTCGGCCATAAGAACCTTAGACGCGTCCCTAATGGACTCATACGTTATACAAGACCAAAAGCCCAACACGGTGGTGCAGCACGGGACAGAACTCTGAATTCGACTTGTTTCGACAACTCACATTGACTCCTGGCGACTTTTAATGTGGGACCAGAACCATTGGAAAGTCTATCTTCTCATCTTTCCATGCATATGTAGAACGTCGAAAACGGAGTCCGTATGCATCCGGGGCTTCCATTTTAAGATGAACTGCTCCTGAACTCCGAGTTGAACTCGAGTCCGAGTTGGCGACTGTTTCCATCAACTTGTGGACGTCCCATCCGGTTCTCCACATACCCAAATACTCCTCCCTTTACTTGTTGATCATGTCCATGGTTCCTAATAACAATTAAATCATTAAATAGAAATCCATTCTCAAAATCACATGGGTAGGAAGTTAGGAACGAGTTCACCTGCTGATTTAGTAACCGTGCTCGTGCTCTTGTGATTGGTCCTTGTATATCAATGTGAGTATCCACTGTTGTGATGTCCTCATCAGGTAGCTCCCGAACCTTGAGTTGGTGACCTGCTCCCTTCCGGCTTAATGCATCGGCTACTACATTGGCCTTTCCGGGGTGATAGTTGATTCCAACATCATAATCCTTGATGAGTTCCAACCATCAACGTTGCCTCAAATTCAAATCCATTTGGTTGAATATGTATTTGAGGCTTTTATGATCCTTATAGATCTCACATCGGTGGCCAAGGATATAATGTCTCCAAATCTTTAATGCATGCACCACGGCTGCAAGTTCCAAGTCATGCGTGGGGTAATTAAGCTCGTGTTTATTGAGTTGCCTTGAGGCATAGGCTACCACTTGTCCTTCTTGCATGAGCACACATCCAATCCCTTGTCTGGATGCGTCACAATATATGTCAAAGCTCTTGCTTACGTCCAGCAATACTGAAACCGGTGCTGTGGTTAGCCTTTTCTTGAGCTCCTCAAATCTTTATTGTCACGCTGGTGTCCATTGGTGTGATGCCCCTGTTCTGAGATAGAACCTCTCTGTAAAGGTCTCAAAATTATGAATACAAAGAAACACTTGTTTGCAAAAGTTGGTTTCATGTGTATGAAATTTGGGACTTGTTAAAACTTTTTCCCACATGTGATAACACACATGATGGCTTTCTTCACACAAGTCAAATGTTTATTTGAGAACTTGGAACCCTAGAGGGGTCTAAAACAAAGATGGGAAGTTCCCATATGTGTGGAAAAACAAAAAAAATCAGATTTGGAACAATTTGTTCAAACAAAAATTCAAATGAGAACAACACAATGGAATTCAAAACTGTTTTGCTAAAAATCTCACTTGCAGCAGCCAAAATAAAAATCAGATTTCATATTTGAATTCCTTGGGTCCAAATTAGGGGGTGTGCAAAGTTTCATGATTTATGGAAATGATTTGTAACCCATTTTCCAAAATGGACTTTAAATGACAAAGAATTCAAATACTCATTTTAATTTGGATGAAACTTGCACAATTATCCAAATGCATACCAGATTTGAATTCCCACAATTGAATTCCATCAATATTCAAATTGGGGAGATATTTTAGAGGGGATAAGGAGGACTGACATGTGGGGCCCACATGTCATTGGGAGCACTGAAATTGCAAAAGATCTTCAGTCTTCATTTGCTCTCCTCCCACGCGAAGCAATCGGCAGAGCCAACTCTCTACGGGCGACACCGCACCGAGCCAACACCTCCACCTCCTGCTGAATTCCGGTCGCGCTGGAGGGCTGCTGGGCGTCTTATAACCTCTGCCGTGTTCCTCTTCGCTCATCCCCGAAGAACAGCGCCGCTCTGTTTCTTTTCCTCGCGCGAGAAACAGCCGCAGCTGCCGACGCCGTCCGCTCGATCGGCCACCGCCATAACTTGCATGTGAAGCCTCGGTTGAGCAGACAAGCAACACCGCCATCATCCCCTCGACCTCCTCGAGCAATCGCCAAGTGCGTTCGTGCTCTCTGCACCGAGAACGGCGGGTTCCCGTGGCGGCCGTGACACAACGGCGGCACCGTGCTCCCGTGGACAGCCTCCTCCAGAGATTGTCACGACCAAGCAAGGCCACTCTGGGTCGCGCAGGAGCTCCGTGCAGCTTCCACCCGAAGCACAGAGCCTGCCTCGGCCTCTCGACGGCGAATTTTGAAGATCCTCTCCGGCCGGTGAAAACCAACCTTCCGTTATGATTCTGTAAAATTCCCGATCGATTGTTGTTTAGATACCACGAAACTTCGCACACACAAGCCAGACGTGTAGGCGCACCAGTTCTCTTTTGAAACCTCGCATGAAACACCCTGTGCACGGTGCAATTTCAAGATTTCCGAAGACGGCTATGGCGGGACGGTGCGGGTGCACGGTGAACCCTAGGGTAGAGCCGTCCCCGAGCCCCTATGCGGCCATGCCGAGCTGGGCCAACCTCTACTGGTGCTGTAGAATCTTTCTAGGGAGGCTTTTGCGGGCTATAGCGCTGGGGCGACGTCGCCGGACTTCATCCGAGCCGGTGCGCCGTCGCGGGCAAGTTTAGGGGCCCTGCCAGTTCGAGAAAACCCCACCAGTGTGTTCCTCGCGTGGAATTAGGGGCTGGCTGCGAGTTTCAGCGGCATGGGTGGCCGGACGACCGATCCCGGAGCTACTCCGGTGAGCCCGGCGGCGGGATCGCGCGGGAGCGGGAGGTGGAAGAAGACCTCGCCGGGCCCGCCTGTCAGTCGCACGGCAACAGTGGGCTGGATACGCTGTGGCGTGGGATCAATTATGACAGCGCGAGAAATGACCCTGTGACCCCGTGTGGCACTCCCTCAGCAGCTGACACGTGCCCCGTGGCCCACAGTAAGGTTTAAACATTTCCCGGATTTATTCAAATTCTAGATTTTTCCCCAAACTTTAGAAGAGCATAACTTTTGCTAGGAACCTCCAAAATTAGTGATTCAAATTGGGTTAGATTCAGGTTGACAAACTCTATCCAATTATGCAACCCAATTTGTATGAAAGTCTTTATTTAATTCTGGAAAATTCTTTAAAGCTTTTCAGCAAAAGAATTTTACAAGGAGTTTGGTTTATCCAAGATCCTCAAATTTTGCCAGAATATTCTTTAGGGTGTTATTATAATCCTGTAAAAGTTTCAGCTCATTTGGAGTTGAATTGATCAGGGTAATTCAGATTGTAAGTTCCTGTATTCAAATGAATACAGAAACATTTTTCAGAGAATTTCCAAAACTTGTAAATTCAGTTCTGGGCAATTCTTGGATCCAAAAATCCTAGTAAAATTCATGTGGACTCTATGAACTATAATTGAAATTATGGTTCAATGAGTTTGACATGAACATGGGTGTTACCTCAGAATTAATTCATCTTTGACTAAACCCTTAGAGAATTATTCTGAATGAACCACTCCATGAAAAGTGCTAAATTTTGGTCCAGAGGACTTTCTTGTGACGAAGAACTCACATGAAAATTCGTAGCTCCATTAGAGCTCTGGATCACCACTGTCATGTGTGATCTCTTAAGGTAATCAACAGTTAAGTGGGAAAAGCACTCAACACTTGATCATGGTGTTTAAACCCAACCCAGACCACTAGCACCAGTGTCATTTTAAATTCTTAAACAGAGTTCCAGTTTTAAAACTGTCATTAGATCTTATTAGCAAAAGCTTTTCAATTAAATACATATGCATGATCATATCGTGTAGCATATACGTGAAGAAGGTGAGAAGAACTTGAGGTGAAGATCAAGGAGGGAGGAAAACAAGTGATCAAGCTCCAAGTGATCGTCACTAACTGATTGTAACCTTAGTCACCTGTAAAACAGGCAAGCCCCGGTTTGCATTTGAACAGTTTTATAAAGCATTTTCATTTGTAGAGATCATAGCTTTGCATCGTTGATTGCATTACGTCTAGATGATATTGAAAACCCCACTTGCATGACCAGAAATACCTAAGAGAGAAAGGGTAGAATAGCAACTCCTCCAGTGGATTTGGCTACGCTAATGTTAGTAGGAAAGGTTCGGTAGAAGTCGAGTAGTTGGAATCTACTCGCGAGTTTAGGGCTGGTTCACTCGGAACGGGTCCGAATTAGAAAAGATGAGGAAAGTTCACACATAAGAAATGGAGACCGGGCAGGGAGGTTTAGATGCAGCAGGTTGCAGGCCGTGCGTGCATAGCCCTGCCTGTGTCGGTTAAGGCCCGTCCGTGCTTGGCCCTGTTGGACAAGTTTGAGTTGTGTACCGGGCGCATACTGGCTCTATGGGACCCAGGAAACCGATGTACCTTGGGAGATCCATAGTGGAACTTATCCAACTGCCTTAGGCTTTCGGCGTCAGGGTAGCAGGAGGTACCTCGCTCAAGAACATACCACAGCGGGTACGTACCTTGAGGGAGCTTGCGTACTCGGGGCAGTTGGACTGCGTCCAATGTGGAAGATCCTGGGAAAGGTGGTCGCATACAACGTCAGTCGAGGTTGCTGCCGGCAACTCGGAGTACGGGTGTACGTGTCGTGTAGTCCGGGCGTGTACTGATTCGAATCCGTCGCTCGCGGTTATATGAGCATACTTGCCCACTGCGTCTTGACATAGTAACAACTGGAATTGTTTATCTTTGAACTTGATAAGGCTGTACTATAACTTGTATTGCAACCATGATTGAATTAGAGATAGGCTCATTAAAGTTTACTTTCACTTTGTGCAAGGAGCATCGCAACAAAGCATTTCTTGTTTGATTGTGGAGTTGCGATGCTTTTCGGCTCAAGGTTTGCACAATGAGGCTTAAAATCTGAAAGTTAAGGATCAACTTTAGGCGAGTCCTTTATGGGAATCTAGCCAACCTAATTGCAACCGTCGTACATGTAGAGTTTCTTGTTTAGGAGAGACGGGTCAGACTTGCTGAGTCTATGTGCTCACGCTTGCTATATGAGTGGTTTTGCAGGTTAACATCGATGCTGAAAAGAAGGTTGTCCGGTGAGACTCGGAGACTTCCGAGTCGTTTGACACAGGGAGAACCCAGCCGCTGCTGTTTTCTTCGTGTTGCTAGCGAGAGGAGTCCACGGGCTGGACTTCATCTCGAGTGCTCTTAGTTATTCGACGTGAGTTGATATAGACTTCCGCTGTAGTTACTTGATGTAATGTAGTTACAAAGAAAAACTTGTAAGCTTCCGCTATTGTTTTATGTAATACATTGTTCCTCATATGTGTGCTGTTGGGTGCCGCACAACACGGCACCACCCAATGCGATTCCCGGGCGAGTGGCCTGTCTCGGTTGAGCGGGTCGCGTCAGCGGGGTATCAAAGCTGAGCCCTGTCTCAGTCGGTACCGCGCCCGTCTCTGTTGGTATCAGAGCCGCATTGGTAATAGCACACGGAATAAGGAAGATATTACGACAAAAATTTAGGTTACGGTGAGGATACGGTACTAGGCCCACATAAGGATTACTATTAGCTTAATATGAAGGTGGCAACCTAACTTATTTGTTATGTCGGAAAATCGTGCATCTCGGGATGATTCATGTCTTGGGGGGTGCACGTAAGCGCTGTCCACCAGTGCGCACAAGCTGAAGGGTGGAGCCCCACGGGTGGCAGGTAACCCGACCCGCTTTAGTATCCTCTACGACTCCTCATGTCGTTTGGGGTACTCGAGCAACGTCTGTCCCAGGCGTGCGTGGTGCAATTTGGGAAACCCCGTCACGTGGTTAGTAACGTGAACACGTAGCTCAAGGCGTGTTTGGCTTGAGAACACCTGTGCGAGTGACGACGGACGGGTGTAAGAACTGTATGGATACCGGGTTCGGTGTGCAGCCGGACCTGACGATTGAGTGTGACTTATGCAGGATTAACCACGAAACCATAGTACAAATAGTACATGTTTTCCGAGTGACCGTTTAGTGCCACCTAAGATATGTTATACCGGTATAATCCGGTTAGGATTTTCTTTTGGTGAGGCTACGTAGTACCGACATGCTTCTTACGGTGCATCGACGCCGTACTAAACTTAATAACCCCTTTCCTTAAAAGAAATGACTCATGAACTAACTTTCAACTAAAAATGGAAGTTTGAAACAAATGTTAGTTACTGAACTCTTATTTTGAGCTAAGATCCGAATGAGAGGAGGACTAGGCTTCAAAGATTTCAAAAACAGAGTGCTCTGTTTTCGGCAGCAATTCTTGCTGGACTTAAACAGAGCATAACTCTGAGTAGCTTGACCCAATTAAGGTATATGGTACAGTTCTGAAAAGGTCTTCAAGATCTATACAAATTCTTTGTAGACCTCCAGAGCCAAATCATATGCTAGATGGGTAGAAAGTTAAGAGGATGGTAAACTGTCCAGAACCAGGACAGCAACAAAACCTCTCTGGACCTTTCTGTTTTTAAGCCATAACTTTCTCTAGATAAACCCTTAAGAAGCCTATGATACACCATTGGAAAGGTTATGAATGTGCAACATTTTTGTAGTTCAAAGTTGCTCGGATTCTTATTGTATTTACATATACATCTGTGATAAAATCAGCCACATACAAAGGAGATGCTGGCAAATTTTATCCAGGAATCCTGTCAAATTTTGAAAAATCATAACTTTTAATACAGAGATGATCTGGGGGCATATGAGTACTCGTTGGAAAGATACTGAGGTTAACTTTAACTTTGGTATTCTACTTGAGTTATGAAAATGCCCTTAACTAGATCAAAATTTGGAGATAGTGCATAAAGGTCTGTCATGTACAGATAAGCTGGATAGTTATGCCTACTAAGGAATTGTGTAAACATGGATTTTGTTATTGCTTTTACTAAAGTTTTGACATATTCATGTTTTCATTAGTCTCACATACTGCTCAGCTCTTGTTTAACTCTTCTCAACTACATGTTTGCAGTATAGTTCGTACTCGCTCTAGGAGTAGGGCCGGAAGTTCTCGTCGAGGCGGTGATGCTTCTATTCCACCGCTGGAACCACCATCCACAGGATGGATGGATCTTATGACTCGAGTCGTCGAGTCTAATCAGGAGAACACTAGGCTACTCAAAGAAGCAACACAAGAACACACCCGCTTACTCCAAGCTTTGGTACAGCAAGGTGTACTCCAGAACACGCAACAAGTCGTTCCACCTCCGGACGCTTATCTGGACTTCTTGGCGACTCAACCGCCAATCTTTACTGAAGCCACCGAACCTGTGGAAGCAGATCAATGGCTTCGTGTCATGGAGTCCAAATTTGGAGTATTCGAGTGTGGTGATTACCAGAACACAAAGTTTGTCGCTCAACAATTCCATGGAGCCGCCGGAAACTGGTGGGTGGATCATCTTGCCACCATTCCGGAGGACCATCAAGTAGCATGGAGTGAATTTTGTGAAGCCTTTCGTACACGTTACATACCACTAGGTATTGTCAAGGCAAAGCGGGAGGAATTTTTGGGCTTGAAGCAAGGGGACATGAGTGTCCTCGGGTATGTTAGAAGATTTAATCTTTTGGCCCAATATGCTCCCGAATATGTGGCGAAAGAAGAAGCGCGGTGTGACCTATTCTTCCATGGCCTGAGTGCCATATTACAGGATAAGTTGGCCGTACACAATAACGGCAGTTACACCGACATGGTCGATGCGGCTTTCATTCAAGAGAAGCCAACACTTGAGTGGCAAGCGGAGAAGAGAAAGATGAGTGAGATCGAGCAGGCTAGCACAAGTTATGTGCCTCAGAAGTACCGTTTGGTGTATCAAACGCCACCCGGTGAAAGATGGAGGCCACCTGTACGATCAACTCCTCAGAGATTGATTACTGGTCAAGTTCTACAACTTGCACCACCTCCACAGCCGCAGCATCAGACGGTGGTTTGTGCTCCATCGCTGCAGCCATGTGTACCTAGCAGTCCACCGCAAGTCAACAAAGAACCGGAAAGACATCCGTGTTTTACTTGTGGGCGCATGGGCCATTATGCTAGGCAATGTCCGGAGGGAACTCGAGACTACGGGTCATCATATTTACAACAATACGATCCGTACCTCAATCTGCAGATAGGAGGGCAGATAAGGGGCAACATTCACTATACTGTGATTGATGATGTTCCGGAAGGACAAGCCGCTTTAGCAGGGATGTTTTCTCTGAATCAGCTACCGGTTTTAGTTCTCTTTGATTCTGGTGCCACACACAACTTCATTAGCCAATCTTTTGTGGCTCAACATCAGCTCCAAACTGTTTATACAAAGAGGCAATACCTCATATCTTCGCCCGGGGGCAGCAGTACCGCAAGTGAGGTTGTCTCCCGAGCACCTCTTTGTTTGGGGGGTATAGTATACCCTACGACTCTTATTATTCTTGAGGGTCTGAAGATCGACATCATTTTGGGGATGTCGTGGTTGAATTACCACAGGGCGGTTCTTAACATCAGCCCTAGGACCGTGGAGCTCAACTCCCCACAGCACGGTCTTCACATATTAATTCTGGGCTCCAAACGGCAACAGATTGCAACAGTGAACCACACGGAAGCTGTTAAGATAGAGGACATTCCGGTGGTACGTGAGTATCCGGATGTGTTTCCCGAAGATTTACCGGGCATGCCGCCCGGACGAGACATTGAGTTCAAGATTGAACTTATACCGGGAACAACACCGATATCACGAAGGCCGTACAAGATGGCACCCAATGAACTGGCAGAATTGAAGACACAGCTGAATGACCTAATGAGCAAGGGCTTTATATGACCGAGTTCGTCACCTTGGGGTTGTTCAGCGTTGTTTGTCAAGAAGAAGGACGAAACACTACGGCTTTGTGTTGATTATCGTCCTTTGAATGCCGTTACCATCAAGAACAAGTATCCACTACCTCGCATTGATATGCTCTTCGATCAATTAGTGGGTGCGAAGGTATTTTCGAAGATGGATCTTCGGTCCGGATATCACTAGATTAAAATCCGGGCAGAAGATATTCCGAAGACGGCATTCTCAACGAGATACGGGCTGTATGAGTATCTCGTTATGTCTTTTGGTTTGACCAACGACCTGGCACACTTTATGTATCTGATGAATTCAGTGTTCATGCCGGAGTTGGATAAATTCGTCGTTGTCTTCATCGATGATATCTTGGTGTACTCCAAGTCAGAGGAAGAACATGCTGAACATCTGCATATTGTGCTACAAAGATTGCGAGATCATCAGCTCTATGCAAAATTCAGCAAGTGTGAATTCTGGATTAATCAAGTACCTTTTCTCGGACACATCATTTCAGCGGAGGGCATCGCTGTAGATCCGAGTAAGATTATCCAAGTGCAGAAATGGGAGTCACCAAAGTCAGTACATGAAATCCGAAGCTTCCTCGGTGTAGCGGGTTACTACCGGAGGTTTATTCCGAGTTTTTCCATGATTGCTAAACCAATGACGGAATTATTAAAGAAGAATACCAGATTTGTGTGGGGTGCTGCGTGTGAACAAGCTTTCAAGACCTTAGTGAAGCATCTCACAACAGCCCCAGTTCTTGCTCAGCCGGATACAACGAAGCCATTCGACGTTTATTGCGATGCATCTGGCATCGGTCTTGGCTACGTGCTGATGCAAGAAAGACGAGTGGTCGCTTATGGATCTCATCAACTCAGAACTCACGAGCAGCATTATCCAACTCATGATCTTGAGTTAGCTGCCGTGGTCCTTGCTTTGAAGATGTGGAGGCATTACTTGCTCGGAAATCTTGTACACCTCTACAACAACCACAAGAGCTTGAAGTACATCTTCACTCAGAAAGAATTGAACATGAGGCAACGAAGATGGCTAGAGCTCATTAAAGACTATGAACTGGAGATTCATTGTCATCCAGGAAAGGCGGATGTGGTCGCCGATGTGCTCAGTCGTAAGGCGCATATCCATCACTTAAGCATCGCTGAAATGGATGATGACGAACCAAGCCTCCGTGTCATCCCGTATGGAGCTCTCTATAATCTCGCTCTCGTTCCTACTATCCGAGAGGAGATCATGGAAGCTCAACGAAAAGACAAGGGTATGTTCCACATACGGCGAAGGATAGACAACGGAGAAATGGAGTGCTTCCGGAAGGACGATGAAGGTACTTTGTGGTTCAACGACCGGATTGTAGTGCCCCGGGATATGGGACTACGGAAGAAAATTTTGGATGAAGCTCATCTGTCCAAGTTTTCCATTCATCCGGGCAGTAATAAAATGTACCAAGATCTCCGGAAGAAGTTTCGGTGGACACATATGAAACGTGAAGTTGCAAAATACGTTTCAGAGTGTGATACGTGTCGAAGAGTCAAGGTCGACAATATGAAGAAGTCAGGCCTGTTGCAGCCATTCCAAGTACCGGCATGGAAGTGGGAAGACTTGAGTATGGACTTCATCGTCGGGTTGCCGATGACCTCCCACAACCATGATTCGATTTGGGTAATTGTGGACCGGTTAACCAAATCAGCACATTTCATCCCTGTGCATACTAGGTACAACGCAAAGCAGTATGCGGTGCTGTACATAGCACGGACCTTGTGCTTACATGGAGTTCCCCGCACCATTGTGTCAGATAGAGGATCGCTGTTCCTAGCCCGTTTCTGGGAACAGCTACACGCCTCCTTGGGGACAAAGTTGATTAGAAGCTCTGCATATCACCCTCAAACCGATGGGCAAACTGAGAGGGTGAATCAAATACTGGAAGATATGCTAAGGGCATGTGCCATCCACCACGGTAAGAGTTGGGATGATCACTTGCCGCTGGCGGAGTTCTCGTACAACAACGAATATCAGACGAGCATCAAAATGGCACCATATGAAGCTCTATACGGCCGGAAGTGCCGTACACCATTGAACTGGTGCGAATCCTGTGAGCGAGTAACATTCGGGGTTGATCTTGTCAATGAAGCCGAAGAGAAAGTTCGGATAATACAAGAGAACCTCAAAGCTGCCCAATCTCGTCAAAAGAGCTACGCGGACCAGAGACGTCGACCACTGAATTTCGAAGTCAGAGAGCACGTGTATCTTCGTGTGTCTCTGATGAAGCGGATTCATCGGTTCGGTGTCAAGGGGAAACTTGCTCCCCGATTCATCGGTCCATTTACTATCACAGAGAAGTGCGGAACTGTAGCCTACCGGCTGGAACTACCGGCAAGCCTTGCCGGTATTCATGACATATTTCACGTGTCCCAGCTGCGGAAGTGTCTCAAGTTTACAGCTGCCATCCGCACCGAAGACATCGATGAGTTAAAGCCGGATCTCACCTATGTCGAGCAACCTGTACAGATTATCGACGAAAAGACCCGGATCACCCAAAACCGGACTTTAAGATTCTACAAAGTCCTGTGGAGTAATCATACCCCGGAAGAGGCGACGTGGGAAACCGAAGATTACATCCACAAGAACTATCCGGAGCTTTTGTCATAAACCTTGTAATTACCTCCCACCTCGTTCTTCTTTTGAATCTCGGGACGGGATTCCTTTTAAGGGGGGAGGAATGTAAAGGTCTCAAAATTATGAATACAAAGAAACACTTGTTTGCAAAAGTTGGTTTCATGTGTATGAAATTTGGGACTTGTTAAAACTTTTTCCCACATGTGATAACACACATGAGGGCTTTCTTCACACAAGTCAAATGTTTATTTGAGAACTTGGAACCCTAGAGGGGTCTAAAACAAAGATGGGAAGTTCCCATATGTGTGGAAAAACAAAAAAAATCAGATTTGGAACAATTTGTTCAAACAAAAATTCAAATGAGAACAACACAATGGAATTCAAAACTGTTGTGCTAAAAATCTCATTTGCAGCAGCCAAAATAAAAATCAGATTTCATATTTGAATTCCTTGGGTCCAAATTAGGGGGTGTGCAAAGTTTCATGATTTATGGAAATGATTTGCAACCCATTTTCCAAAATGGACTTTAAATGACAAAGAATTCAAACACTCATTTGAATTTGGATGAAAGTTGCCCAATTATCCAAATGCATACCAGATTTGAATTCCCACAATTGAATTCCATCAATATTCAAATTGGGGAGATATTTTAGAGGGGATAAGGAGGACTGACATGTGGGGCCCACATGTCATTGGGAGCACTGAAATTGCAAAAGATCTTCAGACTTCAGTCTTCATTTGCTCTCCTCCCACGCGAAGCAATCGGCAGAGCCGACTCTCTACGGGCGACACCGCACCGAGCCAACGCCTCCACCTCCTGCTGAATTCCGGTCGCGCTGGAGGGCTGCTGGGCGTCTTATAACCTCTGCCGTGCTCCTCTTCGCTCATCCCCGAAGAACAGCGCCGCTCTGTTTCTTTTCCTCGCGCGAGAAACAGCCGCAGCTGCCGACGCCGTCCGCTCGATCGGCCACCGCCATAACTTGCGTGTGAAGCCTCGGTTGAGCAGACAAGCAACACCGCCATCGTCCCCTCGACCTCCTCGAGCAATCGCCAAGTGCGTTTGTGCTCTCTGCACCGAGAACGGCGGGTTCCCGTGGCGGCCGCCACACAACGGAGACACCGTGCTCCCGTGGACAGCCTCCTCCAGAGCTTGTCACGACCAAGCAAGGCCACTCTGGGTCGCGCAGGAGCTCCGTGCAGCTCCCACCCGAAGCACAGAGCCTGCCTCGGCCTCTCGACGGCGAATTTTGAAGATCCTCTCCGGCCGGTGAAAACCAACCTTCCGGTATAATTCTGTAAAATCCCTTATCGATTGTTGTTTAGACACCACGGAACTTCGCACACACAAGCCAGACGTGTAGGCGCACCAGTTCTCTTTTGAAACCTCGCATAAAACACCCTGTGCACAGTGCAATTTCAAGGTTTCCGAAGACGGCTATGGTGGGACGGTGCGGGTGCACGGTGAACCCTTGGGTAGAGCCGTCCCCGAGCCCTTATGCAGCCATGCCAAGCTGGGCCAACCTCTACTGGTGCTGTAGAATCTTCCTAGGGAGCTTTTTGCGGGCTATAGCGCCGGGGCGACGTCGCCGGACTTCATCCGAGCCGGTGCGCCGTTGCGGGCTAGTTTAGGGGCCCTGCCAGCTCGAGAAAACCCCACCAGTGTGTTCCTCGTGTGGAATTAGGGGCTGGCAGCGAGTTTCAGCGGCAGGGGTGGCCGGACGACCGATCCCGGAGCAACTCCGGCGAGCCCGGCGGCGGGATCACGCGGGAGCGGGAGGTGGAAGAAGACCTTGCCGGGCCCGCCTGTCAGTCGCACGGCAACAGTGGGCTGGATACGCTGTGGCGTGGGATCAATTGTGACAGCACGGGAAATGACCCTGTGACCCCGTGTGGCACTCCCTCAGCAGCTGACACGTGCCCCGTGGCCCACAGTCAGGTTTAAACATTTCCCGGATTTATTCAAATTCCAGATGTTTCCCCAAACTTTAGAAGAGCATAACTTTTGCTAGGAACCTCCAAAATTAGTGATTCAAATTGGGCTAGATTTAGGTTGACAAACTCTATCCAATTATGCAACCCAATTTGTATGAAAGTATATATTTAATTCTGGATAATTCTTGAAAGCTTTTAAGCAAAAGAATTTTAGAAGGAGTTTGGTTTATGCAAAGATCCTCAATTTTTGCCAGAATATTCTTTAGGGTGTTATTATACTCCTGTAAAAGTTTAAGATCATTTGGAGTTGAATTGATCAGGGTAATTCAGATTGTAAATTCCTGTATTCAAATGCATACAGAAACATTTTTCAGAGAATTTCCAAAACTTGTAAATTCAGTTCTGGGCAATTCATGGCTCCAAAAATCCAAGTAAAATTCATGTGGATTCTATGAACTATAATTGAAATTGTGGTTCACTTTGTTTGACATTAACAAGTGAGTTACCTCAGAATTAATTCATCTTTGACTAAACCCTTAGAGAATTATTCTGAATAAACCACTCAATGAAAAGTGCTAAATTTTGGTCCAGAGGACTTTCTTGTGACACAGAACTCACATGAAAATTCGCAGCTCCATTAGAACTCTGGATCACCACTGTCATGTGTGATCTCTTAAGGTGATCAACACTTAAGTGGGAAAAGCACTCAACACTTGATCATGGTGTTTAAACCCAACCCAAACCACTAGCACCAGTGTCATTTTAAATTCTTAAACAGAGTTCCAGTTTTAAAACTGTCATTAGATCTTATTAGCAAAAGCTTTTCAATTAAATACATATGCATGATCATATCGTGTATTATACGTGAAGAAGGTGAGAAGAACTTGAGGTGAAGATCAAGGAGGGAGGAAAACAAGTGATCAAGCTCCAAGTGATCGTCACTAACTGATTGTAACCTTAGTCACCTGCAAAACAGGCAAGCCCCGGTTTGCATTTGAACAGTTTTATAAAGCATTTTCATTTGTAGAGATCATAGCTTTGCATCGTTGATTGCATTACATCTAGATGATATTGAAAACCCCACTTGCATGACCAGAAATACCTAAGAGAGAAAGGGTAGAATAGCAACTCCTCGAGTGGATTTGGCTACGCTAATGTTAGTAGGAACGGTTCGGTAGAAGTCGAGTAGTTGGAATCTACTCCCGAGTTTAGGGCTGGTTCACTCGGAACGGGTCCGAATTAGAAAAGATGAGGAAAGTTCACACATAAGAAATGGAGACCGGGCAGGGAGGTTTAGATGCAGCAGGTTGCAGGCCGTGCGTGCATAGCCCTGCCTGTGTCGGTTAAGGCCCGTCCGTGCTTGGCCCTGTTGGACAAGTTTGAGTTGTGTACCGGGCGCATACTGGCTATATGGGACCCAGGAAACCGATGTACCTTGGGAGATCCATAGTGGAACTTTTCCAACTGCCTTAGACTTTCGGCGTCAGGGTAGCAGGAGGTACCTCGCTCAAGAAAATACCACAGCGGGTATGTACCTTGAGGGAGCTTGCGTACTCGGGGCAGTTGGACTGCGTCCAATGTGGAAGATCTTAGGAAAGGTGGCCGCGTACAACGTCAGTCGAGGTTGCTGCCGGCAACTCGGAGTACGGGTGTACGTGTCGTGTAGTCCGGGCGTGTACTGATTCGAATCACCGTCGCTCGCGGTTATATGATCATACTTGCCCACTGCGTCTTGACGTAGTAACAACTGGAATTGTTTATCTTTGAACTTGATAAGGCTGTACTATAACTTGTATTGCAACCATGATTGAATTAGAGATAGGTTCATTAAAGTTTACTTCCACTTTGTGCAAGGAGCATCGCAACAAAGCGTTTCTTGTTTGATTGTGGAGTTGCAATGTTTTTCAGCTCAAGGTTTGCACAATGAGGCTTAAAATCTGAAAGTTAAGGATCGACTTTAGGCGAGTCCTTTATGCAAATCTAGCCAACCTAATTGCAACCGTCGTACATGTAGAGTTTCTTGTTTAGGAGAGACGGGTCAGACTTGCTGAGCCTATGTGCTCACGCTTGCTATATGAGTGGTTTTGCAGGTTAACATCGATGCTGAAAAGAAGGTTGTCCGGTGAGACTCGGAGACTTCTGAGTCCTTTGACACAGGGAGAACCCAGCCGCTGCTGTTTTCTTCGTGTTGCTAGCGAGAGGAGTCCGCTGGCTGGACTTCATCTCGAGTGCTCTTAGTTATTCGACGTGAGTTGATATAGACTTCCACTGTAGTTACTTGATGTAAAGTAGTTACAAAGAAAAACTTGTAAGCTTCCGCTATTGTTTTATGTAATACATTGTTCCTCATATGTGTGCTGTTGGGTGCCGCACAACACGGCACCACCCAATGCAATTCCCGGGCGAGTGGCCTGTCTCGGTTGAGCGGGTCGCGTCAGCGGGGTATCAGAGCTGAGCCCTGTCTCAGTCGGTACCGCGCCCGTCTCTCTCTCGGAACTGAGACTGATGTGTATGTGTGCCCAGGATATTTATCACACATACACATATAATCCACAAACTGAATTTCAGAATAATACCACGAATAACAGGGTTTTTTACAATGTCTCATGAGTCTTGGACTCATTCTAGCAGCGGAAGTCTTATCTTAGCAGAGGAAGTCTTATTCTAGCAGCGGAAATCTTTATTCTAGCAGCGGAAGTCTTCTAAAACTATTGTAGAAGCAACTAAGCAGCAGCAGCGGCCCCATCTCTACTCCATCCCCACAGGCAAGTTGACGGTGGATCACACTTCTAATACTCCACATGGTCTTCATAGTACTCCTCTTCTGTTGCTGATGATGTATGATAATGCAAGTCTGAGTACATGACGTACTCAGCAAGTGCGGGAAAATATTATATGTAGCTCACAGCAAGGCAGGTATAAAAAGGCTCATTGCAGAAAGCAAAGTTTATTTCTCGAAACACGATAAAAACAGCAACATAGCTTAAAGTGAATATAATTCCAACATGTATTTAAACACCAACATACCTCCATCATGTTCCATCACTTTCATGTCTCTTCCAGACATTTATCTTTCTCAACTTTTCTCAAGCTCATGAATACCATCTTGTATTCACTACCACCTCATGAATACCATCTCGTATTCACTACCATTTCATCTCATATTCAATTCTGTCTCATACCGAGACCAATGCTCATTGACATGACTCAACAGTCATGCAACCAATCTCATTATCCGGACTCAACAGTCCCGAAAACCAAATCCAAAGACCAAACCATAACCAAACCAAATACCATCCCAATAACCATCCCATCTAATCATGTGGGTTGTCCAGGCGCTCATGACCATAAGCTCGGCTATCATGATAGTTTTAGACTCTGCAGAGTTTGTACCACTTTACCCACAAGTTTGTGATTTCATCACCCGTCGGCTACTGCAGAACCTTCATTATACCAGTACACAACCGTCGGTATATGGCCAAGAGATCACAAAATGTCCTTTACAAAGGGGCTACTGGATGTATGGACTCACTAAGGTTTCACCAGCAGTCTAGACTCTCCAATTCTCCCACCCACGGGCCCCCTCTTGTGCCATGCAGTTCCCAGGGCAGTCCTCACTCGACTCCCATTCCCCGTGCCTTTCACGGTCCATAACAATCTAGCAACTTACCTAATTAGTCAGCTAAGCCGCACCCATATTTGGCCTTGTGGTGGCACTGTTATCCTGGCATGGCTCGCATGAACCGGTCCTTAGATCTACGGCATGTAAACCACCATATCATTCTACCTCTTCCACAAACCAAGCTTGCCTAGATCTCCCTCTGATTCATGTTCATTAACAATATCCGTTTCACATTATTCATACGAGAGCAGTTAGCTAGACACATCTATCTCTCTTCCCGTATCCCATGGACTCAGCGAAGCATAAAAGCAAAAACCATACCCAGCTTATTAACTTTCCCAGTGACAAGGGTGGTTAACAAAACTAGTAAACTCCTATGAAAGTGTTTCCCATCATGTTGACTCAAGCACACACACCTTTTCGCAAACAAAACAGTTTTCCAAAACATAGGATCAATATGGTCAAGTGGCACTTGCCTTGTTCTTGCGGTTTCTCTTGCTCAAATATTTGCTGTTGTAGTCCGTCATAGGTAGCTCCCTGAGCTTGTCCTTCTATACGCGATCATGCACTTACAAGATTCATAGCAATCAATCATCATGCACAAACTCTACTTTAAGATGCAATGATGCATATGCATGTTAATCCTATGATGCAGTTTAGTTTTACGTGTTCTTACATGGCTTGCATGGGGTTTTACGATGAACAGAGCTGT
The DNA here is from genome assembly GCA_030760725.1 of Neostapfia colusana. Classification (NCBI taxonomy): domain Eukaryota; kingdom Viridiplantae; phylum Streptophyta; class Magnoliopsida; order Poales; family Poaceae; genus Neostapfia; species Neostapfia colusana. The sequence goes on from JASWHV010000007.1 coordinate 103,178,107, forward strand.
ATACATCAAATATGGATGTGGCGATGATCTCATCTCAGGATCTAGATCAACCCGATCAACACGTGATCTGTCCACGAAAAAGCTTCTGTTCGGAAGGATCGCAGAACAGATGCAAAGCAAACGCGATGACGTCATAAGGTGGTAATGGAGACCTACTTTACTTCCTTCGGGTCCTCCCTCCTAGCAAAAACAGATCGTCGGGGCTCTCTTCCGGCGGCGGCGATCGTGTCTGGGCTCTTCGGCGGTCTCTACGGTGGTCAAACTCTTTCGAAGGTGTTTAGCTCGGCGAGTTGGGGGCTAGGGCTTCTAAGTTGTTGGCTTAGAAAAGATGTTACGACCAAGGGGTTGTTTCGGGTTCTATTTATAAGAAGGAAACGAAGAGTCCTCCTCACATAGGAATTCGAATAAGAGTCATATTCAAATTGTTTTTGAATCTTAAAAACTTATCTTCAATTGATTTGGTGCGGTAGCAACATGGAATTCGTGTCAGTTTCCTTCCGTGTCGGTATTCCTGCGCGTACAGAAGCAAAAACCGCTTCAGATCTCATCACCTCCTTGGTGATGAGCTCCGGAGGCTCCACGTGTCCTGCGGGGACCTGGACTCCCTTTTTCCGCAGAGACAAGCTCTGGTTGTGCCGTGTATCAGGCGGGCGAGACCTCCCTCTTCCTCAAAGGTGAGCTCCGCATGCGCCACGCGTCCTGGCGGGCGGGACCTCCCTCTCCTTCAGAGAAGAGCTCCGTGTGTGCCATGTGTCTGGTGGGTCGAGACCTCCCCTCTTTCCAGAGATGAGCTCCGCGTACGCCACGTGTCAGTTCCGGACCTCCCCTCTCATCGGAGGTGGGCTCCGGTAGTGCCACGTGTCCTAACAGTGCCAGACTTCCTTTCTCCTCAGAGACGAGCTCCGAGGTTGACACGTGTCCAACAGTGACGGACCTCCCGGAGATGAGCTCCAGAGGTGACACGTATCCAGTAGTGTCGGACCTCCCAAAGGTGAGCTCCGGAGGTGACACGTGTCCAGTAGTGTCGGACCTCCCGGATGTGAGCTCCGAAGGTGACACGTGTCTGGCAGGGCCGGACCTCTCGGAGGTGAGCTCCGAGAGCGACACGTGTCCCGCGCTCTGGTCCTTTCTTTTCCGCAGTGACTAGCTCCGGTGACGACACGTGTCCTGCGAGACTGGCCTTGCGCCTTCCACAGAGGCTAGCTCCTGGGGCAACACGTGTCCCACGGGGTCGGACCTGCCCCTTTTTCACAGAGACGAGCCCCGAGCCTGCCACGTAGCCAGTTTGGCAGCGGACCTCTCCCCCTTTTGCGGGGATGAGCTCCGAAGGCCCCACATGCTCAGCGAGCCGCGGGAGTTGTCTTCGGAGTTCTCGGTAAACTAGAATTTGCTCTTTTTGGCTATCTTTTTTATTCTTTCTTTGTTTCAACTTATTTTAAAATGTTTTCTCTACATAAAATATAAATGCATACATGATTATGAAATTGCGGGTGTCATAATTGGAAGGCTTTTCCTTTAATTAGCAATTCCGTTATAGGTTTTGTTATCTTGGAGAAGTCCTTGATGAACCGTCGGTAGTATCCAGCCATCCCAAGAAAACTCCGAATATCCCTCACGTTTTGCGGTTGGTTCCACTTCAGAACATCTCCTACTTTTCCGGGTTCAACCGATACTCCTTCCTCGGAGATGATGTGGCCTAGGAACGATATCTCCTTTTGCCAAAATTGACATTTGCTGGGCTTGGCATACAATTGATGCTCTCATAGCTTCTGTAATGTCAATCTCAAGTGTTTTTCATGTTCCTCCTCGCTTTTTGAATACACCATGATGTTGTCAATGAAAACCACGACGAACTTGTCCAAGCACTCCATGAAAACCTTGTTCATGAGGTACATGAAATATGCGGGTGCATTCGTTAACCCAAAAGACATAATGTTATATTAATACGAACCATACCGTGTTCGAAAGGCAGTCTTGGGTATATTGGAGGGCTTAATCTTCAACTGGAAATATCCCAACCGAAGATCAATCTTGGAGAATGTGACACCCTTATTTTTGGGTTCTGCATGTATTCATGTTTCATGAAGAGGAAATATTTTAAAGCAAGTGGGAACAGAAAAAGAATTAAAAGGATAGTCAAAAGGAACAAGAATCCAGTTCACAGAGAGCGCCAAAGACAACTTCCGCGGTCCACTGGCCACGTGGCGTGCTCGGAGCTCATCCCGACGAATTGAGGAGAGGTCTGCCGCTAAAATGGCTACGTGGCAGGCTCGGGGCTCATCTCCGCAAAGGGGGAGAGGTCCGACCATGTGGGACACGTGTTGCCCCTGGAGCCAGCCGGAGAAGCGAAGGCAGTCCCGTAGGACACGTGTAACCTTCGGAGCTAGTCACGGCAGAAATCGGAGGACCAGTCGCGCGGGATACGTGTCGATCTCGGAGCTCACCTCCAAGAGGTCCGGTTCTATTGGACACGTGTCGCCAACGGAGCTCACCTTCGGGAGGTCCATCACTGTTGGACACGTGTCAACTTCGGAGCTCGTCTATAAGCAGAAAGGAAAGTCCGGCGCTACTTGACACGTGGCATTCACGGAGCTCGCCTCCGAAGAGAGGGAGGTCCAGAATGGATACGTGGTACACCCGGAGCCACCTCTGAAGAAAAGGAAGGTCCGGCACTGTGGCGTGTGTGGAGCCACCTCCGAATAAGAGAGGAGGTCCCGACCGCCAGGATACGTGGCGCACGCGGAGCCCACCTCGGAAGGGGAGGGGAGGTCTCGCTCGCTTGACACGCGGCCCAACCGGAGCTCGTCTCTACGGAAAGGAGGAGACCAGGCCCCACTGGACACGTGGAGCTTCCAGAGCTCATCACCACGAAGGAAACGAGTTCTGGAGCGGTTCTTGGATTATGTACGCGTAGAAATATCGGTACGGAGGAGAAACAGACCTGAATTCCACAATGTTACCACACCAAATCAACTCAAGATAAGTTGTTAAGATTCAACGATAATCTGAATAGGACTATTATTCGGGATACAATCAGATTAGGACTCTTCTTCTCCCGGTTATAAATAGAACCCAGAACCTTTGGCCGAAACCACAAACTTCTTTTTCCAACTCCTGAGCCGACGACTTAGATCCCTAGCCCCCAACTCGCGGAGTAAAACCATCGCCGGAGTTCAGTAGAGGAAGATCACCGGAAGGGAGTGTAAGGGCCTCAGTTCTTGACACATGTTTAAAGTGTTCATCACCACACCACACACCTCATTTGAAGAAAGTTGATGAACACATTTGAAGAGCAAGTAACCATTATCAACATGCTCATTAGAGAATAAACTCACAAAATGCAAAAGTGGTATTTCCCACATGCATCATCTAGGGGCTGGACATGTTGAAAACTCCTACACATTACTAGGAATGTCCATGCCAAGTTTCACCCAAATTCAAAACCATTTTGAGGTAATTTTGGGTATAGCATGAAAGAGGGTAGTTTGAACCCAAATTCAAATTCAAACTGTTTTTATCCCATGGATTCAAAAGTGGGAGGCATATTCTTACTCAGCACATTTTTGTGAGCTCACACACCAATTTTCACTCCATTTGGAGTTGATCTTGACATGAGCTAAGTGTAGCAAATTCAAACTTTATTTGAATTTCAAACTGAACATGTGCTAAAATTCAGTCAAACCAAACCCAATTTGAATTCTAACCAATTCAAATGGCTCAGGGGTGAATAGTTCAAATCACCAGAGGCATTTGAGGATTTACTGTTTACAACAGTGAATTTGAGTTAAGTTCAAGGGTTAAAATTGAAAGTGGGACCCACATGTCAGCCACTGAAGTGAATCAACCAACTGAAACCCCCTCACTCGGGTCTTCGGGCTTCAGCAGCGATCGCCACCGAGGGAGGCTGCCGCGCCACCAGCTGCTTGGCCACGCGCGCACAAGTCGGTTTGGAGCCCTTCTTAAGGCGCCCCACGCCGTGGCCGAAGCCCCCTCGCCATTTTCTCCTCGCAAGAACACCGAGCCGGGAATTTTCCTCCGCCGCTCGTAACTGATCAGAGAGCCCCGATCACAGCCACCCCGTTTCCTCCAGAGCTACGGCAAGGTACTAGGAACCTTCCTCCTTCTTCCCCGTCGCTAGAAATCGGATGAAACCGTTTGATCTCGGCTATACCGAGAGTTCCATTCAGAGACACAAAGCCGCCGCACTTCGGGCTCCCGTGGACAGCCCAATCGGGAGGTTGTCTGACACGACCCCACGGTCTTGTCGAGCCAGGATCACGCTGAGGGGTGCTGCGTTGCACAGCACCGGATAACGCACATCAAAGATACAAAGCGGAAGGGAAATTTTATTACATAAACAGGTTTATGAACATGTTTACATCAAAATAAGTTTAGTCTACACTCGCGGGCGTAGACTACGCATCAAGTCCACGTTCAGCCCTCGAACGTGTCCTTGGTAGCACACACGCACACTAACGCTGCGGCGTGCATGACTCCCACTCGACGGGGTTCCCCTCCTGGGGTTCCGTCTCCTCTTCGGGAGTCCCTTCCTCATAGAACCCTGCAAAATCTTCAAACACAAGCAGTGAGCACGAAGGCTCAGCAAGTCTGACCCGTCTCACCTAAACATGGAACTTCTACATGAGGGGTAATGGGATACATGAGGTAAAATCATTTGCAAGGACTCGCCTAATTAGTAGAACCTTATTTTCAAGTTTTAGCAGCAGGTTGTGGAGAACCTTACGCGAAGGCACATGAGAGAGCCGCAATCAAACAAGAAACGCATTTCTCTCATGTACTTTGCCCAAAGTTGAAAAGAACTTTAGTTAGCTCTCAACTACAGCAATTCATTAACAATCAAGTCCATCTTTCAATCAGCAACATTTTAACATGTAACTAGCCTGTTCTTTCTACGTCATGGTACAGTGAACAAGTGGTACTCACTGACCGCGAGGGACGGCGATTATAATCGATTTACACCTGCAGGGTTACCCGAACAATCCGTCACGTACGCCCGTACTCGATGTTGCCTACAACAACCATCATGGACGCCGTACGCAACCACCTTTCGCCCGTCAGCCAAATATTGAACCGTTCCCATTGTCCCAAGCAAGAGGTCTCTGCACGCGCATCTCAGTGCCGCCAGCCGATTTACACCTCAAGCTCTCAACCTACCCTCTGAACGACGGGCAATGCCTCAATACCCAGCTACCCTAGTTACATCACTTTCCCGGTTCCCATGTAGCCGGTAGGTCTTGGGTACTGTTCTAGCTTGCTCAACAGGCCCGCACACGGCTCGGTCCTCAATCGACACAAGCGGAGCTACAGCACACAGGCCCCAAAGTCCTGCTGCCCTTACTCTCCGCTCGGTCTCATTTTTCTTGCCATGTGTATCATGTGCTATCTCTACCCGAGTCGAGTGCCTCTAGCCTATGCTCGCGAGTAGTTCCAACTACTTGACTTGTACCGAATCCTACACTACCATAGCATTGCAGTAGCTAACGGGGTTTACAATCCTAAACCCAATCCATGGTTTTCTTGGCTATGCAGTTGGGTTTCCAAACAAGACTCTAATGCAAGGCATAAAGTAATCAAGTATGTGCTCAAAACAATAAAAACTTGTAAAAAGGTTAATGTGACCAGAGCTTTCCTTGCTGCTCTTGGTCGTAGGCTAGCTGCTCCTCCGGAGTTACGAAGTCTAGGACTTCGGGTTCCTCGTCGACCTTAGCGACTACATGATAGAAACAATATATGTATTAATTTAAATGCAGTTGTGATTACTTTTAATTTTGTGAAGTCTATAACTCTTACTAGACAAGCCTAATGACTGTGAAACTTTTACTGTGGCTTGGTTACAACCTAAATAGAAACTTGGTCAAGTTTTAGTTGCAGTCAAGCTCATTTGAGCCCTCCACAATTAATTACGTACTTGATCTTAATTGAAGGCTTTTAGGGTGTTCTAAGGATTTTCATGAAACAAACTATGACTTTCTGAAAACTAGATTTTCAGAGGGTTCTAATGGAGTTGGTCTCACTTAATTTGAAGGTTCCTAGCTAAATATATGAGCTAAACAATTTCAGAGAAAATTCTGAAAATGTTTCTGGACATTTTTCTATTTTCTCTGGAACAGTTTCACTAATCACACCAATAGGTGGATCAAATTAGCTCAAATGTATCTGAAATTTTTAGGGTAGTTCAGCGATATTTTGGTGAACATCCCAGCAAAATTTCAGGATTTTCCTCCAAAGGATTCTCCAGTTAAAATTCCTAACAATTTAAACATTGAGGAATTAATTCTGGAGAATTAAGGATTTTCATGAAGTGAAACTTGATTTGCTGAAAAGTGCTCAGAGAGCTGAATCCAACAAAATTTGGTAAACTCGATTTGGAGCTTTCTAGCCAAAGTTATGAGGATTTGAAGTTTGAAGGAAATCTGAAAATCGGGGGAAAAGTTTAAACTCGCGCGTGGGTCCCGGGGACACGCGTCGCACGCCGAGGCGACAGCGTACCGCGGCCCACAAGGATTTTGCACGCCTGCACACCCGGATCCCGGCCGCAGCCCGATCCCGATTCAAAATATCGGCCGCTGACAGCTGGGGTCCACCCCTTTCTTTAACCTCGCGACGCCCACGCTCCACCGCCGAGGGACCTCGCCGGAGAGCTCGCCGCCGGCTTCTGTACAGCTCCAAACTTCACGATTTTGGCCGCCCCTGCCTACTTTCACTCGGGGAACAGGATTCCGGGGTCAGCTACTCATGACAATGGCCGGTGCATGGTCGGCGACGAGCCGCCACCTCGGAAAGACTTCGGCCATGTCGGCTGACTTCCCTAGCACTCCAACTACTCGAGGAACCGGTGGGGAAGCATCAGTGGACCTCAGAGAAGGTCGACATGAGCTCGAGGCAGCTCGGGGAAGACGCGAAGTAGGTCCTCACCGTGTGCCCGATGCCACCCGTTTACTCCGCCATTGGTAAACCTCGAATTACGCCAGGTACAGAGGTTCTCCGGCCAAGAGTTGTGAAGGCAACTTGTGCGTTACCGTGTCTAGTTTGTGTGAGAGCGGATTGAGGCCCTCTAATCCTTTCTAGAGCACGAATTCGACAGAATCGCACCCGAGGGTCGTGCTGCACACAGAAAGGGGAAAATTGGAAATTCGCCGTTGGTGAGCAATCACTCGGGCTGTGGCTCGGGGGTGAGCAGCACCGGTCACCAGCGCGTCCAAGGGTGCCTTGGTTCGGGCGTGACAATGCCCTGGCTGGGCTGTCCACGGAAGCCCGAGGTGCGGCGGTTCTAAGTCACCGAATTGATCTTTCGGCACAGCCGATATCAATCGGTTTCAACTGACTTCTAGCAGCGGGGAAGACGGAGGAAGGACTCTAGTACCTTGCTGGGGCTCTGGAGATGACAGAGGAAGCTGTGATCGGCGCTCTCCGATTGATTCCGAGCTGTGGAAAGTTTCAGCCGGTGCTTAGTTCTTGCGGATAAGAAACGGCGATGCCTCGGCCGAGGAGGGGGGAAAACGCCTTAATAAGGCTCTGAACCGTCTCACGCCCGCGCGTGGCCAAGCAGCTGCTGGCGCGGCGGCTCCCCTCGGTGGCGATCGCAGCGGCGGCCCGGTTAACCGAGTGAGAAAATTTCAGTCGGTTTGAGTTGAAGTGGTGGCTGACATGTGGGTCCCACTTCCAGTTTTAACCTCTGAAATTCACTCCTATTCACTGTTGTAAACAGTGAGCCCCATAGTACCCCTGGTAATTCAAATTATACACCCATGAGCCATTTGAATTGATCAAAGTTCAAATGAGGTTTGGTTTGAATGAATTTCAGCACAAGTTCAGTTTGAAATTCAAATAAAGTTTGAATTTCCCCCACTTAGCCCATGTCAAGATCAACTCCAAATGGAGTGAAAATTGGTGTGTGAGCTCACAAAAATGTGCTGAGTAGGAATATGCCTCCCACTTTTAAATTCATGGGATAAAAACAGTTTGAATTTGAATATGGTTTCAAACTGCCCTCTTTCTAACTATACCCAAAATGACCTCAAAAAGGTTGTGAATTTGGGTGAAACTTGGCATGGACATCCTTAGCAAAGTGTAGGAGTTTTCATATGTCCAGCCCCTCTATATCACATGTGGGAAATACCACTTTTGCAATATGTGAGTTTGTTCTCTAATGAGCATGTTGATGGTGGTTACTTGCTCTTCATTTGTGTTCATCAATTTTCCTCAAATGAGGTGTGTGGTGTGGTGATGAACACTTCAAATATGTGTCAAAAACTGAGGCCCTTACATTGTCACGCTCGAACTAAGGCGTCCCTGGACGCGTTGGTGACCGGTGCTGCTCACCCCCGAGCCACAGCCCGAGTGCTTGATCGCCGGCTGTGAATTTCTAGTTTTCCCCTTTCTCGGTACGGACCTACCGCCGGGTACGGTTCTGACAAATTCACACTCTAGGAAGAGTTAGAGAGTTTCAATCCGCTCCTACACATACTAGACCTGGTAGCGCACATGTTGCCTTCACAACTTTTAGCCGGAGAACCCCTGTACATGGCATATTTCGAAGATTGCCAACGGCGGATCATGCGGGAAGCATCGTGCGCACGGTGAGGGCCTACTTCGGGCCTTCCCCAAGCTGCTTCAAGCTCATGTTGGTCTTCCCTAAGGTCCACTGATGCTCCCCGGCCGGTTGCTCGAGTGAGTGAGGTGCCAGGGAGGTCGGCCGACACGACCGAAGTTCTCCCGAGGCTGCCGCTCATCGCCGACCATGTGCCGGCCATTTTCATGACGAACTGAGCCCGGAATCATGTTCCCTGGGTGAAAGTAGGAAGGGGCGGCCAGAATCATGAAGTTTGGAGCTCCACAGAGGCTGTCGGCGAGCTCTCCGGCGAGGTATCGCGGCGGCAGAGCGTGGGCGGCGGGAGAGGTAGACGAAGGGGGTGGGACCCGGAAGTCAGCGGCTCGTATTTTAAATCAGGATCGGGCTGCGGCTCGGATCTGGTGTGCTGGCGCGCAAAAACACCGTGGACCCCGGTGTGTCATCGCTCCCGTGTCCGACACGTGTGCCGTGGACCCACCAGCAGATTTAAACTTTTCCCCGATTTTCAGATTTCATTCAAACTTCAAATCCTCATAACTTGGGCTAGGAAACTCCAAATCGAGTGAACCAAATTTTGTTGGATTCAGCTCTATGAGTACTTACCAGAAAATCAAGTTTCACTTCATGAAAATTCTTATTTCTCCATAATTAATTCCTCAAAATTTAAACTGTTTGGAATTTTAACTGGAGAAGCCCTTGGAGGAAAATTTTGAAATTTTACTGGGATGTTCATAAAAATATCCCTGAACTACCACAAAAATTTCAGATCCATTTGAGCTCATTGGATCCACCTAATGGTGTGATTAATAAAACTGTTCCAGAGAAAATAGAAAATGTTCAGAAACATTTTCAGAATTTTCTCTGCAATTGTTTAGCTCATATCTTTAGCTAGGAACCTTCAAATTAAGTGAAACCAACTCCGTTAGAACCCTCTGAAAATCTAGTTTTCTGAAAGGCATGGCTTGCTCCATGAAAATCCCTAGAACACCCTAAAAGTTTCAATTAAGGTCAAGGACATAATTATTTGTAGAGAGCTCAAATGAGCTTTGCTGCATCTACAACTTGACCAAGTCTCTGTTTAGGTTGTAACCGAGCCACAGTAAAAATTTCAGAGTCATTGGGTTTGTCTAGTAAGACATGCAACCTTCACAAGTTTAAATTCAAATCAAATGCATTTAAATTGATACATGAACTTATATCTCATGTAGTAGCTAAGGTCGAGGAGGAACCCAAGTCCTAGACTTTGTTATTTCGGAAGAGCAGCTGGCCTACGACCAAGAGCAGCAAGGCAAGCCCCGGTTTGCATTAAACTTTTTACAAAGTTTTATTGTTTTGAGCACTTACTTGAGTATGATTACTTATTGCATTGGAGTCTTGTTTGAAAACCCAATTGCATAGCCAAGAGAACCATGGACTGGGATTAAGATTACAAACCGCGTTAGCTACTGCCATGCTAAGATAGTGTACAATTTGGTACAAGTCGAGTAGTTGGAACTACTCGTGAGCATAGGCTAGAGGCACTCGACTCGGGTAGAAATAGCAAATGATACACATGGCAAGAAAAATGGGACCGAGCGGAGAGTAAGGGCAGAAGGACTTTGGGGCCTGTGTGCTATAGCTCCGCTTGTGTCGATTGAGGACCGAGCCATACGTGTGCGGCCCTGTTGAACAAGCTAGAACAGTACCGAAGACCTACCGGCTATATAGGAACCGGGAAACTGATGTAACTCAGGTAGCTGGGTATTGAGGCATTGCCAGTCGTTCAGAGGGTAGGTTGAGAGCTTGAGGTGTAAATCGGCTGGCGGCACTGAGATGCTCGTGCAGAGACCTCTTGCTCGGGACGATGGGACCGGTTCAATATTTGGCTGACGGGTGAAAGGTGGTTGTGTACGGCGTCCGTGATGGTTGTTGTAGGCAACATCGAGTATGGGCGTACGTGACGGGTTGTTCGAGTAACCCTGCAGGTGTAAATCGATTATAATCGCCGTACCTTGCGGTCAGTGAGTACCACTTGTTCACTGTACCGTGACGTAGAAAGAACAGGCTAGTTACATGTTAAAATGTTGCTGATTGAAATATGGACTTTGATTGTTAATGATTTGCCGTAGTTTAGAGCTAATTAAAGTTCCTTTCAACTTTGGGCAAAGTACATGTGAGAAATGCGTTTCTTGTTTGATTGCGGCTCTCTCATGTGCCTTAGCGTAAGGTTCTCCACAATTTGCTGCTAAAACTTGAAAGTAAGGTTCCACTAATTAGGTGAGTCCTTGCAACTTGTTTTATCTCCTGTACCTATCACCCCTCATGTAGAAGTTCCATGTTTAAGAGAGACGGGTCAGTCTTGCTGAGCCTTCATGCTCACTGCTTGTGTTTGAAGCTTTTGCAGGGTTCTATGAGGAAGGGACTCCCGAGGAGGAGACGGAACCCCAGGAGGGGAACCCCGTCGAGTGGGAGTCGTGCACGCCGCCGTGTTAGTGTACGTGCATGCTAGCAAGGACACGTTCACGGGCTGAACGTGAACTTGATGCGTAGTCTACGCCCGTGAGTGTAGACTGGACATATTTTGATGTAAAAATGTTCATAAACCAGTTTATGTAATAAAACTTTTCTTCCGCTTTGTACCTTTGATGTGTGTTATTCGGTGCTGTGCAACGCAGCACCCCTCAGCGTGATCCTGGCTCGACAAGACCGTGGGGTCGTGTCAGGGAGCCCAACGATCTGTCTTACAAAAAGAAGGACCCCGAGACCAAGAAGAACGTAAGGTAGGCCTCCAATACCACCTTACGACATCATCGTGTTTTCTTTGCATCTGTTCTCCAATTCCTTTCGAACAGAAGCTTTCTCGTGGGCAGATCACTTGTTGATCGGGTTGATCTAAAAGACAAGATCATCGCCATGTCCACATTTGATCCGAACTCCTCTATTCATCATAAAGCCATGCAAGAACACATACAAACCGATCTAATAAAACTAATTATAGGATAGAATGCATATGCATCATCGCATCTAGTTAAAGTTTGTGCATGATATTGATTGCTGTGGATCTTGTATGTGCGTGATCCTGTATAGCAGGACAAGCTCAGGGAGCTGTCTACGATGAGCTGCAACAACAAGGTTTCGAGATCCAAGAGCAACCGGAACCGCAAGAACAAGGCAAGTGCCCCTTCACCATATTGATCCTATATTTTGGGAAAACTGTTTTGTTTTGTGAAAAGGTGTGTGCGCTGAGTCAAACATGAAGGGAAACCCTTTTATAGGAGTTTACTAGCTTTGGTTAAACCACCCTTGTCGCCAGGGAAGTTTATGAGTTGGGTATGGTTTTTGTTTTATGCTTCGCTGAGTCCATGGGATTTGGAAGCGAGATAGATGTGTCTAGCTAACTGCACTCGTAATGATAATGAGAAACTGATGTTGTTAATGAACATGGATCATAGGGAGATCTAGACAAGACTGGGTTTGTGAATGAGGTAGCATGTGATGGTGGTTTACTTGCCGTAGATCTAAGGACCGGTTCATGCGAGCACATGCCAGGATAACAGTGCCACCACAAGGCCAAGTATGGGAGTGGCTTAGCAGACTAATTAGGTAAGTTGCTAGATTGTTATGGACCATGGAAGACGCGGGGAATGGGAGTCGAGTGAGGATTGCCCTGGGAACTGCATGGCACAAGAGGGGGGCCCTGGGTGGGAGAATTGGAGATTCTAGCCTGCTTGTGAAACCTTAGTGAGTCCATACATCTAGTAGCCCCTTTGTAAAGGCTATTTTGTGATGTCTTGGCCATACACCAACGGTTGTGTACTGGTATAATGGAGGTTCTGCAGTCGCTGACGGGTGAGGAAATCACAAACTTGTGGGTAAAGAGGTGCAAACTCTGCAGAGTCTAAAACTATCATGATAGCTGAGCTTACGGTCACGAGCGCCTGGCCAACTTCCATGATTAGTTGGGATGGTTATTGGATATGGTTATTGGTTATGGTTTGGTTTTGGGACTGTTGAGTCTGGGTGATAAGATGGGTTGCATGACTGTTGAGTCATGGCAATAAGGTTGGTCTCGGTGGGAGACAAAGTTGTTTTATGAGATGAAATGGTAGTGAATACGAGATGGTATTCGTGAGATGGTAGCGAATACGAGGAGGTATTTGGGAGCAAGAATGAGATTGATTGATGTCTGGTTGTGACATGGAAGGTAATGAACATAACGGAGGTATGATTGATATTTTAATACATGTTGGGATTACATTCACTTAAGATGAGTCGCTGTTTTATCATGGTTTTGATAAATAACTTTGCTTTTCTGCAATTAGTCTTTTTATACCTACCTTGTTATGAGCTACATATCATATTTTCCCGCACTTGCTGAGTACATCATTGTACTAAAACATGCATTATTATTTCATCATCAGCAACAGGAGAAGATTATTATGAAGACCAAGTGGAGCATTAGGCGTGTAAATCTGTTCTCAACCTTTCCTGTGGGGACGGAGTAGAGATGGAGCCACTGCTGCCTAGAATTGCTTCCACATTAGTTAAATTTCTTCCGCATTAGAATAAAGACTTCCGCTGCATAGAAATAAAGACTTCCGCTGTGAGCATGAGTCCAAAACTCATGAAACCTTGTAATAAAACTCTGTTATTCGTGGTTATAAATATTCTGAATTTAGTTTGTGGAACATTTGTGTATGTGTGATGAACATCCTGGGCACACATATGCATCAGTTCTCTGTTCCGTGGTTTTGCACAGAATTGAGGGCGTCACAAAGAAGACTCGGCCTCACATCATTTGGTCGAACAGGTCCCCTATACGGGGCAAAGGGTACTTGTTCTTGATCTTCACCTCATTGAGAGACCTATAGTCCATGCACATCCTTTGGGTTCCATCCTTCTTGTCTACGAAGAGCACGGGGGCTCCCCATGGTGACAAGCTTGGACTTATAAAACCCTTCTCCAGCTGCTCCTGAATTTTCTTCTTGAGCTCCACTAGTTTGTTAACGGGCATCCTATATGGTCTCTTTGCTATAGGTGCAGTTCCGGGTACTAGGTCAATGGAAAACTCAATGTCCCGGTCAGGTGGCATACTTGGAAGTTCTTTCGGGAACACGTCCGAAAATTCTTGAACCACCGGAATGCTTTCCAATGTTGCTCCTTCGGCGTGGTTCAACGTTGCCTTTTTGGTTGCCGGTTGGGCTGACTCGAACTCGATATGAGTACCGTGCTCGTTTGTCAACTGCACGCTCCTCTTAGCACATTGGATTACTCCGTTGTGCTTGCTTAACCAATCCATTCCGAGTATTATGTCAAGCCCTTGGGAATCCAAGACAGTTAGGTTGGCAAGGAAGTCTATCCCCCTTATTTTAAGGTTTACTTTCGGACGTACTATATTAGTCCTCATCTCTCCACCAGGAGAATTAACCAACATAGTATATTTCAAGTGTAATATGGGTAGATTATTCTTGGCAACATACTTGGATGATCTGTGACGCCCTCAATTCTGTGGAAACCCATGGAACCGAGAACTGATGCATATGTGTGCCAGGATGTTCATCACACATATACATATGTTACGCAAACTGAATTCAGAATATATATTACCATGAATAACAGGGTTTATTACAAAGTCTCATGAGTCTTGGACTCATGCTACCAGCGGAAGTCTAAATCTAGCAGCGGAAGTCTTCTAACTAGTGCGGAAGCAACTAAGCAGCAGCAGTGGCTCCATCTCTTCTCCATCCCCACAGGCAAGGTTGAGGACAGATTACACGCCTAATCCTCCACTTGGTCTTCATAGTATTCTTCTCCTGTTGCTGATGATGAAGAAATAATGCAAGTTTGAGTACAATGATGTACTCAGCAAGTGCTGGACAATATGATATGTAGCTCACAACAAGGTAGGTATAAAAAGGCTCATTGCAGAAAGCAAAGTTTATTTCTCAAAACATGATAAAAACAGCAACTCAGCTTTAAGTGAATTTAATCAAAACATGTATTTAAAATACCAACATACCTCCATTATGTTCATCACTTTCCATGTCTCAACCAGACATTAATCTTTTTTATCTTTGCTCACGAATACCTTCTCTTATTCGCTACCATCTCACGAATACCATCTCGTATTTGCTGCCATTTCATCTCATGAACAATTCCGTCTCACACCGAGACCAATCTCGTTGCCACGACTCAACAGTCATGCAACCAATCTTATCACCCGGACTCAATAGTCCCGAAAACCGAACCATAACCAAAACCAAACCATAACCAAAAACCATAACCTCCAAATAACCATCCCATCTAATGATGTGAGTTGTCCAGGCGCTTGTGACCGTAAGCTCGGCTATCATGATAGTTTTAAGATTCTGCAGAGTTTGTACCACTTTACCCACAAGTTCGTGATTTCGTTACTCGTCGGCGACTGCAGAACCTCCATTATACCAGTACACAACCGTCGGTGTATGGCCAAGAGATCACAAAATATCCTTTATAAAGGGGTTACTAGATGTATGGACTCACTAAGGTTTCACCAGCAGGCTAGAATCTCCAGTTCTCCCACCCACGGACCCCCTCTTGTGCCATGCAGTTCCTAGGGCAGTCCTCACTCGACTCCCATTCCCCGTGCCTTCTACGTTCAATAACAATCTAGCAACTTACCTAACTACTCAGCTAAGCCGCGCCCATACTTGGACTTGTGGTGGCACTGTTATCCTGGCATGGATGGCATGAACCGGTACTTAGACCTACGGCAAGTAAACCACCATCTCATTCTACCTATTCACAAAACCAGGCTTGCATAGATCTCCCTCCAATCCATGTTCATTAACAACATCAAGTTCTCATTATCATTACGAGTGTAGTTAGATAGACACATCTATCTCGCTTCCCAAAATCTTGTGGACTCAGCGAAGCAAAAAGTAAAAACCATACCCCACTCATTAACTGTCCTGGCGACAAGGGTGGTTTAACAAAACTAGTAAACTCCTATAAAAGGGTTTCCCATCATATTGACTCAAGCACACACATCTTTTCACAAACAAAACAGTTTTCCAAAACATAGGATCAATATGGTCAAGGAGCACTTGCCTTGTTCTTGCTGTTCCTGTTGCTCTTGGATCTCAAAACCTTGTTGTTGAAGCTCGTCATAGACAACATCCTGAGCTTGTCCTTCTATACACGATCACGCACATACAAGATTCATAGCAATCAATACCATGCACAAACTTTAATAAGATGCGATGATGCATATGCATGCAAATCCTATGATGCAGTTTAGTTTGTACGTGTTCTTTCATGTCCTTCATGGGTTTTACGATGAACAGAGGTGTAAAGATCAATTGTGGACGTGGCGATGATCTGGACTTTAGATCAAACCGATCAACAAGTTCTTTGTCCACGAAAAAGTTTCTGTTCGAAAGGAATCGAAGAACAGATGCAAAGAAAACTTGATGATGTCGTAAGGTGGTATTGGAGACCTACCTTACGTTCTTCTTGGCCTCGGGGTCCTTCTCATAGCAAGACAGATCGTCGGCTCCCCTCCGGTGATGGCAATTGTGATCCAGGCTCGTCGGCGGTCTCTTCGGTGGTCAAACTTCGGCGAAGGGGTTTACTCGGCGAGGTGGGGCTAGGGCTCTAAGTTGATGGCTCAGGAGGTAGAAACAAGTTTGTGGTTGCGGCCAAAGATTTTCGGTTCTATTTATAACCGGGAAGAGAAGAGTTCTAATCTGATTGGACTTTGAGTAAGAGTCCTATTCAAACTGTTTTTGTATCTTAACAACTTATCTTTAGTTGATTTGGTGCGGTAACAATGTGGAATTCGTGTCGGTTTCCTCCCGTACCGGTATTCGCGTGCGTACAGAAAAGATCCGCTTCAAATCTCGTCACCTCCGCGGAGATGAGCTCCGGAGGCTCCACGTGTCGTGCGGGAACCTGGGCTCCCTTTTCCGCAGAGACAAGCTCCGGTTGTGCCGCGTGTCAGGTGGGCGAGACCTCCCTCTTTCTCACAGGCGGGCTCCGCGTGCGCCACGTGTCCTGGCGGGTGGGAGCTCCCCTCTCAACAGAGGCAAGCTCCGCGTGCACCACGTGTCAGTTCTGGACCTTCCCTCTCTTCGGAGGTGGCTCCGGGTGTGCCATGTGTCAATTCTGGACCTCCCCCTCTCTTCGGAGGTGATCTCCGAGAATGCCACGCGTCAAGTAGCACCGGACTTCCTTTTTGCTCGGAGGCGAGCTCCGAGGTCGACATGTGTCCATCAGCGTCAGACCTCCCGGAGGCGAGCTCCGGAGGTGACACGTGTCCGGTAGTGTCGGACCTCCCGGAGATGAGCTCCGGAGGTGACACGTGTCCGCTAGTGTCGGACCTTCCGAAGGTGAGCTATGGAGGTGACATGTGTCCAATAGGACCGGACCTCTCGAAGATGAGCTCCGAGAGCGACACGTGTTACGCGCGACTGGACCTCTTCTCCGCAGTGAATAGCTCCTGGGACGACACGTGTCCCACGGGGTCGGACCTCTCCCCCTTTGCGGGGATGAGCCCCGAGCCTGCCACATAGCCTGTTTAGCGGTGGACCTCTCTCCCTTTGCGGAGATGAGCTCCGAACGCGCCACGTGGCCAGCGGGCCGCGGCTATTGTCTTCGGCGCTCTCGGTGAACTGGAATTTGGCTCTTTTTGGCTATCTTTTTTATTTCTTTTCTGTTTCTATTAATTTTAAAAATGTTTTTCTACATGAAACATGAATACGTGCAGAAATAAAAAATGAGGGTGTCACAAATCTACCCCCCTTAAATTGAATCTTGCCCTCGAGATTCGTTAGTAGAGAATAGATGAGGAAACTCTGTCTTGATATCTTCTTCACGCTCCCATGTGGCTTCAGCTTCTGTGTGATGGCTCCATTGTACCTTGCACCATCGGGTCACTTTGTTCCTCGTGACCCTTTCCTTTACGTCCAAAATTCGGACAGGGTGCTCTGCATAGGTCAGATCCTGTTGAGGTTCTAGCTTTTCCATTGGTACTTGCTCCTCCTGTACTCTCAAGCACTTCTTAAGCTGGGATACATGAAACACGTCATGCACGTCGGAGAGGTGCGTTGGGAGCTCTAGTTGATAGGCTACTTCTCCTTGCTTGTCCAGAATCTTAAATCGCACGATATAGCGAGGTGCTAGCTTGCCTTTGACGTTGAAACGTCGTTGGCCATGGAAAGGCAATATCTTAAGGTATATGAAGTCTCCTACTTCGAAGGTTAACTTTCTTCACCTATTGTCCGCGTAGCCTTTCTGACGTGACTGAGCAGCCTTCAAGTTCTTTCGTACCGTTTGGACTTGCTTCTCAGCTTCTTGCAGCACTTCCGGTCCAAACACTTGGTTCTCTCCGGTTTCATTCCAAAACAGCGGTGTCCTACACCGTCTACCATATAATGCTTCGGAAGGCGACATCTTTAAGCTAGCTTGATAGCTGTTGTTATAGGACAATTCAGCGTACGGTGAACTCCTATCCCAACTACGCCCATGTTTCAAGGTGCAAGCTCTCAACATGTCCTCCAAAATTTGGTTTGTCCTTTCGGTTTGCCCATCGGTTTGCGGATGGTAGGCACAGATAAAATCCAGTCATGTACCCATAGCTTTCTGCAGCTTCCTCCAAAATCTAGAGGTAAACTGAGAACCCCGATCTGAGACTATCCTCTTCGGGACTCCATGACGGCACATGATTTGGTCCATTTACAGCTCGGCTAGATCTGCCACACGGTACGTGGTTTTAACAGGAAGAAAATGAGCTGTTTTCGTCAATTGGTCCACGATAACCCAGATGGAGTCGTAACCCGATCGAGTATGTGGCAATCAGACGATGAAATCCATACTGCTATCTTCCCACTTCCACTCGGGTACCTTCAAGGGTTGCAACAGTCGAGCGGGTGTTTGATGTTCGGCCTTCACCCGTTGGCATGTGTCGCATAGGGCAAAATACTCGGGTATGTCCCCCTTCATACCCTCCCACCAATAACAATCCTTCAGGTCCTTGTACATCTTGGTACTTCCGGGGTGTATGGAATAAAGTGAGTCATGTGCCTCTTTTAATATCTTGTCGTGGATGTGCTTCACGTTAGGCACACAAATCCTTTTTCCTAGCCAAAGCATACCCTTCTCGTCTTCCTTGATGTCCTTCTCTATTCCTTGCTGGATCCTTTCCTTGGTCTCCTTCATCTCCTCATCCATAGCCTGGCCATCCTTTATCTCTTGTTCCAATGATGAGTGGAGTTCCATCACTTCCATCTCGTTCAAGAAACCGAGATGTAACCGTTCGAACTCCTTGCGTAGCTCGGGCGGTAGCTCCCAAACCGTAAGTTGGTGACATGCTCCCTTCCGGCTCAATGCATCGCCTACTACATTGGCCTTTCCGGGGTGATAATTGATTCCAACATCATAATCCTTGATGAGCTCCAACCATCGACGTTGCCTCAAATTCAAATCCGTTAGGGTGAATATGTACTTGAGGCTTTTATGATCCGTATAGTTCTCACATCGATGACCAAGGATATAATGTCTCCAAATCTTCAATGCATGCACCACGGCTGCGAGTTCCAAGTCATGTGTGGGGTAATTGAGCTCGTTCTTTTTCGATTGTCGTGAGGCATAGGTTACCACTTGTCCTTCTTGCATCAGCACACATCCAAGCCCTTGTCTGGATGCGTCACAATATATGTTAAAGCTCTTGCTTACGTCCGGCAATACAAAAACCGGTGCTGTGGTTATCCTCTTGTTGAGCTCCTCAAAGCTTTCTTGGCACACTGGTGTCCATTGAAAGGCTTTTCCCTTCGTTAGCAACTCCGTCATAGGCTTTGCTATCTTAGAGAAGTCCTTGATGAACCGTCGGTAGTATCCAGCCATCCCAAGAAAACTCCAAATATCCCTCACATTTTGCGGTTGGTTCCACTTCAGAACATTTCCCACTTTTCCGGGATCAACCGATACTCCTTCCTCGGAGATTATGTGGCCTAGGAACGATATCTCCTTTAGCCAAAATTGACATTTGCTGAACTTGGCATACAACTGATGCTCTCGCAGCTTCTGTAATGTCAATCTCAAGTGTTCTTCATGTTCCTCCAAACTTTTCGAATACACCATGATATCGTCAATGAAAATCACGACGAACTTATCCAAGTACTCCATGAAGACCTTGTTCATGAGGTACATGAAGTATGCAGGTGCATTCGTTAACCCAAAAGACATAACGGTATATTATACGAACCATACCGTGTCCGAAAGTGCAAAAGTCCCAAAAACTTGTAAATGCAAGACTTGAGTAGTGAATAAAGTTGAGTCTAAATACAAGAAATGGGACTTGCAAAAACTTTTGTTTACTCATGTAAGTGTTGGCATGAGCAATGAGACTTTAAATTCAGTTTGAACTAAAAGAGTCAATTAAAAAAGATGGAGGCCATTTCCAAAAGGGAAGTCCAAACTGTTGTTTGAGAAGATGTATTTGCGATGGCCAACTCAAAAATCAGAGGACATATTTGAATTCCTCAGGTCCAAATTATGAGGGAGCCAAGTTTTGAGCAAATTTGGAGGGGCTTTGGTATGAATATCAAATGAACTTGTAAATTTCATCCAAATTTGAATTTAAATTGAAACTGTGGCACAAATTGTCAAATGGCAAAATGGCTTTTGAATTTGGATCCCTCATAGCTGAATTTACAATGTGTCAAAATTTGGAGATCTTTTGGGCAGAGAGGAGCTGTGGGCCCCAATTGTCATTGAATGGGGAGGGATAAAACTTACTAAGTTTACCTAGCTGTTACCGGTCCACGACCGAACTACCGCTTGGGCTCCCGGCGCCACCGAGCGCAAGCTGCTGCCACCTCCTCACCGAAGTAGCAGTGCTGGAGAGCTGCTCGTGGCTGCCTTAACCATCGGCGTGATTTGTTCCCAGGGACCGAACTGTAAAAGTCCCAAAAATGTGTATGAATAAAAACCAAGGTTTGAGTTCATATGTGTGGCAAAGACATGAAAAATGGGACTTGCTAAAATTTTTCTTCATGCAAGGTAATACATGGATGAACATCCAACATGACGTTCACCTTTTTATTTAAAAGTGTTGAACCAATAAGGAGATTAAATACCTCTTTGCATGTAAGTTTAAAAATCAGATTTGAAATTCAAAGTTCACACATGTAGTGACCAAAAACTTTGAATAAACATGCAGCCCTATAGTTGGAATTATAGGGAAAAGTTTGCTCACAATCAATTTTAGGGTGGGCCCAAAGGAGAGCTAAAGAGAAGAAATTGCAAATTCTAGACCAAATTCAGATTTAGTCTTGCAAATTCAAACTGAATTTGAAGAATTCAAATTCTAGCCCACCTTTTTAAACTTAGAATTCTGGGGATTAAAGAGATCAGCTTGAACAGATATTTGGGAGGTACATGTGGAGTGGGACCCACATGTCATAGAGCTAAAGGAGGAAACTTACTCACTAAGTTTTGCTGTCGGTGGGAAATTTTCCCGAGCAGCTCGCGAGCGCCACAGAGGAGCTTGCCGCGTGTAACACCCCAAAATCCTGTTAAGAGGGGAACTTAAAAATTTTTGGACGTATTGCATGTGTTGCAAAAATTCAAATTCAAACCGGAATTCAAATTAAACTCAAAACAGAAACGAAAAAGAAAAAGAAAAGGAAAAAAAACCCCGGCCAGTGGGCCGAAACCCACCAGCCGGCCCATTTATTCCCGCGCCAGCCCGCAGCCACGCGCCCTCCCCTTTTTTCAACTGACACGCGGGGCCCGCCAACCCTTCTTCCTCCTCGCGCCCGCGCTCGGCCGGCCGGACTCTTCTCACCTCCGAATCGAAACCGCCCCGGATCCTCGCGTATCCCAGCCGAATTTCGTTCCTGGACGACGCAAACTCGATCACAACCGAACGCTGCCCTCCCCCGGCTATATAAACTCCAGCATCTTCCTGATTTTCCCCACGATCGGCTGTTTTTCTTCCCGGTGAGAACCCGAGTTTCTCCGGCCAATTTCGCTCGATCTTCGCTCGGGATTTCTCATCTAACGCACTGATCTTGATCCACCGCCTCCGAGGAACCGCGCAGGTGCAGAAAACACGGTGGTTTGCGCTTCAAACACAGCGCCGACGAGCCTCACTGTGAATTCACCTCGTACCTCGTCGCCGACCGCTTTCCAGGACCTCCGAGCTCAAGAAAACCCCCGAGGTGAGATCCCCGACCTCCCCTCTACCGATCTATGCCATAAAATCACAGTTCTAGGAAGAATTGACGAAGATCCGAAACTCTCCGGCGAGATCGCCGCCTCCCGCCGCTGTGCGCCGCCGGGCAGCGCCACTCGTGCTCGATCAGAGCGACGTGGCCGCTTGTGCGCCGTCTATTTTAAATCGCACGGTAGAATTTAAATCCTTGCGTACCGGTTCGACGTTATAATCTCAGCCGTCTGTTTTAAATCGGACGGTCCACGTCAGCCCCACGTTATAAAGGCCGGAATTCTTACGCGCTACCCCCTGGGGTTCTCGGAAAATACGAGCTAGCCCCGGAAACTTCTGATCTAGCCCCTGGAACTTCAGAAAATCATGTAAATTCATTTAAAAATCAGTTTTAGCCCCTGGACTTAATAAAAATTAGGAAAACCACTCTGTTATGTGTAGTTAGACCCCTGGAAATTCTTAAAATAATATAATAGACCCTGCAGTGGGGTGGGTTTACCTTTTTAACCCTATGTGATATTAAATTTAGGAATTTGAATATGTGTTTAGTATTTAAAATTTAAAAGATGGGACAAACACATTGTAAATTCAAATTAAAAACTTTCCTAGTACTTGGAAAACTTTGGAGTGAGATAAAAATAGATTTTTGGCTGAAATGAATCTGTCTAATTGATTATTCACATTTATTAGTTATAGGGACACATTTTTAAGTAGAGAATAATTCTGAAAATTAGTAAAATAAATGTAAAATAGTTCACATCAGAGGAGAAGTTCAAAAATATATTATTTAATATTTTAGACCCAAAACCTATTCTGTTTAGATGATGTGTCTTACTATTTTCATAATAAAGTTCACATTTAGGCATAGGAAATAAATCTGAAAATATAGCAAGCTAGGTATGAATAACTAGAAAATGATAAATGAAGTTTCCAAAATCCAAAGAGTTCAGTTTAGGGTTGGTAGAAGGTCTGAAGACACATTTGGAGTAGGAAAATACCCTCCATGCACACTTGATAGCTAAAAGGTGTATCAATTGAATATAAGGAATTTATTTAAATTGCAAACTCATATATAGCATGCAAACATAAATATGAATACAAAAGTAGAAATCATATGCACATGTTTAAAAGTGCATGTAAGCCAAAATCAACACACATAGAGTAACCACAACACATAGAAATGTGAATGGCTTTCATAAATGTGAATGTGTGGCTTGTATGAAGTGGAAGTGTGAACTATGTCTTACGGATTGTTGTTTTCTTTTGCTATGTGTGATGGTATGAGTAGAACCTGCTCCAGAGCAAGTTCTTCCTTTCCAAGATCAGGACTACCCATTCCCAGAACAGCAGGAAGAAGGCAAGGGTCCTTGACCACTTTGTTCCTATACTAGGATGTGTAGATAGAATTATTTGCATTGTCAATTGAAAATATGAAACCCATGCTAGGATGTTTCCTTAGAATTGCATTACCTTGTTTCCTTGTAGCTTGGGTTGGGATTAATTTTATCATGTCATTTATTATTATGCATATGCTTAGCCATGCTTAGAATGGGATATTTGGGATGTGAGATCATCAGTTTATTTTACCATACTCTTGAATGAGATATTATGAGTTATGTAGAGGTAGGGATCAGGGCAAGTTGGATGTTTTGGTTGGTGTTGGGTGCACGAGACTCGGGTTTGTGTTTAGTACTTGCCTAGATCCTAAGGACCGGTTCATGGAGCATGTAACCTGGCTTTACCGTGCCAACCACATGCTGAGATGGGGCAGCTTGGCCAATTAATTAGGTGTATCCCCGGCGTAGTATGGGTGTGTTTGATGGTGCGGGGAACAGGTGTTAGCTGGACTACCATATGAACCGCAAGGCTCAGGAGGGGGCCACTGCAGCGGGGTTGGACCCTCTTGTATGCTGTTAGGGGTGAAACCTCAGTGGGCCCACGCTCGTCGGGAATCCCTTTGAAAGGCTTCGTAGTGATCTCCTGGCTACACACCTGGGAAGTGTGTATGTGGTTCGTGGCCACTGGCATAATGGAGGTTCTTTTAGTCCACCCGGCAACGGGGGATGAAATCACTACATGTGGGTACAGTGGTGCAAACTCTGCAGAGTCAAAACTGTCATGACAGCCATGCTCACGGTCAAGAGCGGCTTGGACTTATTCATGATTAGAGGAGTGATGGTTTTGGAAGTTAAGGATGTTAAACGGGGAGCTTAACATCGAAAATGATGTTATGGTTATTTGATTATGATGATGGGATGGGAGATTGGGACCATTTCACCTGTGTAGTAATGTAGGTGCTTAATAAGCTAAGGTGATAGGTATTAATTGCGTAGTGCTTTAACCAAGAGTTCAACCTCTCCTTGCTCTAGCCATGCATGACATAACTTTCCCACACTTGCTGAGTACCATCGGTACTCAACCTTGTATATTTGTTGGTTTATATTGCTGCTCAGGTCAAGATAATGAAGTGGTGTTTAATGATCAAGACTTTGGACCCGAAGAAGGTTTCTAGGTTCATGGAGTCCCCGGGCAACGCCTGTAATGGAGCCCGCAAGAATAATATTCCGCTGCTATTTTATTTACTTGTTATGAACTTATTATCGTCCATCGAGACATATGCTATGTAAGACTTATTTATATTCGACACCTGGCTTGTAATAAATGATGCTTCACTATTTGTCATCACATGTATGAGAAAATGATCCTGGCATACATGTGATATTCACTCGGTTGTTCTTCGGAGAATCCGGATGTGACAGAAGTGGTATCAGAGCCAAGGTTGCCCGTAGGAACGTGGACCTAGGTAGAAATGGACGTATTTAAGGGCCCTATTTTCTTAAAAACTATTTTACAAGGTGTGTGTTGAAAAGTGTTATTTAATGGAGTCACTTTCTTCATCTTACCCCAACTTTCATTCAAAATAGGATTTTTGTTTAAAAGTTTATCTAACCTAAGTTTAAATGCTTTCTATTTTAGATGGTTCGCATGATTCGCACCGCTCGCAAGTCCACAGGAGGGAGAGTTCCCGTAGTTGCCCTTGCCCAAAGAGAGGAGAGCCGTCCGGTGACGTACCTTTCCTACGGATTGGCAGTAGGAGGCTTGTTGCGCCGTCTTCGACGTATGCTCCAAGCCACCGGCAATACGGGCAAGCTAATCATACACTATAGCTCCACCAGGACCATCCGTGAGAAGAGGGAAGAATGGAGTTCAGAGATGAGGATTATCCACGAAAATCAGCTGCTCAAGATCCACTGCTCTCCAGCTTGTCGAGCGACACAGGTCGATGCGGAGAAGGATGTTACCTGGGAGGCAATCACCTGCCAGAGTCACATCTATCGTCAACACCTGGACAGAACTGAGTACATGTATGTCCTCCAGCGCGAGAGTGGTACAACAGAGTATAAGTACCCGCCAGTGCAGCAAGGGACTTCCCATGAGCACATGGACTTGTGCTTGGAGGATGCTGCTATGCTCAGCACTCGACTGCAGGAGTGTCAGCAGGAGCTTCAGGATGTTCGGGACACCCTCAAGGAAACCGAGGCGTTGCTTCGAGCCTGCTTGAGGGTGAGAGAAAGAGGAGATGGGAATGAACTGTGTGTAACCGTGAATGATACATGGACTCCTGACTCCCCAGATCGTCGGGCGATCAGGCGTCGTCGCACTTCTCCCCCAACAGCCTCCCCACCCAAAGCAGAGTCAGAAGGCAGCCGCGATAATGAGGAAGATCCCGAGGAGCCAGCTCAGGGATAGGAGTAGTGTAGAGTCTTTCCCTTAGTTAGCAAGATGTCGAATAGTCGAGTCGTTACCTTAGTTAATGGTGTGTTAATGCTTGGTGTGTGACGTGAGTTGTGGAAGCCATGAGCAATTGTCCACAGCCTCGTCTTCAGATTGTTTTGCTTTGGTGTGTGAACCCACATGAAATAATAGTGTATTTATTTTGTGTGAGACATGAACCCTCAGAAAGTATAACAAAGCCTCAACACTTCAAAGTATAAACAAGTGAAAGTAGTAAGATAATATGTAATGCTTTAAATTAACATTTGGTTGATCATGCTAGATGGTCGGAAGAGGAAAGGGTCGTGCTGCCAACCCCGCCAACAACAACGATGAGGCCTGCAACCCTCATCTTTCTGGGAGCCAAGACAGGGGTGGGCGTCGTGAGGGAGTTGATCCCATCAACCAAATGCTTGAAAATCAAAATCAGCTCATCCAGAACCTGACTCAAGTGGTGGCCAACTTGCATCAAGTTCCACCTCCACAAGCTGCACCACACCAACCAAGGTTGAGTGAGTTTCTAGGAACTCAACCTCTGAAGTTTGCAAGTGATGCTGAACCTCTAGAGGCAGATGACTGGCTAAAGACCATTGAGAGCAAGATGAGGATCATACAGTGCCAAGGGTATGAGAGGGTGCTGTTTGCCTCTCATCAATTTCATGGACCTGCTGCTGATTGGTGGACCGCCTACGTGGCCGCCCATCATGACCTTGAGAACATCACTTGGGAAGAGTTCAAGCGTAGCTTCCGCAACCATTACATACCAAGGGGTGAACTCAAAAACAAGAGGAAGGAGTTCTTGGGGTTGCAGCAAGGAAACATGACTGTGAGGAATACCTCACTAAATTTACTCAACTCTCCCGTTATGCCCCACGGGACATAGAGACTGATGAGCAGAAACAGGATTGTTTCGTGGAAGGACTTACCGCAGAAATGCAGTGTGCAATGTCCTCCAACGAGTATGAAAGCTTCCAAAAGATGGTGGACAGAGAATTTGTGGTAGAAAGGAAGCTGAAGGCCTTGGAAAATGAAAACAAGAGGAAGGCCGGGTGGTCACACCAAGCCTCCGGGAGCAACACCCGCCCACGTCTGATGCAGCAACCCGCAGGGCAGACGAACCGTGCTGTGGTACCCTACTCAGAACCAAGAGGGTACAAGCCGAACTACAGGCCTCCGGCAGCACCAATACAGCCACAACGTCAGTTTGTACAGCAGCCTCGCCCTACATATCAACCTCGACCAGCAGTGCAAGGACCCTCAAACCAACCCCAAGACAACAAAGGCCAGGCACCTAAGGTTGGGGTGCAATGTTTTAACTGTGGTGAAGTGGGGCACTACGCCCATAAGTGCCCAAAGAAGAAGCCCGCGCAGCCGCAACAGCAGAATGTAATGAGAGGACGGGTGAACCACGTCACCATGGAGGAGGCGCAAGAGGCACCCGATGTGGTAGTTGGTAAGTTTCCTGCCAATTTACACATTGCAACCCTGTTGTTTGATTCTGGTGCTACCCACTCGTTCATTGCCCAAGGGTTTGTTAAGAAGCATGACCTAGCAACAACACAAATGAACCATATGCTAGCAGTAAACTCTCCAGGTGGAGAAATAAGGACAAGACAAGTGTGTCCCAAAGTGAACCTAGACATTAATGGGGTAGTATTTACTGCTAACCTCATAGTGATAGATTCACAAGGGATAGATATTATCTTGGGTATGGATTGGTTGACCAAACATAAAGGAATCATCCATTGTTCGACCAGAATGGTGGAACTAACTCACCCTAGTGGCACAAGAGTAAAGTTTATAACAATACAAGAGCCTAGGAGGGACATTAAATTAAATCAAGTTGAGGTGAAAGTGGAGGAGATCAGGACCTTCACGGAATATCCAGATATTTTTCCGGAGGAGTTGCCAGGTATGCCTCCTGATCGTGAAGTGGAATTCGCAATTGAGGTAGTGCCTGGAACAGCCCCGATATACAAGAGACCTTATCGGATGGACTCCAAGCAGCTGGGAGAACTCAAGGATCATTTGAGAGAATTGATGGAGAAGGGGTATATTCGTCCTAGTTCCTCACCATGGGGAGCTCCAGTGATATTTGTGCCCAAGAAGGACGGAACTCAAAGGTTATGCATAGATTACCGTGCCTTGAATGATGTAACCATCAAGAACAAGTACCGATTACCCCGCATTGAAGACTTGTTTGATCAGTTGAGGGGAGCTCGTGTGTTCTCGAAAATTGGATCTCAGGTCGGGATACCACCAACTTAAGATAAGGCAAACCGATATTCCCAAGACAGCTTTCGTATCTTGGTACGGACTGTATGAATACACCGTCATGCCTTTCGGGCTAACCAATGCCCCGGTATACTTCATGTATCTCATGAACAAGGTATTCATGGAATATCTGGACAAATTTGTGGTGGTTTTCATAGATGACATTCTCGTCTTCTCCAAAGATGAAGAGGAACATGAGAAACATCTAAGGTTGGTGTTGCAGAAGCTGAGAGAACACCAACTATATGCCAAGTTGAGGAAGTGTGAGTTTTGGCTGAAGAGAGTTCCCTTCTTAGGACATATAATCTCGGAGGGAGGAATCTCCGTAGATCCCGCCAAAATCGAGGATATATAGAAGTGGACCCCTAAAAATGTCGGGGAAGTTCGAAGCTTCTTGGGATTGGCTGGATACTATCGACGGTTTATTGAGGGATTCTCTAAGCTCTCGAGACCCCTCACCAAACTGTTGGAGAAGGGAATCACATTCACATGGACGCCGCAGTGCGAGATGAGTTTTCAGGAGTTAAAGAAAAGATTGACAACAGCCCCAGTGCTAGTTATGCCAGATATGCAGAAGAACTTTACAGTGCACTGCGATGCCTTTGGAAATGGGTTGGGATGTGTTCTCATGCAAGAAGGGCATGTCGTGGCTTATGCATCCCGGCAGCTCCGGAAGCACGAGAAGAACTATCCTACACATGACCTAGAACTAGCCGCAGTGGTACACGCGTTGAAAATTTGGCGGCACTACTTGATGGGGAAGAGGACAGAGATATATACGGATCATAAGAGTTTAAAGTACATTTTCACACAGCCAGATCTCAATCTCAGACAAAGGAGAAGGTTAGAGCTAATCAATGACTTTGATGTGGGCATCAACTATCATCATGGGAAAGCAAACGTCGTGGCAGATGCTTTAAGTCGGAAAGTGTAGGTCAAAAAGTTGAGCTTGAAGGACATGCCTGCAGAATTGAAGGACGAGGGTATAAGGCTCAATCTATGCCTTGTGAATAGTGGTGAAGCCATCGCCATGGAAGTGGACTCCACACTAGAGCAAGAAATACGCGAGGGTCAAAAGAATGACGAGAAGATACAAGAAATCAGGCAACTCATCAAGGAAAATAAAGCCCCTAGTTTCAGAGAGGATGAACAGGGAACGGTGTGGCACGGGAAAAGAATCTGTGTGCCAGAAGTAAAGAAGATCCGTGAATTGATTTTGAAGGAGGCTCACGATTCTGACTATTCCATTCATCCTGGGAGTACGAAGATGTACCTGGACCTCAAGAGCAGGTATTGGTGGTATGGCATGAAGCGATATGTCGAGGAACATGATGCCCTATGTGACAAATGCCAGTTGGTGAATGCAGAACATCAACGACCCGCGGGATTATTGCAACCACTCAAAGTGCCTGGATGGAAATGGGAAGAAATCGGTATGGATTTCATGGTGGGATTTCCTAGGACCCAATCAGGATATGATTCAATATGGGTCATCATCGACAGGCTAACCAAGGTAGCTCATTTCATCCCCGTGAAAGAAAGCTACAGCGGATCCAAATTGGCAGAATTGTACATGTCAAAGATCGTGTGTTACCATGGAGTGCCGAAGAAGATAGTGTCGGATCGAGGGACACAGTTCACCTCGAGGTTCTGGCAGAAGTTGCACGAAACCATGGGAACCCATCTGAACTTTAGTTCTGCCTATCATCCCCAAACTGACGGGCAGATGGAAAGAACCAATCAGATTCTTGAGGATATGCTGAGGGCGTGTGCACTCAAAAACAATCGGAGTTGGGACAAGAACTTACCTATGCAGAATTCTCCTATAACAACAGCTATCAAGCTAGTATGAAGATGTCACCGTTCGAAGCTTTGTATGGGAGGAAGTGCAGAACTCCCCTATTTTGGAACCAAACAGGGGAAAGTAAAGTGCTTGGTCCCGAAGTACTACAAGAAGCCGAGGCGAAAGTGATTCGCAACAACTTGAGGATAGCATATACACGACAAAAGAGCTATGCCGATGTACGGAGAAGAGAGCTTGTTTTCAACGTGGGAGACTATGTCTATCTCAAGGTGTCCCCTATCCGAGGACTTCGTCGGTTCAAGGTGAAAGGGAAGTTGTCACCTCGATACATCGGACCCTTTCAAGTTCTGGAGAGGAAAGGCGAAGTGGCGTATCAACTAGAATTACCGGCTCGCCTATCGGATGTACACGATGTATTCCATGTGTCACAGCTCAAGAAATGTCTGAGAACACCTGAAGAGGTGTTACCCATGAATGAGGTTGACGTATCTAAGGATTTGTCTAATGCCAAGCAACCATCCAAGATTTTGGAAACAATGGAACGCCTCACAAGAAATAAAAGAATCCGGATGTGCAAGGTGCAGTGGAAGCATCACTCGGAAGAGGAAGCCACCTGGGAGTGAGAAGATGAGCTTAAGGCACAATTTCTGGAATTGTTTTCTTAGAACCACCAATCTCGAGGACGAGATTTCTTTTAAGGGGGGTAGAGCTGTAACACCCCAAAATCCTGTTAAGAGGGGAATTTAAAAATTTTTTGGACGTATTGCATGTGTTGCAAAAATTCAAATTCAAACTGGAATTCAAATTAAACTCAAAACAGAAATGAAAAATAAAAAGAAAAGGAAAAAATAAACCCCCCCGGCCAGTGGGCCGAAACCCACCAGACGGCCCATTTATTCCCGTGCCAGCCCGCAGCCGCGCGCCCTCCCCTTTTTCCCACTGACACGCGGGGCCCGCCAACCCTTCTTCCTCCTCGCGCCCGCGCTCGGCCGGCCGGACTCTTCTCACCTCCGAATCGAAACCGCCCCGGATCTTCGCGTATCCCAGCCGAATTTCGTTCCTGGATGACGCAAACTCGATCACAACCGAACGCCGCCCTCCCCCGGCTATATAAACACCGGCATCTTCCCGATTTTCACCAGCGATCGGGTGTTTTTCTTCCCGGTGAGAACCCGAGTTTCTCCGGCCAATTTCGCTCGATCTTCGCTCGGGATTTCTTATCTAACGCGCTGATCTTGATCCACCGCCTCCGGGGAACCGCGCAGGTGCAGAAAACTCAGTGGTTTGCGCTTCAAACACAGCGCCGATGAGCCTCGCCGTGAATTCACCTTGGACCTCGTCGCTGACCGCTTTCCAGGACCTCCGAGCTCAAGAAAACCCCCGAGGTGAGATCCCCGACCTCCCATCTACCGATCTATGCCATAAAATCACAGTTCTAGTAAGAATTGACGAAGATCCGAAACTCTCCGGCGAGATCGCCGCCTCCCGCCGCCGTGCGCCGCCGGGCAGCGCCGCCCGCGCTTGATCAGAGCGACGTGGCCGCTTGTGCGCCGTCTATTTTAAATCGCACGGTAGAATTTAAATCCTTGCGTACCGGTTCGACGTTATAATCTCAGCCGTCTGTTTTAAATGGACGGTCCACGTCAGCCCCGCGTTATAAAGGCCGTAATTCTTACGCGCTACCCCCTGGGGTTCTCAGAAAATACGAGCTAGCCCTGGAAACTTCTGATCTAGCCCCTGGAACTTCAGAAAATCATGTAAATTCATTTAAAAATCAGTTTTAGCCCCTAGACTTAATAAAAATTAGGAAAACCCCTCTGTTATGTGTAGTTAGACCCCTGGAAATACTTAAAATAATATAATAGACACTGTAGTGGGGTGAGTTTACCTTTTTAACCCTTTGTGATATTAAATTTAGGAATTTGAATATGTGTTTAGTATTTAAAATTTAAAAGATGGGACAAACACATTGTAAATTCAAATTAAAAACTTTCCTAGTACTTGGAAAACTTTGGAGTGAGATAAAAATAGATTTTTGGCTGAAATGAATCTGTCTAATTGATTATTCACATTTATTAGTTATAGAGACACATTTTTAAGTAGAGAATAATTCTGAAAATTAGTAAAATAAATGTAAAATAGTTCACAACAGAGGAGAAGTTCAAAAATATATTATTTAATATTTTAGACCCAAAACCTATTCTGTTTAGATGAGGTGTCTTACTATTTTCATAATAAAGTTCACATTTAGGCATAGGAAATAAATCTAAAAATATAGCAAGCTAGGTATGAATAACTAGAAAATGATAAATGAAGTTTCCAAAATCCAAAGAATTCAGTTTAGGCTTGGTAAAAGGTCTGAAGACACATTTGGAGTAGGAAAATACCCTCCATGCACACTTGATAGCTAAAAGGTGTATCAATTGAATATAAGGAATTTATTTAAATTGGAAACTCATATATAGTATGCAAACATAAATATGAATACAAAAGTAGAAATCATATGCACATGTTTAAAAGTGCATGTAAGCCAAAATCAACAAACATAGAGTAACCACAACACATAGAAATGTGAATGGCTTTCATAAATGTGAATGTGTGACTTGTATGAAGTGGAAGTGTGAACTATGTCTTATGGATTGTTGTTTTCTTTTGCTATGTGTGATGGTATGAGTAGAACCTGCTCCAGAGCAAGTTCTTCCTTTCCAAGATCAGGACTACCCATTCCCAGAACAGCAGGAAGAAGGCAAGTGTCCTTGACCACTTTGTTCCTATACTAGGATGTGTAGATAGAATTATTTGCATTGTCAATTGAAAATATGAAACCCATGCTAGGATGTTTCCTTAGAATTGCATTACCTTGTTTCCTTGTAGCTTGGGTTGGGATTAATTTTATCATGTCATTTATTATTATGCATATGCTTAGCCATGCTTAGAATGGGATATTTGGGATGTGAAATAATCAGTTTATTTTACCATACTCTTGAATGAGATATTATGAGTTATGTAGAGGTAGGGATCAGGGCAAGTTGGATGTTTTGGTTGGTGCTGGGTGCACGAGACTCGGCTTTGTGTTTAGTACTTGCCTGGAACCTAAGGATCGGTTCATGGAGCATGTAACCTGGCTTTACCGTGCCAACCACATGCTGAGATGGGGCAGCTTGGCCAATTAATTAGGTGTATCCCCGGCGTAGTATGGGTGTGTTGGATGGTGCGGGGAATAGGTGTTAGCTGGACTACCATATGAACCGCAAGGCTCAAGAGGGGGCCACTGCAGCGGGGTTGGAGCCTCTTGTATGCTGTTAGGGGTGAAACCTCAGTGGGCCCACGCTCGTCGGGAATCCCTTTGTAAAGGCTTCGTAGTGATCTCCTGGCTACACACCTGGGAAGTGTGTATGTGGTTCGTGGCCACTGGCATAATGTTAGTCCACCCGGCAACGGGGGATAAAATCACTACATGTGGGTACAGTGGTGCAAACTCTGCAGAGTCAAAACTGTCATGACAGTCGTGCTTACGGTCAAGAGCGGCTTGGACGTATTCATGATTAGAGGAGTGATGGTTTTGGAAGTTAAGGATGTTAAGCGGGGAGCTTAACATTGAAAATGATGTTATGGTTATTTGATTATGATGATGGGATGGTAGATTGGGACCATTTCACCTGTGTAGTAATGTAGGTGCTTAATAAGCTAAGGTGATAGGTATTAATTGCGTAGTGCTTTAACCAAGAGTTCAACCTCTCCTTGCTCTAGCCATGCATGACATAACTTTCCCACACTTGCTGAGTACCATCGGTACTCAACCTTGCATATTGTTGGTTTATATTGCTGCTAAGGTCAAGATAATGGAGTGGTGTTTAATGATCAAGACTTTGGACCCGAAGAAGGTTTCTAGGTTTGGAGTCCCTGGGCAACGCCTGTAACTGAGCCCACAAGAATAATATTCCGCTGCTATTTTATTTACTTGTTATGAACTTATTATCGTCCATCGAGACATATGCTATGTAAGACTTATTTATATTCGACACCTGGCTTGTAATAAATGATGCTTCACTTTTTGTCATCACATGTATGAGAAAATGATCCTGGCATACATGTGATATTCACTCGGTTGTTCTTCGGAGAAACCGGGTGTGACACCGCGCCAGCTCCTGCTGCCGGTCTCCACGCGCTGGCGCCCCGAGGTCGGTCCTGACCGCGTCTTCAACGTGATCACGTGCACCCTGGCCGAAGCAAAGCGCAGTTGCCTTCTTCTCTCGTGAGCACACCGAGCAACCCGAGCTCCTCCCCTCCGCTCTCGGTCCAATCGGAGGAACGGCAAAACAACCGCGCCTCATCCTCCCCCGAGCTGTTAAACCTCTCCCTGAGGTCAGCCTCCACCTCCCTGACCATCAAGCAAGTGAGCTGCGGCCTCCGGTGCCCGAGAACGACTGCCGCTGCGGCGACCTAATCCGAGAAAGTGATCGGGCGCTCGTGGACAGCCCTCCACAGGGGGTTTCACGGCCGAGCGATCACAGCTACGGGCGCGCACGGGTGCGGTGCTGCTTTCAGCCCAAGCTCAGGCCATACCGTGAAGCATCGCCGGCGAATTTTGAAGTTTTGCTCCGGCGACCCCATTCTGAGCTTCCGGTACGATTACTTCGAATTCTTGGCCTCTGATTCTCCTTAAGTCACCAAGTTTGGCACAGAGAAGCTAGACTAGCCGGCGATCGTTTTTCCTTTTGCATCCCGCGCATGAAAACGCCTTAGATCGACAAATTTCGAGCTTTTGTTGGGTTGTTCACGGCGGACCCATTTGGTGGCACGGTGACAACCCATTTCCAGCCATTCCTGAGCCACTTTGAGGTCGTATCGATCCTCCTAGAGGTGCGCTGGTGCTGTTGGGCTCGTCGGCACAGGTTTTGGCGGGCTGGATACCTTGGGCAACGCCGCTGGACCTTCACAGTAGCTGTCGCACGTCGCCGGCCATGTTCCGGTCGTCGGCAGCCCTAGCCAACCCCACAGCCGTGTTCCTCGGTGTCACAAACTCCCTGGTGGCGAGTTTCAGCTCAGACGGTGGCCGGAAACAGCGAGCCGGCGAGCTCCGGCGTCGGGCCGGCGAGGGGCAGCGCGGGCGCGGGGAGGAAGCCGGAGGAAGAAGACGGAGCGTGGGCCCTGCCTGTCAGCAGCTCAAATTCTAAACCCGGGATCGGGTGTGGCCGGGATCCCGTGTGTTGGCGCGCTGAGGTGCTGTGGCCCGGTGTGGCTTCGTGTCTATTGGCTGGAATTCAAAACTGTGGGTCCAGTCGAATTTGCTGTAGGGAAATAATTCCCGACTTAGCTCAAACTTTGGAAATTCATATATCCCTGTAGAAAACTCCAATTTGAGTGATTCCAATTGGGTTGGATTCATCTCGCTGAGTTCTATCCAAATATGAACTCAGCTTTGTATGAAAGTAAATATTATATTCTGCAAAATTCTTTGAAGGTTTTCTTAAAAAAATTATTGAGGGAGTTTGGGTTATCCAAAAATACCCAAATTTTGCCAGAATATTCTTTAGCATATTGTTGACCTACTAGAAAATTTTCAGCTCATTTGAAGATCATTTGAGTAGGAATTTGCTAAATGCAAACTACTGTGTTCAAAAGAGTCCAGAAACATTTTCAGAAAATGTTTCCCACTTCTAAAATCTGTTCTGAGCAATCCATGGCTCCAAAAATCATAGGGAAATTTAGGCAAACTCTCCGAGACATACTTGGAATTGTAGTTCACTTAATTGGGCATGAAAATGCACATTACTCCAGAATTAATTCTTTTGAATGCAAATGCTTAAAGAATTATTCTGGGAGAACTACTCAGGAAAAAGGGCTGAATTTTGGACCAGATTACTCTCATGTGGTCAAGAACTCACATGTAAATTATCAGCCCGAGATGAGTCCTTGAACCCCCTGTTATTATTCTCCATACTTGTGTATATGTGGGAATACATAAGAGATATTGTGAGAATTAGGGAGGACACAATATGACTCCACATTAGCTGCAATTTGGCAAGCTAAATCCTTAGGTAGTATAGAACCTGCTGTAAAAGTTTTGAGGCCATTGGAGTTCTTGTTCTCCAGTTGCACTCAAATCTTTTCAGCTTATCTATTATGTTCATTAGAGAAAAGGGTTAGTGTATAGCTAAGGCCTTAAGGTCAATTTAGTTTATTTCGGTTCTTGGCACAACAGAGGCAAACCAAGCCATGCTTGGCTTTTCCACACAACCTCTGTCCTAAGAAATTAATTCCATAACTTCTTTCCATTACATTCTATAAAATATGTGCATATGCATCTCAATAGGAACCACAACGAAGGGGACTTAAAGGAGTGATTCATCGAAGTGGATCAAGCTCCGGAGAGTCAAGGGTGGATCTGCATGGACACTAACTGTTTATATACGACTACCCTGCAAAACAGGCAAACTCCGGTTTGCATTTAACAGCTGTTAAGTTTTTGTTTTGTATTCACTATCGGTCACGATATGAATTATGCATTAGGTCTAGTGTTTGATACTCCTCTTGCATAGCCAAATGACCCATGGAGTATTGGTGTAGGTGTCTTTCACCGTGTAGAACTGCCATGCTTAAGTACGGTTCGGTAGAAGTCGAGTGGTGAGATGCTACTCGCAGTTTCAGGAACAACGGGGGCATACGGGATTGGTTCATGGATGAATTAGCAAGTTAAAGTTGAGAAGGGGCAGCAGGACATAGGGGCCTGGGTGCTGTAGACCTGTCCGTGTCGGTCAAGGACCGATCCGTATGCGGCCCTGTTGAACAAGTTTGAGTTGTGTACCGGACTCATGCTGGATATATTGGACCCAGTAAACCGATGTACCTCGGGAAGCTGTCGTTGGGCCTTTTCAGGTCGCCTCAGGCGGACGGCCGGTGTGCAGTATGTGGGGAATACTCTCATGACATCTCACGTCGGAAGGTGCACCATGAGAGTAGCTACTGTACGGGGCGACTTGATCGATTCAGCAGGGGTGAAACGGGGGAAAGGCTGCCACGTACGACATCAGTGATGGTTGTTGTAGGCAACGTCGAGTACGGGCGTACGTGTCGTGTAGTCCGGGTGTTATTGATTCGAATCACCGTCGCTCGCAGACTGGACCGAGCATACCTGTTCTCACAGTCGTGACGTAGTAAGAACTTGCATGAGAAAGGAACTAATCATATTGATGTGAAGTATTATACTAGCGTTGTATTGGATCTTGATGAATAGGCTAGTGCAAACTCGATTCTTTTATGCAATGAGCAATTTACATCGGGGGAAAGCGTTTCTTGTTTGATTGTGGACTCCCGATGTGGCGTGCCCAGGGTTACTTAAAATGCTGCAATTAATACCTGAAAGTAAGGATTCACTTTTAGGCGAGTTTAATTATGCTTATGCCATCCTATGTTAGGTTCATAACCTCACTTAGAGTTTCATGTTTAGGGTGACGGTTAAGTCTTGCTGAGCGTTATGCTCACGGATGCCATCCGAGTTGTTTTGCAGGTATTTGACTCGATGCTTATGAGAAGGGATGCCAATGAGACTTGGGAACCTCCGAGTGTTTACTCAAAGAGCATCCTCACCGCTGCAGATTGATCTTCGTGTTGCTAGTAAGAAACGTCCGCGGGCTGGACTGTTTCTTTGTTGCTAGTTTAGATATGAATCGTGAGAGTGATAGTCTTCCGCCGTAGTTTACTCTGATATAACTATTTGTAAAACATTCTTGTACGCTTCCGCTAAACTATTTATGTAATATGATGTGTGTTCATCGATCCGTGTGCTGTTGGGTGCCGCATAACACGGCACCACCCGACGAGGTCCTGGCTGTCTCAAGAACCACAGCTCGTGCCCTTCCCTCGCGCAAGGACAGAATTCGGCAGCTCACCGCCACCTCTGAAAACAGCCGGGCACCGGTATAACTTCACGATCACCGCCACTCCGGGCTACCACACAGCCGGGCGCGCTGGTTCTCCACTCCCTCAGCAAAAGAGCAGCCCGAATTACGGGTCCCCTTGCCAGAAAACGGCTCCTCCGCGGCGACTTGAAACGAAACCGACGTCAGGCTCTCGTGG
Organism: Neostapfia colusana; assembly: GCA_030760725.1. NCBI lineage: Eukaryota > Viridiplantae > Streptophyta > Magnoliopsida > Poales > Poaceae > Neostapfia > Neostapfia colusana. Next base: position 103,215,817 of record JASWHV010000007.1, read on the forward strand.
GCAGCTCACCACCGTGGGTTTCACGCTCAAGCAGCGATGCTCAGAGGCGTGCCGTACCGCCGTGGTGCTTCTCCCCGGAACTCAGCTCAAACGGTGATCCTCGGGGACAGAATTCGAAGTTTTTCCTCCGGAGCACGACCACGGACCCTCTGGTAAAGATTTCTCAAATTCGCGCTTAATTTGCACTTAGAGATCACCAACTCGTGCACAAAGGGTCTAGGCTTAACAGCGGTCCGATCCCCTTCACAACCTTAGCTAGAAACCCCGTGTTAGCGGCTAATTTTGAGTTCTTTCTTCGGCGGCCATGGCAGGGACGATCGGGTGCTCGGTGAAGTCCTAGTAACCGTCGTTCCTGAGCTTCTTTGTGGCCGTGTCGAGCTTCTTTAGGCATCACCGATGCTGTAGAGCCGATCCCTTGGGGTTTTTGTGGGCTGAAGCGATCGGTCATCGGCGCCGAAGCTTCACCGAGGCCGTTGCAAGCCGCCGACCTGGTTCCGGGATCCTAGAGCATGGGCTGACCCCCTAGATGAGTTCCTCGTCCCTGAAAACCTCCGGGCGGCGAGTAGCAGGCCGAGAGGTGGCCGGGAAGCCGGGTTCCTTTGCTCTCCGGCGAGCTTCGGCGGCGGGGTCGCGCGGGCGTCCAGAGGTGGAAGACGAGGGCGTCAGGCCCACTGTCAGTGAGGGGAGGACCGGCCGGGATTGTCTGTGGATTCGGATCCTTTGCGACAGCGCGGGAAATGATACTGTGGCCCCGTGTGGTCTGTCCCAGCGCATGACACGTGGTCCCCTGGACCCACCCGCAGGATTTAAACATTTACCGATTTATTTGGATTTCAGATTCAGCCCAAACTTTAGAACCCCATAACTTTTGCTAGGAAGCTCCAAATTTAGTGATTCAAATTGGGTTCAATTAAGGATGAAAAACTATATCCAAATATGCAATCCAATTTGCATGAAGTCCAATAGAAGATTCTGGAGAATTCTTTAAAGCTTTTCAGCAAAAGAATTTTAGAGGCAGTTTGGTTCATCCAAAAATCCACAAATTTTGCTAGCATATTCTTTAGGATGTTAGGAGACACCTGTAAAGGTTTAAGCTCATTTGGAGTTGATTTAGTTAGGGTAATTCGGATTTCAAGTTTCTGTATTCAAATGAATACAGAAACATTTTCAGAGAATTTCCAAAAATTGGAAATTCAGTTCTGTGCATTCCTTATCTCCAAAAATCCTAGGAAAATTCAGGCATACTCTCTGAGCTATGTTTGAAATTGTAGTTCACTTGAATTTGCATGGAAGTGCAAATTTATTTAGAATTAATTCCTTTTAGCCTAAATGCTTAAGGAATTGTCCTAGGTGATCTACTTAGTGAAACATTCTGAATTTTGGTTCAGAGGATTTTCTTGAGACAAGGAACGCACAAGAAAAATTCCAGCTCCATTGGAGCCCTGGATCAGTTGTGTTCTATTCAACCCATTAGGTGATCACCACCCAAGTGATGAAACCCCACTCATCACTTGATCATAGTGCTTAAACACACACCCAAACCACCAGCCCCAGTGTCATTTTAAATTTTTAAATAGAGTTCCAGTTTTAAACTTGTCTTTAGCACTTGTTAGCAAAATTTTTATAATTAAACATGTATGCATATTCATAACGTGTAGTGATAAAACGTGGAAAGTGAAGAAGGATAAGTTGAGCTTGGATCAAGGAGCAAGAAGGGCAGGAGTTGAACTTCAAGACATCAGCAACTAACCCCATATTATCTGACTTTAGTCACCTGCAAAACCAAGGCAAGCCCCGGTTTGCATTTAAGTTGTTTTCTAAAGTTTTTACTTGTTCACTACTATGGGTCAAAGTTTGTATGTGCATTAGGTCAAGAATGTTTTATACTCCACTTTCATGACCAAAAGGAACCCTGGGATCAAGGGTAGAATGGTTTCATCGCTGTAGAATAAGGCCGTGCTAGATAGACTAGGGCATCCTGTAGAAGACGATTAGTTGGAATCTACTCGCGAGCTATAGTTCAGAATATCATAAGTGTGGTTGGGAAAGGAAGCAAACTAAAGTTTACATTTCTAAAGATGAGACCGGGCAGAGAGGTTAGGCAGCGACAAGACGAGGTCTTGGTCGAGTAGCTCTGCCTGTGTCGGTTAAGGACCGATGCGTGTGCCGCGTCCAGGAGCAAGTATTGAGTTGTGTACCGGATGCTTACTGATATATGGGAACCAGGAAACCGATGTACCAGGTTTACTTGATTGTAGAGGCATACCACATCGTCTCGTCAGACCTATGAGCCTGAGACGGTGCGACCGGTTCTACAGTTTAGTGTCCTGAGAAAGGTGGCCACATACGACGTAATGAAGGACGCCAGAGTTGGGTCTTCAGAGGCGGGCGTATGTGTCGAGTTATCCAGGTAGTGTTTGATTCGAATCACCGTCCCTCGAGGTTATTGAGTACTGCTTGCTCCCATGTTGTGACGTAGTAATCAACTTGTGTGGAAACAGTTTGCAAAAGTATAATTGCTCCTATGATTATGTTAAGTTACATGAAAACCATGTTTGAAGTAGAGATAGAGCAAACTAAAGTTATTTTCCACCTTGGGACAAGTAACATTGGAACTAGGCTTTTCTTGTTTGATTGTGGAGTTCCAATGTTGCTGGGCGCAAGGTCACTACTATTATGGCTGAAAATCTGAAAGTTACGGATGAACTCGTAGGCGAGTCTTTTCGCAAATGACATACTTAAGTCTTAGGTTATTTTCATGTAGAGTTTCATGTCATAGGAGAGACGGTTAAGTCTTGCTGAGCCTTCGTGCTCACTCTTGCTATATAAGTAGTTTTGCAGGTAAAAACATCGACACTATAAAGAAGGTTGTCCGGTGAGACTCGAGGACTTCCGAGTCATGTCACCCTTGGAGAACCTAGCCGCTGCCATGTCTTCGTGTTGCTAGCGAGAGGAGTCTGCAGGCTGGACCTCTTCTCAAGTGCTTCTTAGATATACGACGTGAGCTGTTTATAGACTCCCGCTGTAGCTATTTTATGTAAATTATTTACAAAGAACAATTGTAAGCTTCCGCTTTGATTTATGTAATACATTGTTCCTTATTTGTGTGCTGTTGGGTGCCGCATAACACGGCACCACCCAATGCGATTCCCGGGCAAGGTGCCCCGTCCCCGTGACGTGATCGGGATGGCGGGGTCCCATCAGTGTGTTATCAGAGCCGCATTGGTAATAGCGCACGGAATAAGGATCGTATTATGACAAAAATCTAGGATACGGTGAGGAAACGGTATTAGGCCCACATAAGGACTATAGTAGTATAGTTACTTAAAGTGGCATTGCTAACTTACTTGTTATAATTCTGAATTTTGATTATGTAACGACGCACCTACGCTCAGGTAAACATGGTAAGGAACGCCACCGAAAGCGGTTCAGGAATGTGGTTCAGGGATAGGTCTCACAGCTTGGTGTGAGACATCAATATGAAACTCTTGGACTCTTCATGATCCTGAGTTCATATGGAAACGCTGATCCCTAGCGTGCATTAGGAAAGTAAGTGGAGACACCATCGTGTGGTCAGTAACACGATAGTGTGCTCTTCCGGAAATAGCCTAGGAGGACATACGCAGCGCTTGCCATCGGCGTGCCCTGCAGGGCAGTAGGTGGTATCCGTTGGGTTGATAACATTCCCAACCGTGACGAGCCATTCATGATATACTCGGGTTCCCCGTCGTGTGGTGTTGAAACACGATCACGTACCTTGAGACGTGACTTAACTCAAGGACGGCCGTATGGCAATGATACGGGCGTTTGTATTTCCTTTCAAATATGGAACTGCCTGCAATGAAAAACAACCTTTGAGTGCATCACTATTGAGTGTTCTTCTGCAGGTACTAACCACGTATGTATCCCGTGTAGTACACGTGTGCGAGAGACCGTCTTAGTGCCACTGATAATACGTATATGCCGGTATAATCCGGGTAGGATTTTCTCTGGGTGAGGTAACGTAGTTCTGACATGCTTCTTACGGTGTACCGACACCGTACTACACTTAATAACCCTTCCCTAAGAAGAAATAATTCATGAACTAACTTTAAACTAAAAATGGAAGTTTGAAACAAGTATTAGTTACTGAACTCTTATTTTGAGCTAAGATTCAAATGAGAGAATTACTAGGCTGCAAGGATTTCAAAAACAGAGTGCTCTGTTTCTGGCAGGAATTCTTGCTGGACTTTAACGGAGCATAACTCTGAGTAGCTTGAACCAATTAAGGTGTATGATACAGTTCTGGAAAGATTTTCAAGTGCTCTACAACTTCTTTGTAGACCTCCAGAGCAAAATCACATGTTAAGTGGGTGAAAAGTCCAGTTGAAGGCAGACCGTTCGGAACCAGGTCAGCTGTAAAAACCTCGGTGGACCTTTCTGTTTTTAAGCCATAACTTCCTGTAGAGAAATCCTTAAGGAGCATATAAGCACTCGTTGGAAAGATACTGAAGTTTACTACAGATTTGGTATTGAACTCGAGTCAAGAATCTGTTGATAACTTGAGTAAAATTTGGAGTTTGTGTGAACTGATCAGGGTAGTCCAGCTGATTAGTTTAGCGTACTTAAGATTTGTTTAAACATGAATGTGGTTATGCTTTCATAAAGTTCATGACATGTTCATGTTTTACTTATATTTACTTGATACTGAGATAGAATTTTGATTGACTCAAAATTTTGTTTCGTGCAGTATGGTACGCGCACACTCTCAAATGGAGATTGGAGGTTCAAGTCGAGGTGGAAATGACTCGACTTCATCACAAGAGCCATTGCCAACCGGATTGGCTGAAATTATGGCAAGGATGAATGAAACTCTCTAAAATCTAGTTCAGCAAGGCATAAACAGAGAAGCTCAACATCACATACCAACCCAAAGCACTTATCTGGATTTCTTGGCGACACAACCGCCGGTATTCTCTGAGGCGGCTGACCATTGTGAAGCAGATCACTGGTTACGTGTCATTGAGTCCAAGTTTTGGTTGATCCAATGTGATGAATTTTCGAAGACCCTATTTGCCGCTCAGCAGCTTCACGGGTTTGCTGGAGCATGGTGGGCAGACTACCTTACTGTCCAACCAGCAGGGCATCGTGTCACATGGGCGGAGTTCCAGGCTGCATTTCGTGCTCGTTTCATTCCTGCCGGCATAATGCAAACCAGCCTGGATGAATTCTGGAGTCTGAAGCAAGGGGACATGAGTATTATTGAGTATGCGAAGGAATTCAATCGCTTAGCTCAATATGTCCCTGACTATGTGAAATCACCATCCTTAAAGGGTTATCATTTCTACCGAGGGCTGACCGCTAGGCTGCGATTTGAATTGGCTCAAGTTAGCCAAGAGAATTTTGATGAGTTTGTGAGCTGTGCTATCACTCAGGAATATTATTCCAATCTCTACCTCAAAGAAAAGAGGGAGAGGGACTCATCACAGGAGGAATGCAATCATCTATCTCAGAAGTATCGGTTGGTGATCCATTCACCTTCCGGTCGAGTAATTCCACAAGAGGTGCAATCATTCTGGGAGTGTGACGACTCTTCTACTCCACAGAGGTCTTATTCACCTCCACCGCAGCAGCAACTTTTTTCTCATGCACCTCAGTATCAACAAAGTGCACCAGAATATTATTGGCCGCAAGAGGTTGAAGATGAACAAGGTGATTTCTCAGCCGAACCAAGTGCTTCCCACTTCACGTTGACAATGAGCTCAACGTCAATGAAGCAACTGAACCAAGCAGCAACATTGTGTCTGCGGGTCCAGTTCCACAGTGTGATCTTGGGCAGCCAAGAAAAGCTATGTCCAGGGTGGGGACAGTTAATTATGTGTCAGTCGATGATCTTCCAAAGGGAGGACCTGTTCTTGCTGGCAGGTTCACCTTAAATGACAAGTCGGTTGTCATTTTATTCGACTCTGGTGCGACACATAACTTCATTAGAAGGGCAACGGTGATCTGGGATCAGATCTCCACAACTATCACAAAAGGTTCGTACCTTATTCATTTGCCAGGTGGAGACATATCAACTAATGAAGTCATTTCTCGAGCACCACTTTGTTTGGGTGGAAAAATTTATCCTACCACCCTCATCATTCTCGAAGACCAAGGAATCAACGCCATATTGGGAATATCATGATTGACCTTCCATAAGGCTATTCTGGACATCGAGAACAGGAGTGTTCACTTGGACTCTCCACTTCACGGACGTCAAATATTGTATCTCGGCGAAGCGGTTTCCAAAGACCCGGAAGTATGTAATGCCGAGGCTTCCAAGTTAGAAGACATTCCGGTAGTATGTAAATATCTGGACGTGTTCCCCGAAGATCTCTCAGGCATACCACCTGAGCGCGAGGTGGAGTTTAAAATAGAGTTGATACCGGGGACCACGCCGATCTCTCGGAGACCATACAAAATGGCTCCGAATAAACTAGCAGAACTGAAAGAGCAACTCAAGGATCTGATGGACAAGGGGTTTATTCGTCCAAGTTCATCACCATGGGGTTGCTCGTCTTTATTTGTGAAGAAAAAGGATGAGACGCTGAGACTATGCGTCGATTATCGTCCTTTAAATGCTGTGACAATAAAGAACAAGTATCCACTACCCAGAATTGATATTCTTTTCGATCAGCTGGTGGGTGCTAAAGTCTTCTCCAAGATGGACTTAAGGTCGGGATATCATCAAATTAAGATTCGAGCGGAAGATATCCCGAAAACAGCATTCTCGACAAGATATGGACTCTATGATTATCTTGTCATGTCATTTGGGTTGACCAATGCTCTGGCTCACTTTATGTACCTTATGAACTCGGTGTTCATGCCGGAGCTGGATCAGTTCGTCGTGGTATTCATTGACGACATCTTGGTCTATTCCAAATCTTAAGAGGAACACGCTAAACATTTGCATATTGTGCTTCAACGCTTGAGAGATCACAAGCTTTATGCAAAGTTTAGTAAATGTGAATTCTGGATCAACCAAGTGCCGTTTCTTGGACATATTATTTCAGCAGAAGGCATTGCTGTTGATCCAAGCAAGATTGAACAAGTGCTGAAATGGAATTCTCCAACATGAGTCCATGAAGTTCGTAGCTTCCTGGGTTTGGCGGGATATTATCGGAGGTTCATCCCGGGCTTCTCAAAAATCTCCAAACCTATGACGGAGCTACTGAAAAAGGGCATCAAATATGATTGGAGCAAGCCATGCGAGGAAGCTTTTCAAGCGTTGGTGAAACACCTCACATCAGCCTCGGTTTTAGCTCAGCCGGATACAACCAAGCCTTTTGATGTTTATTGTGATGCGTCTGGCATCGGACTTGGTTGTGTACTCATGCAAGGAGGACGTGTGGTCACATATGGATCACGGCAGTTACGGAATCATGAGCTACACTATCCCACTCATGATCTCGAGCTTGCTGCCGTGGTGTTAGCTTTGAAGATGTTGAGACATTACCTATTGGGAAATCTGGTTCATCTCTACACCGACCACAAAAGTTTGAAGTACATATTCACTCAGAAAGAGTTGAATATCCGACAACGGCGATGGTTGGAGCTGATCAAGGACTATGAGATTGAAATTCATTATCATCCGGGCAAGGCAAATGTGGTTGCCGAGGCACTCAGCCGGAAGTCTCATATTCATAACCTGACCATAACGCCGATAGAAGAGGAAGAACCAAGTCTCTACTTGGTTCCCAATGGAGCTTTACATAATCTGGCTCTCATACCCACAATAAGAGAGGAGGTGATGAAAGCTCAAAAACAAGACAAGGGCATGGCTCATATCAAAAGGATGTTGAAGAACGGGGAGATGAAATGTTTCTGGTTAGATGATGAAGATACCTTGTGGTTCAAGGACCGGATAGTCGTACCCCGTGATATGAGGCTGCGGAAGAAAATTTTGGATGAGGCTCACTTATCAAAATTTTCTATTCACCCAGGCAGCAATAAAATGACCAAGACCTCCGGAAAAAGTTTTGGTGGACACGTATGAAACGTGAAGTTGCAAAATACCTCCGCGTATCTCCTATGAAGGGCATTCACCGATTCGGAGTGAAAGGAAAATTGGCTCCACGTTTTGTCGGTCCCTTCGCCATCATTGAAAGATGTGGACCCGTGGCATACCGTTTGGAGTTGCCGGCAGCATTAGCCGGAGTTCATAATGTCTTCCACATATCTCAGTTGCGGAAGTGTTTGAAAGTTCCAACGAAGATTCTCACGGATGGGATAGAAGATTTGAAGCCGGACCTCACATATGTTGAGTATCCAACCCGGATAATTGATGAAAAGACTCGCGAAATAAGAAATCGGACAATGCAATTTTTCAAGGTGCTATGGGAAAATCACACGTCCGACGAAGCTACATGGGAAAGCGAGGAGTATTTGTAACGAAATCATCAGGAGTTGTTAGAGGCTTATGTTGAATAGTGTCCGCTCCACGTTGTCCTTAATCATGAATCTCGGGACGAGACTCTTTTTAAGGGGGGGAATGTAAAAGTCCAAAAAACTTGTAAATCCAAGACTTGAGTTGTGAATAAAGTTGAGTTTAAATACAAGAAATAGGACTTGCAAAAACTTTTGTTTACTCATGTAAGTGTTGGCATGAGCAATGAGACTTTAAATTCAGTTTGAACTAAAAGAGTCAATGCAAAAAGATGGAGGCCATTTCCAAAAGGGAAGTCCAAACTGTTGTTTGATAAGATATATTTGCGATGGCCAGCTCAAAAATCAGAGGACATATTTGAATTCCTCAGGTCCAAATTATGAGGGAGCCATGTTTTGAGCAAATTTGGAGGGGCTTTGATATGAATATAAAGGAACTTGTAAATTTCATCCAAACTTGAATTTAAATTGAAACTGTGGCACAACTTGTCAAATGGAAAAATGGCTTTTGAATTTGGATCCCTCATAGCTGAATTTACAATGTGTCAAAATTTGGAGATCTTTTGGGGCAGAGAGGAGCTGTGGGCCCCAATTGTCATTGAGAGGGGAGGGATAAAACTTACTAAGTTTAGCTAGCTGTTATCGGTCCACGACCGAACTACCGCTTGGGCTCCCGGCGCCACCGAGCACAAGCTGCTGCCACCTCCTCACCGAAGTAGCAGCGCTGGAGAGCTGCTCGTGGCTGCCTTAACCATCGGCGTGATTTGTTCCCAGGGACGGAACCACAGCCCGTGCCATTCCCTCGTGCTAGGACAGAACTCGGCAGCTCGCCGCCGCCTCTGAAAACAGCCGGGCACCGGTGTAACTTCACGATCACCGCCACTCTGGGCTACCACACTGTGAGGGCCCTCTGTCCCGATCACTCACGGGAACGGGGTACCTCTCCCGGGGATCGCATTGGGTGGTGCTGTGTGATGCGGCACCCAACAGCACACATAATAAAGCATTATATTACATAAATCATGCGGAAGCTTACAAAGTGTTAATTTTACAAATACTTCTCAAGATATTCTACAGCGGAAGACTATTACAACTCACGTATCATACCTATGCTAAGCAATAGAGAAGGTGTCCAGCCCGCGGACCCTTCTCACTAGCAACACTATCACCGTAGCAGCGGCAAGGGTTGCCCTGAGTTCACCACTCAGAGAGCTCCGAGTCTCATCAGACACCCGTACATATCAGCGTACAGTTATTACCTGCAAAACAACTTATGCAGTATCTGTGAGCACGAAGCTCAGCAAGACTGACCTGTCACCCTAGTCATGAAACTCTACATGATGAAAAAAGAGGGCTGATTATAGAAGTTTGCACCAACGATGAACTTGAGCTAAAGGAGAGTCCTTACTTCAAGTTTTAATCAACTTTTATAGACCTCGCGCAACTTACATCGAGACTCCACAATCAAACAAGAAACGCTTCATCTCGATGTCACTTGCCCGAGGTAAAAGTAACTTTAGTGAGCTACCCTAGACTCATACAGACCTTGCGCCATCAACGTCGAGACTCCACAATCAAACAAGAAACGCTTTGCCTCGACGCTACTAGCCCAAGGTGGAAAATACATTTAGTGATGTGTTGATCATTTCCTAGTTTATTACTACGTCACGACGCAGAGAACAAGTATGCTCACTACTGCGAGCGATGGTGATTGCAATCAAAAACACCCGGCTGACACGACACGTACGCCCGTACTCGACGTTGCACACAGCAACCGTCACTGACGTCGTACGTGGCAACCTTTCACACGACACCCAAATGTCGAACCGGTCCCATCGACTGGGATTAAGTCTCTCTACGGCAAACCCTCGTAGAGCCGACTTCTCTATCCTTTCAGAATCGGCATCAGACGGTGAGGTATGCCTCGACACCCAGGTTAACATGTTACATCGGTTTCCTGGGTCCCATATAGCCAGTATGCATCCGGTACACAACTCAAACTTGTCCAACGGGCCGCACACGAGAATGGGCCTTAATCGACTCAGACATAGACTAGGTTCACAGGACCACATCCTTGACCCTTCCATCCGCTGCCCGGTCTCCATTCCCAACTATGAGGATCAATTCCCAACTCTTCCGATTGATCCCCCTTAACCCCGTTTCACGAGTAGGAATCTGCCCACTCGAGTTATGCCTCTTTTAATCCACTTTTGTTGAGATCAGCAGTTATAATTAATTGATAACATATCCTACATTAAACTCCAGGGTTTTCTGGGACATGCATTTGGAGTTTCATACCATCTAGACGTAATGCAATAAATAAAATGCTAGACGTATGAAGTGAATACAAATAAAAACTTGTAAATTTGATGCAAACCGGGGCTTGCCTTTGTTTTGCAGGGGATAATATATATAACTCAGTTAGTGAAGATCACTTGGCTTGATCTCTTGCCTCCATTCTTTGATCTCTACTCCAATGACTTCAAGTCCTTCACGTAGATGCTACACGTAATGCATATGCACAATTGTTTAATTGTAAAGACTTTGCTACAAATCCTAATAACAAGTTTTCAAAACTAGAACTCTGTTTAAGAATTCAAAATGACACTGGTGCTAGTGGTTTATGTTTGGATCTAAGCACATGATTAAGTGCTAAGTGGTTTCCCCCTCTTCTATAATAATCACCTTAAGAGGTTAAACAGCACTGGGGTGATCCAGAGCTCCAATGGAGCTGAGAATTTTCAGGTGGGTTTCTTGTCACAACAAAACCCTCTGGACCAAGAATTAGCACTTTTCATTGCGTGGTTTGTTCAGAATAATTTTCTAAGCAATTAAGCAAAGAAGAATTAATTTCTGAGATCACACCCAGGTTCATGCCAAACTTAGTGAACTACAATTTCCATTATAGTTCATATAGCTTGCATGAATTTTCCTAGGATTTGTGGCGCTAAGAATCTCCCAGGAATGAATTTCCAAGTTTTGGAAATTCTCTGAAAATGTTTCTGTATTCAATTGAACACAGCATCTTCAAAGCTGAATTGCTCTGATCAAATCACCTCCAATTGATCTGACATTTTTACAGGGGTTCACTAATACCCTAAGGAATATTCTGGCAAAATTTGAGGATTTTTGGATTAACCAAACTCCCTCGAAAATTCTTTTTCTGAAAAGCTTTAAAGAATATTCCAGAATTAAATAATGGGTTTCATACAAATTGGGTTGTAGATTTGGACAGAGCTATTCAATTGGAATCCAAACCAATTTGAATCACTAAATTTGGGGCTTCCTAGCAAGAGTTATGAGGTTCTAAAATTTGGGGTAAAATTCTGAAATTGAACTCTGTTTATTTTCCCATTTTCAGAGACATAAGGAATTAACACCACATTTGGCCAAGAAAATGAGGTCCAATACTTCTGAAAATTTTACTGGAGTTCATGCATTTTTGGAGGAAATTCCTGCCCAAATTTGTGGATTTTCCAATACATGGAACTCCTGGAAAAATTGCTACAATATTTTTCTTATATGAATTAATGAGGCAAAACCAGTGATTTTCATAAATATTGGGCTGTACCCCTGGATAGTACCCTCTGAGAGGAATCCAATAAAATTCGTTTGACAATTTGTGGACATTCCTACACCAAGTTGTGGCTATTTAAACTTTCAACAAAATTCTGAAAACAGATAAAAGTTCAAATGCCTACTGCTGGGCCCAGGCCACGTGTCACCCTCTGAGACAAAACCACACAGGGCCACACAGTCCCAGCCACGCAGTCACACCGGATCAAATAGCCACAGAGGATCGGCTTTAAACCTTTTCCCTCACTGACTGCTGGGACCTGGTGCCCTTCTTCAACCTCCCGACGCCCCTCGCGCGCGCGCGCTGCCAGGTCGCCGGAGTTCGCCGGCACAGCTCTCCCGACTCCTGCCCGAGCCCCTATTCGCCGCCAGTGCCTAATTCCACGTGCTGATCAACTTGGTGGAGCTTCCCCGAGCCGTCAAGGTCCCCAACCTCCGTTGCGACGGCACAGCGGCCCGGCTCACCTTTGGTGGCGTCGGCCAGCTAACCTAGTCCGCCAAACACCCGGGGAAACGGCGCTACAGCACCAGTGAACCATGAGGGAGGCCGACATGACTTCAAAATCGCTCGGGACCGGCGGCTAATGGTGTTTCACCGTGCACCCGAGACTTCTTTCACGGTGAAGCTCGGGAAATCTGGAATTTGTGCGGTCTACGTGCGTTTTTCCAGTTAGGGTTGTGAAAGGATAATGAGCGCCTACCAGTAGCGATCCCGTGTGCAAGAACTGACGAGCTAAGATCGAGAGAGGAGATCGAATTTGGGATTGCCATACCGGAAAGTCGGATTGTGCCCGCCGGAGAACTTTTCTCAAATTCGAGCCCGGTAGATCATCTCATGGCTTGAGCTTCGGGGACGAGCATCAGGGGGCCCTAGCGCATCCCAGGGTGCCCTTGCTCAAGCATGAAATGCCCTCCGCAGTGCCGTCCATGTGAGGCCTCTCCTTCGGTTTTCAGCCGGCCACCACAGAAGCTTGGATTTCTTGGTACAGAAGCTGAACGCTGATCAGTGGCGCGTCGAGGAGGATGAGGGTGAGGCCCTGGTGCCGTTTTGCTATTCACTGGCCTCGGTTCGTGATCACCAGAGCCGTCTGCCGATCAATCGGGGTGGCGGCGGTGGTTCTGTGCCTGTGCGCGGGAGAAGAAGAAAATCTAGGGTTCTCTCGGGGCTGTGGGACGGGAACGCCGGCTGAGATGATAAGAAAAGCGTACCAGCTCGCCAGTGCGAAAGACACGAGCAGGAGGTGGCGTTGTGACCGGTGCTCGGTGTCGCCCGGGAGAGCATCGGCTGCTTCGGGAGGAAAACTGAAGACTGCATACTGAAAGCTGGAGACTGAAGATCTTTTGGGCATATGACAAGTGGGTCCCACTTCCCCCTTATCCCCTCTCAACAGCTCTCAAATATCTCCACGGTTTGCAAATGATCCATACAAATGTTTGAAGTTGCAAATTGAGTTGCATTTGGAGAGTTGCGCAAATTTCATCCAAATTCAAATGTGTATTTGAATTCTTTGCACATTTAAATCCTTTTGGGAGAAATGGATAGCAAATCTTTTCAAAAATTGATGAAACTTTGCCTACCCCCTAATTTGGATCTAAGGAATCCAAATGTGAACTCTGATCTTTGATTTGGCTGCTGCAAATGAGGTTTTTAATACAACAGTTTGAAAACCCTTGTGTTACTCTCATTTGCATTTTTGATTGGAACAATTTGTTCTCAAAATCAAACTTTAGCTTCCTCACACATATGGGGACTTCCCACCTTAGTTTTAGATCCCTCTTGGGTTCCAAGTATTCAAACAATTATTTGAACTTGTGTGAAGAAAGCTCTCATGTGTATTTTCACATGGGGAAAAAGTTTTAACAAGTCCCATTGTTCATACATGTTAAACCAACTTTGTGCAAACAAGAGTTTCTTTGTATGCATATTTTGGGACCTTTACAATACTCCCCCCTTAAAAGAATCTTGTCCCGAGATTACAAGGTAAAAATGAGAGGAAGGATGGTGGAAAATTAACTAACGTGCGACATCAAGAGTTGGGGCAATTGGTGCGAAGCAATCCTTCGCTCTCCCATGTCGCTTCAACCTTGGAGTAATCACTCCCTAAAACTTTATAGGACCACAACGTATGGTCGCGTGTGGTTCGGTCTGTTCTGTCGATGATCTGAACCAGTCACTCCTGATGGGTGAGATCTGGTTCCAGTTTCCCGGAATTTCCCAGCTGAACGGTGGTTGGACACTTGAGGCACTTTCACAGCCGAGAAATGTGGAAGATGTCGTACACACCGGTGACTATCGCCGGTAGTTCCAGCCGGTATGCAACTGATCTACATCTTTCCCTAACCTGGAATGGACCGATGACTTGGGGGTGAATAGAGACTTTGACAAGTGAGCCTCGTCAACAATCTTTCTCCCTCGACTCCAATTACAGGGTACGACGATTCTGTTCTTAAACTGCAGGACGCCGTCTCCGCCTTTCCGGAATTATTTCAGCTCCCCACTGTCCATACATTGCCGCAAATGTGACCTGCCCTTGTCATGTTTCTGGGCTGCCACCCTTTCTTCACGGATGGTGGGGATAAAAAATAAATTGTGGAGAGCTTTAGGGTGAACCATAAGTAATGGTGGCTCGCTCTCTTCCAACGGGGTGATAGTTGGATTATGAACGTGTGACTGACGACGCCCACATTCGTCCACGTTAACCTGGCCGGGGTGATAATGGATCTCTATTTTTTAATCCTTTATCAACTCCAACCATCTTTGCTGCCTCATGCGTCACTCCTTCCATGTGAATATGTACTTGAGGCACTTGTGGTCGGTATATAAATGCACAAGGTTACCGAGTAGGTAGTACCTCCACATTTGAGCACGAGTACCACGGCAGTGAGTCCTAAGTCATGAGTCGGATAGCATTGCTCATGATTCCTGAGTTGCCGTGATCCATACACGACCACACTTCAGTCTTGCATCAGCACACATCCTAGCCCAAAGCCGGATGCATCACAATACCCACAAACGGTCTTGTTGTGTTTGGCTGCGCCAAAACCGGTGCTGATGTTAGATGTTTCACTAATGCCTTGAACGCTGCTTTACATGTTGGACTCCAAAATCATTTGGTAGCCTTCTTCAGCAGCTATGTCATAGGCTTGGCAATCTTCGAGAAGTTCGAAATGAACTTCCGATAATATACCGCGAGTCCGAGGAAACTCCGCACCTCATGAGCAGTTCTCGGGGACTTCCAATGCAGCCCAGGTGCGATATTACTCGAGCTCATAGCGATGCCCTTCGCTGAGATGATATGCCCGAGACAAAGTACTTGTGATATCTAAAATTCGCACTTGCTGAATTTCACGTATAGCTTGTGATCCCGCAGTCGTTGCAAGTCTATACGCAGGTGCTTCTCGTGTGCTTCCTACGACTTGGAATAAACCAGTAGGTCGTCGATGAAGACCACGACAAACATGTCCAGCTCCGGCATGAATACCGAGTTCATCAAGTACATGAACTGAGCTGGAGCATTGGTGAGGCCACGGAACAGGGCAAGGTACTCATAAACTCCATACCTCATCGAGAAACTGTCTTAAGAATAGCCTCAGCCCTTATCTCAATCTGATGGTACCCTGACCTTAATTCCATCTTGGAAAAGATCCTTGCTTTGACCAACTGATCAAACAATATGTCGATCTGTGGTAACGGGTACTTGTCCTTGATTGTCACAATGTTAAACGGACGAAATTAACACTAAGCTGAAGTGTTTCGTCCTTCTTCCTACTACACAGCACAGAGCAACCCCAAGGTCATGAGCTTGGTCGTATAACTTATTTACTCATGAGTTCACTTAGTTGCTCCTTCAACCGTTCTCTTTGCTGTGCAGAACAGACGCTTCTGTCCTAACCCAGATTTTGATCTGTTTAGAAGCATTTTCATAACCCAAGTTGAATACAAAAGTTAAAGTTAACTTCAATATATTTCCAACGAGTACTCCTGTGCCTCTAGATTATTTTTGGATCAGAAGTTATGATTTTGCAAAGTTGACAGACTTTCTAGATAAAATTTGCCAGCATCTCCTTTGTATGTGGCTGACTTTATCACAGTTGTATACACCGATACATTATGAATCTGAACCAACTTTGAACTACAACAATGTTGCACATATCATAACCTTTCTAACGGTGTATCATGGGCTCCTTAGGGATTTTTCTACAGGAAGTTATGACTTAAAAACAGAAAGGTCCAAAGAGGTTTTGCTGCTGTCCTGGTTCTGAACAGTTTGCCATCATCTGGACTTTTCACCAACTTAACCTGTGATTTTGCTATGGAGGTCTACAAGAAAGTGGTAGAGCACTTGAAAATATCTCCAGAACTGTATCATACACCTTAATTGGTTAGAGCTACTCATAGTTATGCTCTGTAAAATTCCAGCAAAAATTTCTGCCAGAAACAGAGCACTCTGTTTTTGAAATCTTTAAAACCTAGACACTCTCATTTGAATCTTAGTTCAAAATAAGAGTTCAGAAACTTATATTTATTTCAAACTTCCATTTTTAGTTGAAAGTTAGCTCATGAATCATTTCTTCATAGGGAAGAGGTTATTAAATGTAGTACGGTGCCGATGCACCGTAAGAAGCATGTCGGTACTACGTTCCTCACCAAAGAAAATCCTAAACCGGCTTATACCGTCATATCCGTTTTATCAGTGGCACTAGGACGGTCACTCGCACACGTGTACTACACGGGATACATATGTGGTTAGTACCTGCAGAAGAAACTCAATAGTGGTGCACTCAGAGGTTGTTTCATTTCAGGCAGTTCTATAGTTGAAAGTAAATACAAACGCCCGTATCATTACCATATGGCCGTCCTTGAGTTAAGTCACGTCTCAAGGTACTTGATCGTGTTTCAACACCACACGACGGGGAGCCCGAGTATATCATTAACGGGTCGTCACGGTTGGAAATGTTATCAACCCAACGGATACCACCTACTGCCCGGCAGGGCACGCCGATGGCAAGCGCTGCGTATGTCCTCCTGGGCTATTTCCAGACGAACACACTCTCGCGTTAGTGACCACGCGATGGGGTCTTCACTTACTTGCCTAATGCACTCTAGGGATCAGCGTTTCTTATGAACTCAGGAACATGAAGAGTTCAAGAGTTTCATATTAACATCTCACACCAAGCTGTGAGATCTAGCCCTGAACCACTTTCCTCGTCAGGGGAGCTAACCAAAATTGAACCGCTTTCGGTGGCGTTCCTTACCATGCTTACCTGAGCGTAGGTGCGTAATTATATAATCAAAATTCAGAATTATAACAAGTATGTTAGTGCTGCCACTTTAAAAAACTATACTACTATAGTCCTTATGTGGGCCTAATACCTTTTTCTCACCGTATCCTAAGTTTTTGCCATAATACGATCCTTATCCTGTGCGCTATTACCAATGCGGCTCTGATACCATGCTGTGAGGTCCCGCCGTCCCGATCACTCACGGGAATGGGGTACCTCGCCTGGGGATCGCATTGGGTGGTGCCGTGCGATGCGGCACCCAACAGCACACATAATAAAGCATCATATTACATAAATCATGCGGAAGCTTACAAAGTGTTAATTTTACAAATACTTCTCAAGATATTCTACAGCGGAAGACTATTACATCTCACATCTCATACCTATGCTAAGCAACAGAGAAGGTGTCCAGCCCGTGGACCCTTCTCACTAGGAACACTATCACCGTAGCAGCGGCAAGGGTTGCCCTGAGTTCACCACTCGGAGAGCTCCGAGTCTCATCGGACACCCGTACATATCAGCGTACAGTTATTACCTGCAAAACAACTTATGCAGTATCTGTGAGCACGAAGCTCAGCAAGACTGACCCGTCACCCTAGTCATGAAACTCTACATGATGAAAATAGAGGGCTGATTATAGAAGTTTGCACCAACGATGAACTTGAGCTAAAGGAGAGTCCTTACATCAAGTTTTAATCAACTTTTATAGACCTCGCGCAACTTACATCGAGACTCCACAATCAAACAAGAAACGCTTCATCTCGATGTCACTTGCCCGAGGTGAAAGTAACTTTAGTGAGCTACCCTAGACTCATACAGACCTTGCGCCATCAACGTCGAGACTCCACAATCAAACAACAAACGCTTTTCCTCGACGCTACTAGCCCAAGGTGGAAAATAAATTTAGTGATGTGTTAATCATTTCCTCATCTCCAATATGAGGATTACTCACGAAGCATTATTAACTTTTCCCAGTTTATTACTACGTCACGACGCCGAGAAGAAGTATGCTCACTACCGCGAGCGATGGTGATTGCAATAAAAAACACCCGGCTGACACGACACGTACGCCCGTACTCGACGTTGCACACAGCAACCGTCACTGACGTCGTACGTGGCAACTTTTCACACGACACCTAAATGTCGAACCGGTCCCACCGACTGGGATTAAGTCTCTCTACGGAAAACCCTCGTAGAGCCGACTTCTCTATCCTTTCAGCATCGGCATCAGACGGTGAGGTATGCCTCGACACCCAGGTTAACATGTTACATCGGTTTCCTGGGTCCCATATAGCCAGTATGCATCCGGTACACAACTCAAACTTGTCCAACAGGCCGCACACGAGAACGGGCCTTAATCGACCCAAACATAGACTAGGTTCACAGGACCACATCCTTGACCCTTCCATCCGCTGCCCGGTCTCCATTCCCAACTATGAGGATCAATTCCCAACTCTTCCGATTGATCCCCATTAACCCAGTTTCACGAGTAGGAATCTGCCCACTCGAGTTATGCCTCTTTTAATCCACTTTTGTTGAGATCAGCAGTTATAATTAATTGATAACATATCCTACATTAAACTCCAGGGTTTTCTGGGTCATGCATTTGGAGTTTCATACCATCTAGACATAATGCAATAAATAAAATGCTAGACGTATGAAGTGAATACAAATACAAACTTGTAAATTTGATGCAAACCAGGGCTTGCCTTTGTTTTGCAGGTGCTAATATATATAACTTAGTTAGTGAAGATCACTTGGCTTGATCTCTTGCCTCCTTTCTTTGATCTCTACTCCAATGACTTGAAGTCCTTCACGTAGATGCTACACGTAATGCATATGCACAATTGTTTAATTGTAAAGACTTTGCTACAAGTCCTAATATCAAGTTTTCAAAACTAGAACTCTGTTTAAGAATTTAAAATGATACTGGTGCTAGTGGTTTGGGTTTGGATCTAAGCACATGATTAAGTGCTAAGTGGTTTCCCCCTCTTCTATAATAATCACCTTAAGAGGTTAAACAGCACTGGGGTGATCCAGAGCTCCAATGGAGCTGAGTATTTTCAGGTGAGTTTCTTGTCACAGGAAAACCCTCTGGACCAAGAATTAGCACTTTTCATTGCGTGGTCTGTTCAGAATAATTTTCTAAGCAATTAAGCAAAGAAGAATTAATTTCAGCGATCACACCCAGGTTCATGCCAAACATAGTGAACTACAATTTCCATTATAGTTCATATAGCTTGCATGAATTTTCCTAGGATTTTTGGAGCTAAGAATCTCCCAGGAATGAATTTCCAAGTTTTGGAAATTCTCTGAAAATGTTTCTGTATTCAATTGAACACAGCATCTTCAAAGCTGAATTGCTCTTATCCAATCAACTCCAATTGATCTGAAATTTTTACAGGGTTTCACCAATACCCTAAAGAATATTCTGGCAAAATTTGAGGATTTGTGGATTAACCAAACTCCCTCTAAAATTCTTTTGCTGAAAAGCTTTAAAGAATTTTCCAGAATTAAATAATGGGTGTCATACAAATTGGGTTGTAGATTTGGACAGAGCTATTCAATAGAAATCCAACCCAATTTGAATCACTAAATTTGGGGCTTCCTAGCAAGAGTTATGAGGTTCTAAAGTTTGGGGGAAAATTCTGAAATTGAACTCTGTTTATTTTCCCATTTTCAGAGACATAAGGAATTAACACCACATTTGGCCAAGCAAATGAGGTCCAATGCTATTGAAAATTTTACTGGAGTTCATGCATTTTTGGAGGAATATCCTGCCCAAATTAGGGGATTTTCCAATACATAGAACTCCTGGAAAAATTCCTACAATATTTTCCTTATATGAATTAATGAGGCAAAACCAGGGATTTTCATAAATATTGTGCTGTACCCCTGGATAGTACCCTCTGAGAGGAATCCAACGAAATTCGTTTGACAATTTTTGGACATTCCTACACCAAGTTGTGGCGATTTAAACTTTCAACTAAATTCTGAAAACAGATAAAAGTTCAAATGCCTGCTGCTGGGCCCAGGCCACGTGTCACCCTCTGAGAAAAAACCACACAGGGCCACACAGTCCCAGCCACGCAGTCACACCGGATCAAATAGTCACAGAGGATCGGCTTTAAACATTTTCCCTCACTGACTGCTGGGACCCGGTTCCCTTCTTCAACCACCCGACGCCCCTCGCGCGCGCGCGCTGCCAGGTCGCCGGAGTTCGCCGGGACAGCTCTCCCGACTCCTGCCCGAGCCCCTATTTGCCGCCAGGGCCTAACTCCACGTGCTGATCAACTTGGTGGAGCTTCCCCGAGCCGGCAAGGTCCCCAACCTCCGTTGCAACGGCACAGCGGCCCGGCTCACCTCCGGTGGCGTCGGCCAGCTAACCTAGTCCACCAAACGCCCGTGGAAATGGCGCTACAGCACCAGTGAACCATGAGGGAGCCCGACATACTTCAAAATCGCTCGGGACCAGCGGCTAATGGTGTTTCACCGTGCACCCGAGACTTCTTTCACGGTGGAGCTCGGAAAATCTGGAATTTGTGCGGTCTACGCGCGTTTTTCCAGTTAGGGTTGTGAAAGAATAATGAGCGCCTACCAGTAGCGGTCCCGTGTGCAAGAACTGACGAGCTAAGATCAAGAGAGGAGATCGAATTTGGGATTGCCATACCGGAAGGTCAGATTGTGCCTGCCGGAGAACTTTTCTCAAATTCGAGCCCGGTAGATCATCTCATGGATTGAGCTTCGGGGACGAGCATCAGGGGGCCCTAGCGCAAGCGAGGGTGCCCTTGCTCAAGCATGAAATTCCCTCTGCAGTGCTGTCCACGTGAGGCCTCTCCTTCAGTTTTCAGCAGGCCACCACAGAAGCTTTGATTTCTCGGTACAGAAGCTGAACGCCGATCAGTGGCGCGTCGAGGAGGATGAGGGTGAGGCCCTGGTGCCGTTTTGCTACTCACTGGCCTCGGTTCGTGACCACCAGAGCCGGCTGCCGATCAATCGGGGTGGAGGCGGTGGTTCTGTGCCTGTGCGCGGGAGAAGAAGAAAATCGAGGGTTCTCTCGGGGCTGTGGCACGGGAACGCCGGCTGAGATGATAAGAAAAGGGTACCAGCTCGCCAGCACGAAAGACACGAGCAGGAGGTGGCGTTGTGACCGGTGCTCGGTGTCGCCCGGGAGAGCCTCGGCTGCTTCGGGAAGAAAACTGAAGACTGCATAATGAAAGCTGGAGACTGAAGATCTTTTGGGCATATGACAAGTGGGTCCCACTTTCCCCCCTTATCCCCTCTCAACAGCTCTCAAATATCTCCACAGTTTGCAAATGATCCATACAAATGTTTGAAGTTGCAAATTGAGTTGCATTTGGAGAGTTGCGCAAATTTCATCCAAATTCAAATGTGTATTTGAATTCTTTGCACATTTAAATCCTTTTGGAAGAAACGGATAGCAAATCTTTTCACAAATTGATGAAACTTTGCCTACCCCATAATTTGGACCTAAGGAATCCAAATGTGAACTCTGATCATTGATTTGGCTGCTGCAAATGAGGTTTTTAATACAACAGTTTGAAAACCCTTGTGTTACTCTCATTTGCATTTTTGATTGGAACAATTTGTTCTCAAAATCAAACTTTAGCTTCCTCACACATATGGGGACTTCCCACCTTAGTTTTAGATCCCTCTTGGGTTCCAAGTCTTCAAACAATTATTTGAACTTGTGTGAAGAAAGCTCTCATGTGTATTTTCACATGGGGAAAAAGTTTTAACAAGTCTCATTTTTCATACATGTTAAACCAACTTTGTGCAAACAAGAGTTTCTTTGTATGCATATTTTGGGACCTTTACACACACAGCCGGGCGTGCTGGTTCTCCACTCCCTCAGCACAAGAGCAGCCCGAATTACGGGTCCACTTGCCAGGAAACGGCTCCTCCGCGGCGACTTGAAACAAAACCGACGTCGGGCTCTCGTGGGCAGCTCACCACCGTGGGTTTCACGCTCAAGCAGCGACGCTCAGAGGTGCGCCGTACCGCCGTGGTGCTTCTCCCTGGAGCTCAGCTCAAACGGTGATCCTCAGGGACAGAATTCGAAGTTTTTCCTCCGGAGCACGACCACGGACCCTCTGGTAAAGATTTCTCAAATTCGCTCTTAATTTGCACTTAGAAATCACCAACTCGTGCACAAAGGGTCTAGGCTTCACGGCGGTCTGATCCCCTTCACAACCTTAGCTAGAAACCCCGTGTTAGCGGCTAATTTCGAGTTCTTTCTTCGGCGGCCATGGCGGGGACGATCGGGTGCTCGGTGAAGTCCTAGTAACCGTCGTTCCTGAGCTGCTTTGTGGCCGTGTCGAGCTTCTTTAGGCATCACTGATGCTGTAGAGCCGTTCCCTTGGGGTTTTTGTGGGCTGAAGCGATCGGTCATCGGCGCCGAAGCTTCACTGAGGCCGTTGCAAGCTGCCGACCTGGTTCCGGGCTCCTAGACCGTGGGCTGACCCCCTAGATGAGTTCCTCGTCCCCGAAAACCCCCGGGCGGCGAGTAGCAGGCCGAGAGGCGGCCGGGAAGCCGGGTTCTGATGCTCTCCGGTGAGCTCCGGCGGCGGTGTCGCGCGGGCGTCCAGAGGTGGAAGACGAGGGCGTCAGGCCCACTGTCAGTGAGGGGAGGACCTGCCGGGATTGTCTGCGGATTCGGATCCTTTGCGACAGCGCGGGAAATGATACTGTGGCCCCGTGTGGTCTGTCCCAGCGCATGACACGTGGTCCCCTGGACCCACCCGCAGGATTTAAACATTTACCGATTTATTTGGATTTCAGATTCAGTCCAATCTTTAGAACCCCATAACTTTTGCTGGGAAGCTCCAAATTTAGTGATTCAAATTGGGTTGGATTCCGGATGAAAAACTCTATCTAAATATGCAATCCCATTTGCATGAAGTCCAATAGAAAATTCTGTAGAATCCTTTAAAACTTTTCAGCAAAAGAATTTTAGAGGGAGTTTGGTTCATCCCAAAATCCCCAAATTTTGCCAGAATATTCTTTAAGATGTTAGGAGACACCTGTAAAGGTTTCAGCTCATTTGGAGTTGATTTATTTAGGGTAATTTGGATTTCAATTTTCTGTATTCAAATGAATACAGAAACATTTTCAGAGAATTTCAAAAACTTGGAAATTCAGTTCTGGGCATTCCTTAGCTCCAAAAATCCTGGGAAAATTCAGGCATAGTCTCTGAGCTATGTTTGAAATTGTAGTTCACTTGAATTTGCATGAAAGTGCAAATTTATTTAGAATTAATTCCTTTTTATCCTAAATGCTTAAGGAATTGTTCTAGGTGATCTACTTAGTGAAACATTCTGAATTTTGGTTCAGAGGACTTTCTTGTGACAAGGAACTCACAAGAAAATTTCCAGATCCATTGGATCCCTGGATCAGTAGTGTTCTATTCAACCCATTAGGTGATCACCACCCAAGTGATGAAACCCCACTCGTCACTTGATCATAGTGCTTAAACACAACCCAAACCACCAGCCCCAGTGTCATTTTAAATTCTTAAACAGAGTTCCAGTTTTAAACTTGTCTTTAGCACTTGTTAGCAAAATTTTTATAATTAAACATGTATGCATATTCATAACGTGTAGTGATAAAACGTGGAAAGTGAAGAAGGAGAAGTTGAGCTTAGATCAAGGAGCAAGAAGGGCAGGAGTTGAACTTTAAGACATCGGCAACTAACCCCATATTATCTGACTTTAGTCACCTGCAAAACCAAGGCAAGCCCCGGTTTGCATTTAAGTTGTTTTCTAAAGTTTTTACTTTGTTCACTACTATGGGTCAAAGTTTGTATGTGCATTAGGTCAAGGATGTTTCATACTCCACTTGCATGACAAAAAGGAACTCTGGGATCAAGGGTAGAATAGTTTCATCGCTGTAGAATAAGGCCGTGCTAAATAGACTAGGGCATCCGGTAGAAGACGAGTAGTTGGGATCTACTCGCGAGCTATAGTTCAGAATATCATAAGTGTGGTTGTGAAAGGAAGCAAACTAAAGTTTACATTTCTAAAGATGGGACCGGGCAGAGGGGTTAGGCAGTGACAAGACGAGGTCTCGGTCGAGTAGCTCTGCCTGTGTCGGTTAAGGACCGATGCATGTGCCGCGTCCAGGAGCAAGTATTAAATTGTGTACCGGATGCTTACTGATATATGGGAACCAGGAAACCGATGTACCAGGTTCACAGGATTGTAGAGGCATACCACATCGTCTTGTTAGACCTATGAGCCAGAGACGGCACGACCGGTTCTACAGTTTAGTGTCCTGAGAAAGGTGGCCGCATACGACGTAATGAAGGATGCCAGAGTTAGGTCTTCAGAGGCGGGCATATGTGTCGAGTTATCCGGGTAGTGTTTGATTCGAATCACCGTCCCTCGCGGTTATTGAGTACCGCTTGCTCCCATGTTGTGACGTAGTAATCAACTTGTGTGGAAACAGTTTGCAAAAGTATAATTGCTGCTATGATTATGTTAAGTTGCATGAAAACCATGTTTGAAGTAGAGATAGAGCAAACTAAAGTTATTTTCCACCTTGGGACAAGTAACATTGGAACTAAGCGTTTCTTGTTTGATTGTGGAGTTCCAATGTTGCTGGGCGCAAGGTCACTACTATTATGGCTAAAAATCTGAAAGTTAAGGATGAACTCGTAGGCGAGTCTTTTCGCAAATGACATACTTAAGTCTTAGGTTACTTTCATGTAGAGTTTCATGTCTTAGGAGAGACGGTTAAGTCTTGCTGAGCCTTCGTGCTCACTCTTTCTATATAAGTGGTTTTGCAGGTAAGAACTTCGATGCTATAAAGAAGGTTGTCCAGTGAGACTCGGGGACTTCCGAGTCATGTCACCCTTGGAGAACCTAGCCGCTGCCATGTCTTCGTGTTGCTAGCGAGAGGAGTCCGTGGGCTGGACCTCTTCTCGAGTGCTTCTTAGATATATGACGTGAGCTGTTTATAGACTTCCGCTATAGCTATTTTATGTAAATTATTTACAAAGAACAATTGTAAGCTTTCGCTTTGATTTATGTAATACATTGTTCCTTATTTGTGTGCTGTTGGGTGCCGCATAACACGAGTCCACCCAATGCGATTCCCGGGCAAGGTGCGCCGTCCCCGTGACGTGATCGGGACGGTGGGGTCCTGTCAGAAAAGCAGTCTTGGGTATATCGGAGGGCTTAATCTTCAGCTGGAAATATCCCGACCGATGATCAATCTTGGAGAAGACTCGGGCTCCCTTAATCTGGTCGAACAGGTCCTCTATACGGGGCAGAGGGTACTTGTTCTTGATCGTCACTTCATTGAGAGACCAATAGTCCACGCACATCCTTTGGGTCCCATCCTTCTTGTCTACGAAGAGCACGAGGGCTCCCCATGGTGATGAGCTTGGATGTATAAAACCCTTCTCCAGCTGCTCCTGAATTTGCTTCTTGAGCTCCACTAGTTCGTTGACGGGCATCCTATATGGTCTCTTTACTCTAGGTGCGGTTCCGGGTACTAGGTCAATGGAAAACTCGATGTCCCGGTCAGGTGGCATACTAGGAAGTTCTTCCGGGAACACGTCCGAGAATTCTTGAACCACCGGAATGCTTTCCAGGGTCGCTCCTTCAACGTGGTTCAACGTTGCCTTCTCGGTTGTTGGTTGGGCTGACTCGAACTCGATATGAGTTCCGTGCTCGTTTGTCAACTGCACGCTCCTCTCAGCACATTGGATTACTCCGTTGTGCTTGCTTAACCAATCCATTCCGAGTATTATGTCAAGCCCTTGGGAATCCAAGACAATGAGGTTGGCAAGGAAGTCTACCCCCATTATTTTAAGGTTTACTTTCGGACATACTATATTAGTCCTCATCTCTCCACCTAGAGAATTAACCAACATAGTATATTTCAAGTGTGATATGGGTAGATTATACTTGGCAACATACTTGGATGATATGAAGGAATGTGATGCTCCAGAATCAAATAGAATGGTGGCTGGGTTGGAGTTGGCATGGAACATACCAATCACGACTTCCTCAGCCTGTTGTGCTTCCTCAGCAGAAACATGGTTCACGTTGCCGCGAGCGTAGTTCTGCTGTCCACGGTTGCCTTGATTCGCTCCTCCGTTCGGACATGGGTTCTGCTTGGGGATGTTGCCTTGCTGTCCAGGACCTCTCCTCGGGCACTGGCTCGCAAAGTGTCCCGTCTCCCCGCATGCAAAGCATGCCCTATTGCCCACGGAAGTAGGTACGTTGGGGCAGGGGTTTTGAACAGGAACACCCATGTTTGGACGGGGCGTTGGAGGCAAAGGCACACGAGGTGCTTGTGCAACGGGTCGTTGCTATGGTGGCTGATTAGGGCGGTATGCAGGAGCGGTCGATCCATACTGCGTTGCAGCTGGAGGCATGTACCGAGGTCGTACATTGCTCCATTGTGGCTGGTATGGCATCTTCCTCTTGTCCTCTCGCTCGATCTCTCGGATTTTGCTTTCAACCACTATAGCCTTGTCAACTAGCTTCTGGAAGCTCGCATAATCATTGTTGAGGAGCCGAACCTGGATCTCATTGTTCAACCCTCTCATGAACAGGTACTGCTTCCGTTGGTCTGAGTTGACATCTTCAGGGGCATACTGTGACAGTTGCGTGAACTTGTTGAGGTACTCATTCACGCTCTTCTGTCGGCGGAGACCCTCAAACTCTTGTCTTTTGAGCATCATTACACCAGCAGGGATGTAATGAGATCGGAAACTCTCCTTGAACTCAGTCCAAGTGATCGTCTCCGGGTCGACATGAGCGTTGCACAGGGCATCCCACCAGTCAGTGGCAGCTCCCATGAGTTGGTGCGAGGCGAAGAGAACTTTCTCTCGGTCATTGCACTGGACGATGGAAAGCTTCTTCTCCATGGACTTCAACCAATTGTCGGCCTCCATGGGGTCATTAGCTTGAGCAAAGGTGGGCGGTCGAGTCCTCATGAACTCTCCCAGCTTTTTGTGAGCCGGCAGTGGTGGTGATGGTAGTGGCGGTGGTGCCGGAACGGGGTTGTTGTTGTTGGCCTGCAGCTGACCCAAAGTTTGGATCATGGTTTGCATAAGCTGATTCTGCATGGTCATCAACCGTTCCAGGTTGTTTTAACCAGCTCCGGGGTTAACAAGAACTTCATCGTGGCCATCCTCTAGGTTGCCACGGACGTTCCTTCCTTGGTGGCCGGCATTTCCTCTCACCATCTGTGAGAAAGAACGGAATAGAATAGAGGTTAGAAGGTTAGATGGATCCCCCTAACTATATGCATCAAGGTGGATAGACTATATATATTAGCCCATATGAGGATGTGAACAAGTACCGAAGCATCTCACATCTCCCTACTATGTGTGGATATGGACAACGCTGAAATGTCCCACAAATCACACTAAGAACGCAATCACAAACAATCATCACAAAGACTAACACAACTCCTATTCAAGGGTTCTTCAATGGGAGTCCTATGTGGTTTAGGGTGAATACCAATCTGTGACTTCACCCTATGTCAAGGTGGTTTGGGATGATACCAATCTGTGATCCAACTATGCCTTCTCCTAGGCTTGCATCCTATGTCAAGGTGGTTCCAATGCCAATCTTATGCATCCTAGGCTTGCATCCTATGTCAAGGTGGTTCCCATGCCAATCTTATGCATCCTAGGCTTGCATCCTATGGTCAGTATGGCTGCTAATACCAATCTGTTACTTGGGGTGCGTCTTACAGTCAACGTGGCTCTATAACCTATATGCGATCATTCTAGGTTTCTGACGTACAGTCAACCGTGGTAGCTTGGTACCAATCTGTTGATTGCACCAATATGTGTCTAGGCATGGCGGCTTTAATATCAATCTGTGACCTATCTAGGCTGTGTGATCTATGAGCAACCCGTGGCAGGTTGATACAAATCTGTGTCTGATACCAAATTGTGACTTCTATCTAAGCGTGTAACCTACTGTCAACCCGTGGCTCTGATACTAATCTGTGACGCCCTCAATTCTGTGGAACACCACGAAACCGAGAACTGATGCATATGTGTGCCCAGGATGTTCATCACACATATACATATGTTACAAACTGAATTCAGAATGTATATTACCACGAATAACAGGGTTTATTACAAAGTCTCATGAGTCTTGGACTCATGCTAGCAGCGGAAGTCTAAATCTAACAGCGGAAGTCTTCTAACTAGTGCGGAAGCAACTAAGCAGCAGCAGTGGCTCCATCTCTTCTCCATCCCCACCGGCAAGGTTGAGGACAGATTACACGCCTAATCCTCCACTTGGTCTTCATAGTATTCTTCTCCTGTTGCTGATGATGAAGTAATAATGCAAGTTTAAGTACAATGATGTACTCAGCAAGTGCGGGAAAATATGATATGTAGCTTACAACAAGGTAGGTATAAAAAGGCTCATTGCAGAAAGAAAAGTTTATTTCTCAAAACACGATAAAAACAACAACTCAGCTTTATGTGAATGTAATCCCAACATGTATTTAAAATACCAACATACCTCCATTATGTTCATAACTTTCCATGTCTCAACCAGATATTAATCTTTTTCATCTTTGCTCATGAATACCTTCTCGTATTCGCTACCATCTCACGAATACCATCTCGTATTCGCTACCATTTCATCTCATGAACAATTCTATCTCACACCGAGACCAATCTCGTTGCCACGACTCAACAGTCACGCAACCAATCTTATCACCCAGACTCAACAGTCCCGGAAACAAAACCATAACCAAAACCATAAACAAAACCAAACCATAACAAAAAACCATAACCTCCCAATAACCATCCCACCTAATCATGTGAGTTGTCCAGGCGCTCGTGACCGTAGGCTCGACTATCATGATAGTTTTAAGACTCTACAGAGTTTGTACCACTTTACCCACAAGTTTGTGATTTTGTCACCCGTCGGCGACTGCAGAACCTCCATTATACCAGTACACAACCGTCGGTGTATGGCCAAGAGATCACAAAATAGCCTTTACAATGGGGTTACTAGATGTATGGACTCACTAAGGTTTCACCGGCAGGCTAGAATCTCCAATTCTCCCATCCACGGGCCCCCTCTTGTGCCATGCAGTTCCCAGGGCGGTCCTCACTCGACTCCCATTCCCCGCGCCTTCCACGATCCATAACGATCTAGCAACTTACCTAATTACTCAGCTAAGCCGCGCCCATACTTGGCCTTGTGGTGGCACTGTTCTACTAAGGCTGGCATGAACCGGTCCTTAGATCTACGGCAAGTAAACCACCATCTCATTCTACCTCATTCACAAACCCAGGCTTGCCTAGATCTCCCTCCGATCCATGTTCATTAACAACATCAAGTTCTCATTATCATTACGAGTGTAGTTAGATAGACACATCTATCTTGCTTTCCAAAATCCCGTGGACTCAGCGAAGCAAAAAGTAAAAACCATACCCGACTCATTAACTGTCCCGGCGACAAGGGTGGTTTAACAAAACTAGTAAACTCCTATAAAAGGGTTCCCCATCATATTGACTCAAGCACACACACCTTTTAGCAAACAAAACATTTTTCCAAAACATAGAATCAATATGGTCAAGGAGCACTTGCCTTGTTCTTGCGGTTCCTATTGCTCTTGGATCTCGAAACCTTGTTGTTGCAGCTCGTTGTACACAGCTCCCTGAGCTTGTCCTTCTATACACGATCACACACATACAAGATTCATAGCAAACAATACCATGCACAAACTTTAACTAGACGCGATGATGCATATGCATGCAAATCCTATGATGCAGTTTAGTTTGTACGTGTTCTTTCATGTCTTGCATGGGTTTTACAATGAAAAGAGGTGTAAAGATCAATTGTGGACGTGGCGATGATCTGGACTTTAGATCAAACTGATCCACAAGTGATCTGTCCACAAAAAAGCTTCTATTCAAAAGGAATCAAAGAACAGATGCAAAGAAACCGCGATGATGTCGTAAGGTGGTATTGGAGACCTACCTTACGTTCTTCTTGGCCTCAGGGTCCTTCTCCTAGCAAGACAGATTGTCGGCTCCCCTCCGGCGATGGCAATTGTGATCCAGGCTCGTCGGCGGTGTCTTCGGTGGTCAAACTCCGGTGAAGGGGTTTACTCGGCGAGCTGGGGCTAGGGCTCTAAGTTCTCGGCTCAGGAGGTGGAAAAGAAGTTTGTGGTTGCGTCCAAAGGTTTTCGATTCTATTTATAACCGGGAAGAGAAGAGTTATAATCTGATTGGACTTCGAATAAGAGTCCTATTCAAACTGTTTTTGGATCTTAACAACTTATCTTTAGTTGATTTGGTGCGGTAACAACGTGGAATTCGTGTCGGTTTCCTCCCGTACCGGTATTCCCGTGCGTACAGAAAAAATCCTCTTCAAATCTCGTCACCTCCGCGGTGATGAGCTCCGGAGGCTCCACGTGTCCTACGGGAACCTGAGCTCCCTTTTCCGCAGAGACAAGCTCCGGTTGTGCCGCGTGTCAGGTGGGCGAGACCTCCCTCTTTCTTAGAGGCAAGCTCCACGTGCGCCACGTGTCCTGGAGGGTGGGACCTCCCCTCTCAACAGAGGCAAGCTCCGCGTGCACCACGTGTCAGTTCCGGACCTCCCCTCTCTTCGGAGGTGGCTCCGGGTGTGCCATGTGTTAATTCCGGACCTCCCCCTCTCTTCGGATGTGAGCTCCGAGAATGCCACGCGTCAAGTAGCGCCGGACTTCCTTTTTGCTCGGAGGCGAGCTCCGAGGTCGACACGTGTCCATCAGCGTCAGACCTCCCGGAGGCTAGCTCCGGAGGTGACGCGTGTCCGGTAGTGTCGGACCTCCCGGAGATGAGCTATGGAGGTGACACGTCTTTGGTAGTGTCGGACCTCCCGGAGATGAGCTCCGGAGGTGACACGTGTCCGATAGTGTCGGACCTTCCGGAGGTGAGCTCCAGAGGTGACACGTGTCCAATAGGACCGGACCTCTCCGAGATGAGCTCCGAGAGCGACACGTGTCCCGTGTGACTGGACCTCTTCTTCTTCGCAGTGAATAGATCCGGGGACGACACGTGTCCCATGGGGCCGGACCTCTCCCCCTTTGCGGGGATGAGCCCCGAGCCTGCCATGTAGCCAGTTTAGCGGCAGACCTCTCCCCCTTTGCGGAGATGAGCTCCGAACGCGCCACGTGGCCCGCGGGTATAATCTTCGGCGCTCTCGGTGAACTGGAATTTGGCTCTTTTTGGCTATCTTTTTTATTTCTTTTCTGTTTATATTTATTTTAAAAATGTTTTTCTACACGAAACATGAATACTTGCAGAAATCGAAAATGAGGGTGTCACATGATATGAATGAATGTGATGCTCCGGAATCAAATAAAATGGTGGCTGGGTTTGAGTTGGCAAGGAACATACCAATCACGATGTCCTCAGCCTGTTGCGCTTCCTCAGCAGAGACATGGTTCACGTTGCCGCGAGCGTAGTTCTGCAGTCCACGGTTTCCTTGATTGGCTCCTCTGTTCGGCCGTGGGTTCTGTTTGGGCACGTTGCTTGGTTGTCTAGGACCTCTCTTCGGGCACTGGCTCGCAAAGTGTCCCGTCTCTCCGCATGCAAAGCATGCCTTGTTGCCCACGACAGCAGGTACTTTGGGGCGGGGGTTTTAAACAGGAGCGCCCATGTTGGGTCGGGGCGCACGAGGCAAAGGCACATGAGGTGCTTGCATGGTAGGACGTTGTTGTGGTGGCTGGTTAGGGCGAAAAGTAGGAGCGGATGTGTGACGCCCTCAATTCTGTGGAAAACCACGGAACCGAGAACTAATACATATGTGTGCCCAGGATGTTCATCACATATACACATATGTTCCACAAACTGAATTCAGATTATATATTACCACGAATAACAGAGTTTATTACAATATCTCATTAGTCTTGGACTCATGCTCATAGCGGAAGTCTTATTTCTATGCAGCGGAAGTCTTTATTCTAATGTGGAAGCAATTTAACAAATGCGGAAGCAAATCTAAGCAGCAATGGCTCCATCTCTATTCCATTCCCACAGGCAAGGTTGAGAACAGATCACACGGCTAGTGCTCCATTTGTTCTTCATAGTAATCTTCTCCTGCTGCTGATGATGAAATAATAATGCAAGTTTGAGTACAATGATGTACTCAGCAAGTGCGGGAAAATATGGTATGTAGCTCATAACAAGGTAGGTATAAAAAGGCTCATTGAGGAAAGCAAAGTTATTTATCAAACCATGGTAAAACAGCGACTCATCTTTAAATGAATGTAATTCCAACATGTATTAAAATACCAATCATACCTCCATTATGTTCATAACCAGTCATCAATCAACCTCATTCTCGCTCACGAATACCTCCTCGTATTCGCTACCATATCACAAATACCATTCTGTATTCGCTACCATTTCATCACATAAAACAACTTTGTCTCCCACCGAGACCAACCTTGTTGCCATGACTCAACAGTCATGCAACCATCTTATCACCCGGACTCAACAGTCCCAGAACCAAACCATCCAAAACCATAACCAATAACAATCCCAATAACCACATCCAATAACCATCCCAATAACCATCCCAACTAATCATGGCAGTTGGCCAGGCGCTCGTGACCGTAAGCTCGGCTATCATGATAGTTTTAAGAACCCTGCAGAGTTTGCACCTCTTTACCCACAAGTTTGTGATTTCGTACCCATCGGCGACTGCAGAACCTCCATTATACCAGTACACAACCGTCGGTGTATGGCCAAGAGATCACAAAATAGCCTTTACAAAGGGGCTACTAGATGTATGGACTCACTAAGGTTTCGCCGGCAGGCTAGAATCTCCAATTCTCCAACCCACGGGCCCCCTCTTGTGCCATGCAGTTTCCAGGGCAGTTCTCACTCGACTCCCGTTCCCCGCGCCTTCCACAGTCCATAATAATCTAGCAACTTACCTAATTACTCAGCTAAGCCGCACCCATACTTGGCCTTGTGGTGGCATTATTATCCTGGCATGTGCATGCATGAACCGGTCCTTAGATCTACGGCAAGTAAACCACCATCTCATGCTACCTCATTCACAAACCCAGTCTTGCCTAGATCTCCCTCCGATCCATGTCCATTAACAACATCAGTTTCTTATTGTCATTACAAGTGCAGTTAGCTAGACACATCTATCTCGCTTCCCAATCCCATGGACTCAGCGAAGCATAAAAGTAAAAACCATACCCGACTCATAGACTTCCCAGGGGACAAGGGTGGTTTAACCAAAACTAGTAAACTCCTATAAAAGGGTTTCCCATCATGTTTGACTCTGCACACACACCTTTTCGCAAAACAAAACAGTTTTTCCCAAAACATAGGATCAATATGGTCAAGGAGCACTTGCCTTGTTCTTGCGGTTCCAGTTGCTCTTGGATCTCGAAACCTTGTTGTTGCAGCTCGTCGTAGACAGCTCCCTGAGCTTGTCCTTCTATATGCAATCACACCCATACAAGATTCATAACAATCAATACTATGAACAAACTTTAAACTAGATGTGATGATGCGTATGCATGCTATCCTATAATGCAGTTTAGTTTTATTAGGTCGGTTTGTACGGGTTCTTGCATGGCTTGCATGGTTTTACAATGAACAGATGTGTTCGGATCAGATGTGGACGTGGCGATGACCTTGTCTTAAGATTAACCCGATCAACTAGGGATCTGTCCACGAGAAGGCTTCTGTTCAAAAGGAATCGAAGAACAGATGCAAAGAAAACACAACGATGTCGTAAGGTGGTATTGGAGACCTACCTTACGTTCTTCTCGGTTTCAGGTCCTTCTCAGATCGTTGGGCTCTCTTCCCGCGATCTCCCTTGCTGAACTCCGGCGACGGCTTTCTCGGCGAGTTGAGGCTAGGGCTCTAAGTCGTCGGCTTAGGAGTTGGAAAAGAAGTTTGTGGTTTCGGCTAGAGGTTCTGGGTTCTATTTATAATCGGAAGAAGAAGAGTCCTATTCTGATTGGATTCCGAATGAGAATCCTATTCAGATCGTCGTTGAATCCTAACAACTTATCTTTAGTTGATTTGGTGCGGTAACATTGTTGAATTCAGGTCGGTTTCTTCTCCGCACCGATATTTCTACGCGTACAGAATCCAAAAGCGCTCCAGAACTCGTTATCTCCTCGGTGATGAGCTCCGGAAGCTCCACGTGTCCATCGGGGCCTGGTCTCTCCTTTTCCGCAGAGATGAGCTCCGGTTGTGCCACGTGTCAAGCGAGTGAGACCTCCCTCTCCTTTGGAGGTGAGCTCTGCGTGCGCCACGTATCCTAGCGGTCTGGACCTCCTGTCTTATTCGGAGGTGGCTCCGCACATGCCACGTGTCAGTGCCGGACCTTTCCTCTCTCCGGAGGTAGCTCCAGCACCAGACTTCCTTTCCTCTCAGAGATGAGCTCCGAGGTTAACACGTGTCCAACAGTGATGGACCTCTCGGAGATAAGCTCCGGTGGCGACACGTGTCCGATAGAACCGAACCTCTCGGAGGTGAGCTCCGAGATCGATACGTATCCCGCGCGACTGGTCCTCTGATTTCCGCGGTGACTAGCTCCAAAGGTGACATGTGTCCTGCGGAAATGCCTTTGCTTCTTCCGTAGAGGCTAGCTCCAGGGGCAACACGTGTCCCAAAGGGTTGGACCTCTCCCCCTTTGCGGAGATGAGCCCCGAGCCTGCCACGTAGCCAGTTTAGCGGCGGACCTCTCCCCACTTCGCAGGGACGAGCTCCGAACACGCCACGTGGCCAGCGGGCCACGGTGAGTTGTCTTCGGCGCTCTCGGTGAACTGGATTCGGCTCTTATTGGCTACCTTTTGATATTTTTCTTTGTTCTTACTTCCTTTAAAATGTTTTCTCTTCATGAAACATGAATATATGCAGAAACCAGAATTGAGGGTGTCATAAATCTACCCCCCTTAAATTGAATCTCGCCCTCGAGATTCGTTGGTAGAGAATAGATGAGGAAGTTCTGCTTTGATGTCTTCTTCACGCTCCCATGTGGCTTCAGCTTCGATGTGATGGCTCCATTGCACCTTGCACCATCGAATCACTTTGTTCCTGGTGACCCTTTCTTTTACGTCCAAAATTTGGACAGGGTGTTCCGCATAAGTCAGGTCTTCTTGAAGTTCAAGCTCTTCCATTGGTATTTGCTCCTCTGGTACTCTCAAGCACTTCTTGAGCTGTGATACATGAAACACGTCATGTACGTTGGAGAGATATGTTGGGAGCTCTACTTGATAGGCTACTTCTCCCCGCTTGTCCAAAATCTTAAATGGTCCGATGTAGCGAGGTGCTAGCTTGCCTTTGACGTTGAAACGTCGTTGGCCTCGGATAGGCGGTACATTAAGGTATACTAAGTCTCCCACTTCGAAAGTCAACTTCCTTCGCCTATTGTCCGCATAGCCTTTCTGTCGTGACTGAGCAGCCTTTAAGTTCTCCCGTATCGTTTGGACTTGGTTTTCAGTCTCTTGTAGCACTTCGGGTCCAAACACCTGGTTCTCTCCAGTCTCGTTTCAGAACAGCGGCGTTCTACACCGTCTACCGTATAATGCTTCGAAAGGCAACATCTTCAATCTAGCTTGGTAGCTGTTGTTATAGGAGAATTTGGCGTACGGTAAACTCCTATCCCAACTACGCCCACGTTTCAAGGCGCAAGCTCTCAACATGTCCTCCAAAATTTTGTTTGTCCTTTCGGTTTGCCCATCGGTCTGTGGGTGATAGGCGGAGCAAAAATCCAGTCGTGTACCCATAGCTTTCTGCAGCTTCCTCCAGAATCTAAAGGTAAACTGAGAACCTCGATCTGAGACTTGTGATGACTCTCTAGGATCATAGACTGTCCCCACATACCACCACTCATCTTTTCTGCGCACTTTGTCCTCACTCATGCGCACCCGGGAAAACTTCCCGGTAGGTCACCCATCCCCAAATTCCTCCGGGCCAAGCACGCTTAACCCCGGAGTCCTTTGTAGGTGGGCTTCCGGAAAAGAAGGTATACCTTGATGGTATGAGTACTCTATCAATCCTATTAAGCCGGGAGTCAGGATATCACACAATAACTAGTTAGCGCGAAGAAATTCTTCGCTCTCCCATGTCGCTTTGTCCATGGAGTGATTACTCCATAGAATCTTGTAGAACCACAACGTACGGTTGCGTGTGGTTCGGGCCTTTTCGTCGATAATCTGCACCGGTTCCTCCTAATAGGTGAGATCCGGTTGCAGTTCTTCAATATCTTCCAGCTGAATGGTAGTTGATAGCTTAAGACACTTCCTCAGCTGGGCAATGTGAAAGACGTCATGCACACCGGAAAGTGCTTCTGGTAATTTTAGTCGGTATGCCACTGATCCACATCTTTCGGTAATCTGGAATGGACCGATGAATCGGGGTGCCAACTTTCCTCTCACCCCAAATCTTTACGCCCTTCATTGGAGATACCCGTAGGTATACGTGATCTCCAACTTCGAATTGTAATGGGCGCCTTCTCCGGTCTGCATACTGTTTCTGACGGGATTGAGCGGCTTTTAGGTTCGCCTGAATTAGTCGAACCTTTTCTTCCGTGTTGTTGACAAGGTCAATCCTGAAGGTAACCCTTTCGCCAGACTCACACCAGTTCAATGGTGTGCGGCACTTCCTACCGTATAGCGCCTCGTAAGGTGCCATCTTGATGCTGGCCTGGTACCCATTATTGTACGAGAACTCGGCTAACGGCAAGTGATCATCCCAATTCTTGCCGTGGTTGATAGCGCAAGCTCGTAGCATGTCTTCTAGAATCTGATTTACCTGCTCCGTTTGCCCATCCGTCTGCGGGTGGTAGGCTGAACTACGGATCAGCTTCGTCCCCAAGGCAGCGTGCAGCTGCTCCCGAAAACGGGACACAAATAAAGTGCCCCGATCCGATATGATAGTACGGGGTACGCCGTACAAGCATAGGATCCGTGAGATGTACAGTTCAGCATACTTCTTGGCGTTGTAGTTGGTGTTGACCGGGATAAAATGGGCAACTTTGGTGAGCCGATCGACGATCACCCACACAGAATCATGTTTCTGCAAGGTGGTGGGTAAACCGATGATGAAGTCCATGCTCACATCCTCCCACTTCCAGACAGGAATGCCCAGTGGTTGCAGCAGTCCCGATTTCCGCATGT
Source organism: Neostapfia colusana (assembly GCA_030760725.1). NCBI lineage: Eukaryota > Viridiplantae > Streptophyta > Magnoliopsida > Poales > Poaceae > Neostapfia > Neostapfia colusana. The sequence goes on from JASWHV010000007.1 coordinate 103,253,239, forward strand.
GGACTGCCTTTACCCTTCGACATGTATCGCACTCGGACACGTATTTTGCAGTCTCTCGCTTCATCCGTGTCCACCAAAACTTGCTTCTGAGTTCTTGATACATCTTGTTGCTGCCGGGGTGAATAGAAAACTTTGATAAGTGAGCCTCATCAAAGATTTTATTTCGTAATTCCGGGTTACGGGGTACGACGATCCGGTCCTTGAACCATAGGACGCCGTCTCCGTCCTTCCGGAAACATTTCCGCTCCCCACTGTCTACACGTCTCCGCAAATGTGACATGCCCTTGTCATTCTTCTGGGCTGCCGCTATCTCTTCACGGATGGTGGGGATCAAAGCTCGGTTGTAGAGAGCTCCGTGTGGAATCACATGTAGTGGTGGCTCGCTCTCTTCCAACGGTGTGGTCAGATTGTTGACGTGTGACTTGCGACTCAGCGCATCTGCCACCACGTTTGCCTTGCCCGGATGATAATGGATCTCTATTTCGTAATCCTTTATCAATTCTAACCATCTTCGTTGCCTCATGTTCAGCACCTTCTGAGTGAATATGTACTTGAAACTTTTGTGGTCGGTATATAAATGTACGAGGTTACCGAGTAGGTAGTGCCTCCACATTTTCAGTGCAAGTACCACGGCAGCGAGCTCCAAGTCGTGAGTTGGATAATTTTGCTCATGGTTTCTAAGCTGCCGTGATCCATACGCGACCACTCTTCGGTCTTGCATCAGCACACATCCGAGCCCAATGCCGGATGCATCGCAGTACACATCGAACGGTTTTGTTGTGTCTGGCTGCGCCAAAACCGGTGCTGATGTCAGGTGCTTGGCTAAAGCCTTGAATGCTGCTTCACATGTTGGACTCCAAACATATTTGGTAGCCTTCTTCAGCAGCTCTGTCATTGGCTTGGCAATGTTTGAGAAGTTCAGAATGAACCTCCGATAATATCCCGCGAGTCCGAGGAAACTCCGTACCTCGTGAATAGTTCTCGGGGATTTCCAATTCAGCACTTGAGTGATCTTGCTCGGGTCTACAGCGATACCCTCCGCTGAGATGATATGCCCGAGAAAAGGCACTTGCGATATCCAAAACTCGCATTTGCTGAATTTCGCGTATAACTTGTGGTCCCGCAGCCGTTGCAAGGCTATACGTAGATGCTTCTTGTGGTCTTCCTCCGACTTGGAATATACCAGGATGTCGTCGATGAAGACCACGACAAACTTGTCCAGCTCAAGCATGAATACCGAGTTCATCAAGTACATGAAGTGAGCTGGAGCATTGGTGAGGCCGAAGGACATGACCAGGTACTCATAAAGTCCGTACCTCGTCGAGAAAGCCGTCTTCGGAATGTCCTCAGCCCTTATCTTAATCTGATGGTACCCGGATCTTAAATCCATCTTGGAAAAGATCTTTGCTTTGACCAACTGATCAAACAACATGTCGATCCGTGGCAACGGGTACTTGTTCTTGATGGTTACGGCATTTAATGGACGATAGTCCACGCAAAGCCGTAACGTCTCATCCTTCTTCTTCACAAACAATGCCGAACATCCCCATGGTGAGGAGCTCGGCCTAATAAAACCCTTCTCCAGAAGGTCCGTGAGCTGAGTCTTCAGTTCAGCCAACTCCTTGGGCGCCATCTTGTACGGCCTTCGGGATATTGGCATGGTTCCCGGTGCAAGTTCAATCTTGAACTCCACCTCTCTATCGGGCGGCATTCCCGGAAAATTATCCGGGAATACGTCAGGGAACTCACGGACCACTGGAATATCTTCCAATCTGATAGTTGTGGCTTGATAGACACTTTGAAGTTTTATTTCTGGACTGTCCAGAAATAATGAGTGAGAACCGTGCACCTCTGAGTTTAAGTGCACGACTTGAAGGACGGTGTCTAGAACAGCGCCGTGGCGGGTTAACCACGATATCCCTACGATGACATCGACCTTCTGTCCCTCTGAGATAATGAGAGACGTGGAGTACACTCTACCCGCTAAGCATAATGGCGCCTTGGAAACCATTACGCTTGCTGAAATCTTCCCACCCGGTGAACAAATTAAATATGGACTATCGGTGGGTAGTATTGGCAAGCTGTGTTTAGCAATGAAAGCTTGGCTAATAAAATTATGCGTGGCGCCTGAATCAAACAGTACTATAGCGGGATGCTGGTGGAGTTGGAACATACCCGCAAGGATTGGCTCACCCTCCGGCACATCCTCTATGGCAAGCTGGTGGACGGTGCCGGGCCTAGGGTTTGCCCGCCGCGCATTAGTAGGGTTCCGGGGTTGATTCCTCCCCGGAAACTGCGGTGCCACTCCACCGCCTTGCTTTCCGTGCAACTGCTCGCGAAGTGTCCTGGACGACCACACTTGTAACATGTGGCCGCTCCTGGTGGAGTGCTCGGGGGACGAAAGCCTGGCATGCGCTGCTGAGGTGCATACGCACGCGGCATCGTCCGCTGCTGCTGCTGTTGTTGCGGTGATACTGGCAGTGCCGGCCTGAATGCCGGTGAAGAATATGGCCGACTGCGGAACGGCATCGACCGCCGTGGTGGTTGCCAGCATGGACCTGATGGTGGGCGATTCACCATCCGAAACTTCTGAGAAGGAACGCCTCCTTCTCCGCTGCTTTGCGGCGTGCTTCGCTTTCGCTCCGCCGCCACTAACACCTTGCCGGAGTCCTCCTGAACAATCGCAGCATCAATGATGTCGTTGAGGCTGCCGCGATTGAACATCGCCAACTTGTCCTTCAGGAGCGGATTAAGCCCCTGGTAAAAGTGGTCCCGCCGCTTCTCGTCAGTATCTGCGTGATACGACGCGTAGAGCGCGAGATCGTTGAACGCTCTGGAGTATTCCAGCGCGTTCCTGCTCCCTTGTTGCAGGTGTAGGAATTCCTGTGTCTTCCTCTTCATCAAACCTGGCGTTATATGATAGGCCATGAAGGCCGTCCGAAACTCCGTCCAGGTCATCACTCGGTCGGTGGGCTGTGAAGCACAGAAGTTGGCCCACCACGCGCTCGCGGATCCTTGGAGCTGCTGGACCGCGAACTGAGTCTTGCGCTGCTCGCTTATCTGGAGCAGCCCGAACTTCATCTCTATGGCGCGGAGCCAGTTGTCCGCGTCAAGTGGTTCATCCGCCCTTGAGAATACCGGGGGATGAGTCGCCAGGAAGTCGGAGTAGGAGCTCTGTTGGCGCTCCTCACGATCTTGACGTCTCTCTGGGCGAGACGTATTGGCGATAAGCGTTTGCAGCAACTCCGTGTGCTGCTGATGTGAACCCGCCATTGCCACGACGATGTCGGCCAATGTAACCGTTGGCAGTGGCGTGGCGGTGTTTGCTGTTGCTGTTGCTGCTGCTGTCCCGAGGAGTCCTCGGGAGGTGGTTGGGAGGTCTCTCCCCCTTGACTAGTACCCCCAACGTCCGGGTTGGCACGAGTACGCGTCATTCTGAAATTTAAAACAGCAGCGATTAGCACATGTCTTACTTAAAATTCCATATGCAACAGTAGGTATTGAAGTGACACATGATTAATTTGCACAACATTCACATATATTGATAAAGCATAAACTTTATACAAGATACAATATTCTCGGGTCTCCCAGAAGTCGTGCTCATGTCGTCACTACCTATAGATACGCTACGGTCTACACGACTCCATGGACGAAGCGACATGGGAGAGCGAAGAATTTCTTCACGCTAACTACCCCGACTTTTGCACGTCACATATCCGGTAATTTTCCACCGTCCTCTCTCTCATTTTCATCTTATAATCTCGGGACAAGATTCTTTTAAGGGGGGAGGAATGTAAGGGCCTCAGTTTTTGACACATAATTGAAGTGTTCATCACCACACCACACACCTCATTTGAGGAAAGATGATGAACACAAATGAAGAGCAAGTAACCACCATCAACATGCTCATTAGAGAACAAACTCACACATTGCAAAAGTGGTATTTTCCCACATGTGATATAGGTGGGCTGGACATATGGAAACTCCTACAGATTGCTAAGAATTTCCATGCCAAGTTTCACCCAAATTCAAAACCTTTTTGAGGTCATTTTGGGTATAGCTAGAAAGAGGGCAGTTTGAAACCACATTCAAATTCAAACTGTTTTTATCCCATGAACTTAAAAGTGGGAGGCATATTCTTACTCAGCACATTTTTGTGAGCTCACACACCAATTTTCACTCCATTTGGAGTTGATCTTGACATGAGCTAAGTGGGACAAATTCAAACTTTATTTGAATTCAAAACTGAACTTGTGCTGATATTAATTCAAATCAAACCCCATTTGAATTCTACTCAATTCAAATGGCTCATGGGTGAATAATTTGAATCACCATGCGTATTTTGGGACTCACTGTTTACAACAGTGATTAGGAGTAAATTTCAGAGGTTAAAATTGTCAGTGGGACCCACATGTCAGCCACTGAAGGAGATCAACCTAGTGGACTTTCAGCACTCGGGTCCCCGAGCTTCTCCCGAGAGCGCCACCGAGGGGAGGCCGCCGCGCCACCACCTGCTTGCCGCCCACGGTCGCTGAACCGACTCCCTGGGTCTTTATCTACCCGCCCGAGCGGTCACCGACGCCTCCCATCGCTGCCTCGTCGCACTTTCACTCAAAACGCCGAAACACCTCGCCGCCCGAGCAAACCTTCGGTTCCTCATCGCCCTGCCAATCCAGTGACCCTCCCGGCGATCTGAGACCACCACCGGGTGCGCCAAGCCATCTTCAACACCTTCGCATCGGTTCCAGACCCTGTGCAGTCTTCCCCGAGCTCCACCGCGGCGATCTTGTCTCTGCCGGTTCCATTCACGGAGCTGTAAACGGCAAAGAGGTTCGCCTTCAACCCCTCTTTCTTTTCCGTAAGCTCCGGCGGCGTGACAAGCGCTGCTCAAGCCGGAATTTCATATTTTCGCGACGGTGTGCAAAAGTGAGGTTTGCACCAATCCAAGAAATTCGTAAGCCACACTGCAACATTCATCCTCTCATGGAGAGGATCACATCTAGTAGCCCGTGCGGGTCCATAGGAGCAGGAACCACGAAGAACCGTGGAGAGAAACCGCTGTTCTTCGAGTTTTAGTTGAAATCCCGATTTCCGGCCTAGGTCGCACGGTGACAGCCCAACACATCCCTTCCCGAGCTCCGTAGAGCTCATGTCGACCTTTCCTATGGTCCACTGATGCTCGACGACCCTTAGCTTGATCGGGGGAGGTGCGAGGGAGGGTGGACAACGCGACCGAAGTTCTTCCGAGGTTGCGGCTCGTTGCCGACCAGGTGGCGGCCGTTGTCATGACAAGTTGACCCCAAAATCCTGTTCCCCTAGTGAAAATAGGCAGGGGCGGCCAGAATCGTGAAGTTTGGAGCTGTACAGAAGCCGGCGGCGAGCTCTCCGGCGAGGCTCCTCGGCGGCAGAGCGAGGGCGTCGGGAGGTTAACGAAGGGGTGGACCCCAGCTGTCAGCGGGAGATATTTTAAATCGGGATCGGGCTGCGGCCGGGATCTGGTGTGCTGGCGCGCAAATACCCTTGACCCCCGGTGTGCCAGACACCGCCGCGCTCGACACGTGTCCTCGCGAGCCCCCGCGAGATTTAAACTTTTCCCCGATTTTCAGAATTCTTCCAAACTTCAAATCCTCATAACTTTGGCTAGGAAGCTCCAAATCGAGTGAACCAAATTTTGTTGGATTCAGCTCTCTGAGCACTTTCCAGCAAATCAAGTATCACTTCATGAAAATCCTTAATTCTCCAGAATTAATTCCTCAAAGTTTAAACCGTTAGGAATTTTAGCTGGAGAATCCTTTGGAGGAAAATCCTGAAATTTTGCTGGGATGTTCACCAAAATGTCCCTGAACTACCATAAAAATTCAGATCCATTTGAGCTCATTTGATCCACATAATGGTGTGATTAGTGAAACTGTTCCAGAGAAAATAGAAAATGTTCAGAAACATTTTCAGAATTTTCTCTGAAATTGTTTAGCTCATATCTTTAGTTAGGAACTTCCAAATTAAGTGAGACCAACTCCATTAGAACCCTCTGAAAATCTAGTTTTCATAAAGTCATAGTTTGTTTCATGAAAATCCTTAGAGCACCCTAAGAGTTCCAATTAAGGTGAAGGACATAATTATATGTGGAGGGCTCAAATGAGCTTTGCTGCAACTAAAACTTGACCAAGTCTCTGTTTAGGTTGTAACCAAGCCACAGTAAAAGTTTCACAGTCATTAGGCTTGTCTAGTAAGAGTTATACACCTCACCAGTTAAAAGTTAATACAACTACATTTAAATTAATACATGTATTGCTTCTGTCATGTAGTCGCTAAGGTCGAGGAGGAACCCGAAGTCCTAGACTTCGTTACTCTGGAGGAACACCTAGCCTACGACCAAGAGCAGCAAAGCAAGCTCTGGTTTGCATTGACCTTTTTACAAATTTTTATTGTTTTGGGCACATACTTGTTTACTTTATTCTTTGCATTAGAGTCTTGTTTGGAAGCCCCACTGCATAGCCAAGAGAACCGTGGGTTGGGTTTAGGATTGCAAACCCCGTTAGCTACTGCATTGCTAGGATAGAGTTGGATTCGGTACAAGTCGAGTAGTTGGAACTACTCGCGAGCATAGGCTAGAGGCACTCGACTCGGGTAGTGATAGCACATGAAACACATGGCAAGAAAATGAGACCAAGCGGAGGGTAAGGCCAGCAGGACTTTGGGGCCTGTGTGCTGTAGCTCCGCTTGTGTCGATTGAGGACCGAGCTGTGTGCGGGCCTGTTGAACAAGCTAGAACAGTACCGAAGACCTACCGGCTATATGGGAACCAGGAAACTGATGTAACTAGGGTAGCTGGGTATTGAGGCATTTCCCGTCGTTCAGAGGGTAGGTTGAGAGCTCGAGGTGTAAATCGGCTGGCGGCACTGAGATGCGCGTGCAGAGACCTCTTGCTCAGGACAATGGGACCGGTTCAATATTTGGCTAACGGGTGAAAGGTAGTTGCGTACGGCGTCCGTGATGGTTGTTGTAGGCAACATCGAGTACGGGCGTACGCGACGGGTTGTTCGGGTAACCCTGCAGGTGTAAATCGATTATAATTGCCGTCCCTCGCGATCAGTGAGTCCCACTTGTTCACTGTACCATGACGTAGAAAGAACAGGCTAGTTACATGTTAAAATGTTGCTGATTGAAAGATGGACTTGATTTCTAATGACTTTCTGTAGTGTAGAGCTAACTAAAGTTCATTTCAACTTTGGGCAGAGTACATGTGAGAAATGCTTTTCTTGTTTGATTGTGGCTTTTAAGCCTCATTGTGCAGACCTTGAGCCGAAAAGCATCGCAACTCCACAATCAAACAAGAAACGCTTTGTTGCGATGCTCCTTGCACAAAGTGAAAGTAAAGTTTAATGAGCCTATCTCTAATTCAATCATGGTTGCAATACAAGTTATAGCACAGCCTTATCAAGTTCAAAAGAATAGCCAGTTCAGTTCTTACTACGTCAAGACGCAGTGGGCATGTATGCTCATATGACCGCGAGCGACGGTGATTCGGATCAGTACACGCCCGGACTACACGACACGTACACCCGTACTCCGAGTTGCCGGCAGCAACCTCGACTGATGTTGTACGCGGCCACCTTTCCCAAGATCTTCCACATTGGACGCAGTCCAACTGCCCCGAGTATGCAAGCTCCCTCAAGGTACATACCCGCTGTGGTATGTTCTTAAGCGAGGTACCTCCTGCTACCCTGACGCCAAAAGCCTAAGGCAGTTGGAAAAGTTCCACTATGGATCTCCCAAGGTACATCGGTTTCCTGGGTCCCATATAGCCAGTATGCGCCCGGTACACAACTCAAACTTGTCCAACAGGGCCAAGCATGGACGGGCCTTAACCGACACAGGCAGGGCTATGCACGCACGGCCTGCAACCTGCTGCATCTAAACCTCCCTGCTCGGTCTCCATTTCTTATGTGTGAACTTTCCTCATCTTCTCTAAATTGGACCCGTTCCAAGTACACCAGCCCTAAACTCGCGAGTAGATTCCAACTACTCGTCTTCTACCGGACCTTTCCTACTAACATTAGCGGAGCCAAATTCCCTCGAGGAGTTGCTATTCTACCCTTTCTCTCTTAGGTGTTTCTGGTCATGCAAGTGGGGTTTTCAATATCATCTAGACGTAATGCAATCAACGATGCAAAGCTATGATCTCTACAAATGAAAATGCTTTATAACACGGTTCAAATGCAAACCGGGGCTTGCCTGTTTTGCAGGTGACTAAGGTTACAATCAGTTAGTGACGATCACTTGGAGCTTGATCACATGTTTTCCTCCCTCCTTGATCTTCACTTCAAGTCCTTCTCACCTTCTTCGCGTATATGCTACACGATATGATCATGCATATGTATTTAATTGAAAAGCTTTTGCTAATAAGATCTAAGGACAGTTTTAAAACTAGAACTTTGTTTAAGAATTTAAAATGATGCTGGTGCTAGTGGTTTGGGTTGGGATTAAAAACTAAGATCAATTGTTAAGTGCTTTTCCCACTTAAGTGTTGATCACCTTAAGAGGTTACACATGACAGTGGTGGTCCAGAGCTCTAATTGAGCTGAGAATTTTCATGAGAGTTCCTTGTCACAAGAAAGTCCTCTGGACCAAAATTTAGCACTTTTCATGGAGTGGTTTATTCAGAATAATTCTCTAAGTGTTTAGTCAAAGATGAATTAATTCTGAGGTAACACCCATGTTCATGTCAAACTCAGTGAACAAAAATTTCAATTATAGTTTATAGAGTCTACATGAATTCTCCTAGGATTTTTGGAGCTAAGAATTTCCCAGAACTGAATTTACAAGTTTTGGAAATTATCTGGAAATGTTTCTGTATTCATTTGAATACAGGAACTTACAATCTGAATTACCCTGATCAATTCAACTCCAAATGAGCTGAAACTTTTACAGGAGTCTAATGACACCCTAAAGAATATTCTGGCAAAATTTGAGGATTTTTGTATGAACTAAACTCCCTCTAAAATTCTTTTGCTGAAAACCATTAAAGACTTTTCCAGAATTAAATAAAGACTTTCATACAAATTGGGTTGCATAATTGGATAGAGTTTTTCAATCTGAATCTAACCCAATTTGAATCACTAGATTTGGAGGTTCCTAGCAAAAGTTATGCTCTTCTAAAGTTTGGGGAAAAATCTGGAATTTGAATAAATCCGGGAAAAGTTTAAACCTGACTGTGGGACCAGGGGCACGTGTCAGTCACCGGGAGCGCGCCACACGGGCTACAGAATTGTTTCCCGCGCTGTCACAGCCGATCCCGTGCCACAGAGTATCCGGCCCACTGTTGCCGTGCGACTGACGCGTGGGGCCGGTAGCATCTTCGTCTACCTCCCGCCCCCGCGCTTCTGCGCGGGCTCGCCGGAGTTCGCCGGTTTTCGTCGCTCCGACCAACTCCCGAGCTGTCACTCGCCGCCAGGCCCTATTTTAACCCGAGGAACACGATGGTGGGACTTCCCCAGACCGGCGAGGTTCCTAAACCACCCTGCACCGGTGCAGCGGCTCTGAGGGAGTCCGGCAACGTTGCCCCGATGCTATAGCCCGCCAAAAGCTTCCTAGAAAGGTTCTACAGCACCGGTGGAGGTTGGCCAAGCTTGGCATGGCCACATATGGGCTCGGGAACGGCTCTACCCTAGGGTTCACCGTGCACCCGCACCTTCCCGCCATAGTCGCCGTCGTAAAAAGTGAAATTGCACCGTGCACAGTGTGTTTCCTGTGAGGCTTTGGGAAGAAGAAAGGTTGCTACACCAGTCTAGGTTCTATGTGCGAAATTTGCAGAGCTCTAAATGAATATAACTCGAGAATTTCATCGATTCATACCCGCGGGTTAGTTTTCACCGGCCGGAGGAGATTTCTGAAATCCGTCGACCAGAGGCGAAGACAGGCTTTGTGCTTCGGGTGGAAGCTGCACGGAGCTCCTGCGCGTCCAAAAGTGGCCTCGCTTGGTCGTGAAACTTTCTGGAGGAGGCTGTCCACGGGAGCACGTCACCGCTGGGGTGTTCGGCCGCTGCGGAAACTCAATGTTCTCGGCGTAGAGGGCACGAACGCACTTGGCGATGGCTCAAGGAGGTCGAGGGGTCTACGGTGATGTGGTTTTGCTGATGAGCCGGGGCTCGCACGCGAGCTAGGCGGTGGGCGATCGACCGAGAGTTCAGCGGCTGTGCTCGGTTGATCTCTCGCGCGAGGAAGGGAAGAACAGCGTGGAGGCTTCGGGGTTGAGGCAAAAGGAGGCATGGGAGAAGGTATAAGACGGTCGGGTGGCCCTCCAGCGCGACAAAATCCAGCAGGAGGTGGAGGCGTCGGCTGAACGCGGTGTCGCCCGGTGCTGCGCCCATCGGTGTCGGGTGCCGACTGAAGAAAGCAAACAGAGACCCAACACTGTGAGATCTTTTGCAATTTTTCAGTTCACTCAATGACATGTGGGACCCACTGATCAGTCCCTCCTTATCCCCCTCCAAATATCTCCCAAGTTTGAATATTGGGTGAATTCAATTGTGGGAATTCAAATCTGGTATGCATTTGGATAATTGGGCAAGTTTCATCCAAATTCAAATGAGTGTTTGAATTCTTTGTCATTTAAAGTCCATTTTGGAAAATGGGTTGCAAATCATTTCCATAAATCATGAAACTTTGCACACCCCCTAATTTTGACTCAAGGAATTCAAATATGAAACCTGATTTTTAATTTGGCTGGTGCAAATGAGATTTGTAGCACAACAGTTTGGAAATTCCTAGTGTTGCTCTCATTTGAATTTTATTTTGAACACATTGTTCCAAATCTGATTTTTGTTTTCTCACACATATGGGAACTTCCCATCCTTGTTTTAGACCTCTCTAGGGTACCAAGTTCTCAAATAAACATTTGACTTGTGTGAAGAAAAACCCTCATGTGTGTTATCACATGTGGAAATGTTTTTAACAAGTCCCAAATTTCACTCATATGAAACAAAACTTTGCAAACAAATGTTTCTTTGTATTCATAGTTTTTGGGACCTTTACATTCCTCCCCCCTTAAGAGGAATCTCGTCCCGAGATTCAAAATAAGAACGAGGCGGGAGGTAATTACAAGGTTTATGACAAAAGCTCCGGATAGTTCTTGTGGATGTAATCTTCAGTTTCCCACGTCGCCTCTTCCGGGGTATGATTACTCCACAGGACTTTGTAAAATTTTAAAGTCCGGTTCCGGGTGATCCGGGTCTTTTTGTCGATAATCTGTACAGGTTGCTCGACATAGGTGAGATCTGGCTTCAACTCGTCAATGTCTTCGGTGCAGATGGCAGCTGTAAACTTGAGACACTTCCGCAGCTGGGACACGTGAAATATGTCGTGAATACCGGCAAGGCTTGCCGGTAGTTCCAGCCGGTAGGCTACAGTTCCGCACTTCTCCGTTATGGCGAACGGACCGATGAATCGGGGAGCAAGTTTCCCCTTGACACCGAACCGATGAATCCCCTTCATCGGAGACACACGAAGATACACGTGCTCTCCGACTTCGAAATGCAGCGGTCGACGTCTCTGGTCCGCGTAGCTCTTTTGAAGAGATTGGGCAGCTTTGAGGTTCTCTTGTATTATCCGAACTCTCTCTTCGGCTTCATTGACAAGATCAACCCCGAACGTTACTCGTTCACCGGATTCGCACCAATTCAATGGTGTACGGCACTTCCGGCCGTATAGAGCTTCATATGGTGCCATCTTAATGCTCGTCTGATATCCGTTGTTGTACGAGAACTCCGCCAGCGGTAAGTGATCATCCCAGCTCTTACCAAGGTGGATGGCACATGCTCTTAGCATATCTTTTAGTATTTGATTCACCCTCTCAGTTTGCCGATCGGTTTGAGGGTGATACGCAGAGCTTCTAATCGACTTTGTCCCCAAGGATGCGTGTAGCTGCTCCCAGAAACGGGCTACGAACAACGATCCTCTATCTGACACAATGGTACGGGGAACTCCATGTAAGCACAAGATCCGTGCTATGTAAACCGCGTGGTGATAATTCAACCACGACATCCCCAAAATGATGTCGATCTTCAGACCCTCAAGAATAATGAGAGTCGTAGGGTATATTTTACCCCCCAAACAAAGAGGTGCTCGGGAGACAACCTCACTTGCGGTACTGCTGCCCCCGTGTAAGGGCCTCAGTTTTTGACACACATTTGCAGTGTTCATCACCACACCACACACCTCATTTGAGGAAGAATGATGAACACAAATGAAGAGCAAGTAACAATTATCAACATGCTCATTAGAGAACAAACTTACACATTGCAAAAGTGGTATTTCCCACATGTGATATAGATGGGCTGGACATATGAAAACTCCTACACTTTACTAAGGATGTCCCTGCCAAGTTTCACCCAAATTCAAAACCTTTTTGAGGTCAGTTTGGGTATAGTTAGGAAGAGGGCAGTTTGAAACCTTATTCAAATTTAAACTGTTTTTATCCCATGAATTTAAAAGTGGAAGGCATATTCTTACTCAGCACATTTTTGTGAGCTCACACACCAATTTTCACTCCATTTGGAGTTGATCTTGACATGAGCTAAGTGGGAGAAATTCAAACTTTATTTGAATTTCAAACTGAACTTGTGCTGAAATTCATTCAAACCAAACCTCATTTGAACTTTGATCAATTCAAATGGCTCATGGGTGAATAATTTGAATTGCCAAGGGTAGTATGGGGTTCACTGTTTACAACAGTGATTAGGAGTAAATTTCAGAGGTTAAAACTGGAGGTGGGACCCACATGTCAGCACTGCTCAGATCAAACCGACTGAGACTTTTTCACTCGGGTCGCCGAGCCGCAGCGGTGATCGCCACCGAGGCCAGCCGCCGCGCCACCAGCTGCTTGCCCACGCGCGGGCATGAGGCAGTGCAGAGCCTTCTTAAGGCGCCTGCCCCCTCCTCGGCCGAGGCACCGTCGTTCTTCCCCGCAAGAACTCAGCGACGGCCGAAAACTTCCGCAGCTCGGACTTGATCGGAGGACGCCGATCGCAGCTCCCTCCTTCCACTCCAGAGCCACAGCAAGGTACTAGAGACCTTCCTCCGTCCTCCCCGTTGCTAGAATTCGGTTGAAACCGATTGATATCGGCTGTGCCGAAAGATCAAATTCGGGACTTGGAACCGCCGCACCTCGGGCTCTCGTGGACAGCCCAACCAGGGCGTTGTCACGCCCGAGCCAAGGCACCCTTGGATGCGCGGGTGACCGGTGCTGCTCCTCCCCGAGCCCCAGCTCGAGTGGTTGCTCACCGGCGGCGAATTTCCACTTTTCCCCTTTCTGTGTGCAGAACGACCTTCGGGTACGATTCTGTTTAATTCGTGCTCTAGAAAGTATTAGAGGGCCTCAGGCCGCTCTCACACGAGCTAGACACGGTAACGCACAAGTTGCCTTCACAACTCTGGGCCGGAGAACCTCTGTGCCCGGCGTAATTTGAGGTCTACTAATGGCGGAACGAACGGGCGGCATCGGGCGCACGGTGAGGACCTATTTCGGGCCTTCCCCGAGCTGCCTCGAGCTCATGTCGACCTTCTCTGAGGTCCACTGATGCTCCCCGACCGATTTCCCAAGTAGCTGAGGTGCTAGAGAAGTCAGCCGACATGGCCGAAGTCATTCCGAGGTGGCGGCTCGTCGCCGACCATGCTCCGGCCGTTGTCATGAGCAGCTGACCCTCGGATCCTGTTCCCCGAGTAAAAGTAGGCAGGGGCGGCCAGGATCGAGAAGTTTGGAGCTGTACAGCAGCCGGCGGCGAGCTCTCCGGCGAGATCCCTCGGCGGCAGGGCGCGGGTGTCGCGAGGTTGAAGAAGGGGGTGGACCCCAGCTGTCAGCGGGAGATATTTTGAATCGGGATCCGGCTGCGGCGGGGATCGGGTGTGCTGGCGCGCAAAATCCATGTGGGCCGCGATGTGCCATCGCCTAGGCGTGCGACGCGTGTCCCCTGGGCCCACGCGCGAGTTTAAACTTTTCCCCGATTTTCAGATTTCCTTCAAACTTCAAATCCTCATAACTTTGGCTAGAAAGATCCAAATTGAGTGAACCAAATTTTGCTGGATTCAGCTCTCTGAGTACTTTCCAGAAAATCAAGTTTCACTTCATGAAATTCCTTATTTCTCCAGAATTAATTCCTCAAAATTTAAACTGTTAGGAATTTTAACGGGAAGATCCTTTGGGGGAAAATCCTGAAATTTTGCTGGGATGTTCACCAAAATATCCCTGAACTACCATATAAATTTCAGATCCATTTTAGCTCATCTGATCCACCTAATGGTGTGATTAGTGAAACTGTTCCAGAGAAAATAGAAAATGTTCAGAAACATTTTCAGAATTTTCTCTGAAATTGTTTAGCTCATATCTTTAGTTAGGGACTTCCAAATTAAGTGAGACCAAATCCATTAGAACCCTCTGAAAATCCAGTTTTCAGAAAGTCATAGTTTGTTTCATGAAAATTCCTAGAACACCCTAAGAGTTCCAATTAAGGTCAAGGACATAATTAATTGTGGAGGGCTCAAATGAGCTTTGCTGCAACTAAAACTTGACCAAGTCTCTGTTTAGGTTGTAACCAAGCCATAGTAAAAGTTTCACAGTCATTAGGTCTGTCTAGCAAGGGTTATAGACTTCACAACTTCAAAGTTAATACAAATGCATTTAAATTGATACATATGTTTCTTATATCATGTAGTCGCTAAGGTCGAGGAGGAACCCGAAGTCCTAGACTTTGTTACTCCAGAGGAACAGCTAGCCTACAACCAAGAGCAGCAAGGCAAGCTCCGGTTTGCATTAAACTTTTTACAAATTTTTATTGTTTTGAGCACATACTTGTTTCCTTTATTCTGTGCATTAGAGTCTTGTTTGGAAGCCCCACTGCATAGCCAAGAGAACCATGGGTTGGGTTTAGGATTGCAAACCCCGTTAGCCACTGCATTGCTAGGATAGAGTAGGATTCGGTACTAGTCGAGTAGTTGGACTTTGGGGCCTGTGTGCTGTAGCTCCGCTTGTGTCGATTGAGGACCGAGCCGTGTGCGGGCATGTTGAACAAGCTAGAACAGTACCAAAGACCTACCGGCTATATGGGAACCGGGAAACTGATGTAACTCGGGTAGCTGGTTATTGAGGCATTGCCCGTCGTTCAGAGGGTAGGTTGAGAGCTCGAGGTGTAAATCGGCTGGCGGCACGGAGATGCGCGTGCAGAGACCTCTTGCTCGGGACGATGGGACCGGTTCAATATTTGGCTAACGGGTGAAAGGTAGTCGCGTACAGCGTCCGTGATGGTTGTTGTAGGCAACATCGAGTACGGGCGTACGTGATGGGTTGTTCGGGTAACCCTGCAGGTGTAAATCGATTATAATCGCCGTCCCTCGCGGTCAGTGAGTACCACTTGTTCACTGTACCGTGACGTAGAAAGAACAGGCTAGTCACATGTTAAAATGTTGCTGATTGAAAGCTGGACATTGATTGTTAATGATATGCTGTAGCTTAGAGCTAACTAAAGTTCTTTTCAACTTTGGGCAAAGTACATGAGAGAAATGCGTTTCTTGTTTGATTGCGGCTCTCTCATGTGCCTTAGCGTATGGTTCTCCACAACCTGCTGCTAAAACTTGAAAGTAAGGTTCTACTAATTAGGCGAGTCCTTGCAAATGATTTTTACCTCATGTAACCCATTATCCTCATGTAGAAGTTCCATGTTTAGGTGAGACGGGTCAGACTTGCTGAGCCTTCGTGCTCACTGCTTGTGTTTGAAGCTTTTGCAGGGTTCTATGAGGAAGGGACTCCCGAAGAGGAGACGGAACCCCAGGAGGGGAACCCCGTCGAGTGGGAGTCGTGCACGCCGCAGAGTTAGTGTGTGTGTGTGCTAGCAAGGACACGTTCGAGGGCCGAACGTGCACTTGATGCTTAGTCTACGCCACGAGTGTAGACTGAACATATTTTGATGTAAACATGTTCATAAACTTGTTCATGTAATAAAACTTCCGCTGCCGCTTTGTACCTTTGACGTGTGTTATACGGTGCTGTGCAACGCAGCACCCCTCAGCGTGATCCTGGCTCGACAGGACCAATGGGGTCGTGTCAGCGTGGTATCAGAGCTCGCTTGAGGTTTAACACAGTACAAAGGTCTTCTTTTTCAAAAATCCAGTGAGGAACGAGTTAGTAGCCCGTATAAGGATGTTATTAGTATATGGAAGGTGGCTTATTAACCTATTTGTTATGTCAGAAAATTGTGCATCTCGGGACGTTCATGTCTTGCGGGGTGCACGTAAGCGCTGTCCACCAGTGCGCACAAGCTGAAGGGTGGAGCCCCACGGGTGGCAGGTAACCCGACCCGCTTTGATATCCTCTACGACTCTTCATGTCGTTTGGGGTATTCGAGCAACGTCTGTCCCTGGCGTGCGTGGTGCAAATTGGGAGACCCCGTCACGTGGTCCGAAACGTGAACACGTAACTCAAGGCGTGGTTGGCTTGAGAACATCCGGGCGAGTGATGACGGCCGGGTGTACAAACTGTATGGATTTCGGGCTCGGTGTGCAGCCGAGTCTGATGATTGTTTGAGTTTCTGCAGGTAGCCTGACCACAAAACGGTAGACGTGTAGCATCCTTGTGCGAGTGACGAGTAGTGCCACTGAACTAACGAAGCCGGCTAAGTCCGGTATAGGTTTTTCCTTTGTGAGGACGTAGTACCGACATAATCTGGTGACGCATCGACGTCACACCCCATTAAATGAACAACTTCATTTAAAAACTTGAAGGTTTTGATCCAAAGTAGTAAAACTTGATGTAACTCCTTCCCTTGTACAGGATATTCAAAGTTAACAAGTTTTCAACTTATAGGATGATAAGGACAGAGCACTCTGTTTTCAGCTGAATCAAGGCTGGAGTTAATCTGAGGTTAGAGGTTGAGTTATTTCGGGTTTGGGGTCGTATAATACATTTCTGGAAAGCTTTGGAAGATCTTTACAACTTTTCTGTGGAGTTCCAGAGGTGTTTCATCCCTTAACCACTCGAAAAATGCAGTAGAGTTGAAACTGTCCAGAAAACAGGACAGAGTAAAGACTCTCTGTAGACTCTCTGTAAAATTAAGCATAACTTCCTGCTTAAAAATCCAAAAATAGGAAATGAGGTAGTTCTGGAGAGCTTATGAGATGGGTTACAACTTTCTAACAGAAAGTTTTGTCAGATTAGGAAGAGAATTAACTGGGATTCTTGGATCAAATCAGTACCTAAGGCAGGGAGGTGCTGTCCAATTGTTTCCAGAAATTCTGTTAACTTTGACATCTCATAACCTTTGAACCAGGACAGATCTTAGGCCAAGCAAATACTGGCTGGAAATCTATTGAAGTTAGCTTCAACTTTGATGTTGAGCTCCAAGACTGGTTTTGCTTTTAACCTGGCCTAAATCAGGTTGAAATGGAAACTGGTCAAGGCTGTCATGGGAACAGCAGATCAGCAGTCAAATTTGTTTAAAAATTTGAACTATGTTTCCAAGTGTTATGGGTTCAATGACATATCTTATGTTATAACTCAATGGTTTACTGTTTAAATAAATATTTGACATTTCTCAAATATATTTTTACAGATGGTAGCAGATAAACAGTTGGAGAACGGGTGGGTAGTTTCCCACTGTTCTGACCGTAGCGGCTACCCGGAAGCATTGTGGCAAATGCTCCAATATTTCGGGTACAACCAGATGCCGCAATACTTCGCCAAGGAAGAAGGCGAAGAGGGGAACAAGACGTGGACGATCCATGTCGAGGTTCCCGCAGGACCTACGCCACCCGGTTGGGTGCCATTCACCGTCACGGTGAGAGGAAGACAACCGGAAGGGATGTGGCAAGTGGCAGCCCGTGACACTATGCCACGTTTCTGCCAACTACACGTGCAGGCTATGGAGGGTACTCCATACGCACTCGTTCCGGTGGAGGGACGAGCTCAGCATGTGTGGGAAGAGAGGTACCTGGAGGCAACAGACCCGAGTTGCCCAAGGTACAACCCCGCGGAGGCAAATCTCAGCCTCCAAATGAGGGCGGGAAACGCTGTGATGGACAGCCAAACTGTTCATACGGAGCATCTCGCCACCAAGATCAAGGAGAGCACAAGGCGTGGAGATCATTTCGAGGGTGCTCACAGCGCACTCCGCAATGTGCTCCTTCCGACGATCAAGCGACTGAATGAACAACACAATCAGTTGCGTTGTCTGAAGAAGGCAAAGAAGAAGAGCCGTGTTGACATCGCGGCGTTGCAAGAGCTGGTGCAGACCCTAACCCAGCAGAATGAGGACCTTGCTCAAGAGCGGGACGATGCTATCGAGGAAGGCCAAGGCTGGGAGGAGGACTACAACCAAGCTATGGACGAGGTGCATGCTTTGCAGGACCTCGTGCCCCCGGTATTGGGCGTACCGGTAGTCTTGGGTCTTCCAGCCATGGGAGAACCCGGAATGGGAGAAGAGGTGGTAGACCCCGAGCCACCAGCAGAGGTACCGGAGGAGGACGACCCACAGGAGGTCGAGTTCTACTCCGAGTAGGGGGTTACGGTTGCCAAGTAGGGCAGCTAGGGTAGCGTAACCCAACTTTTGTAATCAGTGACATGTCGTGTAAACAGTAGCGTATGTATAGGTAGTGACGACATGAGCACGACTTCTCGGAGATCCGAGAATAATGTATCTTGTATAAAGTTTCTGCTTTATCAATATATGTGAATGTTGTGCAAATTAATCATGTGTCACTTCAATGCCTACTGTTGCGTATGGAATATTAAGTAAGACATGTGCTAATCGCTGCTATTTTGAATTTCAGAATGACACGTACTCGTGCCAACCCTGACATTGGGGGTACCAGTCAAGGGGGAGAGGCCTCCCAACCACCTCCCGAGGACTCCTCGGGACAGCAGCAGCAACAGCAACAGCAAACACCGCCACCGCCACTGCCAACGGTTACATTGGCCGACATTGTCGCGGCAATGGCGGGCTCGCATCAGCAGCACACAGAGTTGCTGCAGACTCTCATCGCCAATACGTCTCGCCCAGAGAGACGTCAAGATCGTGAGGAGCGCCAACAGAGCTCCTACTCCGACTTCCTGGCGACTCATCCCCCTGTATTCTCAAGGGCGGATGAACCACTTGACGCGGACAACTGGCTCCGCGCCATAGAAATGAAGTTCGGGCTGCTCCAAATTAGCGAGCAGCGCAAGACTCAGTTCGCGGTCCAGCAGCTCCAAGGATCCGCGAGCGCGTGGTGGGCCAACTTTTGTGCTTCACAGCCCACCGACCGAGTGATGACCTGGGCGCAGTTCCGGACGGCCTTCAGGGCCTATCATATACCGCCAGGTCTGATGAAGAGGAAGACGCAGGAGTTCCTACACCTGCAACAAGGGAGCCGGAACGCGCTGGGATACTCCAGAGCGTTCAATGATCTCGCGCTCTACGCATCGTATCACGCGGATACAGACGAGAAGCGGCGAGACCATTTTTACCAGGGGCTTAACCCGCTCCTGAAGGACAAGTTGGCGATGTTCAATCGCGGCAGCCTCAACGACATCATTGATGCTGCGATTTTTCAGGAGGACTCCGGCAAGGAGTTGGCGGCGGCAGACCGATAGCGAAGCGCGCCGCAGAGCAGTGGAGAAGGAGGCGGTCCTTCTCAGAAGTTTCGGATGGTGAATCGCCCACCATCAGGTCCACGCTGGCAGCCACCACAGCGGTCGATGCCGTTCCGCAGTCGGCCGTACTCTTCACCGGCATTCCGGCCGGCACTGCCAGCACCACCGCAACCACAACAACAGCAACGGGCGATGCCGCGTGCGTTTGCACCTCAGCAATGCATCCCGGGCTTTCGTCCACCAAGTACTCCACCAGCAGCGGCCACATGTTACAAGTGTGGTCGTCCAGGACACTTCGCGAGCAGTTGCCCGGAGAGGCAAGGCGGCGGAGTGGCACCACAGTTTCCGGGGAGGAATCAACCCCGGAACCCTACCAATGCGCGGCGGGCAAACCCTAGGCACGGCACTGTCCACCAACTTGCTATTGAGGACGTGCCGGAGGGCGACCCAATCCTTGCGGGTATGTTCCAACTCCACCAGCATCCCGCTATAGTACTATTTGATTCAGGCGCCACGCATAATTTTATTAGCCAAGCTTTCATTGCTAAACACAGTTTGCCAATACTACCCACCGATAGTCCATATTTAATTTGTTCACCGGGTGGGAAGATTTCAGCAAGCGTAATGGTCTCCAAAGCACCATTATGCTTAGCGGGTAGAGTGTACCCCACGTCTCTCATTATCTTAGAGGGACAGAAGGTCGATGTCATCCTATGGATGTCGTGGTTAACCGGCCACGGCGCTGTTTTAGACACCGTCCTTCGAGTCGTGCACTTAAACTCAGAGGTGCACGGTTCTCACTCATTATTTCTGGACAGTCCAGAAATAAAACTTTCAAGTGTCTATCAGTCCACAACTATCAGATTGGAAGACATTCCAGTGGTCCGGGAGTTTCCTGATGTATTCCCGGATGATTTACCGGGAATGCCACCCGATAGAGAGGTGGAGTTCAAGATTGAACTTACACCAGGAACCATGCCAATATCCCGAAGGCCGTACAAGATGGCGCCCAAGGAGTTGGCTGAACTGAAGACTCAGCTCACGGACCTTCTGGAGAAGGGTTTTATTAGGCCGAGCTCCTCGCCATGGGGCTGTTCGGCATTATTTGTCAAGAAGAAGGATGAGACGCTGCGGCTTTGCATGGACTACCGTCCATTAAATGCCGTAACCATCAAGAACAAGTACCGGTTGCCACGGATCGACATGTTGTTTGATCAGTTGGTCAAAGCAAAGATCTTTTCCAAGATGGATTTAAGATCCGGGTACCACCAGATTAAGATAAGGCCGGAGGACATTCCAAAGACGGCTTTCTCGACGAGGTACGGACTTTATGAGTACCTGGTCATGTCCTTTGGCCTCACCAATGCTCCAGCTCACTTCATGTACTTAATGAACTCGGTGTTCATGCCGGAGCTGGACAAGTTTGTCGTGGTCTTCATCGACGACATCCTGGTATATTCCAAGTCGGAGGAAGATCACAAGAAACATTTGCGTATAGTCTTGCAACGGCTGCGGGACCATAAGTTATATGCAAAATTCAGCAAATGCGAGTTTTGGATATCGCAAGTGCCTTTCCTCGGGCATATCATCTCAGCGGAGGGTATTGCTGTGGACCCGAGCAAGATCACTCAAGTGCTGAATTGGAAATCCCCGAGGACGGTTCATGAGGTACGGAGTTTCCTCGGACTCGCGGGATATTATCGGAGGTTCATTCCGAACTTCTCGAAGATTGCCAAGCCAATGACAGAGCTGCTGAAGAAGGCTACCAAATATGTTTGGAGTCCAGCATGTGAAGCAGCATTCAAGGCTTTAGTCAAGCACCTGACATCAGCACCGGTTTTGGCGCAGCCAGACACAACAAAACCGTTTGATGTGTACTGCGATGCATCCGGCATTGGGCTCGGGTGTGTGCTGATGCAAGACCGAAGAGTGGTCGCGTATGGATCACGGCAGCTTAGAAACCATGAGCAAAATTATCCAACTCACGATTTGGAGCTCGCTGCCGTGGTACTTGCACTGAAGATGTGGAGGCACTACCTACTCGGTAACCTCGTACATTTATATACCGACCACAAAAGCCTCAAGTACATATTCACTCAGAAGGAGCTGAACATGAGGCAACGAAGATGGTTAGAACTGATAAAGGATTACGAGATAGAGATCCATTATCATCCGGGCAAGGCAAACGTTGTGGCAGATGCGCTGAGCCGCAAGTCACACGTCAATAATCTGACCATCACACCGTTGGAAGAGAGCGAACCACCACTCCATGTGATTCCACACGGAGCTCTCTACAACCTAGCTTTGATCCCCACCATCCGTGAAGAGATAGCGGCAGCCCAGAAGAATGACAAGGGCATGTCACATTTGCGGAGACGTATAGACAGTGGGGAGTTGAAATGTTTCCGGAAGGACGGAGACGGCGTCCTATGGTTCAAGGACCGGATTGTCGTACCCCGCAACCCGGAACTACGGAAGAAGATCTTTGATGAGGCTCACTTATCAAAGCTCTCTATTCACCCCGGCAGCAACAAGATGTATCAAGAACTCAGAAGCAAGTTTTGGTGGACACGGATGAAGCGAGAGACTGCAAAATACGTGTCCGAGTGTGATACATGTCGAAGGGTGAAGGCAGACCACATGTGGAAACCGGGAC
The DNA here is from genome assembly GCA_030760725.1 of Neostapfia colusana. Classification (NCBI taxonomy): domain Eukaryota; kingdom Viridiplantae; phylum Streptophyta; class Magnoliopsida; order Poales; family Poaceae; genus Neostapfia; species Neostapfia colusana. Next base: position 103,275,510 of record JASWHV010000007.1, read on the forward strand.
TGCTGCAACCACTGGGCATTCCTGCCTGGAAGTGGGAGGACGTGAGCATGGATTTCGTCGTCGGTTTACCCACCACCTTACATAAACATGATTCTGTGTGGGTGATCGTCGATCGGCTCACCAAAGTTGCCCATTTCATCCCGGTCAACACCAACTACAACGCCAAGAAGTACGCTGAACTGTACATCTCACGGATCCTATGCTTGTATGGCGTACCCCGTACCATCATATCGGACCGGGGCACTTTATTTGTGTCCCGTTTTTGGGAGCAGCTACACGCTGCCTTGGGGACGAAGCTGATCCGTAGTTCAGCCTACCACCCGCAGACGGATGGACAAACCGAGCGGGTAAATCAGATTCTAGAAGACATGCTACGAGCTTGCGCTATTGACCATGGCAAGAATTGGGATGATCACTTGCCGTTAGCCGAGTTCTCGTACAACAATGGGTACCAAGCCAGCATCAAGATGGCGCCCTACGAGGCGCTATACGGGAGAAAATGCCGCACACCATTGAACTGGTGTGAGTCTGGCGAAAGGGTTACCTTCGGGATTGACCTTGTCAACAACGCGGAAGAAAAGGTTCGACTAATTCAAGCGAACCTAAAAGCCGCTCAATCCCGTCAGAAACAGTATGCGGACCAGAGAAGGCGCCCATTACAATTCGAAGTTGGGGATCAAGTATATCTACGGGTGTCTCCAATGAAGGGCGTAAACAGATTTGGGGTGGGGGGAAAGTTAGCACCTCGCTTCATCGGTCCATTCCAGATTACCGAAAGATGTGGATCGGTGGCATACCGGCTGAAATTACCAGAAGAACTTTCTGGTGTGCACGACGTCTTTCACATTTCCCAGCTGAGGAAGTGTCTCAAGCTATCAACTACCGTTCAGCTGGAAGACATTGAAGAACTACAACCGGATCTCACCTATCGGGAGGAACCAGTGCAGATTATTGATGAAAAGACCTGAACCACACACAACCGTACGTTGTGGTTCTACAAGGTTCTATGGAGTAATCACTCCATGGACGAAGCGACATGGGAGAGCGAAGAATTCCTTCGCACTAACTACCCCGACTTTTTCACGTCGCATATCCGGTAATTTTCCACCGTCCTCTCTCTCATTTTCACTTATAATCTCGGGACGAGATTCTTTTAAGGGGGAGGAATCTAAAGGCCTCAGTTTTTGACACACATTTGCAGTGTTCATCACCACACCACACACCTCATTTGAGGAAGAATGATGAACACAAATGAAGAGCAAGTAACAATTATCAACATGCTCATTAGAGAACAAACTTACACATTGCAAAAGTGGTATTTCCCACATGTGATATAGATGGGCTGGACATATGAAAACTCCTACACTTTACTAAGGATGTCCCTGCCAAGTTTCACCCAAATTCAAAACCTTTTTGAGGTCAGTTTGGGTATAGTTAGGAAGAGGGCAGTTTGAAACCTTATTCAAATTCAAACTGTTTTTATCCCATGAATTTAAAAGTGGAAGGCATATTCTTACTCAGCACATTTTTGTGAGCTCACACACCAATTTTCACTCCATTTGGAGTTGATCTTGACATGAGCTAAGTGGGAGAAATTCAAACTTTATTTGAATTTCAAACTGAACTTGTGCTGAAATTCATTCAAACCAAACCTCATTTGAACTTTGATCAATTCAAATGGCTCATGGGTGAATAATTTGAATTGCCAAGGGTAGTATGGGGTTCACTGTTTACAACAGTGATTAGGAGTAAATTTCAGAGGTTAAAACTGGAGGTGGGACCCACATGTCAGCCACTGCTCAGATCAAACCGACTGAGACTTTTTCACTCGGGTCGCCGAGCTGCAGCGGTGATCGCCACTGAGGCCAGCCGCCGCGCCACCAGCTGCTTGCCCACGCGCGGGCATGAGGCGGTGCAGAGCCTTCTTAAGGCGCCTGCCCCCTCCTCGGCCGAGGCACCGTCGTTCTTCCCCGCAAGAACTCAGCGCCGACCGAAAACTTCCGCAGCTCGGACTTGATCGGAGGACGCCGATCGCAGCTCCCTCCTTCCACTCCAGAGCCCCAGCAAGGTACTATAGACCTTCCTCCGTCCTCCCCGTTGCTAGAATTCGGTTGAAACCGATTGATATCGGCTGTGCCGAAAGATCAAATTCGGGACTTGGAACCGCCGCACCTCGGGCTCTCGTGGACAGCCCAACCAGGGCGTTGTCACGCCCGAGCCAAGGCAGCCTTGGACGCGCGGGTGACCGGTGCTGCTCCTCCCCGAGCCCCAGCAAGAGTGGTTGCTCACCGGCGGCGAATTTCCACTTTTCCCCTTTCTGTGTGCAGAACGACCTTCGGGTACGATTCTGTTTTATTCGTGCTCTAGAAAGGATTAGAGGGTCTCAGGCCGCTCTCACACGAGCTAGACACGGTAACGCACAAGTTGCCTTCACAACTCTGGGCCGGAGAACCTCTGTGCCCGGCGTAATTTGAGGTCTACTAATGGCGGAACGAACGGGCGGCATCGGGCGCACGATGAGGACCTATTTCGGGCCTTCCCCGAGCTGCCTCGAGCTCATGTCGACCTTCTCTGAGGTCCACTGATGCTCCCCGACCGATTTCCCAAGTAGCTGAGGTGCTAGAGAAGTCAGCCGACATGGCCGAAGTCATTTCGAGGTGGCGGCTCGTCGCCGACCATGCTCCGGCCGTTGTCATGAGCAGCTGACCCTCGGATCCTGTTCCCCGAGTAAAAGTAGGCAGGGGCGGCCAGGATTGAGAAGTTTGGAGCCGTACAGCAGCCGGCGGCGAGCTCTGCGGTGAGATCCCTCGGCGGCAGGGCGCGGGTGTCGCGAGGTTGAAGAAGGGGGTGGACCCCAGCTGTCAGCGGGAGATATTTTGAATCGGGATCCGGCTGCGGCCGGGATCGGGTGTGCTGGCACGCAAAATCCTTGTGGGCCGCGATGTGCCATCGCCTAGGCGTCGACGCGTGTCCCCTGGGCCCACGCGCGAGTTTAAACTTTTCCCCGATTTTCAGATTTCCTTCAAACTTCAAATCCTCATAACTTTGGCTAGAAAGCTCTAAATTGAGTGAACCAAATTTTGCTGGATTCAGCTCTCTGAGTACTTTCCAGAAAATCAAGTTTCACTTCATAAAATTCCTTATTTCTCCAGAATTAATTCCTCAAAATTTAAAATGTTAGGAATTTTAACTGGAAGATCCTTTGGGGAAAATCCTGAAATTTTGCTGGGATGTTCACAAAAATATCCCTGAACTACCATAAAAATTTCAGATCCATTTGAGCTCATCTGGTCCACCTAATGGTGTGATTAGTGAAACTGTTCCAGAGAAAATAGAAAATGTTCAGAAACATTTTCAGAATTTTCTCTGAAATTGTTTAACTCATATCTTTAGTTAGGGACTTCCAAATTAAGTGAGACCAAATCCATTAGAACCCTCTGAAAATCCAGTTTTCAGAAAGTCATAGTTTGTTTCATGAAAATTCCTAGAACACCCTAAGAGTTCCAATTAAGGTCAAGGACATAATTAATTGTGGAGGGCTCAAATGAGCTTTGCTGCAACTAAAACTTGACCAAGTCTCTGTTTAGGTTGTAACCAAGCCATAGTAAAAGTTTCACAGTCATTAGGTCTGTCTAGCAAGGGTTATAGACTTCACAACTTCAAAGTTAATACAAATGCATTTAAATTGATACATATGTTTCTTATATCATGTAGTCGCTAAGGTCGAGGAGGAACCCGAAGTCCTATACTTCGTTACTCCGGAGGAACAGCTAGCCTACGACCAAGAGCAGCAAGGCAAGCTCCGGTTTGCATTAACCTTTTTACAAATTTTTATTGTTTTGAGCACATACTTGTTTCCTTTATTCTGTGCATTAGAGTCTTGTTTGGAAGCCCCACTGCATAGCCAAGAGAACCATGGGTTGGGTTTAGGATTGCAAACCCCGTTAGCCACTGCATTGCTAGGATAGAGTAGGATTCGGTACAAGTCGAGTAGTTGGAACTACTCGCGAGAATAGGCTAGAGGCACATTGCTCGGGTAGAGATAGCACATGATACACATGGCAAGAAAATGAGACCGAGCGGAGAGTAAGGGCAGCAGGACTTTGGGGCCTGTGTGCTGTAGCTCCGCTTGTGTCGATTGAGGACCGAGCCGTGTGCGGGCTTGTTGAACAAGCTAGAACAGTACCGAAGACCTACCGGCTATATGGGAACCAGGAAACTGATGTAACTCGGGTAGCTGGTTATTGAGGCATTGCCCGTCGTTCAGAGGGTAGGTTGAGAGCTCGAGGTGTAAATCGGCTGGCGGCACGGAGATGCGCGTGCAGAGAACTCTTGCTCGGGACGATGGGACCGGTTCAATATTTGGCTAACGGGTGAAAGGTAGTCGCGTACGGCGTCCGTGATGGTTGTTGTAGGCAACATCGAGTACGGGCGTACGTGACGGGTTGTTCGGGTAACCCTGCAGGTGTAAATCGATTATAATCACCGTCCCTCGCGGTCAGTGAGTACCACTTGTTCACTGTACCGTGACGTAGAAAGAACAGGCTAGTCACATGTTAAAATGTTGCTGATTGAAAGCTGGACATTGATTGTTAATGATATGCTGTAGCTTAGAGCTAACTAAAGTTCTTTTCAACTTTGGGCAAAGTACATGAGAGAAATGCGTTTCTTGTTTGATTGCGGCTCTCTCATGTGCCTTAGCGTAAGGTTCTCCACAACCTGCTGCTAAAACTTGAAAGTAAGGTTCTACTAATTAGGCGAGTCCTTGCAAATGATTTTTACCTCATGTAACCCATTATCCTCATGTAGAAGTTCCATGTTTAGGTGAGACGGGTGAGACTTGCTGAGCCTTCGTGCTAACTGCTTGTGTTTGAAGCTTTTGCAGGGTTCTATGAGGAAGGGACTACCGAAGAGGAGACGGAACCCCAGGAGGGGAACCCCGTCGAGTGGGAGTCGTGCACGCCACAGAGTTAGTGTGTGTGTGTGCTAGCAAGGACACGTTCGAGGGCCGAACGTGCACTTGATGCTTAGTCTACGCCGCGAGTGTAGACTGAACGTATTTTGATGTAAACACGTTCATAAACTTGTTTATGTAATAAAACTTCCGCTTCCGCTTTGTACCTTTGACGTGTGTTATACGGTGCTGTGCAACGCAGCACCCCTCAGCGTGATCCTGGCTCGACAGGACCAATGGGGTCGTGTCACCCCGGGCGAAGATATGAGGTATTGCCTCTTTGTATAAACTGTTTGGAGCTGATGTTGAGCCACAAAAGATTGGCTAATGAAATTGTGTGTGGCACCGGAATCAAAGAGAACTAAAACCGTTAGCTGATTCAGAGAAAACATCCCTGCTAAAGCGGCTTCTCCTTCCGGAACATCATCAATCACAGTATAGTGAATATTGCCCCTTATCTGCCCTCCTATCTGCAGATTGAGGTACGGGTCGTATTGTTGTAAATATGATGACCCGTAGCCTCGAGTTTTCTCCGGACATTGCCTAGCATAATGGCCCTTACGCCCACAAGTAAGACACGGATGTCTCTCCTGTTCTTCGTTGACTTGCGGTGGACTGCTAGGTACATATGGCTGCGGCGATGGAGCACAAACCACCGTCTGATGCTGCGGCTGTGGAGGTGGTGCAAGCTGTAAAACTTGACCAGTAATCAAACTCTGAGGAGTTGATCGTATAGGTGGCCTCCATCTTTCACCGGATGGCATTTGATAAACCACACAGTACTTTCGAGGCACATAACTTGTGCTGACCTGCTCGATTTCACTTATCTTTCTCTTCTCGGCTTGCCACTCAAATGTCGGCTTCTCTTGAATGAAAGCCGCATCGACCATGTTGGTGTAACTGCCGTTATTGTGTACGGCCAGCTTTTCCCGTAATATGGCACTCAGGCCATGGAAGAATAGGTCACACCGTGCCTCTTCTTTCGCCACATACTCGGGAGCATATTGGGCCAAAAGATTAAATCTTCTGACATACTCGAGGACACTCATGTCCCCTTGCTTCAAGCTCAAAAATTGCTTCCGCTTTGCCTTGACAATACCTAGTGGTGTGTAACGTGTACGAAAGGCTTCACAAAACTCCCTCCATGTCACTTGATGGCCCTCCGGAATGGTGGCAATATGATCCACCCACCAGTTTCCGGCGGCTCCATGGAGTTGTTGAGCGGCAAACTTTGTCTTCTGGTATTCATCACACTTGAATACTCCAAATTTTGACTCCATGACACGAAGCCATTGATCTGCTTCCACAGGTTTGGTGGCTTCAGTAAAGATAGGCGGTTGAGTCGCCAAGAAGTCCAGATAAGCGTCCCGAGGTGGAACGACTTGTTGCGTGTTCTGGAGTACGCCTTGCTGTACCAAAGCTTGGAGTAAGCGTGTGTGTTCTTGCGTTGCTTCTTGGAGTAGCCTAGCGTTCTCTTGATTAGACTCGACAACTCGAGTCATAAGATCCATCCATCCCGTGGATGGTGGTTCCGACGGTGGAATGGAAGCATCACCGCCATGGCGAGAACTTCCGGCCCTACTCCTAATGCGAGTACGAACCATACTGCAAAATGTAGTTGAGATGAGTTAAACAAGAACTCAGCAATATGTGAGACTAATGGAAACATGATTATGTCAAAACTTTACGAAAGCAGTAACAAAATTCATGTTTACACAACTCCTTAGTAGGCATAGCTATCCAGCCTATCTGTACAGGACAGACCTTTATGCACTATCTCCAGATTTTGATCTAGTTAAGAGCATTTTCATAACTCAAGTTGCATACCAAAGTTAAAGTGAACTTCAGTATATTTCCAACGAGTACTCATATGCCTCCAGATCATCTCCGGATTTAAAGTTATGATTTTCCAAAGTTGACAGAATTCCTGGATAAAATTTGCCAGCACATCCTTTATACGTGGCTGATTTTATCACAGTTGTATATGTAAATACAATAAGAACCTGAACAAACTTTGAACTACAACAATGTTGAACATTTCATAACCGATCCAATGGTGTATCATAGGCTTCTTAAGAGTTTCTCTATAGAAAGTTATGGCTTAAAAACGGAAAGGTCCAGCGAGGTTTTGTTGTTGTCCTGGTTCTGGACAATTCACCTTCCTCTGAACTTTCTACCCATTTAGTGTGTGATTTGGCTCTGGAGGTCTACAAAGAAGTTGTTGAGATCTTGAAGACCTTTTCAGAACTGTACCATACACCTTAATTGGGTCAAGCTACTCAGAGTTATGCTCTGTTTAAGTCCAGCAAGAATTCCTGCCGAAAACAGAGCACTCTGTTTTTGAAATCTTTGAAGCCTAGTCCTCCTCTCATTTGAATCTTAGCTCAAAATAAGAGTTCAGTAACTAAAATTTGTTTCAAACTTCCATTTTTTTAGTTGAAAGTTAGTTCATGAGTCATTTCTTTTAAGGAAAGGGGTTATTAAGTTTAGTACGGCGTCAATGCACCGTAAGAAGCATGTCGGTACTACGTAGCCTCACCAAAAGAAAATCCTAACCGGATTATACCGGCATAAACGTATCTTAGGTGGCACTAAAACGGTCACTCACAAATGTGTACTATTCGTACTACGATTTCATGGTTAACCCTGCATAAGTCACACTCAATCGTCAGGTCCGACTGCATACCGAACCCGGTATCCATACGGTTCTTACACCTGTCCGTCATCACTCGCACAGTTGTTCTCAAACCAAACACGCCTTGAGCTACGTGTTCACGTTACTAACCACGTGACGGGGTTTCCCAAATTGCACCACGCATGCCTGGGACAGACGTTGCTCGAGTACCCCAAACGACATGAGGAGTCGTAGAGGGTACTAAAGCGGGTCGGGTTACCTGCCACCCGTGGGGCTCCACCCTTCATCTTGTGCGCACTGGTGGACAGCGCTTACGTGCACCCCCCAAGACATAAATCGTCCCGAGATGCACGATTTTCCGACATAACACATAAGTTAGGTTGCGACCTTCATATTAAGCTAATAGTAATCCTTATGTGGGCCTAGTACCGTATCCTCACCGTAACCTAAATTTTTGTCGTAATACCTTCCTTATTCCATGTGCTATTACCAATGCGGCTCTGATACCAGCTGAGATGGACCCGTCAACCTAGACAGGCCACTCGCCCGGGAATCGCATTGGGTGGTGCCGTGTTGTGCGGCAACCAACAGCACACATACAAGGAGCAAGGTATTACATAAAACAATAGCGAAAGCTTACATGTTTTGCTTTGTAAATACTTTACATCAAGTAACTACAGCGGAAGTCTATATCAACTCACGTCTAATAACTAAGAGCACTCGAGATGAAGTCCAGCCCGCGGACTCCTCTCGCTAGCAACACGAAGACAAGCAGCAGCGGCTGGGTTCTCCACGTGTTACCTCACTCGGGAGTCCCCGAGTCTCACCGGACAACCTTCTTTTCAGCATCGTTGTTAACCTGCAAAACCTCTCATGTAGGAAGCGTGAGCACATAGGCTCAGCAAGTGTGACCCGTCTCTCCTAAACAAGAAACTCTACATGCACGACAGTTACAATTGGGTCGGCTAGATTTGCATAAAGGACTCGCCTAAAGTTGATCCTTAACTTTCAGATTTTAAGCCTCATTGTGCAGACCTTGAGCTGAAAAGCATCGCAACTCCACAATCAAACAGGAAACGCTTTGTTGCGATTCTCCTTGCACAAAGTGAAAGTAAAGTTTAATGAGCCTATCTCTAATTCAATCATGGTTGCAATACAAGTTATAGCACAGCCTTATCAAGTTCAAAAGAATAGCCAGTTCAGTTCTTACTACGTCAAGACGCAGTGGGCAAGTATGCTCATATGACCGCGAGCGACGGTGATTCGAATCAGTATACGCCCGGACTACACGACACGTACACCCGTACTCCGAGTTGCCGGCAGCAACGTCGACTGACGTTGTACGCTGCCACCTTTCCCAAGATCTTCCACATTGGACGCAGACCAACTGCCCCGAGTACGCAAGCTCCCTCTAGGTACATACCCGCTGTGGTATGTTCTTAAGCGAGGTACCTCCTGCTACCCTGACGCCGAAAGCCTAAGGCAGTTGGAAAAGTTCCACTATGGATCTCCCAAGGTACATCGGTTTCCTGGGTCCCATATAGCCAGTATGCGCCCGGTACACAACTCAAACTTGTCCAACAGGGCCAAGCACAGACGGGCCTTAACCGACACAGGCAGGGCTATGCACGCACGGCCTGCAACCAGCTGCATCTAAAACTCCCTGCCCGGTCTCCATTTCTTATGTGTGAACTTTCCTCATCTTCTCTAAATTGCACACGTTCCAAGTACACCAGCCCTAAACTCGCGAGTAGATTCCAACTACTCGTCTTCTACTGGACCTTTCCTACTAACATTACAACAACAACAACCGAGCCTTTATCCCAAGCCTGTTGGGGTCGGCTAGACATGAAACCCAATATCAATGAAGTAAAAGAGAGGAAGAGATATAGAACAAGGAAAAAAGAAAAAAGAAAAAAAAGAAAAAAAAAGAAAAAGAAAAAGAAAAAGAAAAAAGAGAAAAAGAGAAAAGAAAAAAGAAAAAGAGAAAAGAAAAAAGACTACGATTCTGGCACATGAATTGCTACTTTCCATGCGGTCCTATCATGAGCTAAGTCTCTGGATACATTCCAATCTCTCAAATCTCGTTTTACCACCTCCTCCCTGGTCAACCTTGGTCGTCCTCTACCCCTCCTAATATTTTCTCTACCTTTTAAAATCCCACTGTTAACCGGTGCTTCTAGAGGTCTTCGTTGGATATGTCCAAACCACCTAAGTCGATGTTGGACTAACTTCTCTTCAATCGGCGCCACCCTACCTTATCACGAATTGCCTCATTCCTTATTCGGTCTCTTCTCGTGTGCCCGCACATCCACCATAGCATGCGCATCTCTGCGACACTCATTTGTTGGACATGTTGCCATTTAGTTGGCCAACATCCGCCCCATAGAGCATCGCGGGTCTGATCGCCGTCCTATAGAACTTCCCTTTTAGCTTTAGTGGGACTTTCCTATCACATAGGATTCCAGAGGCTTGTCGCCATTTCATCCACCCTACCTTGATCCTGTGGCAAACATCCTCATCAATATCGCCATTGCTTTGTAACATTGATCCTAAGTATCGAAAATAGTCCCTTCTAGGTACTATTTGTCCTTGTAGACTAACATTTCCCTCTTCATGACCAACACCACTAAAGTCACACCTCATATACTCGGTTTTGGTCCTACTAAGTCTAAACCCCTTGGACACTAAGGTTTGTCTCCATAACTCTAATTTCTTATCAACACCATCTCTAGTTTCATCTACCAGCCCTACATCATCAGCAAAGAGCATGCACCAAGGGATATCCCCTTGTATATCCTTCGACACCTCATCCATCACCAAGGAAAATATGTATGGGCTCAAAGCTGATCCTTGATGTAGTCCTACCGTGATAGGAAATGCATCAGTCTCACTATCACTTACGCGCAAACTTGTCCTAACATTACTGTACATATCCTTGATAAGGGTAATGTACTTTGTTGGCACTTTATGTTTCTCTAGTGCCAACCACATGACTGACCTTGGTGTCTTGTCGTATGCCTTTTCCAAGTCGATGAACACCATATGCAAGTCCTTCTTCTGCTCCCTATATCTCTCCATAAGCTGACGAAGCAAGAAGATCGCCTCCATTGTAGACCTCCCAGGCATAAAACCAAACTGGTTTTTAGTGACATTGGTCACTTTCCTCAGGCGGTGTTCAATTACTCTCTCCCAAAGCTTCATAGTATGACTCATAAGCTTAATACCCCGATAATTAGTACAACTTTGATTATCTCCTTTATTTTTGAAGATAGGTATTAATATACTTTTCCTCCATTCTTCAGGCATCTTGTTTGACCGAAAAATGTGGTTGAATAGCTTTTGTGAGCCATACTATTGCCACGTCCCCAAGACATCTCCACACCTCAATAGGGACATCGTTAGGGCCGAGGGCCTTTCCTCCTTTCATCCTTTTTAAGGCCTCCTTAACCTCAAACTCTTGTATCCTCCGCACGAACCGCCTGTTGGAGTCATCAAAGGAGTCATCCAACTCAACCATAGTGCTCCCATTCCCATCATTGAATAGCCCATTAAAGTAATCACGCCATCTATTCTTAATCTCGTCATCCTTCACTAGAATGCGGTCAGTCTCATCTTTGATGCATTTAACTTGATTAAGATCCCTCATCTTTCTCTCACGGATTTTTGCTACCTTGTATATGTCCTTTTCACCTTCTTTTGTCTCTAGTCTCTCATATAATTTGTCATAGGCTTGTCCTCTTGCCTTACTCACAACCCGCCTTGCATTCTTCTTAGCCTCTTTGTACTTAAGCATGTTGTTTGCGCTTCTATCATTATGCCAACTCTTGTAACACCCCTTCTTCTCCTTAATGGCCTTTTGTACATCCTCATTTCACCACCAAGTGTCTTTATCTACAAGTTTCTTTCCCTTTGTCACACCGAACACCTCACTAGCTACCTTCCTAATGCAAGTTGCCATCTTCATCCACATACTATCTGCATCTCCATTTTCTGCCCAGGGTCCTTCTGTGATAACCCTATTTTTAAAGGATTCTTGTGATTCTCCCTTCGACTTCCACCACTTTGTTCTTGTGATTTGGACACCTTTGTCCCGCAAAGAACATGTATGGAAGCGAAAGTCAGCTACCACAAGCTTATGTTATGTCACAACACACTCCCCCGGGATCACCTTACAATCTAGACACTCCCGTCTATCTTTTCTCCTAGTGAGGACAAAGTCAATGTGGCTAGAGTGTTGGGCACTACTAAAGGTCACTATGTGAGATTGCCTCTTCCTAAAGAGGGTGTTAGCTATCAACAGATCATAGGCTACGGCAAAGTCTAGGATGTCCTTACCCTCTTGATTTCTATCGCCGCATCCAAAACCTCCATGTACTCTCTCAAATCCTAGGTTAGTTGCACCCACATGACCATTGAGATCTCCCCCTACGAGGAGTTTCTCGGTTATCGGTACACTACTAACCATATCCTCCAAGTCCTCCCAAAATTGCCTCTTAGCACTCATGTTGAGCCCAACTTGTGGGGCATAAGCACTAATGACGTTCAAGACAATGTCCCCAATTACTATCTTGATTAAGATGATCCTATCCCCTCGTCTTCGAACATCCACTACTCCATCCTTAAGACTCTTATCTATTAGAACACCTACGCCATTCCTAGTCCCAGCCGAACCAGAATACCAAAGCTTGAAACCGGTATTCTCAACTTCTCTCGCCTTTTGGCCCACCCATCTAGTCTCTTGTACACAAAGGATATTTACTCGTCTCCTAATGGCAACATCTACTAACTCACGTAGCTTCCCCGTCAAGGATCCTACATTCCAACTACCCACCCGAAATCTATGTTCCTCGGCTAGCTTCCTTACGCTTTGCACCCGTCGAGTAAGATGCAAAGACCCTTGCTCACTTATCACTACATCCGGGCGATGATGTAGCGCGCCATTAAGGTGGTGGCGATCCGGCCCTTGCTCATTTAACACCATATTCGGGTTCCGATATGGCGCGCCACTAAGGCGGTGGCGACCCGGCCCTTGCCCACTTAACACCATACCCGGGTTCCGATATGGCGCGTCGCTAAGAGGGTTACGCCCCAATGAATTTCTATTGGGTTTCATTTCCATGAGAATGGCTAAGTGTAGTTGTTGGCTCGCCAAGCCTATCATAACTCCCTCCTCCTTTACCCGGGCTTGGGACCGGCTATGTGATTACAACATAGGCGGAGTTACCTTTCCTACTAACATTAGCGGAGCCAAATTCCCTCGAGGAGTTGCTATTCTACCCTTTCTCTCTTAGGTGTTTCTGGTCATGCAAGTGGGGTTTTCAATATCATCTAGACGTAATGCAATCAACGATGCAAAGCTATGATCTCTACAAATGAAAATGCTTTCTAAAAAGGTTCAAATGCAAACCGGGGCTTGCCTGTTTTGCAGGTGACTAAGGTTACAATCAGTTAGTGACGATCACTTGGAGTTTGATCACTTGTTTTCCTCCCTCCTTGATCTTCACTTCAAGTCCTTCTCACCTTCTTCGCGTATATGCTACACGATATGATCATGCATATGTATTTAATTGAAAATCTTTTGCTAATAAGATCTAAGGACAGTTTTAAAACTAGAACTTTGTTTAAGAATTTAAAATGACGCTGGTGCTAGTGGTTTGGGTTGGGATTAAAAACTAAGATCAATTGTTAAGTGCTTTTCCCACTCAAGTGTTGATCACCTTAAGAGGTTACACATGTTGTTGTCCTCGTTCTGGACAATTCACCTTCCTCTGAACTTTCTACCCATTTAGTACGTGATTTGGCTCTGGAGGTCTACAAAGCAGTTGTCGAGATCTTGAAGACCTTTTCAGAACTGTACCATACACCTTAATTGGGTCAAGCTACTCAGAGTTATGCTCTGTTTAAGTCCAGCAAGAATTCCTGCCGAAAATAGAGCACTCTGTTTTTGAAATCTTTGAAGCCTAGTCCTCCTCTCATTTGAATCTTAGCTCAAAATAAGAGTTCAGTAACTTGTAAAGGTCCCAAAAACTATGAATACAAAGAAACATTTGTTTGCAAAGTTTTGTTTCATATGAGTGAAATTTGGGACTTAATAAAAACTTTTCCACATGTGATAACACACATGAGGGTTTTTCTTCACACAAGTCAAATGTTTATTTGAGAACTTGGAACCCTAGAGGGGTCTAAAACAAGGATGGGAAGTTCCCATATGTGTGAGAAAACAAAAATCAGATTTGGAACAATGTGTTCAAAATAAAATTCAAATGAGAGCAACACTAGGAATTTCCAAACTGTTGTGCTACAAATCTCATTTGCAGCAGCCAAATTAAAAATCAGGTTTCATATTTGAATTCCTTGAGTCCAAATTAGGGGGTGTGCAAAGTTTCATGATTTATGGAAATGATTTGCAACCCATTTTCCATAATGGACTTTAAATGACACACTCATTTGAATTTGGATGAAACTTGCCCAATTATCCAAATGCATACCAGATTTGAATTCACACAATTGAATTCACCCAATATTCAAACTTGGGAGATATTTGGAGGGGGATAAGGAGGGACTGATCAGTGAGTCCCACATGTCATTGAGTGAACTGAAAAATTGCAAAAGATCTCACAGTGTTGGGTCTCTGTTTGCTTTCTTCAGTCGGCACCCGACACTGATGGGCGCAGCACCGGGCGACACCGCGTTCAGCCGACGCCTCCACCTCCTGCTGGATTTCATCGCGCTGGAGGGCCGCCCGACCGTCTTATACCTTCTCCCGTGCCTCCTTTTGCCCCAACCCCGAAGCCTCCACGCTGTTCTTCCCTTCCTCGCGCAAGAGATCAACCGAGCACAGCCGCTGAACTCTCGGTCGATCGCCCACCGCCTAGCTCACGTGCGAGCCCCGTCTGATCAGCAAAACCACACCACCGTAGACCCCTCGACCTCCTTGAGCCATCGCCAATTGCGTTCGTGCCCTCTACACCGAGAACATTGAGTTTCCGCGGCGGCCGAACACCCCGGCGTCGACGTGCTCCCGTGGACAGCCTCCTCCAGAAAGTTTCACGACCAAGCGAGGCCACTTTTGGACGCGCAGGAGCTCTGTGCAGCTTCCACCCGAAGCACAAAGCCTGTCTTCGCCTCTGCTCGACGGATTTCAGAAATCTCCTCCGGCCGGTGAAAACTAACCCGCGGGTATGAATCGATGAAATTCTCGAGTTATATTCATTTAGAGCCCTGCAAATTTCGCACATAGAACCTAGACTGGTGTAGCAACCTTTCTTCTTCCCAAAGCCTCGCATGAAACACACTGTGCACGGTGCAATTTCACTTTTTACGACGGCGGCTATGGCGGGAAGGTGCGGGTGCATGGTGAACCCTAGGGTAGAGCCGTTCCCGAGCCCATATGTGGCCATGCCAAGCTTGGCCAACCTCCACCGGTGCTGTAGAACCTTTCTAGGAAGCTTTTGGCGGGCTATAGCATCGGGGCAACGTTGCCGGACTCCCTCAGAGCCGCTGCACCGGTGCAGGGTGGTTTAGGAACCTTGCCGGTCTGGGGAAGTCCCACCATCGTGTTCCTCGGTTTAAAATAGGGCCTGGCAGCGAGTGACAGCTCGGGAGTTGGTCGGAGCGACGAAAACCGGCGAACTCCGGCGAGCCCGGCGGCGCAGAAGCGCGGGGGCGGGAGGTAGACGAAGATGCTACCGGCCCCACGCGTCAGTCGCACGGCAACAGTGGGCCGGATACTCTGTGGCACGGGATCGGCTGTGACAGCGCGGGAAACAATTCTGTAGCCCGTGTGGCACGGTCCCGGTGACTGACACGTGCCCCTGGTCCCACAGTCAGGTTTAAACTTTTCCCGGATTTATTCAAATTCCAGATTTTTCCCCAAACTTTAGAAGAGCATAACTTTTCCTAGGAACCTCCAAATCTAGTGATTCAAATTGGGTTAGATTCAGATTGACAAACTCTATCCAATTATGCAACCCAATTTGTATGAAAGTCTTTATTTAATTCTGGAAAATTCTTTAAAGATTTTCAGCAAAAGAATTTTAGAGGGAGTTTAGTTTATCCAAAAATCCTCAAATTTTGCCAGAATATTCTTTAGGGTGTTATTAGACTCCTGTAAAACTTTCAGCTCATTTGGAGTTGAGTTGATCAGGGTAATTCAGATTGTAAGTTCCTGTATTCAAATGAATACAGAGACATTTCCAGATAATTTCCAAAACTTGTAAATTCAGTTCTGGGAAATTATTAGCTCCAAAACTCCTAGGAAAATTCATGTAGACTCTATGAACTATAATTGAAATTGTGGTTCACTGAGTTTGACATGAACATGGGTGTTACCTCAGAATTAATTCATCTTTGACTAAACACTTAGAGAATTATTCTGAATAAACCACTCCATGAAAAGTGCTAAATTGTGGTCCAGAGGACTTTATTGTGACAAGGAACTCACATGAAAATTCTCAGCTCCATTAGAGCTCTGGACCACCACTGTCATGTGTAACCTCTTAAGGTGATCAACACTTAAGTGGGAAAAGCACTTAACAATTGATCTTAGTTTTTAATCCAAACCCAAACCACTAGCACCAGCGTCATTTTAAATTCTTAAACAATGTTCTAGTTTTAAAACTGTCCTTAGATCTTATTAGCAAAAGCTTTTCAATTAAATACACATGCATTATCATATCATGTAGCATATACGCGAAGAAGGTGAGAAGGACTTGAAGTGAAGATCAAGGAGGGAGGAAAACAAGTGATCAAGCTCCAAGTGATCGTCACTAACTGATTGTAACCTTAGTCACCTGAAAAACAGGCAAACCCCGGTTTGCATTTGAACTGTTTTATAAAGCATTTTCATTTGTAGAGATCATAGCTTTGCATCGTTGATTGCATTAGGTCTAGATGATATTGAAAACCCCACTTGCATGACCAGAAACACCTATGAGAGAAAGGGTAGAATAGCAACTCCTCGAGGGAATTTGGCTCCACTAATGTTAGTAGGAAAGGTCCGGTAGAAGACGAGTAGTTGGAATCTACTCGCGAGTTTAGGACTGGTGTACTTGGAACGGGTCAAATTTAGAGAAGATGAGGAAAGTTCACACATAAGAAATGGAGACCGGGCAGGGAGGTTTAGATGCAGCAGGTTGCAGGCCGTGCATGCATAGCCCTGCCTGTGTCGGTTAAGGCCCGTCCGTGCTTGGCCCTGTTGGACAAGTTTGAGTTGTGTACCGGGCGCATACTGGCTATATGGGACCCAGGAAACCGATGTACCTTGGGAGATCCATAGTGGAACTTTTCCAACTGCCTTAGGCTTTCGGCGTCAGGGTAGCAGGAGGTACCTCGCTTAAGAACATACCACAGCGGGTATGTACCTTGAGGGAGCTTGCATACTCGGGGCAGTTGGACTGCGTCCAATGTGGAAGATCTTGGGAAAGGTGGCCGTGTACAACGTCAGTCGAGGTTGCTGCCGGCAACAAGGAGTACGGGTGTACGTGTCGTGTAGTCCGGGCGTGTACTGATTCGAATCACCGTTGCTCACGGTCATATGAGCATACTTGCCCACTGCGTCTTGACGTAGTAAGAACTGAACTGGCTATTCTTTTGAACTTGATATGGCTGTGCTATAACTTGTATTGCAACCATGATTGAATTAGAGATAGGCTCATTAAACTTTACTTTCACTTTGTGCAAGGAGCATCGCAACAAAGCGTTTCTTGTTTGATTGTGGAGTTGTGATGCTTTTTGGCTCAAGGTCTGCACAATGAGGCTTAAAATCTGAAAGTTAAGGATCAACTTTAGGCGAGTCCTTTATGCAAATCTAGCCAACCCAATTGTAACTGTCGTGCATGTAGAGTTTCTTGTTTAGGAGAGACGGGTCAGACTTGCTGAGCCTATGTGCTCACGCTTGCTATATGAGTGGTTTTGCAGGTTAACAACGATGCTGAAAAGAAGGTTGTCCGGTGAGACTCGGGGACTCCCGAGTCAGGTAACACATGGAGAACCCAGCCGCTGCTGCTTGTCTTCGTGTTGCTAGCGAGAGGAGTCCGCGGGCTGGACTTCATCTCGAGTGATCTTAGTTATTCGACGTGAGTTGATATAGACTTCCGCTGTAGTTACTTGATGTAAAGTATTTACAAAGCAAAACTTGTAAGCTTCCGCTATTGTTTTATGTAATACCTTGTTCCTTGTATGTGTGCTGTTGGTTTCCGCACAACACGGCACCACCCAATGCGATTCTCGGGCGAGTGGCCTGTCTCGGTTGACGGGTCCGTCTCAAGACTATCCTCTTCAGGACTCCATGACGGCACACGATCTGCTCCATGTACAACTCGGCTAATTGTGCAACGTTGTACTTGGCCTTTACAGGGAGAAAATGGGCGGTTTTCGTCAATCGGTCCACGATTACTCAGATGGAGTCATAACCCGACTGAGTACGTGGCAATCCGACGATGAAATCCATACTGATGTCCCCCCACTTCCATTCGGGTACCTTCCAGGGTTGCAACAATCCAACGGGTCTTTGATGTTCGGCCTTCACCCATTGGCATGTGTCGCATAGGGCAACGTATTCGGCTATGTCCCTTTTCATACCATCCCACCAATAACAAGTCTTCAAATCATTGTACATTTTGGTACTTCCGGGATGTATGGAATAGGGTGAATCATGTGCCTCCTTCAATATCATGTCGTGGAGGTGCTTCACGTTAGGCACACAAATCCTTTTTCCTAGCCAAAGCGTACCCTTCTCATCTTCATTGAAATCTTTCTCTATTCCTTGTTGGATTCTTTCCTTGATCTCCTTGATCTCCTCATCCGTTGCTTGGCCATCTCTTATCTCTTGCTCCAATGAATAGTGGATTTCCATCATTTCCATGTTGTTCAAGAATCTGAGGTGTAACCGTTCGAACTCCTTACTTAGTTCGGGTGGTAGCTCCCGAACCGTGAGTTGGTGACATGCTCCCTTTCGGCTCAATGCATCAGCTACTACATTGGCCTTCCCAGGGTGATAGTTGATTCCAACATCATAATCCTTGATAAGTTCCAACCATCGACGTTGCCTCAAATTCATGTCCGCTTGTGTAAATATGTACTTGAGGCTTTTATGATCCGTATAGATCTCACATCGATGACCAAGGATATAATGTCTCCAAATCTTCAATGCATGCACCACTGCTGCTAGTTCCAAGTCATGTGTAAGATAATTAAGCTCGTGCTTCTTTAAATGTTGTGAGGCATAGGCTACCACTTGTCCTTCTTGCATGAGCACACATCTGAGCCCCTGTCTGGATGCATCACAATATATGTCAAAGCTCATGCTTACGTCCGGCAATACCGGAACCGGCGCTGTGGTTAGCCTTTTCTTGAGTTCCTCAAAACTTTCTTGGCATGCTGGCATCCATCGAAAGGCTTTTCCCTTGGTTAGCAACTGCGTCATAGGCTTTGCTATCTTAGAGAAGTCTTTGATGAATCTTCGATAGTATCCCGCCATTCCAAGAAAACTCCGAATATCCCACACATTTTGCGGCTGGTCCCACTTCAGAACATCTCTCACTTTTCCGGGATGATCTGATACCCCTTCTTCGGAGATAATGTGGCCTAGGAACGATATTTCCTTTAGCCAAAATTGACACTTGTTAAGCTTTGCATACAATCGATGCTCACGCATTTTCTGCAAGGTCAATTTCAAATGTTCTTCATGCTCCTCCTCACTTTTTGAATACACCATAATGTCGTCGATGAAAACCACGATGAACTTATCCAAGTACTCCATGAAAACCTTGTTCATGAGTTACATGAAGTATGCGGGTGCATTTGTTAACCCAAAAGACATGACGGTATATTCATACGAACCATACCGTGTTCGAAAGGCATTCTTGGGTATATCGGAGGGCTTAATCTTCAGCTGGAAATATCCTTACCGAAGATCAATCTTGGAGAACACTCGGGCTCCTTTAATTTGGTCGAATAGGTCTTCTATACGGGGCATAGGGTATTTGTTCTTGATTGTCACCTCGTTGAGAGACCTATAGTCCACGCACATCCTTTGGGTTCCATCCTTCTTGTCTACGAAGAGCACAGGAGCTCCCCATGGTGACAAGCTTGGACGTATAAAACCCTTCTCCAACTGCTCTTGAATTTGCTTCTTGAGTTCTACTAGTTCATTGACAGGCATCCTATAGGGTCTCTTTGCTATGGGTGCAGTTCCAGGTACCAAATCAATGGAAACTCAATGTCCTGATCAGGGGGCATACCTGGAAGCTCTTCTAGAAACACGTCCGAGAATTCTTGAATCACTGGAATGCTGTCCAATGTTGCTCCTTCGACGTGGTTCAAGGTTGTCTTCTCAGTGGTTTGTTGGGCTGACTCAAACTCGACACGGGTACCGTGCTCATTTGTCAACTGCACGCTTCTTTCAGCACATTGGATTACCCCGTTGTGCTTACTTAACCAATCCATTCCGAGTACTATGTGAATCCCTTGGGAATCCAAGACAATAAGGTTGGCAAGGAAGTCTACCCCCCTTATTTTAAGGCTTACTTTCGGACATACTATATTAGTCCTCATTTCTCCTACGGGAGAATTAACTAGCATAGCACATTTTAGGTGTGATATGGGTAGATTATGCTTGGCAACATACTTGGATGATATGAAGGAATGTGATGCTCCAGAATCAAATAAGATGGTGGCTGGGTTGGAGTTGGCAAGGAACATACCAATTACGACGTCCTCAGCCTGTTGTGCTTCCTCAACAGAGACATGGTTCACGTTGCCGCAAGCATAGTTCTGCTGTCCCCGGTTTCCTTGATTGTCCCCTCCGTTCAGTCGTGGGTTCTGTTTGGGCACATTGCCTTGCTGTCCAGGGCCTCTCCTCGGGCACTGGTTCGTGAAGTGTCCTATTTCCCCGCATGCAAAGCATGCCCTGTTGCCTACGGCAGCAGGTACGTTGGGGCGGGTGTTTTGAACAGGAGCGCCCATGTTAGGTCGGGGCACAGGAGGCATGGGCACACGAGGTGCTGGTGCAATGGGTCGCTGCTGTGGTGGCTGACTAGGGCGGTGTGCAGGAGTGGTCGATCCATACTGCGGTGCAGCTGGGGTCGTGTACCGAGGTCGTACGTTGCTCCCTTGAGGCTGGTATGGCATCTTCCTCTTGCACTCTCGCTTGATCTCTCGGATCTTGTTTTTGACCACTATGGCCTTGTCAACCAGCTTCTGAAAGCATGCGTAGTCATTGTTCAGGAGCTGAACCTGGATCTCATTGTTCAACCCTCTCATGAACAGGTATTGCTTCCTCTGGTCTGAGTTGACATCTTCGGGGGCATACCGGGACAATTGTGTGAACTTGTTGAGATACTCATTCACACTTCTCTGTCCTTGGCGGAGACCTTCAAACTCCTGTCTCTTGAGCATCATTACACCAGCAGGGATGTAATGAGATCGAACACTTTCCTTGAACTCAGTCCAAGTGATTGCTTCCTGGTCGACATGAGCGTTGCATAGGGCATCCCACCACTCAGCGGCAGCTCCCATGAGTTGGTGCGACGCAAAGAGAACCTTCTCTCGGTCATTGCACTGCACTATGGCAAGCTTCTTTTCCATGGATTTCAACCAGTCGTCGGCCTCCATGGGGTCATTGGCTTGAGAAAAGGTGGGTGGTCGAGTCCTCATGAGCTCTCCCAACCTGTTATGAGCCGGCGGGGGTGGTGGCGGTGGTGCCGGAACAGGGTTGTTGTTGTTGGCCTGCAATTGACGCAAAGTTTGGATCATAGTTTGCATAAGTTGATTCTGCATGGCCATCAACCGTTTCAGGTGGTTCTCGCCAGCTCCAGGGTTAATAGGAACTTCCTCGTGACCATCCTCTTGGTTGTCACGAACGTTCCTTCGGCCGGCGTTTCGTCTCACCATTTGTGAGAGAGATCGAAGTAGAATAGAAAGTTAGAAAGTTTAGGTAGATTCCCTCAACTATATGCATCAAGGTGAGTTGGACTATATATATATTAGCCCGTATGAGGATGTGAACAAGTGCCGAATCATCTCACACCTCTTTCTACTTATGTGTGGATATGGACAATGTTTTGAGACGTCCCACAACTCATACTAAGCACACAATCTCAAACAATCATTACAAGGGCTCACACAACTCCTATTCAAGGCAGGTTTCCTATGTCAAGGTAGTTTCAAGGCCAATCTAAGCATCCTAGGTTGCTCCCTATGGTTAGTGTGGCTTAGCTACCAATCTGTGTCTGATACTAATCTGTAATTGTATCTAGGTGTGTAATCTAACCCTATCTGTGGCTTTTGATACCAATCTGTGGTTCCTATTGGAGCGTGTAACCCATTGTCAACAGTGGCTCTGATACCAATCTGTGACGCCCTCAATTATGTGGAAAACCACGGAACCGAGAACTAATGAATATGTGTGCCCAGGATGTTCATCACACATACACATATGTTCCACAAACTGAATCAGATTATATATTACCACGAATAACAGAGTTTATTACAATATCTCATGAGTCTTGGACTCATGCTCACAGCGGAAGTCTTATTTCTATGCAGCGGAAGTCTTTATTCTAATGCGGAAGCAAATCTAAGCAGCAATGGCTCCATCTCTATTCCATTCCCACAGGCAAGGTTGAGAACAGATCACACGCCTAGTGCTCCATTTGTTCTTCATAGTAATCTTCTCCTGCTGCTGATGATGAAATAATAATGCAAGTTTGAGTACAATGATGTACTCAGCAAGTGCGGGAAAATATGGTATGTAGCTCATAACAAGGTAGGTATAAATAGGCTCATTGCGGAAAGCAAAGTTATTTATCAAACCATGGTAAAACAGCGACTCATCTTTAAATGAATGTAATCCCAACATGTATTAAAATACCAATCATACCTCCATTATGTTCACAACCAGTCATCAATCAACCTCATTCTCGCTCACGAATACCTCCTCGTATTCGCTACCATCTCACGAATACCATTCTGTATTCGCTACCATTTCATCTCATAAAACAACTTTGTCTCCCACCGAGACCAACCTTGTTACCGTGACTCAACAGTCATGCAACCATCTTATCACCCGGACTCAACAGACTCAAAACCAAACCATAACCAAACCATCCAAAACCATAACCAATAACTATCCCAATGACCACATCCAATAACCATCCCAATAACCATCCCAAGTAATCGTGGCAGTTGTCCAGGCGCTCGTGACCATAAGCTCGGCTATCATGATAGTTTTAAGAATCCTACAGAGTTTGCACCTTTTTACCCACAAGTTTGTGATTTCGTCACCCGTCGGCGACTGCAGAACCTCCATTATACCAGTACACAACCGTCGGTGTATGGCCAAGAGATCACAAAACAGCCTTTACAAAGGGGCTACTAGATGTATGGACTCACTAAGGTTTCGCCGGCAGGCTAGAATCTCCAATTCTCCCACCCACGGGCTCCCTCTTGTGCCATGCAGTTCCCAGGGCAGTCCTCACTCGACTCCCATTCCCCGCGCCTTCCACAGTCCATAACAATCTAGCAATTTACCTAATTACTCAGCTAAGCCGCACCCATACTTGGCCTTGTGGTGGCACTGTTATCTTGGCATGTGCATGCATGAACCGGTCCTTAGATCTACGGCAAGTAAACCACCATCTCATGCTACCTCATTCACAAACCCAGTCTTGCCTAGAGATCTCCCTCTGATCCATGTCCATTAACAACATCAGTTTCTTATTGTCATTACGAGTGCAGTTAGCTAGACACATCTATCTCGCTTCCCAATCCCATGGACTCAGCGAAGCATAAAAGTAAAATCCATACCCGACTCATAGACTTCCCAGGCGACAAGGGTGGTTTAACCAAAACTTGTAAAACTCCTATAAAAGGGTTTCCCAACATGTTTGACTCAGCACACACACCTTTTCGCAAAACAAAACAGTTTTTCCCAAAACATAGGATCAATATGGTCAAGGAGCACTTGCCTTGTTCTTGCGGTTCCAGTTGCTCTTGGATCTAGAAACCTTGTTGTTGCAGCTCGTCGTAGACAGCTCCCGGAGCTTGTCCTTCTATACGCAACGCCCATACAAGATTCATAACAATCAATACTATGAACAAATTTTAAACTAGATGCGATGATGCGTATGCATGCTATCCTATAATGCAGTTTAGTTTTATTAGGTTGGTTTGTACGGGTTCTTGCATGGCTTGCATGGTTTTATGATGAATAGAGGTTTTCGGATCAGATGTGTACGTGGCGATGACCTTGTCTTAAGATCAACCCGATCAACTAGTGATCTGTCCACGAGAAAGCTTCTGTTCAAAAGGAATCGAAGAACAGACGCAAAGAAAACGCAACGATGTCGTAAGGTGGTATTGGAGACCTACCTTACGTTCTTCTCGGTCTCAGGTCCTTCTCAGATCGTTGGGCTCTCTTCCAGCGATCTCCCTTGCTGAACTCCGGGGATGGCTTTCTCGGCGAGTTGAGGCTAGGGCTTTAAGTCATCGGCTTAGGAGTTGGAAAAGAAGTTCGTGGTTTCGGCCAGAGGTTCTGGGTTCTATTTATAATCGGGAGAAGAAGAGTACTATTCTGATTGGATTCCGAATAAGAGTCCTATTCAGATCTTCGTTGAATCCTAATGTCTTATCTTTAGTTGATTTGGTGCGGTAACATTGTTGAATTTAGGTCGGTTTCTTCTCCGCACTGATATTTCTATGCGTACAGAATCCAAAACCACTCCAGAACTCGTTACCTCCTCGGTGATGAGCTCCGGAAGCTCCACGTGTCCATCGGGGCCTGGTCTCTCCTTTTCTGCAGAGACGAGCTCCGGTTGTGCCACGTGTCAAGCGAGTAAGACCTCCCTCTCCTTTGGAGGTGAGCTCCGCGTGCGCCACGTATCCTGGCGGTCGGGACCTCCTCTCTTATTCGGAGGTGGCTCCGCACACGCCACGTGTCTGTGCCGGACCTTTCCTCTCTCCGGACGTAGCTCCAGCGCCAGACTTCCTTTCCTCTCAGAGACGAGCTCCGAGGTTAACACGTGTCCAACAGTGATGGACCTCCCGGAGATAAGCTTCGGTGGCGACACGTGTCCGATAGAACCGGACCTCTCGGAGGTGAGCTCCGAGATCGACACGTATCCCGCGCGACTGATCCTCTGATTTCCACGGTGACTAGCTCCAAAGGTGACATGTGTCCTGCGGAAATACCTTTGCTTCTTCCGCAGAGGCTAGCTCCGGGGGCAACACGTGTCCCACAGGGTCGGACCTCTCCCCCTTTGCAGAGATGAGCCCCGAGCCTGCCACGTAGCCAGTTTAGCGGCGGACCTCTCCCCACTTTGCAGGGACGAGCTCCGAACACGCCACGTGGCCAGCGGGCCGCGGTGAGTTGTCTTCGACGCTCTCGGTGAACTGGATTTGGCTCTTATTGGCTACCTTCTGATATTTTTCTTTGTTCTTACTTCCTTTAAAATGTTTCCTCTTCATGAAACATGAATATATGCAGAAACCAGAATTGAGGGCGTCACAGGATGATCCATACTGTGGTGCAGCTGGGGGCATGTACCGAGGGCGTACGTTGCTCCCTTGTGGCTGGTGTGGCATCTTCCTTTTGCCCTCTTGCTCGATCTCTCGGATCTTGCTCTCAACCACTATGGATTTGTCAACTTGCTTCTGGAAGCTCGCATAGTCATTATTGAGGAGCTGAACCTGGATCTCATTGTTCAACCCTCTCATGAACAAGTACTGCTTCCATTGGTCTGAGTTGACATCTTCAGGGGCATACCATGACAATTGCGTGAACTTGTTGAGGTACTCATTCACTCTCTTCTTTCCTTGACGGAGACCCTCAAACTCTTGTCTTTTGAGCATCATTACTCCAGCAGGGATGTAATGAGAGCGGAAACTCTCCTTGAACTCAGTTCAAGTAATAGTCTTCGGGTCGACAAGAGCGTTGCATAGAGCATCCCACTAGTCAGCGGCTGCTCCCATGAGTTGGTGCGATGCGAAGAGAACCTTCTCTTGGTCATTGCACTGAACTATGGCAAGCTTCTTCTCCATGGACTTCAACCAGTCGTCAGCCTCCATGGGATCATTAGCATGTGCAAAAGTGGGTGGTCGAGTTCTCATGAACTCTCCCAATCAGTTATGAGCCGGCGGTGGTGGCGGTGGTGGTGGCGTGGGTGCAGGAACGGGGTTATTGTTGTTGGCTTGCAGCTGACCCAAAGTTTGGATCATGGTTTGCATGAGCTGATTCTGCATGGCCATCAACTGTTCCAGGTTGTTTGCACCAGCCCCAGGATTGTCATTCTCAGGAACCTCAACGTGGTCATTCTCTTGGTTACCACGGACGTTCCTCCCTTGACAGCCGGCGTTTCCTCTCACCATTTGTGAGAGAGAGTTGAGTAGAATAAAGGTTAGAAGTTTAGAGTGATCCCTCCCAACTATATGCATCAAGGTGGATGGATTATATATCATCCTATATGAGGATGTTAACATGTCCCGAAGCATCTCACATCTCTCTACTATGTGTGGATATGGACAACGCTGAAACGTCCCACAACTCACACTAAGCACTAAAGCACAACAATCATCACAAAAGTTCAGCACACAACTCCTATTCAAGGCTTACTCAATGGGGTCCTATGTGGTATGGGGTGATACCAATTTATGACCAATCTGTGACTTTCAATCTATGACTTTGTCCTATGGTCAATGGGGTTCTAATGCCAATCTATGCATTTTACCTAGTCTTGCATCCTATGTCTAGCGTGGCTCCTAATTCCAGTTTGTGACTAAGCTTGCGTCCTACGGTCAACCGTGGTATTGCTACCAATCTGGGATCAATCTAGGTTCGAGACCTACAGTCAACCGTGGTAGCTTGATACCAATCTGTGAATTGTACGAA
The DNA here is from genome assembly GCA_030760725.1 of Neostapfia colusana. Classification (NCBI taxonomy): domain Eukaryota; kingdom Viridiplantae; phylum Streptophyta; class Magnoliopsida; order Poales; family Poaceae; genus Neostapfia; species Neostapfia colusana. Next base: position 103,301,988 of record JASWHV010000007.1, read on the forward strand.
TCTATGACCTTATCTAGACATGTGACCTACAGTCAACCGTGGTATCTATACCAATCTATGACTAGGCATGGCAGCTCTAATATCAATATGTGATTTCTATCTAGGCGTGTGACCTACGATCAACCCGTGGCTCTGATACCAATATGTGACACCCCTGTTCTCAGAGAGAACCTCTCGGAACTGAGACTGATGCGTATGTGTGCCCAGGATGTTCATCACACATACACATATAATCCACAAACTGAATTTTAGAATAATACCACGAATAAAAGGGTTTATTACAATGTCTCATGAGTATTAGACTCATTCTAGCAGCGGAAGTCTTATTCTAGCAGCGGAAGTCTTATTCTAGCAGCGGAAGTCTTTATTCTAGCAGCGGAAGTCTTATTCTAGCAGTGGAAGTCTTCTAAACTATTGCGGAAGCAACTAAGCAGCAGCAGCGGCTCCATCTCTACTCCATAGGCAAGGTTGAGGATAGATCATACGCCTAATACTCCACTTGGTCTTCATAGTACTCCCCTGCTGTTGCTGATGATGAAGTAATAATGCAAGTTTGAGTACATGATTTACTCAGCAAGTGCGGGAAAATATGATATGTAGCTCACAGCAAGGTAGTTATAAAAAGGCTCATTGCAGAAAGCAAAGTTTATTTCACTAAACTGGATAAAAACAGCAACTAGCTTTAAATGAATGTAATCCCAACATGTATCTAAACATCAACATACCTCCATCATGATTCACCACTTTTCCTGTCTCAACAAGACATTTATCTTGCTCAACCTTTCACATGCTCATGAATACCATCTTGTATTCACTACCGTCTCATCTCATATTCAATTTCGTCTCGTACCGAGACCAATGCTCATTGCCATGACTCAACAGTCGTGCAACCAATCTCATTACCCGAACTCAACAATCCTGAAACAATTTTCATTACCAGGACTCAATAGTCCCGAAACCAATTCCAAAGACCAAACCAATTACCAACCAATTACCATCCCAATAACCATCCCATCTAATTATGTGAGTTGTCCAGGCGCTTGTGACCGTAAGCTCGGCTATCATGATAGTTTTACACTCTGCAGAGGTGGCACCACTTTACCCACTAGTTTGTGATTTCATCACCCGTCGGCGACTGCAGAACCTCCATTATACCAGTACACAACCGTCGGTGTATGGCTAAGAGATCACAAAATAGCCTTTACAAAGGGGGCTACTAGATCTATGGACTCACTAAGGTTTCACCAGCAGGCTAGAATCTCCAATTCTCACACCCACGGGCCCCTCTTGTGCCATGCAGTTCCCATGGCAGTCGTCACTCGACTCCCATTCCCTGCGCCTTCCACGGTCCATAACAATTTAGCAACTTATCTAATTAGTCAGCTAAGACGCACCCATATTTGGCCTTGTGGTGGCACTGTTATCCTGGCATGGCTGGCATGAACTGGTCCTTAGATCTACGGTAAGTAAACCACCATCTCGTTCTACCTCATCCATAAACCAAGCTTGCCTAGATCTCCCTCCGATTCATGTTCATCAAGTTTTCATTATCATTACGAGTGCAGTGGCTAGACACTTCTATCTCACTTCCCAAAATCCCGTGGACTCAGCGAAGCAAAAAGTAAAAATGACCATACTCGACTCATCAGCTGTCCCGGCGACAAGGGTGGTTAACAAAACTAGTAAACTCCTATGAAAGTGTTTCCCATCAAGTTGACTCAAGCAAACACACGTTTTCGCAAACAAAACAGTTTAAAAAATATGGGATCAATATGGTCAAGGGGCACTTGCCTTGTTTTTGTGGCTTTTGTTTCTCTGGGATCTCGAAGTCTTGGTGCTGAAGTCCTTCGTAGGTAGCTCCCTGAGCTTGTCCTTCTACTCACGATCACACATATACAAGGTTCACAGCAATCAATTATCATGCACAAACTTAATGAAGATGCGATGATGCATATGCATGCTAATCCTATGATGTAGTTTTTATTAGATCGGTTTGTATGTGTTCTTGCATGTTTTTGCATGGGTTTTACGATGAACAAAGGCGTAAAGATCAAATGTGGACATGGCGATGATCTTGGACTCAAGATCAAACCGATCAACACGTGATCTGTCCACAAAAAATCATCTGTTCGAAGGGGTCAAAGAACAGATGCAAAGAAAACGCGATGATGTCGTAAGGTGGTATTGGAAACTTACCTTGCTTCCTTCGGGTCCTCTCTCCTAGCAAGAAAAGATCGTCGGGGCTCTCTTCCGGCGGCGGCGATCGTGTCTGGGCTCATCGACGGTCTCACCGGGGGTCAAACTCTGGCGAAGAGGTTTAGCTCGACAAGTTTGGGGCTAGGGCTTTTAAGTTGTCGGCTTAGAAAAGATGTTACGACCAAGGGGGTTGTTTCGGGTTCTATTTATAATCGGGAAAAGAAGAGTCCTACTCTGATCGGAATTCGAATAAGAGTCCTATTCAAATTGTTTTTGAATCTTAATAACTTATCTTCAATTGATTTGGTGCGGTAGCAATGTGGAATTCGTGTCGGTTTCCTTCCGTGTCGTTATTCCCGTGTGTACAGAAGCAAAAACCGCTTTAGATCTCGTCACCTTCGTGGTGATGAGCTCCGGAGGCTCCACGTGTCCTGCAGGGGCCTGGGCTTCCCTTTTCCGCAGAGGCAGGCTCCAGTTGTGCCGCGTGTCAGGCGGGCGAGACCTCCCTCTCCCTTAGAGGCGAGCTCCGCGTGCTCCACGCGTCTGGTGGGCGGGACCTTCCTCTCTCCAGAGGCGAGCTCCGCGTGCGCCACGTGTCTGGTGGCTCGGGGTCTCCACTCTCAACAGAGGCGAGTTCCGCGTACGCCATGTGTTAGTACCGGACCTACCCTCTCTTCGGAGGTGAGCTCCGAGGGTGCCACGTGTCAGAGCCGGACCTCCCCTCCCTTCAGAGGTGGGCTCCGAGAATGCCACGTGTCAAGTAGCATCGATCTTCCTTACTGCTCAGAGGCGAGCTCCGAGGTCGACACGCGTCCAACAGTGACGGACCTCCAGGAGATGAGCTCCGGAGGTAACACGTGTCCGGTAGTGTCGGACCTCCCGGAGGTGAGCCCTGGAGATGACACGTGTCCAATAGGACCGGACCTCTCGGAGGTTAGCTTTGAGAGCGACACGTGTCCTGCGCGGCTGGTCCTCTCTCTTCTGTAGTGACTAGCTCCGGGGACAACACATGTCCTGCGGGCTGACCTCACTCCTCCGCAGAGGCTAGCTCCGGGGGCAACACGTGTCCCACGGGGTCGGACCTGGGCCCCTACCACAGGGACGAGCCCCGATCGTGCCACGTAGCCAATTAGCAGCAGACCTCTCCCCCTTTTGCGGGGATGAGTTCTGAAGGCGCCACGTGGCCAGCGGACCGCGGGAGTTGTCTTCGGTGCTCTCGGTGAACTGGAATTTGCTCTTTTTGGCTATCTTTGTGATTCTTTTTCTATTCCTACTTCTTTTAAAATGCTTTTCTCTATATAAAATATGAATTCATGCAGAAATCGAAATTGAGGGTGTCACATGATCCCATATTTTGGAAAACTGTTTTGTTTGCAAAAACTGTGTATGCTTGAGTCAAACATGATGGGAAACCCTTTTATAGGAGTTTACTAGTTTTGTTAACCACCCTTGTCGCAAGGGAAAGTTGATGAGTTGGGTATGGTTGTTTTTGCTTTTTCCTTCGCTAATCTACGGGATATGGGAAGCGATAGAATGTGTCTAGCTAACTGCACTCATATGAGTAATGATAATGAGAACTTGATGTTAATGAACATGAATCGAAGGGAGATCGAGGCAAGTTTGGTATTGTGGAAGTGGTAGAATGATATGGTGGTTACTTGCCGTAGATCTAAGAACCGGTTCATGCGAGCCATGCCAGGAATACAGTGCCACCACAAGGCCAAATATGGGTGCGGCTTAGCTGACTAATTAGGTAAGTTGCTAGATTGTTATGGACCGTGGAAGGCGCGGGGAATGGGATTTGTGAGAGGATTTCCCTGGGAACTGCATGGCACAAGAGGGGCCCGTAGGTGGGAGAATCAAAGATTCGAGCCTGCTGGTGAAACCTTAGTGAGTCCATACATCTAGTAGCCCCTTTGTAAAGGCTATTTTGTGATCTCTTGACCATACACCGACGGTTGTGTACTGGTATAATGGAGGTTCTGCAGTCGCCGACGGGTGATAAAATCACAAACTTGTGGGTAAAGTGGTGCCACCTCTGCAAAGTGTAAAACTATCATGATAGCCGTGCTTCCGGTCACAAGCGCCTGGACAACCCACATGATTAGATGGGATGGTTATTGGGATGGTATTTGGTTTGGTGATGGTTTGGTCTTTGGATTTGGTTTTCGGGACTATTGAGTCCGGGTAATGAGATTGGTTGCATAACTGTTGAGTCATGGCAATGAGATTTGATCTCGGATATGAGATGGAATTGAATATGAGATGAGATGGTAGTGAATACGAGATGGTATTCATGAGCATGTGAAAAGTTGAGAAAGATAAATGTTCGGATGAGATATGAAAAGTGGTGAATCATGATGGAGGTATGTTGATGTTTAAATACATGTTGGGATTACATTCACTTAAAGCTAGTTGCTGTTTTTATCATGATTTTTGAAATAAACTTTGCTTTTATGCAATGAGCCTTTTTATACCTACCTTGTTGTAAGCTACATGTCATACTTTCGGCACTTGCTGAGTACGTCATGTACTCACCCTTGCATTATCATACATCATCAGTAACAGGAGAGGAGTACTATGAAGACCACGTGGAGTATTAGGCGTGTAATCTACCGTCAACCTTCCCTGTGGAGTAGAGATGGAGCCGCTGCTGCTGCTTAGTTTGCTTCCGCTATAGTTTAGAAGACTTCCGCTGCTAGAATAAGACTTCCGCTGCTAAGATAAGACTTACGCTGCAATAATGATTCATGTAATAAAGTAATTGAATCTATTCATTCGTGGTTATATATATTCTGAATTCAGTTTGTGGATTATATGTGTATGTGTGATGAACATCCTGGGCACACATACGCATCAGTCCAGGTTTTGTGGTTTTTCCACAGAACCGGGGCGTCACACTGCACCTTGAAACATGGGCGTAGATGGGATAGGAGCTTGCCGTATGCTGAGTTCTCATACAATAACAGCTACCAAGCCAGCTTGAAGATGTCACCTTTCGAAGCATTGTATGGTAGACGGTGTAGAACGCCGCTGTTCTGGAATGAGACCGGAGAGAACCAAGTGTTTGGACCCGAAGTGCTGCAAAACGCTGAGAAGCAAGTCCAAACAATACGTGAGAACTTGAAGGCTGCTCAGTCACGACAAAAAGGTTATGCGGACAATAGGCGAAGAAAGTTGACCTTTGAAGTAGGAGACTTCGTGTACCCTAAGGTATCGCCTATACGTGGCCAACGACGTTTCAACGTCAAAGGCAAGTTAGCACCTCGCTACATCGGGCCATTTAAGATTTTGGGCAAGCGAGGAGAGGTAGCTTATCAACCAGAGCTCCCAACGCACCTCTCCGACGTGCATGACGTGTTTCACGTATCCCAACTCAAAAAGTGCTTGAGAGTTCCAGAAGAACAAGTACCAATGGATGAGATCGAGCTTCAAGAGGATCTGACCTACGTAGAGCACCCTGTCCAAATTTTGGACGTGAAGGAAAGGGTCACGCGGAACAAAGTGATCCATTGATGCAAGGTACAATAGAACCATCATACGGAAACCGAAGCTACATGGGAGCATGAGGAAGACCTCAAGGCAGAATTCCCTCATCTATTCTCCACTCTATTGAATCTCGAGGGCGAGATTCAGTTTAAGGGGGGTAGGTTTGTAATACCCTCAATTTTATATTCCTGCATTGCATATAGAGAAACATTTTAAAAGAAGTAGAAACAGAGAAAGAATCAGAAAGATAGCCGAAAAGAGCCAATTCCAGTTCGCCGAGGAGTGCTGTAGACACTTCCAGCGGCCCGCTGGCCACGTGGCGCCTTCGGAGCTCATCCTGGCGGGAGGGGTGAGGTCCGGCACTGCTGGCCACGTGGCAGGCTTGGAGCTAGCCTCTATGGAAGGGGCGATGTCCGACCCGCTGAACACGTGTTGCCTCCGGTGCTTGTCTCTGCGGAGAAGCGAGGTCAAGCCCGCAGGACACGTGTCCCCACCAGAGCTAGTCGCTGCGGAAAAGCAAGGCCCAACACCGTGGGACACGTGTCGCTCTCAGAGCTCGCCCTGCGGAGGGAGTGAGGTCTGGTCCTACTGGACACGTGTCGTCCTCGGAGCTCACCTCCGAGGAGAAGACACTGCGGGACACGTGTCACCCTCGGGGCTCGCCTCCGAGAGGTCTGACCCCGCTGGACACGTGTCGACCTCGGAGCTCGCCTCCGAGGAGAAGGGAGGTCCGACACTGATGGACACGTGTCAACCTCGGAGTTCGCCTCCAAAGAGAGGGGAGGTCCGGCACTGACACGTGGCGCACGCGGAGCTCGCCTCTGAGGGAGAGGGGAGGTCCCGCCCGCCAAGACACGCGGCACAACCGGAGCTCGCCTCTGAGGAAAAAGGGAAGCCCGCCCCCCGCTGGACACGTGGAGCCTCCGGAGCTTATCCCTGTGGAAGGACGAGATACTTAAGCGGTTTTCCCCTGTACGCGAGTACCCGGTACTGAGGAAACCGACACGAATTCTTCCACGTTGAATACTGCAACCAAATCGATTATAGATAAGTTGTTAAGATCTAAAACACATTGAATAGGACTCTTATTTGAAATCCAATCGGAGTAGGACTCTTCTTTTTCCGGTTATAAATAGAACCCGGAACACCCCTTGGTCGTAACACCTTTCCAAGCCGACAACTTAGAGGCCCTAACTCCCAACTCGCTGAGCTAACCCCCTTCGCTAGAGTTCAGTCGCCGGTGAGCACCGCCGACGAGCCCCGTCATGCTCGCCATTGCCGGAAGAGAGCCGACGATCTGTCTTGCTAGGAGGAAGGCCCTGACACCAAGGAGAAGTGAGGTAGGTCTTTGTTACCACCTTACGACATCATCGCGGTTTTCTTCGCATCTGTTTCTTCAATCCCTTCAAACAGAAGCTTTTTCGTGTGGACAGATCACGTGTTGATCGGTTTGATCTAGATCTTGAGACAAGATCATCACCACGTCCACATTTGATCCTTACATTCTTGTTCATCGTAAAATCCCATGCAAACTCCCTTAAAACATGCAAGAACACGTACAAACTGAATTAATGAAACTGCACCATAGGATTAACATGCATATGCACCATTGCATCTTGAGTAAAGTTTGTGCATGATGCTTCATTGCTGTGAATCTTGTATGTGCGTGATCATGAGTAGAAGGACAAGCTCAGGGAGCTACCTACGAAGGACTACAGCACCAAGATTTCGAGACGCCTGAGCAACAAAAGCAACAGGAACAAGGAAAGTGCCCCTTGACCATATTGATCCCATGTTTTGGAAACTGTTTTGTTTGTGAAAATGTGTATGGTTGAGTTAACTTGATGGGAAACCCTTTTTAGGAGTTTACTAGTTTTGTTAACCATCCTTGTCGCCGGGAAAGTTGATGAGTCGGGTATGGTCGTTTTTGCTTTGTGCTTCGCTAATCTATGGGATATGGGAAGCGAGATAGGACATGTCTAGCTACTGCACTCATATGAATAATGTTAATGAGAACTTGATGATGATAATGAACATGAATTGGGGGAGATCTAGGCAAGCTTGGTTCATCGATGTGGTAGAATGAGATGGTGGTTTACTTGCCGTAGATCTAAGGACCGGTTCATGCCAGCACATGCCAGGAAAACAGTGCCACCACAAGGCCAAATATGGGTGCGGCTTAGCTGACTAATTAGGTAAGTTGCTAGATTGTTATGGACCGTGGAAGGCGCAGGGAATGGGAGTCGAGAGAGGACTGCCCTGGGAACTGCATGGCACAAGAGGGGGCCCGTAGGTGGGAAAATGGTGATTCGAGCCTGCTGGTGAAACCTTAGTGAGTCCATACATCTAGTAGCCACTTTGTAAAGGCTATTTTGTGATCTCTTGCCATACACCGACGGCTGTGTACTGGTATAATGGAGGTTCTACAGTCGCCGACGGTTGATGAAATCACGAACTTGTGAGTAAAGTGGTGCAACCTCTTAAGAGTGTAAAACTATCATGATAGTCGTGCTTTCGGTCACAAGCGCCTGGCCAACTCACATGATTAGATGGGATGGTTATTGGGATGGTTATTGGTTTGGTTATGGTATTGGTCATTGGAAATTGGTGTCGGGACTGTTGAGTCTTGGTAATAAGATTGGTTTCAGGTTTGTTGAGTCATGATAATGAGTTTTGGTCTCGGTTATGAGATGGATATGAATATGAGATGGTTATTATGAGCATGAGATGATGTTGAGAAAGATTAATGGCTGGATGAGACGTGATAAGTGGTAAAATATGATGGAGGTAAGTTACTATTTTAATTGGATAAATGTTGGGATCAAAGTCACTTAAAGATAGTTGCTGTTTTTATTATGTTTGTGAAATAAATTTGCTTTCTTCAATGAGCCTTTTTATTCCTACCTTGTTGCAAGCTACATATCATATTTTCCCGCACTTGCTGAGTACGTCATGTACTCAACCTTGCATTATTACCTAATTATCAGAAACAGGAGAAGAGTACTTCGAAGATCATGTGGAGTACTAGGCGTTCGAACTACCGTCAACTTGCGTGTGGAGTTGGAGATGGAGCCGCTGCCATGTTTAGTTTGCTTCCGCAATCGTTTAGAGACTTCCGTTGCTAGAATAAGTTAGAGACTTCCGCTGCAAGAATAAGCTAGAGATTGATGTAATAAAGCACTTAAACCCTATTAAATGTGGTTATATTCTGAATTCAGTTTGTGGATTACATGTGTATGTGTGATGAACATCCTGGGCACACATATGCATTATCTGGGTTCCGTGTTTTACGGGACCGGGCATCACAATGACCAAGTAATTCAGCAACATTTTCTCAACATAATTCACCACTTATCAAGTCTCATTCAGCCATTAATCTTTCTCAAGTTCATCTCATACTCATAAATATTCATAACCATCTCATATTCACATAACCGAAGCCAAACTCATTTTCATGACCCAGATCAGTTCCAAAACCAATCCCAATGACCATACCATAACCATACTGAATATCCATCCCATGTGTTCCCTCTAATCATGTTAGTTGGCCAGGTGCTTGTGACCGGAAACACGGCTATCATGATAGTTTTACACTCTGCAGAGGTGGCACCACTTTACCCACAAGTTCGTGATTTTGTCACCCGTCGGCGTCTGCAGAACCTCCATTATACCAGTACACAACCGTCAGTGTATGGCCAAGAGATCACAAAATAGCCTTTACAAAGGGGCTACTAGATGTATGGAATCATTGAGGTTTCATCGGCAGGATCGAATCACCATTCTCCCACCCACGGGCCCCCTCTTGTGCCATGCAGTTCCCAGGGCAGTCCTCCTCGACTCCCATTCCCCACGCCATCCACGGTCCATAACAAGCTAGCAACACACCTAATTAGTCAGCTAAGCCACACCCATATTTGGCCTTGTGGTGGCACTGTTTTCTTGGCATGTGCTGGCATGAAGCGGTCCTTAGATCTACGGCAGGTAAACCATCATCTCATTCAGCAACATCCGCAAACCAAGCTTGCCTAGATCTCCCTGATTCCATGCTCATTAACATCATCAAGTTCTCATCATCATTATTCATATGAGTGCAGTAGCTAGACATGTTTTATTTCAGCTTCCCGTATCCCGTAAGTTAAGCGAAGCAAAAAGAAAAAAGACCATACCCGACTCATCAACTTCCCCGGTGACAAGGATGGTTAACAAAACTAGTAAACTCCTATAAAAGGTTGTCCCATCAAGTTGACTCAAGCATATGAGTTTTGCAAAAAAAAGTTTCAAAAACATGGGATCAATATGGTCAAGGGGCACTTGCCTTGCTCCCGTGGCTCTTGTTGTTCGAGCGTCTCGAAGTCTTGGTGCTGTAGATACTCATAGATGGCTTCTTGAGCTTGTCCTTCTACTCACGACCACGCACATACAAAATTTACAGCAATCAAACATTATGCAAAAACTTTACTCAAGATGCAATGGGGTAGATGAATGCAAATCCTATGGTGCTGTTTTATTAAACCAGTTTGTACGTGTTCTTGCATGTTTTAACGGGCTTTCATGGGGTTTTATGATGAACAAGGGTGTAGGGATCAAGTGTGGACGTGGTGATGATCTTGACTCAAGATCTAGATCAATTCCACCATCAAAAATCGATCAAAACACGATCTGTCCATACGTAAAAGTTTCTGCTCGAAGGGGGCAAAGAAAATGGATGCGTAGAAACAGCGGCGACGTTGTAAGATGGGTAATGGGGACCTACCTCACTTCCTTTTGGTGGCAGGGCCTTCCTCCTAGCAATGGCAGCAGTGGGAAATTTTTTCTATGGAAATTTTGGTAGGACAGATCGTCGGGCTTCTTCTCCGGTCACGGCGGGGCTCGACGGGGCTCGACTGCGGCCAAATTCCGGCAAGGGGGGGGGGGGACTTGGCGACTTGGCTGCAAGGAAGGGGGCTTGGAAGCAGGGGGGGACTACCAAAAGAGAGAGGGGTTGGCCAAGGGGGTGGGGGTTATATTTATAAGGGCGAAAAGGAGAGTCATACTCCAATTGGAGGTCAAATAAGAGTCTATTCAATTTTTTTGGATCTTAACAAACTTATCTCTTTTGGTGCGGCAGACTTGGGCATTTTATCCCCAAAATATGGGGAAAATTCCCTTTTTGGGAATTGGCAAATTCAGAAATTTTGGGGGAAATTTGGGGAAATTTGGAAATGGCTCATTTCAGCTATCTTTTTCCCATTCCTCACCATTTCTATGTCACTTGCTCCATTTCTACAATCCCCTCTCCATTTCTATGTCCCATTCTCCATTTCTACATTACCCTCTCCATTTCAATTTCCCATTCTGCATTTCTACATTCCCCTCTCCATTTCTATGTCCCATTCTCCATTTCTACATTGCCCTTCTCCATTTCTGTGCCCCATTCTCCATTTCTGTATTCACTTCTCCATTTCTGTGGTTTTTCCTTCATTTCTATGGTTCCTTCCTCCATTTCTATGGTTCTTTCTCAATTTCTATTGTTCCTTCCTCCATTTCTATGGTTCTTTCTCCATTTCTAAGTTTTTTCTCCATTTCTATAGTTCTTTCTCCATTTCTAAGGTTCTTTCTCCATTTCTAGTTCTTTTACAATGCTTCTCTACATGAAAAGTGTATGCAGTGCATGGAAATGAATTTGAGTGTGTTACCAACCTACCACCCTTAAACTGGATCTCGCCCTAGAGATTCGATAGAGTGGAGAATAGATGAGGGAATTCTGCCTTGAGATCTTCCTCACGCTCCCATGTAGTTTCAGCTTCCGTGTGATGGCTCCACTGTACCTTGAACCAACGGATCACTTTATTTCTCGTGACCCATTCCTTCACGTCCAAACTTTTAACGGGGTGCTCCGCGTATGTCAGATCCTCTTGAAGCTCGAGCTCATCCATCAGTACTTGGTCTTCCGGTACTCTTAAGCACTTCTTGAGTTGGGATACGTGAAATACGTCGTGCACGTCGGAGAGGTGCATTGGCAGCTCTAGATGATAGGCTAATTCTTCTCGCTCGCCCAAAACCTTGAATAGCCCGATGTAGCGAGGTGCTAACTTTCCTTTGACGTTGAACCGCCGTTGGCCTCGGATAGGTGATACTTTAAGATACACGAAGTCTCCCACTTCGAAGGTCAATCTCCTTCGCCTATTGTCCGCATAACCTTTTTGTCGTGACTGAGCGGCCTTCAAGTTTTCTCGGATCGTTTGGACTTGCTTTTTGGCATCTTGCAGCACTTCGGCTCCAAATACTTGGCTTTCTCCAGACTCATTCCAAAACAGCGGTGTTCTACACCGTCTACCATACAATGCTTTGAAGGGTGACATCTTCAAGCTGGCTTGATAGCTGTTGTTGTATGAGAATTCAGCATACGGCAAGCTCCTATCCCATTTACGCCCATGTTTCAAGGCGCAAGCTCTCAACATGTCTTCCAAAGTTTGATTTGTCCTCTCAGTTTGCCCGTCGGTTTGCGGGTGATAAGCGAAGCTGAAATTCAGTCGTGTACCCATGGCTTCATGCAGCTTCTTCCAGAACCTAGAGGTAAATTGAGAACCCCGGTCTGAAACTATCCTCTTCGGAACTCCATGGTGACACACGATTTGCTCCATATACAGCTCGGCTAGTTGTGCGATGCGGTACGAGGTTCTAACAGGAAGGAAATTGGCTGTTTTTGTCAACCGGTCCACAATAACCCAAATAGAGTCGTAACCCGGCTGAGTACGTTGGAGTCCGACTATGAAATTTATGCTGATGTCTTCCCACTTCCACTCGGGTACTTTCAATGGCTGCAACAATCCAGCGGGTTTTTGATATTTGTCAGGGTCCCCAGTCCCGATCACGGGGACGGTCAGGGCACCTCGCCCGGAAATCGCATTGGGTGGTGACGTGCGATGCGGCACCCAACAGCACACGTAATAAATAATCATATTACATAAAACAAGCGGAAAGCATACAAAGAGTTAATTTTACAAATATTTCTCAAAATACTCTACAGAGGAAGACTAATACAACTCACGTCTTATATCTATACTAAGCAACAGAGAAGACGTCCAGCCCTTTGACTCTTCTCACTGGCATCACGATGACAACAGCAGCGGCAAGGGTTTCCATGAGTTTACCACTCGGAGAGTTCCGAGTCTCATCGGACAACCGTACTCAGTAGCGTAGTGTTATTACCTGCAAAACAAGTTGTATAGTATCCATGAGCATAACGCTCAGCAAGACTTAACCGTCGGTCCTAAGCATGAAACTCTACATGATGGTAAAAACTTAACATAGGATAGTACATTGCATATGAACTCGCCTAAAAATGGATCCTTACTTTCAAATGTTATTAGCAGCAAATTGAGCATAACCTTGGGCACCTCACATCGGGAATCCACAATCAAACAAGAAACGCTTCCTCTCGATGTAATTTGCTCATGGTGGAAATGAATCGAATTCGCACTAACCTATTCACAAAGCATAACATTATATTACTAGTATTAACTTCAAACCAATGATGATTAATTCTAATCTCAGTGCAAGTTACCTCTACATCACGACGCAGTGAACAAGCGGTACTCATAACCGCGAGGTACGGCGAATCGACTCGTTATGCACCTGCAGGGATACCCGAATAGCACGTCACGTACGCCCATACTCAGAGCTGCACACAGCACGCTCCACTGATGTCGTACGGGACAACCTTTCACCCAACAGCCCAAACGTCAAACCGGTCGCACCGAAACAAGCAGGAGGTTCCCTACACGGAGCATCTCTATATGCCCGCTGCCCTCAGCCTACACCTATAAATCGGTGCGTTATGCCTCGACGCCCGGAGGTATAGGTTACATCGGTTTATCGGGTCCCATATATCCGATATGCCTTCGGTACGTTCAATACTTGTTAAGCAGGGCCGCATACGGATCGGTCCTCAACCGACACGTACAGGTCTAAGCACCCAGGCCCCCATGTCCTGTTGCCCCTACACCCTGCCCGGTCTCATTTCAACTTACTAGCAACCTTTTGAACCAATCCCCTATGCTCCCAATTTCCAATACTCGCGAGTAGCGTCCAGCCACTCGACTTCTACCGAGTCCTACTTAAGCATGGCATATTGTACACGGTGGAAGGACACCTGCCCAAATACTCCATAGGTTTCTGGTCATGCAAGAGTAGTATCAAACATCTAGACTTAATGCACAATTCATCCTGACCGACGTATTGTATAAAAATAAAAACTTAGTGGTAGTTAAATGCAAACCGGGGCTTGCCTGTTTTGCAGGGTCTAATAGTATACAATTCAGTTAGAGTCTTGTCTCCCTTGAGGCTTGATCACTCCGACGAACTTCTCCATGGATTGCCTCCATCATAAGTCCTATTGATATGTATATGCACCTGTTCTTATTATGAAATTTAAAGAAGTAAAGACTCAACTTGTTAATAACAGGGAACTCTGTGGGATTACTAAAAGTGAAGTTATTGTCCCTGTTGTGCAGAGGAACCAGAGGAAGAACCACATGTCCATAAGAATTTCCATTAACATGTTTTATGGTTCCTAATGGACATGTGACATGAGTTGAAATGGGTTGAATGGAACTAAAGGTCCATATCTCCAATGACTTTAAAATTCTTACCTGAAGTCATACATTACACAGAGACTTAGCTTGCCAAATTGCAGCTAATGTGAGTGGAAATTGTGTCTTCCATAATTCCCACTATAATTCTCTATGCGTTGCTCATATACATAAGCATGGAGAACAAGAACAGGTAGATCTAAAGTTCAATTTGAGCTGAAACTTAAAGGTGAGTTCCTGGTCACATGAAAGTACTTTGGTACAAAATTCAGACTTTATACTTGAGTAGTTCTCCCAGAATAATTTTTGAAGCAGTTATGCTACCAGGAATTAATTCTGAAGCAATGTGCATTTTCATGCCCAAACAACTGAACTATCAGTCCAAGTATGGCTCATAGAGCATGTCTGAATTTTCCAATGATTTTTGGAACTAAGGATTTCCCAGAACTGATTTTACAAAGGAAAACCATTTTCTGGAAAGTTTCTGGATAATTTTGAGTACAGCAGATTTTACCCTGGAAATTCATACTCAAATCAACTTAAATTGAGCTGAAACTTTTCTGAAAGTCCAATAATATCCTAAAGAATATTCTGGCAAAAATTGAGGAATTTTGGATAAACCAAACTCTGTCAATAATTCTTTTACAGAAAAACATAAAAGAATTATCCAAAATTTAATATTGAATTTCATACAAATTGGGGTTCATATTTGGATAGACCATTGTAAAAGGAATACAAACCAATTTGAATCACCTAATTTGGAGTTTCCTACACAAAGTTATGAATTTTCTAAGTTGGAGCTAAAACTGGATTTGTTCTAGTATTGGAAAAAGACTTGGGCCCATGTTTTAAATCCCAGCCACTGAAAATCGAGAACACACAGGGCTATACGGTTCCAGCGCACAGCCACAGTGGATCCCCAGCCGCAGCAGATCAAATTTTTAAACCGCAGTCACTGACGGCTGGGCCCGGACCTTTCTTCTTCCTCCCGCCCGTGCTCTCGCGCGCGCCGCCGCCCCCTCGCCGGACTGAGGCGTTGCCTCACCGGAGGGGCGTTCCCGGCTGCCATACGACCGGAAGGTCGCCGCCAGTGTGTTTACAGTGACGGGAAATCGATTGGAGGGGTTGGCGTAGGCGGTAGACCACCGAAAATGTGCCGGCGTCGTGCGGCCACCTCGGGAGAAGTCCGGCACCGTCGACCAGTGATCCTAGCCCGCCAAACTTTCGAGGAATTGGCTCTACAGCATCCTTGGATGCTAGTGAAGCTCGGCATAGCCTTGGAATTGCTCGGAAACAGCGGCAAATGGGTCTTCACCGTGCACCCGAGACACCTTCCATGTTTGAGGTCGGAAAAACTGAGAATTTGTGCGGTCTACATGTGTTTCCAAGCTAGGGTTGTGAAGAAGAATTGTTCGACGACTAGTTTCGGTCCTTTGTGCAAGATTTGGAGAGCTAAGATCAAAAATTGAGATCGAATTTGAGGGTGCCTTACCGGAGGGTCGGTTTATGGCCACCGGAGATCTTTTCTCGAATTCGTGCTCTGTCGTCCATGTCCTGGCCTGAGCTTCGGAGGTGAGCATCACCGAGCCCTAGAGCATCCGAAAATGCTCTTGCTCGGGCATGAGAAGCTCCCTGTGGAGCTGTCCACGGAAGCCCGATCGTGGCTGGTCCTCGGGTCGCCGCAGGCCGACGGCGTTCTTGGTCAGGGCAGCGGGAAATCTTTCGGGCTTGTGCCGAGCAGGTAGAGGAAAGGCCCCTGGTGCCGTTTCTCCACTTGGGAAGATCTGTGGCATGGTTTTGGGCGGCTCCCGGTTGAGGGTCCGAGGCGGCAGCGATGCCTCTGCACTTTAGCCGTGTGAGGAGAAAACGGGGCGGTGTCTCTGTCTCGTGAGCGAGCGGATCGCTTCGTCCGTGGAGGTGGCCCGAGCTGGTTGCCAGCGCTTCACAGCAGCAGGAGGTGGCGGCAACTCCCCCACCTCGGTGGTGCTCTCTCGGCTGCACGGGTTCGAGTTTGATCCCCTCGTGAAGACTTCGGGTGCAAGTCTACTTCGCTCACTGCCAGGTGGGCCACGGCCCCCCTCATATGATATTTCTCCACTGCACTTTGAGATTCCCACACAACCGTGATCCGAATTTGACCAAATTTGGAGGGTAGGCCAAACATGATGTGAGAAGTTTGAATCTGAACTCCGATTTCAAAATTGAGAACGTTTGGTTCCGTTTCCAAATTCAAATTTGAATTTAAATGTGATCTCAAATAATGCTTGAACAATTGGTATATGAGCTCAAAATTTCTTCAAATTTGGAACTTAAGCTCTTTAATACCTGATAAATGCAATGGTCCCCTCACATATGGGCCCTTGGGCAATATAGACATGAATTCTTTGCCAAGGTTCCAATTTGGGTTTAAATTTCCCTCCCCTCTACTCATAGAGGATGTACACATGAGTTAGATCTTTAGGAGTGAAATTCTCTCCCTGGGTCAACATGTTTAAGTATAAGCTAAAGAAAATGTTAGCTTTCCCCACATGTCCATGTTTGTGTTCATCATTTCATGTGACACAAACTCAAGTCATTCCTTTGCCTTAACATGTTTGAATTTAACATAAATTCAAACATGATCATAATTCACTCCTCTCTAGCTCACCCTCAAAACAGAAAGTTGCCACCATAACTCTCCTCACCTTCAAACGTGGGAGGTCCCATGGCGGTTCAAGAATTTGGCGGCACTTTGAGGTGAGCATTTGAGTCTAAAGAGTTTCTTTTAATTCTTCCTCATACACATGTATGATCACACATGAGTTTAACTCCACCTTGGTCCAACACATCCAAATTAATGCTTGAACCCGTGTTGTTAAATCCCACGTATACCATCCTGTGTATGAAAGTTTTTGTAAGTCCCATTTTCCATGAACCCAAAACACAATGATGCTCAAACATCCGTCTCTTGGTATTCACGTTTTTGGGGCTTTTACATTCCTCCCCCATTAAAAAGAATCTCGTCCTGAGGTTCCAAGTTGGAGAACGAGACAGGAGAGGTAATGTCAAGTTGTATGATGATCAGAATTTCCGGATTGTTAATGCGGAGGTAATCTTTGCTCTCCACGTTGTTTCTTCCGTGGTATGATTACTCCACCGTACCTTGTAACAGCTTAATGCCCGATTCCAGGTGTTCCGGATCCTTTCATCAATAGTCTCACCTGTTTACTCGGTGTAAGCACGACCCCACCTTCACTTCGTTGATTTCTTCAGTGTGGATAGCAGCGGTAAATTTGAGGCACTTCCGCAGCTGTGACACATGACTATGTCGTGGACACCCGCGATACATGCCGGTAGTTCCCGCCGGTAGTCTGCAGGTCCGCACTTTTTGTAATAGCCTTTGATCCTCATGGTTTTTCTGCCGGGATTATTCAACCTTCAAGTTCGTTTCTATTGTTCGAACCTGGTCATCAGTTTTGTTGACTAATCAACCCTGAACAGTACTCTTGCGCCGTACTCACGCCACTTCAGCGGTGTGTGACATTTCCGGTCGTAGAGCTTCATCTTACGAGGTACAACTATACGGTCTTTAAACCATAGAGTACCCTCATTGCCCTACCTGAACCACCTCATTTCTTCGTTGTCTATTCTTCTCCGTATGTGAGACATACCCTTGTCTCTCCGTTGAGCCTCAACAATCTCCTCTCGGATTGTTGGAATGAGAGCAATGTTATAAAGTACCCCATACGGAATGACACGGAGACTCGGTTCCTCTTATTCTAACTCAGCAATCGCCAAGTTGTGACCGTGGGTTCTACCGAATAATTTTTTGGCAACCACTATCACTTTTCCCGGATGGTAATGGATCTTGAAGTTATGATCTTTGATGAGCTCCAACCATCTTCGAGTATACCCCTGCACCATCCAGTTGAGCGACTAAAATATCGACGTAGAGCAGGGCACTCGTGGTTTATCATGATGGCATTGAGAGAACGATGATCAACACCTAATCTTAGTGTCTCACTGTTCCGCTTAACGAACAGCGCAGAGCGATCCCAAGGTGATGAGCTTGGTCAGGTAAAACCATTCCTCATGAATTCCCTTAGTTGCTCCTTCTCCTTCGCTCGTCCATCAGCTGCCATCTTATACGGCTTCTGTGAAATCGGTGTTGTTTCCGGCACCAGTTCCATCTTGGACTTGACGTCCATTGGCCGGCATGACCGGTACGCATTGGAAACACATCGGATATCCACATACCACCGGAATATCCTCTTTGCTGTAAGGAACCGACCCGGCTGTCATAACCCAGATTTTAATCCGTTTACTAGCATTTTCATAACTTGAGTTGAATACCAAAGTTAAAGTTAACTTCCGTATCTTTCCAACGAGTACTCCTATGCCTCAGGATCGTTTCTGGATCAAAGGTTATTGTTGCTCAAAGTTTGACAGAATTCCTGGATAAATTTTTTTTGCCGGCATCTCCTTTGTATGCGGCTATTTCTATCACAGTTGTATATGCAAATACAATAAAAATCTGCGCAAACTTTGAACTATAACCACGTTGCAAATTCCGTAACCTTCCCAACAGTGTATCATCTGTCTCTTAGAGATTTTTCTACAGACTATTATGTCTAATTTACAGAAACATCCAGAGAGTGTTGCGGCTATTCTGTTTTCTGAACAGTTTGCATTTACCTGGACATTCAACCAAGTTGGCTTGGGATTCTGCTCTGGAGTTCTAAAGAAAAGTTGTAGATCACTTAAAATCATTTCCAGAACTGTATCAAACACCTTCGTTGGGTCAAGCTACTTAGAGTTATGCCCTGTCAAGATCCAGCAAAATTTCTGCCAGAACAGGGGCACTCTGTTTTTGAAATCAATGGAAACCTAGCAAGCCTCTTCTTTGAAACTTAGTCCAAACGAAGAGCTCAGTAACTAATATGTGCTTTTAACCATCCATTTTTTAGTTTGACAGTTAATCATGAATGATTTCTTCAAAGGAATGAAACTATCCAATGTAGTACGGTGTCGATGCACCGTAAGACATATGACGGTACTACGTTGTCTCACCAAAGAAAAACCTAATCGGATTACACCGGCATATACGTATCCTTAGGTGGCACTAGAACGGTCACTTGCAAACGTGTTCTACCCGTACTAAGGTTTTCGTGGTTAGTACCTACATAAAACACACTCAATCATCAGGTTCGGCTGCACACTGAACCCGGTATCCATACAGTTGGTACACCCGTCCGTCATCACTCGCACAGGTGTTCTCAAGCCAAGCACGCCTTGAGCTACGTGTTCACGTTACTGACCACGTGACGGGGTCTCCCATACTTTCCTAAAGCACGCTAGGGAAAAGCATTGCTCGAATACCCCAAACGACATGAAGAGTCGTTGAGGATACTAAAGCGGGTCGGGTTACCTGCCACCCATGGGGCTCCACCCTTCAGCTTGTGCGCACTAGTGGACAGCGCATACGTGCACCCCCAAGACATAGACGTCCCAAGATGCACGATTTTCCGACATAGCAAATAGGTTAGCTTGCCACCTTCATAATATGCTAATAGCAGTCCTTATGTGGGCATAGTACCGTTATCTCACCGTATCCTAAGTTTTTGTCGTAATATGATCCTTATTCTGTGCGCTATTACCAATGCGGCTCTGATACCACGCTGTTAGGGTCCCCAGTCCCGATCACGGGGACGGTTGGGGCACTTCGCCCGGGATCGCATTGGGTGGTGACGTGCGATGCGGCACCCAACAGCACACGTAATAAAGCATCATATTACATAAAACAAGCGGAAAGCATACAAAGAGTTAATTTTACAAATATTTCTCAAAATACTATACAGCGGAAGACTAAGACAACTCACGTCTTATATCTATACTAAGCAATAGAGAAGACGTCCAGCCCGCGGACTCTTCTCACTGGCATCACGATGACAACAGCAGCGGCAAGGGTTTCCATGAGCTTACCACTCGGAGAGTTCCGAGTCTCATCGGACAACCGTACTCAGTAGCGTTGTGTTATTACCTGCAAAACAACTTGTATAGTATCCTTGAGAATAACGCTCAGCAAGACTTAACCGTCGGCCCTAATCATTAAAATCTACATGATGGTAAAAACTTAACATAGGATAGTACATTGCATATGAACTCGCCTGAAAATGGATCCTTACTTTCAAATGTTATTAGCAGCAAATTAAGCATAACCTTGGGCACCTCACATCGGGAATCCACAATCAAACAAGAAACGCTTCCTCCCGATGTAACTTGCTCATGGTGGAAATGAATCGAATTCGCACTAACATATTCACAAAACATAACATTATATTACTAGTATTAACTTCAAACCAATGATGATTAATTCTTATCTCAGTGCAAGGTACCTCTACGTCATGACGCAGTGAACAAGCGGTACTCATAACCGTGAGGGACGGCGAATCAACTCGTTATACACCTGCAGGGATACCCGAATAGCACGTCACGTACGCCCATACTCAGAGCTGCACACAGCACGCTCCACTGATGTCGTACGGGACAACCTTTCACCCAACAGCCCAAACATCGAACCGGTCGCACCGAAACGAGCAGGAGGTTCCCTACACGGAGCATCTCTCTATGCCCGTTAGCAGATTTCCATCTTGCTGCCCTCATCCTACACCTATAAATCGGTGCGTTATGCCTTGACGCCTGGAGGTATAGGTTACATCGGTTTATCGGGTCCCATATATCCGATATGCCTTCGATATATTCAATACTTGTTCAGCAGGGCCGCATACGGATCGGTCCTCAACCGACACGGACAGGTCTAAGCACCCAGGCCCCCATGTCCTGTTGCCCCTACACCCTGCCCAGTCTCATTTCAACTTACTAACAACCTTTTGAACCAATCCCCTATGCTCCCAATTTCCAATACTCGCGAGTAGCGTCCAACCACTCGACTTCTACCGAGTCCTACTTAAGCATGGCACATTCCACACGGTGGAAGGACACCTACCCAAATACTCCATAGGTTTTCTGGTCATGCAAGAGTAGTATCAAACATCTAGACTTAATGCACAGTTCATCCTGACCGACGTATTGTATACAAAGTAAAAACTTAGTGGTAGTTAAATGCAAACCGGGGCTTGCCTGTTTTGCAGGGTCTAATAGTATACAATTCAGTTAGAGTCTTGTCTCCCTTGAGGCTTGATCAACTGATCCACTCCAATGGAATCACTCCGACGAACTTCTCCATGGATTGCCCCCGTCATAAGTCCTATTGATATGTATATGCATCTGTTCTTATTATGAATTTTAAAGAAGTAAAGACTCAACTTGTTAATAACAGGGAACTGTGTGGGATTACTAAAAATGAAGTTATTGTCCCTGTTGTGCAGAGGAACTAGAGGAAGAACCACATGTCCATAAAAATTTCCATTAACATGTTTTATGGTTCCTAATGGACATGTGACATGAGTTGAAATGGGTTGAAAGGAACTAAAGGTCCTGATCTCCGATGACTTCAAAATTCTTACCTGAAGTCATACATTACACAGAGACTTAGCTTGCCAAATTGCAGCTAATATGAGTGGAAATTGTGTCTTCCATAATTCCCACTATAATTCTCTATGTGTTGCTCATATACATAAGCATGTAGAACAAGAACAGGTAGATCTAAAGTTCAATTTGAGCTGAAACTTACAGGTGATTTCCTGGTCACATGAAAGTACTTTGGTACAAAATTCAGACTTTATACTTGAGTAGTTCTCCCAGAATAATTTTTGAAGCAGTTATTCTACCAGGAATTAATTCTGAAGCAATGTCCATTTTCATGCCCAAACAACTGAACTATCATTCCAAGTATGGCTTATAGAGCATGTCTGAATTTTCCTATGATTTTTGGAACTAAGGATTTCCCAGAACTGATTTTACAAAGGAAAACCATTTTCTGGAAAGTTTCTGGATAATTTTGAGTACAGCAGATTGTACTCTGGAAATTCATACTCAAATCAACTTCAATTGAGCTGAAATTTTGCTGAAAGTCCAATAATATCCTAAATAATATTCTGGCAAAAATTTAAGAATTTTGGATAAACCAAACCCTCTCAATAATTCTTTTACAGAAAAAATTAAAAGAATTATCCAGAATTTAATATTTAATTTCATACAAATTGTGGTAAATATTTGGAAGACCTATGCAAAAGGAATCCAACCCAATTTGAATCACCTAATTTGGAGTTTCCTACACAAAGTTATGAATTTCCTAAGTTGGAGCTAAAACTGGATTTGTTTTACTATTGGAAAAAGACTTGGGCCCACATTTTAAATACCGGCCACTGAAAATCGAGAACACACGGGGCTACACGGTTCCAGCGCACAGCCACAGTGGATCCCCAGCTGCAGCAGATCAAAATTTTAAACTGCAGTCACTGACGGCTGGGCCCGGCCCTTTCTTCTTCCTCCCGCCGGCGCTCTCGCGCGCGCCGCCGCCCCCTCGCCGGACTGAGGCGGTGCCTCACCGGAGGGACGCTCCCGGCTGCCATCCGACCGGAAGGTCACCGCCGGTGGGTTTACAGTGACGGGAAATCGATTGGAGGGGTCAGCGTAGGCGGTGGACCACCGAAAATGTGCCGGTGTCGTGCGGCCACCTCGGGAGAAGTCCAGCGCCGTCGACCAGTAATCCTAACCCGCCAAACTTTCGAGGAATTGGCTCTACAGCATCCTTGGATGCTGGGGAAGCTCGGCATAGCCTTGGAATTGCTCGGCAACAGCGGCAAATGGGTCTTCACCGTGCACCCGAGACACCATCCATGTTGAGTACTTCTGGAGGTTTAATCAGAGTTTAGTTGCCTTATGTTTCAAGGAAATAAAGCACACATGACAAGAACCAGGGGTGTGTCCTGAGTCACACGTGTTGCACCGAGTCCTAGTGTGTGTGAGGGTGTTTTTTGTTATGTTTCAAACAACCCGGGGGTTTGGGCCATACGTGCATGGCACATGCATGTGTTGCATGCTTTTCAAATTTTTATGGTGTAAAACCAGGGCCGAGGTTGTTGAAAACTTGTGGATTCCGGCCAATAAAAGGAGGGGAATGTGCTGGTGTTTGTTGAGCGCCGCCACAACTCATCCGAGCCATTTTCATTCGGTTCTCCACTTGTGTTTTGGATCTACACTACACCTCTAGACTTCCAACACGATTTGCATCTCAAATCAGTGAGTGTTAAGTGAGGAAAACACCCAACAATTGGCATCAGAGCCGATTATGTTGCCTGGAACCGTGACACGGCCATTGAGTGGGCGCTGATGTCGCGGAGGAGATCTTCATCGCCAGCCCGACGTTCATGGAGAGACGTCACACCGCCGGGAGGCACCAGCAGGGCAGGAGGAGGATCAGGGGCATTGGTGATTCATCGCATCACGAAGGAAGTCAGCAGTGGTGGTACGTATCTGATGCTCACAAAGACAAACTATCATGATTGGTCGGCACTTATGGGGGTGATGTTGCAAGCGAGAGGCTTGTGGACTGCTGTGAGCCTTGGCACCGATGATTACATTGAAGATCGGATGGCTTTGGAGGCTCTTACCAAGGCTGTGCCACCAGAAATGATAGGGATCATTGCCAGGAAGGAGTCGGCCAAGATTGCATGGGATGCGATCAAGTTGCGCAACGTTGGAGCAGAATGTGTGCGCAAGGCCAGGGCAAGCACATTGGGTCGGGAGTTTGATGCACTCAGATTCCACGATGGTGAAACGGTTGATGAGTTTGGTGTGTGTATGAGCCGGATCACATCTTAACTTGCGGCACTTGGGAGTGAACGATCGGAGGAGGAGATTGTCCGGAAGTTCCTTCAGGCGGTACCACAAAAGTTTGAGCAGATTGCGGCCTCCATCGAGACATTGCTTGACTTAAGTGATATGTCCGTTGATGAGTTGATTGGTAGGCTCAAGGCTGCAGAAGAAAGGCTTGGTGCAAGCACTTGGGAGGGCAACACACATGAGAAGTTGCATCTGAGTGAAGAAGAGTTGCTTGCAAGGTTGTCGACATGTCTCAAGATGTCCGGGGGAACTGGACAGGAACGGCACAAAGACTCATTTGCACCAAGGAAAGATCATGGTCGAGGACGTGGCCGTGGTCGAGGTAACCGTGGTGGTGGAAACTCAGGCCGTGGAGTGGCCAAAGATGAGTGCTGCTACTGTGGTAAGAAAGGTCATTGGGCTAGAGAGTGCAGGAAGAAAAAGAAGGATGAAGAGGTGAACACAGCTCAAGTTGATCATGAGTTTGAATCCAGCCTCTTGATGGCGTGTGCCAACACCAAGGCTGATCAAGACATGTCCCTGGAGGAGGTATGCCTCAACAATGATATGTTACACGTTCAAGTTGGAGACTTGGAGGGAGGAGGCAGTACCCGGTGGATCCTGGACTCCGGTGCAACAAATCACATGACCGGGAAACGGGATGTGATCACAAAACATGATAACACGGTGCAGGGTACTGTGCATTTGGGAGATGGCTCATTGACAGAGACTGATGGCCAAGGAACTGTGGTGTTCCAAGGTAAGAGAGGTGGTCGAAAGGAGTTGGCTGGGGTCTACCTTATTCCTCAGCTCAAGGCAAACATCATAAGTCTTGGACAGCTTGAGGAGGGACACCGAATCTTGATGGTGAATGGTTATGTCAAGATTTGGGATAAAGATGGAACCTCTGTGGCAATGGTGAAATGGGGAGTGAACCAGTTGTACACCATTGATCTTAAGGTAGTGCAACCAAGGTGTCTCATGGCACAAGGGTGCAATGCAACATGGATGTGGAATGCAAGGATGGGGCACTTAAACTTTCGGAGTCTCAGAAGACTTGCCGAAGAGCAACTTGTGTATGGATTGCCAACCATCACTCAAACTGAGGAGAAGTGTGATAGCTGTTTGGCTGGGAAACAAAGACGTCAACCATTCCCGTGCATGGCAAAGTACCGAGCTGAGAGGAAACTTGAACTTGTGGATGGAGACCTCTGTGGACCAGTGAAGCCAGCAACTCCAAGAGGCAGCAGGTTTTTCTTTCTTCATGTGGATGATGTCAGTAGATACATGTGGGTGTTTTTGATCAGCACAAAGGATCAAGCTATGAGTACTTTCATGGGTTCTCAATCAAGTGTCGAAGCTGAGGCAGGGAGGAAGATTGGAACTTTTCACACAGATCGTGGTGGAGAGTTCACAGCTCGGGCTTTTGTTGAGTATTGCACCAAGGAGGGTGTTCAACGTCACTTAACAGCTCCATATTCTCCTGAGCAAAATGGTGTGGTTGAGAGAAGGAACCAAACTGTTATGGGAATGGCAAGAAGCATGTTGAAAGCAATGAATATGCCCGGTTGGTTCTGGGGGGAGGCAGTAACCACAGCAGTGTATGTGTTGAACCGTTCTCCTACTCGGAGTGTTGAGAGAAAGACTACATATGAGGTATGGAATGACAAGAAACCTAGTGTACACCATTTGCGCACTTTCGGTTGTGTGTCACACGTGAAACAGGGAAGCAAACGCCTTATCAAACTTGAAGATTGAAGTATACCAATGGTCTTCATTGGATATGAGCAAGGAAGCAAGGCATGGAGGTTTTACAATCCAAACACGGAGAGTGTTCACGTGTCACGTGATGCTGTGTTTGAAGAAAACCGCCCATGGAAGTGGGATGCAGCTGAGTCAAGTGAAATGGTGAATGATGAAGACATCTTTCGGGTAGAATACATCTTTCGTGATGAGAACCCTGGTGGAGTGAGTTCTTCCTCTTGTGACACAGGTCAAGGTGACAAAACCCCAGCTGAGGGAGTGTCTTCTATGACACAACTGAAGCAACAAGCATCCAAGGATGTGGAGTTTGTGTCACCTCCTTCCATGTCACCAGAAATGGATAGTGAGCTAAAAGAAGCACCACTTCGTTATCGTTCCATGAGAAATAAATATTCTTGAGGAGGTGCCAAATTGTGAACTGTCACACCCGGTTTCTCCGAAGAACAACCGAGTGAATATCACATGTATGCCATGATCATTTTCTCATACATGTGATGACAAATAGTGAAGCATCATTTATTACAAGCCAGTTGTCGAATATAAATATGTCTTACAAAGTATACGTCTCGATGGACGATAATAAGTTCATAACATGTAAATAAAATAGCAGCGGAATATTATTCTTATGGGCTCCGTCACAGGCGTTGCCCGGGGGACTCCATGAACCTACAATCCTTCTTCGGGTCCGAAGTCTTGATTATTAAACACCACATCATCCCCTTGACCTGAGCAGCAATTTAAACCAACAAATATGCAAGTTTGAGTACCGTGGGTACTCAGCAAGTGTGGGAAAGTTATGTCATGCATGGCTAGAGCAAGGAGAGGTTGAACTCGTGGTTAAAGCACTACACAATTATTACCTACCACCTTAGCTTATTAAGCACCTACATTACTACACAGGTGAAATGGTCCCAATCTCCCATCCCATCATCATAATAAAATAACCATAACATCATTTCCAATGTTAAGCTCCCCGCTTAACATCCACAACTTCCAAAGTCATCGTCCTCTAATCATGAATAAGTCCAAGCCGCTCTTGACCGTGAGCACGGCTGTCATGACAGTTTTGACTCTGCAGAGTTTGCACCACTGTACCCACATGTAGTGATTTCATCCCCCGTTGCCGGGTGGACTAAAAGAACCTCCATTATGCCAGTGGCCACGAACCACATTCACACTTCCCATGTGTGTAGCCAGGAGATCACTACAAAGCCTTTACAAAGGGATTCCCCACGAGCGTGGGCCCACTGAGGTTTCACACCTAACAGCATACAAGAGGCTCCAACCCCGGTGCAGTGGCCCCCTCTTGAGCCTTGCGGTTCATATGGTAGTCCAGCTGACACCTATTCCCCGCACCATCCAACACACCCATACTACGCCGGGGATACACCTAATTAATTGGCGAAGCTGCCCCATCTCAGCATGTGGGTGGCACGGTAAAGCCAGGTTACATGCTCCATGAACCGGTCCTTAGGATCCAGGCAAGTACTAAACACAAACCCGAGTCTCGTGCACCCAGCACCAACCAAATCATCCAACTTGCCTCGATCCCTACCTCTAGATAACTCACAATATCTCATTCAAGAGTAAGGTAAATAAATTGATGATCTCATATCCCAATTAATCCCATTCTAAGCATGGCTAAGCATAAGCATATAAATAAATGACATGATAAAATAAATCCCAACCCAAGCTACAAGGAAACAAGATAATGCAATTCTAGGGAAACTTCCTAGCATGGGTTTCATATTTCAATTGACAATGCAAATAATTCTATCTACACATCCTAGCATAGGATCAAAGTGGTCAGGGACACTTGCCTTCTTCCTGCTGCGCTGGGAATGGATAGTCCTGATCTTGGAAGGGAAGAACTTGCTCTGGGGCAGGTTCTACTCATGCCAACACACATAGCAAAAGAAAACAACAATCCATAAGACATAGTTCACACTTTCACTCTACACATACATACATATGATAGTCATTCACATTTCTAAGTGTTATGTTTACTCTAGCTGTGTTGATTTTTAGCCTTCATGCACTTTTAAACATATGTATATGATTTCTAACTTTTGTATTTCAGATTTCTGTTTGCACACTATATATGAATTTTCAATTCGAACAAATTCTTTAATACACTCTTTAGCTACCAAGTTTGCATTGAAGGTAATTTCCTACTCCAAATGGGTTTTCAGATCTTCTACCAAATCCTAAACTGAAGTCTTTGGATTTGGAGACTTCATTTATCATTTTCTAGTTATGCATACCTATTTTCCTATATTTTCCAGATTTATTTTCTATGCCTAAAAGTGAGTTTTAATATTAAATAGTAGGGCATATCATCTAAACAGAATAGGTTCTGATCTAAAATATTAAATAATATATTTTTGAACTTCTCCTCTGATGTGAACTAATTTAAATTTATTTTACCAATTCTCAGAATTATTTACTAACCTAAAAATTTGTCCCTATAACTAATAAATGTGAACAATCAATTAGACAGATTCATTTCAGATTAAAATCTATTTTTAACTCATTCTAAAGTTTTCCAAGTGTTAGGAGAGTTTAAATTTAAATTTACAATGTGTTTGCCTCACCTTTTAAATTTAAATCCTAATCACATATTCAAATTTCTTAATTTAATATCATATAGGGTCAAAAAGGTACATCCACCCTACTACAGGGTCTAATTTATTATTTCATAAATTTCCAGGGGTCTAACTACACATAACAGAGGGGTTTTCCTAATTTTTATTATGTCCAGGGGCTAAAACTGATTTTTAAATGAATTTACACGAATTTCTAAAGTTCCAGGGGCTAGATCAGAAGTTTCCGGGGCTAGCTCGTGTTTTCCGAAATCCCCAGGGGGTAGCGTGTAAGAATCCCGGCCTTTATAACGCGGGGCTGATGTGAACCGTCCGATTTAAAATAGACGGCTCAGATTAGATCGCCGAACCGGTACGTGCGGGTTTTGATTCTACCGTGCGATTTAAAATAGACGGTGCACAAGGGGCCACGTCGCCCTGGCCGGAGCCAGCCCGCGCTGCCCGGCGGCGCGCGGCGGCGGGAGGCGGCGATCTCGCCGGAGATCTTCGCATTTTCGTCTATACTTCCTAAAACTTGGATTTCATGGCATAGAACGGTAGAGGGGAGGTCGGGGATCTCACCTCGGGGTTTTTCTTGAGCTCGGAGGCCCTGGAAGGCGGTCGACGGTGAGGTCCGAGGTGAAAACACGGTGATGCTCGTTGGAGCTGTGTCTAGAGCGCAAAACACCGGATTTCCTTCAACTGCGAGATTCCCCTGAGGCGGTGGAACATGATCAGCACGTTAGATCAGGAAATCCGAGCTAGGATCGAAGGAAAACGGCGGGAGAAGCTTCGGTTCTCACCGGAAGGAAAAACAGCCAATCGGGGGAGAAAAACAGGGCGATTCCGGCGTTTATATAGACGGGGGAGGGCGGCGTGTCTGTTGGGATCGAGCCAGAGTCGTCCGGGACCAGAATTCGGCTGGGGGACGCGGGTTTCCGGGGTAGTTTGGATTCGGGCGCGCGGAAGAGTCCGGGTAGTTGGCGCAAGCAAGAGGTGGGGGATGACACGCGAGCCCCGCGTGTCAGTGAGAGGGAGAGAGGGGCGCGCGGCTGTGGGCTAGCGCGGGAAATGGTGGGCCGGCTGGTGGGTTTCGGCCCACTGGCCGGGGGTTTTGTTTTTTCTTTTTCTTTTTCTTTTTTGTTTTGATTTTAATTTGAATTCCAATTTAAATTTGAATTTCTGCACCACATGCAATACGTCCAAAAATTTTTAAATTCCCCTCTTAACAGGTTTTGGGGTGTTACAGCTCTACCCCCTTAAAAGAAATCTCGTCCTCGAGATTGGTGGTTCTAGGAAAACAATTCTGGAAACTGTGCCTTAAGCTCGTCTTCTCACTCCCATGTGGCTTCCTCTTCCGAGTGATGCTTCCACTACACCTTGCACATCCGGAATCTTTTATTTCTTGTGAGGCGTTCCATTGTCTCCAAAATCTTGAATAGTTGCTCGGCATAAGACAGATCCTCAGCTACATCAACCTCATTCATGGGTAACATCTCTTCAGGCGTCCTCAGACATTTCTTGAGCTGTGACACATGGAATACGTCATGCACATCTGATAGGCGAGCCGGCAGTTCTAGTTGATATGCCACTTCGCCTTTCCTCCCTAGAACTTGAAAGGGTCCGATATATCGAGGTGATAACTTCCCTTTCACCTTGAACCGACGAAGTCCTCGGATAGGGCACACCTTGAGGTAGACATAGTCCCCCATGTTGAAAACGAGCTCTCTTCTTCGTACATCGGCATAGCTCTTTTGTCGTGTCTGTGCTATCCTCAAGTTGTTGCGGATTTCCCTCACTTTTGCCTCGGCTTCTTGTAGTTCTTCGGGCCCAAACACTTTACTTTCCCCCGTTTGGTTCCAAAATAGTGGAGTTCTGCACTTTCTCCCATACAAGGCCTCAAATGGTGACATCTTCATACTAGCCTGATAGCTGTTGTTATAGGAGAACTCCGCATATGGTAAGTTCTTATCCCAACTCCTATTGTTCTTGAGCGCACACGCACTCAGCATATCCTCAAGGATCTGATTGGTTCTTTCCATCTGCCCGTCAGTCTGGGGGTGATAGGCAGAACTGAAATTTAGATGGGTTCCCATGGTTTCATGTAACTTCTGCCAGAACCTTGAGGTGAACTGTGTCCCTCGATCCGACACTATCTTCTTTGGCACTCCATGGAAACACACGATCCTTGACATGTACAATTCTGCCAATTTGGATCCGCTGTAGCTTTCTTTCACGGGGATGAAATGAGCTACCTTGGTTAGCCTGTCGATGATGACCCATATCGAATCATATCCTGATTGGGTCCTGGGTAGTCCCACTATGAAATCCATACCGATTTCTTCCCATTTCCATTCAGGCACTTTGAGTGGTTGCAATAATCCCGCGGGTCGTTGATGTTCTGCTTTCACCAACTAACATGTGTCACATAGGGCAACATGTTCCGCGACATCTCGCTTCATGCCATACCACCAATATCTACTCTTCAGGTCATGATACATCTTCGTACTCCCACGACGAATGGAGTAGTCAGAATCATGAGCCTCCTTCAAAATCAATTCACGGATCTCCTTCACTTCAGGCACACAGATTCTTTTCCCGTGCCACACCGTACCTTGTTCATCCTCTCTGAACCTAGGGGCTTTATTATCCTTGATGAGTTCTCTGATTTATTGTATCTTCTTATAAGTCTTTTGACCGTTGCGTATATCTTGCTCTAATGTGGAGTCCACTTCCATGGCGATGGCTTCACCACTATTCACCAGACATAGATTGAGTTTTATAACCTCTTCCTTCAATTCTGTAGGCATGTCCTTCAAGCTCAACCTATTGACCTGACCTTCCGGCTTAAAGCATCTGCCACAACGTTCGCTTTCCCAGGATGATAGTTGATGCTCACATCAAAGTCGTTGATTAGCTCTAACCATCTCCTTTGTCTGAGGTTGAGATCTGGCTGTGTGAAAATGTACTTTAAGCTCTTATGGTCCGTATATATCTCTGTCCTTTTCCCCATCAAGTAATGCCACCAAATCTTCAATGCGTGTACCACTGCGGCTAGCTCTAGGTCATGCGCAGGATAGTTCTTCTCGTGTTTCCGGAGCTGCCGGGACGCATAAGCCACGACATGCCCCTCTTGCATGAGAACACATCCCAACCCGTTTCCAGAAGCATCAAAGTACACCGAAAAGATCTTCTGCATATCTAGCATAACTAGCACTGGGGCTGTTGTGAATCTTTTCTTCAGTTCCTGAAAACTCGTCTCGCACTGCGGTGTCCATGTGAATGTGATTCCTTTCTCTAACAGTTTGGTGAGGGGTCTCGAAATCTTGGATAAACCCTCGATAAACCGTCGATAGTATCCAGCTAATCCTAAGAAGCTTCGAACTTCCCCGATATTCTCAGGGGTCTTCCACTTCTGTACATCCTCGATCTTGGCGGGATCTATGGAGATTCCTCCCTCCTAGATTATATGTCCTAAGAAGGGAACTCTCTTTAGACAAAACTCACACTTGCTCAACTTGGCATATAGTTGGTGTTCTCCCAGCTTTTGCAACACCAACCTTAGATGTTTCTCATGTTCTTCTTCATCGTTGGAGAAGACGAGAATGTCATCTATGAAAACCACCACAAATTTGTCCAGATATTCCATGAATACCTTGTTCATAAGATAGATGAAGTATGCCGGGGCATTAGTTAGCCCGAAAGGCATGACGGTGTATTCATACAGTCCGTACCGAGATACGAAAGCTGTCTTTGGAATATCAGTTTGCCTTATCTTAAGTTGGTGGTATCCTGACCAGAGATCAATTTTCGAGAACACACAAGCTCCCCTCAACTGATCAAACAAGTCTTCAATGCGGGGTAATGGGTACTTGTTCTTGATGGTTACTTCATTCAACGCACGGTAGTCCACGCATAGCCTTTGGGTCCCATCCTTCTTGGGCACAAATATCACTGGAGCTCCCCATGGTGAGGAACTAGGACGAATGTACCCTTTTTCTGTCAATTCTCTTAAATGTTCCTTACGTTCTTCCAGCTGTTTGGAGTCCATCCGATATGGTCTCTTGTATATCGGAGCTGTTCCAGGCACTAGCTCAATCGCGAATTCCAATTCACGATCAGGTGGCATACCTGGCAACTCCTCCCGAAAACATCTGGATATTCCCTGATGATCCTGATCTCCTCCACTTCCACCTCAACTTGATTGAGTTTAATGTCCCTCCTAGGTTCTTGTATAGTTATGAACTTTACTCTTGTGCCACTAGGGTGAGTTAGTTCCACCGTTCTTGTCGAACAATGGATGATTCCTTTATGTTTGGTCAACCAATCCATACCCAAAATAATATCTATCCCTTGTGAATCTATCACTATGAGGTTGGCAGTAAATACTACCCCATTAATGTCTAGATTCACCTTGGGACACACTTGTCTTGTCCTTATTTCTCCACCTGGAGAGTTCACTGCTAGCATATGGTTCATTTGTGTGGTTGCTAGATCATGCTTCTTAACAAACACTTGAGCAAATGAACGAGTGGGTAGCACCAGAATCAAACAACAGGGTTGCAATGTGTAAATTGGCAGGAAACATACCAACTACCACGTCGGGTGCCTCTTGTGCCTCCTCCATGGTGACGTGGTTCACCCGTCCTCGCATTACATTTTGTTGTTGCGGCTGCACGGGCTTCTTCTTTGGGCACTTATGGGCGTAGTGCCCCACTTCACCACAGTTAAAGCATTGCACCCCAACCTTAGGTGTCTGGCCTTTGTTGTATTGGGGTTGGTTTGGGGGTCCTTGTACTGCTGGTCGAGGTTGATATGTGGGGCGAGGCTGCTGTACAAACGACGTTGTGGCTGTGCTGGTGCTGACGGAGGCCTGAAGTTCGGGTTGTACCCTCTCGGTGCTGAGTAGGGTACCGCAGCACGGCTCATCTGCCCTGCGGGTTGCTGCATCAGACGTGGGCGTGTGTTGCTACCCGAGGCTTGGTGTGACCATCCCGCCTTCCTCTTGTTTTCATTTTCCAAGGCCTTCAGCTTCCTTTCAACAACAAATGCTCTGTCCACCATCTTTTCGAAGCTTTCATACTCGTTGGAGGACATTGCACACTGCATTTCCGCTGTAAGTCCTTCCACAAAGCAGTCCTATTTCTGCTCGTCAGTCTCGATGTCCCGTGGTGCATAACGGGATAGTTGGGTGAATTTAGTGAGGTATTCCCTCACAGTCATGTTTCCTTGCTGCAGCCCCAATAACTCCTTCCTCTTGTTTTTGAGTTCACCCCTTGGTATGTAATGGTTGCGGAAACTGCGCTTGAACTCTTCCCAAGTGATGTTCTCAGGGTCATGATGGGATGCTACGTAAGCGGTCCAACAATCAGCAGCAGGTCCATGCAATTGGTGAGAGGCAAACAGCACCCTCTCATACCCTTGGCATTGTATGATCCGCATCTTGTTCTCAATGGTCTTTAGCCAGTCATCTGCCTCCAGAGGTTCAGCAGCACTTGCAAACTTTGGAGGTTGAGTCCCTAGAAACTCACTCAACCTTGGTTGGCGTGGTGCAGCTTGTGGGGGTGGAGCTTGGTGCAAGTTGGCCACCACTTGAGTTAGGCTCTGGATGAGCTGATTCTGATTTTCAAGCATTTGGCTGATGGGATCAGCTCCTTCACGGCGACCACCCCTGTCTTGTCCTCCAGAAAGATGAGGGTTTCCGGGCTCATCGTTGTTGTTGGTGGGGTTGGCACCACGACCCTTTCCTCTTCCGGCCATCTATCATGTTCAACCAGATGTTAATTTAAAGCATTATGCATTAACTTACCAATTTGCTTGTTTAAACTTAAACTTTTGAGACCTTATTATATTTACATTTTATGAGGGTTTCACGTCTCACGCGAAAATAAATGCACTCTTAATTCATAGGGGTTCACACATCGAAGCAAAACAACCTGAAGACGAGGTTGTGGACAAATGCCCATGGCTTCCACAACTCACGTCAACACCAAACATTAACACACCATTAACTAAGGTATTGACTCGACTACTCGGTAACCTGCTAAACTACGGAAAAGGACTCTACACGACTCGTATCACTGAGCTGGCTCCTCGGGATCTTCCTCATTATTGCGGCTGCCCTCTGACTCCACTTTGGGTGGGGAGGCTGCTGGTGGAGAAGTGCGGCGACGCCTACTCGCCCGGCGATCTGGGGAGTCATGAGTCCATGTGTCATTCATGGTGACACACAGTTCATTTCCATCTCCTCTTTCTCTCGCGCTCAAGCTGGCTCGAAGCAACGCCTCAGTCTCCTTCAGGGTGTCATGAACATCCTGAAGCTCCTGCTGGCACTCCTGCTGTCGAGTGCTGAGCATAGCAACATCCTCCAAGCACATGTCCATGTGCTCATGGGAAGTCCCCTGCTGCACTGGCGGGTACTTGTACTCCGTTGTACCACTCTCACGCTGGAGGACATACATGTACTCAGTCCTGTCCAGGTGGCAACGGTAGATGTGACTCTGGCAGGTGATGGCCTCCCAGGTGACATCCTTCTCCGCATCGACCTGTGTCGCTCGACAAGCTGGAGAGCGGTGGATCTTAAGCAGCTGATTTTCATGGATAATCCTCATTTCTGAACTCCAATCTTCCCGCTTCTCACGGATGGTCCGGGTGGAGCTGTAGTGTATGATTAGCTTGCTCGTATTGCCGGCGGCGTGGAGCATACGTCGAAGACGGCGCAACAAGCCTCCTACTGCCAATCCGTAGGAGAGATACGTCACCGGACGGTTCTCCTCTCTCAGGGCAAGGGCAACTACGGGAACTCTCCCTCCGGTGGACTTGCGGGCGGTGCGGATCATGCGAACCATCTAAAACATAAAGCATTTAAAATTAAGTTAGATAATATTTTAAACAAAAATCCTATTTTGAATAAAAGTTGGGGTAAGATGAATAAAGTGACCCCATTAAATAACACTTTTCAACCCACACCTTTGTAAAATAGTTTTTAAGAAAATAGGGTCCTTAAATACGTCCATTTCTACCTAGGTCCACGTTCCTACGGGCAACCTTGGCTCTGATACCACTTCTATCACACCCGGTTTCTCCGAAGAACAACCGAGTGAATATCACATGTATGCCATGATCATTCTCTCATACATGTGATGACAAATAGTGAAGCATCATTTATTACAAGCCAGTTGTCGAATATAAATATGTCTTACAAAGCATACGTCTCGATGGACGATAATAAGTTCATAACATGTAAATGAACTAGCAGCGAAATATTATTCTTGTGGGCTCCGTCACAGGCGTTGCCCGGGGGACTCCATGAACCTAGAATCCTTCTTCGGGTCCGAAGTCTTGATCATTAAACACCACATCATCCCCTTGACCTGAGCAGCAATTTAAACCAACAAATATGCAAGTTTGAGTACCGTGGGTACTCAGCAAGTGTGGGAAAGTTATGTCATGCATGGCTAGAGCAAGGAGAGGTTGAACTCATGGTTAAAGCACTACGCAATTATTACCTACCACCTTAGCTTATTAAGCACCTACATTACTACACATGTGAAATGGTCCCAATCTCCCATCCCATCATCATAATCAAATAACCATAACATCATTTCCAATGTTAAGCTCCCCGCTTAACATCCACAACTTCCAAAGTCATCGTCCTCTAATCATGAATAAGTCCAAGCCGCTCTTGACCGTGAACACGGTTGTCATGACAGTTTTGACTCTGCAGAGTTTGCACCACTGTACCCACATGTAGTGATTTCATCCCCCGTTGCAGGGTGGACTAAAAGAACCTCCATTATGCCAGTGGCCACGAACCACATTCACACTTCCCAGGTGTGTAGCCAGGAGATCACTACGAAGCCTTTACAAAGGGATTCCCGACGAGCGTGGGCCCACTGAGGTTTCACCCCTAACAGCATACAAGAGGCTGCAACCGCGCTGCAGTGGCCCCCTCTTGAGCCTTGCGGTTCATATGGTAGTCCAGCTGACACCTATTCCCCGCACCATCCAACACACCCATACTACGCCGGGGATACACCTAATTAATAGGCCAAGCTGCCCCATCTAAGCATGTGGTTGGCACGGTAAAGCCAGGTTACATGCTCCATGAACCGGTCCTTAGGATCCAGGCAAGTACTAAACACAAACCCGAGTCTCGTGCACCCAGCACCAACCAAATCATCTAACTTGCCTCGATCCCTACCTCTACATAACTCACAATATCTCATTCAAGAGTAAGGTAAATAAATTGATGATCTCATATCCCAATTAATCCCATTCTAAGCATGGCTAAGCATAAGCATATAAATAAATGACATGATAAAATAAATGCCAACTCAAGCTACAAGGAAACAAGATAATGCAATTCTAGGGAAACTTCCTAGCATGGGTTTCATATTTCAATTGACAATGCAAATAATTCTATCTACACATCCTAGCATAGGATCAAGGTGGTCAAGGACACTTGCCTTCTTCCTGCTGCTCTGGGAATGGATAGTCCTGATCTTGGAAGGGAAGAACTTGCTCTGGGGCAGGTTCTACTCATGCCAACACACATAGCAAAAGAAAGCAACAATCCATAAGACATAGTTCACACTTTCACTCCACACATACATACATATGATAGTCATTCACATTTCTAAGTGTTATGTTTACTCTAGCTGTGTTGATTTTTAGCCTTCATGCACTTTTGAACATATGTATATGATTTCTAACTTTTGTATTTCAGATTTCTGTTTGCACACTATATATGAATTTTCAATTTGAACAAATTCTTTAATACACTCTTTATCTACCAAGTTTGCATGGAAGGTAATTTCTTACTCCAAATGGGTTTTCAGATCTTCTACCAAATCCTAAACTGAAGTCTTTGGATTTGGAGACTTCATTTATCATTTTCTAGTTATGCATACCTATTTTCCTATATTTTCCAGATTTATTTTCTATGCCTAAAAGTGTGTTTTAATATTAAATAGTAGGGCATATCGTCTAAACAGAATAAGTTCTGATCTAAAATATTAAATAATATATTTTTGAACTTCTCCTCTGATGTGAACTAATTTAAATTTATTTTACCAATTTTCAGAATTATTTCCTAACCTAAAAATGTGTCCCTATAACTAATAAATGTGAACAATCAATTAGACAGATTCATTTCAGCTTAAAATCTTTTTTAACTCATTCTAAAGTTTTCCAAGTGTTAGGAGAGTTTAAGTTTAAATTTACAATGTGTTTGCCTCACCTTTTTAAATTTAAATCCTAATCACATATTCAAATTTCTGAATTTAATATCATATTGGGTCAAAAAGGTACATCCACCCTACTACAGGGTGTAATTTATTATTTCATAAATTTCCAGGGGTCTAACTACACATAACAGAGGGGTTTTCCTAATTTTTATTAAGTCCAGGGGCTAAAACTGATTTTTAAATGAATTTACACGAATTTTGGAAGTTCCAGGGGCTAGATCAGAAGTTTCCGGTGCTAGCTCGTGTTTTCCGAAATCCCCAGGGGGTAGCGCGTAAGAATCCCGGCCTTTATAACGCGGGGCTGATGTGAACCGTCCGATTTAAAATAGACGGCTCAGATTAGATCGCCGAACCGGTACGCGCGGGTTTTGATTCTACCGTGCGATTTAAAATAGACGGTACACAAGGGGCCACGTCGCCCTGGCCGGAGCCAGCCAGCGCTGCCCGGCGGCGCGCGGCGGCGGGAGGCGGCGATCTCGCCGGAGATCTTCGGATTTTCGTCTATACTTCCTAAAACTTGGATTTCATGGCATAGAACGGTAGAGGGGAGGTCGGGGATCTCACCTCGGGGTTTTTCTTGAGCTCGGAGGCCCTGGAAGGCGGTCGACGGCGAGGTCCGAGGTGAAAACACGGCGATGCTCGTCGGAGCTGTGTCTGGAGTGCAAAACACCGGATTTCCTTCACCTGCGAGATTCCCCAGAGGCGGTGGAACATGATCAGCGCGTTAGATCAGGAAATCCGAGCTAGGATCGAAGGAAAACGGCGGGAGAAGCTTCGGTTCTCACCGGGAGGAAAAACAGCCGACCAGGGGAGAAAAACAGGGCGATGCCGGCGTTTATATAGACGGGGGAGGGCGGCGTGTCTGTTGGGGTCGAGCCGGAGTCGTCCGGGACCAGAATTCGGCTGGGGGACGCGG
The DNA here is from genome assembly GCA_030760725.1 of Neostapfia colusana. NCBI lineage: Eukaryota > Viridiplantae > Streptophyta > Magnoliopsida > Poales > Poaceae > Neostapfia > Neostapfia colusana. Next base: position 103,340,521 of record JASWHV010000007.1, read on the forward strand.
GTTTCCGGGGTAGTTTGGATTCGGGCGCGCGGAGGAGTCCGGGTAGTTGGCGCGAGCGAGAGGTGGGGGATGACTCACGGGCCCCGCGTGTCAGTGAGAGGGAGAGAGGGGCGCGCAGTTGTGGGCTGGCGCGGGAAATGGTGGGCCGGCTGGTGGGTTTCGGCCCACTGGCCAGGGGTTTTGTTTTTTTTTCTTTTTCTTTTTCTTTTTCTTTTCTGTTTTCATTTGAATTTGAATTCCAATTTAAATTTGAATTTCTGCACCACATGCAATACGTCCAAAAAATTTTAAATTCCCCTCTTAACAGGTTTTGGGGTGTTACATGAACCAGAAGAAGGAGGAGTAGATGAACTTCTTGTTGTCATAGGTGAAGAGCCATGCACAGCAGAAGAGGCCTTGAGGGTCAAGGAGTGGCCCATTGCCATGGTTGAGGAGCTCACATCCATTGAAGAGAACAAAACATGGTCGTTGGTACAACTTCCGGAGGGTTATCGTGCCATTGGCTTGAAATGGGTTTTCAAGTTGAAGAAAGATGAACATGGGAATGTCATACGTCACAAAGCAAGGCTAGTTGCAAAGGGGTATGTGCAGAAGCAAGGAGTTGATTTTGAAGAAGTTTTTGCACCAGTTGCCAGGATGGAGTCTGTGAGGATTGTGTTAGCTGTTGCAGCTCATTTTGGGTGGCATGTTCATCACATGGATGTGAAGTCAGCCTTCTTGAATGGGAGTCTAGAAGAGGAGATCTATGTCACTCAACCTCCGGGTTTCATAGCTGAAGGCAAGGAGAAGTGGGTTTTAAGACATCACAAGGCATTGTACGGCTTGAGACAAGCTCCTCGAGCATGGAACTGCAAACTTGATGAAAGTCTCAAGCAACTCGGTTTCACACGGTGCAAATCAGAACATGGCTTGTACACTAAGTTTGGAGGTGAGGCAAGGCTCATTGTGGGTGTGTATGTTGATGACTTACTGATTGTGGGAGAGAACATGGAGGAAATCAGTCGGTTCAAGGAGAAAATGAAGGAGAAATTTTGCATGAGTGACTTAGGAAGCTTGTCTTACTATCTTGGTATTGAAGTAAAGCAAGGAAGACATGGTATTGACTTGTGTCAAGGAGCCTATGCTGCAAAGTTGCTGGAAAGAAGTGGCATGATAAATTTTAATGGGTGTGCCACTCCCATGGAATCCCGGTTGAAGCTTACCAAGAGAAGTACAGCTCCACTCACTGATCCAACCACTTATCGCAGCATAATTGGTGGACTCAGGTATCATTTACATACTCGGCCTGATCACAGTTTTGTTCTTGGGTACTTAAGTAGGTTCATGTCAGAACCTCAAGAAGAACACATGGTGGCTTTGAAACATTTACTTCGGTATGTGGCAGCTACAATGAGGTATGGCTTGTCTTACAATCAAGGTGAAGGAAGTCTTGAGTTAAGAGGCTATAGTGATAGTGATTTTGGGGGAGATGTGGATGACAGGAGAAGCACAACAAGAGTCATATTCTTCCTGAGTAAAAATCCTATCAGCTGGTTATCCCATAAGCAAAAGGCTGTGGCAAAGTCCACATGTGAAGCTGAGTATGTGGCTGGAGCAGCTGGAGCAAGTCAGGCTATTTGGCTCAGGCATGTGTTAGAAGAAGTAACAAGAATTCAAGTACCTCCACCATTGATTAAGATGCATAACACAGCAGCAATTGCTTTGGCAAGGAATCCAGTTTTGCATGATAGAAGTAAACACATTGACATCAAGTTTCACCTTGTCAGAGAATGTGTTGATAGAGGAGAAGTCATCTTGGAGCATGTTGGCACAAAAGATGAGCTTGCTGATATCCTCACAAAGCCACTGGGACGTACACAATTTCAGGAACTTCGTGAGAAGATTGGAGTTCAGGAGATCAAACCTAAGAAGTAGGGGGAGATTGTTGAGTACTTCTAGAGGTTTAAGCAGAGTTTAGTTTCCTTATGTTTCAAGGAAATAAAGCACACATGACAAGAACCAGGGGTGTGTCCTGAGTCACATGTGTTGCACCGAGTCCTAGTGTGTGTGAGGGTGTTTTTTGTTATGTTTCAAACAACCCGGGGGTTTGGGCCATACGTGCATGGCACATGCATGTGTTGCATGCTTTTCAAATTTGTATGGTTTAAAACCGGGGCCAAGGTTGTTGAAAACTTGTGGCTTCCGGCTAATAAAAGGAGGGGAATGCACTGGTGTTTGTTGAGCGCCGCCACAACTCATCCGAGCCATTTTCATTCGGTTCTCCACTTGTGTTTTGGATCTACACTACACCTCTAGACTTCCAACACGATTTGCATCTCAAATCAGTGAGAGTTAAGTGAGGAAAACACCCAATAATTTGTTTGAGCTCGGAAAAACTGAGAATTTGTGCGGTCTACATGTGTTTCCAAGCTAGGGTTGTGAAGAACAATTGTTTGCCGACTAGTTTCGTTCCTTTGTGCAAGATTTGGTGAGCTAAGATCAAAAATTGAGATCGATTTTGAGGGTTCTTACCGGAAGGTCGGTTTATGGCCGCCGGAGATCTTTTCTCGAATTCGTGCTCTGTCGTCCATGTCCTGGCCTGAGCTTCGGAGGTGAGCATCACCGTGGCCTAGAGCATCCAAAAATTCTCTTGCTCGGGCATGAGAAGCTCCCTGTGGAGCTGTCCATGGAAGCCCGATCGTGGCTGGTCCTCGGGTCGCCGCAGGCCGACGGCGTTCTTTGTCAGGGCAGCGGGAAATCTCTCGTGCTTGTGCCTAGCAGGTAGAGGAAAGTCCCCTGGTGCCGTTTCTCCACTTGGGAAGCTCTGTGGCATGGTTTTGGGTGGCTCCCGGTTGATGGTCTGAGGTGGCAGCGACGCCTCTGCACTTTAGCCGTGTGAGGAGAAAACGGGGCGGTGTCTCTGTCTCGTGAGCGAACGGATCGCTTCGTCCGTGGAGGTGGCCCGAGCTGGTTGCCAGCGCTTCACAGCAGCGGGAGGTGGCGGCAACTCCCCCACCTCGGTGGCATGCTCTCGGCTGCACGGGTTTGAGTTTGACCCCCTCGTGAAGACTTCGGGTGCAAGTCTCCTTCGCTCACTGCCAGGTGGGCCACCCCCCATATGATATTTCTCCACTGCACTTTGAGATTCCCACACAACCGTGATCCGAATTTGACCAAATTTGGAGGGTAGGCCAAACATGATGTGAGGAGTTTGAATCTGAACTCTGATTTCAAAATTGAGCACGTTTGGTTCAGTTTCCAGATTCAAATTTGAATTTAAATGTGATCTCAAATAATGCTTGAACAATTGGTATATGAGCTCAAAATTTATTCAAATTTGGAACTTAAGCTCTTTAATACCTGAGAAATGCAATGGTCACCTCACATATGGGCCCTTGGGCAATCTAGACATGAATTCTTTGCCAAGATTTCAATTTGGGTTTAAATTTCCCTCCCCTCTACTCATAGAGGATGTACACATGAGTTAGATCTTTAGGAGTGAAATTCTCTCCCTGGGTCAACATGTTTAAGTATAAGCTAAAGAAAATGTTAGCTTTCCCCACATGTCCATGTTTGTGTTCATCATTTCATGTGACACAAACTCAAGTCATTCCTTTGCCTTAACATGTTTGAATTTAACATAAATTCAAACATGATCATAATTCACTCCTCTCTAGCTCACCCTCAAAACAGAAAGTTGCCACCATAACTCTCCTCACCTTCAAATGTGGGAGGTCCCATGGGGCTTCAAGAATTTGGCGGCACTTTTAGGTGAGCATTTGAGTCTAAAGAGTTGCTTTTAATTCTTCCTCATACACATGTATGATCACACATGAGTTTAACTCCACCTTGGTCCAACACATCCAAATTAATGCTTGAACCCGTGTTGTTAAACCCCACGTATACCATCCTGTGTAAGAAAGTTTTTGTAAGTCCCATTTTTCATGAACCCAAAACACAATGATGCTCAAACATCCGTCTCTTGGTATTCACGTTTTTGGGGCTTTTACAATATTCGGCCTTGTGACACCCTCAATTTTGATTTCTGCATATATTCATATTTTATATAGGGAAAACCTTTTAAAAATAAGTAGAAACAGAGAAAGAATAAAAAAGATAGCCAAAAAGAACAAATTTCATTTTACCGAAAGCGCCGAAGACAACTCCCGCGGCTCGCTGGCCACGTGGCGCTTTCGGAGCTCATCCCCGCAAAAGGGGGAGAGGTCCACCGCTAACTGGATACGTGGCAGGCTCGGGACTCATCCCTCTGAAAAAAGGGTGAGGTCCGACCCCGTGGTACACGTGTTGCTCCAGGAGCTAGCCTCTGCGAAGAAGCGAGGCCAGTCCTGCAGGACACGTGTCGGCTGCGGAGCTATTCACTGCGGAAAAGAGAGGACCAGTCGCGCGGGACACGTGTCGCTCTCGGAGCTCACTTCTGAGATGTGGCGCCCTCGTTTCTGCAGAACACAGAACCGAGGACTGATGCATATGTGTGCCCAGAATGTTCATCACACATGCACATGCATTCCACAAACTGAATTTAGAATATATATAACAACGAATGAACAGGGTTTTATTACAAAGTTTCATGAGCCTCAAACTCATGCTAGCAGAAGAAGTCTTAATCTAGCAGCGGAAGTCTTTATTCTAGCAGCGGAAGTCTACTAACTAGTGCGGAAGCAACTAAGCAGCAGCAGCGGCTCCATCTCTACTCCATCACCACAGGCAAGGTTGAGGACAGACTACACGCCTATTCCTCCACGTGGTATTCATAGTACTCCTCTCCTGTTGTTGATGATGAAGTAATAATGCAAGTTTGAGTAAAATGATGTACTCAGCAAGTGCGGGAATTATATGATATGTAGCTCACAACAAGGTAGGTATAAAAAGGCTCATTGCAGAAAAGCAAAGTTTATTTCTCAAAGCACGATAATAAAAGCAACTTAGCTTTAAGCAAATGTAATCTCAACATGTATTTAAACATTACCATACCTCCATTATGATTCATCCCTTTTCATGTCTCAGCCAGATGTCAACTTTGCTCATGGATACCATCTCGTATTCACTACCATCTCATGAATACCATCTCGTATTCACTACCATTCATCTCATATCAATTCCATCTCATCCCAAGACCAAATCTCGTCGCCATGACTCAACAGTCGTGCAACCAATCTCATTACCCGGACTCAACAGTCCCAAAAACCAAACCATAACCCAAACCATTACCAAACCAAAAACCATCCCAACTAATCATGTGAGCTGTCCATGCGCTCGTTACCGTAAGCTCGGCTATCATGATAGTTTTAGACTCTACAGAGTTTGTACCTCTTTACCCACAAGTTTGTGATTTCGTCACCCGTCGGCGCCTGCAGAACCTCCATTACACCAGTACACAACCGTCGGTGTATGGCCAAGAGAACACAAAATAGCCTTTACAAAAGGGTTACTAGATGTATGGACTCACTAAGGTTTCACCAGCAGGATAGAATATCCAATTCTCCAAACCACGGGCCCCCTCTTGTGACATGCAGTTCCCAGGCCAGTCCTCACTCGACTCTCATTCCCCGCGCCTTCCACGGTACATAACAATCTAGCAACTTACCTAATTACTCAGCTAAGACGCACCCATACTTGGCCTTGTGGCGGCACTGTTATCCTGGCATGGCTGGCATGAACCGGTCCTTAAATCTACGGCAAGTAACCACTATCTCATTCTACCTCGTTCACAAACCCAGGCTTGCCTAGATCTCCCTCCGATTCACGTTCATTAACAATATCCGTTTCTCATTGTAACAGCTCAGATACCACACTGAGACGGCCCCACGGGACCTCGTTGGGTGGTGCCGTGTTATGCGGCACCCAACAGCACACGGGTCGATGAACACACATCATATTACATAAATAGTTTAGCGGAAGCGTAAAAGAATGTTTTACAAATAGTTATATCAGAGTAAACTACAGCGGAAGACTATCACTCTCACGACTCATATCTAAACTAGCAACAAAGAAACGGTCCAGCCCGCGAACGTTTCTTACTAGCAACACGAAGACAATCTGCAGTGGCGAGGATGCTCTTAGAGTAAGCACTCGGAGGTTCCCGAGTCTCATCGGCACCCCTTCTCATAATCAGCGAGTCAATTACCTGCAAAACAACTCGGATAGCATCCGTGAGCATAACGCTCAGCAAGACTTAACCGTCACCCTAAACATGAAACTCTAAGTGAGGTTATGAACCTAACATAGGATGGCATAAGCATAATTAACTCGCCTAAAAGTGAATCCTTACTTTCAGGTATTAATTGCAGCATTTTAAGTAACCCTGGGCACGCTACATCGGGAGTCCACAATCAAACAAGAAACGCTTTTCCCCGATGTAAATTGCTCATGGCATAAAAGAATCGAATTTGCACTAGCCTATTCATCGAGATCCAATACAACACTAGTATAATACTTCACATCAATATGATTAGTTCCTTTCTCATGCAAGTTCTTACTACGTCACGACTGTGAGAACAAGTATGCTCGGTCCTTTCCGCGAGCGACGGTGATTCGAATCAATAACACCCGGACTACACGACACGTACGCCCGTACTCGACGTTGCCTACAACAACCATCACTGACGTCGTACGTGGCAGCCTTTCCCCCGTTTCACCCCCGCTGAATCGATCAAGTCGCCCCGTACAGTAGCTACTCTCATGGTGCACCTTCCGACGTGAGATGTCATGAGAATATTCCCCACATACTGCACACCTGCCGTCCGCCTGAGGCGACCCAAAAAGTCCCAACGACAGCTTCCCGAGGTACATCGGTTTACTGGGTCCCATATAGCCAGCATGAGTCCGGTACACAACTCAAACTTGTTCAACAGGGCCGCATACGGATCGGTCCTTGACCGACATGGACAGGTCTACAGCACCCAGGCCCCTATGTCCTGCTGCTCCTACAACCTTCCGGTCTCAACATTAACTTGCTAATTCAATTACGAACCAATCCCGTATGCCCCTGTTGTTCCTAAATCTGCGAGTAGCATCTCACCACTCGACTTCTACCGAACCGTACTTAAGCATGGCAGTTCTACACGGTGAAAGACACCTCCCAATACTCCATGGGTCATTTGGCTATGCAAGAGGAGTATCAATCACTAGACCTAATGCACAGTTCATATCTTGACCGAAAGTGAGTACAAAATAAAAACTTAACAGCTGTTAAATGCAAACCGGAGCTTGCCTGTTTTGCAGGGTAGTCGTATATAACCAGTTAGTGTCCTTGCAGATCCACTCTGGACTCTCCGGAGCTTGATCCACTTCGATGAATCACTCCTTTGAGTCCCCTTCGTTGTGGTTCCTATTGAGATGCATATGCACATATTTTATAGAATGTAATGGAAAGAAGTTATGGAATTAATTTCTTAGGACAGAGGTTGTGAGGAAAAGCCAAGCATGGCTTTGTTTGCCTCTGTTGTGCAAAGAACAGAAATAAACTAGTTTGTCCTAAAGGTTTTAGCTATACACTAATCATGTTCCCTAATGATCATAATAGATAAGCTGAAAGGATTTGAGTGTAACTGAAGAACAAGAACTCCAATGGCCTCAAAACTTTTACAGCAGGTTCTATACTACCTAAGGGTTTAGCTTGCCAAATTGCAGCTAATGTGGAGTCATATTGTGTCCTCCAAAAATTCTCACAATATCTCTTATGTATTTTTACCTTATACATAAGTATGGAGAATAAGAACAGGAAGTTCCAGGACTCATCTTGGGCTGATAATTTACATGTGAGTTCTTGATCACATTAGAGTCATATGGTCCAAAATTCAGCCCTTTTACTTGGGTAGTTCTCCAAGAACAATTCTTTAATCATTTGTAATTAATTGAATTAATTCTATAGTAATGTGCATTTTCATGCCCAATTAGATGAACTACAATTCCATGTATGTCTCAGAGAGCCTGCCTAAATTTTCATATGATTTTTGGAGCTATGGATTGCCCAGAACAGATTTTTGAAGTGGGAAACATTTTCTGAAAATGTTTCTGGATTCTTTTGAACACAGTAGTTTGCATTCAGCAAATTCCTACACCAATGATCTTCAAATGAGCTGAAAATTTTCTAGTAGGTCAATACTATGCTAAAGAATATTCTGGCAAAATTTGGGTATTTTTGGATAACCCAAACTCCCTCAATAATTCTTTTTCAGAAAACCTTCAAAGAATTTTCCAGAATATAATATTGACTTTCATACAAATCTGAGTTCATATTTGGATATAACTCATATAGATGAATCCAACCCAATTGGAATCACTCAAATTGGAGTTTTCCACAGGGAGATATGAATTTCTAAAGATTGAGCTAAGTTTGGAATTATTTTCCTATTGAAAATCCCACTGGGCCCGCTTATTTGAATTCCAACCAATCAGAACTGGGCCACACCGGGGCCACGGGGTTTTTCGCACCAGCACACGGGATCCCGGCCACACCTGATCCCGGGTTTAAAAATTGAGCTGCTGACAGGCGGGGCCCACGCTTCGTCTTCTACCTCCGGCTCCCTCTCTCGCGCCCGCGCGCTCCCCCTCGCCGGAGTAACTGGAAGCTCGCCGGACCGGCCTTCCCGGCCACCGCCGGAGCTACAACTCGCCGCCAGGGGGTTTAGGGCTTCGAGGAACAGGGCTGTGGGGTTTGCTAGGGCCGCCGACGACCGGAACATGGCCGGCGACATGTAACTGCCTCTGTAGAAGTCCGGCAGCGTCGCCCGGGGTCTCCAGCCCTCAAAAGCTTGTGCCGACGAGCCCTACAGCACCAGCGTACCTCTAGGAGGATCGACACGACCTAAAAAGGACTCGGGAGCGGCTGTAAATAGGTTGTCGCTGTGCGACCGAATGGGTCCGCCATGAACACCTCTAGTCGAGCTCGAATTCCGTCGTGCTGAGGTGTTTTCATGCGCTGGATCCAAAAGGAGAAATGACCGCCGGCTAATCCAGCGTCTATGTGCCAAATTTGATGACTTAAGGAGGATCAGAGGGCAAGAATTTGAAAGAGTCATACCGGAAGCTCGGAATGAGGTCGCCGGAGCAAAACTTCGAAATTCGCCGGCGATGCTTCACGGTATGGCCTGAGCTTGGGCTGAGAGCAGCACCGCACCCGTGCGCGTCCGTAGAGTGATCGTTCGGCCGTGGAACCCGCTGTGGAGGGCTGTCCACGAGCGCCTGATCACTTTCTCGGCTTAGGTCGCCGCGGGGGCGGTCGTTCTCGGGCACCGGAGGCCGCAGCTCACTGCTCGTGGGTCAGGGAGGTGGAGGCCGAGCTCACGGTGATGTTTAGCAGCTCAGGGGAGGAGAGAGCGTGGTGGTTTTGCCGTTCTTCCGATCGGACCGAGAGGCGGAGGGGATGACGGTCGTTGGCCGTGCGCTCGCGAGGAGAGAAGAAGGGACGGCCTTTGCTTCGTCCAGGGGGGGTTTATCAGGTCGCAGAACCGCCTCTGGTCGCCGTGTGTGGGGAAATGCAGCAGCTGGTGGCGCTGCCGAGCGCCCCCGTGGCTCCACGGTGGGAGCAGCTCTTGGCCCACGTGCTGCTCGACGATTTTCCCCACTGGGGCTGATACTTAAGGTGCAAGGCTTCTCTTTTAGCTCTATGACATGTGGGTCCCACTCCACATTTCCTCCCCAAATATCTTCTCAAGCTGATCCTCTTAATTCCCCCAATCCTGAGTTTAAAGTGTGGGTTAGAATTTGAATCCTTCCAATTCAGTTTGAATTTGCTTTTCCAAATTTGAATTTGGTTGAAGTTTGCAAATTCTCCTCTTTAACTCCCTTTTGAGCTTACCCTACAATTGAAAAGTTTATGAGCAAACTTTTCCCTATAATCCCAACTATAGGGCTGCATGTTTATTCAAAGTTTTTGGTCACTACATGTGTGAACTTTGAATTTAAAATCTGATCTTTAAACTTACATGCAAAGAGGTATTTAACTCCTTATTGGTCCAACACTTTTAAATAAAAAGGTGAACCTCATGTTGGATATTCATCCATGTATTACCTTGCATGAAGAAAAATTTTAGCAAGTCCCATTTTTCCTGTCATTGCCACACATATGAACTCAAACCATAGTTTTTATTCATACACATTTTTGGGACTTTTACATTCCTCCCCCTTAAAAGAATCTCGTCCCGAGATTACAAAAGAGGAACAAGATGGGAGAGGTAATTACAAACTGTACAAAGATAAAAGTTCCGGGTAGTTGGTGCGGAGATAATCTTCACTTTCCCACGTCGCCTCTTCCGCGGTGTGATTACTCCACAGCACCTTGAAAAATTTTATAGTCCGGTTCCGGGTTACCCGGGCCTTTTCATCCAAAATCTGAACCGGTCGCTCGGTGTAGGTCAGGTCTGGTTTCAATTCGTCGATGTCCTCAGTGCGAACAGCAGCGGTGAATTTGAGGCACATCCTCAGCTGTGAAACATGAAATACATCATGAACACCCGCTAGACTTGCCGGTAATTCCAGCCGGTAGGCTACGGGTCCACACTTCTCCGTGATAGCAAAAGGACCAATAAAACAGGGAGCGAGCTTCCCCTTTACACCGAACCAGTGAATTCCCTTCATCGGGGATACACGAAGATAAACGTGTTCTCCGACGTCAAAATGTAATGGCCTACGCCTCTGATCCGCATAGCTCTTCTGTCGGGATTGTGCAGCCTTTAAGTTCTCTTGTATCAACCGAACTCGGTCTTCGGCTTCGTTGACAAGATCAATCCCAATCAGAACTCTTTCGCCGGACTCACACCAATTCAATGGTGTGCGACACTTCCGGCCGTAGAGAGCTTCATAAGGTGCTATTTTAATACTCGCTTGATAATCGTTGTTGTATGAAAACTCCGCCAGTGGTAGGTGATCGTCCCAATTCCAACCGTGGTGGATGGCACACGCTCTCAACATATCCTCAAGCACTTGATTCATCCTCTCCGTTTGTCCATCAGTTTGAGGGTGGTATGCGGAGCTCCTAATCAACTTGGTGCCCAACGAGGCATGCAGCTGCTCCCAAAATCGAGCAACAAACAGCGCACCTCGATCTGAAATGATGGTCTTTGGAACACCATGTGAACATATAATTCTGGAGATGAATAACTCCGCATATTGTCTTGCTCGATAATGAGTGTTCACCGGTATGAAATGAGCTGATTTCGTCAACCGGTCGACGATCACCCATATCGAGTCATGCTTCTTGGATGTGAGCGGTAATCCGACGATGAAATCCATACTCACATCCTCCCACTTCCATGCCAGTATCTTCAAAGGTTGTAGCGGTCCGGCTTTCCGCATATGATCAGCCTTGACCCGTCTACACGTATCACACTCGGATACGTATTTAGCAATCTCCCTCTTCATCCTCGTCCACCAAAATTTCTGTTTCAAATCTTGGTACATCTTGTTACTTCCGGGATGAATGGAAAACTTCGACAGGTGGGCTTCATCCAATATTTTCTTCCGGAGTTTCATATTACGCGGTACCACTATACGGTCGTTGAACCATATTGTACCGTTCTCATCCTTCCGGAAACATTTCACCTCTCCGTTGTCCAGTCTTCTCCGTATGTGAGACATACCTCTGTCTCTTCTTTGAGCCTCAACAATCTCTTCACGGATTGTTGGAATGAGCGCGAGATTATAAAGCGCGCCATACGGAATAACACGGAGGCTTGGTTCTTCATTTTCCAACTCAGCAACCGCTAAGTTGTGAATGTGTGCTTTCCGACTAAGCGTGTCGGCAACCACGTTGGCTTTTACCGGGTGATAGTGGATCTCAATTTCATAATCTTTTATGAGCTCCAACCATCTCCGTTGTCTCATATTCAGCTCCTTCTGCGTGAAGATATACTTCAAGCTTTTATGGTCGGTGTAGAGGTGAACAAGATTACCAAGCAGGTAATGCCTCCACATCTTCAACGCCAACACCACAGCAGCAAGCTCAAGATCGTGAGTCGGATAATGCTGCTCGTGGTTTCGCAGTTGACGAGACCCATAGGCAACTACACGCCCTTCTTGCATCAGAACGCAGCCGAGACCGATGCCGGATGCATCACAGTATCCATTGAATGGCTTCGTCGTGTCCGGTTGAGCAAGAACTGGAGCCGTTGTGAGATGTTTCACCAAACTTTTGAACGTGGCTTCAAATGCTGCATTCCACATGTATTTAGTGCCCTTCTTCAGCAGCTCCGTCATTGGTTTAGCAATCTTTGAGAAGCTCGGAATAAACCTCCGATAATATCCCGCTAAACATAGGAAACTTCGGACCTCGTGGACTGATTTGGGAGATTCCCACTTCAGCACTTGTTCAATCTTGCTGGGGTCCACGGCAATCCCTTCTGCTGAAATAATATGGCCAAGGAAAGGCACTTGATCAATCCAAAATTCGCACTTGCTGAACTTAGCATACAATTGGTGCTCCCGTAACCGTTGTAGCACAATACGCAGATGTTCAGCGTGCTCTTCTTCCGATTTGGAGTAAACCAATATGTCATCGATGAATACCACAACGAACTTGTCTAACTCCGGCATGAACACAGAATTCATCAAATACATGAAGTGTGCCGGAGCGTTGGTTAATCCAAATGACATGACGAGGTACTCGTAGAGTCCGTATCTCGTCGAGAAAGCTGTCTTCGGTATGTCCTCCGGCCGGATCTTGATTTGATGATAGCCCGACCGAAGATCCATCTTCAAAAATACCTTTGCACCCACAAGTTGATCAAACAGGATGTCAATGCGGGGCAACGGATACTTGTTCTTTATTGTGACAGCATTGAGAGGACGGTAATCAACACATAGCCGTAGTGTCTCGTCCTTCTTCTTAACGAACAGCGCTGAGCAACCCCAAGGTGAAGAACTTGGTCGTATGAAACCCTTGCTCATGAGTTCATTCAGTTGCTCTTTCAACTCCGCTAGCTCGTTAGGTGCCATCTTGTAAGGCCTTCGTGAAATAGGCGTCGTTCCCGGCGCCAGTTCAATTTTGAACTCGACGTCCCGCTCGGGCGGCATGCCTGGTAAGTCATCGGGAAATACGTCGGGATAATCACGTACCACCGGAATATCTTCAAGCTTCAGCGCTTCCGTGTGGTAGGCCTCTACCATATCTGGATCTTCGCTGTCTAAAAACAGCGTGTGCTGTCCGTGAATCAGCGAGTCAATCTGGACAGTCCGGTTATCGATATTGAGAACGGCACCGTGACGATTTAACCAAGACATCCCCAATATAATGTCTATCTTCTGCCTATCCAACATAATCAGCGATGTTGGGTATATTTTTCCGCCCAAACACAAAGCTGCTCGGGACACAATCTGATTGGCAGAGATATTTCCTCCCGGTGAACGTATGAGAAAACTCGTTGTGGGAGTATTGGTGGATAATTGGTGCTGATCCACGCATGTTTTGCTGATAAAATTGTGGGTTGCACCTGAATCAAAAAGTACCAATACGGGCATGTCCATGAGAGTAAACATGCCCGCTAACACCGGTGCTCCCTCCGGGACATCCTCAATCGCAAGATGTTGCACACTCCCGGATTGCAATGCTGTTATGTTGACTTGAGCAGGTGGCGGCATACCACCTGATGATGATGGCTGTATGGTGTTTACCAACTTCTCCTGGCATTCCTGCCTAAAATGCCCAAAACGGTGGCAATAAGAACACGGAGGTTTCCCCGGTTCTTCGTTGACTTGTGGTTGAGAAGTTGAGGCACTTGGCTGCAGCAATGATGCAACAGATGTCATTCGTTGCTGAGGCAAAGGTGTTGCTTCAAGACATGATTCTTGAGCAGGAAATCTGTACGGAGTTGATCTCCCTGGTGCTTGCCATATCTCATCGGATGGTGTGTGATACACCACACGGTATTTACGAGGAACGATTGGTGTGTCTTCTTGCACATCCTCCCGGTCCCTCTTCTCTGCTTGACACTCAAGTGTCGCTTGTTCTTGCAGCAGAGCAGCACTGATCATCTCGGTGTAACTGCCTTGATTGAACAAAGCTAACTTCTCTTTTAGTATGGCACTCAAGCCATAGAAAAAGTAGTCACACATGGCAGCTTCGCTCGTTGCATAAGCAGGAGCATATTGTGCCAGAAGATTGAATCGTCTGACATAATCAAGGACACTCATGTCCCCCTGCTTCAAGTTTCTGAATTCCTGCTGCTGGGCCTTGATAAAACCCATAGGAATGTGACGAGCCCGGAATGCTTCACGAAATTCCGTCCATTCCACTTGATGACCTTCCGAAACGGTGGCAAGATAAGCGGACCACCATTTTCCGGCGGCTCCATGGAGCTGTTGAGCTGCAAATGATGTCTTCTGATACTCATCGCACTCAAACACTCCAAACTTGGACTCCATAACTCGAAGCCACTGATCAGCTTCGACTGGTTCATGGGCTTCCGTGAAGATTGGCAGTTGTGTCGCCAAGAAATCCAAGTAGGCGTTCCGAGGTGGATCGTCCTGTTGTGCACGCTGGAGTAAGCCCTGTTGTACCAAGGCTTGGAGTAGTCTTGTGTTCTCTTGACTTGACTCGACCATCTGAGCCATGATATCCGCCCATACCATTGATGGCGGTGCCCCTGGTGGAGTCGAGTCATCACAGTCTCGATGAGAACCTTCAGTCCTACTCGGATAATGAGTACGCACAATACTGCAAAAGCATAATTTTTGAGGGGAGTCACAACTTGATCTACCAGTATGTGAAAGTATGTAAAACATGAACATGCTAAAACTTTATGAAAGCATAACAAAATTTCATGTTTACACATCTTTCTAAAGCCAACATATTCAGTCCCTCATTCTGTACAGAACAGACCTTTATGTACTTAACCCAGAATTTGATCCATTTATTAGCATTTTCATAACTCAAGTTGAATACCAAAGTTAAAGTTAACTTCAGTATATTTTCAATGAGTACTCATATGCCCCTAGATCATTTCTGGAACAAAAGTTAGGATTGTTCAAAGTTGACAGAATTTCTGGCTAAAATTTGCCAGCACCTCCTTTGTATGTGGCTGTTTTCATCACAGTTTTACATACAAATGGGGTACCATTCTGAACAACTATGAACCACAAAATCATTGCAAATTTCCTAACCTTTCTAATGGTGTATCATATGATCCTTAGAGATTTTCCTACAGACTGTTGTGTCTAATTTACAGCAGCATCCAGAGAAGTTTGCAGCTGCTCTGTTTTCTGAACAGTTTGCATTCATCTGGACATATAACCAAGTTGGTTTCGGATTTGGCTCTGGAGTTCTACACAAGACTTGTAGAGCACTTGATAACCTTTCCAGAACTGCATCAAACACCTCCATTGGGTCAAGCTAATCAGAGTTACGCTCTGTTAAAGACCAGAAAAATTTCTGTCTGAACAGAGCACTCTGTCTTTGAGATCAAAAGGAGCCTAACAAGTCTCTTCTTTGAAACTTAGTTCAAATGAAGAGCTCAGTAACTAATATGTGCTTTATCACATCCATTTTTAGTTTGGAAGTTAGTCATGAATGATTTCTTAATAGGTAAGAATACTATCCAGTGTAGTACGGTGACGATGCACCGTAAGACATATGACGGTACTACGTTGCCTCACCAAAGAAAAAACCTAACCGGATTACACCGGCATACACGTATCATTAGGTGGCACTAAAACGGTCACTCGCAAACGTGTTCTACACGCACTAAGGTTTTCGTGGTTAGTACCTACATAAGCCACACTCAATCATCAGGTCCGGCTGCACACCGAACCCGGTATCCATAACAGTTTGTACACCCGGCCGTCATCACTCGCCCAGGTGTTCTCAAGCCAGACACGCCTTGAGCTACGTGTTCACGTTACTGACCACGTGACGGGGTCTCCCAAATTGCACCACGCACGCCAGGGAAGACGTTGCTCGAATACCCCAAACGACATGAAGAGTCGTAGAGGATACTAAAGCGGGTCGGGTTACCTGCCACCCGTGAGGCTCCACCCTTCAGCTTGTGCGCACTGGTGGACAGCGCATACGTGCACCCCCCAAGACATAATCCGTCCCGAGATACACGATTTTCCGACATAACAAATAAGTTAGCTTGCCACCTTCATTATATGCTAATAGTAGTCCTTATGTGGGCCTAGTACCGTTATCTCACCGTATCCTAAGTTTTTGACATAATATGATGCTCAATCCGTGCTCTGTTCCCAACGCAGCTCTGATACCATGCTGTAACAGCTCAGATACCACGCTGAGACGGCCCCATGGGACCTCGTTGGGTGGTGCCGTGTTATGCGGCACCCAACAGCACACGGGTCGATGAACACACATCATATTACATAAATAGTTTAGCGGAAGCGTAAAAGAATGTTTTACAAATAGTTATATCAGAGTAAACTACAGCGCAAGACTCACTCTCACGACTCATATCTAAACTAGCAACAAAGAAACGGTCCAGCCCGTGAACGTTTCTTACTAGCAACACGAAGACAATCTGCAGCAGCGAGGATGCTCTTAGAGTAAGCACTCGGAGGTTCCCGAGTCTCATCGGCACCCCTTCTCATAATCAGCGAGTCAATTACCTGCAAAACAACTCGGATAGCATCCGTGAGCATAACGCTCAGCAAGACTTAACCGTCACCCTAAACATGAAACTCTAAGTGAGGTTATGAACCTAACGTAGGATGGCATAAGCATAATTAACTCGCCTAAAAGTGAATCCTTACTTTCAGGTATTAATTGCAGCATTTTAAGTAACCCTGGGCACGCTACATCGGGAGTCCACAATCAAACAAGAAACGCTTTTCCCCGATGTAAATTGCTCATGGCATAAAAGAATCGAATTTGCACTAGCCTATTCATCGAGATCCAATACAACACTAGTATAATACTTCACATCAATATGATTAGTTCCTTTCTCATGCAAGTTCTTACTACGTCACGACTGTGAGAACAAGTATGCTCGGTCCATTCCACGAGCGACGGTGATTCGAATCAATAACACCCGGACTACACGACACGTACGCCCGTACTCGACGTTGCCTACAACAACCATCACTGACGTCGTACGTGGCAGCCTTTCCCCCGTTTCACCCCCGCTGAATCGATCAAGTCGCCCCGTACACTAGCTACTCTCATGGTGCACCTTCCGACGTGAGATGTCATGAGAATATTCCCCACATACTGCACACCGGCCGTCCGCCTGAGGCGACCCGAAAAGTCCCAACGACAGCTTCCCGAGGTACATCGGTTTACTGGGTCCCATATAGCCAGCATGAGTCTGGTACACAACTCAAACTTGTTCAACAGGGCCGCATACGGATCGGTCCTTGACCGACACGGACAGGTCTACGGCACCCAGGCCCCTATGTCCTGCTGCTCCTACAACCTTCCGGTCTCAACATTAACTTGCTAATTCAATTACGAACCAATCCCGTATGCCCCTGTTGTTCCTAAATCTGCGAGTAGCATCTCACCACTCGACTTCTACCGAACCGTACTTAAGCATGGCAGTTCTACACGGTGAAAGACACCTACCCAATACTCCATGGGTCATTTGGCTATGCAAGAGGAGTATCAATCACTAGACCTAATGCACAGTTCATATCTTGACCGAAAGTGAGTACAAAATAAAAACTTAACAGCTGTTAAATGCAAACCGGAGCTTGCCTGTTTTGCAGGGTAGTCGTATATAACCAGTTAGTGTCCTTGCAGATCCACTCTGGACTCTCCGGAGCTTGATCCACTTCGATGAATCACTCCTTTGAGTCCCCTTCGTTGTGGTTCCTATTGAGATGCATATGCACATATTTTATAGAATGTAATGGAAAGAAGTTATGGAATTAATTTCTTAGGACAGAGGTTGTGAGGAAAAGTCAAGCATGGCTTGGTTTGCCTCTGTTGTGCAAAGAACAGAAATAAACTAGTTTGTCCTAAAGGTTTTAGCTATACACTAATCATGTTCCCTAATGATCATAATAGATAAGCTGAAAGGATCTGAGTGTAACTGAAGAACAAGAACTCCAATGGCCTCAAAACTTTTACAGCAGGTTCTATACTACCTAAGGGTTTAGCTTGCCAAATTGCAGCTAATGTGGAGTCATATTGTGTCCTCCGAAAATTCTCACAATATCTCTTATGTATTTTTCCCTTATACATAAGTATGGAGAATAAGAACAGGAAGTTCCAGGACTCATCTTGGGCTAATAATTTACATGTGAGTTCTTGATCACATGAGAGTCATCTGGTACAAAATTCAGCCCTTTTACTTTGGTAGTTCTCCCAGAACAATTCTTTAAGCATTTGTACTTAATAGAATTAATTCTATAGTAATGTGCATTTTCATGCCCAATTAGATGAACTACAATTCCATGTATGTCTCAGAGAGCCTGCCTAAATTTTCCTATGATTTTTGGAGCTATGGATTGCCCAGAACAGATTTTTGAAGTGGGAAACATTTTCTGAAAATGTTTCTGGATTCTTTTGAACGCAGTAGATTGCATTCAGCAAATTCCTACTCCAATGATCTTCAAATGAGCTGAAAATTTTCTAGTAGGTCAATACTATGCTAAAGAATATTCTGGCAAAATTTGGGTATTTTTGGATAACCCAAACTCCCTCAATAATTCTTTTTCAGAAAACATTCAAAGAATCTTCCAGAATATAATATTGACTTTCATACAAATCTGAGTTCATATTTGGATATAACTCAGAGAGATGAATCCAACCCAATTGGAATCACTCAAATTGGAGTTTTCCACAGGGAGATATGAATTTCTAAAGATTGAGCTAAGTCTGGAATTATTTTCCTATTGAAAATCCCACTGGGCCCGCTTATTTGAATTCCAACCAATCAGAACTGGGCCACACCGGGGCCACGGGGTTTTTTGCGCCAGCACACGGGATCCCGGCCACACCCGATCCCGAGTTTAAAAATTGAGCTGCTGACAGGCGGGGCCCACGCTTCGTCTTCTACCTCCGGCTCCCTCTCTCGCGCCCGCGCGCTCCCCCTCGCCGGAGTAACCGGAAGCTCGCCGGACCGGCCTTCCCGGCCACCGCCGGAGCTACAACTCGCCGCCAGGGGGTTTAGGGCCTCGAGGAACTGGGCTGTGGGGTTTGCTAGGGCCGCCGACGACCGGAACATGGTCGGCGACGTGTAACTGCCTCTGTGGAAGTCCGGCAGCGTCGCCCGGGGTCTCCAGCCCTCAAAGCTTGTGCCGACGAGCCCTACAGCACCAGCGTACCTCTAGGAGGATCGACACGACCTCAAAATGACTCGGGAGCGGCTGTAAATAGGTTGTCGCCGTGCGACCGAATGGGTCCGCCATGAACACCTCTAGTCGAGCTCGAATTCCGTCGTGCTGAGGTGTTTTCATGCGCTGGATCCTAAAGGAGAAATGACCGCCGGCTAATCCAGCGTCTATGTGCCAAATTTGATGACTTAAGGAGGATCAGAGGGCAAGAATTTGAAAGAGTCATACCGGAAGCTCGGAATGAGGTCGCCGGAGCAAAACTTCGAAATTCGCCGACGATGCTTCACGGTATGGCCTGAGCTTGGGCTGAGAGCAGCACCGCACCCGTGCGCGTCCGTAGGTGTGATCGTTCGGCCGTGGAACCCGCTGTGGAGGGCTTTCCACGAGCGCCCGATCACTTTCTCGGCTTAGGTCGCCGAGGCGGCGGTCGTTCTCGGGCACCGTAGGCCGCAGCTCACTGCTCGTGGATCAGGGAGGTGGAGGCCGAGCTCGCGGTGATGTTTAGCAGCTCAGGGGAGGAGAGAGCGTGGTGGTTACGCCGTTCTTCCGATCGGACCGAGAGGCGGAGGGGATGACGGTCGTTGGCCGTGCGCTCGCGAGGAGAGAAGAAGGGATGGCCTTTGCTTCGTCCAGGGGGGGTTTATCAGGTCGCAGAACCGCCTCTGGGCGCCGTGTGTGGGGAAATGCAGCAGCTGGTGGCGCTGCCGAGCGCCCCCGTGGCTCCACGGTGGGAGCAGCTCTTGGCCCACGTGCTGCTCGACGATTTTCCCCACTGGGGCTGAGACTTAAGGTGCAAGGCTTCTCTTTTAGCTCTATGACATGTGGGTCCCACTCCACATTTCCTCCCCAAATATCTTCTCAAGCTGATCCTCTTAATTCCCCCAATCCTGAGTTTAAAGTGTGGGTTAGAATTTGAATCCTTCCAATTCAGTTTGAATTTGCTTTTCCAAATTTGAATTTGGTTGAAGTTTGCAAATTCTCCTCTTTAACTCCCTTTTGAGCTTACCCTACAATTGAAAAGTTTATGAGCAAACTTTTCCCTATAATCCCAACTATAGGGCTGCATGTTTATTCAAAGTTTTTGGTCACTACATGTGTGAACTTTGAATTTAAAATCTGATCTTTAAACTTACATGCAAAGAGGTATTTAACTCCTTATTGGTCCAACACTTTTAAATAAAAAGGTGAACCTCATGTTGGATATTCATCCATGTATTACCTTGCATGAAGAAAAATTTTAGCAAGTCCCATTTTTCCTGTCATTGCCACACATATGAACTCAAACCATAGTTTTTATTCATACACATTTTTGGGACTTTTACACTCATTATTCAGATGAGTGCAGTTAGCTAGACACATCTATCTCGCTTCCCAAAATCCCATGGACTCAGTGAAGCATAAAAGTAAAACCATACCCGACTCATTAACTTTCCCTGGCGACAAGGGTTGTTAACAAAACTATTAAACTCCTATGAAAGGGTTTCCCATCATGTTGACTCAAGCACACACACCTTTTCACAAACAAAACAGTTCTCCAAAACATGGGATCAATATGGTCAAGTGGCACTTGCCTTGTTCTTGCGGTTCCTGTTGCTCAAATCCTTGCTGTTGCAGTCCATCGTAGGTAGCTCCCTGAGCTTGTTCTTCTATACGAGATCACGCACATACAAGATTCATAGCAATCAATCATCATGCACAAACTCTACTTTAAGATGCAACGATGCATATGCATGTTAATCCTATGATGCAGTTTAGTTTGTATGTGTTGTTGCATGGCTTGCATGGGTTTTACGATGAACAGAGGTGTAAAGATCAATTGTGGATGTGGCAATGATCTTGACTCAAGATCTAGATCAAACCGATCAACATGTGATCTGTCCACGAAGAATCTTCTGTTCGAAAGGAATCGAAGAACAGATGCAAAGAAAACGCGATGATGTCGTAAGGTGGTATTGGAGACCTACCTTACTCTCTTCGGGTCCTTCCTCCTAGCAAGAATAGATCGTCGGCTCTCCTCCGGCAATGGCAATCGTGATCCAGAATCGTCGGCGGTCTCTCCGGCGGCTGTACTCCGGCGAAGGGGTTTACTCAGTGAGCTGGGGGCTAGGGCTCGAAGTTGTCGGCTCAGGAGGTGGAAAAGAAGTACGTGGTTGCGGCCAAAGGTTTTCGGTTCTATTTATAAGAGGAAACGAAGAGTCCTCCTCTGATAAGAATTCAAATAAGAGTCCTGTTCAAATTGTTTTTGGATCTTAACAACTTATCGTTATTTGACTTGGTGCAATAGGAATGTGGAATTCGTGTCGGTTTCCTCCCGTACAGGTATTCCCACGCGTACAGAAGCAAAAACCGCTTCAAATCTCGTCACCTCCGCGGTGATGAGCTTCAGAGGCTCCACGTGTCCTGCGGGACCTGGGCTCCCTTTTTCCGCAGATACAAGCTCCGCTTGTGCCGCGTGTAAGGCTGGCGAGACCTCCCTCTTCTTCTGACGTAAGCTCCGCGTGCGCCACGTGTCCTGGCGAGCGGGACCTCCCTCTTCCTCAGAAGTGAGCTCTGCGTGCGCCACGTGTCTGGTGGGTTGGAACCTCCCTTCTCAACAGAGGCGAGGTCCGCGAACACCACGTGTCAAATCCGGACCTCCCCCTCTCTTCGGAGGTGGCTCCGAGTGTGCCATGTGTCAATTCCGGACCTCCCCTCTCTTCGGAGGTGAGCTCCGAGAATGCCACGTGTCAAGTAGCGCCAGACTTCCTTTCTTCTCGGGGA
Source organism: Neostapfia colusana (assembly GCA_030760725.1). NCBI lineage: Eukaryota > Viridiplantae > Streptophyta > Magnoliopsida > Poales > Poaceae > Neostapfia > Neostapfia colusana. The sequence continues at coordinate 103,362,502 of JASWHV010000007.1, forward strand.
CGAGCTCCGAGGTTGACACGTGTCCAACAGTGACGGACCTCCCGGATATGAGCTCCGAGGTCGACACGTTTCCATCAGCGTCGGACCTCCCGGAGATGAGCTCCGATATAGGTGACACGTGTCCCATAGTGTCGGACCTCCCGGAGATGAGCTCCGGAGGTGACACGTGTCCCATAGTGTCGGACCTCCCGGAGATGAGCTCCGGAGGTGACACGTGTCCGATAGTGTCAGGCTTCCCGGAGATAAGCTCCGGAGGTGACACGTGTCCAGTAAGACCGGACCTCTCAGAGATGAGCTCCAAGAGGGACACGTGTCTGGCGGAGTCGGACCTCTCGGAGAAGAGCTCCGAGAGCGACACGTGTCCCGCGCGACTGGTCCTCTCTTTTCCGTAGGGACTAGCTCTGCAGCCGACACGTGTCCTGCAGGACTAGCCTCGCTCCTTCGCAGAGGCTAGCTCCGGGGGAAACACGTGTCCCACGGGGTCAGACCTCTCCCCCCCCTTTGCGGGGATGAGCCCCGAGCCTGCCACGTAGCCAGTTTGTGGCGGACCTCTCCCCTTTTGCGGGGATGAGCTCCGGACGCGCCACATGGCCAGAAGGCCGCGGAAATTGTCTATAGCGCTCCTCGGCAGACTGGAGTTGTCTTTTTTTGGCTATCTTTTTTATTCTTTCTCTGTTTCTACTTATTTTAAAATGTTTTCTGCATATAAAATATAAATATATGCAGAACCCGAAAATGAGCGTTGTCGAAGCGTCTGCGGTGGACACTTCCCCCGGGCCTGCTCTGGGCAGCCCGCGGAGGTTCTTTTTCGGAGGGGCTAGTCCCCCTGCGTGGGTCTTGCTGTACTGGACGAAGGAAGGAGATGAACACAAGGATTTTTTACGTGGTTCGGGCCGCCGGAGCGTAAAACCCAACGTCCACGGTGAGCAGAGGTGCTCGTTTTATTGCTTAGTGCTTAGAACCGGAGTTCTAAGGTTGAGGGTGAACTGAGTGTGGGAGAGCTGAACTCGCTTGAGTCCGAACCCTTTGCAACGTTGCCTACCAGAGCCTTTTATAGTTCAAGGATCGGGCGGCTTACGAAGGGGGGCCCAGGACCCGACAGGTGGTCCCGGGGTGATCTCCTGCCATCTACCGTATCTGCATTAACACCGGTAGTTGTCTCTGGCGAGGGCTTCTGAGTCTTCAGCCTGCCGCCCTGCCCATGCCGCAAGCTAGGCGTAGTGGTTGATGATGGCAGGGGCGACAGAGGATGTCTTGTCGTTGTGTTTATTGGTCCACAGCTTCTGACATTGCGTGCCTGTCTTCACTGTGATGTGACTGGGCACAACGCCTCCTGGCAGGGGCGTGCTCCACGTCTCCGTGTCTAGGGAAGGCGCGGGTCTTAAATACCGTGCCTTGGGAAAGCGCGGTTCTTGAATACCTTGCACGGACAGCGCATGGTGCGGCTTTACTCCTGCTGCCTTCTGCGCTGGGTAGGCAGCGCTGCTTCGCTGCCACGTGGCGGGCCCGGAGCTCTCCTCTGAGGAGAGGGAGGTCTGGCCCCGCTGGACACGTGGAGCCTTCGGAGCTCTCCCCACGGAGGGGGGAGGTCCGGCTCTGCTGGCCACATGGCAGGCCCGGAGCTCTCCTCTGAGGAGAGAGAGGTCCGGCCCCGCTGGACACGTGGAGCCTTCGGAGCTCTCCCCGCGGAGGGGGGAGGTCCGGCTCTGCTGGCCACGTGGATTGCCCGGAGCTCTCCTCTGAGGAGAGGGAGGTCCGGCCCCGCTGGACACGTGGAGCCTTCAGAGCTCTCCCCGCGGAGAGGGGAGGTCCGGCTCAGGTGCCCTCGGAGTTCGCCCCTACGGAGGGGGCGAAGTCCTTAGGCGATTTTGGCCTGTGCGCGGGGTACCCCATATTGAGGGTACCGACAGTGGCCCCTGGGCTCATCTCGGGGGAGGTAAGGAGCCCGAGGTGCGGCCTTCACCTTTTCTATCCCGCGCACCTTCTCGGAGTCTCCTTTTGACCGTTGCCAGAGCACGAACGGTCGTGGGATCCTGGAAGCATGAGCCCTGCTTGATGGCTGCTTTTACAGCAGCGGTTCCCAAGGCTGCCACTACTGCACGTCGCAGCGCCTCATCGGGAACCGCCGGATTAACCCGACGGATCGTCTGCCTGGGGGACTGACTTCTTGGACCACCACTTCTGCAGGACGGCTTGGGCCCACTTGTCATCAACGCCAGGGCTTGGACCTGGGGCATTTGCCCCAAGCAGCGCGTTTGAAGCGTTTTGAATCGCTTCTTGGAAGTTTAAAAGGGGATCTTATCTGCATCGCAGGCTTCCCTTTGAACACTTCCTTGCGCTTGAGCCTTCCAGTTTCCTTCGTGCACCCAAGCCTTCTTCGTCTTCCAAGCTCTTGCATCTTCGCCTCCGATGGCTTCCTTCCTGCCTCCGCCGCGCTTCGCCCGGACGAATGACCTGGGGGCGATGCGCAAGCTAATGAGATAGCATTCTGAGGAGGAGAGGCGTTGCCTCTGCGTCTGGAGAGGGGGGAGACCGTCTTCTTCGCCGCCTACGCCTTGGCGGGGTTCATCCCACGGATTTCCTCCTTCTTCGTGATGCTGCTGGAGACGTACGGCCTCCATCTTCATCATCTCTCCCCCAACTCTTTTGCCATGGCCGCCGTCTTCGTCCAATTCTGTGAAATGTTCGTGGGAGTGTGAGCTTCAGTGACGCTCTTCCGTCACTTCTTCATGCTGTGGACGACTGGGTGCAGCACGAAGAACCAGCTGGGCGCCTACTACTTCCAGCACCGCTGCAAGGACCCGAAAATCTCTGGGTACCTTCTGCCCTTTTGTGCTGCAAGGTGGGAAGGCTGGAGGGAGAACTGGGTGATCGTGAAGACCGACGAACACGATCGCCTTCAGTTGCCGACTGGTGCTCCAACCACCGAGCGTCGCTTCTGGGAGGAGAACCCGGAGTTGGAGCCAGTACGCACCGGTCCTGGAGCGGATGCGGTACCTGGCAGATCAGGGGTTGACATCCCTGATGGTGCTGACAGATTTCCTGTCGCGCCGCCTTGCGCCTCTGCAGCAGCGCAGTCGTCCGGTGTGGTACTACACCGTCGAGCACGACTGCACTAGGCTGGAGACGGGTCTAGGCTCTGACCCACCTGCATAGATGCTGTGGGAGATGGTGACGAGGGTAAGAAGCGACCTTATTGGTGGCGGCTTCCTCACCATCCCAGAATCCTGCATCCCTCTCTTCATGGAGCCGGCGAGGAGGGCGGAGCTACTGTGGGGGATGCCGATGCTGGACGACATCGGGATCGCCGTTCGCCAAGTTAGAGATGCCTTCTGGGGAATCTCAATCCCCGGGGCTGACAGCTCTGGAGCGGAGCGTGAGGCATCGCCTGATGCCCAACCCACGCTGGGAGTCGATAGAGCTTGGATTGCCGACAAGGGGAAGGGCAAGGAGCCGACCTCCAGTTCGGCGACGAGGAAGCACTCCCGATCCCCGCCGGGGGCGTCTTTTGCGCCAAGTCAGGGGACCAGTGCCCCCCCGCACCCCTCATCTGTGGGTGTCGGCTCGTCGGGCGGCGACCCCAAGAGGCATCGGGTCTTCTGCGCCGACGGGACTCCTCTCGGACAGCGGCGGTCGGAGGAGCCCTGGGCGTCCCACCGTCCTTCCACATGCGGTGGAGCTCCTAGGAGGGACGCCGGTGCTGCGGCATCCGGGACTGAGCCGGGGGCTCAGGTGCCCCGGTCGTCGAGTGTCCCTGATGCAGGCTCGGGAGGCTGCGGCGCCAGAGGGAACGCAGCAAGGACTCATCCGGGGACGCAGGCGCCCCAGGATTCTGGGGCTGGATCGGCGAGTGGTGCCAGAGGTGCTGCCGGCGGGAGCTCTGCTGCTCCGTCTTTTAGGGGGGTCCGGGAGCACCCCCTGCTCCGCCGGTCCGGGTGCCTTCGGCGCAGGCCCCGGCGGCAACAGCAGGCTCCGGTGACCCTGCCCCGGCTCAGAAGCTAGGGCTCCATGCCTGCTGGAGTGTTCGCGTTCCACGGTAAGTTTGCAATCACCGGGTCTTAGTACTTTGCGTACTTCTTTCCTTGTCTTGAGAGCTCCCTGTGCTTCCAGGGACTCTTCGGCTGCCAGGGACACATCTGTGCCCCGACCTTCTCCCATTTGCGGGGGCCCAGCGCCACAGTGCCAGGACGCTGCGGTGGCTTCACCAGCCCCCGAGCAGGTCCAGGTGCTTCCTTCTTGTGGTCCGACGGGACCAGCTCCTGCAACAGCGGCGGCGCCCACTGGCAGCCGGCAGCTGTCGAATACTTGGCGGAGCCGGCTGGCGGTGTCCAGCCTCCAAGTGCTGAAGCGGGAGGAGCTGATGCAGGCCTTCCAGCGGGCGGCGAGCAGGGGCGCGTCGGGACCAGCCCCTCCTCGGCGCCGTCTTCTCCTGACCGGCACATCGTCCTGATTGCCGAGATGCCGGCATCTCCTCCTTCAGACGATGTCATGGAGGAAGTCTGTGGCGCGACTCCGGCCTCTGCCTCCCCGCTGCCCCTATCGGACGCCATGGAGCAGGCTCAGTCCAGCGTCCGGAAGGTCCAGGCTGCGCTCGAGCTCGAGCGGGAGGCCTTGGCGGGTGAGAGAGACCGCCTCCTCAGCTGGATATGACTCTTGAAGCTGCGGACTCGCGAGGTCGAGGAGGAGCTCGACGCGAGGTGGGAGAGGATCGATGCCGAGGAGGAGCTCCTCGAGGTGCAGAGGAGAGTCATTGAGCGCCTGGACGCCGAAACCCGGTGGCCCTTGCGGGAGTCCCGCGAGGCCTACGCCAGTGTTCGAGCCTGCTCCGACGCTAATGAGGAGCTGCGGCTGCATCTGGCGCACCGCGAGTGCGCCGTCGCAGATCGGGAGCGCACCGTGGCGACCCAGGAGAAGAAGGTCGTGAGCGGCTGGAGGCTGGAGTGGGCAACCTGAAGGCCCGGGCTGAAGAGCTGGAGCTTCAGGAGGCAGCTCTGGCCGAGAGGGAGGAGCAGGTCGCCCGGGACCGCAAGGCGGCACTAGACCGGGAGCTGGCCGCTGACTTCTGAGCGTCGGAGCTGGAGCTACTCACCCAGGACCTCCAGCTCCGGGAGAAGCACCTGGCGGCGAAGGAGAGGAGGTTCGCCGAGGATGATCCTGGCGCTCTGCTGGCGGCTCGCCTGGAGGTAGAGGGGCTCCGCGCTTCGCGGACCGTCGATATCCGAGCGGTGTGGGACTTCGTCGGCCAGGCGGAGTCCGCTCTGGTGCCTCTTGGCTTCAGCCCCGTGAGAATGGGGGCTCCGGCTCAGGAGGTGGTCGAGGCGATCCCGACGCTCGAGTCCATCAGCGCCAAGCTGGATAGGCTCAAGGCTGTGATTGCCGACGAGCTCAAGATGGAGGGGTGGAGCTTGGCGAAGGATTTCACCACGCACGTGCTGACGTGCTTCCGGAGCTGGGACTCCTCTGTCTCTCTAGATCCGGTGGTCCGGGGCCCCGTCGTCGAGCAGGAGGAGGTCTCCAGGGCCGGAGTCAGAAACGTCGCTGCCCTTGTCGCGTGTAGGTTCTAGCAAGAGTCCAGGGACTCTTAGGGGGCTTGCCCTTGTAGCTGGAGGGCCTTTGTATCTTTTTTTTTGGTTTTCTTGAGTCTGTAGTCCAGCTCATGGAGCCTTTGATGAATGAATAGACTTTTGTATTGTGTGTCTGCGCTTTTATCTTCTTTTTCTTAGCTTGGCCTGCCCGAGTCCTTAGCTCCGCAAGGGCTCCGGGAGGTCTCCACCGATCTCGAAGCTTTGCACAGATACCTTCCTCGGGTCCTTGTTGTAATAAGGGCCCAAGGGGTCTTTGGAGCCCTCCCCGCGAGGATGGGGGGAGGTCCGGCTCTGCTGGCCATGTGTCGGGCCCGGAGCTCTCCTCTGAGGAGAGAGGGCTCCGGCCCCGCTGGACACGTGGAGCCTTCGGAGCTCGCCCCTGCGGAGGGGGCGAGGTCCGGCTTCGCTGGCCACGTGGCGGGCCCGGAGCTGTCCTCTAAGGAGAGGGGAGCTTCGTCCCAGCTGGACATGTGGAGCCTTCGGAGCTCACCCCTGCGGAGGGGGCGAAGTCCGGCTCTTCTGGTCCTTGGTTGGAGTCAGGTGCTTCGGTCCTCCCTTGTGCAGTCCCCGTAGTGGCCCCCTGGTAGGTGTGACCAATTGTTTGGGCGCACCTACCACTTTCCTGCGGGGGAGCTAAGGCCAGGGCCCCCTGTCCATCCGGAGCAAGTAACCACCATCAACATGCTCATTAGAGAATAAACTCACAAAATGCAAAGGTGGCATTTCCCACATGCATCATCTAGGGGCTGAGCATATGAAAAACTCCAACACCTTTCTAGGAAGGCTCATGCCAAAATTCACCCAAATCCAAAACCTTTTGAGGTCTTTTTGGGTATAACTAGAAAGAGGGTAGTTCCAAATTCAAATTCAAACTACTTCCATCCCATGAATTCAAAAGTGGGAGGCATATTCTTACTCAGCAAATTTTTGTGAGCTCACACACCAATTTTCACTCCATTTGGAGTTGAGCTTGACATGAGCTAACTTTAGCGAATTCAAACTTTATTTGAATTTCAAACTGCATATGTGCTGAAATTTAGTCAAACACTTCACAATTTGAATTCTACCAATTCCAAATGGGCATGTGGTACATAATTCAAATGACCAAGGGTATTAAGGGGATTACTGTTTGTAGCAGTGAGAGGAAGTTAATTTCAGAGGTTAAAAGGGAGTTGGGCCCACATGTCATTGAGGCAAAAAGATCAAAACTTGCACATGAAGCAAATGACTTTGTCCCTGTTTTTCAACTACACCGAGTGTTTTTCCCCGTGTGCGCCACCGAGGAGCCACCGCGCCACCACCTGCTCATTGCCCCAATGCGCTGGTTCCTCGAGGTGGTGCCCCTCATGCCTTAGCGTGATCACGTCCCCTCAGCTGAGCGTAGCCTCAGTTGTTATCTTCTCCTCGCGTGAACACTGAGCCGAGCTCTCTTCTCTCCGCTGCTCGGTCTGATCAGAAGAACGGCAAAACACTCGCACCCTCTCCTCCGCGAGCTGCTAAACCACACCCTGACCTCCGTACACACCTCCCCGACCCGGAAGCCGACGAGCTTCGGCCTCCTTTGCCCTTCCACAGTCCGTTCCGCCGTGACCAAGCTTCAGCTGACGATTGGGCGCTCGTGGACAGCCCCCCACAGGGGTTTTCACGGCTGAGTGATCACAGCTACGGGAGCGTGCTACGGTGGTGCTACTCTCCTCCAAGTCTTGGAGCAGACCGTGCCGCATCGACGATGAATTTGATGATTTGGCTTCGGCGAGTTCAACCCGAGCAGCCGGTACGGTTTCTGCAGATTCTCCCTCTCTGATTCTCCATAGGTCCTCAAATCTTGCATGTTGCAGCTGGACTAGCCGGCGATCGAAACCCCTTTAGCATCCGTTGCATGAAAACCCATCGGGGCAAAGTAATCCGAGCTTTTCCAAGGGTGTTCTTCGCGGACTCATTCGGTCGCACGGTGAGACCGTATTTGCGACCACTCCATAGCTAGTTTGAGGTTGCGCCGAGCTTCCTGGTCGTGCCCTGGTGCTGTAGGGCTAGTCGGTCGAACTTTTGACGGGCAGAGAACCCCGCCCAACACTGCCGAACTCAACCGAAGCCGCCACACGTCACTGTCCATCTTTCGGTCACCGGCAGCCCTAGATAACACCACCACCATGTTCGTTGACGTTGCAAACCCCCTGGCGGCGAACTTCAGCTCGATCGGTGGCCGGAACCGGCGAAACGGCGAGTGGCAGTTAGCTCCGGCGAGCTGAGCGCGCAGGCACGCGAAAGGCAGCCGGAGGAAGAAGAAGCCCGGTGGGTCCCGGCTGTCAGCGGTGGAAATTTAAAACTGGGATCTGTTGTGGCACCGGATCGGGTGCAGCTGCACACAAAGGATTTAGTAGCCGCGTGTGTCGACCGATTAGGAGTTGACACGTAGCCCGGTCCAACGCGCAGAGGTTTGAACTTTTTCCCGATTTTCAGATTTTGTTCAGACTTCAGACCCTCATAACTTTTGCTAGGAAACTCCAAATCGAGTGAACCAAATTTTGTTGGATTCAGCTATCTGAGTACTTTCCATAAAATCAAGTTTCACTTCATGAAAATCCTTATTTATCCAGAATTAACTCTTCAAAATTCAAATTGGTTAGAATTTTAACTGGAGAACCCTTTTGAGGAAAATTCTGAAATTTTGATGGGATGTTCACCAAGCTATACTTGAGCTTCCATAAATATTTCAGATCTATTTGAGCTTATTTGATCCACCTAATGGTGTGATTAATAAAACTGTTCCAGAGAAAATAGAAAAATGTCCAGAAACATTTTTCATAAATTCTCGGAAATTGTTTAGCTCGTATATTTAGTTAGAAACCTTCAAATTATGTGGGACCAACTCCATTAGAACCCTCTAAAAATCTAGTTTTCGTAAAGTCATGGTTTGCTCCATGAAAATCCCTAGAAAACCGTAGGAGCTCTAATTAAGGTCAAGTACATAATTATTTGTGGGTAGCTCAAATGAACTTTCCTGCAAATAAAACTTGGCCAAGACTCTGTTTAGGTTGTAACCATACCACAGTAAAAATTTCAGAGTCATTGGGTCTGTCTAGTAAGGCTTATAATCCTCACAAGTTGAATTTCAATTCAAATGCATTTAATTAATACATATACTTGTTATATCATGTAGTCGCTAAGGTTGAGGAGGAACCCGAAGACTTAGACTTCGTCACTCCATAAGAGCAGCTAGCCTACGACCAAGAGCAGCAAGGCAAGCTCCGGTTTGCATTAACCCTTTTACAAATTTTTACTGTTTTGAGAACTTCCTTTGAGTACCACTTAATTCTTGCATTAGAGTCTTGTTTGAAACCCAAATGCATAGCAAAGAAAACCATAGGTTGGAATTAAGATTGAAAACCCTGTTAGACAATGCAATGCTAAAGATAGAGTAGGATTCGGTACAAGTCGAGTAGTTGGAACTACTCACGAGAATAGGCTAGAGGCAAATCGCTCGGGTAGAGATATCAAATGAAACACATGGCGAGAAAAATGAGACTGAGCGGAGAGTAAGGGCAGCAGGACTTTGGGGCCTGTGTGCTATAGCTCCGCTTGTGTCGACTGAGGACCGAGCCGTGTGCGGGCCTGTTGAACAAGCTAGAACAGTACCGAAGACCTACCGGCTATATGGGAACCGGGAAACCGATGTAACTCGGGTAGCTAGGTATTCAGGCATTGCCTATCGTTCAGAGGGTAGGTTGAGAGCTTGAGGTGTAAATCAGCTGGCGGCACTGAGATGCGCGTGCAGAGACCTCTTGTTTGGTATGATAGGACCGGTTCAATATTTGTCTGACGGGTGAAAGGTGGTTGCGTACGACGTTTGTGATGGTTGCTGTAGGCAACATCGAGTACGGGCGTACGTGACGGGTTATTCGGTTAACTCTGCAGGTGTAAATCGATTATAATCGCCATCCCTCGCGGTCAGTGAGTACCACTTGTTCACTGTACCATGACGTAGAAAGAACAGGGTAGATACATGTTAAAATGTTGCTGATTGAAAGATGGACTTTGATTGTTAATGATTTGCTGTTGCCTAGAGCTAACTAAAGTTCTTTTCAACTTTGGGCAAAGTACATGAGAGAAATGTGTTTCTTGTTTGATTGCGGCTCTCTCATGTGCCTTAGCATAAAGTCTCCACAACCTGCTGCTGAAACATGAAAGTAAGGTTCTACTAATTAGGATAGTCCATTGTAACTTATTTTACCTCATGTAATCTATCAACCATCATGTAGAAGTTCCATGTATAGGAGAGACGGGTCAGTCTTGCTGAGCCTTCGTGCCCACTGCTTGTGTTTGAAGCTTTTGCAGGGTTCTATGAGGAAGGGACTCCCGAGGAGGAGACGGAACCCCATGAGGGGAACCCCGTCGAGTGGGAGTCGTGCACGCCGCCGTGTTAGTGTGGGTGCGTGCTAGCGGGGACACGTTCACGGGCTGAACGTAAACTCGATGCGTAGTTTACGCCCGTGAGTGTAGACTGGACATATTTTGTTGTAAAAATGTTCATAAACTGGTTTATGTAATAAAACTTTGCTTCCGCTTTGTACCTTTGATTTGTGTTATCCGGTGCTGTGCAACGCAGCACCCCTCAGCGTGATCCTGGCTCGACAAGACCGTGGGGTCGTTTCAGCGTGGTATCAGAGCACGCTTGAGGTTTAACGCACTACAAAGGTCATCTTTTTCCAAAAATCCAGTGAGGAACGAGTTAGTAGCCCATATAAGGATGTTATTAGTGTATAGAAAGTGGCATATTAACCTAATTGCTTATGTCGGAAAATCGTGCATCTTGGGACAGTTTATATTTTGGGGGGTGCACGTAAGCGCTGTCCACCAGTGCGCACAAGCTGAAGGGTGGAGCCCCATGTGTGGCAGGTAACCCGACCCGCTTTAATATTCTCTACGACTTTTCATGTCGTTTGGGGTACTCGAGCAACTTTTGTCCCTGGTGTGCTTCGGGCAATTTGGGAGACCCTGTCACGTGGTCAGTAACGTGAACACGTAGCTCAAGGCGTGTTTGGCTTGAGAACATCCAGGTGAGTGATGACGGCCAGGTGTACGAACTGTATGGATACCGGGCTCGGTGTGCAGCCGAGTCTGATGATTGTTTGAATTATTTGCATGTAGTCTAACCACGAAATGGTAGACGTGTAGCATCCATGTGCGAGAGACGCTTAGTGCCACTGAACTAACGGAGCCGGTAAGTCTGGTATAGGTTTTTCTTTGTGAGGACGTAGTACCGACACGATCTGGTGACGCATCGACGTCACACCCCACTAAATGATCAACTTCATGGTAAAACTTGAAGGTTTTAATATAGAGCATCAAAACTTTGCTGTAACCTCTTCCCTTAATCAGGATATTCAAAATTAATAAGTTTTCAACTTATAGGATACTAAGAACAGAGTCCCCTGTTTTCAGTGGAAATAAGTCTGAAGTTAATCAGAGGTTAGAGGTTGAGTTATTTCGAGGTTGGTGTCATATGATACATTTCTGGAATGATTTTGAAGAGCTTTACAACTTTTCTGTTGAGGTCCAGAGGTGTTTCATCCCTTAACCAACCGAAAAATGCAGTAGAGTTGAAACTGTCCAGAAAACATGGCAGAGCAAATACTCTCTGTAGCTCCCTGTAAATTGAGCATAACTTCCTGCATAAAAATCCAAAAATAGAAAATGAGTTAGTTCGGAAAAGTTCATGAGATGGGTGACAACTGTGTAACAGAAAGTTTCGTCGGATTGGGAGTAGAATTACCTGGAGTTCTTGGATCAAATCAGTACCTAAAGCAGGGAGGTGCTGTCCAATTTTCTCCAGAAATTCTATCAACTTCGACATCTCATAACTTTTGAACCAAGACAGATCTTAGGCCAAGCAAATACTTTCTGGAAATCTATTGGAGTTAGCTGTAACTTTGATGTTGATCTCCAGAATGGGTTTTGCTTTTAGCATGGTCTAATTCAGGTTGAAATGGAAACTGGTCAGGGCTGTCATATTGGACAGCAGATCAACAGTTAAATTTGTTTAAGTTTGAACTATGTTTCCTAGTTTTATGGGTTCAATGACATGTTCTATGTTATAACTCAATGGTTTACTGTTCAAATAAATATTTGACATTTCTCAAATATGTTTCTACAGATGACAGCGAATAGACAGTTGGAGAACGGGTGGGTGGAATCTCACTGTTCTCACCACAACGGCTATCCGGAAGCCTTGAGGCAAATGCTCCAACATTTTGGATACAACAAGATGCCGCTGTACTTCGCCAAAGAAGAAGGCAAGGTGGGGAACAAGACATGGACGATCCATGTCGAAGTTCCTGCAGGGCCTACGCCACCCGGTTGGGCGCCTTTCACTGTTACGGTGAGAGGTAGACAACCGGAGGGAATGTGACAAGTGGCAGCCCGCGACACCATGCCTCGTTTCTGCCAACTACACGTGAGGGCTATGGAGGGCACTCCATACGCGCTCGTTCCGGTGGAGGGACGGGCAGATCATGTGTGGGGGCAAAGGTACATAGAGGCAACAGATCCGGGTTGCCCAAGGTACAACCCCACGGAGGCGAACCTCAGTCTCCAGATAAGGGCGGGAAAAGCCGTGATGGATAGTCAAGCTGTCCACGCGGAATGTCTCGCCGTGAAGCTCAAGGAGAGAAACATCTGTGGAGATCATTTCGAGAGTGCTCACAGCATGCTCCGCAATGTTCTCCTTCCGACGATTAAGCGACTGAACGAACAGCATAATCAGTTGCATCGTCTGAAGAAGGCGAAGAAGAAAAGCTGTGTCGACATCGCGGCTTTGCAACAACAGGTGCAGGCTCTGACCCAGCAGAATGAGGTCCTTACTCAAGAGCAGGACGACGCTATTTAGGAGGGGCAAGGCTGGGAAGAGGACTACAACCAGGCCATGGACGAGGTGCACGCGTTGCAGGACCTCGTACCTCCGGTAATGGGCATACTGGTGGTAGGTTCCGTACCCGTGGTCTTGGGTCTTCCGGCAATGGGAGAACCTGAACCGGAAGAGGAGATTGTAGACCCAGAGTTACCAGTAGAGGTACCGGAGGAGGACGACCCGCAGGAGGTCGAGTTCTACTCCGAGTAGTGGGTTACCATTGCCAAGTAGGGCAGCTAGGGTCAAGGAACCTAAACTTTTGTAATCGGTGAGATGTCGAGTAGACAGTAGTGTATGTATAGGTAGTGGAGACATGAGCACGACTTCTCGGAGACCCGAGACTGATGTATCTTGTATAAAGTTTATGCTTTATCAATATATGTGAATGTTGTGCAAGTTATTCATGCGTCACTTCAATACGTACTGTTGCATATGGAATGTTTAAGTATGACATGTGCTGATCGCTGCTGTTTTGAAAGTCAGAATGACTCGTACTCGTGCCAACCCGGACGTTGGGGGTTCCAGTCAGGGGGGAGAGACCTCCCAACAGCCTCCCGAAGACTCCTCGGGACAGCAACAGCAGCAGCAATAACAACAGCAACAACCGCCACCGCCACCACCAACGGTTACTTTGGCGGATATTGTGGCAGCAATGGCGGGTTCTCATCAGCAGCACACGGAGTTGCTGCAAACTCTCATTGCAAATACGTCTCGATCAGAGAGGCGTCAAGATCGTGAGGAGCGTCAACAGAGCTCCTACTCTGACTTTCTAGCTACTCATCCCCCGGTATTCTCAAGGGCGGGTGAACCCCTCGATGTGCACAACTGGCTCTGCACGATGTAGATGAAGTTCGGGCTGCTCCAAGTCAGTGAGCAGCGCAAGACTCAGTTCGCGGTCCAACAGCTCCAAGGATCCGAGAGTACTTGGTGGGTGAACTACTGTGCGTTCGCAGCCCACCGAGCGAATTATGACCTGGGCGGATCTCCGGACGGCCTTCAGGGCCTATCACATACCGCCGTATCTCATGAAGAGGAAGACGCAGGAATTCTTACGCCTGCAACAAGGGAGCCGAAACACGCTGGAATATTCCAGGGCGTTCAATGATATTGCGCTCTATGCATTGTACCACGCCGATACCGACGAGAAGTGTAAAGGTCTCAAAATTTTGAATACAAAGAAACACTTGTTGCAAAAGTTGGTTTCAAATGTATGAAATTTGGGACTTGTTAAAACTTTTCCACATGTGATAACACACATGAGGGTTTTCTTCACACAAATTTAAATGTTTATTTGAAAACTTGGAACCCAAGAGGGGTCTAAAAAAAGATGGGAAGTTCCCATATGTGTGGGAAAACAAAAATAAGATTTGGAACAATTTGTTCAAACTAAAATTCAAATGAGAACAACACAATGGAATTCAAAACTGTTGTGCTGAAAATCTCATTTGCAGCAGCCAAAATAAAAATCAGATTTCGTATTTGAATTCCTTGGGTCCAAATTAGGGGGTGTGCAAAGTTTCATGATTTATGAAAATGATTTGCTACCCATTTTCCAAAATGGACTTTAAATGACAAAGAATTCAAACACCCATTTGAATTTGGATGAAACCCAATTATCCAAATGCATATCAGTTTTGAATTCCCACAATTGAATTCACTCAATATTCAAACTTGGGAGATATTTTGATAGAGATAAAGGGGGACTGATCTGTGGGACCCTCATGTCATTGAGGGGACTTTATATTGCAAAAGATCTTCAGTACACAGTCTGTATTTGTTTTCCTCCCAGCGAAGCAACTGCAGACCCGATCCTTCTCCGGGCGACACCGAGGGACAGCTGGCAGCCAGCTCCTGCTGAATTCCTTCGCGCTGGAGAGCTGCTGGACATCGGCAGCTACTGCCGCGCTCCCTCTCTCGCCTCTTTACCAAAGCCACGGTGCTGTTCCTTCTCTCCCCACGCCTGAAACGAGCAGCGCCCTCTGCTGAGCTCTAAACCGATCGCGCACCGCCTAGCTCGCGTGCAAGCCCCGGCTGATCGGCCAAACGACACCACCATCGTCCCCACGACCTCCTCGAGCCATCACCCAGTGTGTTCGTGCCATCTACGCTGAGTTAACCCCGTTCCCGCGGCGGCCGTCACACAACGGCGACAACGTGCTCCCGTGGACAACCTCCATCAGAGCGTGTCACGACCGAGTAAGGCCACCGTTGGACGCGCAAGTTCTCCCTGCAGCTTCCATCCGAAGCACAGAGCTTGTCTCTGCCTCTCGACGACGAATTTCAGAAATCCTCTCCGGCCGGCGCAAGCTGACCTACGGGTATGATTCTGCGAAATTCTTGATTAATCTATGATTAGACACCACGAAACTTCGCACACACAGGCTAGACATGTAGGCGCACCAGTTTGCTTTCGAAACCCCGCATGAAACACACTGTGCACGACGTATTTCCGGTCTTTACGACGGCGGCTATGGCGGGAAGGTGCGGGTGCACGGTGAACCCTAGCTTGAAGCCATTTCCGAGCCCATGTGCGACCATGCCTAGCTTTGCCAACCTCCACTGGTGCTGTAGAACCTTTCCAGTGAACTTTTCACGGGCTAAAGCGTCGGGGCGACGTCGCCGGAATCCCTCAGAGCCGCTGCACCGGTGCGGGGTGGTTTTGGAACTTCGCCGGTCTGTAGAAGTCACACCATCGTGTTCTACGGGTTAAAGTAGAGCCTGGCGGCGAGTAACAGCTCAGGATTTGGTCGGAGTTACGAGAACTGGCGAACTCCGGCGAGCCCGGCGGCGGTGTCGCGCGGGAGCGAGAGGTTGAAGATGACTTCGCCGGTCCCGCCTGTCAGCGACTCGGGAGAGGGGGCAGGATACTCTGTGGCGTGGGATCAGCTTTGACAGCGTGGAAAATAACCCTGTGACCCCGTGTGGCGCGCTCCCGGTAACTGACACGTGCCCCCTTGGTCCCACAGTCAGGTTTAAACTTTTCTCGGAATTATTCAAATTCCAGAATTTCCCCAAACTTTAGAAGAGCATAACTTTTTCTAGGAACCTTAAAATTTAGTGATTCAAATTGGGTTAGATTCAGATTGACAAACTATATCCAAATATGGAACCCAATTTGTATGAAAGTCTTTATTTAATTCTGGAAAATTCTTTAAAACTTTTCAGCAAAATAATTTTAGAGGGAGTTTGGTTTATCCAAAAATCCTCAAATTTTGCCATAATATTCTTTAAGGTGTTATTAGACTCCTGTAAAAGTTTCAGCTCATTTGAAGTTGAATTGTCAGGGTAATTCAGATTGTAAGTTGCTGTGTTCAATTGAATAGAGAAACATTTTCAGAGAATTTTCAAAATTTGTAAATTCAGTTCTGGGCAATTATTAGCTTCAAAAATCCTAGAAAAATTTATGTAGGCTCTATGAACTATAATTGAAATTGTGGTTCACTGGGTTTGACATGAACATGGGTGCTACCTCAGAATTAATTCATCTTTGATTAAAAACTTAGAGAATTGTTCTGAATAAACCACTCCATGAGAAGTGCTAAATTTTGGTCCAGAGGACTTTCATGTGACAAGGGACTCACATGAAAATTCCCAGCTCCATTGGAGCTTTCGATCACCACTGTTATGTGTAATCTCTTAAGGTGATCAACACTTAAGTGGGAAAAGCACTTAACATTTGATCTTAGTGTTTAAGCCCAACCCAAACCACTAGCACCAGTGTCATTTTAAATTCTTAAACAGAGTGCAGTTTTAAAACTGTCCTTAGATCTTATTAGCAAAAGCTTTTCAATTAAATACATATGCATGATCATATCGTGTAGCATATACGTGAAGAAGGGAGAAGGACTTAAAGTGAAGATCAAGAAGGAAGGGAAGGCAAGTGATCAAGTTCCAAGTAATCGTCACTAACTGATTGTAACCTTAGTCACCTGCAAAACAGGGAAGTCCCGGTTTGCATTTGAACAGTTTTATAAAGCATTTTCATTTGTAGAGATCATAGCTTTGCATCGTTGATTGCATTAAGTCTAGATGATATTGAAAACCCCACTTGCATGACCAGAAATACCTAAGTGAGAAAGGGTAGAATAGTACCTCCTTGAGTGGATTTGGCTACGCTAAATGTTAGTAGGAAAGGTCCGGTAGAAGTCGAGTAGTTGGAAGCTACTCGCGAGTTTAGGGCTGGTTTACTCGGAACGGGTCCGAATTAGAAAACATGAGGAAAGTTCACACATAAGAAATGGAGATCGGGCAGGGAGGTTTAGATGCAACAGGTTACAGGCCGTGCGTGCATAGCCCTTCCTGTGTCGGTTAAGGCCCATTCGTGCTAGGCCCTGTTGGACAAGTTTGAGTTGTGTACCGGGCACATACTGGCTATATGGGACCCAGGAAACCGATGTACCTTGGGAGATCCATAGTGGAACTTTTCCAACTGCCTTAGTCTTTCGGCGACAGGGTAGCAGGAGGTAACTCGCTGAAGAACATACCACTGCGGGTATGTACCTTGAGGGAGTTTGCGTACTCGGGGCAGTTGGACTGCGTCCAATGTGGAAGATCTTGGGAAAGGTGGCTGCGTACAACATCAGTCGAGGTTGCTGCCGGCAACTCGGAGTACGGGTGTACGTGTCGTGTAGTCCGGGCGTGTACTGATTCGAATCACCGTCGCTCGCGGTCATATGAGCATACTTGCCCACTGCGTCTTGACGTAGTAAGAACTGAACTGGTTATTCTTTTGAACTTGATAAGGCTGTGCTATAACTTGTATTGCAACCTTGATTGAATTAGAGATAGGCTCATTAAAGTTTACTTTCACTTTGTGCAAGTATCATCGCAACAAAGCGTTTCTTGTTTGATTGTGGAGTTGCGATGCTTTTCGGCAAGGTCTGCACAACGAGGCTTAAAATCTGAAAGTTAAGCATCAACTGTAGGCGAGTCCTTTATGCAAATTTAGCTAACCCAATTACAACCGTCGTGCATGTAGAGTTTCATGTTTAGGAGAGACGGATCAGTCTTGCTGAGCCTATGTGCTCACGCTTGCTATATAAGTGGTTTTGCAGGTTAACATCGATGCTAAGAAGAAGGTTGTCCGGTGAGACTCGGGGACTTCCGAGTCAGGTAACACATGGAGAACCCAGCCGCTGCTGCTTGTCTTCGTGTTGCTAGCGAGAGGAGTCCGCGGGCTGGACTTCATCTCGAGTGTTCTTAGTTATTCGAATTGAGTTGTTATAGACTTCCGCTGTAGCTATTTGATGTAAATTATTTACAAAGAAAAATTTGTAAGCTTCCGCTATTGTTTTATGTAATACATTGTTCCTTGTATGTGTGCTGTTGGGTGCCGCACAACATGGCACCACCCAATGCGATTCCCTGGTGAGTGGCCTGTCTCAGTTGATGGGCCTGCCTCAGCTGGTATCAGAGCCGCATTGGTAATAGCACACGGAATAAGGAAGGTATTACGACAAAAATTTAGGTTATGGTGAGGATACGGTGCTAGGCCCACATAAGGATTACTATTAGCTTAATATGAAGGTGGCAACCTAACTTATTTGTTATGTCGAAAAATCGTGCATATCGGGACGCTTTATGTCTTGGGGGGTGCACGTAAGCGCTGTCCACCAGTGCACACAAGCTGAAGGGTGGAGCCCCACGGGTGGCAGGTAACCCGACCCGCTTTAATGTCCTCTACGACTCTTCATGTCGTTTGGGGTATTCGAACAACGTATGTCCCTGGCGTGCGTGGTGCAATTTGGGAAATCCCGTCATGTGGTTAATAACGTGAACACGTAGCTCAAGGCGTGTTTGGCTTGAGAACACCTGTGCGAGTGATGACGGACAGGTGTAAGAACTATATGGATACCGGGTTCGGTGTGCAGCCGGACCTGATGATTGAGTGTGACTTCGGCAAGATTAACCACGAAGCCATAGTACAAATAGTACACGTTTGCGAGTGACCATTTTAGTGCCACCTAAGATACGTTTATGCCGGTATAATCCGGTTAGGATTTTCTTTTGGTGAGGCTACGTAGTACCGACATGCTTCTTACGGTGTATCGACGCCGTACTAAACTTAATAACCCCTTTCCTTTGAAGAAATGACTCATGAACTAACTTTCAACTAAAAACAAAAGTTTGAAACAAATATTAGTTACTGAACTCTTGTTTTGAGCTAAGATTCAAATGAGAGGAAGACTAGGCTTCAAAGATTTTAAAATAGAGTGCTCTGTTTTCAGCAGGAATTCTTGCTGGATTTGACAGAGCATAACTCTGAGTAGCTTGACCCAGTTAAGGTGTACGATACGGTTCTGGAAATATTTCCAAGTGAACTACAACTTCTTTGTAGACCTCCAGAGCAAAATCACATGCTAAATGGGTAGAAAGTTCAGAGGAAGGTGAATTGTCCAGAACCAGGACAGCAGCAAAACCTCTCTGCACCTTTCTGTTTTTAAGCCATAACTTTCTGTAGAGAAACCCTTAAGAAGCCTATGATACACCATTGGATAGGTTATGAAATGTGCAACATTGTTGTAGCTCAAAGTGTGTTCAGATTCTTATTGTATTTGCATATACAACTGTGATAAAATCAGCCACATACAAAGGAGATGCTGGCAAATTTTATCCAGGAATTCTGTCAACTTTGGAAAATCATAACTCTTAATCCAGAGATGATCTGAAGGCATATGAGTACTCGTTGGAAGGATAATGAAGTTAACTTTAACTTTGTTATTCAACTTTAGTTATGAAAATGCTCGTAACTAGATCAAAATCTGGAGATAGTGCATAAAGGTCTGTTCAGGACAGATAGGCTGGATAGCTATGCCTACTAAGGAGTTGTGTAAACATGAATTTTGTTACTGCTTTCATAAAGTTTTGACATAATTATGTTTTCATTAGTATCACATACTGCTGAGTTCTTGTTTAACTCTTTTTTAACTATATTTAGGCAGTATGGTTCGCACTCGCTCTAGGGGTAGGGCCGGGAGTTCTCGCCAAGGCGGTGATGCTTCTATTCCACCAGCGGGACCACCATCCACAGGATGGATGGATCTTATGACTCAAGTCGTCGAGTCTAACCAAGAAAACACTAGGCTACTCCAAGAAGCAAAGCAAGAACACACACGCTTACTCCAAGCTTTGGTACAGCAAGGCGTACTCCAGAACACGCAACAAGCCGTTCCATCTCGGGACGCTTATCTGGATTTCTTGGCGACTCAACCACCAATTTTTACTGAAGCCACCGAACCTGTGGAAGCAGATCAATGGCTTCGTGTCATGGAGTCAAAATTCAAAGTATTCGAGTGTGATGAATACCAGAAGACAAAGTTTGCCGCTCAGCAACTCCATGGAGCCGCCGGAAACTGGTGGGTAGATCATCTTGCCACCATTCCGGAGGACCATCAAGTGACATGGAGTGAGTTTGGTGAAGCCTTTCATACTCGTTACATACCACTAGGTATTGTCAAGGCAAAGCGGGAGAAATTTTTGGGCTTGATGCAAGGGGATATGAGTGTCCTCGAGTATGTCAAAAGGTTTAATCTTTTGGCCCAATATGCTCCCGAATATGTGGCGAAAGAAGAAGCACGGTGTGACCTATTCTTCCATGGCCTGAGTGCCATATTACGGGAGAAGTTGGCCGTACACAATAACGGCAGTTACACCGACATGGTCGATGCGGCTTTCATTCAAGAGAAGCCGACACTTGAGTGGCAAGCGGAGAAGAGAAAGATGAGTGAAATCGAGCAAGCTAGCACAAGTTATGTACCTCAGAAGTACCGTTTGGTGTATCAAATGCCACCCGGTGAAAGATGGAGGCCACCTGTACGATCAACTCCGCAGAGATTAATTGCTGGTCAAGTTCTGCAACTTGCACCACCTCCACAGCCGCAGCATCAGACGGCGGTTTGTGCTCCATCGCTGCAGCTACCTAGCAGTCCACCGCAAGTCAACGAAGAACCGGAGAGACATCCGTGTTTTACTTGTGGGCGCATGGGCCATTATACTAGGCAATGTCCGGAGGGAATTCAAGGATGCGGGTCTTCATATTTACAACAATACAACCCGTACCTTAATCTGCAGTTAGGAGGGCAGATAAGGGGCAACATTCACTGTACTGTGATTGATGAGGTTCCGGAAGGAGAAGCCGCTTTAGCAGGGATCTTTTCTCTGAATCAGCTACCGGTTTTGATTCTCTTTGATTCCAGTGCCACACACAACTTCATTAGCCAATCTTTTGTGGCTCAACATCAGCTCCAAACAGTTTATACAAAGAGGCAATACCTCATATTTTCGCCCGGGGGCAGCAGTACCGCAAGCGAGGTTGTCTCCCGAGCACCTCTTTGTTTGGGGGGTACAATATACCCTACGACTCTCATTATTCTTGAGGGTCTGAAGATCCACATCATTTTGGGGATGTCGTGGTTGAATTACCACCAGGCGGTTCTTAACATCAGCTCTAGGACCGTTGAGCTCAACTCCCCACAGCACGGTCTTCACATATTAATTCTGGGCGCCAGACGGCAACAGATTGCAACAGTGAACCACACGGAAGCTGTTAAGATAGAGGACATTGCGGTGGTGCGTGAGTATCCGGATGTGTTTCCCGAAGATTTACCTGGCATGCCACCCGAACGAGACGTTGAGTTCAAGGTTGAACTTATACCGGGAACAACACCGATATCACCAAGGCCGTACAAGATGGCACCCAATGAACTGGCAGAATTAAAGACACAGCTGAATGACCTAATGAGCAAGGGCTTTATACGACCAAGTTCATCATCTTGGGGTTGTTCAGCGTTGTTTGTCAAGAAGAAGGACGAAACACTACGGCTTTGTGTTGATTATCATCCTTTGAACGCCGTTACCATCAAGAACAAGTATCCACTACCTCACATTGATATGCTCTTCGATCAATTAGTGGGTGCGAAGGTATTTTCGAAGATGGATCTTCGGTCCGGATATCACCAGATTAAAATCCGGGCAGAAGATATTCCGAAGACGGCATTCTCAACAAGATACGGGCTGTATGAGTACTTCGTTATGTCTTTGTACCTGATGAATTCAGTGTTCATGCCGGAGTTGGATAAATTCGTCGTTGTCTTCATCGACGATATCTTGGTATACTCCAAGTCAGAGGAAGAACATGCTGAACATCTGCATATTGTGCTACAAAGATTGCGAGATCATCAGCTCTATGCAAAATTCAGCAAGTGTGAATTCTGGATTAATCAAGTACCTTTTCTCGGACACATCATTTCAGCGGAGGGCATCGCTGTAGATCCGAGTAAGATTATCCAAGTACAGAAATGGGAGTCACCAAAGTCAGTACATGAAATCCGTAGCTTCCTCGGTTTAGCGGGTTATTACAGGAGGTTCATTCCAGGTTTCTCTAAGATCGCTAAACCGACGATGGAATTATTAAAGAAGAACACCAGATTTATGTGGGGTGCTGCATGTGAACAAGCTTTCAAGACTTTAGTGAAGCATCTCACAACAGCCCCAGTTCTTGCTCAGCCGGATACGACCAAGCCATTCGACGTTTATTGCGATGCATCTGGCATCGGTCTTGGCTGCGTGCTGATGCAAGAAAGACGAGTGGTCGCTTATGGATCTTGTCAACTCAGAACTCACGAGCAGCATTATCCAACAAATGATCTTGAGTTAGCTGCCGTGGTCCTTGCTATGAAGATGTGGAGGCATTACTTGCTCGGAAATCTTGTACACCTCTACACCGACCACAAGAGCTTAAAGTACATCTTCACTCAGAAATAATTGAACATGAGGCAACGATGATGGCTAGAGATCATTAAAGATTATGAACTTGAGATTCATTATCATCCAGGAAAGGCGAATGTGGTCGCCGATGCGCTCAGTCGTAAGGCGCATATCCATCACCTAACTGTTGCTGAAATGGATGATGAAGAACCAAGCCTCCGTGTCATCCCGTATGGAGCTCTCTATAATCTCACTCTCATTCCTACCATCCGAGAGGAGATCATTAAAGCACAACGAAATGACAAGGGTATTTCGAACATACGGGAAGATTAGACAACGGAGAAATGAAGTGCTTCCGGAAGGACGAGGATGGTACCTTGTGGTTCAACGACCGGATTGTAGTACCCCGGGATATGGGACTACGGAAGAAGATTTTGGACGAATCTCATTTGTCCAAGTTTTCCATTCATCCGGGTAGTAATAAAATGTACCAAGACCTCCGGAAGAAGTTTTGGTGGACACGTATGAAACGTGAAGTTGCAAAGTACGTTTCAGTGTGTGATACATGTCGAAGAGTCAAGTCCGACCACATGAAGAAGTCAGGCCTGTTGCAGCCACTACAAGTACCGGCATGGAAGTGGGAAGACTTGAGTATGGACTTCATCGTCGGGTTGCCGATGACCTCCCACAACCATGATTCAATTTGGGTAATCGTGGACCGGTTAACCAAATCAGCACACTTCATCCCGGTGCATACTAGGTATAATGCAAACAGTATGCAGAGCTGTACATAGAACGGATCTTGTGCTTACATGGAGTTCCCCGCACCATTGTGTCAGATAGAGGGTCGCTGTTCGTAGCCTGTTTCTGGGAACAGCTACACGCCTCCTTGGGGACGAAGTTGATTAGAAGCTCTGCGTATCACCCTCAAACCGATGGGCAAACTGAGAGGGTGAATCAAATACTGGAAGATATGCTAAGAGCATGTGCCATCCACCACGGTAAGAGCTGGGATGATTACTTACCGTTGGCAGAGTTCTCGTACAACAATGGATATCAGACGAGCATCAAAATGGCACCATATGAAGCTCTATACGGGCCGGAAGTGCCGTGCACCATTTAATTGGTGCGAATCCGGTGAACGAGTAACGTTCAGGGTTGATCTTGTCAATGAAGACGAAGAGAGAGTTCGGATAATACAAGAGAACCTCAAAGCGGCCCAATCTCGTCAAAAGAGCTACGTGGACCAGAGACGTCGACCGCTGCATTTCGATGTCGGAGAGCACGTGTATCTTCGTGTGTCTCCGATGAAGGGGATTCATCGGTTCGGTGCCAAGGGGAAACTTGCTCCCCGATTCATTGGTCCATTTTTCATAACGGAGAAGTGCGGAACTGTAGCCTACTGGCTGGAACTACCGGCAAGTCTTGCCGGTATTCATGACATATTTCATGTGTCCCTGCTGCGGAAATGTCTCAAGTTTACCGCTGTCATCCGCACCGAAGACATCGACGAGTTGAAGCCGGATCTCACCTATGTCGAGCAACCTATACAGATTATCGACGAAAAGACCTGGATCACCCAGAACCGGACTTTAAAATTTTACAAAGTCCTGTGGAGTAATCATACCCCGGAAGAGGCGACATGGGAAACCGAAGATTACATCCACAAAAACTATCCGGAACTTTTGTCATAAGCTTTGTAATTACCTCCCGTCTCGTTCTTCTTTTGAATCTCGGGACGAGATTCCTTTTAAGGGGGGAGGAATGTAAAGGTCTCAAAATTTTGAATACAAAGAAACACTTGTTGCAAAAGTTGGTTTCATATGTATGAAATTTGGGACTTGTTAAAACTTTTCCACATGTGATAACACACATGAGGGTTTTCTTCACACCAGTTTAAATATTTATTTGAAAACTTGGAACCCAAGAGGGGTATAAAACAAAGATGGGAAGTTCTCATATGTGTGGGAAAAAAAATCAGATTTGGAACAATTTGTTCAAACTAAAATTCAAATGAGAACAACGCAATGGAATTCAAAACTGTTGTGCTGAAAATCTCATTTGCAGCAGCCAAAATAAAAATCAGATTTCATATTTGAATTTCTTGGGTCCAAATTAGGGGGTGTGCAAAGTTTCATGATTTATGAAAATGATTTGCAACCCATTTTCCAAAATGGACTTTAAATGATAAAGAATTCAAACACCCATTTGAATTTGGATGAAACTTGCCCAATTATCCAAATGCATATCAGATCTGAATTCCCACAATTGAATTCACTCAATATTCAAACTTGGGAGATATTTTGAGAGAGATAAAGGGGGACTGATCTGTGGGACCCTCATGTCATTGAGGGACTTTATATTGCAAAAGATCTTCAGTACACAGTCTGTATTTGTTTTCCTCCCACGCGAAGCAACTGCAGACCCGATCCTTCTCCGGGCGACACCGAGGGACAGCCGGCAGCCAGCTCCTGCTGAATTCCTTCGCGCTGGAGAGCTGCTGGACGTCGGCAGCTACTGCAGCGCTCCCTCTCTCACCTCTTTACCGAAGCCACGGTGCTGTTCCTTCTCTCCCCACGCGTGAAACGAGCAGAGTCCGCCGCTGAGCTCTAAACCGATCGCCCACCGCCTAGCTCGCGTGCGAGCCCCGGCTGATCGGCCAAACGACACCACCATCGTCCCCACGACCTCCTCGAGCCATCACCCAGTGTGTTCATGCCATCTACGCCGAGTTAACCCCATTCCCGCGGCGGCCGTCACACAACGACGACAACGTGCTCCCGTGGACAGCCTCCGTCAGAGCGTGTCACGACCGAGTGAGGCCACCGTTGGACGCGCGAGTTCTCCCTGCAGCTTCCATCCGAAGCACAGAGCTTGTCTCTGCCTCTCGACGACGAATTTCTGAAATCCTCTCCGGCCGGCGCAAGCTGACCTACGGGTATGATTCTGCGAAATTCTTGATTGATCTATGATTAGACACCACGAAACTTCGCACACACAGGCTAGACATGTAGGCGCACCAGTTTGCTTTCGAAACCCCGCATGAAACACACTGTGCACGACGTATTTCCGGTTTTTACGACGGCGGCTATGGCGGGAAGGTGCGGGTGCATGGTGAACCCTAGCTTGAAGCCATTTCCGAGCCCATGTGCGACCATGCCTAGCTTTGCCGACCTCCACTGGTGCTGTAGAACCTTTCCAGTGAACTTTTCGTGGGCTAAAGCGTCGGGGCGACGTCGCCGGAATCCCTCAGAGCCGCTGCACCGGTGCGGGGTGGTTTTGGAACTTCGCCGGTCTGTAGAAGTCACACCATCGTGTTCCTCAGGTTAAAGTAGGGCCTGGCGGCGAGTAACAGCTCAGGATTTGGTCGGAGTGACGAGAACTGCCGAACTCCGGCAAGCCCGGCGGCGGTGTCGCGCGGGAGCGAGAGGTTGAAGACGACCTCGCCGGTCCCGCCTGTCAGCGACTCGGGAAAGGGGGCCAGATACTCTGTGGCGCGGGATCGGCTGTGACAGCGTGCGAAATAACCCTGTGACCCAGTGTGGCGCGCTCCCGGTAACTGACACGTGCCCCCTTGGTCCCACAGTCAGGTTTAAACTTTTCTCGGAATTATTCAAATTCCAGAATTTCCCCAAACTTTGGAAGAGCATAACTTTTGCTAGGAACCTTCAAATTTAGTGATTCAAATTGGGTTAGATTCAGATTGACAAACTCTATCCAAATATGCAACCCAATTTGTATGAAAGTCTATATTTAGTTCTCGAAAATTCTTTAAATCTTTTCAGAAAAAGAATTTTAGAGGGAGTTTGGTTTATCCAAAAATCCTCAAATTTTGCGAGATTATTCTTTAGGGTGTTATTAGACTCCTGTAAAAGTTTCAGCTCATTTGGAGTTGTATTGATCAGGGTAATTCAGGTTGTAAGTTGCTGTGTTCAATTGAATACAGAAACATTTTCAGAGAATTTTCAAAACTTGTAAATTCAGTTCTGGGCAATTCTTAGCTCCAAAAACCCTAGAAACATTCATGTAGACTCTATGAACTATAATTGAAATTGTGGTTCACTGAGTTTGACATGAACATGGGTGTTACCTCAGAATTAATTCATCTTTGATTAAAAACTTAGAGAATTGTTCTGAATAAACCACTCCATGAGAAGTGCTAAATTTTGGTCCAGAGGACTTTCTTGTGACAAGGGACTCACATGAAAATTCCCAGCTCCATTGGAGCTTTCGATCACCACTGTTATGTGTAATCTCTTAAGGTGATCAACACTTATGTGGGAAAAGCACTTAACATTTGATCTTAGTGTTTAAGCCCAACCCAAACCACTAGAACCAGTGTCATTTTAAATTCTTAAACAGAGTTCCAGTTTTAAAACTGTCCTTAGATCTTATTAGCAAAATCTTTTCAATTAAATACATATGCATGATCATATCGTGTAGCATATACGTGAAGAAGGGAGAAGGACTTAAAGTGAAGATCAAGAAGGAAGGGAAGACAAGTGATCAAGCTCCAAGTAATCGTCACTAACTGATTGTAACCTTAGTCACCTGCAAAACAGGCAAGCCCCGCTTTGCATTTGAACAGTTTTATAAAGCATTTTCATTTGTAGAGATCATAGCTTGGCATCGTTGATTGCATTAAGTCTAGATGATATTGAAAACCCCACATGCATGACCAGAAATACCTAAGAGAGAAAGGGTAGAATAGTAACTCTTTGAGTGGATTTGGCTATGCTAAATGTTAGTAGGAAAGGTCCGGTAGAAGTCGAGTAGTTGGAAGCTACTCGCGAATTTAGGGCTGGTTTACTCGGAACGGGTCCGAATTAGAAAAGATGAGGAAAGTTCACACATAAGAAATGGAGATCGGGCAGGGAGGTTTAGATGCAGCAGGTTGCAGGCCGTGCGTGCATAGCCCTGCCTGTGTCGGTTAAGGCCCGTCCATGCTTGGCCCTGTTGGACAAGTTTGAGTTGTGTACCGGGCACATACTGGCTATATGGGACCCAGGAAACCGATGTACCTTGGGAGATCCATAGTGGAACTTTTCCAACTGCCTTAGGATTTCGGCGTCAGGGTAGCAGGAGGTAACTCGCTTAAGAACATACCACTGCGGCTATGTACCTTGAGGGAGCTTGCGTACTCAGGGCAGTTGGACTGCGTCCAATGTGGAAGATCTTGGGAAAGGTGGCCGCTTACAACGTCAGTCGAGGTTGCTGCTGGCAACTCGGAGTACGGGTGTACGTGTCGTGTTGTCCGGGCGTGTACTGATTCGAATCACCGTCGCTCGCGGTCATATGAGCATACTTGCCCACTGCGTCTTGACGTAGTAACAACTTAACTGGTTATCTTTGAACTTGATAAGGCTTTGATGTAACTTGTATTGCAACCATGATTGAATTAGAGATAGGCGCATTAAACGTTACTTTCACTTTGTGCAAGGAGGATCGCAACAAAGCGTTTCTTGTTTGATTGTGGAGTTGCGATGCTTTTCGGCTTAAGGTCTGCACAATGAGGCTTAAAATCTGAAAGTTAAGGATCAACTGTAGGCGAGTCCTTTATGCAAATTTAGCTAACCCAATTGCAACCGTCGTGCATGTAGAGTTTGTTGTTTAGGAGAGACGGATCAGTCTGGCTGAGCCTATGTGCTCACGCTTGCTATATAAGTGGTTTTGCAGGTTAACATCGATGCCAATAAGAAGGTTGTCCGGTGAGACTCGTGGACTTCTGAGTCAGGTAACACATGGAGAACTCAGCCGCTGCTGCTTGTCTTCGTGTTGCTAGCGAGAGGAGTCCGCGGGCTGGACATCATGTCGAGTGCTCTTAGTATTCGAATTGAGTTGTTATAGACTTCCGCTGTAGCTATTTGATATAAATTATTAACAAAGAAAAATTTGTAAGCTTCCGCTATTGTTTTATGTAATACATTGTTCCTTGTATGTGTGCTGTTGGGTGCCGCACAACACGGCACCACCCAATGCGATTCCCGGGCGAGTGGCCTGTCTCAGTTGATGGGGCTGTCTCAAGAAGCGGCGGGATCACTTCTACCAGGGGCTTAACCCGCTCCTGAAAGACAAGTTGGCGATGTTCAATCGCGGCAGCCTCAACAATATAATTGATGCTGCGATTGTTCAAGAAGACTCCGGCAAGGAGTTAGCGGCGGCTGAAAGGAAGCGAAGTGCGCAGCAAAGCAGCGGAGAAGGAGGTGGTCCTTCTCAAAAATACCGGATGGTCAATCGCCCACCATCGGGTCCATGCTGGCAGCCACCACAGAGTTCGATGCCATTCCGCGGTCGGCCACATTCTCCACCGGCATTCAGGCCGGCACTATCAGTTCCACCTCCGCAGCAACAACAGCAGCAGCGGGCGATGCCGCGTGCGTATGCACCTCAGCAGCGCATGCCAGGCTTTCGTCCCCCAAGAACCGGACAAGCAGCAGCCACATGTTACAAGTGTGGTCATCCAGGACACTTTGCCAGCAGTTGTCCAGAGAGGCAAGGCGGCGGAGTTGCACCGCAGTTCCCGGGGAGCAATCAGCCCCGGAATCCCACTAATGCATGGCGGGCGAACCCTAGGCCCGGCACTGTCCACCAACTTGCCTTAGAGGACATGCCGGAGGGTGAACCAATCCTTGCGGGTATGTTCCATCTCCACCAGCATCCCACCATAATATTATTTGATTCAGGTGCCACGCACAATTTTATTAGCCAAGCTTTGATTGCTAAACACAGCTTGCAAATACTACCCAACGATAGTCCATATTTAATTTGTTCACCGGGTGGAAAGATTTCAGCAAGCGTAATGGTTTCCAAAGCACCGTTATGCTTAGCGGGTAGAGTGTACCCTACGTTTCTCATAATTTTAGAGGGACAGAAGGTCGATGTCATCTTAGGGATGTCGTGGTTAAACCGCCACGGCGCTGTTTTAGACACCGTCCTTCGAGTCGTGCACTTGAACTCCGAAGTGCATGGATCTCACTCCTTATTTCTGGACAGTCCAGAAATAAAACTTCCAAGTGTTTATCAATCCACAACCATCAGATTGGAAGACGTTCCAGTGGTCCGAGAGTTCCCTGACGTGTTCCCGGATGATTTACCTGGGATTCCGCACGACAGAGAGGTGGAGTTCAAGATTGAACTTGCACAGGGAAGCATGCCAATATCCCGAAGGCCGTACAAGATGGCGCCCAAAGAATTAGCTGAACTGAAGACTCAGCTAACGGACCTGCTGGAGAAGGGTTTTCTTAGGCCGAGCTCCTCGCAATGGGGTTGTTCGGCATTGATTGTGAAGAAGAAAGACGAGACGTTGCGGCTTTGTGTGGACTATCGTTCACTAAACGCCGTAACCATCAAGAACAAGTACCCGTTGCCCCGGATCGACATGTTGTTCGATCAGTTGGTCAAAGCAAAGATCTTTTCCAAGATGGATTTAAGATTCGGGTACCACCAGATTAAAATACGGGCTGAGGATATTCCGAAGACAGCTTTCTCGATGAGGTACGGGCTTTATGAGTACCTGGTCATGCCCTTCGGCCTCACAAACGCTCCAGCTCACTTCATGTATTTGATGAACTCGGTATTCATGCCGGAGCTGGATAAGTTTGCCGTGGTCTTCATCGACGATATATTGGTATATTCTAAGTCGGAGGAAGAGCACAAGAAGCATCTGCATATAGTCTTGCAACGGCTGCGGGATCACAAGCTATACGCGAAATTCAGCAAGTGCGAGTTCTGGATACCGCAAGTACCGTTTCTCGGGCATATAATCTCAGCGGAGGGCATCGCTGTAGACCTGAGTAAGATCAGAGGAAACTCGCGGGATATTATCGAAGGTTCTTTCCGAACTTCTCGAAGATTGCCAAGCCTATGACAGAGCTGCTGAAGAAGGCTACCAAATATGTTGGAGTCCAGCATGTGAAGCAGCGTTCAAGGCATTAGTGAAACACCTAACATCAGCACCGGTTTTGGCGCAGCCAGACACAACAAAACCGTTTGATGTGTACTGTGATGCATCCGGCATTGGGCTCGGATGTGTGCTGATGCAAGACCGAAGAGTGGTCGCGTATGGATCACGGCAGCTCAGAAACAATGAGCAGAATTATCCAACTCACGACTTGGAGCTTGCTGCCGTGTTCCTTGCACTTAAAATGTGGAGGCACTACCTACTCGGTAACCTCGTACATTTATATACCGACCACAAAAGCCTCAAGTACATATTCACTCAAAAGGAGCTGAACATGAGGCAGCGAAGATGGTTAGAATTGATAAAGGATTACGAAATAAAGATCCATTATCACCCCGGCAAAGCAAACGTAGTGGCGAATACGCTGAGCCGCAAGTCACAGGTCAACAATCAGACCATCACACCGTTGGAAGAGAGCGAATCACCACTGCATGTGATTCCACATGGAGCTCTCCTCAACTTAGCTTTGATCCCCACCATCCGTGAAGAGATAGCGGCAGCCCAGAAAAATGACAAGGGCATGTCTCATTTGGGGAGACGTATAGACAGTGGGGAGCTGAAATGTTTCCAGAAGGACGGAGACGGCGTCCTATGGTTCAAGGACCGGATCATCGTACCGCATAATCCGGAGTTACGGAAGAAAATCCTTGATGAGGCTCACTTGTCAATGTTTTCGATTCACTCCAGCAGCAACAAAATGTATGAAGAACTCAGAAGCAAGTTTTGGTGGACACGGATGAAGCGGGAGATCGCAAAGTACGTGTCCGAGTGTGATACATGTCGAAGGGTGAAGGAAGATCATATGCGGAAACCGGGACTGCTACAACCACTGGGCGTTCCTGCCTGGAAGTGGGAAGATGTCAGCATGGACTTTATCGTCGGTTTACCCACCACCTTTCAGAAACATGATTCTGTGTGGGTGATCGTCGATCGGCTCACCAAAAAAGCCCATTCCATCCTAGTCAACATCAACTACAATGCCAAGAAGTATGCTGAACTGTACATCTCACGGATCCTATGCTTATACAGTGTACCCCGTACCATCATATCGGATCGGGGCACTTTATTTGTGTCCCGTTTTTGGGAGCAGCTACACGCTGCATTGGGGACGAAGCTGATCCATAGTTCAGCATACCACCCGCAAATGGATGGACAAACTGAGCGGGTAAATCAAATTCTAGAAGATATGCTACGAGCTTGCCCTATCAACCACGGCAAGAATTGGGATGATCACTTGCCGTTGGCCGAGTTCTCGTACAACAATGGGTACCAAGCCAGCATCAATATGGCGCCTTACGAGGCGCTATACGGGAGGAAATGCCGCACACCACTGAATTGGTGTGAGTCTGGCGAAAGGGTTACCTTCGGGATTGACCTTGTCAATAACGCGGAGGAAAAGGTTCGGCTGATTCAAGCGAACCTAAAAGCCGCCCAATCCCGACAGAAACAATATGAGGACCGGAGAAGACGTCCATTACAATTCGAAGTCGGGGATCACGTATACCTACATGTGTCTCCAATGAAGGGCGTGAACAGATTCGGGGTGAGAGAAAAGTTGGCACCCCGATTCATCGGTCCATTTCAGATTACAGAAAGATGTGGATAGGTAGCATACCGGCTGAAATTACCAGAAGCACTTTCCGGTGTGCACTACGTCTTTCACATTTCCCAGCTGAGGAAGTGTCTTAAGCTATCAACTACCATTCAGCTGGAGGACTTAGAAGAACTGAAACCGGATCTCACGTATCGGGAGGAACCGGTTCAGATTATTGATGAAAAGGCGTGAACCAGACGCAACCGTACGTTGTGGTTCTGCAAAGTTCTATGGAGTAATCACTCCGTGGATGAAGCGACATGGGAGAGCGAAGGATTTCTTCACGCTAACTACACCGACTTTTCACGTCGCATATACGGTAATTTTCCATCGTCCTCTCTCTCATTTTCACCTTATAATCTCGGGACGAGATTCTTTTAAGGGGGGAGGAATGTAAGGGCCTAAGTTTTTGGCACATATTCAAAGTGTTAATCACCACACACACCCTTCATTTGAAGAAACTTGATGAACACATTGGAAGAGCATGTAACCACCATCAACGTGCTCATTAGAGAATAAACTCACAAAATGCAAAAGTGGCATTTCCCACATGCATCATCTAGGGGCTGAGCATATGAAAAATTCGAACACCTTGCTAGGAAGGCTCATGCCAAAATTCACCCATATCCAAAACCTTTTGAGGTCTTTTTGGGTATAACTAGAAAGAAGGTGGTTTGAACTCAAATTCAAATTCAAACTACTTCCATCCCATGAATTCAAAAATGGGAGGCATATTCTTACTCAGCACATTTTTGTTAGCTCACAGACCAATCATCACTCCCTTTGGAGTTGAGCTTGACATGAGCTAAGTTTAGCAAATTTAAACTTTATTTGAATTTCAAACTGCATATGTGCTGATATTTAGTCAAACAATTCACAATTTGAATTCTACCAATTCCAAATAGGCATGTGGTAGATAATTCAAATGACCAAGGGTATTAAGGGGATTACTGTTTGTAGCAGTGAGAGGAAGTTAACTTCAGAGGTCAAAAGGGAGTGGGACCCACATGTCATTGAGGGAAAAAGATCAAAACTTGCACATGAAGCAAATGACTTTGTCCCTGTTTTTTCAACTCCACCGAGTGTTTTTCCCCGTGTGCGCCACCGAGGAGCCACCGCGCCACCACCTGCTCGTTGCCCCAACGCGCTGGTTCCCCGAGGCGGTGCCCCTCGTGCCTTAACGTGATCACGTCCCCTCAGCCGAGCAAAGCCTCAGTTGTTATCTTCTCCTCGCGTGAACACTGAGCCGAGCTCTCTTCTCTCCGCTGCTCGGTCTGATCGGAAGAACCGAAAAACACTCGCGCCCTCTCCTCCCCGAGCTGCTAAACCACACCCTGATCTCCGTACACACCTCCCTGACCCGGAAGCCGACGAGCTTTGGCCTCCTTTGCCCTTCCACAGTCTGTTCCGCAGCGACCAAGCTTCAGCTGACGATCGGGCGCTCGTGGACAGCCCTCCACAGGGGTTTTCACGGCCGAGCGGTCACAGCTACGGGAGCATGCTACGGTGGTGCTACTCTTATCCAAGTCTTGGAGCAGACCGTGCCGCATCGACGACGAATTTGATGATTTGGCTCCGGCGAGTTCAACCCGAGCAGCCGGTACGGTTTCTGCAATTTCTCCCTCTCTGATTCTCCATAGGTCCTCAAATCTTGCATGTGGCAGCTGGACTAGCCGGCGATCGAAACACTGTTAGCATCCGTTGCATGAAAACCCATCGGGGCAACGTAATCCGAACTTTTCCGAGGGTGTTATTCGTGGACTCATTCGGTCGCACGGTGAGACCGTATTTGCGGCCACTCCCGAGGTAGTTTGAGGTTACGCCGAGCTTCCTGTTCATGCCCTGGTGCCGTAGGGCTAGTCGGTCGAACTTTTGACGGGCTGAAAACCCCGGCCGACACTGCCGAAGCTCAGCCAATGCCGCCACACGTCGCCGGCCATCTTTCGGTCACCGGCAGCCCTAGATAACACCACCACCGTGTTCCTTGATGTTGCAAACACCCTGGCAGCTTACTTCAGCTCGATCAGTGGCCGGAACCGGCGAACCGGCGAGTGGCAGTTAGCTCCGGCGAGGTGAGCGCGCGGGCGCGCGAAAGGCAGCCGGAGGAAGAAGAAGCCCGGTGGGTCCCGGCTGTCAGCGGTGGAAATTTAAAACTGGGATCTGCTGTGGTACCGGATCAGGTGCGGCTTCGCGCAAAGGATTCAGTAGCCGCGTGTGTCGACCGATGAGGAGTTGACACGTAGCCCGGTCCCACGCGCAGCGGTTTGAACTTTTTCTCGATTTTCATATTTTGTTCAAACTTCAAACCCTCATAACTTTGGCTAGGAAACTCCAAATTGAGTGAACCAAATTTTGTTGGATTCAGCTCTCTGAGTACTTTCCAGCAAATCCACTTCATGAAAATCCCTATTTCTCCGGAATTAACTCTTCAAAGTTCAAACTGGTTAGAATTTTAACTGGAGAACCCTTTGGAGGAAAATTCTAAATTTTTGCTGGGATGTTCACCAACATATCCCTGAGCTGTCATAAAATTTTCAGATCCATTTGAGCTTATCTGATCCACCTAATAGTGTGATTAATAAAACTGTTCCAGAGGAAATAGAAAAATGTCCATAAACAGTTTTCAGAAATTCTCTGAAATTGTTTAGCTCATATCTTTAGTTAGGAAGCTTCAAATTAAGTGGGACCAACTCCATTAGAACCCTCTCAAAATCTAGTTTTCAGAAAGTCATGGTTTGCTCCATGAAAATTCCTAGAAAACCCTAGGAGCTCTAATTAAGGTCAAGTACATAATTATTTGTGGAGAGCTCAAATGAACTTTCCTGCAAATAAAACATGGCCAAGTCTCTGTTTAGGTTGTAACCATACCACAGTAAAAATTTCAGAGTCATTGGGTCTGTCTAGTAAGGCTTATAATCCTCACAAGTTGAAATTCAATTTAAATGCATTTAATTAACACATATACTTGTTATATCATGTAGTCGCTAAGGTCGAGGAGGAACA
The DNA here is from genome assembly GCA_030760725.1 of Neostapfia colusana. NCBI lineage: Eukaryota > Viridiplantae > Streptophyta > Magnoliopsida > Poales > Poaceae > Neostapfia > Neostapfia colusana. Next base: position 103,397,256 of record JASWHV010000007.1, read on the forward strand.
CGAAGTCTTAGACTTCATCATACTGGAAGAGCAGCTAGCCTACGACCAAGAGCAGCAAGGCAAGCTCCGGTTTGCATTAACCCTTTTACAAATTTTTACTGTTTTGAGAACTTCCTTTGAGTACCACTTAATTCTTGCATTAGAGTCTTGTTTTGAACCCAAATGCATAGCCAAGAAAACCATGGGTTGGAATTAAGATTGAAAACCCCGTTAGCCACTGCAATGCTAAATATAGAGTACGATTTGGTACAAGTCGAGTAGTTGGAACTACTCGCGAGAATAGGCTAGAGGCACATCGCTCAGGTAGAGATAGAAAATGAGACACATGGCGACAAAAATGAGAGCGAGCGGAGAGTAAGGGCAGCAGGACTTTGGGGCCTGTGTGCTATAGCTCCTCTTGTGTCGATTGAGGACCGATCCGTGTGCGGGCCTGTTGAACAAGCTAGAACAGTACCGAAGACCTACCGGCTATATGCGAACCGGGAAACCGATGTAACTCGGGTAGCTGGGTATTGAGGCATTGCCTGTCGTTCAGAGGGTAGGTTGAGAGCTTGAGGTGTAAATCGGCTGGTGGCACTGAGATGCGCGTGCAGAGACCTCTTGCTCAGGACAATAGGACTGGTTCAATATTTGGCTGACGGGTGAAAGGTGGTTGCGTACGACGTCCATGATGGTTGCTGTAGGCAACATCGAGTACGGGCGTACGTGATGGGTTATTCGGGTAACCCTGCAGGTTTAAATCGATTATAATCACTGTCCCTCGCGGTCAGTGAGTATCACTTGTTCACTGTACCGTGACGTAGAAAGAACAGGCTAGATACATGTTAAAATGTTGCTGATTGAAAGATCGACTTTGATTGTTAATGATTTGCTGTAGCCTAGAGCTAACTAAAGTTCTTTTCAACTTTGGTCAAAGTACATGAGAGAACTGCATTTCTTGTTTGATTGCGGCTCTCTCATGTGCCTTAGCGTATAGTATCCACAAGCTGCTGCTAAAACTTGAAAGTAAGGTTCTACTAATTAGGCGAGTCCATTGCAACTTATTTTACCTCATGTAACCTATCAACCATCATGTAGAAGTTCCATGTATAGGAGAGACGGGTCAGTCTTGCCTAGCCTTCGTGCTCACTGCTTGTGTTTCAAGCTTTTGCAGGGTTCTATGAGGAAGGGACTCCCGAGGAGGAGACGGAACCCCAGGAGGGGAACCCCGTCGAGTGGGAGTCGTGCATGCCACCGTGTTAGTATGGGTGCGTGCTAGCGGGGACACGTTCACGGGCTGAACGTGAATTCGATGCGTAGTCTATGCTCTTGAGTGTAGACTGGAAATATTTTGTTGTAAAAATGTTCATACACTGGTTTATGTAATAAAACTTTGCTTCCGCTTTGTACTTTTGATGTGTGTTATCCGGTGCTGTGCAATGCAGCACCCCTCAGCGTGATCCTGGCTCGACAAGACCGTGGGGTCGTGTCATACACCCTGGACCTCCGAAGGGCAGAGTGCGGCACGCTTTGGGTAAGGAACCAGGCAAAGCAGGCTACGCACCCTGGACCCCCCATGCACAGCGCAGGTTTTTCCTGGAGGTGACCAACTGGCATCGCAGCACCCGACTGGGGGAGGTCCGAGAGTCCCCCTGGCCATCGACAGGTACCTCAAGCACGACCGTCTTCGGTAGGATAGAAAATGCTGACTAGGGATAAGAGTGGGAAAGGAGAGCTAAGTGTATGATGAGCATACACTGTGTTTCATATGGGGCGTGATCCTAAAAAATTAATGCATAATTTAAATGAACACATAAGGAAGAGTGTGGTAGGACAGGGTTCTTTCCATATAAATACCCATAGGAGGAAGGCAGGCTATACATGGAGGCAACGACTCGCCCCATTATGAAGGGGAGCAAGATCCTACGCGCTTATGGTCGGAACTAGGCCAAGCTGGACGTAGTCCTAGACCGCTCCCTGGGACATAGTTGCTCCAAGCGATGTTCCTGGACTCTATGGGATCTATTACAGAAAGAAAAAACCTGTCCCACTACTGCTCTAGGGATAGAACTTACGGAGATGTTCTATGTTCCAAGGGTTCGGGAGCGGGTCCCCATCCTCGGTGGAAAGGCGTACTTACCCGGGGAGGCAAACTTTCGTGACTCGAAAGGGAACTTCCCATCTGGTGGAGAGTTTGTTGGTCCCTTCGTAAGAAAGTATGCGCCGCAGCACCAGGTCACCTTCCTTGAGCTCCCGGACACACACGGTCCTTTGGTGGTAGCGCCGGAGCGCCTGCCGGTACCGTGCGTTGCGGAGTGTTGCTTGTAATCGAGCCTCGTCGACGAGGTCGATGTCTTCACGCCAGAGCTGGTCCTGCACGGCTTCGTCGTAAGCTCGGACGTGGAGATACCCCATGGTGATCTCTGGGGGAAGCACGGCTTCGGCCCCATACACCATGAAGAAGGGTGTCTCCCCGGTGGCCCGGCTCTGGGATGTCCGGCTAGCCCACAGTGTGCTCGGAAGCTCGTCCACCCACTTGGCGCCATGCTTCTTCAAGCTGGCACAGGTGCGAGTCTTGAGGCCCTGAAGGATTTCGGCATTGTCCCTCTCGACTTGCCCGTTGCTCTTTGGATGAGCAACGGAGGCATAGCACACCTGGATGCCAAGATCTTCGCAGTAGTCATGGAATGCTGCGCTGGTGAACTGGGTCCCGTTGTCACTGATGATTCTGTTCGGGACCCCGAACCTGCAGACGATCGACTTGATGAACTTGACTGTGGATTTCTTGTTGATGGTTATGACAGGTGTAGCTTCCGGCCACTTGGTTAACTTGTCGATGGCGACGTAGAGGTGCCGCAATCCCCCGACGGCTTTGGGGGATGGCCCCAAGATGTGCACCCCCATACCACGAACAGCCACGAGGGCGGGATCATCAGCAGCGTCTGAGCTGGTGTGTGGATCTGCTTGGCATGAAACTGGCACACCTTGCATCTCTTGATCAGCTTGACGGCATCCTGGAGTGCTGTCGGCCAGTAGAAGCCATGTCGGAAGGCTTTACCAACGAGCATGCGTGACGAAGCGTGACTCCCACATTCGCCTCCATGGATCTCAGCGAGCAAGTCGCAGCCTTCTTCCTGGGTTATGCACCGCAATAGGATGTGGTTGGCGCCATGCCGGTAGAGATCCCCTTCTACTAGCGCGTATCTTTTAGCCATGCGCACGATCCGCTCAGCAGATACACGTTCATCAGGAAGGATGTTGTCTTTCAAGTATTCCCGGATCTCCGTGATCGTAGCATCGGGTCTAACTTGAGCTTCTGGATCTTGAGCGCTGGGTAGCACGGAGTCCCCAGTGACGCTTACGATCCTTGGCGGTGTCCATGGTTGCACGGCCGCCGAGACCGCCAGCTTCGAGGTTCTGGTCCCGCCCCCTTTGCCTGGCTTGGCAGGCCGGGCTGTGGGTCACGGCAACGACCTCTCGAAGATTCCTTCGGGAACCGGGGCTCCGGTGGAGGCCATCTTTGAGAGGTTGTCCGCCGCGGCGTTGTCGGCACGCGGTACATGGCACAGGTCCAAGGTGAGGAAGTCTTTCTCCAGCATCTGCACGTAGAGCAGATAGGCAGCTAGTTGCGGGTCGTTGCAGGAGCATTCACCCTTGACTTGCTTGTTGACTAGCTGGGAGTCACCCTTTGCCAACAACTGGCGAGCGCTGAGAGACAGCGCCATCTTCAGGCCGAAGATGAGGGCTTCACACTCCGCCATGTTGTTGGTTGCCTTGAAATTGAGATGCACCATGTACCCGAACTACTCCCCCGATGGCATGAGAAGCAGTACGCCAGCACCGGCCCCGTGCTTTTGCGAGGAGCCATCGAAGAAGAGCGTCCAGTGGGGCTCGGTGAAGATCGGAGCTCGGTGCTCTGGTTCACCGTCTTCGGGGCCCCCTGGTTTTGTTGTCGATGGCGTCCACTCGGCCACGAAGTCAGCTAGTGCTTGACTCTTGACTGCTTGACAAGGGAGGAAGTCCAGCTTGAACTCCGTAAGCTCCGCTGCCCACTTGGCAACTTTGCCAGTCGCGTTGGGGCTGTGGAGGATGGTCTTCAGCGGAAAGGAGGTGACCACCGAGATCCGGTGGGCTTGGAAGTAGTGCCGGAGCTTCCAGGATGCCACGAGCACTGCATACAACAGATTATGGACCTCTAGGTACCTTGTCTTGGTGTCGTGGAGGACTTCACTGATGTAGTAGACGGGCCTCTAGATTGTTCGGGTCCTCCCTGGGGGACCCGGGTTGTCTTCCTCCATTGGCTCAGGCCGACAGGAGGAAGACAGGCCCTGGGCATCCTCTGGGGGCTGGGACCCGGAGGCTTCTTGGTCGTCTTGGACCTCCGGGAGGTCGTCTTGAACCACCGGGAGGTCCCGCTGGACCTCCAGGAGGTTGTCTTGAACTTCCAGGAGGTCTCCTTGGACCTCCGGGAAGCTGCCTTGGACCTCCGGGAGGTCCCCTTGGTGCTTGACCTCAGCTGCTGGAGCTGGTTGCGGTAATGAGGGGTCCAGCCGCTCTGCGACGAGGACCATGCTCACCACCTCTGTTGTCGCTGCGATGTAGAGCAGCAGGTGCTCTCCGGGCTCTGGGGCTACCATGATGGGTAGGGTTGTCAGGAACTGCTTCAAGTCCTGAAATGCTTCTTCTGCTTTGTCGGTCCAAGCAAATGGACCGGATTTGCACAGGAGCTTGAAGAAGGGAAGAGCCCGCTCCGCTAGCCTCGGTATGAACCGACTCAGCGCAGCTAGGCATCCGGTGAGCTTATGGATATACTTGATGCGGGCCGGGGGCCGCATCAGCTCGATGGCCTTAATCTTCTTTGGCTTGGCTTCGATCCCTCGGTGTGAGACCAGGAATCCTAGGAGCTTCCCAGAGGATACGCCGAACACACACTTGTATGGGTTCAGCTTGGTGCGCGTGGAGCGCAACTTGTCAAATACTAGAGCTAGGTTGTCTAACAAGGATGTGCTCTGTCTGACTTTGACAACGATGTCATCGACATACACCTCAACTAAGTCCAAAAAATTTTAAATTCCCCTCTTAACAGGATTTTGGGGTGTTACATGCATCCAGCGCATGAAAACGCCTCAGACCGACGAATTTCGAGCTTTTCTTGGGTTGTTCACGCCGGACCCATTCGGTCGCACGATGACAACCTAGTTCCATCCATTTCCGAGCTAGTTTAAGGTCGTGCCGATCTTCCTAGTGGTACGATGGTGCTGTAGGGCTCGTCGGCACAAGTTTTGGAGGGCGGGAGACCTCGGGCGACGCTGCCGAACTACCACAGGGGCAGTTACACGTCGCCGCCCATTTTCCGGCCGTCGACAGCCCAAGCAAACCTCACAGCCGTGTTCCTCGATGCCCAAAACCCCCTGGCGGCAAGTCCGGGTTCGGATGGTGGCCGGAAACGGCCGGCCGACTAGCACCGGCGAGCTCCGGCGAGGGGGAGAGCGCGGGCGCGGGGAGGGAGCCGAAGAAAGATGAAGACAGATGGGTCCCGTCTGTCAGCAGCAGAAAATTTAAACCCAGGATCGGGTGTGGCTGGATCCTGTGTGCTGGCGCGCAAAACCCCGTGGCCCCGGTGTGGTTTCGTTTCTATTGGCTGGGATTCAAAACAGTGGGTCCAGCCGGATTTTCTGTAGGAAAACACTTCCAGAGTTGGCTCAATCTTTGGAAATTCGTAGCTCCTGGTAGAAAACTCCAATCACCAAAGGTTTTGTGCATGGCACGTACAAAGGTAGGTAGAGCATTTTTTAGACCATAAGGCATGGAGACATAACAATACAGGCGTCTACAGTGATAAATGCGGTATGTACTTCATCTTCTCTAGACATGGGAATTTGGTGGAAGCCTGAGTAGGCGTCTAGGAAGCATAACATATCACAGCCTGATGTAGAGTCTACTATTTGATCTATTCTAGGTAGAGGCAATGGATCTTTGGGACATGCCTTATTGAGACTGGTGTAGTCGATGCACATCCGGAGCTTCCCGGCGGCCTTCGGGACGACGACAGGGTTGGCCAACCACCGGGGGTGGTGGACTTCCCGGTTGAAGCCAGCGTCCATCAGCTTCTTGATTTCTTCATCAATAATCTGAACCGGTTCCTCCGGATAGGTGAGATCCGGTTTCAGTTCTTCAATGTCCTCCAGCTGAACGGTAGTTGATAGCTTGAGACACTTTCTCAGCTGGGAAATGTGAAAGACGTTGTGCACACCGGTATGTGCTTCTGGTAATTCCAACCGGTATGCCACCAATCCACATCTTTCGATAATCTGGAATGGACCGATGAATCGTGGTGCCAACTTTCCTCCCACCCCGAATCTGTTTACGCCCTTCATTAAGTATACGTGATCCCCGACTTCGAATTTTAGTGGGCGCCTTCTCCGGTCCGCATATTGCTTTTGTTGGGATTGGGCGGCTTTTACATTCGCTTGAATCAGTCAAACCTTTTCCTCCGCGTTGTTGACAAGATCAATCCCGAAGGTAACCCTTTCGCCAGATTCACACCAGTTCAGTGGTGTGCGGCATTTCCTCCCGTATAGCGCCTCGTAGGGCGCCATCTTTATGCTGGCTTGGTACCCATTGTTGTACGAGAACTCGGCTAACGGCAAGTGATCATCCCAATTCTTGTCGTGGTCGATATCGCAAGCTCGTAGCATGTCTTCTAAGATCTGATTCACCCGCTCGATTTGATCCAAGAATCCCAGTTAATTCTGTTCCCAATCTGGCAAAACTTTCTGTTACAAAGTTGTAACCCATCTCATAAGCTTTATTAGAACTACCTCATTTTCTATTTTTGGATTTTTATGCAGGAAGTTATGCTCAATTTACAGAGAGTTTACAGAGAGTCTTTGCCCTGCCCTGTTTTCTGAACAGTTTCAACTCTACTGCATTTTTTGATGGGTTAAGGGTTGAAACACCTCTGGACATCAACAGAAAGGTTGTAAAGATTTTCCGAAGCTTTCCATAAATGTATCATATGACCCAAACCTCGAAAGAACTCAACCTCTAACCTCTGATTAACTTCAGCCTTAATATAGCTGAAAACAGAGTGCTCTGTCCTTAGCAACCTATAAGTTGAAAACTTGTTAACTTTGAATATCCTGATTAAGGGAAGAGATTACAGCAAAGTTTTAATGCTCCAGATTAGAACTTTCAAGTTTTTACAATGAGGTTGTTCATTTAGTGGGGTCTGAAGTCGATGTGTCACCAGATCATGTCGGTACTACATCCTCAGAAAGAAAAACCTATACCGGACTTAGCCGGCTTCGTTAATTCAGTGGCACTGAACGTCACTCGCACACGGATGCTACACGTCTACCGTTTCGTGGTTAGACAACCTGCAGATAATTCACACAATCGTCAGACTCGGCTGCACACCGAGCCCGGTATCCATACAGTTCGTACACCCAGCCGTCATCACTCGCCCGGATGTTCTCAAGCCAAACACGCCTTAAGTTACGTTTCAGACCACGTGACGGGGTCTCCCAAATTGCACCACGCACGCCAGGGACAGACGTTGCTTGAATACCCCAAACGACATGAAGAGTCGTAGAGGATATTAAAGCGGGTCGGGTTAACTGTCACCCGTGGGGCTCCACCCTTCAGCTCGTGCGCACTGGTGGACAGCGCTTACGTGCACCCCCCAAGACATACACGTCCCGAGATGCATGATTTTCCGACATAATCAAATAGGTTAGTATGTCACTTTCTATACGCTAATAACATCCTTATACGGGCTACTAACTCGTTCCTCACTGGATTTTTGAAAAAGATGACCTTGGTAGTGCGTTAAACCTCAAGCGAGCTATGATACCAACTCTGACACGACCCCACGGTCTTGTCGAGCCAGGATCACGCTGAGGGGTGCTGCGTTGCACAGCACCGGATAACACACGTCAAAGGTACAAAGCGGAAGCAAAACTTTTATTACATAAAGTAGTTTATGAACATTTTTACATCAAAATAGGTCCAGTCTACACTCACGGGTGTAGACTATGCATCAAGTCCACGTTCAGCCCATGAATGTGTCCTTGCTAGCACGCACGCACACTAACACAGCAGCGTGCACGACTCCCACTCGACGGGGTTACCCTCCTGGGGTTCCGTCTCCTCTTCGGGAGTCCCTTCCTCGTAGAACCCTGCAAAAGCTTCAAACACAAGCAGTGAGCACGAAGGCTCAACAAGACTGACCCGTCTCTCCTAAACATGGAACTTCTACATGAGGGGTGATGCGTACATGAGATAAAAACCAGTTGCAAAGGACTCGCCTAATTAGTGAAACCTTACTTTCAAGTTTTAGCAGCAGGTTGTGGAGAACCTTACGCTAAAGCACATGAGAGAGCCGCAATCAAACAAGAAAAACATTTCTCTCATGTACTTTGCCCAAAGTTGAAAAGAACTTTAGTTAGCTCTAAATACAACCAATCATTAACAATCAAAGTCCATCTCTCCATCAGCAACATTTTAACATGTAACTAGCCTGTTCTTTATACGTCACTGTACAGTGAACAAGGGGTACTCACTGACCGTGAGGGACGGCGATTATAATCGATTTACACCTGCAGGGTTACCCGAATAACACGTCACGTACGCCCGTACTCAATGTTGCCTACATCAACCATCACTGACGCCGTACGCAAACACCTTTCACCCGTTAGCCAAATATTGAACCGGTCCCATCGTTCCGAGCAAGAGGTCTCTGCACACGCATCTCAGTGCCGCCAGCCGATTTACACCTCAAGCTCTCAACCTACCCTCTGAACGACGGGCAATGCCTCAATACCCAGCTACCCGAGTTACATCAGTTTCCCGGTTCCATATAGCCAGTAGGTCTTCGGTACTGTTCTAGCTTGTTCAACAGGCCCGCACACGGCTCAGTCCTCAATCGACACAAGCGGAGCTATAGCACACAGGCCCCAAAGTCCTGCTGTCCTTACTCTCCGCTCGGTCTCATTTTTCTTGCCATGTGTATCATGTGCTATTTCTACCAGAGTCGAGTGCCTCTAGCCTATGCTCGCGAGTAGTTCCAACTACTCGACTTGTACCGAATCCTACCCTATCTTAGCATGACAGTAGCTAACGGGGTTTGTAATCCTAATCCCAGTCCATGGCTTTCTTGGCTATGCATTTGTATTTTCAAACAAGACTCTAGTGCAAGAAATAATGGTACTCAAGTAAGTGCTCAAAACAATAAAACTTTGTAAAAATGTTAATGCAAACCGGGGCTTGCCTTGCTGCTCTTGGTCGTAGGCTAGCTGCTCCTCTGGAGTAACAAAGTCTAGGACTTCGGGTTCCTCCTCAACCATAGCGACTACATGATATAAGAAGTAAATGTATTAATTAAATGCATTTGAATTGAGTTTTAAACTTGTGAACCTTCTAAGTCTCACTAGAAAGACCCAAAGACTGTGAAACTTTTACTGTGGCTTGGTTACAACCTAAACAGAGATTTGGTCAAGTTTTAGTTGCAGCAAAGCTCATTGGAGCCCTCCACAAATATTTATGTACTTGACCTTAATTGAAACTCTTAGGGTGCTCTAGGGATTTTCATGGAAAAAGCCATGCCTTTCTGAAAACTAGATTTTCAGAGGGTTCTAATGGAGTTGGTCTCACTTAATTTGAAGGTTCCTAGCTAAAGATATGAGCTAAACAATTTCAGAGAAAATTCTGAAAATGTTTCTGAACATTTTCTATTTTCTCTGGAACAGTTTCACTAATCACACCATTAGGTGGATTAAATTAGCTCAAATGGATCTGAAATTTTCATGGTAGTTCAGGGGTATTTTGGTGAACATCCCAGCAAAATTTCAGAATTTTCCTCCAAGGGGTTCTCCAGTTAAAATTCCAAACAGTTTAAACTTTGATGAATTAATTCTGGAGAATTAAGGATTTTCATGAAGTGAAACTTGATTTGCTGGAAAGTGCTAAAAGAGCTGAATCCAACAAAGTTTGTTTCACTCGATTTGGAGTTTCCTAGCCCAAGTTGTGAGGATTTGAAGTTTGAATGAAATCTAAAAATCAGGAAAAAGTTTAAATCTGCCAGTGGGCCATGGGGACACGTGTTGGGCGCGGAGGTGTCAGCACACTGAGGCCTACAGGGTTTTTGCGCGCCAGCACATCAGATCCCAGCTGCAGCCTGATCCAGATTTAAAATATCTGCCGCTGACAGCTGGGGTCCACCCCCATCGTCTACCTCCCGCCGTCCGCGCTCTGCCGCCGGGGTACCTTGCCGGAGAGCTCGCCGGCAGCCTCTGTGGAGCTCCAAGCTTCATGATTCCGGCCGTCCCTGCCTACATTCACTCGGAGAACACGATTCCGGGCTCAGCTCGTCATGACAACGACCGGCACATTGTCGGCGACGAGCGGCGGCTTTAGAAAGACTTCGGCCGTGTCGGCCGACTTTTCTAGCACCCCAACTGACCGAGCAAACGTCCGGAAAGCATCAGTGGTACCTCAGGAACCTCGGCATAGGCTCAAGGCAGCTCAGGAGAGGTCCGAAGTAGTCCCTCACCGTGCGCCCGATGCTTTCCGCATGCTCCGCCGTCGGTGAACTTCGAAATACTGCGGTTACAAAGGTTCTCAGGCCAAAGGTTGTGAAGGCAACTTGTGCGGTACCGTGTCTAGTTTGTGTGGGAGCGGATTGAGGCCCTCTAATACTTCCTAGAGTATGGATTCGACAGAAACGCACCCGAAGGTCGGTCTGTACCCAGAAAGGGGAAAACTGGAAGTTCGCCGCCGGTCACCAGCGCGTCCATGGACGCCTTAGCTCGGGTGTCACAACCTCCCGGTTGGGCTATCCATGGGAGCCCGAAGTGCGACGGTTTTAGGTCACCGAATTGAACTCTCAGTATAGCCAAGATCGACAGGTTTTAGCTGAGTTCTAGCAACGGGGAAGAACGAGGAGGGTTCCTAGTACCTTGCCTTAGCTCTGGAGGGGACAGGGAGGCTGTGATCGGAGCTCTCCGATCGGGTCTGAGCGGCGGAAGAAAGTTTCCCGATGCTGTGTTCTTGCGGGGAGAAAATGGCGAGGGCTTCGGCCGCGGAGGGGGGGGGGCGCCTTAAGAAGGCTCTGAACCGACTTGTGCCCGTGCGTGGCCAGGCAGCTGCTAGCGCGGCGGCCTCCCTCGGTGGTGATCGCAGCTGAAGCCCGGAGACCCGAGTGAGAAAGTCTCAGTCGGTTGAATCATCTCAGTGGCTGACATGTGGGTCCCATTTTCATTTTTAACCTCTGAGATTAAATCCTATTCACTGTTGTAAACAGTAGTTCCCACAAAGCCCCTGGTGATTTGAATTATCTACCCCTGAGCCATTTGAATTGGTGAGAATTCAAATTGGGTTTTGTTTGATCAAATTTCAGCACATGTTGAGTTTTGAAATTCAAAAAAGGTTTTAATTTGCTACACTTAGCTCATGTCAAGATCAACTCCAAATGGAGTGAAAATTGGTGTGTAAGCTCACAAAAATGTGCTGAGTAAGAATATGTCTCCCATTTTTGAATTCATGGGATAAAACAGTTTGAATTTGAATGTAGTTTCAAACTGACCTCTTTCTAGCTATACCCAAAATGACCTCAAAAAGGTTTTGAATTTGGGGTGAAACTTGGCATGGACATTCCTAGCCATGTGTAGGAGTCTTTCATATGCCCAGCCCCTATATATTACATGTGGGAAATACCACTTTTGCAATATGTGAGTTTGTTCTCTAATGAGCATGTTGATGGTGGTTACTTGCTCTTCAAATGTGTTCATCAACTTGTGTGGTGATGAACTCTTCAAACATGTGTCAAAAACTGAGGCCCTTACACGAAGGTCACCGGAAGGCTGATGTTGCCGTACGGGATGACTTGCCCCGGCCCTACCCCTAAGAACGGGCTCGAGGGGGCGAGCTTGACCATCGGGATCTGCAGTTTCTGGAAGGCTGCACGTCTGATGAGGTTCAGGCCGGCCCCGCCATCCACCAGGATGTGGTACATCTTCACGTTGGCGATGGTGGGAGCTACCAAGAGCTGTAGCTGTCCGGCCCCAGCCATGTTCTTGGGGCAGTTGGTGGCGTCGAAGGTGATGGGGGTCCCTACCCTCTTGAGGTGCGGCATTGCGCACGGGGTAGGGGCCACCGACGCCACAGCTCGGCGCAGGGTCTTGACTGCGCTTCGGGACGAGGGGTCCGAGGACCCTCCATAGATGACGTGGAGCGTCTTCCGGCACTCGTCGTTGATGGAAGTGGAGCCCTCACGGTGATGGACCGTCTTTGGGGCGCGCTGGGGCTCCTGGAACTCCATCTCTCGGTCGACGTTGTCCCGTGGGTCGACCTTCTGCTTGCCCTCCCTCTGGCAGAAGGAAGGGGTGTCCGCGCGCGGTTGGTTCCCCTTGCAGAAGCGTTCCGTGAGCTTCTGGATCTCCTGGCACTCAGCAGCAGTGTGGCTGCTGGTGTTGTGCACGGGGCACGGCTCGCTGTGGTCACCACCAGGGGCTGGTGACTGCCACGGCCTCTTGTCGGGGCGTGGCCCCCGAGATCCGCTGGGTGCTGCAGCAACGGGAGCTCCGGTCGGTGGCTTGATCTTGCCGCCACCCATCTTGGTCTTCTTGCTGCTCCCATAGGGGAGCAGCGCTAGGTCCGGGCTGTCCTCTGGCTTCGGAGGCTGGCTGTGAGTGCCAGTTACGCCCTTCCGCCGCTCTGGCGCACTTGTCCGCTAGGCTGAAGAGCTCCAAGACATCGCGCACCTCCCTGGTGGCGAGCTTCTCGAGCATCTTGTTGTCTCTTACACCATGTTGGAACGCCACCACCACAGAAGCATTTTGGATATGGGGGATGGTGTTCCATACCTGGGAGAACCGCTGGATGAAGGAGCGCAGCGACTCTCCAGGTTGTTGTCGGATGGCGTGGAGGTAAAGCTCCGTGCCGGGTCGGGTGTAGGAGCTGCTGAAGTTGGCGGTGAACTGTCGGCAGAGCTCTCCCCAGGATGTTATGGTACCCTGGGGGAGGTTCATGAGCCAAGACCGGGTCGGGCCGGTCATGGCGACGGGGAAGTAGTTGTCCATGACGGCCTCATCCCCTCCTGCAGCAAGGATGGTGGTGGAGTAGATTTGGAGGAACTCCGCTGGGTTGACGCTGCCGTCGTACTTCTCTGGCAGGTGTGGCCGGAACTTGCGCGACCATTTTGCGAAGCGAAGGTGTGGCGTCAGGGCCGCACACCCCGCTCCTGTTGCTGCAGGTGTTGGTGCCGTGAACGCTTGGTCCACTGTTGGCACGGTATACCCCGGCTTGGGCAAAGGTGCACCATAGACCGGGGGCGCCATTTGCAGGGCATATGGCTGCTGCATATGCTGCGTGGCGTACGCCTGGGGCAGAGATCGCGTGGTGAACATCTGCGGCCCAGGGTAAGTCGAGGCGGTCAACATGCTGTCGCCAACCTCGTTGTTGCGACGCCTTTCTCATCACCGCTTGATGGTCACGCGGGCATCTTTGCCCTGGTGACGTCGCTCCAGCTCCGACCTAAAGTCCGCTGATGGGAGCCTGGTGGAGCGGGAGTCTTCTGTCTGCCCGTCAACCGTTGGTGTGCGTGACAGCAACACATCTGGTTGACTGGGGCGTCGTCCCCGCTGAAGGTGAGGGTTGACAGCGGCGACGACGAGACGGTCGACGTCGCGAATCCACTGCTGGGTTGCCACCTGAGGCGGTCCCCAGCAGGTGGATTGCGTAGAAGCGCTCGTGCTGCAGCTAGTGTACCCCCATGGGTGACACTCGGCGTTGCAGCAGATCTTGGGCTTGCTGCAGTCCGTGTTGTTGGAGTTGGCTGTGGACTGCCAGCCTGTCCTGACACACTCCTCCCTGAGTGCGTCGAGACGTAAGCCTCGCTGGTCATTGTTCTCCGGGAACGAGGGCGAGGAGAGCTTGCCGTGGATGGAAGCTTGGTCATCTTCGTGAGCAAAGACTCGACACAAGAGGGAAAAGCCCCCTACCTGGCGCGCCAAATGTCGAAGCGTCTGCGGTCGACACTTCCCCCGGGCCTGCTCTGTGCAGCACGCAGAGGTTCTTTTTTGGAGGGGCTAGTCCCCCTGCGTGGGTCTTGCTGTACTGGACGTAGGAAAGAGATGAACACAAGGATTTTTTACGTGGTTCGGGCCGCCGAAGCGTAAAACCCTACGTCCACGGTGAGCAGAGGTGCTCGTTGTATTGTTTGGTGCTTAGAACTGGAGTTCTAAGCTTGAGGGTGAACTGAGTGCTAGAGAGCTGAACTCGCTTGAGTCCAAACCATTTGCAACGTTGCCTACCCGAGCCTTTTATAGTCCAAGGCTCAGGCGGCTTACAAAGGGGGGCCCGGGACCCGACAGGTGGTCCCAGGGTGATCTCCTGCCATCTACCGTATCTGTATTAACACCGGTAGTTGTCTCTGGTGAGGGCTTCTGAGTCTTCGGCCTGCCGCCCTGCCCATGCCGCAAGCTAGGCATAGTGGTTGATGATGGCAGGGGCGGCAGGGGATGTATTGTCGCTGTGTTTATTGGTCCACAGCTTCTGACATTGTGTGCCTGTCTTCACTGTGATGTGACTGGGCGCAACGCCTCCTGGCAGGGGGCGTGCTCCGCATCTCCGTGTCTTGGGAAGGCGCGGGACTTCAATACCATGCCTTTGGAAAGAGCGGGTCTTGAATACCTTGCACGGACAGGTCATGGTGCGGCTTTACTCCTGCTGCCTACCGTGCTGGGTAGGCAGCGCTGCTTCGCTGCCACGTGGTGGGCCCGGAGCTCTCCTCTGAGAAGAGGGAGGTCCAGTCCCGCTGGACACATGGAGCCTTCAGAGCTCTCCCCATGGAGGGGGAGGTCCGGCTGTGCTGGCCACGTGGCGGGCCCGGAGCTCTCCTCTGAGGAGAGGGAGGTCCAGCCCCGCTGGACACGTGGAGCCTTCGGAGCTCTCCCCGCGGAGGGGGAAGGTCCGGCTGTGCTGGCCACATGGCGGGCCCGGAGCTCTCCGTTGAGGAGAGGGAGGTCCGGCCCCACTGGACACGTGGAGCCTTCGGAGCTCTCCCCACGGAGAGGGGAGGTACGGCTCAGGTACCCTCGGAGTTCGCCCCTGTGGTGGGGGCGAAGTCCTTAGGCGATTTTGGCCTGTGCGCGGGGGTACCCCATATTGAGGGTACCGACAAGGGTGTCACAAATATACCCCCCCCTTAAATTGAATCTCACCCTCGAGATTCGTTATTAGAGAATTGATAAGGAAATGCTGTCTCGATGTCTTCTTCATGCTGCCATGTACCTTCTGCTTCCGCGTGATGGCTCCATTGTATCTTGCAACAACGGATCACTTTGTTCCTTGTGACCCTTTCCTTTACGTCCAAAATTTGGACAGGGTGCTCTGCATAGGTCAGATCCTCTTGAAGTTCAAGTTCATCCATCGGTACTTGCTCTTCCGGCACTCTCAAGCACTTCTTGAGCTGGGATACATGAAACACGTCATGTGTGTCGGAGAGGTGCGTTGGGAGCTCTAGTTGATAGGCTACTTCTCCTCGCTTGTCCAATATTTTAAATGGCCCGATGTAGCGAGGTGCTAGCTTCCCTTTGACGTTAAAACGTCATTGGCCACGGATAGGCGATGCCTTAAGATACACGAAGTCTCCTACTTCGAAAGTCAACTTTCTTCACCTGTTGTCTGCATAGCCCTTTTGGCGTGACTGAGCAGCCTTCAAGTTCTCCCGTATTGTTTGGACTTGCTTCTCAGCCTCTTGTAGCACTTCAGGTCCAAACCCTTGGTTCTCTCTAGTCTTGTTCCAAAACAACGGCGTTCTACACCGTCTACCATACAACGCTTCGAAAGGTGACATCTTCAAGCTAGCTTGGTAGCTGTTGTTATAGGAGAACTCATCATACGGCAAGCTCCTATCCAAACTACGCCCATGTTTCAAGGTGCAAGCTCTCAACATGTCCTCAAAAATTTGGTTTGTCCTTTCTGTTTGTCCATTGTTCTGCGGGTGGTAAGCGCAGCTAAAATCTAGTCGTGTACCCATAGCTTTCTGAAGCTTCCTCCAAAATCTAGAGGTAAACTGAGAACCCCAATCTGAGACTATCCTCTTCGGGACTCCATAGCGGCACACAATTTGCTCCATGTACAGCTCGGCTAGATCTGCCACACGGTACGTGGTTTTAACAGGAAGAAAATGAGCGGTTTTCGTCAATCGGTCCACGATAACCCAGATGGAGTCGTAACCCGATCGAGTACGTGGCAATCCGATGATGAAATCAATACTGATGTCTTCCCACTTCCACTCGGGTACCTTCAAGGGTTGCAACAGTCCAGCGGGTCTTTGATGTTTGGCCTTCACCCGTTGGCATGTGTCGCATAGGGCAACATACTCGGCTATGTCCCTTTTCATACCATCCCACCAATAACAAGTCTTCAGGTCCTTGTACATCTTGGTACTTCCGGTATGTATGGAATAAAGTGAGTCATGTGCCTCCTTTAATATCGTGTCACGTATGTGCTTCACGTTAGGCACATAAATCCTTTTTTCTAGCCAAAGCGTACCCTTCTCGTCTTCCTTGAAGTCCTTCTCTATTCCTTGTTGGATCCTTTCCTTGATCTCCTTGATCTTCTCATCCATAGATTTGCCATCCTTTATCTCCTGTTCCAATGAAGAGTCGAGTTCCATCACTTCCATCTCGTTTAAGAACCCGAGATGTAACTGTTTGAACTCCTTTTGTAGCTCGGGTGGTAGTTCCCGAACCATAAGTTGGTGACCTGCTCCCTTCCGGCTCAATGCATCGGCTACTACATTGGCCTTTCCGGGGTGATAGTTGATTCCAACATCATAATCCTTGATGAGCTCCAACAATCGACGTTGCCTCAAATTCAAATCCGTTTGAGTGAATATGTACTTGAGGCTTTTATGATCTGTATAGATCTCACATCGATGACCAAGGATATAATGTCTCCAAATCTTCAATGCATGCACCACGGCTGTGAGTTCCAAGTCATGTGTGGGGTAATTGAGCTCGTGCTTCTTTAATTGCCTCAAGGCATAGGCTACCACGTGTCCTTCTTGCATGAGCACACATCCAAGCCCTTGTCTTGATGCGTCACAATATATGTGAAAGCTCTTGCTCACGTCCGGCAATATCAGAACCAGTGTTGTGGTTAGCCTTTTCTTGAGCTCCTCAAAGCTTTCTTGGCACGCTGGTGTCTATTGGAAGGCTTTTCCCTTCGTTAGCAACTCTGTCATAGGCTTTGCTATCTTAGAGAAGTCCTTGATGAACCGGCGGTAGTATCCAGCCATCCCAAGAAAACTCCAAATATCCCTCACGTTTTGCGGTTGGTTCCACTTCAGAACATCTCCCACTTTTCCGAGATCAACCGATACACCTTTCTCGGAGATGATGTGGCCTAGGAACAATATCACCTTTAGACAAAACTGACATTTGCTGAACTTGGCATACAGCTGATGCTCTCGCAGCTTCTGTAATGTCAATCTCAAGTGTTCTTCATGTTCCTCCTCACTTTTTGAATACACCATAATGTCGTCTATGAAAACCATGATGAACTTATTCAAGTACTCCATGAAGACCTTGTTCATGAGGTACATGAAGTATGCGGGTGCATTCGTTAACCCAAAAGACATCACGGTATATTCATACAAACTATACCGTGTTCGAAAGGTAGTCATGGGTATATTGGAGGGCTTAATCTTCAGCTGGATGTATCCCGACCAAAGATCAATCTTGGAGAAGACTCGGGCTCCCTTCATTTGGTCGAACAGATCCTCTATCCGGGGCAGAGGGTATTTGTTCTTGATCGTCACCTTGTTGAGAGACCTATAGTCCGCGCACATCCTTTGGGTCCCATCCTTCTTGTCTACGAAGAGCACGGGGGCTCCCCATGGTGACGAGCTTGGACGTATAAAACCATTCTCTTTCTGCTCTTGGATTTGCTTCTTCAGTTCCACTAGCTCGTTGACGGGCATCCTATATGGTCTCTTTGCTATCAGTTCCGGTTACCAAGTCAATGGAAAACTCAATGTCCGGTCAGGCGGCATACCGGGAAGTTCTTCCGGGAACACGTCCGAAAACACTTGAACCACCGGAATGCTGTCCAGGGTTGCTTCTTCGACGTGGTTCAACGTTGCCTTCTCGGTTGCCGGTTGGGCTGACTCAAACTCGATACAGGTACCGTGCTCGTTGGTCCACTGCACGCTCCTCTCAGCACATTGGATTACTCCGTTGTGCTAACTTAGCCAATCCATTCTGAGTATTATTTCAAGCCCTTGGGAATCCAAGACAATGAGGTTGGCAACGAAATCTACCCCCCTTATTTTAAGGTTTACTTTCGGACATACTATATTAGTCCTCATCTCTCCACTGGGAGAATTAACCAACATAGTATATTTCAAGTGTGATATGGGTAGATTATACTTGGCAACATACCTGGATGATATGAAGAAATCTGATGCTCCAGAATCAAATAGAATGGTGGCTGGATTGGAGTTGGCAAGGAACATACCAATCACGACGTCCTCAGCCTGTTGCGCTTCCTCAGCAGAGACATGGTTCACGTTGCCGCGAGCGTAGTTCTTCTGCCCACAGTTCCCTTGATTGGCTCCTCCATTCAGCCTTGGGTTCTGCTTGGGCACATTGCCTTGCTGTCCAGGACCTCTCCTCGGGAATTGGCTCACGAAGTGTCCTGTTTCTCCGCATGCAAAGCATGCCTTGTTGCCCACGACAGCAGGTACGTTGGGGCGGGGGTTTTGAACAGGAGCGCCCATGTTGGGTCGGGGCGTTGGAGGCAAAGGCTCACGAGGTGCTTGTGCAACGGGTCGTTGCTGTGGTGGCTGATTAGGGCGGTATGCAGGAGCGGTCGATCCATACTGCGGTGCAGCTGGGGGCATGTACCGAGGGCGTACGTTGCTCCCTTGTGGCTGGTATGGCATCTTCCTTTTGCCCTCTTGCTCGATCTCTCGGATCTTGCTCTCAACCACTATAGCCTTGTCAACCAGCATCTGGAAGTTAGCATAGTCATTGTTGAGGAGCTGAACCTGGATCTCATTGTTCAACCCTCTCATGAACAGGTACTGCTTCCTTTGGTCTGAGTTGACATCTTCGGGGGCATATCGTGATAGCTGCGCGAACTTGTTGAGGTACTCATTAACGCTTTTCTTGCCCTGGCGGAGACCTTTGAACTCCTGCCTTTTGAGCATCATGACACCAGCAGGGATGTAATGAGAGCGGAAGCTCTCCTTGAACTCAGCACAAGTGATATTCTCTGGGTTGTCATGAGTGTTACAAAGGGCATCCCACCAGTCAGCGGCTGCTCCCATGAGTTGGTGCGATGCAAAGAGAACTTTCTCTCGGTCATCGCACTGAACTATGGCAAGCTTCTTCTTCATGGACTTTAACAAGTCATCGGCCTCCATGGGGTCATTAGCTTGAGCAAAAGTGGGATGTCGAGTACTCATGAACTCTCCCAGTCTATTGTGAGCCGGTGGTGGTGGCGGTGGTGCCGGAACGGGGTTGTTGTTGTTGGCCTACAGCTGACCTAAAGTTTGGATCATCATTTGCATAAGCTGATTCTGCATGGCCATCAATCGTTCCAGGTTGTTTTCACCAGCTCCGGGGTTAACAGGAACTTCATCGTGGCCATCCTCTTGGTTGCCACGGACGTTCCTTCCTTGGCGGCCAGCGTTTACTCTCACGATCAATGAGAGAGAATGGAATAGAATAGAGGTTAGAAGTTTAGATAGATCCCCCTATCGATATGCATCAAGGTGGATGGACTATATATCGTCCTATATGAGGATGTGAACAAGTGCCGAGGCATCTCACACCTCTTTCTACTTATGTGTGGATATGGACAACGCTTGAAACGTCCCACAACTCACACTAAGCACACACAATTACAACCAATCATCACAAAGGTTCACACAACTCCTATACAAGCTTATTCATTGGAAGTCCTATGTGGTTTAGGGTGATACCAATCTTTTGACTTCACCCTATGTCAAGGTGGTTTGGGGTGATACCAATCTGTGATCCAACTATGGCTTCTCCTAGGCTTGCATCCTATGTCAAGGTGGTTCCAATGCCAATCTATGCATCCTAGGCTTGCATCCTATGGTCAGCATGGCTTCTAATACCAATCTGTTACTAGGGTTGCATCCTACATTCAACATGGCTCTATAACCAAATTGTCATCATTCTAAGTTTGTGTCCTACAGTGAACTGTGGTAGTTTGGTACCAATCTGTGAATTGTACCAATCTGTGATCTTATCTATGCCTGTGACCTATAGTAAACCGTGGTATCTATACCAATCTGTGACTAGGCATGGCAGCTCTAATATCAATCTGTGATTTCTTTGTAGGTGTGTGACCTACGATTAACCCATGTTAGGTTGATACCAATTTGTGTTTTCTATCTAGGCGTGTAACCTACCATCAACCATGGCTCTGATACCAATCTGTGACACCCTCATTTCTGTAGAACACAGAACCGAGAACTGATGCATATGCGTGCCCAGATGTTCATCACACATACACATGCATTCCACAAACTGAATTCAGAATATATATAACCAAATGAACAGGGTTTTATTACAAAGTTTCATGAGCCTCAAACTCATGCTAGCAGCGGAAGTCTTAATCTAGCAGCGGAAGTCATTATTCTAGCAGCGAAAGTCTTCTAACTAGTGCGGAAGCAACTAAGCAGCAGCAGCGGCTCCATCTCTACTCCATCCCCGCAGGCAAGGTTGAGGACAGATTACACGCCTAATCCTCCACGTGGTCTTCATAGTACTCCACTCCTGTTGCTGATGATGAAGTAATAATGCAAGTTTGAGTACATAATGTACTCAACAAGTGCAGGAAAAATATGATATGTAGCTCACAACAAGGTAGGTATAAAAAGGCTCATTGCAGAAAGCAAAGTTTATTTCTCAAAGCACGATAAAAACAACAACTTAGCTTTAAGCGAATATAATCCCAAGATGTATTTAAACATTAACATACCTCCATTATGATTCATCCCTTTTCATGTCTCAGCCAGACATCAACTTTTCTCATGAATACCATCTCGTATTCACTACCATCTCATTAATACCATCTCGTATTCACTACCATTCATCTCATATCAATTCCGTCTCATCCCGAGACCAAATCTCGTTGCCATGACTCAACAGTCATGCAACCAATCTCATTACCTGGACTCAACAGTCCCAAAAACCATACCATAACCCAAACCATAACCAAACCAAAAATCATCCCAAAAAACCATCCCAACTAATCATGTGAGTTGTCCAGGCGCTCGTGACCGTAAGCTCGGCTATCATGATAGTTTTAGACTCTGCGGAGTTTGTACCTCTTTACCCACAAGTTTGTGATTTTGTTATCCGTCAGCGACTGCAGAACCTCCATTATACCAGTACACAACCGTCGGTGTATGGCCAAGAGATCACAAAATAGCCTTTACAAAGGGGTTACTAGATGTATGGACTCACTAAGGTTTCACCGGCAGGCTAGAATCTCCAATTCTCCCACCCACGGGCCCCCTCTTGTGCCATGCAGTTCCCAGGGCAGTCCTCACTCAACTCCCATTCCCCGCACCTTCCAGGGTCCATAAAAATCTAGCAACTTTCCTAATTGCTTAGCTAAGCCGCACCCATACTTGGCCATGTGGTGGCACTGTTATCCTGGCATGGCTGGCATGAACCGGTCCTTAGATCTACGGCAAGTAACCACCATCTCATTCTACCTCATTCACAAACCCAGGCTTGCCTAGATCTCCCTCCGATTCACGTTCATTAAAAATATCCGTTTCTCATTATTCATACGAGTGCAGTTAGCTAGACACATCTATCTCACTTCCCAAAATCCCATGGACTCAGGAAGCATAAAAGTAAAAAACCATACCCGACTCATTAACTTTCCCTGGCGACAAGGGTGGTTAACAAAACTAGTAAACTCCTATGAAAGGGTTTCCCATCATGTTGACTCAAGCACACACACATTTTCGCAAACAAAACAGTTCTCCAAAACATGGGATCAATATGGTCAAGGGGCACTTGCTTGTTCTTGCGGTTCCTGTTGCTCAAGTCCTTGCTGTTGCAGTTCGTTGTAGGTAGCTCCCTGAGCTTGTCCTTCTATACGCGATCACGCACATACAAGATTCATAGCAATCAATCATCATGCACACTATACTTTAAGATGCAACGATGTATATGCATGTTAATCCTATGATGTAGTTTAGTTTGTACGTGTTGTTGCATGGCTTGCATGGGTTTTACAATTAACAGAGGTGTAAAGATCAATTCTGGACGTGGCGATGATCTTGACTCAAGATCTAGATCAAACCGATCAACATGTGATCTGTCCATGAAAAAGCTTCTGTTCGAAAGGAATCGAAGAACAGATGCAAAGAAAATGCGATGATGTCGTAAGGTGGTATTGGAGACCTACCTTACTCTCTTCGGGACCTTCCTCCTAGCAAGAACAGATCATCAACTCTCATCCGGCAATGGCAATCGTGATCCAGGCTCGTCGGCGGTCTCTCCGGCGGTTGTACTCCGGCGAAGGGGTTTACTCGGCGAGCTGGGGGCTAGGGCTCTAAGTTGTCGGCTCAGGAGGTGGAAAAGAAGTACGTGGTTGCGGCCAAAGGTTTTTGGTTCCATTTATAATAGGAAACGAAGAGTCCTCCTCTGATCGGAATACAAATAAGAGTCCTATTCAAGTTGTTTTTGAATCTTAACAACTTATCTTTAGTTGATTTGGTGCGTTAGCAATGTGGAATTCGTATCGGTTTCCTCCCGTACCGGTATTCCCACGCGTACAGAAGCAAAAACCGTTTCAAATCTCATCACCTCCGCGGTGATGAGCTTCGGAGGCTCCACGTGTCCTGCGGGACCTGGGCTCCCTTTTCCGTAGAGATAAGCTCCGGTTGTGCCGCGTGTCAGGCGAGCGAGACCTCCCTCTTCTTCTAAGGTAAGCTCCGCGTGCGCCACGTGTCCTGGCGGGCGGGACCTCCCTCTCCTTCAGAGGTGAGCTCCACGTGCACCACGTGTCTGGTGGGTCGGGACCTCCCTTCTCAACAGAGGCGAGCTCCACGAACACCACGTGTCAGTTCCGGACCTCCCCCTCTCTTCAGAGGTGGCTCCGAGTGTGCCATGTGTCAATTCTGGACCTCCCCTCTCTTCGGAGGTGAGCTCCGAGAATGCCACGTGTCAAGTTGCACCAGACTTCCTTTCTTCTCGGGGACGAGCTCCGAAGTTGACACGTGTCCAACAGTGACGGACCTCCCGGAGATGAGCTCCGAGGTCGACACGTTTCCATCAGCGTCGGACCTCCTGGAGATGAGCTCCGGAGGTGACACGTGTCCCATAGTGTTGGACCTCCAGGAGATGAGCTCCGGAGGTGACACGTG
This sequence comes from Neostapfia colusana, assembly GCA_030760725.1. Taxonomy (NCBI): domain Eukaryota; kingdom Viridiplantae; phylum Streptophyta; class Magnoliopsida; order Poales; family Poaceae; genus Neostapfia; species Neostapfia colusana. The sequence continues at coordinate 103,420,666 of JASWHV010000007.1, forward strand.
TCCGATAGTGTCGGGCCTCCCGGAGATAAGGTCCGGAGGTGACACGTTGTAACACCCCAAAATCCTGTCAAGAGGGGAATTTAAAAATTTTTGGACGTGTTGCATGTGTTGCAAAAATTCAAATTCAAACTGGAATTCAAATTAAACTCAAAACAGAAATCAAAAAGAAAAAGAAAAAGAAAAAAAATCTTCCCGGCCAGTGGGCCGAAACCCACCAGCCGGCCCACCCAACTCCAGAGCCAGCTCGCAGCAGCGCGCCCGCGCCCCCTCTCGCAGATAGGCGGGACCCACCTGTCATCCCTAACCCCCGATCGTCCGAAACCTGGACTGTTCCCTGCGCGCGCGCGATCTTAACCGACCGGATTTCCACCCGAATTTTGGTTCCGGAGGACTCCTACTCGATCTAAACTAACACGCCGCCCTCCCCCGTCTATAAAAACCCCGGCATCGTCCCGTTTTTCCCCACGATCCGCTGTTTTTCTCTCCGGTGAGAACCCAAGCTTCTCCGGCGAATTCTGCTCGATCTACGCTCGGGAATTCTGATCTAACTCGCTGGTCTTGATCCACCGCCTCCGGGGAACCTCGCAGGTGCAGAAAACTCAGTGGTTTGCGGTTCAAACACAGCGCCGACGAGGCTCGCCGTGAATTCACCTCGGACCTCGTCGCCGATCGCTTTCCAGAACCTCCGAGCTCAAGAAAACCCCCGAGGTGAGATCCCTGACCTCCCCTCTACCGATCTATGCCATAAAATCACAGTTCTAGGAAGAATTTACGAAGATCCGAAACTCTCCGGCGAGATCGCCGCCTCCCGCCGCCGTGCGCCGCCGGGCAGCGCCGCCCGCGCTCGATCATAGCGACGTGGCCGCTTGTGCGCCGTCTATTTTAAATCGCACGGTAGAGTTTAAATCCCCGCGTACCGGTTCGATGTTATAATCTCAGCCGTCTGTTTTAAATCGGACGGTCCATGTCAGCCCCGCGTTATAAAGGCCGGGATTCTTACGCGCTACCTCCTGGGGTTCTCGGAAAATAAGAGCTAACCCCAGAAACTTCTGATCTAGCCCATGGAAGTTCAGAAAATTATGTAAATTCATTTAAAAATCAGTTTTGACCCCTGGGCTTAATAAAAATTAGGAAAAACCCCTCTGTTATGTGTAGCTAGACCCCTGAAAATTCTTAAAATAATATTATGGACCCTGTAGTGGGGTGAGTTTACCTTTTAACCCTATATGATATTAAATTTAGGAATTTGAATATGTGATTAGTATTTAAAATTTAAAAGATGGGACAAACACATTGCAAATTCAAATTTAAACTCTCCCAGCACTTGGAAAACTTTGGAGTGGGTTAAAAATAGATTTTTAGCTGAAATGAATCTGTCTAATTGATTATTCACATTTATTAGTAATAGGGACACATTTTTAAGTATAGAATAATTCTGAAAATTTGTAAAATAAATGTAAAATAGTTTACATCAGAAGAGAAGTTCAAATATATTTTTTAATATTTTAGACCCAAAACCTATTCTGTTTAGATGAGGTGTCTTACTATTTTCATAATAAAGTGCACATTTAGGCATAGGAAATAAATCTGAAAATATATCAAACTAGGTATAAATAACTAGAAAAAGATAAATGAAGTTTCCAAAATCCAAAGAATTCAGCTTAGGGTTGGTAGAAGGTTTGAAGACACATATGAAGTAGGAAAACACCTTTTATGCATACTTGGTGGCAAAAATGTGTATCAATTAAATATAAGGGATTTATTTAAATTAGAAATTCAGATATGGTATGCCAACATGAATATGAATACAAAAGTATAAATCATATGTACATGTTAAAAAGTGCATGTAAGCCAAAATCAACACACATAGAGTAACCACAACACATAGGATTGTGAATGGCTTTCATAAATGTGAATGTGTGGTTTGTGTGAAGTGGAAGTGTGAACTATGTCTTATGACTCGTTGTTTTCTTTTGCTATGTGTGATGGTATGAGTAGAACCTGCTCCAGAGCAAGTTTTTCCTTTCCAAGATCAGGACTACCCATTCCAAGAGCAGCAGGAAGGAGGCAAGTGTCCTTGACCACTCTGATCCTATGCTAGGATGTGTAGATAGAATTATTTGCATTGTCAAGTGAAATATGAAACCCATGCTTGGAAGTTTCCCTAGAATTGCATTATCTTGTTTCCTTGTAGCTTGGGTTGGGATTTATTTATCATGTCATTTATTTACATGCTTATGCTTAGCCATGCTTAGAATGGGATATTTGGGATATGAGATCATCAGTTTATTTTACCATACTCTTGAATGAGATATTGTGAGTTATGTAGAGGTAGGGATCAAGGCAAGTTGGATGTTTTGGTTGGTGCTTGGTGCACGAGACTCGGGTTTGTGTTTAGTACTTGCCTGGATCCTAAGGACCGGTTCATGGAGCATGTAACCTGGCTTTACCGTGCCAACCATATGCTGAGATGGGGCAGCTTGGCCAATTAATTAGGTGTATCCCCGGCGTAGTATGGGTGTGTTGGATGGTGCGGGGAATAGGTGTCAGCTGGACTACCATATGAACCGCAAGGCTCGAGAGGGGGCCACTTTAGCAGGGTTGGAGCCTCTTGTATGCTGTTAGGGGTGAAACCTCAGTGGGCCCACGCTCGTCGGGAATCCCATTGTAAAGGCTTCGTAGTGATCTCCTGGCTACACACCTGTAAAGTGTGAATGTGGTTCTGGCCACTGGCATAATGGAGGTTCTTTTAGTCCACCCGACAACAGGGGATGAAATCACTAGATGTGGGTACAGTGGTGCAAACTCTGCAGAGTCAAAACTGTCATGACAGCCGTGCTCACGGTCAAGAGCGGCTTGGACTTATTCATGATTAGAGTATGATGACCTTGGAGGTTGTGGATGTTAAGCGGGGAGCTTAACATTGGAAATGATGTTATGGTTATGATGATGGGATGGGTGTTTGGGACCATTTCACCTTTGTAGTAATGTAGGTGCGTAATAAGCTAAGGTGATAGGTATTGATTGCGTAGTGCTTTAACCATGAGTTCAACCTCTCCTTGTTCTAGCCATGCATGACATAACTTTTCAACACTTGCTCAGTACCATCGGTACTCAACCTTGCATATTTGTTGGTTTATATTGTTGCTCAGTTCAAGATAATGAGGTGGTGTATAATGATCAAGACTTTGGACTTGAAGAAGGTTTCTAGGTTCATGGAGTCCCCCGGGCAACGCCTGTAATGGAGCCCACAAGAATAATATTCCGCTGCTAGTTTATTTACTTGTGATGAACTTATTATTGTCCATCGAGACATTGGCTATGTAAGACTTATTTATATTTGACACCTGGCTTGTAATAAATGATGCTTCACTATTTGTCATCACATGTATGAGAAAATGATCCTAGCATACATGTGATATTCACTTGGTTGTTCTCCGGAAAAACCGGGTGTGAAAGAGGTGGTATCAGAGCCAAGGTTGCCCGTAGGAACGTGGACCTAGGTAGCAATGGACGTATTTAAGGGCCCTATTTTCTTAAAAACTATTTTACATGGTGTGTGTTGAAAAGTGTTATTTAATGGAGTCACTTTCTTCATCTTACTCCAACTTTCATTCAAAATAGGATTTTTGTTTAAAAGCTTATCTAACCTAGTTTAAATGCTTTTTGTTTTAGATGGTTCGCATGATTCGCACCGCTCGCAAGTCCACAGGAGGGAGAGTTCCCGTAGTTGCCCATGCCTAAAGAGAGGAGAGGCGTCCGGTGATGTACCTTTCCTACGGATTGGCAGTAGGAGGCTTGTTGCGCCGTCTTCGACGTATGCTCCAAGCCGCCGGCAATACGGGCAAGTTAATCATACACTATAGCTCCACCAGGACGATCCGTGAAAAGAGGGAAGAATGGAGTTCAGAGATGAGGATTATCCATGAAAATCAGCTGCTTAAGATCCACCGCTCTCCAGCTTGTCAAGCGACACAGGTCGATGCAGAGAAGGATGTCACCTGGGAGGCCATCACCTGCCAGAGTCACATCTATCGTCGTCACCTGGACAGGACTGAGTACATGTATGTCCTCCAGCGTGAGAGTGGTACCACGGAGTACAAGTACCAACCAGTGCAGCAGGGGACTTCCCATGAGCACATGGACTTGTGCTTGGAGGATGCTGCTATGCTTAGCACTCGACTGCAGGAGTGTCAGCAGGAGCTTCAGGATGTTCGTGACACCCTGAAGGAAACCGAGGCGTTGCTTCGAGCCTGCTTGAGGGCGAGAGAAAGTGGAGTTGGTAATGAACTGTGTGTCACCGTGAATGATATATGGACTCCTGACTCCCCAGATCGCCGGGCGATCAGGCGCCGTCGCACTTCTCCACCAGCAGCCTCCCCACCCAAAGCAGAGTCAGAAGGTAGCCGCAATAATGAGGAAGATCCCGAGGAGCCAGCTCAGGAATCCGAGTAGTGTAGAGTCTTTCCCTCTGTCAGCAAGATGTCGAATAGTCGAGTCGTTACCTTAGTAAATGGTGTGTTAATGCTTGGTGTGTGTGTGACGTGAGTTGTGGAAGCCATGAGCAATTGTCCACAACCTCGTCTTCAGATTGTTTTGCTTTGATGTGTGAACCCACATGAAATAATAGTGCATTTATTTTTGTATGAGACATGAACCCTCAGAAAGTATAACAAAGCCTCAACACTTCAAAGTAAAAACGAGTGAAAGTAGTAAGATACGCAATGCCTTAAATTAACATTTGGTTGATCATGCTAGATTGCCGGAAGAGGAAAGGGTCGTGCTGCCAACCCCGCCAACAAAAACGATGAGGCCTGTAACCCTCATCTTTCTGGGAGCCAAGACAGGAGTGGACGCCGTGAGGGAGTTGATCCCATCCACCAAATGCTTGAGAATCAAAATCAGCTCATCCAGAACCTGACTCAAGTGGTGGCCAACTTGCATCAAGTTCCACCTCCACAAGCTGCACCACGCCAACCAAGGTTGAGTGAGCTTCTAGGAACTCGACCTCCGAAGTTTGCAAGTGCTGCTGAACCTTTGGAGGCAGATGATTGGCTAAAGACCATTGAGAGCAAGATGAGGATCATACAGTGCCAAGGGTATGAGAGGGTGCTGTTTGCCTCTCATCAATTGCATGGACCTGCTGCTGATTGGTGGACTGCCTACGTGGCCACCCATCATGACCCTGAGAACATCACTTGGGAAGAGTTCAAGCGTAGCTTCCGCAACCATTACATACCAAGGGGTGAACTCAAAAACAAGAGGAAGGAGTTCTTGGGGCTGCAGCAAGGAAACATGACTGTGAGGGAATACCTCACTAAATTTACTCAACTCTCTCGTTATGCCCCACGGGACATAGAGATTGATGAGCAGAAACAGGATTGTTTCATGGAAGGACTTACCGCAGAAATGCAGTGTGCAATGTCCTCCAACGAGTATGAAAGCTTCCAAAAGATGATGGACAGAGCATTTGTGGTAGAAAGGAAGCTGAAGGCCTTGAAAAATGAAAACAAGAGGAAGGTCGGGTGGTCACACCAAGCCTCCGGGAGCAACACCCGCCCACGTCTGATGCAGCAACTCGCAGGGCAGACGAACCGTGCTGCGGTACCCTACTCAGCACCACGAGGGTACAACCCGAACTACAGGCCTCCGGCAGCACCAATACAGCCACAACGCCAGTTCGTACAGCAGCCTCGCCCTACATATCAACCTCGACCAGAAGTACAAGGACCCCCAAACCAACCCAAGACAACAAAGGCCAGGCACCTAAGGTTGGGGTGCAATGTTTTAACTGTGGTAAAGTGGGGCACTACGCCCATAAGTGACCAAAGAAGAAGCCCGCGCAGCAGCAACAGCAGAATGTAATGAGAGGACGGGTGAACCACGTCACCATGGAGAAGGCGCAAGAGGCACCCGACGTGGTAGTTGGTATGTTTCCTGCCAATTTACACATTGCAACCCTGTTGTTTGATTCTGGTGCTACCCACTCGTTCATTGCCCAAGGGTTTGTTAAGAAGCATGACCTAGCAACAACACAAATGAACCATATGCTAGCAGTAAACTCTCCAGGTGGAGAAATAAGGACAATACAAGTGTGTCCCAAAGTGAACCTAGACATTAATGGGGTAGTATTTACTGCTAACCTCATAGTGATAGATTCACATGGGACAGATATTATCTTGGGTATGGATTGGTTGACCAAACATAAAGGAATCATCCATTGTTCGACCAGAACGGTGGAACTAACTCACCCTAGTGGCACAAGAGTAAAGTTTATAACAATACAAGAGCCTAGGAGGGACATGAAATTAAATCAAGTTGAGGTGAAAGTGGAGGAGATCAGGACCATCAGGGAATATCCAGATGTCTTTCCGGAGGAGTTGCCAGGTATGCCTCCTGATCGTGAAGTGGAATTCGCAATTGAGCTAGTGCCTGGAACAGCCCCGATATACAAGAGACCTTATCGGATGGACTCCGAGCAGCTGGGAGAACTCAAGGATCACTTGAGAGAATTGACGGATAAGGGGTATATTTGTCCTAGTTCCTCACCTTGGGGAGCTCCAGTGATATTTGTGCCCAAGAAGGATGGAACCCAAAGATTATGCATGGACTACCGTGCCTTGAATGAGGTAACCATCAAGAACAAGTACCCGTTACCCCGCATTGAAGACTTGTTTGATCAGTTGAGGGGAGCTTGTGTGTTCTCGAAATTGATCTCAGGTCGGGATACCACCCACTTAAGATAAGGCAAGCCGATATTCCAAAGACAGCTTTCATATCTCGGTACGGATTGTATGAATACACCGTCATGCCTTTCGGGCTAACTAATGCCCCGACATACTTCATGTATCTCATGAACAAGGTATTAATGGAATATCTGGACAAATTTGTGGTGGTTTTCATAGATGACATTCTTGTTTTTTCCAAAGATGAAGAGGAACATGAGAAACATCTAAGGTTGGTGTTGCATAGGCTGAGAGAACACCAACTATATGCCAAGTTGAGCAAGTGTGTGTTTTGGCTGAAGAGAGTTCCCTTCTTAGGACATATCATCTCGGAGGGAGGAATCTCCGTGGATCACGCCAAAATCGAGGATATACAGAAGTGGAAGACCCCTGAAAATGTCGGGGAAGTTCGAAGCTTCTTGGGATTGGCAGGATACTATCGACAGTTTATTGAAGGATTCTCTAAGATCTCGAGGCCCCTCACCAAACTGTTGGAGAAAGGAGTCACATTCACATGGACGCCGCAGTGCGAGACGAGTTTTCAGGAGTTAAAGAAAAGATTGACAACAGCCCCAGTGCTAGTTATGCCAGATATGCAGAAGAACTTTACGGTGTACTGCGATGCCTCTGGAAACGGGTTGGGATGTGTTCTCGTGCAAGAAGGTCATGTCGTGGCTTATGCATCCCGGCAGCTCCGAAAGCACGAGAAGAACTATCCTACACATGACCTAGAGCTAGCCGCAGTGGTACACGCATTGAAAATTTGGCGGCACTACTTGATGGGGAAGAGGACAGAGATATATACGGATCATAAGAGTTTAAAGTACATTTTCACACAGCCAGATCTCAACCTCAGACAAAGGAGATGGTTAGAGCTAATCAATGACTTTGATGTGGGCATCAACTATCATCCTGGGAAAGCAAACGTCGTGGCAGATGCTTTAAGCCGGAAAGTGCAAGTCAATAGGTTGAGCTTGAAGGACATTCCTGCGGAATTGAAGGACGATGTTATAAGACTCAATCTATGCCTGGTGAATAGTGGTGAAACCATCGTCATGGAAGTGGACTCCACACTAGAGCGAGACATACACGAGGGTCAAAAGAATGACGAGAAGATACAAGAGATCAGACAACTCATCAAGGAAAATAAAGCTCCTGGTTTCAGAGAGCATGAACAAGGTATGGTGTGGCACGGGAAAAGAATCTGTATGCCTGAAATAAAAGAGATTCGTGAATTGATTTTAAAGGAGGCTCACGATTCCGACTATTCCATCCATCTTGGGAGTACGAAAATGTACCAGGACCTCAAGAGCAGGTATTGGTGTTATGGCATGAAGCGAGATGTCGCGGAGCATGTTGCCCTATGTGACACATGCCAGTTGGTGAAAGCAGAACATCAACGACCCGCGGGATTATTGCAACCACTCAAAGTGCCTGAATGGAAATGGGAAGAAATCGGTATGGATTTCATAGTGGGACTGCCTAGGATCAAATCAGGATATGATTCGATATGGGTCATCATCGACAGGCTAACCAAGGTAGCTCATTTCATCCCCGTGAAAGAAAGCTACAGCGGATCCAAATTGGCGGAGTTGTACATGTCAAGGATCGTGTGTTACCATGGGGTGCCAAAGAAGATAGTGTCGGATCGAGGGACACAGTTCACCTCAAGGTTCTGGCAGAAGTTGCACGAAACATTGGGAACCCACCTGAATTTTAGCTTTGCCTATCATCCCCAAACTGACGGTCAGACGGAAAGAACCAATCAGATTCTTGAAGATATGCTGAGGGCGTGTGCACTCAAAAACAACCGGAGTTGGGACAAGAACTTACCGTATGCGGAGTTTTCTTATAACAACAGCTATCAGGCTAGTATGAAGATGTCACCGTTTGAAGCTTTGTATGGGAGGAAGTGCAGAACTCCCCTATTTTGGAACCAAACAGGGGAAAGTAAAGTATTTGGTCCCGAAGTACTACAAGAAGCCGAGGCGAAAGTGAGGGAAATTTGCAACAACTTGAGGATAGCACAGACACGGCAAAAGAGCTATGCCGATGTACGGAGAAGAGAGCTCGTTTTCAACGTGGGAGACTATGTCTATCTCAAGGTGTCTCCTATCCGAGGACTTCGTCGGTTCAAGGTGAAAGGGAAGTTGTCACCTCGATACATCGGACCCTTTCAAGTTCTGGAGAGGAAAGGCGAAGTGACGTATCATCTAGAATTACCGGCTCGCCTTTCGGATGTACACGATGTATTCCATGTGTCACAGCTCAAGAAATGTCTGAGAACGCCTAAAGAGGTGTTACCCATGAATGAGGTTGACGTAGCTGAGGATCTGTCTTATGTCGAGCAACCATTCAAGATTTTGGAGACAATGGAACGCCTCACAAGAAATAAAAGAATCCGGATGTGCAAGGTGCAGTGGAAGCATCACTCAAAAGAGGAAGCCACCTCGGAGCGAGAAGATGAGCTTAAGGCACAATTTCCGGAATTGTTTTCTTAGAACCACCAATCTCGAGGATGAGATTTCTTTTAAGGGGGGTAGAGCTGTAAAACCCCAAAATCCTGTCAAGAGGGGAATTTAAAAATTTTTGGACGTGTTGCATGTGTTGCAAAAATTCAAATTCAAACTGGAATTCAAATTAAACTCAAAACAGAAATGAAAAAGAAAAAGAAAAAAAAACAAATCTTCCCGGCCAGTGGGCCGAAACCCACCAGCCGGCCCACCCAACTCCCGAGCCAGCCCGCAGCCTCGCGCCCACGCCCCCTCTCGCAGACAGGCAGGACCCACCTGTCATCCCTAACCCCCGATCGTCCGTAACCCGGACTGTTCCCTACGCGCGCGCGATCTTAACCGACCGGATTTCCGCCCGAATTCTTGTTCCGGAGAATTCCTACTCGATCTAAACTAACACGCCGCCCTCCCCCGTCTATAAAAACCCCGGCATCGTCCCGTTTTTCCCCACGATCCGCCGTTTTTCTCTCCGGTGAGAACCTGAGCTTCTCCGGCGAATTCTGCTCGATCTACGCTCGGGAATTCTGATCTAACTTGCTGGTCTTGATCCACCGCCTCCGGGGAACCTCGCAGGTGCAGAAAACTCGGTGGTTTGCGGTTCAAACACAGCGCCGACGAGCCTCGCCGTGAATTCACCTCGGACCTCGTCGTCGATCGCTTTCCAGGACCTCCGAGCTCAAGAAAACCCCCGAGGTGAGACCCACGACTTCCCCTCTACCGATCTATGCCATAAAATAACAGTTCTAGGAAGAATTTACGAAGATCCGAAACTCTCCTGCGAGATCGCCGCCTCCCGCCGCCGGGCAGCGCCGCCCGCGCTCGATCAGAGCGACGTGGCCGCTTGTGCGCCGTCTATTTTAAATCACACGGTAGAGTTTAAATCCCCGCGTACCGGTTCGATGTTATAATCTCAGCCGTCTGTTTTAAATTGGACGGTCCACGTCAGCCCCGCGTTATAAAGGCCGGGATTCTTACGCGCTACCCCCTGGGGTTCTCGGAAAATAAGAGCTAGCCCCGGAAACTTCTGATCTTGCCCCTGGAAGTTCAGAAAATCATGTAAATTCATTTAAAAATCAGTTTTGACCCCTGGACTTAATAAAAATTAGGAAAAACCCCTCTGTTATGTGTAGCTAGACCCCTGAAAATTCTTAAAATAATACTATGGACCCTGTAGTGGGGTGAGTTTACCTTTTAACCCTATATGATATTAAATTTAGGAATTTGAATATGTGATTAGTATTTAAAATTTAAAAGATGGGACAAACACATTGTAAATTCAAATTTAAACTCTCCTAGCACTTGGAAAACTTTGGAGTGAGTTAAAAATAGATTTTTAGCTGAAATGAATCTGTCTAATTGATTATTCACATTTATTAGTAATAGGGACACATTTTTAAGTATAGAATAATTCTGAAATTTTGTATAATAAATGTAAAATAGTTTACATCAGAAGAGAAGTTCAAAAATATAATATTTAATATTTTAGACCCAAAACCTATTCTGTTTAGATGAGGTGTCTTACTATTTTCATAATAAAGTGCACATTTAGGCATAGGAAATAAATCTGAAAATATATCAAACTAGGTATAAATAACTAGAAAATGATAAATGAAGTTTCCAAAATCCAAAGAATTCAGTTTAGGGTTGGTAGAAGGTTAGAAGACACATATGAAGTAGGAAAACACCTTTTATGCATACTTGGTGGCAAAAATGTGTATCAATTAAATATAAGGGATTTACTTAAATTAGAAATTCAGATATGGTATGCCAACATGAATATGAATACAAAAGTATAAATCATATGTACATGTTTAAAAGTGCATGTAAGCCAAAATCAACACACATAGAGTAACCACAACACATAGGATTGTGAATGGCTTTCATAAATGTGAATGTGTGGTTTGTGTGAAGTGGAAGTGTGAACTATGTCTTATGACTTGTTGTTTTCTTTTGCTATGTGTGATGGTATGAGTAGAACCTGCTCCAGAGCAAGTTTTTCCTTTCCAAGATCAGGACTACCCATTCCAAGAGCAGCAGGAAGGAGGCAAGTGTCCTTGACCACTTTGATCCTATGCTAGGATGTGTAGATATAATTATTTGCATTGTCAAGTGAAATATGAAACCCATGCTAGGAAGTTTCCCTAGAATTGCATTATCTTGTTTCCTTGTAGCTTGGGTTGGGATTTATTTTATCATGTCATTTATTTACATGCTTATGCTTAGGCATGCTTAGAATGGTATATTTGGGATATGAGATCATCAGTTTATTTTACCATACTCTTGAATGAGATATTGTGTGTTATGTAGAGGTAGGGATCAAGGCAAGTTGGATGTTTTGGTTGGTGCTGGGTGCACGAGACTCGGGTTTGTGTTTAGTACTTGCCTGGATCCTAAGGACCGGTTCATGGAGCATGTAACCTGGCTTTACCGTGCCAACCACATGCTGAGATGGGGCAGCATGGCCAATTAATTAGGTGTATCCCCGGCGTAGTATGGGTGTGTTGGATGGTGCGGGGAATAGGTGTCAGCTGGACTACCATATGAACCGCAAGTCTCAAGAGGGGGCCACTGCAGCGGGGTTGGAGCCTCTTGTATGCTGTTAGGGGTGAAACCTCAGTGGGCCCACGCTCGTCGGGAATCCCATTGTAAAGGCTTCGTAGTGATCTCCTGGCTACACACCTGGGAAGTGTGAATGTGGTTGTGGCCACTGGCATAATGGAGGTTCTTTTAGTCCACCCGGAAACGGGGGATGAAATCACTACATGTGGGTACAGTGATGCAAACTCTGCAGAGTCAAAACTGTCATGACAGTCGTGCTCACGGTCAAGATCGGCTTGGACTTATTCATGATTAGAGTATGATGACCTTGGAGGTTGTGGATGTTAAGCGGGGAGCTTAACATTGAAAATGATGTTATGGTTATGATGATGGGATGGGGGTTTGGGACCATTTCACCTTTGTAGTAATGTTGGTGCGTAATAAGCTAAGGTGATAGGTATTGATTGCGTAGTGCTTTAACCATGAGTTCAACCTCTCCTTGTTCTAGCCATGCATGACATAACTTTCCCACACTTGCTGAGTACCATCGGTACTCAACCTTGCATATTTGTTGGTTTATATTGCTGCTCAGGTCAAGATAATGAGGTGGTGTATAATGATCAAGACTTTGGACCCGAAGAAGGTTTCTAGGTTCATGGAGTCTCCTGGGCAACGCCTGTAATGGAGCCCACAAGAATAATATTCCGCTGCTAGTTTATTTACTTGTGATGAACTTATTATTGTCCATTGAGACATTGGCTATGTAAGACTTATTTATATTCAACACCTGGCTTGTAATAAATGATGCTTCACTATTTGTCATCACATGTATGAGAAAATGATCCTGGCATACATGTGATATTCACTTGGTTGTACTTCGGAAAAACCGGGTGTGACACACGTGTCCAGTAAGACCGGACCTCTCGGAGGTGAGCTCCGAGAGCGACATGTATCTTGCGGGGCTGGACCTCTCGGAGAAGAGCTCTGAGATAAACACGTGTCCCGCGCGACCGGTCCTCTCTTTTCCGCAGGTACTAGCTCCACAGCCGACACGTGTCCTGCGGGACTGGCCTTGCTCCTCAACAAAGGCTAGCTCCAAGGGCAACACGTGTCCCACAGGGTCGGACCTCGCCTTTTTTCATACGGACGAACCCCGAGCCCTATGGGCAATTTTGATTTGTGACACCCTCAATTTTGATTTCTGCATATAATGATATTTTATATAGGGAAACATTTTAAAAATAAGTATAAAGAGAGAATGAATAAAAAAGATAGCCAAAAAGAACAAATTCCAGTTTACCGAAAGCCCCGAAGACAACTCCCGCGGCTCACTGGCCACGTGGCGCCTTCGGAGCTCATCCCCGCAAAAGGGGGAGAGGTCCTCCGCTAACTGGCTACGTGAAAGGCTCGGGGTTCGTCCCTATGAAAAAAGGGTGAGGTTCGACCCCGTGGGACACGTGTTGCTCCCGGAGCTAGCCTCCGCGGAGAAGCGAGGCCACTCCCGCAAGACATGTGTCGTCTGCGGAGCTATTCACTGCGGAAGAGAGAGGACCAGTCACGCGGGACACGTGTCGCTCCCAGAGCTCACTTCCGAGAGGTCCAGCCCCGCCAGACACGTGTCACCCTCGGAGCTCGTCTCCGAGAGGTCCGGTCTTATTAGACACTTGTCACTTCCGGAGCTTATCTCCGAGAGGTCTGACACTATCGGACACGTGTCACCTCCGGAGCTCATCTCCGGGAGGTCCGACACTATCGAAGACATGTCACCTCCGGATTTCATCTCTGGGAGGTCCATCACTGTTGGACACGTGTCAACCTCGGAGCTCGTCTCTGAGGAGAAAGAAAGTCTGGCGCTGTTAGGACACATGGCAATATTGGAGCTCACCTCCGAAGAGAAGGGAGGTCCGGAATTGACACATGGCACACTCGGAGTCACCTCCAAAGTGAGGGGAGGTGAATGTGGCCTAGAGGGGGGGTGAATAGGCCTTTAAAGAATTCCTGCACACTTAATAAAATTATCAGAAACTTGACTGACCGGACTAGTCCGGTTGTGTGGGCGGACTAGTCCGGTGTGCTGAATTATTTGAGTTTATTAAGTGTGTCTCACAAATTTAATCTTATAGCAGCGGAATGAGAACAACAGTTTTTATAAATTAAATTTATTGTATGGATGCACGTGTAAACTTGTAAGGAACTCAAACGATGACTAGCAAACTAGTGATCTAATGTGTCAAGATGTAAAACAAATGAGAGACAAAAGACACGAATTTTTACCGAGGTTCGATCTCACCAAGAGATCTACGTCCTCGTCGAGGAAGCTCACAAAGAGCTGGGTTCCCAACCCTTTCCCTCTTCAAGTCACCACAAAGGCCGACTTGACTCCACTATCACGGGTAATCACTGAGTTTGTGGGGCAACCTCACACGTTGAGGGCTCCCACAAGAATTACAGTGAGAAGGTGATCAAATACACTGAAAAAGATTACAATGCAGAATATGAGTGTAGAGAAATCAAACCCCAAGAGCTCACAACGAAAGAACGACGATCTCTCAATCGCAAATCCAAGTATTTGATTGATCTTGGCCATTTTGCACCTTAGATGTATGGAGAGATGTGTTTTTGGGCTCTTGGGTCAGGTGGCGGCGCTAGGGTTCAAGCTTTTGACAATATGTGTCATGTACCTTCAGGGAAAAGACGAAGGACCTCTTTTTATAGGCTTTCCCAAAAAGTTACCGTTGTTAAACCTACTACCGGACTAGTCCGGTATATGATCGGACTTGTCCGGTCTACCTCCAGTGGGTAAACCGGACTAGTCCGGTGCCCAAACCGGACTTGTCCGGTGCTATGTGAAATGGGGTTTCAGAAACTTCAGCGGACTAGTCCTGTCGCTTGGATGGACTAGTCCGCAGTCCTCTAAAGAGGACAACAGAGACATGACCGGACTAGTCCGGTCCAAAACCGGACTTGTCCGGTTGCACTCCAGTGAGCTGACCGGACTAGTCCGGTTCACAAGGCGGACTAGTCCGGTGCACTATGTTTGCGTCTTCCAGAAAGTTAAACGGACTAGTCCGGTCCATGAACGGACTAGTCCGGTTTTCAGTGGATTTTAGTTGATTTTTAAACCCCTTACCCTTACGCAAAGTCATGAGCTATTGGGATGTGTCTCTCTCACACACAACCTATACATTTATATCTACTTTGCTCCTCTAAATTCCACTAACGTCTTCCTTTTCGGGCACCACTCTATTTTTCACCTTTTTGTGTGTGCCGAGCCAGTTCACTTTGTTTATCCTGCAATCATCTTAATAGTTTCATTAGGATCTCATATGTTCGTCATCAATTAGCCAAAACCCACAAGGGATATCCTAGATGCACTTACAATCTCCCCCTTTTTGGTGATTGATGACAACTATTTGAGATATCACAATTGAGAATAAAAAGTTGATTTTCATAAAGTGTGCACATATGAGAATAATAAAGAATTCATGAAAAAGCTTCTCACATATGCACACACTTTATGGTGGGGTGCCTCACAGGTGTGTGATAAACAAAATGTGATAAATTAAAGACAAACAGTAGTGAACATGTAAGTGGGCATTAGAGCATAGTACATCACACATAAGAAAAGAAATAGTGCATTACAAGATTTTAAAAATAGGTACATGTCCTTGATCACAAAAGATCTTAATAACTAATACTAGATAGAAATAGTCCAAGTCTAATCTCAATCTTCCATCTCAATCTCTCCCCCTTTGGCATCAAGGCACCAAAAAGGGAAAAATTGAGGGGAATCACTCATCGCTGCCTCCTCCGTCAGTCTCAGTCTGATCTTCATCTTCAGCATCCACGGGAGCAGGATCTTCCTCTGAGTCCTCGGAGGCGGGCGGTGATCCAACGGGCTCAATCTCAAGCTTTGCACAGATAGACCTGATATTGGCATTGATGTATTGTTGATGTTTCTTCCTTGCAAGCTTTTCTTTGCGTTGCATGTCTTCGATCTTACAGCAGCAGGCAAAGATGGAGGAGAGCATCTTGAGGATGCCGCTAGATGATTCTTGGGCAGGTGGAGAACCAGGAGGAGCAGCTGCAGATCTAGTGTCATCATGAGCTTGCTTTGATCTCCTCTCCACTGGTGGAGTGGACGGGGCAGTTGGAGCCGGAGGGAGAGTGTACTCGGTGGGTTTTTGCGGCTTCAACCCCGTATTCTTGACATCCTTGACAAACTCGAGTCCCGACACTTTCTCAATCATGTACATGATATACGGTGCGTATCCACAGGACCTATTGGGAGTAATTGAGATGTTCACAATGTCGTTGTAGATATACTCAAAGACATTGAATGGTCTCCTCCCACTGATGACCTTCATGAGAGTCCTCAAGGTTCCTTGTATAGTTCCTGCATCTCCATCCTTCGGAGCTATCGTCTTTCTCAAGACTCTATTTAGGACCACAAAGAAGGGCTTTAGATATTTGATGGTAGGAGGAACATATGGCATCCTTGTGTCATAGAGAAATTCAAGTTCCTCCTTCTCCAGGGGTTTTAGATTATGAATGACCAGTTCATGATCCAAAGTGTTTTGGTGGTGAATAATCCTAGCAAATTCATCATACGTGACACTATATCTTGAACCATGAGTCATCCAAGTAAGACTGTCTCCATCATCCCGAGCAAAATAGAGAGTGGAGTAAAACTGGGTAATTACTTCATTGTTCCAGTCATACTCAAAGGATAGCAGGTCCGTCAGACTGTGCCTCTCTAACGCTTCCACCATCTCACGAAAGGCAGGATACCTCTTTGACTTCAGATATTCAACATTTAGCCATTGACTCTCTACTACAGGGTTCTTCATCTTCATGTACACATGCTCGTAGTAGTCTGCATGGAAGTTGCTCCAGAACCTTGGATCAGAACATTGTTTAGGTCGGTCATACACTTCAATCTTCCTGAAGTTATCAGCTAGCTCATTTCCTTTTCCAGTGAAATCCTCACTTGAAGGCTGCCTGTTGCGGTGAACGGGATTTTTCATTTTCAGAGGCCCAATGGGGCCACTAGCAAGTCCCTTCCCTTTATTGAGAACTCTTCTTGGCCCTGACGAGCCCTCAGCAGCATCTTTCCTTTGAGGCCTTTTGACAATGACTTTCCTCTTCTTAGGTAGATTGTCGTCGGAGGGTGGAGAGTGAGCATTGACATCATGCCTCTTCTTCATCACTCCCTCCTTAGCTCTCCTCACTCTTTCACGTTGAACTTCTTCGTCAATGTGAAAAGAGCCATCATCTGATCCTGAAGATATGATGCCTGATAAGGAGTTTAAGGATTAGATGCAAACGGACGCATTATCGACTTCAAATGGAAGTGTAGGGGTTCAACTGTCAGAGACCGGACTTGTTCGGTTTCAGTGTGCGGACTAGTCCGGTGGACCGGACTTGTCCGCATATGAGCGCCGGACTAGTCCGGCCTAGCATAAGAACCCTAAATTGAATGTTTCATTTGAAACAAATCTCCTATCTAAGGACACAATGGTAGGAAAGTGGTAGGAATACATCTATTTATGCAATGTACATCCTTTTGAAATCAAAGGAAACTAGCTAGAGCTAGAAAAATTGAGATTTTGGTTTTAGGGGGGGGGGGATTTACCAAGATTTGAAGATTCGCGTTGAAGGAGCAAGAGTCTATCCGGATTAGTCCGGAAAGTAGGATCCCCTCGTCGAGAAGAGGCTTTTTCACGGAGAAAACTCCGAGTTTGAGGGCTCAACTCGAAAATCACTTTGGGGCTAGGGTTTAGGAGAGAGGGTGAGACAAAGTGCTTATGAGTGGAGAGGGAGGCGTTTGGTCCGGCCAACTGCTTCTATATGCGACTGACCGGACTAGTCCGGTCATGGTAGCGGACTAGTCCGGTACCCCTGAGTTAACCTAATTGTTGTCTGTCCGGACTAGTCCGGTTGGAAATCGGACTAGTCCGTTTCCAACAGACTTGATACATATATAGATAATTAATAGTTATTCAAGGACAATAATTTTGCAAGTAGTCTTGGTGATTACAACCAGTAGGCAATCAGCAATCGAACAATGGTCATAATCCACAAGATTTCTTCATTAAAAATAGTTTTCTGAGTAGAAATGAGAGGAGGAGCATTTTTGACAATACGGAGGAACAATTTAAGTTGCAACCAGGTATGCAATGTTTCAAGCCACATTTCGAGAGTCAAGAATGATTAGCTCATTTCTTAGTTCACATAACCTTTTCTCATCTAATGGTTTGTTAAAAATATCTGCAAGTTGTTTTTCAGTCCTAACATGTGAAATAGCAATGTCACCTTTTAATGAATGATCTCTAAGAAAGTGATGACGGATGTCTATGTGCTTAGTTCTTGAGTGCTCTACAGGGTTGTGTGCAATCTTTATAGCACTTTCATTATCGCATAGAAGCGGGATATGACTTAGATTGTAGCCGTAGTCACTAAGAGTTTGTTGCATCCAAAGCAGTTGCGCACAGCAACTACCGGCTGCAACATACTCTGCTTCTGCTGTGGAAAGAGCAATGGAGTTTTGCTTTTTAGATGACCAAGAAACTAGGGACCTACCAAGAAATTGACAAGTCCCTGACGTGCTCTTTCTATCGACTTTGCATCCCGCATAGTCGGCGTCGGAATACCCTATCAAGTTAAACTTGGATCCTTTGGGATACCAAAGGCCCAAGTTGGGTGTGTGCACAAGGTACCTTAGGATTCTTTTTACAGCAATTATGTGACACTCTTTAGGTGCGGCTTGAAACCTTGCACACATGCAAACACTAAGCATAATATCCGGCCTAGATGCACATAAGTATAGTAAGGAGCCAATCATGGACCGATATACCTTTTGGTCCACATTTGGACCGTCTTCATTGAGGTCGAGATGTCCGTTGATGGCCATGGGTGTCTTGATGGGCTTGGCTTTGTCCATATTGAATTTCTTGAGAATGTCTTGTGTATATTTAGTTTGGCTTATAAATGTACCTTCTCTCAGTTGTTTCACTTGAAATCCCAAGAAGAACTTCAATTCACCCATCATTGACATCTCGAACGCAGTTTATAGACGTGGTTGGGATACTTCTGATCTTCGAACCCCGGTGGCTGCTCCACATAGACTTCCTCCTTTATCGGACCATTGAGAAGGGCACTCTTGACGTCCATTTGATACAACTCGCTTTATTTCTTGTCACTACTCCATGTTCATCTTGCTTGTTCCGAAAGACCCATTTGGTTCCAACGATGTTCGCCCTTGGTCTTTCCACCAGCTCCCACACTAAATTTCTTTTGAAGTTGTTCAGCTCCTATTGCATCGCAATCACCCAGTCTGGATCCCTTAAGGCTTCTTCTACCCTGTATGGCTCCAGAAAAGACACAAAAGAATAGTGTTCACAAAAATTTGCAATTTGAGATCTAGTAGTTACTCCCTTAGCAATATCTCCAATGATATTGTTGACAGGATGGTCCCTTTGCACACACTGATGTACTCTTGGGTGTGGAATTTGTATAGTTGCTTGTTCTTCATTGTCTTCATGTGTCATGTCTCCCCCTAGATCATTGCTTCCATGATCATCTTGATTTTCTTGATCTTCCTCAACCTGATCTTGTGTAGGAGCTCCCCCTTGATCATTGCTTCCTTGTTGAAATTCATCTTGTGTCTCCTCTCGTGGTAGGATATCACCAAGTGCCATTTTCTTCAGCGCTTCACATGGAGCTTCCTCCTTATCTAGCATAGACTTATCGACTTGCTCCACTTGTGAGCCGTTAGTTTCATCGAACACTACGTCACGCGCTACTTCAACAAGGCCGGACACCTTGTTGAAGACACGATAGGCGTAGGCGTTCGGTTCATATCGGAGCAAGAATCCTTCATCGGACTTTGAAGCAAACTTCGAGGCCCTTGGTTTCTTGTTCAGAATAAAACATTTGCAACCAAAAACTTTGAAATAGGAAACGTTAGGCTTTTTACCCGTGAGAAGCTCATATAGAGTTTTCTTCAGTAGTCGATGAAGGTACAACCGATTTGTGGCATGACAAGCGGTGTTCACCGCTTCTGCCCAAAATCGGTCTGACGTCTTGTATTCATCCAACATTGTTCTCGCCATTTCGATCAATGTTCTGTTCTTCCTTTCAGCCACCCCGTTTTGTTGAGGAGAGTAGGGTGTCGAGAATTCATGCTTTATACCTTCTTCATTGAGATATTCTTCAACTTGGGTGTTCTTGAATTTTGTCTCATTGTCACTTCTGATATTCTTTACGGTTGATGAGAATTCATTTTGAGCTCTTTTCAAGAACTTCTTGAGGATTCCCTGAGTTTCTGATTTATCATACAAGAAAAATACCTAGGTAAATCTTGAAAAATCATCAACAATTACTAAACCATATTTGTTACCGCCGATGCTGATGTACGCAATTGGACCAAAGAGATCCATGTGGAGAAGTTCTAGCGGTCTAGCGGTGGTCATCACATTCTTGGCGGGGTGTGGTGCTCCAACCTGTTTTCCTGCTTGACAAGCGTTGCACGGCTTGTCTTTTTCAAAAACCACATCCTTAAGACCACGGATGTGACCACCTTTTAGAAGTTTCTGTAGATTTCTCATTCCAACATGGGCTAGCCGTCTATACCACAGCCATCCCATGTTGGTCTTAGCAACCAAGCAAGTGTTGAGTTCGGCTTTATCTTTGTTAAAGTCAACAAGATAAAGCTTTCCCTTCAACAATCCCTTGAATGCAATCGAGCCATCGCTTCTTCTAAAGACGGTCACACCCTCATTAGTGAATAAACAGTTGTAACCTTTGTCGCATAGTTGAGATATTGATAAAAGATTATAATCTAGAGAGTCTACATGTAAAACATTAGATAAGGTGTGTTGAGAGGATATTTCAATGTTACCACTACCAAGGACCTTTCCTTGGCTGTTGTCTCCAATGTATATACCTTCACTTGGATCCTTGTTACACTCGTATTCCACAAACATACCTCTCTCTCTGGTCATATGATTTGTGCATCCGCTATCTAGCACCCACTTAGATCCACCGGAGGAGTAAGCCTGCAAAATAGAATTACTTCTGGGTTTTAGGTACCCAAGCTTGCTTGGGTCCTCTCAGGTTAGTCACAAGAGTCTTGGGCACCCACACACAAGTTTTTAAGTTCTTGTGGCGTGGCCCTGTATATTTAGCAATGACTTTTCCATACTTGTTTTTCATGAGAACATAAGAAGCATCAAATGTATGGAACAGTGTTTGTAGCTCAGATTCATGGGATTTTTCTTTAACAAAAATGATTCTATTCTTAGCATGATTAGGAGTAGACATGTGTCTGTTCCTGTCAAAGCCAAGACCATCTTTGACATTGGGAGGTCTAGTGATCATATATGCACTTCGTGCATATTTGATCTTCTCCTTATCAAAGATGATGTTTTGAGAAGAATGCATGTCATGAGAGGTTGAAGCATTAGAAATTACATTCTTCTTACTAGAGCAAGTGCAGGCTCTAATTGTTGTCGAGCTCATATCTTTGGAGGAAGAGCTCTTGGAGGAAGAGGAGTCACTTTGTTTGAGCGACTCAACTTGCACCTCAAGGATTTTGGTAACTTTTGACAAGTTAGCAAGTTCTTCCTTGATTGCAATGTGCGAGTCCTCTAACTTTGAGTAGGTTTCCTTACTCAAGGAAAGCTCTAACTCAAGTGACTCATTCTTCTCTCTTTCAAGCTCAAGAAGCTTTTCAACTTCTTGATATCTCTTCCTCTCACGGATGAGCATATCTTCTTGTCGGTTGACAAGTTCTTCCTTTTCAAAGATTTCGTTCGACAACATTTCCATTTTCTTTAAAGCAATTTTACTTAGCCCTCTAAATAACTCTTCATTATCACTAGAGCTATCGAAGTCATCAATGGAGGAATTTAGTATAGGAGGAGTAAGTCTAACCTTTTTCTTGCCTTCTTTAGCCATAAGACAAGTGTGGTTGTTCATGTCCCGTCCTCCCTTGTTCAGAAAGAGTGTGGCTCTCATAGTTGGTTTCTTGACTGCGATAGTGGCCATCTCTTCTTCTTCATCGGAGGAGGACTCGTCGTTTGAGTCCCACTCCTTCCCAATGTGAGCTTGATGGGCTTATCTTCTTTTTCTGAATTTTTTCTTTTCTTGAGATCTTGTTTCCTTCTTCTTTTTGTTTTCTTCATAAGTACAGTCCACCATGAAGTGACCATACTCTCTGCAGTTGTAGCAAGTACGTCGAGCCTTGGATTTTCCTTTATCCTTGATTTTGCCTTCATGTGAATTGTTGCCGTGTCTTCTCTTCATCATGCGTTTGAACTTTTTGATGAAGAGTACCATTTCTTCGTCATCAAGATCGGTGCTTTCGTCGCTTGTATCTCCATCGTCTTGGTCTTCACGAGTTTCTTTGAGTTTGGGTCTGCACGTTGCTTTGAGAGCAACTTCTTTCTTTTTAGAAGAGGTGAGCTCGGCCAAGTCTTTGACGTATTGAGCCTCTTTCTCCATCATTTCATGATTTATGATCTTTCCCAATAACTCATCGGGAGTCATTTTGTGAAACCCGGGGCTTTCTCTAATCATTGAGCAAAGTGTGACGTTTCTTGGCATGAAGGCTCTTATCATCCTTTTGACTACCTCGTGATCAGTCCATTTCTTACTTCCATAGGCACGGATTTTGTTGATGAGTGCCTTCATCCGATTGTACATGTCTTGAGGTGATTCGCATTCTTCAATAGCAAATCTCCCCAACTCTCCTTCTAGCATCTCAATTTTGGCTTCACGTACAGACCTATTTCCTTCATGAGCAGTTTTGAGTGTATCACAGATTTCTTTTGCACTTTCTAGTCCATCGATCTTGGTGAATTCTTCTCTGCTCAGTGACGATGTGATTACTGCAACGGCTTGTGCATTTCTGTGAATCTCTTGTTCTTGTTCCGGAGTGAGTTCTTCATCCGTGTCTGGGATATCTATTCCTGTGCAGACAATATGCCAAAGGCTGGGATTCAAGGATATTAGATGCATTTTCATGTTGTACTTCCACATGGTGTAGTCACTTCCATCAAATTGTGGGGGCCTTCCCATAGGAATAGAGAGATAATGATTATTTGAATTGAGACGGTTGTAGTTGTAAGGATACCGGGAGTAGTCGTGATGACCACTCCCCATCGTCTTTTCTTCCTCTTTTCCTTTTTGTGCCAGCAGTTTCTTTCTCAGAAGTGCTTTTAGCTGCCTCACTTCTTCATCGTCATGTGGACTTTCTTTCAGCACATCGAAGGCTTTGGCTTCTTGCTCCTCATCGTTGTTGCTCGTCTTCGGGATATCGTTGTTCTTCTCAGAGGCCATTGATCTCTCCGAGATGTGAGTCTCGTTGATGGAGAACTTGGCTCTGATACCAATTGAATGTGGCCTAGAGGGGGGGGTGAATAGGCCTTTAAAGAATTCTTGCACACTTAATAAAGTTATCAGAAACTTGACTGACCGGACTAGTCCGGTTGTGTGGGCGGACTAGTCCGGTGTGCTGAATTATTTGATTAATTAAGTGTGTCTCACAAATTTAATCTTATAGCAGCGGAATGAGAACAACAGTTTTTATAAATTAAATTTATTGTATGGATGCACGTGCAAACTTGTAAGGAACTCAAACGATGACTAGCAAACTAGTGATCTAATGTGTCAAGATGTAAAACAAATGAGAGACAAAAGACACGAATTTTTACCGAGGTTCGATCTCACCAAGAGATCTACGTCCTCGTTGAGGAAGCTCACACAGAGCCAGGTTCCCAACCCTTTCCCTCTTCAAGTCACCACAAAGGCCGACTTGACTCCACTATCACGGGTAATCACCGAGTTTGTGGGGCAACCTCACACGTTGAGGGCTCCCACAAGAATTACAATGAGAAGGTGATCAAATACACGCAAAAAGATTACAATGCAGAATATGAGTGTAGAGAAATCAAACCACAAGAGCTCACAACGAAAGAACGACGATCTCTCAATCCCAAATCCAAGTATTTGATTGATCTTGGCCTTTTTGCACCTTAGATGTATGGAAAGATGTGTTTTTGGGCTCTTGGGTCAGGTGGCGGCGCTAGGGTTCAAGCTTTTGACAATATGTATCGTGTACCTTCAGGGAAAAGACGAAGGACCTCTTTTTATAGGCTTTCCCAAAAAGTTACCGTTGTTAAACCTACTACCGGACTAGTCCGGTATATGATCGGACTTGTCCGGTCTACCTCCAGTGGGTTAACCGGACTAGTCCGGTCCCCAAACCGGACTTGTCTGGTGCTATGTGAAATGGGGTTTCAGAAACTTCAGCGGACTAGTCCTGTCGCTTGGATGGACTAGTCCGCAGTCCTCTAAAGAGGACAACAGAGACATGACTGGACTAGTCCGGTCCAAAACTGGACTTGTCCGGTTGCATTCCAGTGAGCTGACCGGACTAGTCCGGTTCACAAGGCGGATTAGTCTGGTGCACTATGTTTGCGTCTTCCAGAAAGTTAAACGGACTAGTCTGGTCCATGAACGGACTAGTCCGGTTTTCAGTGGATTTTAGTTGATTTTTAAACCCCTTACCCTTACGCAAAGTCATGAGATCTTGGGATGTGTCTCTCTCACACACAACCTATACATTTATATCTACTTTGCTCCTCTAAATTCCACTAACGTCTTCCTTTTCGGGCACCACTCTATTTTTCACCTTTTTGTATGTGCCGAGCGAGTTCACTTTGTTTATCCTGCAATCATCTTAATAGTTTCATTAGGATCTCATATGTTCGTCATCAATTAGCCAAAACCCACAAGGGATATCCTAGATGCACTTACAGGAGGTCCGGAACTGACACGTGGCATTCGTGGAGCTCGCCTCTGTTGACAGGGGAGGTCCTGACCCACCAGACACGTGGCGCACGCGGAGCTCGTCTCTGGAAAGAGAGGAGGTCCCGCCCGCTAGGATGCGTGGCGCACGCGGAGCTCGTCTCTGGAAAGAGAGGAGGTCCCGCCCGCTAGGATGCGTGGCGCCTGGGGAGCTCGCCCCTGAGGAAGAGGGAGGTCTCGCCCACCTGACAAACAGCACATCCGGAGCTTGTCTCTGCGGAAAAGGGAGCCCAGGTTCCCGCTGGACACGTGGAGCTTCCGGAGCTCATCACCGCGGAAGGACGTGATTCTGAAGCGGTTTTCCTCTGTACGTGAGTACACGTTACTGAGGAAACCGACATGAACTCTTCTACATTGAATACTGCAACCAAATCAATTGAAGATAAGTAGTTAAGATTCAAAAACAATTTGAATGGGACTCTCATTCGAATTCTGATTAGAGTAGGACTCTTTTCTTACCGATTATAAATAGAACCAAAAACCTATGGCCGCAACCACAAACTTCTTTTCTACCTCCTGAGCCGATAACTTAGAAGCCCCGGCCCCAAACTCGCCGAGTAAACCCCTTCGCCGGAGTTCAGTCACCGGAAATTGCCGGAAAAGAGCCCCGACGATCTGTCTTGCTAGGAGAAGGATCCCGAGACCAAGAAGAACGTAAGGTAGGTTTCCAATACCACCTTACGACATCATCGCGTTTTCTTTGCATCTGTTCTTCGATCCTTTCGAACAGAAGCTTTTTGTGGACAGATCATGTGTTGATCGGTCTGATCTAGATCTTGAGTCCAGATCATCGCCACATCCACAATTGATCTTTACACCTCTGTTCATCGTAAAACCCATGCAAACATGCAAGAACACGTACAAACTAAACTGCATCAGAGGATTAGCATGCATATGCACCATTGCATCTAAAGGTAGAGTTTGTGCATGATGATTGATTGCTACGAATCATGTATGTGCGTGATCGCGTATAGAAGGACAAGATCAGGGAGCTACCTACGATGGATTACAACATAATAATTGTAGCAATCGGAACCGCAATAACAAGGCAAGTGCCCTTGACCATATTGATCCCATGTTTCTGGAAAACTGTTTTGTTTGCAAAAAGGTGTGTGTGCTGAGTCAAATTGATGGGAAACCCTTTTATAGGAGTTTACTAGTTTTGTCAAACCACCCTTGTCACCGGGACAGTTAATGAGTCGGGTATGGTTTTTGCTTTTATGCTTCGCTGAGTCCATGGGTTATGGGAATCGAGATAGATGTGTCTAGCTAACTGCACTCGTATGAATAATGAGAAACTGATGTTGTTAATGAACATGAATTGGAGGGAGATCTAGGCAAGCCTGGGTTTGTGGATGGGGTAGAATGAGATGGTGGTTTACTTTCTGTAGATCTAAGGATCGGTTCACGCCAGCCATGCCAGGATAATAATGCCACCACAAGGCCAAATATGTGTGCGGCTTAGCTGAGTAATTAGGTAAGTTACTAGATTGTTATGGACCATGGAAGGCGCGAGGAATGGGAGTCGAGTGAGGACTGCCCTGGGAACTGCATGGCACAAGAGGGGGCCCGTGGGTGGGAGAATTGGAGATTCTAGCCTGCCGTGAAACCTTAGTGAGTCCATACATCTAGTAGCCCCTTTGTAAAGGCTATTTTGTGATCTCTTGGCCATACACCGATGGTTGTGTACTGGTATAATGGAGGTTCTGCCGTCGCCGATGGGTGACGAAATCACAAACATGTGGGTAAAGTGGTACAAACTCCGCAGAGTATAAAACTATCATGATAGCCGAGCTTATGGTCACGAGCACCTGGATAACTCACATGATTAGTTAGGATGGTTTTTGGGATGGTTTTTGGTTTGGTTATGGTTTGGTCTTTGGTTTTGTTTTTCGGGACTGTTGAGTCCGGGTAATGAGATTGGTTGCATGACTGTTGAGTCATGGCAACAAGATTTGGTCTCGGAATGAGACGAAACTGAATGGTAGTAGTATTCATGAGATGGTAGTGAATACGAGAAGGTATTCATGAGCAAAGTTGAGAAAGATTAATGTCTCATTGAGACATGGAAAGGGATGAATCATAATTGAGGTATGTTAATGTTTAAATACATGTTGGGATTACATTCACTTAAAGCTAAGTTACTGTTTTTATCGTGTTTTGAGAAATAAACTTTGCTTTCTACAATGAGCCTTTTTATACCTTCCTTGCTGTGAGATACATATCATATTTTCCCGCACCTGCTGAGTACATCATGTACTCAAACTTGCATTATTACTTCATCATTAGCAACAGGACAGGAGTACTATCAAGACCCAGTGGAGCATTAGGCGTGTAATCTGCCCTCAACCTTGCCTGTGGAGTAGGAGATGGAGCCGCTGCTGCTGCTTAGTTGCTTCCGCATTAGTTTAGAAGACTTCCGCTGCTAGAATAAAAATTTCCGCTGCCAAGATTAGACTTCCACTGCTAGATTAGGACTTCCGCTGCTAGCATGAGTTTTGAGACTCATGAGACTTGTAATAAAACCCTGTTCATTCGTGGTATTATATTCTGAATTCAGTTTGTCGATATATGTGTATGTGTGATGAACATCCTGGGCACACATAGGCATCAGATCTCAGTTATATGTTCTACAGAAACGAGGGCGTCACAGGCCTTCACTCGTTCGCACGTGTCGCATAAGGCAACATATTCGGCTATGTCCCTTTTCATACCATCCCACCAATAGCAAGTTTTCAGGTCCTTGTACATCTTTGTACAGCCGGTATGTATGGAATAAGGTGAGTCATGTGCCTCCTTTAATATCGTGTCACGGATGTGCTTCACGTTAGGCACACAAATCCTTTTCCCTAACCAAAGTGTGCCTTTCTCGTCTTCCTTGAAATCCTTTTCTATGCCTTGTAGGATTCTTTCCTTGATTTCCTTGATTTCCACATCCGTTGCTTGGCCATCTTGTATCTCTTGTTCCAGCGAGGAGTTCAGTTCTATCACCTCCATCTCGTTCAAGAACCCGAAATGTAACCATTCGAACTCCTTGGGCAGCTTGGATGGCAGCTCCCGAACGGTGAGTTGGTGACATGCTCCCTTTCAACTCAACGCATCATCTACTACATTGGCCTTTCTGGGGTGATAGTTGATTCCAACATCATAATCCTTGATGAGTTCCAACCATCGACGTGCCTCAAATTCAGATCCGTCTGCGTGAATATATACTTGAGGCGTTTGTGATCCGCATAGATCTCACATCGGTGACCAAGGATATAATGTCACCAAATATTCAAGGCATGTACCACGGCTGCAAGTTCCAAGTCATGTGTGGGGTAATTCAGCTCATGTCTCTTTAGTTGTCTCGACGCATAGGCTACCACTTGTCCTTCTTGCATGAGCACACATCCAAGCCCTTGTCTTGATGCGTCACAATATATGTCAAAGCTTTTGCTCACGTCCGGCAATACCAAAACCGGCGCTGTGGTTAATCTCTTCTTTAGCTCCTCAAAGCGTTCTTGACATGCTGGTGTCCACTGAAATTCTTTCCCCTTCATTAGCAATTCAGTCATAGGCTTCGCTATTTTGGAGAAATCCTTGATGAACCGGCGGTAGAATCCAGCCATCCCAAGGAAACTCCGAATATCTCTCACATTCTGCGGTTGGTTCCACTTCAAAACATCTCCCACTTTTCCGGGATCAACCGATACTCCTCCTTCGGATATGATGTGGTGTGACGCCCTCGTTTCCGTGGAAAACCACGGAACCGAGAACTGATGTGTATGTGTGCCCAGGATGTTCATCACACATACACATATCATCCACAAACTGAATTCAGAATATATATTACCACGAATAACATGGTTTTATTACAATTTCTCATGAGTCTTGGACTCATGCTAGCAGCGGAAGTCTTCTAACTGGCACGGAAGCAATCTAAGCAGCAGCAGCAGCTCCATCTCTACTCCATCCCCTCAGGAAAGGTTGAGGACAGATTACACGCCTAATCCTCCACGTAGTCTTCATAGTATTCTTCTCCTGTTGCTGATGATGAAGTAATAATGCTAGTTTGAGTACAATGATGTACTCAGAAAGTGCGGGAAAATATGACATGTAGCTGACAGCAAGGAAGGTATAAAAGGCTCATGGCAGAAAGCAAAGTTTATTTCTCAAAACACGATAAAAACAGCAACACAGCTTTAAGTGAATGTAATCCCAACATGTATTAACATACCTCCATTATGATTCATCTGTTTCCATGTATCAACCAGACATTAATCAACTTTGCTCATGAATACAATCTCGTATTCACTACCATCTCACGAATACCATCTTCTATTCGCTACCATCTAACGAATACCATCTCGTATTCGCTACCATTCAATTCTGTCTCATTCCGAGACCAAATCCCGTTGCCATGACTCAACAGTCATGCCACCAATCTCATTACCCGGACTGAACAGTACCAAAAACCAAACCATAACCAAAAACCATAACCATCCAAAACCATCCCATCTAATCATGTGAGTTGTCCAGGTGCTCGTGACCGTAAGCTCAGCTATCATGATTGTTTTAGACTCTGCAGAGTTTGTACCACTTTACCCACAAGTTTGTGATTTTGTCACCCGTCGGCGACTGCAGAACCTCCATTATACCAGTACACAACCGTCGGTGTATGGCCAAGAGATCACAAAATGGCCTTTACAAAGGGGCTACTAGATGTATGGACTCACTAAGGTCTCACTGGCAGGCTAGAATCTCCAATTCTCCCACCCACGGGCCCCCTCTTGTGCCATGCAGTTCTTAAGGCAGTCCTCACTCGACTCCAATTCCGTGTGCTTTCCACATTCCATAACAATCTAGTAACTTACCTAATTAGTCAGCTAAGCCGCACCCATACTTGGCCTTTTGGTGGCACTGTTATCCTGGCATGGCTGGCATGAACCGGTCCTTAGATCTATGGCAAGTAAAACCACCATCTAATCCTACCTAATTCACAAACCCAGGCTTGCCTAGATCTCCCTCCGATTCACGTTCATTAACAACATCAGTTTCTCATTATTCTTACAGTGCAGTTAGCTAGACCCATCTGTCTCGCTTCCCATAATCCTATGGACTCAGCAAAGCAATAACAGCAAAAACCATACCTGACTCATAAACTTTCCCGGCGACAAGGGTAGTTTAACCAAAACTAGTAAACTCCTATCAAAGGGTTTCCCATCATGTTGACTCAAGCACACACACCTTTTCACAAACAAAACAGTTTTCCAAAACATAGGATCAATATGGTCAAGGGGCACTTGCCTTGTTCTTGCGGTTCCTGTTGCTCTTGGATCTCAAAACCTTGTTGTTGCAGCTCGTCGTAGACAGCTCCCTGAGCTTGTCCCTCTATACGCGATCACGCACATACAAGATTCACAGCAATCAATATCATACACAAAGTC
The DNA here is from genome assembly GCA_030760725.1 of Neostapfia colusana. Classification (NCBI taxonomy): domain Eukaryota; kingdom Viridiplantae; phylum Streptophyta; class Magnoliopsida; order Poales; family Poaceae; genus Neostapfia; species Neostapfia colusana. The sequence continues at coordinate 103,450,744 of JASWHV010000007.1, forward strand.
TACCTTAAGATGCAATGATGCTTATGCATGTTAATCCTATGATGCAGTTTAGTTTGTTCGTGTTCTTGCATGGCTTGCATGGGTTTTACGATGAACGGAAATGTAAAGATCAATTGTGGACGTGGCTAGGGCTCTAAGTTGTCGGCTCAAGAGGTGGAAAAGAAGTTCGTGGTTGCGGCCAAAGAATTTCGGTTCTATTTATAATCGGGAAGAGAAGAGTCCTAATCTGATCAGAATTCGAATAAGAGTCCTATTTAAATGGTTTTTGAATCTTGACAACTTATCTTTGGTTGATTTGGTGCGGTAGCAATGTGGAATTCGTGTCGGTTTCCTCCCGTACCGGTATTGCCACGCGTACAAAAGCAAAAACCGCTTCAGAATCGCGTCCTTATGCTGGGATAAGCTCTGGAGGCTCCACGTGTCCTGCAGAGGCCTGAGCTTCCCTTTTCCGCAGAGGTGAGCTCTGGTTGTGCCGCGTGTCAGGCGGGCGAGACCTCCCTCCTACTCAGAGGCGAGCTCCGCGTGCGCCACGCGTCCTGACGGGCGGGACCTCCCCTCTTCCTCGGAGACGAGCTCCGCGTGCGCCACGTGTCTGGTGGGTCGGGACCTCCCCTCTCAACAGAGGCGAGCTCTGCGAACGCCACATGTCATTTCCGGATCTCCCCTCTCTTCAGAGGTAGCTCCGAATGTGCCATGTGTCAGAGTCGGACCTCCCCTCACTTCAGAGGTGAGCTCCGATAGTGCCACGTGTCCTAACAGCGCCAAACTTCCTTTCTTCTCAGAGACGACCTCCGAGGTTGACACGTGTCCAACAGTGACGGACCTCCCGGAGATGAGCTTCGGAGGTGACACGTGTCCGATAGTGTCGGACCTTCCAGAGGTGAGCTTCGGAGGTGACATGTGTCCAATAGGACCGGACCTCTCGGAGGTGTGCTCCGAGAGTGACACGTGTCTAGCGGGGCCAGACCTCTCGGAGGTAAGCTCCGAGAGCGACACGTGTCCCGCGCGACTAGACCTTCATTTTCCACGGGGACTAGCTCTGCAGCCGACACGTGTCCTGCGGGACTGGCCTCGCTTCTCCGCAGAGGCTAGCTCCGGGGGCAACACGTGTCCCACAGGGTCGGACCTCTCCCACCTCGCGGGGTATGAGCCCCGAGCCTGCCACGTAGCCAGTTTAGCAGCGAACCTCTCCCCCTTTGCGGGGATGAGCTCCGAAGGCGCCACGTGGCCAGCGGGCCACAGGTATAGTCTTCGGCGCTCTCCGTGAACTGGAATTGGCTCTTTTTGGCTATCTTTTTTATTCTTTCTCGGTTTCTACTTATTTTAAAATGTTTTCTACATATAAAATATGAATATATGCAGAACCCGAAAATGAGGGTGTCACAAATCTACCCCCTTAAGTTGAATCTCGCCCTCGAGATTTGCTAGTGGAGAATAGATGAGAGAATTCTTCCTTCTCGGCTGTTGGTTGGGCTGACTCTAACTCGATATGAGTTCCGTGCTCGTTTGTCAACTGCACGCTTCTCTCAGCACATTGGATTACTCTGTTGTGCTTACTTAGCCAATCCATTCCGAGTATTATGTCAAGCCCTTGGAAATCCAAGACAATGAGGTTGGCAAGGAAGTCTACCCCCCTTAAATTAAGGATTACTTTTGGACATACTATATTAGTCCTCATCTCTCCACCGGGAGAATTAACCAACATAGTATATTTCAAGTATGATATGGGTAGATTATACTTGGCAACATACTTGGATGATATGAAGGAATGTGATGCTCCGGAATCAAATAGAATGGTAACTGGGTTGGAGTTGGCAAGGAACATACCAATCACGACATCTTCAGCCTGTTGCGCTTCCTCAGCAGAGACATGGTTCACATTGCCGCGAGCGTAGTTATGCTGTCCACGGTTTCCTTGTTGTCCAGGACCTCTCCTCGGGCACTGGCTCGCGAAGTGTCCCGTCTCCCCGCATGCAAAGCATGCCTTGTTGCCCACGGCAGCAGGTACGTTGGGGCGGGGGTTTTGAGCAGGGGCGCCCATGTTTGAACTAGGCGCAGGAGGTAAAGGCACACGAGGTGCTTGTGCAACGGGTTGTTGCTGTGGTGGCTGATTAGGGCGGTATGCAGGAGCGGTCGATCCATACTATGGTGCAGCTGGGGGCATGTACCGAGGTCGTACGTTGCTCCCTTGTGGCTGGTATGGCATCTTCCTTTTGCCCTCTTGCTCGATCTCTCGGATCTTGCTCTCAACCACTATAGCTTTGTCAACCAGCTTCTGGAAGTTAGCATAGTCATTGTTGAGAAGTTGAATCTGGATCTCATTGTTCAACCCTCTCATGAACAGGTACTGCTTCCTTTGGTCCGAGTTGATATCTTGGGGGGCATACCTCGACAGTTGTGTGAACTTGTTGAGTTACTCATTCACACTTTTCTGTCCTTGGCGGAGACCTTCAGACTCCTGTATCTTGATCATCATTACACCAGCAGGGATGTGATGAGAGCGGAAACTCTCCTTGAACTCAGTCCAAGTGGTCGTCTCCTGGTCGACATGAGCATTACAAAGGGCGTCCCATCAGTCGGCGGCTGCTCCCATGAGTTGGTGCGACGCGAAGAGAACTTTCTCTCGGTCGTTGCACTGGACGATGGCAAGCTTATTCTCCATGGACTTCAACCAATCGTCATCCTCCATGGGGTCATTAGCTTGGGCAAAGGTGGGCGGTCGAGTCCTCATGAACTCTCCCAGCCTGTTGTGAGCCGGCGGTGGTGGCGGTGGTGGCACTACACGAAAACGTATTATTTTCGTGGGCTCGAAATATTTTCGTGAGACCTCACGAAAATAGACTTATTTTCGTGAGCCCAAACATAGCTCATGACATTACAATATATTTTCGTGGGCCAGAAAAACGGCACACAAAAATAAGTTATATTTTCGTCGGCTTTCAGCTAGGCTCATGAAAATAAGTTTAATTTTCACGGGGTTTGTATCAGGCTCACGAAAATAAATTTACTTTCGTTGGTTGGTTACATGCTCACGAAAATAATGGGTGTATGCATGCTACTCTCGGCGCTGACACAGTCCTGCAGTTTTGGTCGCCCGCTGTGCCTCTCCTCTCGGCCTCGACCCGACACAGCCGCTCCTCAGCCCCGAGCACCGCGCCGCCGCCCGGACCCGAGCGTCGCGCCGCTGCCCGGCCTTGTGCCACGCCACTGCCCGGCCTTCCGCCACCCTACCTTTTTTTCGTGCTCCCTTGCAGTGTCGCTCGTTCCCCAGATCCGGGCGCCCCGTACGCTTTGCCGCATCCCGCAGGGTCTTGGAGCATTCCAACTAGTTGTGCGTTTTTCTTTTGGCTGGATTTCTGTTGATTTATTTCGTCTTTGCAGTGTACTTTGTCGACGAGAGCGCAGGGTCGGTGAGTGCCAGTCGAATCTCAGCAGTAAATGTTTATCGTTGGTTTTAGTCTAACTTGATTGTTTCTAAGTGTTGCTCATGGTTGCTGCAGCACAGGTTTATGACGGCAGCGAGGCTGGTGGTTGGGATCCGATTCCATCTGAGAGGTGGGGGTCCTTAATTCCTCTTCATTACCAAATTTGGGTTATCTTTTGTTTCGTTTCCACAAATGTTTCCTCCCAATCACGTGGGGCTGTGATTAGCATAGGTGCGCCGGTGTCCTTGTTAAATTCGTTCAATGATGGATCTTTGTTGGGTAAAAAAAAATTAGATACTTTTGTTTTCCAGGAAAGTGACAGAATGCTAGTCAACGATACAATGAAAGAGCATTTGCCAGCTACTTCAAAGGTTTGCATCCACACCTGCAGTTGTCTGTAGGTTTAGTTTAGTAGTGCATGCGTTTCTATTCAAGCAGTGTTGTGTTGTGAATGCCATCATACTGTGCAAAATGAATGCTTGGTTCAGCTATAGCTTCACTGCAATGTTGAAATGGAAGTGTTTTCTGTGCATGAGTTTTATGCGTATTGGAATTCTTGTATTTGGAAGACCATTGTCCTAATATAGAACTGCAACCTGGTTCCTGGGTGTTTTATATTACTTACATTAGTCGTGGCTTTTATTGTTTGATCTGGATTGTTTTTGGGCTACTATGTGTAGGATCGAAGAGCACGTGAAAAGCTACCAGAGGGGGGTGAATGGTAGATTAAAACTTTTCGTAGCGGAAACAACAAAAACCCCTCAGCAAAAATCAATCGGTTAAAGAAACCATGTGTGCAAGTGTTTTCAAACGTGTTCAACCGTGACAAATCAAGTAGAGAGGTAGAGAATCAAGTCACGGATCTAATGCAACAAGAATCACTTGAAAACACGAAGTAAAACTTGAGATACGATCAAAACATTAAACGAAGATCAATCTGTTCTACCCGATATAAAACAGATCTGCAACACTGCAAAGAAACTCGTGTATCTCAAAAAATACAGATCTGAAGCTTGTGAAAATTTCACAGATGATAGATAATTGAGTTGTGAAGACAACCCAAAAAGAATCACGTCAATCGGATATGTAAAACTCGAGTTATGAACGAAACACCAAAGCAACGTCGGTCTGTCCAGAAACTCGGCGAGAAAGAGTTGATGAAAAACAAGTCGGACGAACAAGGCACAAAAGCTCCTCGAAACTATGAACTTTATTCAATAGAAACACAAGAGGAACAGCCCAAAGTCGTGCACCACGAGCTCTGGCCTCCCTTGCTTATATAACCAGCTCTATGGCCAATCCAAATCAAACTAGGACTCCTACTCCTACTTGGATTCAAACTGTAACTTTCCAATACTGCTCAAGACTCTTCTATACGCAGATAGAAGCAATCTTAAGACTTCCAAACACCTTAGGAACGTCCCAAACATTTCTAAAACAACTCAAATTCGTGACCCACACGAAATCCTATCATAACCAACTCAAAACATTCCATATTTGAGTCAAACACGACTCAGCCTCAGCCTGAGTCCATAACCTAGTCGGTTGGACCTTTCCGACGAATTCTTTACGTCCACTTATCTTCATCACGCCTTGGAACAATGTTGCCATGTCCATGCACTCATTGCACACGTGCAAACACCTTCCAACGACGTACACGCAACCTTCATATGCACTGCCCTTGATCCAAACATGCTGCGCGACCTCCCGATCAACTCAACCACAGCTCCTCCCGAACTTGGTTGTTGGAACCTCATCTCCTCCCTGAGACTAGTCCAAGGATCCCGTCACCAGCCATGTCTTGAACTCAAGAAACACCTGCACATGAATAAACAACCAATTCTTCCGAGCACAAGTCCTCGACTTGACTCACGTTAGTTCGAAAACCACAACACCTTACATGAGCACGTCACATAAGCATGTTGCAAACCATATCAAATGATAACAGCCATAACCACCAAAACACACCAAAAACTTAGCAAATTAATACTAAGCAAACCTTCCCATAATGCAAGTTTGAAACATTGCGAGTTAAAAGCAAAAAATAAGATGCTGCAATTCTACGAGTTGAACTTCACGGGAGCTCCCTAAAAACAAGCTCCGAACCTCACAGAAGCTCTCCGGACCTTGCAGGAGCTCTCCGGACCTTGCGTCGGACCATGCCAACACTTGGCGGACCTAACAAAGAACTTGTCGGACCTTGCCACAGAAGAATGTTTTGGCAATATTCAAAACTTTGAATGTTAATGCTAACTTTTATCTTAATTGCCAATGTATTCAGCACACATAGGTCTCACAATCTCCCCCTTGATGAATGCATTGGCAACACCAATTAAAATCCGAACATTGGCTTATGAAAAGTTTTGAAAAGCTTTGAAAACTCATTTCTCCCACTTTATTAATTTCTGCCCATTTTTTAAAATCAGAGAAGGAAGAAAGTGTATAACATATGCAAAGTTTAAAAAAAAATCTCTCCTTATACATATTTCTCCCCCTTTGACAATGTATTCAGCAAGGTTCAAAAGAGAAATTTTTAAATGTTATGAGCATATTATAACATATACATACAAAACAAAGCTCATCCAAGTCATACTATCAGGTTACTTACACTATCACATCAATGAGATACATAAAGTAGTGTAAGCCATGCTAGAGATCAAATGTATTTTTCAGTTTAAGCAAGTCATGATCTCCCTTGCTCAACTATTTCAAAACCTGAAAACATGACACTTGTTGCTGCATTTTTATTATTCATAATCATTTAAGGCACAAAGTTGATCATATGATATTTGCAAGAGATTATATGCCACATCAGCCTTGTTCTAACCAACCAAGCCAAGCCTATGTCATTTGACAATCAGAAGCTTAAGGACATGGTTTTAGTCATACACACTTCCTTCCAAGTTCATATCTTAGTGCAATGATAAGCAATCTCAGAAGAAGAAGTGCGATGCATGCATATTCTCTTGATCTTTTCTCAATTTTTATTTGAAAACTCAACATGTGAGCTGATCACTTGATTAATTTTTTATGATTAAAAGCACTTGTGAGCACGCAACAAGTTCAAAACAGCAAGAAAGTTCGATCATGACCAGATTTAGTGTAAGTAATTATTCCAATTACTATTCATGGCAAGAACTACAAAATGTATAACATGAGTAATGTAGTAAGAACTTTCAGCCTGTAAAAAGAATCACAAAGTCATATATGTATGAAATACTATGCTCATATTATTTTAGTTTCAGATTCACACATGGACTTTTAAAGTTTCAAAAATTCCCCCTCAATTTAATCCATGAGGATGCATAACCCCTATTTCACTACGAATGAAACAAAAACGAGTGAAATCCAAAGGTTTTGTAAAAATATCAGCCAATTGTTGTTCGGTATCGACATGGTGAAGCACAATGTTTCCTTTTTCAACATTATCACGAAGAAAGTGATACCTAATGTCAATGTGCTTAGTTCTAGAGTGTTTCACGGGGTTTTTAGCAATACAAATTGCACTAGTGTTATCACAAAACAGCGGAACACTATCTAAATCAACCCCATAGTCCTTAAGTGTTTGAACAATCCAAAGAATTTGTGAGCAAGCGCTAGCCGCAGCTACATATTCAGATTCGGCCGTGGATTGTGCAACTGAACTTTGTTTTCTAGAGGACCAAGCAACAAGTGAATTACCAAGAAAATGACAAGCACCCGAAGTACTTTTCCTATCAATCCTACAACCCCCAAAATCAGCATCCAAAAAAACATTCAAAGAAACGGTTGAGGAAGAAGGAAGAAAAATGCCAAATTCTTGAGTTCCATGTAGGTACCTGAGAATCCTTTTGATGGCTTGGCGATGTGAAGCACGTGGAGAAGCTTGAAAACATGCACAAAGACATACGCTGAATTGTATGTCCGGTCTTGACGCCGTGAGAAACAAAAGTGATCCAATCATACTTCTGTATTCTTTTTTATCGACCGGGTCACCATCTTCGTCAAGTTCAAGTGTTGTTGCTGTTCCCATTGGTGTCCGAAGAGGCTTGCATTTGTCCATGTTGAAGCGCTTAAGAAGGTCCTTTGTATACTTAGTTTGATGCACAAAAGTTCCTTCTTTTGTTTGCTTGATTTGCAGCCCCAAAAAGTATGTGAGTTCTCCCATCATACTCATCTCAAATTCTGAACTCATCAGAGCTGAAAACTTGGACACAAGATCATGAGAAGCACAACCAAAGATAATATCATCCACATACACTTGAACGAATAATGAGTCATTACCATGCTTAAGTACAAAAAGAGTTTTATCAACCTTGCCCATGGTAAACCCCTTTTCATGTAAGAATGTTTTTAACCTATCATACCATGCTCTAGGGGCTTGTTTTAGACTGTACAACGCTTTGGACAGTTTGTAAACATGATTAGGAAAATTTGGATTTTCAAAACCTAGTGGCTGCTTAACATAAACCTCCTCCTCTATGTAGCCATTAAGAAAAGCACTTTTAACATCCATTTGATATAACTTGAAACCTTTAGATGCAGCAAATGCTAATAAAATTCTTATAGCTTCTAATCTAGCAACAGGAGCAAATGTTTCATCAAAATCTAGACCTTCAATTTGAGTGAAACCTTGAGCAACCAACGTAGCTTTATTCCTAACCACAACCCCATCCTCACTTTGCTTATTTTTAAATACCCATTTAGTTCCAATTAATGTGTGACCTTGAGGTGGAGGTACAAGTTTCCAAACATTATTTCTTTCAAAATTTTCTAACTCTTCTTGCATGGCATTAATCCAAGATTCATTAGTGAGTGCGTGTGATATATCCTTAGGTTCAAAAGAAGCAACAAAAGCAGAATGAGCATAAGAGTTTGGATCGCAAAACCTGGACCGAGTGACTCGTTCATGCAAGCTTCCAATGATTTGTTGTGGAGGATGACTTTTGAGTACTCGGAGGGGAGTAGACACTTCACAAGCACCTTCTTCTTCATGTTCGGACCTTTGATTAGGAGAGCTTGTTGATTGAGGAAGGTCCGAACCAGCAGTAGTGACTGTTGGTGCTGGTTGTGGTGTAAAATCAGCAGCTTGATCGTTATTTACTTCCAAGTTTTCGGGCAGAAGCGCCACTTCTTCATTTTCTTCAACAAAAATACTCCCCCCCTGCGTATATGGATCTGGACCTGCAATATCGGAGCTAGTACTTGGGCTAGCTTCATCAAAAGAAACCTCGCAAGTCTCCACAATTTTGTTAGTGTCAAGTAAAAGCACACGGTAGCCTCTAGTATGAGATGGATAACCAAGAAACATGCCATCAACAGATCTAGCTTCAAATTTATCAAGATTACCATGTTTCTTAACAAAGCATTTGCAACCAAAAACCATAAAGTGTGTAACACTAGGCCTATGTCCAAACCGGAGCTCATATGGGGTTTTTCCAAGCTTAGCACGCAAGAAAACACGATTTGAGACATAACAAGCGGTTGCAATTGCATCAGCCCAAAATTTCCTAGGAGTTTGATATTCATCAAGCATAGTCCTAGCCATCTCAACTAAGGTCCTGTTCTTTCTTTCTATGACACCATTTTGTTGTGGTACATAGGGTGAAGAGTATTGATGATCTATTCCATTTTCAACACTGAAGTGATCAAAGGATTGGTTTTTAAATTCAGTTCCGTTATCACTTCTAATTGCTTTTAATGATCCTGGGTGATCAATAGATAATCTAAAAAATAAAGTTCTAAAATGACTAAAAGCTTCATTTTTAGATGCCATAAAATAAACCCAAGAATATCTGGAGTAATCATCAACAATCACTAGCACATACCATTTACCTCCGAAGGATTGAGCACGTGCCAGACCTACTGTGTCAAGATGTAAAAGTTGTCCCGGTTCAGCTGTCATGGTCATTGTGAGAGAAGCATGTGAACCTGCAACAAACTTAGCATGTCTACAAGAAGAGCACACAATATCATTGTCCTTTTTAAGCTTTGGCAGCCCACATATGCAATCGAGAGCACTAACACGAGTGAGATGATCAAAGCCTATGTGACCAAGTCTAAGATGCCAAAAATATAGATCCTTTGTATCATTAGCAACTAGACACCGATGCTTAGAAGTTGACAAAACAAAATCAGCTTTAAAAACTCTTCCAAACCTAGACATGTTAAACAAAAGCTCACCTTTTGAATCTACAACCATGCAGCAATTTTTAGCAAAGCTAACCACTAGATTTTCATCTAGCAATTGTGAAACCGAAAGCAAGTTGTATTTCAAATTTTAACAAGTGCCACATCTTTCAAAGTGTAGAGATTGTTTACTCTAACCGAACCTTTAGCAATTATGGGAGTAGAAGAGTTATCGGCGAAAGTAACATTTTCTACACGTGACACAAAAGAGAGAGAGGAGAACCATTCTTTGTTACCGGTCATGTGGCGTGAGCAACCTGAATCCACAATCCAAATGTTCTCCTTCCTCAAACGTGAAACCTACACAGAAGCACAATACGTCGATGACTCAATACTGGGGTTAGTTAAAAGACTTTTAGGAATCCAGTACTGAGTCACACGACGTCCAGCAGGAATAACACGCGAAAGTTGAGAAGGTACAGCAGGTTTATGAGCCAAACATCGAAAATTTTTGTTCCCAACTACTGACTTAGAAGATGTGTTATATGTAGCACAAAAAATAGTAGGTCCGGGAGCAAGTTTTTGACTCATTACAGCAGGTTGCAAGCTCCGAACATTCGGTCTAGCAGATTTTGCTTGGTTGTTATGTGATCTAGCAGGTATTCTTTGTTTCTTATCGTGTTTAGCTAGTCTATAACAAAAATCCATGACATGACCATCTCTACCACAGTAGGTACAATGAAAAATAATCTTATTATCATGTCTAGATGAGCAAGCAACACGTTTATTAGAACCCGAATGGGACAGCACTCCTGCAGATTTGAAAATCACCTCTTTTTGTCTAGGAGCTGTTTGAATCAAACCGCTTCCTAATGATTTTACAACTTTAGGTGGGTGTGCCTTAGCATGAGCATGAGAATTAAAACCTAAACCAGTTTTATCATTACAAGACTTGGAAGAATTCAGCAGCAAGTTTAGGTTCTTATTTGCATTAGAAAACCGATCTAGTGTCCTATGCATGTCATCAAGTTTATTGGACAGATCAAAGCAGTTTTCACATGAAGTTTTTCCTTTTAGTTTGCAATTTGAACAATATTTAACTTCATGCAAACGTAAAGCATTGTTCAAAATAGAAATCTCATTCATAGCATCATTTAGTTTCTTATTCACATCATCACATGAAGAACAATGCAAATCAATTGTAGAACAACAAGCATCTTTCAAATTTTTATCATTAAGTGCAGCAAGCTCTTTGTTCTTTTCAATTTCAAGTTCAAGTTTATTAAGTGTAGATGCGTGTGCACTTCTTAAAGAGGATAATTGTTCATAAATTAAATCACATGAGGAACAAGAATCATCACTAGGAATCAAAGTTTTTAAATGATTAATTTCAGATTCTAATGATTAATTTTAACAGCATTGTTCCTAAGTTTTTTATTCTTTTTCTTTAATATAACAGTGGCACGAGAAATAGCATCACACATTTCTTCGCAAGTGGGACATACCTCTTCATCGTCGCTGTTGTGTTCTGCCTCCTCGGAGCTTGAACTTGACTTGCTCGCCATGCAGCACATATTTGTCATAGCTTCTTCATCTTCATCACTACCGGTGTCCACATCACTTGAGCCGAAATCTTGAAGTGCAGAAATCATACTATGCACTATGTTGCGTATTGATAAATCTTTCTTCTTCTTATTCTTTGCAAACGATTTCTTCGGCCTTATTTGCTTTTCTTCACGTGAAGTCGGACATGAAAGGTTAGGGCACTCCATACGAAAATGTCCTGTCTTACCACATTCAAAACATCGTTGAGGTCCGAAGCTTCCTCTCCTTCTAGTTCTCACATTTTGCAATGCTTTTGAGAACCAAGTAGAGATGAGTGCAAGCTCCTCCTCTGGAAACTCTTCAATCTGTTCAAGGGTTAGAGAGGACAGCAAAGAGAGTGCACCACTAGATGATGATTTACTAGAACTAGACATGACACGTTGGGAAACAAATACAATAGACTTGTTGGGGTTTTTACGTGAGATGATGTCAATTTCATGAGTTTTCAATTTAGAATAAAGCACGTCTGTCGGTACCTGAGATATGGGGTACCCCCGCGCACAGGGTAAAATGCCTAAGGTACTCGCCCTTCTCCGCAGGGAGAGCTCCGAAGGCGCCATGCGTCCGGCGGGGCCGGACCTCCCTCTCCTCAGAGGAGAGCTCCGGGCCCGCCACGTGGCATACAGAAGCAGGACCTCCTCCTCCGCGGGAGAAAGGTCCGAAGACGCCACGCGTCCAGCGGGGCCGGACCTCCCTCTCCTCAGAGGAGAGCTCCGGGCCCGCCACGTGGCATTTAGAAGCTGGACCTCCCCCTCCGCGGGGAGAGGTCCGGAGGCTCCACGTGCCCCGCAGGCCGGACCCTTCTCTCCTCAGAGAAGGGCTCCGGACCCGCCACGTGGCCAGAAGAATGGTGCTGCCTGCCCCCGAGCGGTAGGCAGCGGGCGTAAAGGCGCCCCACACCTTGCCCGTACAAGGTATTCAAGGCCCGCGTCTTCCCAAGACGCGGAAACGCGGAGCACGCGTCTGTCAGGTGCCGTTGCGCCCAGTCGCATCACAGACTGGCGCGCGGTGTCAGAACCTGCCAGCCACTAAATGCCGCGACAAGACATCCCATGCCGCCTGCGCCGTCATCAACCACTACGACTAGCATGCGGCATGGGCAGGGCGGCAAGATGAAGACTCAGAAGCCTTCGACCAGAGACAGCTACCGGCATAACTGCAGATACGGTAGATAATAGACAATCTTCCCGGGACCACCTGTCGGGTCCCGGCTCCCCTTGTAAGCCGCCCGAGTCTTGGACTATAAAAGGATCGGGTAGGCGTCGATAGCAAGGGTTCGCATTTTGCAACTCATACGCTAGCCATACACTCTCAAGCTGTAACTCACCCCCGAGCTCAGGCCTCCGGTCCTGAGCAGCAAGCAATACAGCGAGCTCCATAGCTCGCCGTGGACGTAGGGTTTTACGCTCCGGCGGCCTGAACCACGTAAAACTCGCCGTGTCAAGCTCTTACTAACTCGTTCCATCTGCGCAAGCTCTCCGCTAGGAACTAGCCCCACCGAAAAAGGAACCTCCGCGGGCTGCCCAGTGCAGGCCCGGGGAAGTGTCGACCGAACACTTCGACATTTGGCGCGCCAGGTAGGGCGCTTTTCTCCTAGCGCGACGAATTTCCGCCAATGAAGATGACCAAGCTTCCTTCAGCGGCAAACTCTCCCCCTCCGCGTTCACGGCGAACCGTGACCACTGGGGAGTACATGTCGACACACTCAGGACGGAGTGTGTCGGCACAAGCGGGTAGCCAGCAGCCGACTCCGGCAACGCCAACTCCGGCTATGCAGGATCCGACCAGTGTGAGATCTTCTGCAGCGCTGAGCGTACACCATGGAGGTGCGCTAGCTGCAGCAAGAGCGCTGCTGCGCAACCCACCTGCGGGGGATGCGCCCCATTCAGCGACCCAGCAATGGGTCCGCGAGGTGGACCGCCTCGTCGTCGCCGCCACGAGCCCTCGGTTTCGGCGAGGACGGCGTCCAGGACAACCGGCTTTGTTGCTGACGCGCACACCTACGGTTGACGGGCTAACGGCGGATTCCAGCTCCTCCAGGCTCCTGTCGACGGACCTGCGAAGGGAACTGGAACGGTGCCACTTGGGCCAGGATGCCCGGGTGTACCTCGAGCGACGCCGAGAAAGGCGTCGCAACCATGAGGCAGGCGACAGCATGTCGTCAGCCTCGACACAACCAGAAGGGCAGGCCTTCGCCACGCGAGCCCTGCCTCAGGCATATGCTGCGCAGCATATGCCACAACTATATGCGCCGCAAGCAGCGGCCCCGGTCTATGGTGCAGCCTTGCCCATGCCGGGATACGCGGTGCCAAGTGCGAACCAAGCGTTCGCAGCGCCTGTACCTGCAGCAGCAGGTGCAGGATGTGCGGCCCATGCACCCCACCTTCACTTCGCAAGATGGCCACGCAAGTTTCGCCCGCACCTGCCCAAGAAGTACGACGGCAGTGTCAACCCAGTGGAGTACCTCCAGATCTACTCCACCGCCGTACTTGCCGCAGGGGGGGACGAGGCTGTCATGGCCAACTACTTCCCCGTCGCCTTGACCGGCCCAGCTCGGTCTTGGCTCATGAATCTACCTCAGGGGTCCATAACCTCCTGGGGAGAGCTCTGCCGGCAGTTCGTCGCCATCTTCGGCAGCTCCTACACCCGTCCCGGCACGGAGCTTGACCTCCACGCCGTCAAGCAACAACCTGGGGAGTCGCTGCGTTCTTTCATCCAGCGGTTCTCTCAGGTACGCAACACCATCCCGCATATCCAAAGTGACTCTGTGGTGGTGGCGTCCCGACAGGGTGTCCGGGACGAGAAAATGCTTGAGAAGCTCGCGACCAGAGAGGTCCGCGACGTCTCGGAGCTCTTCAGCCTGGCGGACAAGTGCGCCAGAGCAGCTGAAGGGCGGAACTGGCACGCCCTGCCGACCTCCAAGTCAGGAGGACAGCCCGGGTCCGGTGCTGCTGCCTACGGGGGCGGCAAGAAGACCAAGAACCGGGGGAGTGGCAAGATGAAGTCACCATTCACGGCCCCCGTCGCCGCAGCTGCGACGACCAGTGGAGCTCGGGGGACACGCCCCGACAAAAGGCAAAGGCAATCACCGATCCCTGACAGTGACCAGGGCGGGCTATGCCCTGTGCATGGCACCGGCAACCATACTGCTGCCGAGTGCTGGGAGATCCAGAAGCTTGCAGAGCGCTTCCGCAAAGGAAGACAGCAGAGGGCTGAAGCACCACCCTACCCTCAGAGGGATGGCAAACAGAAGGCCGATGCCCCAGTCACCGCTGCCCAACAGGTGGGGTTCCAGGAGCCTCAGCGTGTCATAAAGACAGTGCATGACGGTGAGGACTCCAGTTCCGACGGTGACGGGCCAGGGCGTTAGCCAACAGCGGCGTGCCTCCGTGCCTCGAACATACCTCTCGGGGGCCGCCTAAGGTCTGTCAACCCCTTGAAGGCCTTGCCAGAAGGGGAAGACGCCTTAGGTCATCCAAGACGAGCCCGGGCCTACCTACCCCTTGAAGGCCTTAGCCAGAAGGGGAGAACTCCCCGGGGGCCCCCAAGAGAAGCCGCGTAGGACCTGATCCAGCGCGAAGATAACAACCTCGACAAGACTCGGCTTGCAGGGAACACCCCACAACGCACGGTCTCGGCTAATGCTCTAAGCACTACCGCCAAAGAACCAAACGCGTCGGGGCCCCGCAAGAGGGCAACCTGGTGAAGCGGCACGCTCTATTCCAAGAAGGACCCATAAGCTCTCCCCCAGCAGGGAGGGTCCCTTCCGAATCATGAAAGCTGCCGCCCCAGGTACACATGCCTTTCAACCGAGAGTGGGATCCGTTCCCAAAAAATCCTTGCCATGAAGCAACTCTGTAAGTCCTACTTCCTGAGCATCGGTAGAACAGGGTTATTCTCTTCTGTAATAGATCCCATAGAATTTAGGAACAGAGCTTGGGGTAGCTAAGTCTCAAGGGACGGTACAGGACTACGTCCAGTTTAGCCTGGTTCCGACCCTAAGCGCGTAGAGTCTTGCTTCCCTTGTAGACAAGGCGGAACATTGCCTCCATGTACAGCCAGAATTCCACCTATGGGCACGAATACAGAGACCTGTTCTACTTAGCTCTCTCTCTCATGCGCTCATTTAAATTATGCATTATTTTTTTATGATCGCACTATCTCTGTATGTTCATCATACATCTAGCTCCCCCTCTCCTGCGCTCATCCATAGTCGGCATTCGCTATCCTACCGAAGGCGGCTGTGCTTGAGGCACCTGCCAATGGCCAAGTGAGTCTCTCGGGCCTCCCCCAGTCAGGTGTTGCGGTGCCAGTTGGTTACCTCCAGGAAAGGCCTGCGTTGTGCATGGGGGGTCCAGGGTGCGTATCCAGCTTAGCCGGCCCAGAGCCCAAAGCATGCGCATCCTGCCTTCCGGAGGTCCAGGGGAGTACGACCGCTTTGCCTGGTCCTGAACCCAAAGCACGTGCACTCTGCTTCCCCAGCGCATGGCCCGGTACTAGGGATCAGACAACCGTACCCGGACCTTGGAGGGAGCCGGAGCTCCGGCGCCTCGTGCATAGAATTGCCCAAGCCCCGTATAGCGGATCAGGATCGTAAGACGGATAAGACTAGGAGACGGGAGGGGAGGACCCCCCGAGGAGAATTATGTTTCCTCTACATGTGTGCAGGACCTCCAGGTTACGGCGACAGGGGCTGCATGAAGCAGGGGGGAAAGGAGCTACCAACTACTCCGGCCTAGGACTGGAAAGACCGGGACCTGCCCCTCCAATAGGGGCGGGACCCGGAGGCCCCACGTGTCTAGCAGGCCCGGAACTCTCTCCCCCCTTGAGGAGGGCTCCGGGCTCGCCACGTGGCAGGAGGAAACCGGACCTCCCCCCCTCTGTGGGAGGGCTCCGAAAGCCCTACGTGTCCAACATGGCCGGAGCTCCCGTCTCTTGAGGAGGAGCTCCAGACCCGCCACGTGGCAGGCAGATTTGGAGCTCCCCATAGGGCGAGATCCGGAGACCTCCGGGGGCTCCTAACACGGTTAGGACCCGGGGAGGGTGTCTGTGCAAGGCTCCGAGATTGGAGATGGCCTCTGAGTACCTTGCGGAGCTAAGGACTCAGTGAGGCAAAGCCAAGAAGGAGAGAAAAAGCATCACAGACACAAGTATCCAAGAGAGTCAAATTAAGTAAGGCTCCATGAGCTGGACTACAGACTCGATAAAAAGGGAGAAACAAGTCCTAAGGACCTCCCGGCTCTCGCCGGAACCTTGCGGCTACAATGGCGGCCACATCCTCGACTTCAGCCCTGGAAGCTTCCTCCCGCTCCGCGACTGGGCCCTCTCTTGCTGGCTCTAGCGAAAAAGAGGGATCGCGGCTCTTGAAGCATGCCAGCACATGCGAGGCGACCTCTAAAGCTAAGCCGCGGCCCTCGGCCTCAAGCTCGCTGGCGACCACCGAGTCGAGTCTGTCCAGCTTGGCGCCGATCGACTCCAACGCAGGGATCACCTCCGCCACCTTCAATGCAGGAGTCGCGGCCCTCACCGGACTGAAGCCAAGAGGGATCAGGGCGGACCCCGCTCGATCCACGAAGCTTGAGACCGCAAGAGCCTCGGAGGACCGCAAGGCTGAGAGCTCCTCCACCTCGCGGCGGGACGCCTGCAGAGCCTCCAGGTTCCTCTCGGAGAATTCCTTCTCCTTGGCCGCCAGGGAGCTCTCCCGAAGGTGGAGAGTCTTGGCGAGCCGCTCCAACTCAGCGGCCTTGAAGTCGGCGGTCAGCTCCCGGTCCAAGACCGCCCGGCGATCACGGGAGACCTGTTCCTCCCTCAAGTCGAGGTCTGCCTTCAGGATCTCCAGCTCCTCCATCCGAGCTCGAAGGTCATCCTCGCCCGCAGCCAGCTGCGCGGCGACCCTCTCCGCCTCAGCTGCCATGGAACGCTCCCATTCCTCAACGGCGAGTTCACGGCGCTCCAACCGCTGCCGTATCTCCACAGAAGCAGAGAGGCTCTCTTCGGCCCGGGCGTGTGCCTCCAGGGCCTCCCTGTTGATCCGCCGCGATTGGGTGTCCATGCGGTCGACAGCCCGCTTCATCCGGTCGACGAGCGCTTCCCTGAAGTCGAGCAACTCCTGCCTGGAGTCGAGCTCACTCTTAACCTTCGCGGTCCTCTCCCACAAAAGGTTCCACCAGATGAGGAGGCGATCCCGTTCAACCGTATACTCCTCCCACTCGCGCCCCAATGCAGCCAAGACCTGCCGAACGCTCGTCTCGGCAAGCGCGAAGGCATCCGCTAGAGGCAATGGAGCAACAGAGGCCGGGGCAGTCCCCCCGACCTCCTCCATTACCTCGTCCTCAGGAAGAGCCGACGCACCAGCAACCGAGACGAGACGCCGATCAGGAGAAGCTGGCTCCGAGGCTCTGGCAGCCAGGCCTGCCGGGCTCTCTTCAGCTTCAGGCTCCTTGATCTGAGGAGATGGGCGAACCGGGGAAGGCGGTGCTGGAGAAAAGGCCGGGCCGCCTAGTGCAGGGTCGACCTGCGCTGGCTTGTGGGCCGCGGTGGCCGTCTCGGAAGGAAGAGACGACGCCGCCGCGGAGTCCGGGCACACCGGAACAGGAGAAGTTCGCGCTGGCCTGGGGGCCGCGGCAGTTGCCCCTGGCTCCGAGCGCAGCGGCGCAGACTCCCCGCAAGTCGGGGAAGGCCGGGAAGCGCGGACACTCCAGCGGGCTCTGAACCCCGACTTCCGAGCTGGGGAAAGACTCCCAGAGCCTGCTATCGTCACTGACTGCCGCTCCGCAGTCGCTTGGACTGGCGGAACAGGGGACGCCCCAGAAGCTTCCCCCAGCGCATCAACCCGGGGCCTCTTCGAGTCGCCACCGGAGGGAGTGTCAGGCACCCCAGAATCCCGACTTGGCACCGACGCTGTTGCTAGAGGAGATCGAGCGCGTTTCTTATCTGGCGGCGGGTTGGAAGCCATGGCAAGGGAGAACTCAAAGGCAAGAGAGCAAAAGCACAAGAGTCCGAGAAGAAACGCTGAGAAGTGCGAAGGGAAGCTGCAATGTGGGTAAGACCCCCTCTAAAAAGCTTCTCGGTGCAATTCCAAGCGATTCGGAACTCTTCGAATATCCCGCACCGGCAACCGCTTCGGTTCCTAGACCGAATGCCGATGACGGTTGGGCCCAAGCCGCCTAACTGAAGCGGTGGGGTCAAGGAGTCAGTCTCCTAAGAAGATGAGCCGGCAAGGCACTTCGGCGGTTCCCGAAGAAAGCGCCGCAACATGCAGAAGTGGCAGTCTTGGGAACCGCCGCAGTAAAAGCAACCATCAAGTGAGCGCACGCTCCCATGATCCCGTGGCTGTTCGTGCTCCGTCAGCGGTCAATTCGTGACTTAGAGAAAGTGCGCGGATCGGAAGAGACGGAGGTCCCACCTCGGGCTCGCTATCTCCCCCGATATGGGCCCGGGGGCCACTGTCGGTACCTGAGATATGGGGTACCCCCGCACACAGGGTAAAATGCCTAAGGTACTCGCCCTTCTCCACAGGGAGAGCTCCGAAGGCGCCACGCGTCCGGCGGGGCCGGACCTCCCTCTCCTCAGAGGAGGGCTCCGGGCCCGCCACGTGGCATACAGAAGTCGGACCTCCTCCTCCGCGGGAGAAAGGTCCGAAGACGCCACGCGTCCAGCGGGGCCGGACCTCCCTCTCCTCAGAGGAGAGCTCCGGGCCCGCCACGTGGCATACAGAAGCTGGACCTCCCCCTCCGCGGGGAGAGGTCCGGAGGCTCCACGTGCCCCGCAGGCCGGACCCTTCTCTCCTCAGAGAAGGGCTCCGGACCCGCCACGTGGCCAGAAGAACGATGCTGCCTACCCCCGAGCGGTAGGCAGCGGGCGTAAAGGCGCCCCACACCTTGCCCGTACAAGGTATTCAAGGCCCGCGTCTTCCCAAGACGCGGAAACGCGGAGCACGCGTCTGTCAGGTGCCGTTGCGCCCAGTCGCATCACAGACTGGCGCGCGGTGTCAGAACCTGCCAGCCACTAAATACCGCGACAAGACATCCCATGCCGCCTGCGCCGTCATCAACCACTACGACTAGCATGCGGCATGGGCAGGGCGGCAAGATGAAGACTCAGAAGCCTTCAACCAGAGACAGCTACCGGCATAACTGCAGATACGGTAGATAATAGACAATCTTCCCGGGACCACCTGTCGGGTCCCGGCTCCCCTTGTAAGCCGCCCGAGTCTTGGACTATAAAAGGCTCGGGTAGGCGTCGATAGCAAGGGTTCACATTTTGCAACTCATACGCTAGCCATACACTCTCAACCTGTAACTCACCCCCGAGCTCAGGCCTCCGGTCCTGAGCAGCAAGCAATACAGCGAGCTCCATAGCTCGCCGTGGACGTAGGGTTTTACGCTCCGGCGGCCTGAACCACGTAAAACTCGCCGTGTCAAGCTCTTACTAACTCGTTCCATCTGCGCAAGCTCTCCGCTAGGAACTAGCCCCACCGAAAAAAGAACCTCCGCGGGCTGCCCAGTGCATGCCCGGGGGAAGTGTCGACCGAACACTTCGACAACGTCTAAAGTAAGAGAACTCATGACAGTAGATTCACGAATAGATGTAACTTTCATCTCCCAAATTGACATATCTAATGCTCCTAACAATTGTCTAGCATTTTCAGCATCTGAAAAGTTAACATTGACACTACGCAAGTTGCTGAGAATTTTATTAAAGCGAGCAAAAAGGTCGTCAATTGACTCACCGGGTTGCATCTCAAAACGCATGTATTCTTTCTTGAACATATCTTGCCTTACCTCCTTGATCGTATTGGATCCCTCATGGTAGTCACAAAGAGCTTTCCAAACATCATATGCAGATCGGAGGTGTGCAACACGGTCGAAGTCGCTTTGAGTCAATCCATGGATGATCAAGTTGCGAGCCTTGTTGTTATTGTCAACATCTCTCATGTTCGCAGCCGTAACTTGATCATTGGGTGGTACATCAAAGTTCTGGTAGACCTTTTCCCATATGGAGAAGCCTTGCGCCTGTATGTAGGTCTCCATCCTAGCCTTCCAAACCTGAAAATCGATGCCATTGAACACACAAGGTTTTGTGGAGTACTTCTCCATGATGGTTAGTCAAAACACGTGCAAATCACAAAGATTAGAGCACCTTGGCACTGATACCAATTGTAGGATTGAAGAGCAAGTGAAAAGCTACCAGAGGGGGGGTGAATGGTAGATTAAAACTTTTCGTAGCGGAAACAACAAAAACCCCTCAGCAAAAATCAATCGGTTAAAGAAACCGTGTGTGCAAGTGTTTTCAAACGTGTTCAACCGTGACAAATCAAGTAGAGAGGTATAGAATCAAGTCACGGATCTAATGCAACAAGAATCACTTGAAAACACGAAGTAAAACTTGAGATACGATCAAAACATTAAACGAAGATCAATCTGTTCTACCCGATATAAAACAGATCTACAACGCTGCAAAGAAACTCGTGTATCTCAAAAACTACAGATCCTAAGCTCGCGAAAATTTCAAAGATGATAGATAATTGAGTTGTTACGACAACCCAAAAAGAATCACGTCAATCGGATATGTAAAACTCGAGTTATGAACGAAACACTGAAGCAACATCGGTCTGTCCAGAAACTCGGCGAGAAAGACTTGACGAAAAACAAGTCGGACGAACAAGGCACTAAAGCTCCTCGAAACTATGAACTTTATTCAATAGAAACACAAGAGGAACAGCCCAAAGTCGTGCACCACGAGCTCTGGCCTCCCTTGCTGTAACACCCCAAAATTTTGATTCAAAACACTAAACCATGTTCAGAGGGGAATTTAAAAATTTTTGGACGTGTTGCATGTTTTGCAAAAATTCAAATTCAAACTGGAATTCAAATTAAACTCAAATCAGAAAAGAAATGGAAAAAAGAAAAAGAGAAAACGGGAAAAAACCGGCCAGTGGACCGAAACCCGCCAGCCGGCCCAGCTTCCCCGCGCCAGCCCGCCCCCGCGCGCCCGCGCTCTCTCACACAGACAGGTGGGACCCGCCTGTCATCCCTAACCCCGCGACCCCGGACTTTTCCCCGAGCGCGCGCGATCTTAACCGATCGGAAAACCCGTCCCGCAGCCCGAATTCCGGTCCCAGAGGACTCCAACTCGATCACAACAGACCCACCGCCCTCCCCCGGCTATAAAAACCCCAGCTCCGATCAGTTTTTCCCACGCGATCGCCGATTTTTACTCCGGTGAGCACCGAGACTTCGCCGGTGAATTCTGGCCGATCTAAGCTCGGAAACTCTGATCTAACTCGCTGGTCTTGATCCACCGCCTCCGGGGAACTTTGCAGGTGCAGAAAACTCGGAGAGTTACGGTGTAAACGCAGCGCCGACGAGCTTCGCCGTGGTTTTGCCTCGGACCTCGCCGCCGATCACTTTCCAGGACCCCCGAGCTCGAGAAAACCCCCGAGGTGAGATCCCTGACCTCCCCTCTACCGATCTAGGCCATAAGATCCCAGTTCTAGGCAGAATTCTCGAGGATCCGAAA
Organism: Neostapfia colusana; assembly: GCA_030760725.1. Classification (NCBI taxonomy): domain Eukaryota; kingdom Viridiplantae; phylum Streptophyta; class Magnoliopsida; order Poales; family Poaceae; genus Neostapfia; species Neostapfia colusana. Next base: position 103,472,403 of record JASWHV010000007.1, read on the forward strand.
CTTTCCGGTGAGATCGCCGCTTCCCGCCGCCGTGCGCCGCCGGCAGCGCCGCCCGCGCTCGATCAGAGCGACGTGGCCGCTTGTGCGCCGTTTATTTTAAATCGCACGGTAGACTTTAAATCCCCGCGTACCGGTTCGATGTTATAATCTCAGCCGTCGGTTTAAAATCGGACGGTCCACGTCAACCCCGCGTTATAAAGACTGGAATTCTTACGTGCTACCCCCTGGGGTTCTCTGGAATTGAGAGCTAGCCCCGGAAACTTCAGATCTAGCCCCTGGAACTCCAGAAAATCATGTAAATTCATTTAAAAATCAGTTTTAACCCCTGGACTTAATAAAAAATTAGGAAAAACACCTCTGATAAGTGTAGCTAGACCCCTGGAAATTATGAAAATAATATTATAGACCCTGTAATGGGGTGAGTTTACTTTTTAGCCCTGTTTAGTATTTAATTTAGAAAATTGAATATGTAACTAGTGTTTAAAAATTAAAAAGGGGGACAAACATAATTGTCAAAATTTATTAAAAACTTTCTCAGTACTTAGAAAACTTTGGAGTGAGATAAAAATATATTTTTGGGCTGAAATAAATCTGTTTTATCTATTATTCACATTTATTAGTATAGGGACACATTTTTAAGTAAAGAATAAATATAGAAAAATAGGGAAAATAATTATGAAATGGTCTACATCAGAAGCCAAGGTCAAAAGATGTTATTAAATCATTTAGGACCAGAACCTATACTGTTTAGATGATGTGTATTACTAATTTCATAATAAAATACACAATTATGCATAGGAATATAAATCTGAAAATATAGCAACTAGTAAATGATATATGGAGTTTCTAAAATCCAAAGAATTCAGTTTAGGGTTGGTAGAAATTCTGAAGGCACATATGGAGAAAAAAAATACTTTTCATACACACCTGGTAGTGAAAAGGTGTAGTAATTTAATATGAGGAATTTATTTAAAACTGAAACACAACACATATAATGGTAAATGAATTTCATAAATGTGAATGTGTGGTTTGTATGAAGTGTAAGTGTGAACTATGTCTTATGGATTGTTGTTTTTCTTTTGCTATGTGTGATGGTATGAAGTAGAACCTGTTCAAGAACAAGTTATTCATTTCCAAGACCAGGAATATCCATTTCAAGAGCAGCAAGAAGGAGGCAAGTGTCCTTGACCACTTTGATCCTATGCTAGGATGTGTAGATAGAATTATTTGCATTGTCAAATGAAATATGAAACCCATGTTAGGAAAGTTTCCCTAGAATTGCATTACCTTGTTTCCTTGTAGCTTGGGTTCGGATTTATTTTGTCATGTCATTTATTATTATGCATATGCTTAGCCATTCTTAGAATGGGATAATTGGGACATGAAATCATCAGTTTATATTACCATACTCTTGAATGAGACATTGTGAGTTATGTAGAGGTAGGGATCAAGGCAAGTTGGATGTTTTGGTTGTGTGCTGGGTGCACGAGACTTGGGTTTGTGTTTAGTACTTGCCTGGATCCTAAGGACCGGTTCATGGAGCATGTAACCCGGCTTTACAGTGCCAACCACATGCTGAGATGGGGCAGCTTGGCCAATTAATTAGGTGTATCCCCGGCGTAGTATGGGTGTGTTGGATGGTGCGGGGAGTAGGTGTCAGCTGGACTACCATATGAACCGCAAGGCTCAATAGGGGGCCACTGCAGCGGGGTTGGAGCCTCTTGTATGCTGTTAGGGGTGAAACCTCAGTGGGCCCACGCTCGTCGGGAATCCCTTTGTAAAGGCTTCGGAGTGATCTCCTGGCTACACACCTGGGAAGTGTGAATGTGGATCGTAGCCACTGGCATAATGGAGGTTCTTTTAGTCCACCCGGCAACGGGGGATGAAATCACTACTTGTGGGTACAGTGGTACAAACTCTGCAGAGTCAAAACTGTCTTGACAGCCGTGCTCACGGTTAAGAGCGGCCTGGACTTATTCATGATTAGAGGATTGATGGTTTTGGAAGTTAAGCGGGGAGCTTAACATTTGGAAATGATGATTATGGTTATTGGATTATGATGATGGGATGGGAGATTGGGACCATTTCACCTGTGTAGTAATGTAGGTGCTTAATAAGCTAAGGTGATAGGTATTAATTGCGTAGTGCTTTAACCATGAGTTCAACCTCTCCTTGTTCTAGCCATGCATGATATAATTTTCCCACACTTGCTGAGTACCATTGGTACTCAACCTTGCATATTTGTTGGTTTATATTGCTGCTCAGGTCAAGATAATGAGGTGGTGTATAATGACCAAGACTTTGGACCCGAGGAAGGTTTTTAGGTTCATGAAGACCCCCGGGCAACGCCTATGATGGAGCCCTAAAGAATAATATTCCGCTGCTAGTTTGTTTACTAGTGATGAAGCATTAGTGTCCATTGAGACATTTACGATGTAAGACTTATTTATATTCGACACCTGGCTTGTAATAAATGATGCTTCACTATTTGTCATCACATGTATGAGAAAATGATCCTGGCATACATGTGATATTCACTTGGTTGTTCTTCGGAAAAACCGGGTGTGACAGAGGTGGTATCAGAGCCAAGGTTGCCCGTAGGAACGTGGACCTAGGTAGAAATGGACGTATTTAAGGGCCCTATTTTCTTAAAAACTATTTGCCTAGGTGTGGGTGGAAAAGTGTTATTAAAGGAGACATTTTCTTCATCTTACCCCAACTTTCATTCAAAATAGGATTTTTGTTTGAGAATTTATCTAACCTAATTTTAAATTCTTTTGTTTTTAGATGGTTCGCATGATTCGCACCGCTCGTAAGTCCACAGGAGGGAGAGTTCCCGTAGTTGCCCTTGCCGAAAGAGAGGAGAGTCGTCCAGTGACGTACCTTTCCTATGGATTGGCAGTAGGAGATTTGTTGCGCCGTCTTCGGCGTATGCTCGAAGCCGCCGGCAATACGGGCAAGCTAATCATCCACTATAACTCCACCAGGACCATCCGTGAGAAGAGGGAAGAATGGAGTTCGGAGATGAGGATTATACACGAGAATCAGCTGCTTAAGATTCACCACTCTCCAGCTTGTCGAGCAACACAAGTTGACGCGGAGAGAGATGTCACCTGGGAGGCCATCACCTGCCAGAGTCACATCTATCGTCGCCACTTGGACAAAACTGAGTACATGTATGTCCTCCAACGTGAGAGTGGTACCACGGAGTACAAGTACCCACCGGTGCAGCAAGGGACTTCCCATGAGCACATGGACTTGTGCTTGGAGGATGCTGCTATGCTCAGCACTCGACTGCAGGAGTGTCAACAAGAGCTTCAGGATGTCCGGGACACCCGGAAGGAAACGGAGGCGTTGCTGCGAGCTTGCTTAATGGCGAGAGAAAGATGAGATGGGAATGAACTGTGTGTCACCGTGAATGATACATGGACTCCTGACTCCCCGGATCGCCGAGCAATCAGGCGTCGTCGCACTTCTCCACCAGCAGCCTCCCCACCCAAAGCAGAGTCAGAAGGTAGCCGAAATGAGGAGGAAGATCCCGAGGAGCCAGCTCAAGAGGATGAGTAGTGTAGAGTCTTTCCCTTAGCTAGCAAGAGGTCGAGTAGCCGAGTCGTTACGTAGTTAATGGTGTGATAATGCTTGGTGTGTGACGTGAGTTGTGGAAGCCATGAGCAATTGTCCACAGCCTCGTCTTCAGATTGTTTTGCTTTGGTGTGTGAACCCACAGGAAATAATAGTGCATTTATTTGGTGTGAGATATAAACCCTCGTAAAATTTTAACAAAGCCTCAACACCTTAAAGTACCAACCAATGAAAGTAGTAATATGATACTAAATGGTATCAAATTAACATTTGTTGATTCTGCCAGATGGCCGGAAGAGGAAAAGGACGTGCTGCCAACCCCGCCAACAACAATGATGAGGCATGCAACCCTCATCTTTCTGAAGGCCAGGACCGGGGTGGTCGCCGTGAAGAAGTTGATCCTCTCCACCAAATGCTGGAGAATCAAAATCAGCTCATCCAGAACTTGACTCAAGTGGTGGCCAACTTGCATCAAGTTCCACCTCCACAAGCTGCACCACGCCAACCAAGGTTGAGTGAGTTTCTAGGAACTCAACCTCCAAAGTTTGCAAGTGCTGCTGAACCTCTGGAGGCAGATGATTGGCTGAAGACCATTGAAAGTAAGATGAGGATAATACAATGCCAAGGGTATGAGAGGGTGCTGTTTGCCTCTCATCAATTGCATGGACCTGCTGCTGATTGGTGGACCGCCTACGTGGCCGCCCATCATGACCCTGAGAACATCACTTGGGAAGAGTTCAAGCGTAGCTTCCGCAACCATTACATCCCAAGAGGTTTACTCAAAAACAAGAGGAAAGAGTTTCTGGGACTGCAGCAGGGAAACATGACGGTGAGGGAATACCTCACTAAATTTACTCAACTATCCCGTTATGCTCCACGAGACATAGAGACTGATGAGCAGAAACAAGATTGTTTCGTGGAAGGACTTACTGCAGAGATGCAGTGTGCAATGTCCTCCAATGAGTATGAAAGCTTTCAAAAGATGGTGGACAGAGCATTTGTGGTGGAAAGGAAGCTAAAGGCCTTGGAAAATGAGAATAAGAGGAAGGCGGGGTGGTCACATCAGGCCTCAGAGAGCAACACCCGCCCACGTATGATGCAGCAACCTACGGGGCAGACGAGCCGTGCTGCGGTACTCTATTCAGCACCAAGAGGGTACAACCCAAACTACAGGCTTCCCGCAGCACCAGCACAGCCGCCACGTCAGTTTGTGCAGCAGCCTCGCCCCGCATATCCACCTCGACCAGCAGTGCAAGGACCCCCAAACCAACCCCAAGACAACAAGGGCCAAGCAACTAAGATTGGGGTGCAATGTTTTAGCTGTGGTGAAGTGGGGCACTACGCCCATAAATGCCCAAAGAAGAAGCCTGCGCTGCCACAACAGCAGAATGTAGTGAGAGGACGGGTGAACCACGTCACTATGGAGGAAGCACCAGAGGCACCCGACGTGGTAGTTGGTAAGTTTCCTGCCAATTTACACCTTGCAACTCTGCTGTTTGATTCTGGTGCTACTCACTCGTTCATTGCTCAAGGGTTTGTTAAGAAGCATGACCTAGCAACCACACAAATGAACCATATGCTAGCGGTAAACTCTCCAGGTGGAGAAATAAGGACAAGACAAGTGTGTCCCAAAGTGAGCCTAGACATTAATGGGGTAGTATTTACGGCTAACCTCATAGTGATAGATTCACAAGGGATAGATATTATTTTGGGTATGGATTGGTTGACCAAACATAAAGGAATCATCCATTGTTCGACCAGAACGGTGGAACTAACTCACCCCAATGGCACAAGAGTAAAGTTCATAACGATACACGAGCCTAGGAGGGACATTAAATTAAATCAAGTGGAGGTGAAAGTTGAGGAAATCAGGACTATCAGGGAATATCCAGATATTTTTCCGGAGGAATTGCCAGGTATGCCTCCCGACCGTGACGTGGAATTCGCAATTGAGCTAGTACCGGGAACAGCCCCGATATACAAGAGACCTTATCGAATGGACTCCAAGCAGCTAGAAGAGCTCAAGGATCATTTGAGAGAATTGACGGAGAAGGGGTATATTCGCCCTAGTTCCTCACCATGGGGAGCTCCGGTGATATTTGTGCCTAAGAAAGACGGAACCCAAAGGTTATGCGTGGATTACCGTGGCTTGAATGAGGTAACCATTAAGAACAAGTACCCATTACCCCGCATTGAAGACTTGTTTGATCATTTGAGGGGAGCTTGTGTGTTCTCGAAAATTGATCTCAGGTCGGGGTACCACCAACTCAAGATAAGGCAATCAGATATTCCCAAGACAGCTTTCGTATCTCAGTACGGACTGTATGAATACACTGTCATGCCTTTTGGGCTAACCAATGCCCCGGCATATTTCATGTACCTCATGAACAAGGTATTCATGGAATATCTGGACAAATTTGTGGTGGTTTTCATAGATGATATTCTCGTCTTCTCCAAAAATGAAGAAGAACATGAGAAACATCTAAGGTTGGTGTTACAGAGGCTGAGAGAACACCAACTATATGCCAAGTTGAGTAAGTGTGAGTTTTGGCTGAAGAGAGTTCCCTTTTTAGGACATATAATCTCAGAGGGAGGAATCTCCGTAGATCCCGCCAAAATCGAGGATATCCAGAAGTGGAAAACCCCTGAAAATGTCGGGGAAGTTCGAAGCTTTTTGGGATTGGCTGGATACTATCGACGGTTTATTGAGGGATTCTCCAAGATCTCGAGACCTCTCACTAAACTGTTGGAAAAGGGAATCACATTCACCTGGACGCCACAGTGCGATACGAGCTTTCAGGAGCTAAAGAAGAGATTGACAACAGCCCCAGTGTTGGTTATGCCAGATATGCAGAAGAATTTCACAGTGTACTGCGATGCCTCTGGGAATGGGTTGGGATGTGTTCTCATGCAAGAAGGACATGTCGTGGCATATGCATCCCGGCAGCTTCGGAAGCACGAGAAGAACTATCCTACACATGACCTAGAACTAGCCGCAGTGGTACACGCGTTGAAAATTTGGCGGCACTATTTGATGGGGAAGAGGACAGAGATATATACGGATCATAAGAGTTTGAAGTACATATTCACACAGCCAGATCTCAACCTCAGACAAAGGAGATGGTTAGAGCTAATCAATGACTTTGATGTGGGCATCAACTATCATCCCGGAAAAGCAAACGTCGTGGCCGATGCTTTGAGTCGGAAAGTGCAGGTCAATAAGTTGAGCTTGAAGGACATGCCCGCAGAATTGAAGGACGAGGTTATAAGGCTCAATCTATGTCTAGTAAATAGTGGTGAAGCCATCGCCATGGAAGTGGACTCCACACTCGAGCAAGACATACGCGAGGGCCAAAAGAATGATGAGAAGATACAAGAGATCAGACAGCTCATCAAGGAAAATAAAGCTCCTGGTTTTAGAGAGGATGAACAGGGAACGGTGTGGCACGGGAAAAGGATCTGTGTGCCAGAAGTAAAGGAGATCCGTGAATTAATTCTGAAGGAGGCTCACGATTCTGACTATTCCATTCATCCTGGGAGTACGAAGATGTACCAGGACCTCAAAAGCAGGTATTGGTGGTATGGCATGAAGCGAGATGTCGCGGAACATGTTGCCCTATGTGACACATGTCAGTTGGTGAAAGCTGAACATCAACGACCCGCGGGATTATTGCAACCACTCAAAGTGCCTGAATGGAAGCGGGAAGAAATCAGCATGGATTTTGTCGTGGGATTGCCTAGGACCCAATCCGGGTATGATTCAATATGGGTCATTATTGATCGGCTAACCAAGGTAGCTCATTTCATTCCTGTGAAAGAAAGCTACACCGGATCCAAATTGGCAGAATTGTACATGTCAAGGATCGTGTGTTACCATGGAGTGCCAAAGAAGATAGTGTCGGACCGAGGGACACAGTTCACCTCGAGGTTTTGGCAAAAGTTGCATGAAACCATGGGAACCCATCTGAATTTCAGCTCTGCCTATCATCCCCAAACTGACGGGCAGACGGAGAGAACCAATCAGATCCTTGAAGATATGTTAAGGGCAGGTGCACTCAAAAACAATAGGAGTTGGGACAAGAACTTACCGTATGCGGAATTTTCCTATAACAACAGCTATCAAGCTAGTATGAAGATGTCACCGTTTGAAGCTTTGTATGGAAGAAAGTGCAGAACTCCTCTATTCTGGAACCAAACAGGAGAAAGTAAAGTGTTTGGTCCAGAAGTGCTACAAGAAGCCGAAGCGAAGGTGAGGGAGATTCGCAACAACTTGAGGATAGCACAAACACGCCAGAAGAGTTCTGCCGATGTACGAAGAAGAGAGCTCGTTTTCAACGTGGGAGACTATGTTTATCTCAAGGTGTCCCCTATCAGAGGACTTCGTCGGTTCAAGGTGAAAGGGAAGTTGTCACCTCGATACATCGGACCCTTTCAAGTTTTGGAAAGAAAAGGTGAAGTGGCGTACCAACTAGAGTTACCGGTTCATCTATCGGACGTGCACGATGTATTTCATGTGTCACAACTCAAGAAATGTCTGAGGACGCCTGAGGAGGTGTTACCCATGAATGAAGTGGAAGTAGTTGAAGATTTGTCTTATGCCGAGCAACCATACAAGATTCTGGAGACAATGGAACGCCTCACCAGAAACAAGAGAATCCGGATGTGCAAGGTGCAGTGGAAGCATCACTCAGAAGAGGAAGCTACCTGGGAACGGGAAGATGAGCTCAAGGCACAATTTCCGGAATTGTTTTCTTAGAAACACCAATCTCGAGGACGAGATTTCTTTTAAGGGGGGTAGAGCTGTAACACCCAAAAATTTTGATTCAAAACACTAAACCATGTTCAGAGGGGAATTTAAAAATTTTTGGACGTGTTGCATGTTTTGCAAAAATTCAAATTCAAACTGGAATTCAAATTAAACTCAAATCAGAAAAGAAATGGAAAAAAGAAAAAGAGAAAACGGGAAAAAACCGGCCAGTGGGCCGAAACCCGCCAGCCGGCCCAGCTTCCCCGCGCCAGCCCGCCCCCGCGCGCCCGCGCTCTCTCACACAGACAGGTGGGACCCGCCTGTCATCCCTAACCCCGCGACCCCGGACTTTTCCCCGAGCGCGCGCGATCTTAACCGATCGGAAAACCCGTCCCGCAGCCCGAATTCCGGTGCCAGAGGACTACAACTCGATCACAACAGACCCACCGCCCTCCCCCGGCTATAAAAACCCCAGCTCCGATCAGTTTTTCCCACGCGATCGCCGATTTTTACTCCGGTGAGCACCGAGACTTCGCCGGTGAATTCTGGCCGATCTAAGCTCGGAAACTCTGATCTAACTCGCTGGTCTTGATCCACCGCCTCCGGGGAACTTTGCAGGTGCAGAAAACTCGGAGAGTTACTGTGTAAATGCAGCGCCGACGAGCTTCGCCGCGGTTTTGCCTCGGACCTCGCCGCCGATCACTTTCCAGGACCCCCGAGCTCGAGAAAACCCCCGAGGTGAGATCCCTGACCTCCCCTCTACCGATCTAGGCCATAAGATCCCAGTTCTAGGCAGAATTCTCGAGGATCCGAAACTTTCCGGCGAGATCGCCGCTTCCCGCCGCCGTGCGCCGCCGGCAGCGCCGCCCGCGCTCGATCAGAGTGACGTGGCCGCTTGTGCGCCGTTTATTTTAAATCGCACGGTAGACTTTAAATCCCCGCGTACCGGTTCGATGTTATAATCTCAGCCGTCGGTTTAAAATCGGACGGTCCACGTCAACCCCGCGTTATAAAGACTGGAATTCTTACGTGCTACCCCTGGGGTTCTCTGGAATTGAGAGCTAGCCCCGGAAACTTCAGATCTAGCCCCTGGAACTCCAGAAAATCATGTAAATTCATTTAAAAATCTGTTTTAACCCCTGGACTTAATAAAAAATTAGGAAAAACACCTCTGATAAGTGTAGCTAGACCCCTGGAAATTATGAAAATAATATTGTAGACCCTGTAATGGGGTGAGTTTAGTTTTTAGCCCTGTTTAGTATTTAATTTAGAAAATTGAATATGTAACTAGTGTTTAAAAATTAAAAAGGGGGACAAACATAATTGTCAAAATTTATTAAAAACTTTCTCAGTACTTAGAAAACTTTGGAGTGAGATAAAAATATATTTTTGGGCTGAAATAAATCTGTTTTATCTATTATTCACATTTATTAGTATAGGGACACATTTTTAAGTAAAGAATAGTTATAGAAAAATAGGGAAAATAATTATGAAATGGTCTACATCAGAAGCCAAGGTCAAAAGATGTTATTAAATCATTTAGGACCAGAACCTATACTGTTTAGATGATGTGTATTACTAATTTCATAATAAAATACACAATTATGCATAGGAATATAAATCTGAAAATATAGCAACTAGTAAATGATATATGGAGTTTCTAAAATCCAAAGAATTCAGTTTAGGGTTGGTAGAAATTCTGAAGGCACATATGGAGAAAAAAAATACTTTTCATACACACCTGGTAGTGAAAAGGTGTAGTAATTTAATATGAGGAATTTATTTAAAACTGAAACACAACACATATAATGGTAAATGAATTTCATAAATGTGGATGTGTGGTTTGTATGAAGTGTAAGTGTGAACTATGTCTTATGGATTGTTGTTTTTCTTTTGCTATGTGTGATGGTATGAAGTAGAACCTGTTCAAGAACAAGTTATTCATTTCCAAGACCAGGAATATCCATTTCAAGAGCAGCAAGAAGGAGGCAAGTGTCCTTGACCACTTTGATCCTATGCTAGGATGTGTAGATAGAATTATTTGCATTGTCAAATGAAATATGAAACCCATGCTAGGAAAGTTTCCCTAGAATTGCATTACCTTGTTTCCTTGTAGCTTGGGTTGGGATTTATTTTGTCATGTCATTTATTATTATGCATATGCTTAGCCATGCTTAGAATGGGATAAATGGGACATGAAATCATCAGTTTATACTACCATACTCTTGAATGAGACATTGTGAGTTATGTAGAGGTAGGGATCAAGGCAAGTTGGATGTTTTGGTTGTGTGCTGGGTGCACGAGACTTGGGTTTGTGTTTAGTACTTGCCTGGATCCTAAGGACCGGTTCATGGAGCATGTAACCCGGCTTTACAGTGCCAACCACATGCTGAGATGGGGCAGCTTGGCCAATTAATTAGGTGTATCCCCGGCGTAGTATGGGTGTGTTGGATGGTGCGGGGAGTAGGTGTCAGCTGGACTACCATATGAACCGCAAGGCTCAAGAGGGGGCCACTGCAGCGGGGTTGGAGCCTCTTGTATGCTGTTAGGGGTGAAACCTCAGTGGGCCCATGCTCGTCGGGAATCCCTTTGTAAAGGCTTCGTAGTGATCTCCTGGCTACACACCTGGGAAGTGTGAATGTGGATCGTAGCCACTGGCATAATGGAGGTTCTTTTAGTCCACCCGGCAACGGGGGATGAAATCACTACTTGTGGGTACAGTGGTACAAAATCTGCAGAGTCAAAACTATCTTGACAGCCGTGCTCACGGTTAAGAGCGGCCTGGACTTATTCATGATTAGAGGATTGATGGTTTTGGAAGTTAAGCGGGGAGCTTAACATTTGGAAATGATGATTATGGTTATTGGATTATGATGATGGGATGGGAGATTGGGACCATTTCACCTGTGTAGTAATGTAGGTGCTTAATAAGCTAAGGTGATAGGTATTAATTGCGTAGTGCTTTAACCATGAGTTCAACCTCTCCTTGTTCTAGCCATGCATGATATAATTTTCCCACACTTGCTGAGTACCATTGGTACTCAACCTTGCATATTTGTTGGTTTATATTGCTGCTCAGGTCAAGATAATGAGGTGGTGTATAATGACCAAGACTTTGGACCCGAGGAAGGTTTTTAGGTTCATGAAGACCCCCGGGCAACGCCTGTGATGGAGCCCTAAAGAATAATATTCCGCTGCTAGTTTGTTTACTTGTGATGAAGCATTAGTGTCCATTGAGACATTTGCGATGTAAGACTTATTTATATTCGACACCTGGCTTGTAATAAATGATGCTTCACTATTTGTCATCACATGTATGAGAAAATGATCCTGGCATACATGTGATATTCACTTGGTTGTTCTTCGGAAAAACCGGGTGTGACACTTGCTTATATAACCAGCTCTATGGCCAATCCAATTCAAACTAGGACTCCAACTCCTACTTGGATTCAAACTGTAACTTTCCAATACTGCTCAAGACTCTTCTATACGCAGATAGAAGCAATATTAAGACTTCCAAACACCTTAGGAACGTCCCAAACATTCCTAAAACAACTCAAATTCGTGACCCACACGAAATCCTATCATAACCAACTCAAAACTTTCCATATTTGAGTCAAACACGACTCAGCCTCAGCCTGAGTCCATAACCTAGTCGGTTGGACCTTTCCGACCAATTCTTTACGTCCACTTCTCTTCATCACGCCTTGGAACAATGTTGCCATGTCCATGCACTCCTTGCACACGTGCAAACACCTTCCAACGACGTACACGCGACCTTCATATGCACTGCCCTTGATCCAAACATGCTGCGCGACCTCCCGATCAACTCAACCACAGCTCCTCCCGATCTTGGTTGTTGGAACCTCATCTCCTCCCTGAGACTAGTCCAAGGATCCCGTCACCAGCCATGTCTTGAACTCAAGCAACACCTGCACATGAATAAACAACCAATTCTTCCGAGCACAAGTCCTCGACTTGACTCACGTTAGTTCGAAAACCACAACACCTTACATGAGCACGTCACATAAGCATGTTGCAAACCATATCAAATGATAACAGCCATAACCACCAAAACACACCAAAAACTTAGCAAATTAATACTAAGCAAACCTTCCCATAAAGCAAGTTTGAAACATTGTGAGTTAAAAGCAAAAAACAAGACGCTGCAATTCCACGAGTTGAACTTCACGGGAGCTCCCTAAAAACAAGCTCCGGACCTCACAGAAGCTCTCCGGACCTTGCAGGAGCTCTCCGGACCTTGCGTTGGACCTTGCCAACACTTGGCGGACCTAACAAATAACTTGTCGGACCTTGCCACAGAAGAATGTTTTGGCAATATTCAAAACTTTGAATGTTAATGCTAACTTTTATCCTAATTGCCAATGTATTCAGCACACATAGGTCTCACACTATGTGAAATATCAATTAATGAACTTGCTGAAATGAGAAGCTGCAAACTATGCGGACCAAACTATGAGAAGCTGCAAACTTATTTTAGATTTTTGGGTGTATCTCCCTGTACGCGCATATCCAGGAATGGGCAGTGGTTGACACTTATGTTGTGCTCGAAATGAAGGTTAGCTTATTTAGAGCAAATATTTCTTATTAAGAATTCATGAGTTGTCTTAATAGCTTAATACATCAAGGCTTATTTTATTTTTATTATCATGCCAAATTTACTCGTAATCTACAATTCTAACCGGAGGGAACTGATACGAACGGCAGTCAACCTGGCACAGCTAACATCAGTCAAACAAAGCTTAAAAATAAAATATCTGAATCCACCCAGTTAAATTGGGCTTCCTTTTACCAGCCACTTCTCGATTTTTATTCACAAAATGATGATTTTTGTTTAATTCTTATATACAGACAATTCTATCCCACAAGCTACAACTTTGGAAGATTCTTCGTTGCTCATGTAAGAGGGTAGAGACTCAAAGATCAGCTCGTTGTTGCAAGAGTTTACTATCCAAGCATTGTGAAATTTGAAGGGATGGAAAAACTTTCTGTGAAATGAAACAAAATATCCAAGAACATGAGCATATGCTTAGTGAAGCCATATCGGATACTAATCTTTCTAAGTTGTAAGCTTGTACTTTGTATTAGTGTTGCTCTCTTTGTATTCCACCTTTTATCATAGCATACCTTTGTAATCCAATCAATAACTTGAAATCTCGGACTTGCAAATAGAAGTATTGAAATTGATGCTTCTGTGAGCATGGCAGTAGTTTATTGTGCATTACACGACTTAGAAGTTTAAACCCACTGGCAGGTAAGCACAATCCATACCAGATCTGCACAGTACTTAATTAGAAAGGAAAACAAGGATAATATGATAACCTATTAGTTTTTGTTTCTTATTTCACATTATTTTGTGATGCATTATATCTTTGCACCGTTATGTACCTTAGTACTGGTAGTGTGTGGTTTGGTTGAATAAGTAGGTTAAAAGTGGGATATTTGGAAGAATAGGTTAGCAGTAAGCCACTAATGGTAGAGGTAGGTTGTGGGTCCGAAGACATTAGTGGACTGATTGTTGATGCCTCAAAGTGAAAGTAGAATTGGCTACAAGATTTCCTCTTCAGAACCTGCATTTGCCAAACAATAAGCTTGTTTTTTAAACAGCAATGTAATGTATTTTCGTGGGCCAGAATCTGGCGCACGAAATAGTGTCTAATTATCTATTTTCGTGGGCTAGATGCTGGCCCATGAAAATAACTGACCACTATTTTCGTGGGCCAGATTCTGGCCCATGAAAATAACTGGGCACTATTTTAGTGGGCCAGATTCTGGCCCATGAAAATACTGAGGCATTATTTTTGTGGGCCAGATTTTGGCCCACGGAAATACTTATTTTCGTGAGGCAGAGTAGGCCGACGAAAATATTATTATTTTCGTGGGCCGCCCACAAAAATAATGTTATTTTTGACAGATTAGATTCGTGGGCTTCTGGCCCAGGAAAATAACGTCTAAACCCATGAAAATAATTATTTTCATGGGCTTTTTGTATATTGTCATGTGTTACTGGCACATGAAAATATTACGAATTCCTGTAGTGTGGTGGCGGTGGTGCCGGAACGGGGTTGTTGTTGTTGGCCTGCAGCTAACCCAAAGTTTGGATAATGGTTTGCATAAGCTGATTCTGCATGGCCATCAACCGTTCCAGGTTGTTTTCACCAACTCCGGGATTAACAAGAACTTCATCGTGGTCATCCTCTTGGTTGTCACGGACGTTCCTTCCTTGGCGGCCAGCGTTTCCTCTCACCATCTATGAGAGAGAACGAAATAGATTAGAGGTTAGAAGATTAGATGGATCCCCCTAATTATATGCATCAAGGTGGATGGACTATATATATTAGCCCATATGAGGATGTGAACAAATGCTGAGGCATCTCTTTCTACTTGTGTATGGATATGGACAACGCTTGAGGCATCCCACAAATCACACTAAGCACACAAGCACAAGCAATCATCACAAAGGAGCACACAACTCCTATTCAAGGCTTATTCAATGGGAGTCCTATGTGGTTTAGGGTGATATCAATCTGTGACTTCACCCTATGTCAAGGTGGTTTGGGGTGATACCAAGCTGTGATCCAACTATGGCTTCTCCTAGGCTTGCCTCCTATGTCAAGTTGGTTCCAATGCCAATCTATGCATCCTAGGCTTGCATCCTATGGTCAGCGTAGCTCCTAATACCAATCTGTTACTAGGGTTGCGTCCTATAGTCAACGTGGTTCAGCTACCAATCTGTGATCATTCTAGATTTGTGACCTACAGTCAACCGTGGTAGCTTGATACCAATCTGTGGATTGTACCAATCTATGACTAGGCATGACAGCTCTAATATCAATCTGTGACCTATCTAGGTGTGTGATCTACGATCAACCCATGGCAGGTTGATACCAATTTGTGTTTTCTATCTAGGCGTGTAACCTACCGTCAACCTGTGGCTCTGATACCAATCTGTGATGCCCTCATTTCTGTGGAAAACCACGGAACCGAGAACTGATTTGTATGTGTGCCCAGGATGTTCATCACACATACACATATCATCCACAAACTGAATTCAAAATATATATTACCACGAATAACAGAGTTTTATTACAGTGTCTCATAAGTCTTGGTCTCATGCTAGCAGCGGAAGTCTAAATCTAGCAGCGGAAGTCTTCTAACTGGCACGGAAGCAATCTAAGCAGCAGCAGCAGCTCCATCTCTACTCCATCCCCACAGGAAATGTTGAGGACAGATTACACGCCTAATCCTCCATGTGGTCTTCATAGTATTCTTCTCCTATTGCTGATGATGAAGTAATAATGCTAGTTTGAGTACAATGATGTACTCAGCAAGTGTGGGAAAATATGATATGTAGCTCACAGCAAGGAAGGTATAAAAGGCTCATTGCAGAAAGCAAAGTTTATTTCTCAAAACACGATAAAAACAGCAACTCAGCTTTAAGTGAATGTAATCCCAACATGTATTAACATACCTCCATTATGATTCATCCGTTTCCATGTCTCAACCAGACATTAATCAACTTTGCTCATGAATACCATCTCGTATTCACTACCATCTCATGAATACCATCTCGTATTCGCTACCATCTCACAAATACCATCTCGTATTCGCTACCATTCAATTCTGTCTCATTCCGAGACCAAATCCCATTGCCATGACTCAACAGTTATGCCACCAATCTCATTACCCGGACTCAACAGTCCCAAAAACCAAACCAAAACCAAACCATAACCAAAAACCATAACCATTCAAAACCATCCCATCTAATCATGTGAGTTGTCCAGGCGCTCGTGACCATAAGCCCGGCTATCATGATAGTTTTATACTCTACAGAGTTTGTACCACTTTACCAACAAGTTTGTGATTTCGTCGACGATTACGGAACCTCCATTCTAACAGTACACAACCGTCGGTGTATGGCCAAGAGATCACAAAATAACCTTTACAAAGGGGCTACTAGATGTATGGACTCACTAAGGTTTCACCGGCAGGCTAGAATCTCCAGTTCTCCCACCCACGGGCCTCTCCCCCCTCGCGGGGATGAGCCCCGAGCCTGTCACGTAGCCAACTTAGCGGCGGACCTCTCCCCCTTTGTGGGGATGAGCTCCGAAGGCGCCACATGGCCAGCGGCCCGCCGGTATTGTCTTCGGCGCTCTCTGTGGACTGGAATTGGCTCTTTTGGGATATCTTTTTTATTCTTTCTCGGTTTCTACTTATTTTAAAATGTTTTCTACATATAAAATATGAATATATGCAGAACCCGAACATGAGGGTGTCACATGTGGCCTAGGAACGATATCTCCTTTAGCCAAAATTGACACTTGCTGAACTTGGCATACAATTGACGCTCTCGCAGTTTCTGCAATGTTATTCTCAAGTGTTCTTCCTTGCTTTTCGAATACACCATGATATCGTCGATGAAAACCACGACGAACTTGTCCAAGTACTAAATGAAGACCTTATTCATGAGGTACATAAACTATGCGTGACAAGTGTGACACGACCCCACGGTCTTGTCGAGCAAGGATCATGCTGAGGGGTGCTGCGTTGCACAGCACCGAGTAACACACATCAAAGGTACAAAGTGGAAGCAAAGTTTTATTACAGAAACAGGTTTATGAACATTTTTACATCAAAATATGTTCAGTCTACACTCACGGGCGTAGACTACGCATCAAGTTCATGTTCAGCCCGTGAACATGTCCTTGCTAGCACACACGCACACTAACACGGCGGCGTGCACGACTCCCACTCGACGATTTCCCCTCCTGGGGTTCCGTCTCCTCCTCGAGAGTCCTTTCCTCATAGAACCCTTAAAAGCTTCAAACACAAGCAGTGAGCACGAAGGCTCAGCAAGACTGACCCATCTCTCCTAAACATGAAACTTCTACATGAGGGGTGATGGGTACTGAGATAAAACAATTTGCAAGGGACTCGCCTAATTATTGGAACATTACTTTCAAGTTTTAGCAGCAGGTTGTGGAGAACCTTACGCTAAGACACATGAGAGAGCCGCAATCAAACAAGAAACGCATTTCTCTCATGTACTTTGCCCAAAGTTGAAAGGAACTTTAATTAGCTCTAAACTACAGCAAATCATTATAAATCAAAGTCCATCTTTCAATCAGCAACATTTTAACATGTAACTAGCCTGTTCTTTCTACGTCATGGTACAGTGAACAAGTGGTACTCACTGACCGCGAGGGACGGCGATTATAATCGATTTACACCTGCAGGGTTACCCGAATAACCGGTCACGTACGCCCGCACTCGATGTTGCCTACAACAACCATCATGGACGCCGTACGCAACCACTATTCACCCGTCAGCCAAATATTGAACCAGTCCCATTGTCCCGAGCAAGAGGTCTCTGCACGCGCATCTCAGTGCCGCCAGCCGATTTACACCTCGAGCTCTCAACCTACCCTCTGAACGACGGGCAATGCCTCAATACCCAGCTACCCGAGTTACATCAGATTCCCGGTTTCCATATAGCCGGTAGGTCTTCGGTACTGTTCTAGCTTGTTCAACAGGCCCGCACACGGCTCGGTCCTCAATCGACACAAGCGGAGCTATAGCACACAGGCCCCAAAGTCCTGCTGCCCTTACTCTCCGCTCGGTCTCATTTTTCTTGCCATGTGTATCATGTGCTATCTCTACCCGAGTCGAGTGCCTCTAGCCTATGCTCGCGAGTAGTTCCAACTACTCGACTTGTACCGAATCCTACACTATCTTGGCATTGCAGTAGCTAACGGGGTTTGCGAGCCTAATCCCAACCCATGGTTTTCTTGGCTATGCAATTGGGTTTTCAAACAAGACTTCAGTGCAAGAAATATTGATACTCAAGTAAGTGCTCAAAACAATAAAATTTTGTAAAAAGGTTAATGCAAACCGGAGCTTGCCTTGCTGCTCTTGGTCATAGGCTAGCTGCTCTTCTGGAGTAACGAAGTCTAGGACTTCGGGTTCCTCCTCGACCTTAGCGACTACATGAGATACAAGTATATGTATTAATTTAAATGCATTTGATTTGAATTAAACTTGTGAACCTTATAAATCCCACTAGACAGACTCACTGACCCTGAATTTTTTACTGTGGCTGGGTTACAACATAAACAGAGACTTGGTCATGTTTTAGTTGCAGCAAAGCTCATTTGAGCCCTCCACAATTAATTATGTACTTGAACTTAATTGGAGGCTTTAGGGTGTTCTAGGGATTTTCATGGAGCAAGCCATGACATTCTGAAAACTAGATTTTCAGAGGGTTCTAATGGAGTTGGTCTCACTTAATTTGAATGTTCCTAGCAAAAGATATGAGCTAAACAATTTCAGAGAACTTCTGAAAATGTTTCTGGACATTTTCTATTTTCTCTGGAACAGTTTCATTAATCACACCATTAGGTGGATCAAATGAGCTCAAATGTATCTGAAATTTTTATTGTAGTTCAGGGATATTTTGGTGAACATTCCAGCAAAATTTCAGAATTTTACTCTAAAGGATTCTCCAGTTAAAATTCCAAACAGTTTAAATTTTGAGGAATTAATTCTAGAGAAATAAGGATTTTCATGAAGTGAAACTTGATTTGTTGGAAAGTACTAAGAGATCTGAATCCAACAAAATTTGGTTCACTCGATTTGGAGCTTCCTAGCCAACGTTATGAGGATTTGAAGTTTGAATGGATTCTAAAAATCGGGGAAAAGTTCAAATCTGCCGGTTGGTCCACGGTACACCTGTCGGACACGGGAGTGATGGCACACCGGGGTATACGGTGTTTTTGCGCGCCAGCACACCGGATCCGAGGCGCAGCCCGATCCCGATTTAAAATATGAGCCGCTGACAGTCGGGTCCCACCCCCTTTGTCTACCTCTCGCCGCCCGCGCTCTGCCGCCGCGATACCTCGCCGGAGAGCTTGCCGGCAGCTTCTATGGATCTCCAAACTTCATGATTCTGGCCGCCCTTGCCTACTTTCACTCGGGGAGCATGATTCTGGGCTCAGCTCGTCATGAAAACGACCGGCACATAGTCGGCGACGAGCGGCGGCCTCGGAATGACTTCGGCCGACCTCCCTAGCACTTCAATCACTCGAGCAACCGGTCGGGGAGCATCATTGGAGCTCAGGAAAGGTCGACATGAGCTCCACGGAGCTCGGGAAGGGCTGTGTTGGGCTGTCACCATGCGACCTAGGCTGGAAATCAGGATTTCTACTAAAACTAGAAGAACAGCGGTTTCCCTCCACGGTTCTTCGTGGTTCCTGTTCCTATGGACTCATACGGGCACCTAGAAGTGATCCTCTCCATGAGAGGATGAGTGATGCAGTGTGTCTTACAAATTGCTCTGATCGGTGCCGGCCCCACTTTTGCACACCATCGCCAAAACATGAAATTCCGGCCTGAGCAGTGTTTGTCACGCCGACGGAGCTTGCGGGAATGAAAGAGGGACTGAAGGTGAACCTCTTTGCTGTTCACAGCTCGGTGAACGGTGGCCTGTGGCGGCCGGACATATCATTCCCGCGGTGGCGGCTCGACTGAATCAGCAGGGAAAAGATCGTCGCGATGGAGCTCGGGGACGACTGCTCCGGGCTTGGAACTGGCGCGAGGGTGTCCAGGAAGACTTGGCGCACCGGGTGCTGGTCTCAGATCGCCGGGAGGATCACTGGATCGGCCGGGCGATGAAGAACCGAAAGTTCACTCGGGCGGCGAGGAGTTTCAGTCTGTTGGGCGAGAACGCGTCGGGGTAGGGATGGGGAGCACCGGCGACCACTCGGACGCCTAGATAAGGGCCCCAGGAGTCGGTTCAGTGGCCGTGGCAGCAAGCAGGTGGTGGCGCGGCGGCCTCCCCTCGGTGGCGCTCTCGGGAGAAGCTCGGGGAGCAGAGCACTGAAAGTCCACTCGGTTAAATTTCCTCAGTGGCTGACATGTGGGTCCCAGTTTTCTTTTAACCTCTGAAATTAACTCCAAATCACTGTTGTAAACAGTAATCCCTAAAATGCCCATTGTGATTTGAATTATTAACCTCTGAGCCATTTGAATTGGTTAGAATTCAAATTGCGTTTGGTTTGACTAAATTTTAGCACATGTGCAGTTTTAAATTCAAATAAAGTTTGAATTTGCTACACATAGCTCATGTCAAGATCAACTACAAATGAAGTGAAAATTGACGTGTGAGCTCACAAAAATGTGCTGACTAAGAATATGCCTCCCACTTTTGAATTCATGGGATAAAAACAGTTTGAATTTGAATGTGGGTTCAAACTACCCTCTTATTATCTATACCCAAAAGTACCTCAAAAAGTTTGAAATTTGGGTGAAACTTGGCATGGACATTCCTTGCAATGTGGAGTTTTCAACATGTCCAGCCCCTAGATGATGTATGTGGGAAATACCACTTTTACAATTTGTGAGTTTATTCTCTAATGAGCATGTTGATAATGGTTACTTGCTCCTCAAATGTGTTCATCAACTTTCTTCAAATGAGGTGTGTGGTGTGGTGATGAACACTTTAAACATGTGTCAAAAACTGAGGCCTTACATTCCTCCCCCCTTAAAAGAATCTCGTCCCGAGATTATAAGGTGAAAATGAGAGAGAGGACGGTGAAAAATTACCGGACATGCGACGTGAAAAAGTCGGGGTAGTTAGCGCAAAGAAATCCTTCGCTCTCCCATGTCGCTTCATCCATGGAGTGATTACTCCATAGAACTTTGTAGAACCACAACGTACGGTTGCGTGTGGTTCGGGCCTTTTCGTCAATGATCTGAACTGGTTCCTCCCGATAGGTGAGATCCGGTTTCAGTTCTTCAATGCCCTCCAGCTGAACGGTAGTAGATAGCTTGAGACACTTCCTCAGCTGGGAAATGTGAAAGACGTCGTGCACACCGGAAAGTGCTTCCGGTAATTTGAGCCGGTATACTACTGATCCACATCTTTCGGTAATCTGGAATGGACCAATGAATCGGGGTGCCAACTTTCCTCTCACCCCAAATCTGTTTACGCCCTTCATTGGAGACACACGTAGGTATACGTGATCCCCGACTTCAAACTCCAATAGGCGTCTTCTCCGGTCCGCATATTGTTTCTGCCGGGATTGGGCGGCCTTTAGGTTCGCTTGAATCAGCCGAACCTTTTCCTCCGCGTTGTTGACAAGGTCAATCCCGAAGGTAACCCTTTCGCCAGCAGACTCACACCAATTCAGTGGTGTGCGGCATTTCCTCCCGTATAGCGCCTCATAAGGTGCCATGTTGATGCTGGCTTGGTACCCATTATTGTATGAGAACTCGGCTAACGGCAAGTGATCATCCCAATTCTTGCCGTGGTTGATAGCGCAAGCTCGTAGCATGTCTTCTAGGATCTGATTTACCCGCTCGGTTTGCCCATCCATTTGCGGGTGGTATGCTGAACTATGGATCAGCTTCGTCCCCAAGGCAGCGTGTAGCTGCTCCCAAAACGGGACACAAATAAAGTGCCCCGATCCGATATGATGGTACGGCGTACGCCGTACGAGCAGAGGATCCGTGAGATGTACAGCTCAGCATACTTCTTGGCGTTGTAGTTTGTGTTGACCGGAATGAAATGGGCAATTTTGGTGAGCCGGTGGACGATCACCCACACAGAATCATGTTTCGGAAAGGTGGTGGGTAAACCGACGATGAAGTCCATGCTCACATATTCCCATTTCCAGGCAGGAACGCCCTGTGGTTGTAGCAGTCCCGGTTTCCACATATGATCTGCCTTCACCCTTCGACATGTATCACACTCGGACACGTACTTTGCGATCTCCCACTTCATCCGTGTCCGCCAAAACTTGCTTCTGAGTTCTTGATACATTTTGTTGCTGCCAGGGTGAATAGAAAACTTTGACAAGTGAGCCTCATCAAAGATTTTCTTCCGTAACTCCGGGTTATGGGGTACAACGATCCGGTCCTTGAACCATAGGATGCCGTCTCCGTCCTTCCGGAAACATTTCAGCTCCCCACTGTCTACACGTCTCCGCAAATGTGACATGCCCTTGTCATGTTTCTGAGCTGCCGCTATCTCTTCACGGATGGTGGGGATCAAAGCTAAGTTGTAGAGAGCTCCATGTGGAATCACATGCAGTGGTGGTTCGCTCTCTTCCAACGGTGTGATGGTCAGGCTGTTGACGTGTGACTTGCGGCTCAGCGCATCTGCCACCATGTTTGCCTTGCCGGGGTGATAATGGATCTCTATTTCATAATCCTTTATCAATTCTAACCATCTTCGGTGCCTCATGTTCAGCTCCTTCTGAGTGAGTATGTACTTGAGGCTCTTGTGGTCGGTATATAAATGTACGAGGTTACCGAGTAGGTAGTGCCTCCACATTTTCAGTGCAAGTACCATGGCAGCGAGCTCCAAGTCCTGAGTTGGATAATTCTGCTCATGGTTTCTAAGCTGCCGTGATCCATACGCGACCACTCTTCAGTCTTGCATCAGCACACATCCGAGCCCAATGCCGGATGCTTCGCAGTACACATCGAACGGTTTTGTTGTGTCTGGCTGCGCCAAAACCGGTGCTGATGTCAGGTGCTTGACTAAAGCCTTGAATGCCGCTTCACATGCTGGACTCCAAACATATTTGGTAGCCTTCTTCAGCAGCTCCGTCATAGGCTTGGCAATCTTCGAGAAGTTCGGAATGAACCTCCGATAATATCCCGCGGGTCCGAGGAAACTCCATACCTCGTGAACAGTTCTCGGGGATTTCCAATTCAGCACTTGAGTGATCTTACTCGGGTCTACAGCGATGCCCTCCGCAAAGATGATATGCCCGATAAAAGGCACTTGCGATATCCAGAATTCGCACTTGCTGAATTTCGCGTATAGCTTGTGATCCCGCAGCCGTTGCAAGACTATACGCAGATGCTTCTTGTGTTCTTCCTCCGACTTGGAATATTCCAGTATGTCATTGATGAAGACCACGACAAACTTGTCCAGCTCCGGCATGAATACCGAGTTCATCAAGTACATGAAGTGAGCTGAAGCATTGGTGAGGCCGAAGGACATGACCAGGTACTCATAAAGTCCGTACCTCATCGAGAAAGCCGTCTTAGGAAAATCCTCAGCCCTTATCTTAATCTGATGGTACCCGGATCTTAAGTCCATCTTGGAAAAGATCTTTGCTTCGACCAACTGATCAAACAACATGTCGATCCGTGGCAATGGATACTTATTCTTGATGGTTACGGCATTTAGTGGACGATAGTCCACGCAAAGCCGCAACGTCTCGTCTTTCTTCTTCACGAATAATGCCGAACAGCCCCATGGCGGAGCTCGGCCTAATAAAACCCTTCTCCAGCAGGTCCATTAGCTGGGTCTTCAGTTCAGCCAACTCCTTGGGCGCCATCTTGTACGGCCTTCGGGATATTGGCATGGTTCCCGGTGCAAGTTCAATCTTGAACTCCACCTCTCTATCGGGCGGAATCCCCGGTAATGTGGGGACCACCCCGTGGTTCACCCACTCCAGGATCGCATAGGGTGGTGCCGTACGATGCGGCACCCAACAGCACACAAGAAAAGAATAATGAACAACATACAAACTTTTATTTAATATAAAACAGCGGAAGTCTTTTTACAAAACCTATTCATACACCGGAAGTAATATACATATACGTCCTCTCATCCTAGCTATGCAAAAGTGCAGCCGTCCCGCCCGGGGACGCTACACACTAGCAGCATGAAACCGGAGATCACGGCGGCGTGCAGGGCTCCATCTCAGCCGTGTACCCTGACGGGGGCATCACCTCGTCCTCGGAACCTTCCTCATAACTCTCACATGCACACAGCTCAAATATTGCAACCGTGAGCACGAAGGCTCAGCAAGTCTTAACCGTCAAACCTAGGCATGGAACTCTACGTGCAAGTATGTGTAAGGTAGGAAAGTACTTTGCAATAAAGACACGCCTATAAGTTGATCCTTACTTTCCGTTTTATAGCAGCAGATTTATGTGCCTTAGGCAGCCCTCACATCAGAAGTCCACAATCAAACAAGAAACGCTTTCATCTGATGTGGTGATGCCCAAAACAGAAAGTAAACTTAATTAGCTCTACATCTACAGCAGACATGGTTTCCAAAACATTACTATATCATCACAGCATATTATCATTCAACTGGCTTACTTCACTTCTTACTACGTCACGAAACAGTGAACAAGCGGTACTCAAATAACCGCGAGGGACGGTGATTGCAATCAGGAGACACCCAGACAACACATTGCATACACCCACTTTCAGGAGCGTGATTCCACAACCCTTCCTACTCTGTTGTATGCAACCACCTTTCAAAGGCAACCCAAACACCGAACCGGTCCATCCGTAACAGGTAGGAGGTCCCCGCGTGGAGCGTGACTGTGCCCACCGGCAGATTTACACCTTGCTACCCTCAACCCACTCCTTTTTACGGTTGGGTAAGCCTCGGCACCCAGGTTAACCATTTACATCAGTTTCCTGCTTATGTCAGTATGCCATCCGGTACTGTTCAATACTTGTTCATCAGGCCCGCACAAGACTCGGTCCTCAATCGACACCAACATGGCTTCGCACGTGAGACCTCCGCTCACTGCTTCCTATCCCCCCTGCTGGGTCTCATTTTCACCACTCTTAATCCATTTTCTATTCTGACCAAACCGTGTGATAAACCTTACCTCGCGAGTAGATTCCTACTACTCGACTTCTACCGAGGTCCTAAGCATATTAGCGGGGCCTTGTCTACTCGTCGGCTCTGTAAGCTACCCAACCCTTCATAGGATTTAAAAGGTTATGCAAGTGGGGTTTCAAACACCTTAACTCTAATGTAAACATTCACCCTAGACATAGGTGATACAAATAAAGAATTTTATAAAGGTACTTAAGTGCAAAGCGGGGCTTGCCTGGTTGCGAGTCAGAGAAGAAGTTAGCTTCTGGTGGGAGGACGTCCAAGGGCTCCAGTGCGTCCTCAATTTCGGTCACTATTATGGAATGTAATAAAATACATGTGTAAGTATTAAGGATTTATAAAAATTGAACTTCTATTCATAGCTACTGCTATTTAGGATCCTTAATTGGCTTTGGGAATTTTACAGTGAATACTAGACCATCTAAGGATGATTTGAGCCAAATTTGGAGACATGTCATTGTACAATGTAGTCTTTAAAATTCCTACAATACAATGCTTCTCTGAATTTTTGAGCCCAATTCAGGAGCTTTGACATAGCTAATGTCGAAGATCTGATTAGGGTAAGTCTCCATGGTTCTAACAAAATTTGTTTCACCAATTTTGGAGCTACCATCAGAGAGATATGAATTTTTGAAGTTGGGCCAGAGTTCTGAAAAAGCTTCTGTTTAAATTTGAATTTCGAAATAAAGGCTGAAATTGGGAAGGAGTTTTAGCCTAGAAAATGATCTCCAATGAAGCCCAAATTTTTACTGGAGATCAGTAACCATGGAAAGGATTTGCTGCCAAAATTTGGGAATATCTCATAAAGAATTGCTCCTGTAATAAATCCCCAAAGGATTTAATAAAAACAATTCTACAGAAATTCCTGGGCATTTTCATAGACTAAAATTGGTTTCTCTGTGAAGTACACCTCATGAGGAATCCAACAAAATTGGTCTCACTCTTTTTGGAGTTTTCTACACAAAGTTATGGGCTTGTAAAGATCAGCTAATTCCTGGAATTATTTCTCTAATAGAAACTTCAAATAATTGGGCTGGGCCCACTGTTTTAAATCGGACCAGTGAGATTTCGGCAACACCGGGCGCTACGGGGTTATTCCCGTGCAGCCGCACCGGATCCTGCGTCACACGCCGATCCCCGCGTGAACACGGAGGCTGACCGGTGGGACCCGGCCCTCCTTCGTCTTCCTCGCGCTGCTTGCGCCTCCCGCGGCGGCGCACGCCGGCGAGGCTCGCCTGGACGGGGTTCCCGTGGTCTAAACTTTGTCAAACTCGCCGCTCCCCCATATTTAACCGCGCTGAGCACTTTGGGTGGATCGCCGGCGGCCGTAGTTCACCGGAAACCACCGCGCACCGGCGACAGCAATGTTTTGCGCTCCGGTGCAATCGGGAGCCCTAATACCTCCACTAAATGATTCGTTCTCGGGCTCTAGAGCACCAGAGGAGGGAGCAGAAGCTCGACATGGGGTCTAAAATGATCGAGGATCGCCGGAACCCTATCGGCACCGTGCGCCCGAGGCGGTCCGGCGGTGCGCCATGATCAAGACGTGGAAATTCTCCCTCTACACCCCATGTCTAGGTCTAAAATCGAGGGAGGAAGTGCGCCAAGTAGTTAGGAAGCTTCGTGTACAGTTTTAATAAATGAGAACACGAATTAACGACGAATTTGGCAATTTCCTACCTCGGAGTCAGTTTGTACCGTCCGGGAGAAAAACCCGGAATTCTTCTGCTCTGATCAACGTCCAGGGCTGAGCTTTGGGCTCGAGCAGCTGGGGTCGAGGACACACCGAGGGGCTGGCTTGTTTTGCCGTGATCTTGCTCGGTGTGAGCTGTCCACGGTGACCTCCCTCGGTTCTTCCTTGTTCACCTGAGGATCAAGGCTATCTTGCCAATTTCTGGAGCAATCACGCTCGGGACAGGACAGGCGAGGTGCTGGATGGCTAAAGCACTGGTGGGTGCAGCTTTCCGCTGTGGGGCGCTCGAGCAACCGAGCTCAGTAGCTGCGGCGTGATCGGGAGGAATGGCGGCGGTGTTCTGGGCGAAAGAAACGATGGAGGCGCGGGTTATAGCAGGGTAAGAAGTGAAACAGCTCCTGCGCACCCCGTGCCATGATCCAAGCGAGCCACCGAGGCAGCAGGAGGTGGTGCAGGCTCTCCCTCGGGCGCGGGTTCAACCGGGAGCTGGCGCGCTCCCGCTGTTCGACCGAATGAAGCAAAGGCGGTTGCTCTGCTGTAAAACTGACCACTGGGCCCCACTTCCGCCATTTGTTTATTCAAACTTTCGCTGATCTTTTCCATCCAGCAACTCAAAATTTAAGGCTAGACTTTCACCCCAAGTTAAGTTTGAATTTGCTGAATTCAAAGGGTTTGAATTCAGGTGTGAAATTTGGATGTGGTTTGATCATTTGAATTTGAAAAAGAGTTTGAATTATCCACTTTGTATTGCCTCAAAATTATAGCAAACCAGCTCCAAAGTTTCCAATTTTTGGCATGGCTGATCATTCAAAGGTGGAGGACTCAGTTGTGAAACCAAATATTGAAATTGAGGGGATTGGGATTTGAAACTGAATTTGAAATTCAGATTAGAGGGCTTTTCTTTTTAATCCCAAAGAAATACGAAAACTCCTCCAAATGAGCTGAATTTTGGAAGGTTGAATATTTGGAATATGAAGATCCAAGCTGTGCATTTAGATCTCCATGTTTGGAAGTTTTGGGAAGTCTGAACCCTCACTTTGAACTTACACCATTATAATTCAAAGTTTTCATTCCCCTCATTTTATCAACCCAACGGATACCACCTACTGCCTCATGACCGTTGAGGCACGCCAATGGCGAGCGCTGCGTATGGCCCTTTGAACATTGAACATTCAAGAGTTGCATACTATCGTGTTGCTTACCACACGATGGGGTATTCTCACTTTTGCCTAAGGCACGCTGGAGAACAGCGTTTTCATATGCTCTCAGAACCATTAACAGGTTCAGAGACTCATATTCACTACCGTGCCAAGCCACGGTATATCCTTCCATACTATTACTCGTATGGAAAGTCCGCAATTGATCCGCCTACGGTGGCATACCTTACCTCTTACCTGACGTCGAAGCGTCGTTACAGAATGTATAACACATAAGTTAGCTTTTCCACCTTCATAACTAGTACTATCATAGACCTTATGTGGGCTTAATGACTAATTCTCACTCGACTACTCCTAAGTTTTCAAAAATAGGGTATTTTCGAGCATGCTATTCCCAATGCGGCTCTGATACCACGTCTGTGGGACCACCCCGTGGTTCACCCACTCCAGGATCGCATAGGGTGGTGCCGTACGATGCAGCACCCAACAACACACAAGAAAAGAATAAAGAACAACATACAAACTTTTATTTAATATAAAACAGCGGAAGTATTTTTACAAAACCTATTCATACAGCGGAAGTAATATACATATACGGCCTCTCATCCTAGCTATGCAAAAGTGCAGCCGTCCAGCCCGGGGACGCTACACACTAGCAGCATGAAACCGGAGATCACGGCGGCGTGCAGGGCTTCACTCGGCCGTGTACCATGACGGGGGCATCGCCTCGTCCTCGAAACCTTCCTCATAACTCTCACCTGCACACAGCTCAAACATTGCAACCGTGAGCACGAAGGCTCAGCAAGTCTTAACCGTCAAACCTAGGCATGGAACTCTACGTGCAAGCATGTGCAAGGTAGGAAAGGACTTTGCAATAAAGACACGCCTATAAGTTGATCCTTACTTTCCGTTTTATATCAGCAGATCTATGTGCCTTAGGCAGCCCTCACATCGGAAGTCCACAATCAAACAAGAAACGCTTTCCTCTGATATGGCGATGCCCAAAACAGAAAGTAAACTTAATTAGCTCTACATCTACAGCAGACATGGTTTCCAAAACATTACTATATCATCACAGCATATTATCATTCAACTGGCTTACTTCACTTCTTACTACGTCACAAAACAGTGAACAAGCGGTACTCAAATAACCGCGAGGGACGGTGATTGCACTCAGCAGACACCCGGACAACACGTTGCATACACCCACATTCAGAAGCGTGATTCCACACCTCTTCCTACTCTGTTGTATGCAACAACCTTTCAAAGGCAACCCAAACACCGAACCGGTCCATCCGTAACGGGTAGGAGGTCCCCGCGTGGAGCGTGACTGTGCCCACCGGCAGATTTACACCTTGCTACCCTTAACCCACTCCTGTTTACGGTTGGGTAAGCCTCGGCACCCAGGTTAACCATTTACATCAGTTTCCTGCTTATGTCAGTATGCCATCCGGTACTGTTCGATACTTGTTCATCAGGCCCGCACACGACTCGGTCCTCAATCGACACCAACAGGGCTACGCACGTGAGACCTCCGCTCACTGCTTCCTATCCCCCCTGCTGGGTCCCATTTTCACCACTCTTAAGCCATTTTCTATTCTGACCAAACCGTGTGATAAACCATACCTCGCGAGTAGATTACAACTACTCGACTTCTACCGAGGTCCTAAGCATATTAGCGGGGCCTTGTCTACTCGTCGGCTATGTAAGCTAACAAACCCTTCATAGGATTTAAAAGGTTATGCAAGTGGGGTTTCAAACACCTTAACTCTAATGCAAACATTCACCCTAGACATAGGTGATACAAATAAGGAATTTTATAAAAGGTACTTAAGTGCAAACCGGGGCTTGCCTGGTTGCGAGTCAGAGAAGAAGTTAGCTTCTGGTGGGAGGACGTCCAAGGGCTCCGGTGCGTCCTCAACTTCGGTCACTATTATGAAATGTAATAAAATACATGTGTAAGTATTAAGGATTTATAAAAATTGAACTTCTATTCATAGGTACTGCTATTTAGGATCCTTAATTGGCTTTGGGAATTTTACAGTGAATACTAGACCCTCTAAGGATGATTTGAGCCAAATTTGGAGACATGTTATTGTACAATGTAGTCTTTTAAATTCCTACAAGTACAATGCTTCTCTGAATTTTTGAGCCCAATTCAGGAGCTTTGACATAGCTAATAAAGGAAGATCTGATTAGGGTAAGTCTCCATGGTTCTAACAAAATTTGTTTCACCAATTTTGGAGCTACCATCAGAGAGATATGAATTTTTGAAGTTGGGCCAGAGTTCTTAAAAAGCTTCTGTTTAAATTTGAATTTCCAAATAAAGGCTGAACTTGGGAAGACAGTTTAGCCTAGCAAATGATATCCAATGAAGCACAAATGTTTACTGGAGATCAGTAACCATGGAAAGGATTTGCTGCCCAAATTTGGGGATATTTCATAAAGAATTGCTCCTGTAATAAATCCCCAAAGGATTTACTAAAAACAATTCTACAGCAATTCCTGGGCATTTTCATAGCCTAAAATTGGTTTCTCTGTGAAGTACTCCTCATGAGGAATCCAACAAAATTGGTCTCACTCTTTTTGGAGTTTTCTACACAAAGTTATGGGCTTGGAAAGATCAGCTAATTCCTGGAATTATTTATCTAATAGAAACTTCAAATAATTGGGCTGGGCCCACTGTTTTAAATCGGACCAGTGAGATTTCCGCAACACCGGGTGCTACGGGGTTATTCCCGCGCAGCTGCACCGGATCCGGCGTCACACGCCGATCTCCGCGTGAACACGGAGGCTGACCGGTGGGACCCGGCCCTTCCTTCGTCTTCCTCGCGCTGCCCGCGCCTCCCGCGGCGACGCACGCCGGCGAGGCTCGCCGGGACGGGGTTCCCGTGGTCTAAACTTCGTCAAATTCGCCGCTACCCCATATTTAACCGCGCTGAGCACTTTGGGTGGGTCGCCGGCGGCCGTAGTTCACCGGAAACCACCGCGCACCGGCGACAGCAATGTTTTGCGCTCCGGTGCAATCGGGAGCCCTAATACCTCCACTAAATGATCGGTTCTCGGGCTCTAGGGCACCAGAGGAGGGAGCAGAAGCTCGACATGGGGTCTAAACTGATCGAGGATCGCCGGAACCCTATCGGCACCGTGCGCCCGAGGCGGTCCGGCGGTGCGCCATGATCAAGACGTGGAAATTCTCCCTCTACACCCCATGTCTAGGTCTAAAATCGAGGGAGGAAGTGCGCCAAGTAGTTAGGAAGCTTCGTGTACAGTTTTAATAAATGAGAACACGAATTAACGACGAATTTGGCAATTTCCTACCTCGGGGTCAGTTTGTACCGTCCGGGAGAAAAACCCGGAATTCTTCTGCTCTGATCAACGTCCAGGGCTGAGCTTTGGGCTCGAGCAGCTGGGGTCGAGGACGCACCGAGGGGCTGACTTGTTTTTCCGTGATCTTGCTCGGTGTGAGCTGTCCACGGTGACCTCCCTCGGTTCTTCCTTGTTCACCTGAGGATCAAGGCTATCTTGCCAATTTCTGGAGCAATCACGCTCGGGACAGGACAGGCGAGGTGCTGGATGGCTAAAGCACTGGTGGGTGCAGCTTTCCGCTGTGGGGCGCTCGAGCAACCGAGATCAGTAGCTGCGGCGTGATCGGGAGGAATGGCGGCGGTGTTCTGGGCGAAAGAAACGACGGAGGCGCGGGTTATAGCAGGGGAAGAAGTGAAACAGCTCCTGCGCACCCCGTGCCGTGATCCAAGCGAGCCACCGAGGCAGCAGGAGGTGGTGCGGGCTCTCCCTCAGGCGCGGGTTCAACCGGGAGCTGGCGCGCTCCCACTGTTCGACCGAATGAAGCAAAGGCGGTTGCTCTGCTGTAAAACTGACCACTGGGCCCCACTTCCCCCATTTGTTTATTCAAACTTTCTCTGATCTTTTCCATCCAGCAACTCAAAATTTAAGGCTAGACTTTCACCGCAAGTTAAGTTTGAATCTGCTGAATTCAAAGGGTTTGAGTTCAGGTGTGAAATTTGGATGTGGTTTGATCATTTGAATTTGAAAAATAGTTTGAATTCTCCACTTTGTATTGCCTCAAAAATATAGCAAACCAGCTGCAAAGTTTCCAATTTTTGGCAAGGCTACTCATTCAAAGGTGGAGGACTCAGTTGTGAAACCAAATTTTGAAATTGAGGGGATTGGGATTTGAAACTGAATTTGAAATTCAGATTAGAGGGCTTTTCTTTTTAATCCCAAACAAATACGAAAACTCCTCCAAATGAGCTGAATTTTGGAAGGTTGAATATTTGGAATATGAAGATCCAAGCTGTGCATTTAGATCTCCATGTTTGGAAGTTTTGGGAAGTCTAACCCTCACTTTGAACTTACACCATTATAATTCAAAGTTTTAATTCCCCTCATTTTTCATAAGTGTACATGAGCTGAATTTTCTTGCTACCACTTTTTGGGGATTTTACAGGTAAATCATCCGGGAATACATCAGGGAACTCTACCACTGGAATATCTTCCAATCTGATAGTTGTGGATTGATAGACACTTGGAAGTTTTATTTCTGGACTGTCCAGAAATAAGGAGTGAGATCCGTGCACTTCGGAGTTCAAGTGCACGATTCGAAGGACGGTGTCTAAAACAGCGCCGTGGCGGGTTAACCACGACATCCCTAGGATGACATCGACCTTCTGTCCCTCTAAGATTATGAGAGACGTAGGGTACACTCTACCAGCTAAGCATAATGGTACTTTGGAAACCATTACACTTGCTGAAATCTTCCCACACAAGATGAGCTCGTCCCTCCACCGGACCGAGCGCGTATGGAGTGCCCTCCATCGCTCTCACGTGTAGCTGGCAGAAACGTGACATGGTGTCACGGGCTGCCACTTGCCACATTCCCTCAGGTTGTCTACCTCTCACCGTGATGGTGAACGGCGCCCACCCGGATGACGTAGGTCCTGCAGGAACCTCGACATGGATTGTCCACGTCTTGTTCCCCTCATCGCCTTTTTCCTTGGCGAAGTACTGCGGCATCTGGTTGTACCCGAAATATTGAAGCATCTGCCTTAATGCTTCCGGATAGCCGCTGTGGTGAGAACAGTGAGATTCCACCCACCCGTTCTCGAACTGTTTATCCGCTATCATCTGTACAAAAATATTTGAGAGATGTCAAATATTTATTTGAACAGTAAACCATTGAGTTATAACACCAAACATGTTATTAAACACATAAAATTTGGAAACATAGTTCAAATTTAAACAAATTTGACTGCTGATCTGCTGTCCAACATGACAGCCCTGACCAGTTTCCATTTCAACCTGATTTAGGCCATGCTAAACGCAAAACCAATTCTGGAGATCAACATAAAAGTTAAAGCTAACTTGAATAACTTTCCAGAAAGTATTTGCTTGGTCTAAGATATGTCCTGGTTCGAGAGTTATGAGATGTCAAAGTTAACAGAATTTCTGGAGAAAATTGGACAGCACCTCCCTGCTCTAGGTACTGATTTGATCCAAGAATTCCAGTTAATTCTGCTCCCAATCTGACAAAACTTTCTGTTACAAAGTTCTAACGCATCTCATAAGCTGTCCAGAAATACCTCATTTTCTATTTTTGGATTTTTATGCAGGAAGTTATGCTCAATTTACAGAGAGTTTACAGAGAGTCTTTGCTCTGCCCTGTTTTCTGGACAGTTTCAGCTCTACTGAATTTTTCGATTGGTTAAGGGGTGAAACACCTCTGGACCTCAACAGAAGAGATGTAAAGCTCTTCCAAATATTTACAGAAATGTATCATATGACCCCAACCTCGAAATAACTCAATCTCTAACCTCTGATTAACTTCAGCCTTAATTCAGCTGAAAACAGAGTGCTCTGTCCTTAGCAACCTATAAGTGGAAAACTTGTTAACTTTGAATATCCTGATTAAGGGAAGAGGTTACAGCAAAGTTTTAATGCTCCAGATTAAAACTTTCAAGTTTTACAATGAAGTTGTTCATTTAATGGAGTGTGACGTCGATGCGTCACCAGAGCATGTCGCTACGTCCTAACAAAGAAAAACCTATACCGGACTTAGCCGGCTTCGTTAGTTCAGTGGCACTAAGCGTCTCTCGCACACGGATGCTACACGTCTACCGTTTCGTGGTTAGACTACCTGCAAATAACTCAAGCAATCGTCAGACTCGTCTGCACACCGAGTCCGGTATCCATACAGTTCGTACACCCGGCCGTCATCACTCGCCCGGATGTTCTCAAGCCAAACACGCCTTGAGCTACGTGTTCACGTTACTGACCACGTGATGGGGTCTCCCAAATTGCACCACGCACGCCAGGGACAGATGTTGCTCGAATACCCCAAACGACATGAGGAGTCGTAGAGGATATCAAAGCGGATCGGGTTACCTGCCACCCATGGGGCTTCTCCCTTCAGCTTGTGCGCACTGGTGGACAGCGCTTACGTGCACCCCCCAAGACATAAACGTCCCGAGATACACGATTTTCCCGACATAATCAAATAGGTTAGTATGCCACTTTCTATACATCAAGCGAGCTCTGATAACAACGCTGACACGACCCCACGGTCTTGTCGAGCCAGGATCACGCTGAGGGGTGTTGCGTTGCACAGCACCGAGTAACACACATCAAAGGAACAAAGCGGAAGCAAAGTTTTATTACAGAAACAGGTTTATGAACATTTTTACATCAAAATATGTTCAGTCTACACTCACGTGCGTAGACTACGCATCAAGTTCATGTTCAGCCCGTGAACATGTCCTTGCTAGCACACACGCTTAGTAACACGGTGGCCTGCATGACTCCCACTCGATGGGGTTCCCCTCCTGGGGTTCTGTCTCCTCCTCGGGAGTCCCTTCCTCATAGAACCCTGCAAAAGCATCAAACACAAGCAGTGAGCACGAAGACTCAGCAAGACTGACCCGTCTCTCCTAAACATGAAACTTCTACATGAGGGTTGATGGGTACATGAGATAAAACAATTTGCAAGGGACTCGCCTAATAATTGGAACCTTACTTTCAAGTTTTAGCAGCAGGTTGTGGAGAACCTTATGCTAAGGCACATGAGAGAGCCGCAATCAAACAAGAAACGTATTTCTCTCATGTACTTTGCCCAAAGTTGAAAGGAACTTTAATTAGCTCTAAACTACAGCAAATCATTAACAATCAAAGTCCATCTTTCAATCAGCAACATTTTAACATGTAACTAGTCTGTTCTTTCTACGTCACGGTACAGTGAACAAGTGGTACTCACTGACCGCGAGGGACGGTGATTATAAACGATTTACACCTGCAGGGTTACCCGAATAACCCATCACGTACGCCCGTACTTGATGTTGCCTACAGAAACCATCACGGACGCCGTACGCAACCACCTTTCACCCGTCAGCCAAATATTGAACCGGTCCCATCGTCCCGAGCAAGAGGTCTCTGCACGCGCATCTCAGTGCCGCCAGCCGATTTACACCTGGAGCTCTCAACCTACCCTTTGAACGACGGGCAATGCCTCAATACCTAGCTACCCGAGTTACATCAGTTTCCCGGGTTCCCATATAGCCGGTAGGTCCTCGGTACTGTTCTAGCTTGTTCAACAGGCCCGCACACGGCTCAGTTCTCAATCGACACAAGCGGAGCTATAGCACACAGGCCCCAAAGTCCTGCTGCCCTTACTCTCCGCTCGGTCTCATTTTTATTGCCATGTGTATCATGTGCTATCTCTACCCGAGTCGAGTGCCTCTAGTCTATGCTCGCGAGTAGTTCCAACTACTCGACTTGTACCGAATCCTACACTATCTTGGCATTACAGTAGCTAATGGGATTTGCGAGCCTAATCCCAACCCATGGTTTTCTTGGCTATGCAACTGGGTTTTCAAAAAAGAGTTCAGTGCAAGAAATATTGATACTCAAGTAAGTGCTCAAAACAATAAAAATTTGTAAAAAGGTTAATGCAAACCGGAGCTTGCCTTGCTGCTCTTGGTCGTAGGCTAGCTGCTCTTCTGGAGTAATGAAGTCTAGGACTTCGGGTTCTTCCTCGACCTTAGCGACTACATGAGATACAAGTATATGTATTAATTTAAATGCATTTGATTTGAATTAAACTCGTGAACCTTATAAATCCCACTAGATAGACTCACTGACCCTGAAATTTTTACTGTGGCTTGGTTACAACCTAAACAGAGACTTGGTCAAGTTTTAGTTGCAGCAAAGCTCATTTGAGCCCTCCACAATTAATTATGTACTTGACCTTAATTGGAGGCTTTAGGGTGTTCTAGGGATTTTCATGGAGCAAGCCATGACTTTCTGAAAACTAGGTTTTCAGAGGGTTCTAATGGAGTTGGTCTCACTTAATTTGAAGGTTCCTAGCTAAAGATATGAGCTAAACAATTTCAGAGAACTTCTGAAAATGTTTCTGGACATTTTATATTTTCTCTGGAACAGTTTCATTAATCACACCATTAGGTGGATCAAATGAGCTCAAATGGATCTGAAATTTTTATGGTAGTTCACGAATATTTTAGTAAACATCCCAGAAAAATTTCAGAATTTTACTCCAAAGGATTCTCCAGTTAAAATTCCAAACAGTTTAAACTTTGAAGAATTAATTATGGAGAAATAAGGATTTTCATGAAGTGAGACATTATTTGCTGGAAAGTACTCAGAGATCTGAATCCAACAAAATTTGGTTCACTCGATTTGGAGATTCCTAGCTAAAGTTATGAGGATTTGAAGTTTGAACGAATTCTAAAAATCGGGGAAAAGTTCAAATCTGCCGGTGGGTCCACGGTACACGTGTCGGACATGGGAGCGATGGCACACTGGGGTCTACGGGGTTTTTGCGCGCCAGCACACCGGATCCGAGCCGCAGCCCGATCCCGATTTAAAATATGAGCCGCTGACAGTCGGGTCCCACCCCCTTCGTCTACCTCTCGCCGCCCGCGCTCTCCCGCCGCGATACCTCGCCGGAGAGCTCGTCGACAGCCTCTGTGGAGCTCCAAACTTCATGATTCTGGCTGCCCTTGCCTACTTTCATTCGGGGAGCATGATTCTGGGCTCAGCTCGTAATGAAAACGACCGGCACATAGTCAGCGACGAGCGGCGGCCTCGGAAAGACTTCGGCCGTGTCGGCCGACCTCCCTAGCACTTCAATCACTCGAGCAACTGGTCGGGGAGCATCAGTGGACCTCAGGAAATGTCGACATGAGCTCCACGGAGCTCGGGAAGGGCTGTGTTGGGCTGTCACCGTGCGACCTAGGCCGGAAATCGGGATTTCTACTAAAACTCGAAGAACAGCGGTTTCCCTCCATGGTTCTTTGTGGTTCCTGCTCCTATGGACTCGTACAGGCACCTAGAAGTGATCCTCTCCACGAGAGGATGAGTGATGCAGTGTGTCTTACGAATTTCTCTGATCGGTGCCGACCCCACTTTTGCACACCGTCGCCAAAACATGAAATTCCGGCCTGAGCAGTGTTTGTCACGCCGCCGGAGCTTGCGGGAATGAAAGAGGGACTGAAGGCGAACCTCTTTGCTGTTCACAGCTCAGTGAACGGTGGCCTGTGGCGGCTGGACGGATCGTTCCCGCGGTGGCGTCTCGAGCTGAATCAGCAGGGAAAAGATCGTCGCGATGGAGCTCGGGGAGGACTGCTCCGGGCTTGGAACTGGCGCGAGGGTGTCCAGGAAGACTTGGCGCACCCGGTGCTGGTCTCAGATCGCCGGGAGGATCACTGGATCGGCCGGGCGATGAGGAACCGAAAGTTCACTCGGGCGGCGAGGAGTTTCAGTCTGTTGGGCGAGAACGCGTCGGGGTAGGGATGGGGAGCACTGGCGACGGCTCGGACGCCTAGATAAGGGCCCCGGGAGTCAGTTCAGTGGCTGTGGCGGCAAGCAGGTGGTGGCGCGGCGGCCTCTCCTCGGTGGCGCTCTCGGGAGAAGCTCGGGGACCCGAGCACTGAAAGTCCACTCGGTTAAATTTCCTCAGTGGCTGACATGTGGGTCCCAGTTTTCTTTTAACCTCTGAAATTAACTCCAAATCACTGTTGTAAACAGTAAGCCCTAAAATGCCCATTGTGATTTGAATTATTCACCTCTGAGCCATTTGAATTGGTTAGAATTCAAATTGGGTTTGGTTTGACTAAATTTCAGCACATGTTCAGTTTGAAATTCAAATAAAGATTGAATTTGCTACACTTAGCTCATGTCAAGATTAACTCCAAATGGAGTGAAAATTGATGTGTGAGCTCAAAAAAATGTGCTGAGTAAGAATATGCCTCCCACTTTTGAATTCATGGGATAAAAACAGTTTTAATTTGAATGTGGGTTCAAACAACCCTCTTATTATCTATACCCAAAAGTACCTGAAAAAGGTTTGAAATTTGGGTGAAACTTGGCATGGACATTCCTAGCAATGTGTAGGAGTTTTCAACATGTCCAGCCCCTAGATGATGTATGTGGGAAATACCACTTTTGCATCTTGTGAGTTTATTCTCTAATAAGCATGTTGATAATGGTTACTTGCTCCTAAAATGTGTTCATCAACTTTCTTCAAATGATGTGTGTGGTGTGGTGATGAACACTTTAAACATGTGTCAAAAACTGAGGCCCTTACAGAGTGGTTTAGACCGGATCTTCTGAAAGGTAGGTCGATTGAGGTGGAGAACTCGACGTTGATGATCCGTGGCACTCGGGCAGTTCAAACACCCCTGCAATCACTACACCACTGCTCTGTTGGTTATCAACCGTGCAGCACATGCTTGACCTCGCAAAGAAGGCTAATCCCTGCAGGTGCAACCGAGAACACGAGCAAGAACGTAGAAGACGTGATCTGAAAGTCACGAAGTTGGGGTTTCACCAAAACCGTAGAACGGCGGCTGTTTATCTAAGCAAAACCCACCGAATATGGCCGGCGGCTGCAGTATTTAAAGGCTAGTATTCGTCCATAAGACCCTTAGACACGTCCGTAATGGACTCATACGGGATACAAGGCCCAAAAGCCCAATACAGTGGTGCAACACCAGACAGAACTCTGAATTCGACTTGTTTCGACAACTCCCAACGACTCCTGGCGAATTTTAAAGTGGGACCAGAACCATTGGAAAGTTTATCTTCTCATATTTCCATGCATATGTAGAACGTCGAAAACGGAGTCTGTAGTCTTCCTGGGCGTCCGTTTTAAGATTGACTGCTCCTGGACTCCGAGTTGAACTCGAGTCCGAGTTGGTGACTGTTTCCATCAACTTGTGGACGTCCCATCTGGTTCTCCACGTCCCCAAATCCTCCTCCATTTACTTGTTGATCATGTCCATGGTTCCTAATAAAAAATCATTCAATAGCAATCCATTCTCAAAATCACATGTGTACGAAGTTAGGAACGAGTTCACCTGCTGATTTAGCAACCGTGCTCGTGCTCTTGTGATTGGTCCTTGTATATCAATATGAGTATCCACTGTTGTGATATCCTCATCATCCTCCCCCTCTTGAATTGGAGTCGTCCTCGACTCAAGATCATCTTCTTCCCCCAAGTATGGTCTTAAATCTAAAATGTTAAATGTGAGACTAACCCCAAAATCGGGAGGCAACTCAAGCTTATATGCATTGTCATTGATCTTTTCAACAATCTTAAAAGGACCAGCAGCTTGTGGCATAAGTTTAGATTTTCTCAAGTGAGGGAATCGTTCTTTTCTCAAAGGTAGCCATACCAAATCCCCTGGTTCAAGTTTTTCTTCTTTTCTACCTTTACTACCAGAAATTCTATACTTCTCATTCATCCTTTCAGAATTTTTATTTGTAGTTTCCTGCATCTTAAGACTGAATTCAGATTGTTGTGTAGCATCCAAATTTATAGTTTCAGAAGGAGGCAAAGGTAATAAATCAATAGGAGCACGGGGATTGAAACCATACACTATCTGGAATGGGCTTACCTTTGTAGTAGAGTGAACTGACCTGTTGTAAGCAAATTGTATATGTGGTAAACAATCCTCCCAACCCTTTAAATTTGTTTTTAAAACATCCCGCAACATAGTGGATAGAGTACGATTTACTACCTCAGTTTGTCCATCGGTTTGTGGGTGACATGTGGTTGAAAACAGCAGCTTGGTTCTCAATTTATACCACAAAGTTCTCCAAAAATGACTTAAAAATTTTGCATCACGATCAGAAACAATGGTATTTGATACACCATGTAAACGAATAATTTCCCTCATAAACAAATCAGCAATGCGTAAGGCATTATCATTCTTATGACAAGGTATAAAATGTACCATTTTGGAGAAACGAGCAACAACCACAAAAATACTATCCCTCCCCCTCTTAGTCCTAGGCAATCCCAAAACAAAATCCATGGAAATATCCTGCCAAGGTACACTAGGAACAGGAAGAGGCATATAAAGACCATGTGGGTTAAGTCGAGACTTAGCTTTATTGCAAGTAGTGCATCGTGACACGTAGCGCTCGACATCACGTCTCATCTTTGGCCAAAAGAAGTGTGTGGCCAGCACGTCCTCCGTTTTATTCACTCCAAAATATCCCATCAAACCTCCTCCATGTGCTTCCTCCTTGTATGAGAACACCTCCAATACCAATGCTGCTTGCATCACATTCTAGCTCAAATGTCTTGTCAAAATCAGCAAGTTGTAGCAATGGTGCTTGTGTAAGCTTTAATTTGAGAACATCAAAAGCTTGTTGCTGCTGTTCGCCCCATCGAAACTGCACTCCCTTCTTTGTCAGTTCATGGAGGGGTGCTGCAATGGTGCTGAAATCCCGCACAAAGCGTCGATAAAAACCTGCAAGACCAAGAAAACTACGCACCTACGTGATGGTCGATGGAGTTGGCCAGCTAGTGATCGCCACAATTTTTGCCTCATCCATCTCAATTCCCTGTGATGAAATGATATATCCAAGAAACAAAACTCGATTGGTGCAAAAGACGCACTTTTTGAGGTTACCAAACAAACTTGCATCTCTCAAGACACTGAAAACAGCACGTAAATGATTAAGATGTTCGTCGTATGACTTGCTGTAAATGAGGATATCATCGAAGTAAACCACCACAAATTTTCCAATAAAAGCACGTAAAACCTCGTTCATTAATCGCATAAAAGTGCTAGGTGCATTAGCTAAACCAAAAGGCATTACTAACCACTCATAAAGTCCAAACTTGGTTTTAAATGCAGTTTTCCATTCATCTCCTAGTGTCATTCTAATTTGGTGGTAACCACTACGCAAGTCGATTTTTGTGAAAATAATAGCACCACTCAATTCATCAAGCATGTCATCTAAGCGAGGAATAAGATAACGATATCGAATGGTGATGTTATTAATCGCTCTACAATCAACACACATGCGCCAGCTACCATCTTTCTTAGGAACCAAAAGAACAGGAACAGAACAAGGACTAAGGCTTTCACGAATATACCCGTGGTTCAAAAGATCTTTAACTTGTCGCTGAATTTCCCTTGTCTCTTCCGGAGTCGCCCTGTACGCCGCGCGATTTGGCAAACTTGCCCTTGGAATCAAGTCAATCTTATGTTCAATTCCCCTCATAGGTGGTAATCCAGGGGGTATCTCGGGGGGAAACACATCCGCAAAATCCTGCAAAAGGTTAGCAACAGCAGGGGGCAATGCCATAGACACTTCATTAATTGAAAACATGGCTTCTTTGCATACTAAAGCGTAGTACACCCCCTTGGTATTAAATAAATCAGCAAGGTCAGATTTAGTTGTGAGCAATGAAGGTGATTTTAACTTAATTACTTGCTGTTTTTCAGAGTCTAGTGATTTTGTTGCCTTATCATCACGTGTTTTACTTTTCTCAAAATGTACAATTTCAGCAGGAGTCATAGGAAGCAAAGTGATTTTCTTTCCTTTATGCATCAGAGTATATTTATTAGTTCTACCATGATGAATAGCATCCGTATCGAATTCCCAAGGACGTCCCAACAAAACAGAACAAGCATCCATAGGTACGACATCAAAATCGGCAAAATCATGGTAAGAACCAATAAAAAAATATATCCTCGCTGTTTGTATTACCCTAACCTTACAGCTGTTGTTGAACCACTGAATGTGGTATGGATGAGGGTGTGCTCTTGTTGTCAACCAAAGTTTCTTGACCACATCCGTGTTCACCAAGTTGTTGCAGCTGCCTCCATCAATTATAGTGTGCATGCGGCAGTCCTTGACGATGAGAAACATGTGAAAAAGATTGTGTCGATATAGCTTGTCATCCGCCTCAACTTTGGAGCTCAAAGCACGCTGCACAATTATGCTTCTATAATTTTCCGTTGCTGCAGTACCAAGTACCTCTTCATCTCTGCTATAGTGGTCATCTTTTGGTCCTGCAACGTTAGTAGCAAGAGAATATTCATCTTCAACATCCGAAGTACTATCATACCTGCCATCATCTCGTGCTATGTATGCTCGTTTGCTAGGGAAATCTTTCATCACATGACCAACTCCCTGGCAGCGGTGACACTTAATGTTGGAAGTTCGACTCATGGAAGGAGTGGAAGACGTAGGCTTGAATGGTGTCGTCTTGCTGCCCTCTGGCGCGTGAGGAAATGGAGCAGTAGATGAAGTTCGTTGGCCACCATTGGATGGTGTAGTGGCAGTAGGAAAACTCGAAGATGGTGCTGTTTTGGATGGTGTAGATGTCGAACGCGGTGTGAAGGTGCTCCTCGTGCGTTGGTGCTGCTGCTGTTGGGGGCCCTGCAATTCTTTTTCTGCCAACATAGTCAGCTGAAATAATTTGTTAACAGTATCATATTCCTTATAATCAACAATGTCCTGAATTTCATGCCTCAACCCCCCATAAAAACGAGCTATTGTATCATCCATGTCCTCTACTACCCCACAGCACAACATACCCTTTTGTAACTCATGATAATACTCCTCTACGGACATGTTACCTTTGTCTAAGTGCTGCAATTTTTTGCGAAATTCCCGCTGAAAAGAAGGAGGAATAAAACGAACACACATAGCTTCCTTTAATCTATCCCATGTTGGACGATCAGTTCTAGTTTTAACAAGTTCATTCCACCATATGATAGCAAAATCCTTAAACCCACTAGTGGCTTGACGAACTCTATGTTGTTCAGGAACAAGGTAGTCATTAAATTTCTGCTCTACTGTCATCTCCCAATCAAGATATGCCTCAGCATCATAAGCACCAGAAAAAGAGGGTATAGTAAATTTGACTTTAGCAAAAA
This sequence comes from Neostapfia colusana, assembly GCA_030760725.1. Lineage (NCBI taxonomy): Eukaryota > Viridiplantae > Streptophyta > Magnoliopsida > Poales > Poaceae > Neostapfia > Neostapfia colusana. The sequence continues at coordinate 103,515,476 of JASWHV010000007.1, forward strand.
GATCATCAAGAGGGCGATTAAAATTGTTATGACAATCATTGTAATTATAAGGATTATTACCTCATAGATAACGTGGAACTCGTGGTTGATTGTTATGATTTTCCATATTATAAGCACCGTCTTCACGATCTTCAGCGAGAGCCAGCCACGCCTCAAGAGTATCCATCCGAACAACTGTAAAAGCCCAAGAAAAAGGGACTTGCAAAAATTTTCATCACCTCACAACCACCACAGCTTTTGTTGTGGAGTTCTTGTGAAGACTTGTGAAGAGCAAGTAACCTCCATCAAAAGGGGGATTAGAGGGGAAAGCCCTAGCTTTCACAAAATAGGATTTCTACACATGAACATGAAAGGTCGAGCTCACCCCTAGAACTTAAAAAGTATTGGGAAGGTTCAGGCCAAAGTTCATGCAAATCCAACACTTTTTGAGGCACTTTTGGAGGCATTTGAAAAAGAGGCCAATTTGAATGTAAATTCAAATTGCAGCAACTTTTATCACCTAAATTCAAAAGTATGCTTCATATTCAAACGCAGCACATTTTTCTGAGTTAGCCCACCAATTTTCATCCCCATTGGAGTTCATCTTGTCGGGAGCTAAATTTGTAATAATTCAAAACTGAATTTGAATTTCAGTTCAAATATGAGGCAAATTTAGCCAAACAAATTTCAAATTTGGGAAACCAAATTCAAACTGTGACTTGGTGATTAAGTCTCACATTCAATGGAGAGTTGCTGAGATATTTGCAGCAGAAGGGGGAGAAAGAATTAGAGGGGAGAAGAGGGCCCACTGGTCAGTGAGTCACTTAATCGTGCAACCAAAGTCACCGGGGCTCTTCTCTCGGGTCTGACTCGAAGCAACCGACGCACCTCCGGGTGCCACCGCGTGAGCCACAGAGCACACCTCCTGCTTTCCCCCTAGAGCTGGCGAGCTGCTCCCGAATTGATCACCCCCGAGGCAGTCGGCCGCTCAAAGCACCGCCACACCGAGGCTTGGTTCCTATCCGCACGAGGAGAGAACCGCGCTCACGCCGCCGTTTGCATTCGATCAAGAACCAGGCAAAACCACCGCGCACAGCGCCTTCCAAGCAGGAACACCACACCGTTCGCTCGTCCTCTACCTCCTCGGTGCAAAAACGTTCGAGTTCAGCCCTTCCAACCCTAGCTCAGCGGGTCTTGGCAACAACCGAGGAAATGGCCGTAGCTCGGCTCACGGTGACAGCCCAACCGAGGGGCTTTCACGCCTGAGCTAGGACACCCAGAGGAGCGTCGGAGCCCCCTGCTACTCCTCGACAAACCTCAACTCCAGCCATGGTCGTTCGAGCAAGAATTTGGCAATTTACTCTCGGCTCGTGCAAGGTGACCCCGGGTGATAAATCCACAAAATTCGATCAAAATTCTTGTTTGTAGGCCACCAAACCATGCACACATGAACTAGACTGGCTAGCGGTCAATTTCCCTTCACAACCCTAGCTAGAAAACGGACGAGGTGCGAGGTATTTATGTCTTCCCGTGCTCAACCATGGCGGCATGGATCAGGCGCACGGTGAGAACCCATTTGGAGCTGTTTTCATGCACCGGTCCTTGCTTGCCGTAACTCCCTAGCACCCACTGGTGCTTTAGAGCGCATTGGCTGAGTTGTTGGCGGGCTAGGACCACCGGGCGATGGTGCCGAACATCTCCCGAAGCCGCCGCAAGTCGCCGGCACAGTTCCGATCCCCTAGCGCCCAACCCGAGCCCACAACCGAGTTCCCCAACCCCAAAAAACCCCGGGCGGCGAGTCTCCGGCCGGGAGACAGCCGGGAGCGCAAAGCTAGCGAGGCGCCGCCTCGGTCCGGCGAGGTGGGCGCGCGCGCGGGAAGAAACGCCGGAGGTTGAAGAAGGGTGGGGCTGGGCCACCTGTAAGCGAGTGTATTTAAAAACTGGGATTAGCTGTGGCTTAGGATCCGGTGCGGCTACACAGATAAAAACCCCGTAGCCTCGTTTGTCCGCAAATCCTATTGGCTGCAGTTTAAACAGTGGGCCCAACAAGAATTTGCAATAGAAAACAATTCCAGATTCACCCCAAACTTTAGAAATTCATAACTTTGTGTAGGAAGCTCCAAATCCAGTGAACCAAATTTTTCTGGACTCATCTTTTTGAGTACTTTCCATCAATACAAATTTCAGCTCATGAAAATTAATAGTTTTCCAGAATTAAATACCTAAAATTTAAACTGTTAGGAATTTTATCTGGAGGATTACTTCATGAAAAATTCTGAAATTTGACTGAGAGGTTCATTGGAATATCCTTGAGTCACAGTAAAATTTTCAGACCCATCCAAGTTCATTTAACCCCCATAATGGGGTGATTAAGAGAACTGCCCTGAGAAAATAGGAAAAATGTACAGAAACATGTTTCAGATTTTCTCAAATCTTGTTTAAGGCACAACTTCCTCTAGAATTTTTCAAATGACATGAAACCAAGTCCATTAGAACCATCTTAAATTCTAGTTTCCAGAAAGTCATGGTTGGAACCATGAAAACCCCTGCAATTACATAGAGGCTCAAATATTGACCAAATAGGCTTTCATTTGTACAAAGCTCAAATGAACTTTGTTTCAAATGAAACTTGGTCACGACTCTTGTTTGGACCATACCAAGCCACTATAAAAATTTCAGAGCCAAAGGGGAGGGCTAGCTAGACTTATAGTAATTATTTATTCAAGTTTACACATTACATTTGAATTGACATGTAGTGTCTCATTAACGTGTAGTTGCTGAAGGCAAGGAGACTCCGGAAGTGCTCGACTTCCTTCTTCCGGACGAAGACCTAGCCACTGACCAGCAGCAACAAGGCAAGCTCCGGTTTTCATTAACCCCTTTTGTAAAATTTTGCTTTGTTCACATGGTTAGTATGAGGTATGAATGTGCATTTGGTGTAGGATGGATGGAACCCCACTTGCATAACCCGAATTTTCCTATAAGAGTGAGGGTAGTGTATATGTCCTTGAGTAGACAGGCTATGCGTAATGAATCATCGGACTTCGGTACAAGTTGAGTAGTTGGAATCTACTCGTGAGTTTAGGCTTGGGACAAACGGGATTGGTTCGAGTGATGTGAGATCACTTTAGTAATGAAAATGAGACTAGGCAGGGGCTAGGACGCAGCAAGAGGAAGTCTTCTGTGCGCAGCCCTGTCCGTGTCGATTGAGGACCGATCCGTGTGCGGCCCACACTGATCAAGTTTGAACGTACCGAAGGCATATCGGATATATGGGCCCCGATAAACCGATGTATCCTAAACCTCCGGGCGTCGAGGCATAACGTACCGATTTATAGGTGTAGGCTGAGGGCAGCAAGGTGGAAATCCGCTAACGGGCATAGAGAGATGCTCTGTGTAGGGAACCTCCTGCTCATTTCGGTGCGACCGGTTCGACATTTGGGCTGTTGGGTGAAAGGCTGTCCCGTACGACATCGAGTGAGCGTGCTGTGCAGCTCCACGGGTGGACGTACGTACGTGCTCTTTGGGTTTCCCTGCAGGTGTATATCGAGTCGATTCGCTGTCCCTCGCGGTGAAGAGTACCACTTGGTCACTGAGTCGTGACGTAGGCAATGTATGAAATGTGATGATTCAATATTGTTGTTATGATATAATTGTATTGTTACATGTGTGCCACCAAATATTGCTTACTAAATTTCAGATTCATGAACTGTTAACTTGTGGCTAAAAGATGAACTAAGGATAAACTATAGGCGTGTCCATTTGCTGAAATTTTACCATTCCATGTTCATTGTACCCTACATGTCGAGTTTCATGTCTAGGTGAGTCGGTTAATTCTTGTTGAGCCATCGTGCTCACGGTTGCTTCTTAAGTGTATTTCAGGTGAGGAGCCACCCACGGACTCGGGTTACGAGTCCACCGGCGAGGGTTACCCTCCGTCAGGGACCACAGATGAGTGGGAGCCGTACACGCCGCGCTGAGCTGAGGAGTGCAGCTAGTGTGGGTTGCCCTAGGGCTGGGCAACCGACTTTTGCTAGATAGGCAGACGTGAGTTGTACAAATTAAACTTCCTCTGTGTAATATGAACCTTAGTTTGTAACTGAGTATTGTACTAGTTTGTACAGTTTCAGTTGGTTTTCTATGTAATACAACGTATCCTTATGATGTGTGCTGTCGGGTGTCGCACCGTGCGGCACCACCCTCTGCGATCCTGGATGAGTGGATTTCGGTCCGCCACAGCCTGGTATCAGAGCCGCATTGGGGATAGCACATTACTTAAGGACTGTATTACGGGAAAACTTAGGTTACGGTGAGGATTCGGTAGTTGCCCAAGTAAGGACTATATCAGCATAGTTACTTAAAGTGGCAAGACTAACATATGTGTTATAATTCTGAATTTTTATTATGTAAGGATGCACCTACGTCTGGTAAGAATGGTAAGGAACGCCACCGAAAGCGGTTCAATTACGGTTAGCTCCCCTGACGAGGAACGTGGTTCAGGGATAGGTCTCACAGCTTGGTGTGAGACGTTAATATGAAACTCTTGAACTCTTCATGTTCCTGAGTTGATATGAAATGCTGATCCCTAGCGTGCATTAGGCAAGTAAGTGGAGACCCCATCGCGTGGTCAGTAACGCGAAAGTGTGTTCGTCTGGAAATAGCCCAGGAGGACATACACAGCGCTTGCCATCGGTATGCCCTGCAGGGCAGTAGGTGGTATCCGTTGGGTTGATAACATAACCAACCATGACGACCCGTTCATGATATACTCGGGTTCCCCGTCGTGTGGTGTTGAAACACGATCACGTACCTTGAGACGTGACTTAACTCAAGGACGGCCGTATAACAATGATACGGGCGTTTGTATTTAATTTCAAATATGGACCTGCCTGAAATGGAAACAAGCATTGAGTGCATCACTATTGTGTGGCCTTCTGCAGGTACTAACCACGTATGTATGCCGTGTAGTACACGTGTGCGAGAGACCGTTTAGTGCCACAACTGAGACGTATATGCCGGTATAATCCGGTTAGGATTTTCTTTTGTGAGGAACGTAGTACCGATATATCATAGGCATGTGCATGAAAGATAGTGATAACAAGGAACAAAAATCACTAAGTTTCAACATTTAGGGCCCTGATTGGGTAGAAAAATTCAATAGTGGATCAGTGTAGCTCCAAGGGATTGAAAAACAGAGTGCTCTGTTTTCGGCAGCAAGTTTGCTGAACTTTGACAGAGCATAACTCACAGATTATTTAGCCAATGGAGGTGTGGGATATAGTTCTGGAAAGGTGTTTAAGCACTCCACACCTTTGTTGTAGACTTCCAGAGCTGAATTACACCTTAAGAGGGCTTAAATTCCAGAGGATTGTAAACTGTCCAGAACCAGGACAGATTTGAAACACTCTCTGGACTGTTCTGTTTTTCAAGCATAACTTCCTGTAGGAATATCTGAAATTATCATACGATACATCTTTGGAAAGGGTAGGAGATGTGTTACATCTTGGTAATTCAAAGTTTCTGTATTTCAGCATGGAATTCAGTGGGAAATATGAGTTGAAAACAGCAACTTCCCAAAGGAGGTGCTGTTGAAATTCTTCCAGAAAATCTATTAACTTTGAATTACCATAACTTTTAAACCAGAGCTGATCTGAGGGAAAATAAATACTCGTTGGAAATACACTGAAGTTAACTTTAACTTTGGTAGTCAACTTGAGTCATTAAAATGCCCAGAACCAGATCAATACCCTAGGGGGTTTAAGTACTTCCAATGGGGTAGAAGATACTCATGAGTGGTTAGCTTCAACTAGTGAAAGAGTGAGTATATGCCTTACTCAAGTTTCTTTTGCTAGAGGCCATGTTTGTGTCGTATTGAAGATAAAAGGGTGGTATACATGATGACAAAGCGATAGTAACGTCTCGTAGTGACCAAACCTAGTTGTGGTGAGCTTCCAAAGAGGAGGTTCATCAAGTTGGATTTAACTAGATTGTATTTGGTCTGGTAATGGTGTAGCTTGTGCAAAGTTATTACATTATCCGTATACGAGATGTATCGCATGTTTTAATGTCATATGTTTTACGCCTATTTTAGTGGACTGCATGCAATATGTTGCGGGACTGATGTTTATTGTCGTATGGTTGCAGATGGTTCACACTCGGACTACGCACGAGATTGGTGGCTCTAGCCAGCAGGGAGGCGATGACTCCCAGCCACCTGCCTACGACAGCTCCCCGCAGCAGCAACCACCACTGCCGCCTCCACTTACCCTAGCGGATGTGATAGCGGCACTGGTGGGGAATCGTGAGGAGCAGACCGACCTGCTCCGCACGATTGTGCAGAATACGTCCCAGGTGGGGGGACGTCAAGAGAGGGGGCCTCGTGAGCCCCGTGATGTGACGTACTCGGACTTCATGAGTACGCACCCTCACGGTATTCACAGAAGCCGCAGAACCACTGGAGGCCGACAACTGGCTGCGGACAATCGAGTCCAAGTTCGGGCTGCTCCAATGTACGGAGCGGCAAAAGACTCTTTTCGCGGCGCAGCAGCTTCACGGTGCCGCTGGCACGTGGTGGGCGAATTATGTCGCCTCACGTCCGGCTGGCCATGCCGTGGAGTGGGAAGAATTCTGAGAGGCGTTCCGCGCCTACCATATCCCTCCCGGGATAATGAAGAGGAAGTTCCAAGAATTCTTGGAGGTGAAGCAGGGCGGGAGGAGTGCCCATGACTACTCCCGTGCCTTCAACCATCTGGCGCAATATGCGTCAGACTACATTTCCACCGAGGAGAAGAAGCAGGAGCACTTCTATCGGGGGTTACGCCCCGAGATGAAGACGCATCTCCTTCAATGGAATCGCGGCACCTTCAACGACCTCGTCAATGCCACGATTATGTAAGAGGACGCTCAGCGGGAGTTGGCGGCTGAGCAGCGGAAGCGCAGCACTCCACCCAGCAGTGGTGGTGGCGCTCCCCAGAAGTACCGTATGGTGTATCGGACACCATCCGGACAGCAGTGGCATCCACCGGTGCGACCTCAACAGTTCGGGGGTCGTTCTTTCCAGGCACCCCCGTTCCGACCGCTGATGCCACCACCGCGACCACAACAACAGCAGCAGGCGGCACCCCGGGCTTTTCCACCGCCACAACGCGCCCCGGGTTTCCGTCCGCCGATCAGAGGAGGACCGCCCCGCTACACTTGTTTCACGTGTGGCCAGGTGGGCCATTTCGCGATGGACTGTCCCCAGGGGCAGCAGAGAAGTGGGCAAGCCCACTTCCAGGGCGGTGCTCGAGGCCGACCTCCAGTCAAGAAGGTTTGTCAGCGGACTGGGGGCGTTCGCAACCTCGACAGTGAGGACACCTCAGAGGGAGACAACGTGCTGGCGGGCACGTTTACTCTCAACGATCAAGCCATCATCATATTATTTGATTCTGGTGCAACCCACAACTTTATAAGTGCATCATATGTGGTTAAGCATCAACTGGAAGCCTTTCCAACCGAGTGTTCTTATATGATCTGCTCACCGGGAGGAAAGATTTCAGCAACTATGATGGTTCCGAAAGAACCACTGTGCTTAGGTGGGAAGATATATCCCACCACAATGATTATTCTTGAGGGACAGAAGATTAATGCAATCTTAGGAATGTCATGGCTAAGCTACCATGGCGCTGTCCTGGAAACTTTATCACGGACGGTTCACCTCAACTCCCTACTACACCGTCCGCAGTCCCTCATACTAGATAATCCAGTCCGGGAAGTTTCAGAAATCCATAATACTGAAGCTCTCAAATTAGAAGACATCCTCGTAGTCCGAGAATACCCCGACGTGTTTCCGGATGATATTCCGGGCATGCCACCTGAGCGGGATGTTGAGTTCAAGATTGAGCTTGCACCCGGGCCTACGCCCATATCACGGAGACCATACAAAATGGCTCCAAACGAGCTGGCTGAACTGAAAGAACAGCTCAATGATCTGTTGAGCAAAGGGTTCATTAGGCCGAGTTCCTCGCCTTGGGGATGCTTGGCGCTGTTTGTGAAGAAGAAGGATGAAACCTTGAGGCTGTGTGTGGACTACCGGCCGCTCAACGCCGTCACCATCAAGAATAAGTACCCACTGCCCCCGCATTGACATATTGTTTGATCAACTTGTGGGTGCAAGTGTGTTCTCCAAGATGGACCTTCGCTCTGAGTATCATCAGATAAAGATCCGGGCGGATGATATCCCGAAGACGGCCTTCTCGACGAGATATGGCTTATATGAATATCTCGTCATGTATTTTGGTCTCACTAATGCTCCAGCACATTTCATGTATCTCATGAAGTCGGTGTTCATGCCGGAGCTGGATAAGTTTGTGGTGGTGTTCATTGATGATATCTTGGTTTACTCCAAGACAGAAGCAGAACACGTCGAACACCTGAGAATTGCTCTTCAACGACTGCGAGACAACAAGCTCTATGCCAAGTTCAGCAAATGTGAGTTTTGGATCAACCAAGTGCCATTTTTGGGATATATCATCAAAGCAGAAGGCATTGCGGCTGACCCAAGCAAAATTGAGCAAGTGCTAAAATGGAAAACTCCCACTTCGGTCCATGAAGTCAGAAGTTTCCTCGGGTTAGCGGGATACTATCAGAGATTCATTCCAAGCTTCTCCAAGCTTGCTAAGCCAATGACAGAGTTGCTGAAGAAGGGGACAAAATATGTTTGGAACACGGCGTGTGAAGGAGCGTTCCAAGCATTAGTGAAGCATCTCACAACAGCCCCAGTCTTAGCTCAACCGGATACGACCAAGCCCTTCGACGTGTATTGTGATGCGTCCGGTATTGGGCTCGGCTGCGTGTTGATGCCGGAAGAATGTGTGGTCGCATATGGCCCACGCCAACTTCGGAACCATGAGCAGCATTACCCAACTCATGATCTTGAGCTTGCTGCTGTAGTTTTGGCGTTAAAAATGTGGAGGCACTATCTCCTGGGGAATTTGGTGCATCTCTACACCGACCACAAGAGCCTGAAGTATATTTTCACCCAGAAGGAGCTGAATATGAGGCAAAGGAGGTGGTTAGAAATAATAAAAGACTATGAGATTGAGATACATTACCACCCCGGCAAGGCGAATGTGGTTGCCGACGCGCTGAGTCGGAAATCACATGTCCAATAGCTAACCATTACCCCGGTGGAAGAGGAAGAGCCGAGTTTGTACTTGGTCCCTTATGGATCGCTCTACAACCTTGCCCTCATCATACTATTAGGGAGGACATCATTACATCTCAGAAGACTGATAAGGGTATGGCACATCTCCGGAGACGGATAGACAACGGGGAGATCAAATGTTTCCGGAAGGATGATGAGGGGACGCTATGGTTTAATGACCGCATAGTCGTACCCCGGGATATGAAGCTGAGGAAAAAGATTCTTGATGAAGCTCACTTGTCTAAGTACTCCATTCATCCAGGCAGCAACAAAATATACCAAGATTTGAAAAAAATAATTTTTGTGGACACGGATGAAGCGGGAAGTGGCGAACTACGTATCTGAGTGTGATACGTGTAGGCGAGTGAAGGCTGATCACATGAGAAAATCAGGGCTGCTGCAACCCCTGAAAATTCCAGCATGAAAATGGGAGGATGTGAGCATGGATTTCATTGTGGGATTACCCCTGACTTCCAACAAGCATGATTCCATTTCGGTGATCGTTGACCGGTTAACCAAATCGGCTAACTTCATTCCTGTGCATACACATTTCCATGCCAACAGATATGCGGAGTTATATATTGCAAGGATCTTATGCTTGCATTGAGTACCCAAGACCATAGTTTCAGACCGAGGTGTATTATTTGTATCTTTCTTTTGGGAGCAGTTGCACACAGCTTTGGGTACTACACTGCTTTGGGTACTAAGCTGATTAGAAGCTCCGCCTATCACTGTGGCGGACCGGAATCCGCTCATCCAGGATCGCACAGGGTGGTGCCGCGCGATGCGACACCCAACAGCACACGTCATAAGAACACATTATATTACATGGGAAAAACAAACTGAATGTACAAAGTAGTACACTTCTCAGTTACAAACTAGGGTCTTTATTACACAGCAGAAGTTTCTTTTATACAACTCACGCCCGTCTATCTAGCAAAAGTCGGATGCCCAGCCCTAGGGCAACCCACACTAGCTGCACTCCTCAGCTCAGCGCGGCGTGTACGGCTCCCACTCAGCCGTGGTCCCCGACGGAGGGTAACCTTCGCCTGTGGACTCGTACTCTGAGTCCGTGGGTGGCTCCTCACCTGAAAAACACTTAAGCAGCAACCGTGAGCACGAAGGCTCAGCAAGGCTTAACCAACTCCCTAAGCATGAAACTCTACATGAGGTGTACCATGACATAGGATAGCAATGTTGCAGCAAATGGACACGCCTACAAGTTCATCCTTAGTTCATCTTTTAGCAACAAGTTAACGGTTCATGAAGATGAAATTTAGTGAGCAATATTTGGTGGCACACAGGTAACAATGCAATTATATCATAACAGCAATATTGAATCATAACCTTTCATTCATTAGTCTACGTTACGACGCAGTGAACAAGCGGTACTTGTCACCGCGAGGGACGGCGAATCGACTCGATATACACCTGCAGGGAAACCCAAAGAGCACGTCACGTACGCCCACCCGTGGAGCTGCACAGCACGCTCACTCGATGTCGTACGGGACAACCTTTCACCCAACTGCCCAACCGTTGAACCGGTCGCACCGAAACGAGCAGGAGGTTCCCCACACGGAGCATCTCTCTATGCCCGTTGGTAGATTTCCACCTTGCTGCCCTCAGCCTACACCTATAAATCGGTGCGTTATGCCTCGACGCCTGAAGGTTTAGGCTACATCGGTTTATCGGGGCCCATATATCCGGTATGCCTTTGGTACGTTCAATACTTGTTCAGCAGGGCCGCACACGGCTCGGTCCTCAATCGACCCGGACAGGGCTGCGCACACAAGACTTCCTCTTGCTGCGCCCTAGCCCCTGCCTAGTCTCATTTTCATTACTAAAGTGAACTCACATCACTCAACCGAACCCGTGTGTTCCCAAGCCTAAACTCGCGAGTAGATTCCAACTACTCGACTTGTACCAAAGTCCTATGAATTATTAAGCATAGCCTGTCTACTCGAGGTCTTAGACACTACCATCACTCTTATGGACAAGTTCTGGTCATGCAAGTGGGGTTCCATCCATTCTATACCCAATGCACAATCATACTTCACATGACTCATGTAAACAAAGTAAAACTTATAAAAGGGTTAATGCAAACCGGGGCTTGCCTTGTTGCTGCTGGTCGGGGGTTAGTTCCTCTTCCGGAAGTAGGAAGTCCTGCACTTCCGGAGTCTCTTCTTCAATGGCTACACGTTAATGAAACACTATATGTTAATTTAAATGCAATGTGATTCTAGGGTAATACTTCTGCTATTAGTTCTAATAACCAGTCTCTAACAACTGGAACTCTGTTTAAGAATTTAAAGATGAACTGGGTGTTGGTGGTTTGTCTTAGACTTAATCCCCCTGGTTAAATGCTAAGTGGTTTTCCCCTTTTCCATATTAATCCCTCAAGTGGTTAAACAGGACAGGGGTGATCCAGAGCTCCAATGGAGCTGAGAATTTTTGTGTGAGTTCCTTGTCACAAGAGAACTCTCTGGACCAAACACTAGCACTTTTCATGGAGTGGTTTGCTCAGAATAATTCTTTTAGCAAATAAGCAAAGAAGAACTAATTCTGTGGTAATACCCCTGTTCATGCCCAACTTAGTGAACTACAATTACAATTATAGCTCATAGAGTTTGCATGAATTTTCTTAGTATTTTTGGAGCTAAGATTTGCCCAGAACTGAATTTCCAAGTTTTGGAAATTCTCTGAAAATGTTTCTGTATTCAAATGAACACAGCACCTTCAAATTTGAATTGCTCTAATCAAATCAACACCAAATGGTCTGAAACTTTTACAGGGGTTCACTAATGTCCTAAAGAACATTCTGGCAAAATTTGGGGATATTTGGATGCACCAAACTCCCTCTAAAATTCTTTTGCTGAAAAGATTTAATGAATTTTCCAGAATTAATTAATGGGTTTCATACAAATTGGGTTTCAGATTTGGATTGTACTCAGTTAGAGGAATCCAACAAAATTTGTTTCATAATTTTTGGATTCTCCTACCCAGAGTTGTGGTCCTCCAAAGTTTGAACTACAAACTGGACATTTCAAAATGTTTAAATGTCTGCCAGTGGGTCCCACCCGGCAGTCTTCTCCTTCCTCGCGCCAAACAGGGGTCCGCGGCGGCGCGCTCTGGCGAGTGTCACCGGAACTGCTTTCCCAGCCGTCTCCCGATCTCAGACTCGACCCCCCCCCCCCCCCCCCCGTAATTCACGGCGCTGAACTCGTCGGTGGTGTCGCCGGCGGCCGTAGCTCACCGGAACAGGGCTCCCCACGGTGACAGCGGCGGTTAGGGTTCCGGCATGGTCGGAAATGCGTTACAACACATCAAAATGATCGGCAAAGGGTCCGAGAGCACTGTGGGAGCTCGGGGGTGACGGAAATGACCGCCCAACCCCATGAAACGGTCGGCAACCTTGAGCTCCACGGTGAACCGAGCTATTATTCTATGGCGGCCCGAAAAACAACCCAAACCCAGCCATTTCTGGGTCATTTCCCTTGATTCCTGGTCGAGGAGGGCCGCTAGGGAGTGAGGAAGGTGCTGACAAGCCGGCGCGGCCAATAGCTAAGTGAGTAGCATGAATTTTGGGTTAGACCGCGCTCTACCCAAACACACTATGTTTCGGAAGAATTGGAAATACTCTTCACCCGGTGAATTAACCGCAAAACGGCTTGCACCTACACAATCTAGAGAGCATGGCGCACCTTTTTTGTGCAGGAGAGGAACAGTGAAAACGGCTGTGGAGCGCTGCCCACGGTGAGCCGGTTGCGGTTCCGCCGGTTGCACCTCGGTCCTCAGCTGCGATCGTCAATTGGTGGCCAAATGAAGTGCTAACACCGCAAGGTGGTGAGGTGGTCATCTAGAGCACACCCAGGCGCTTCCTTTTTGTGTGGGGAGCTCGGGCAAGGCCGAGCGGACGTCGGCGTGCAGGGGAGAATCGGAGGAGCGGCGTCGGGGGAAAGAACTGAGCTCGGTGTGGCGCTGCTCTGGAGAAGGAGGCAAAACACGATCGGCTCATGGTCGTGGCGAGCTGGGGCACGGCTGGGTTTTACGGCGCCCCCATGAGAAGCTCGCCAGCTGGCGAGGGGAAGAGCAGGAGGTGGCGCCCGGCGTTTCTCGTGGTGTCACCGTGGAGCCTCGGCTCTGTTCCGAGTGCAATACTTAGCCCCTAAGGCTGTTGACTTTTGTGCCATTTGATCCTCCCCAATGACATGTGGGACCCACTTGTCAGTGCTCCCCCACCCCTCAAAAGATCTCCAAAACTTGGCAAGAGATGAGATCAAATGTTTGGAGTTTCAAACTGATCTACATTTGTATGGTTGGGCAAATCTCCCTCAAATTCAAATGTATATTTGAATTCTTGCACATTTGGATCCTTTTTGGACAAATGGGTAGCAAACCTTTTCAAAAATTATTGAAACTTTGCCTCCCCACTAATTTGGACCTGAGGAATCCAATTATGCACTTTGATCTTTGTTTTAGATGCTGCAACCATGAGTTTGAATGTAACAGTTTTGAATCATCCTCTCATGTGTCATGTGTAAACTTCCCCCTTTTTGAAAGTGTAGGCTTTCCCCTCTAACCACTCTTTTGATGGAGGTTACTTGTTCTTCACACTTTTTCACAATCTATCCAAAACAAAATGGTGGTGCGGTGTGGTCATAAAAAGTTTTTGCAAGTCCCTTTTCTTGGGCTTTTACATCCATCCCCCCTTAAAAGAATCTCGTCCCGAGATTATAAAAGAAGAGATAGCGATGTAACAGGGACTTACCCGTACTGAGATGCCATGAACTCCGGGTAATTTGAGCGAAGGAATTTCTCGCTCTCCCACGTCGCTTCTTCGGTGGTGTGGTTGCTCCAGAGTATTTTATAGAACCACAACGTTCTGCTACGCTGTTTCGGGCTTTCTCATCAAGAATTTCCACCGGATACTCATCATATGTTAAATCCAGTTTCAGCTCGCCGATGTCTTTGGTAGGAACAGCAGCAGTATACTTCAAACATTTTCGCAGTTGCGAAACATGGAAAACATCATGGACACCAGCAAGGGATGCAGGTAGCTCCAATCGATACACTGCTGGTCCACACTTCTCGGTGATAGCGTAGGGTCCAATAAAACGGGGAGCGAGCTTCCCCTTCACACCGAACCGGTGCACGCCCTTCATCGGAGACACGCGGAGGTACACGTGTTCCCCAACTTCAAAGTGCAACGGCCTACGCCTCTTATCAGCGTAGCTCTTCTGCCGGGATTGAGCGGCCTTAGAATTGGCTTGAATTGTCAGAACACGCTCTTCGGCGTCGTTCACCACATCAACCCCGAATGTGACCCTTTCACCGGACTCGCACCAATTTAATGGGGTGCGGCATTTGCGACCGTAGAGTGCTTCGTAGGGTGCCATCTTGATACTCGCCTGATAGCCGTTGTTGTACGAGAATTCCGCCAACGGTAGGTGATCATCCCAGTTCCTACCGTGGTGGATGGCACATGCTCTCAACATGTCTTCTAATACTTGGTTCACCCTCTCTGTTTGCCCATCTGTTTGAGGGTGATAGGCGGAGCTCCTGATCAACTTAGTACCCAATGCAGCGTGTAGCTGCTCCCAAAAGCGAGATACAAATAATGCACCTCGATCTGAGACGATGGTCTTGGGTACCCCGTATAGGCATAGAATCTTCGCTATGTACAGCTCCGCATATTTGCCGGCATTGTAACGTGTATTCACCGGGATGAAGTGAGCCGTCTTGGTTAACCGATCAACGATTACCCATATGGAATCATGCTTGTTGGATGTTAGGGGTAATCCCACAATGAAATCCATGCTCATATCTTCCCATTTCCACGTCGGGATCTTCAGGGGTTGCAACAGCCCTGACTTCTTCATGTTATCATCTTTCACTCGTCTACACGTATCGCACTCGGATACGTACTTAGCTACCTCCAGCTTCATCCGTGTCCACCAAATTTTTTTTTCAAATCTTGGTACATCTTGTTGCTGCCCGGATGAATGGAGTATTTGGACAAGTGAGCTTCATCAAGGAGCTTCTTCCTCAGCTCCATATCCCGGGGTACGACTATGCGGTCGTTGAACCACAGCGTCCCCTCATAATCCTTCCGGAAACATTTGATCTCCCCGTTGTCTATCTGTCTCCGGAGATGTGCCATGCCTTCATCATCTTTCTGAGCTGCAATGATGTCCTCCCTGATGGTAGGGATGAGGGCAAGGTTGTACAGCGATCCATAAGGAACCAAGTATAAACTTGGCTCTTCCCCCTCCACCGGTGTAATGGTGAGGTGATGGACATGTGATTTCCGACTCAGTGCGTCGGCGACCACATCTGCCTTGCCGGGGTGGTAGTGAATCTCAATTTCATAGTCCTTGATTATTTCTAACCGCCTCCTTTGCCTCATATTCAGCTCCTTCTGGGTGAAAATGTATTTTAAGCTCTTGTGGTCGGTCTAGTGATGCACCAGATTCCCCAGGAGATAGTGCCTCCACATTTTTAGCGCCAACACCACGGCAGCAAGCTCAAGATCATGAGTCGGATAGTGCTGCTCATGGTTCTGAAGTTGGCGTGAGCCATAGGCGACCACACGTCCTTCCTGCATTAACACACAGCCAAGCCCAATACCGGACGCGTCACAATACATGTCGAATGGTTTTGTTGTATCCGGCTGAGCTAAGACCGGGGCTGTGGTGAGATGCTTCACCAATGCTTGGAACGCTCCTTCACGCGCCGTGTTCCATACATATTTCGTCCCTTTCTTCAGCAATTCTGTCATCGGTTTAGCGAGCTTAGAGAAGCTTGGAATGAATCTCCGGTAGTATCCCGCTAACCCGAGGAAGCTTCTGACTTCATGGACTGAAGTAGGAGCTTTCCATTTCAGCACTTGCTCTATTTTGCTTGGGTCAACCGCAATGCCTTCTGCTGAGATGATATGTCCCAAGAATGGCACTTGGCTGATCCAAAACTCGCATTTGCTGAACTTGGCGTAGAGCTTGTGGTCTCGCAATCATTGAAGAACGATCCGCAAGTGTTCGGCATGTTCGGCTTCTGTCTTGGAGTAAACCAAGATATCATCGATGAACACTACCACGAACTTGTCCAGCTCCGGCATGAACACCGAGTTCATGAGATACATGAAATGGGCTGGAGCATTTGTGAGACCAAAGGACATGATGAGATATTCATATAATCCATATCTCGTCGAGGAGGCCGTCTTCGGAATATCCTCCGCCCGGATCTTTATCTGGTGATATCCAGAGCGAAGGTCCATCTTTCAGAACACACTTGCACCCACAAGTTGATCAAACAATATGTCGATGCGGGGCAGTGGGTACTTATTCTTGATGGTGACGGCGTTGAGCGGCCGGTAATCCACACACAGCCTCAGGGTTTCATCCTTCTTCTTTACAAACAGCGCCGAGCATCCCCAAGGCGAGGAACTCGGCCCAATGAAACCTTTGCTCAACAGATCATTGAGCTGTTCTTTTAATTTAGCCAGCTCGTTCGGAGCCATCTTGTATGGTCTCGGTGATATGGGCGTAGTCCCGGGTGCAAGTTCAATCTTGAACTCGACATCCCGCTCAGGTGGCATGCCCGGAAGATCATCCTGGAACACGTCGGGATACTGCCGGACTACGGGGATGTCCTCCAACTTGAGAGCTTCAGTATTGTTGATCACTGAAACCTCTCTGACTGGATTATCTAATAAGAGGGAATGCGGACGGTGTAATGGGGAGTTGAGGTGAACCGTCCGTGATAGTGTTTCCAGGACAGCGCCATGGTAACTTAGCCATGACATTCCCAAGATTGCATCAATCTTCTGCCCCTCCAGGATAATCATAGTGGTGGGATATATCTTCCCACCTAAGCACAGTGGTGCTTTCGGAACCATCATAGTTGCTGAAATCCTTCCTCCCGGTGAGCAGATCATATAAGAACACTCGGTTGGGAAGGCTTCCAGCTGATGCTTAACCACATATGATGCACTTATGAAGTTGTGGGTTGCACCAGAATCAAACAATATTATGATGGCTTGACGGTTGAGAGTGAACGTACCCGCCAGCACGTTGTCTCCCTCCGGGGCGTCCTCATTGTCGAGGTTGCGGACGCCCCCAGTCCGCTGACCAACCTTCTTCACCGGAGGTCAGCCTCGAGCACTGCCCTGGAATTGGGCTTGCCCGCTGCTCTGCTGCCCCTGGGGACAGTCCTTCGCGAAGTGGCCCGCCTGGCCACACATGAAGCAGGTGAAACGGGGCGGTCCCCCGCTGATCGGCGGACGGAATCCCGGGGCGCGTTGTGGTGGTGGAAACGCCCGGGGTGTCGTCTGCTGCTGCTGCTGCTGTCTTGGTGGTGGCATCGGCGGACGGAACGGAGGTGCCAGGAAAGGACGTCCCCCGAACCGTTGAGGTCGCGCCGGTGGATGCCACTGCTGCCCGGATGGTGTCCGATACACCATACGGTACTTCTGAGGCGCGCCCCCACCGCTGCTAGGTGGAGCGCTGCACTTCCTCTGCTCAGCTGCCAACTCCCGCTGAGCGTCCTCTTGCATGATCGCGGCATTGACTAAGTCGTTGAATGTGTCGCGATTCCACTGAACGAGATGGGTCTTCATTTCGGGGTGTAACCCCCGATAGAAATGTTCCCGCTTTTTCTCCTCAGTGGAGATGTAGTCTGACGCATATTGCGCCAGATGGTTGAAAGCACGGGAGTAGTCGTGGGCACTCCTCCCGCCCTGCTTCAGTTCCAAAAATTATTGGAACTTCCTCTTCATGATCCCGGGAGGAATGTGATAGGCGCGGAACGCCTCTCGGAACTCTTGCCATTCCACGGCATAGCCAGCCGGACGTGAGGCGACATAATTCGCCCACCACGCACCAGCGGCACCGTGGAGTTTCTGCGCTGTGAACAGAGTCTTCTGCCGCTCCGTACATTGGAGCAGCCCAAACTTGGACTCGATGGTCCGCAGCCAATTGTCCGCCTCCAGTGGTTCTTTGGCTTCGGTGAACACTGAAGGGTGCGTACTCATGAAATCCGAGTACGACACTTCCCGGGGCTCACGAGGCCCTCTGTCTTGACGTCCCCCCGCCTGGGACGTATTCTGCACGATCGTGCGGAGCAGGTCGGTCTGCTCCTCACGACCTCCCACCAGTGCCGCTATCACATCCGCTAGAGTAAGCGGAGGCGGCGGTGTTGGCTTCTGCTGCGGGGTGCTGTCGTAGGCCGGCGGCTGGGAGTCATCACCTCCCTGTTGGCTAGAGCCACCAACCTCGTGCGTGGTCCTAGTACAAACCATCTGCAACCACACGACAATAATCATCAGTCCCGCAACATTTTGCATGCAGTCCCATAAAAATAGGCGTAAAAACATAATGACAATAAAACATGCGATACATCTCATAAGTAGATAATATAATAACTTTGCACAAGCTACACCATTACCAAACCAAACACAAGCTAGTTACATCCAACTTGATGAACCTCCACTTTGGAAGCTCAACATAACTAGGTTTGGTCACTACGAGATATTACTATCGCTTTGTCATCACGTATACCACCCGTAGGGTACAACGCCCTCTCCAATGAGTTCAACTGTCATTCTTCTGTCAGAATGACCAGTTTCTACCTAGTCCCAGTTTTTATCTCGTTTTGGGCATTTTCATGACTTAAGCTGAATACCAAAGTTAAAGTTAACTTCAGTATGTTTCCAACGAGTATTCATTTGCCCCCAGATCAGCTTTGGTTAAAAAGTTATGCTAATTCAAAGTCAGCAGAATTTCTGGGAGAATTTTAACAGCACCTCCCATGGAAGTGGCTGTTTTCAACCCTGGTTTCCACTGAAATCTGTGCTGAAATTTCAGAAACTTTGAATTGCAAAGATGTCACACATCTTCTACTCTTTCTAAGGATGTATCATATGAAAATTTTAAATTTTTCTACTGGGAGTTATGTTTGAAAAACAGAACAGTCCAGAGAGTGTTCCACTCTGTCCTGGTTCTGGATAGTTTACATCCCTCTGGGTTTTAGGCCATCTCAAGGTGTGTTTCAGCTCTGGGAGTCTACAACAAAGTTGTAGAGTACTTAATTACCTTTCCAGAACTATATACCACACCTCCCTGGGCTAAAAGACCTGTGAGTTATGCTCTGTTGAAGATCAGCACCCTTGCTGCCCAAAACAGAGCACTTTGTTTTTCAGTCTTTTGGAACTACACTCATCACTATCCAATTTGTCTATCTAACCAGGGTCCTAGATGTTGAACCTAGTGATTTTAATTCCTTATTATCATTTATTTTTCATGCATATGCCTACAGTATCTCGGTACTACGTTCCTCCAAACGAAAATCCTAACCGGATCATACCGGCATATACGTCTCAAGTGTGGCACTAAACGGTCTCTCGCACACGTTTACTACATGGATACCTACGTGGTTAGTACCTGCAGAAGACCACACAATAATGGTGCACTCAATGGTTGGTTTCATTTCAGGCAGGATCATATTTAAAAGTAAATACAAACGCCCGTATCATTTCCATACGGCCGTCCTTGAGTTAGGTCACGTCTCAAGGTATGTGATCGTGTTTCAACACCACACGACGGGGAACCCGAGTATGTCATGAATGGGTCGTCACGGTTGGGAATGTTATCAACCAAACAGATACCACCTACTGCCCTGCAGGGCACGCCGATGGCAAGCGCTGCGTATGTCCTCCTTGGCTATTTCCAGACGAACACACTCTCGCGTTACTGACCACGCGATGGGGTCTCCACTTACTTGCCTAATGCACGCTAGGGATCAGCGTTTCATATGAACTCAGGGACATGAAGAGTCTAAGAGTTTTATATTGACGTCTCACACCAAGCTGTGAGACCTATCCCTGAACCACGTTCCTCGTCAGGGGGAGCTAACCGAAATTGAACCGCTTTCAGTGGCGTTCCTTACCATGCTTACCAGACCGTAGGTGCGTCATTACATAATTAAAATTCAGAAGTATAACACATAAGTTAGTCTTTGCCACTTTAAGTAACTATTCTAATATAGTCCTTACTTGGGCAACTACCGAATCCTCACC
The DNA here is from genome assembly GCA_030760725.1 of Neostapfia colusana. Taxonomy (NCBI): domain Eukaryota; kingdom Viridiplantae; phylum Streptophyta; class Magnoliopsida; order Poales; family Poaceae; genus Neostapfia; species Neostapfia colusana. The sequence goes on from JASWHV010000007.1 coordinate 103,535,710, forward strand.
GTAACCTAAGTTTTCCCATAAGGTAGTCCTTAGGTACTGTGCTATCCCCACTGCAGCTCTGATACCAGGCTGTGGCGGACCGGAATCCGCTCATCCAGGATCGCAGAGGGTGGTGCCGCGCGATGCGACACCCAACAGCACACGTCATAAGAACACATTATATTACATGGGAAAAACAAACTGAATGTACAAAGTAGTACACTTCTCACTTACAAACTAGGGTCTTTATTACACAGCGGAAGTTTCTTTTATACAACTCACGACCGCCTATCTAGCAAAAGTCGGTTGCCCAGCCCTAGGGCAACCCACACTAGCTGCACTCCTCAGCTCAGCGCGGCGTGTACGGCTCCCACTCAGCCGTGGTCCCCGACGGAGGGTAACCTTCGCCTGTGGACTCGTACTCCGAGTCCGTGGGTGGCTCCTCACCTGAAAAACACTTAAGCAGTAACCATGAGCACGAAGGCTCAGCAAGGCTTAACCGATTACCTAAGCATGAAACTCTACATGAGGTGTACCATGACATAGGATAGCAATGTTGCAGCAAATGGACAAGCCTACAAGTTCATCCTTAGTTCATCTTTTAGCAACAAGTTAACGGTTCATGAAGATGAAATTTAGTGAGCAATATTTGGTGGCACACAGGTAACAATGCAATTATATCATAACAGCAATATTGAATCATAACCTTTCATTCATTAGTCTACGTTACGACGCAGTGAACAAGCGGTACTCGTCACCATGAGGGACGGCGAATCGACTCGATATACACCTGCAGGGAAACCCAAAGAGCACGTCACGTACGCCCACCCGTGGAGCTGCACAGCACGCTCACTCGATGTCGTACGGGACAACCTTTCACCCAACAGCCCAACCGTCGAACCGGTTGCACCGAAACGAGCAGAAGGTTCCCCACACGGAGCATCTCTCTATGCCCGTTGGCAGATTTCCACCTTGCTGCCCTCAGCCTACACCTATAAATCGGTGCGTTATGCCTCGACGCCCGGAAGTTTAGGCTACATCGGTTTATCGGGGCCCATATATCTGATATGCCTTCGGTACATTCAATACATGTTCAGCAGGGCCGCACACGGCTCGGTCCTCAATCGACCCAGACAGGGCTGTGCACACAAGACTTCCTCTTGCTGCGCCCTAGCCCCTGCCTAGTCTCATTTTCATTACTAAAGTGATCTCACATCACTCAACCGAACCCGTGTGTTCCCAAGCCTAAACTCGCTAGTAGATTCCAACTACTCGACTTGTACCGATGTCCTATGAATTATTAAGCATAGCCTGTCTACTCAAGGTTATTGACACTACCCTCACTCTTATGGACAAGTTCTGGTCATGCAAGTGGGGTTCCATCCATTCTATACCCAATGCACAATCATATTTCATATGACTCATGTAAACAAAGTAAAACTTATAAAAGGGTTAATGCATACCGGGGCTTGCCTTGTTGCTGCTGGTCGCGGGTTAGTTCCTCTTCTGGAAGTAGGAAGTCCAGCACTTCCGGAGTCTCTTCTTCAATGGCTACACGTTAATGAAACACTATATGTTAATTTAAATGCAATGTGAGTCTAGGGTAATACTTCTGCTATTAGTTCTAATAACCAGTCTCTAACAACTGGAACTCTATTTAAGAATTTAAAGATGAACTGGGTGTTGGTGGTTTGGCTTAGACTTAATCCCCCTGGTTAAATGCTAAGTGGTTTTCCCCATTTTCCATATTAATCCCTCAAGTGGTTAAACAGGACAGGGGTGATCAAGAGCTCCAATATAGCTGAGAATTTTTGTGTGAGTTCCTTGTCACAAGAAAACTCTCTGGACCAAACACTAGCACTTTTCATGGAGTGGTTTGCTCAGAATAATTCTTTTAGCAAATAAGCAATGAAGAACTAATTCTGATGTAATACCCCTGTTCATGTCCAACTTAGTGAACTACAATTACAATTATAGCTCATAGAGTTTGCATGAATTTTCCTAGTATTTTTGGAGCTAAGATTTGCCCAGAACTGAATTTCCAAGTTTTGGAAATTCTCTGAAAATGTTTCTGTATTCAAATGAACACAGCACCTTCGAATTTGAATTGCTCTGACAAAATCAACTCCAAATGGTCTGAAACTTTTACAGGGGTTCACTAATGTCCTAAAGAACATTCTGGAAAAATTTGGGGATTTTTGGATGCACCAAACTCCCTCTAAAATTCTTTTGCTGAAAACTTTAAAGAATTTTCCAGAATTAATTAATGGGTTTCATACAAATTGGGTTTCAGATTTAGATTGTACTCAGTTAGAGGAATCCAGAAAAATTTGTTTCATAATTTTTGGATTCTCTTACTCCGAGTTGTGGCCCTCCAAAGTTTGAACTACAAACTGGACATTTCAAAATGTTTAAATGTCTGCCAGTGGGTCCCGCCCGGCAGTCTTCTCCTTCCTCGCGCCAAACAGGGGCCCGCGGCGGCGCGCTCCGGAGAGTGTCGCCGGAACTGTTTACCCGGCTGTCTCCCGATCTCAGACTCGCGCCCCCCCCCCCCCCCCCCCCCCCCGTAATTCGCGGCGCTGAACTCGTCGGTGGTGTCGCCGGCGGCCGTAGCTCACCGGAACAGGGCTCCCGACGGTGACAGCGGCGGTTAGGGTTCCGGCGTGGTCGGGAATGCATTACAACGCATCAAAATGATTGGCAAAGGGTCGGAGAGCACCGTGGGAGCTCGGGGGTGACGGAAATGACCGCACAACCCCATGAAACGGTCGGCAACCTAGAGCTCCACGGTGAACCGAGCTATTATTCTATGGCGGCCCAAAAAACAACCCAAACCCTGCCATTTATGGGTCATTTCCCTTGATTCCTGGTCGAGGAGGGCCACTAGGGAGTGCGGAAGGTGCTGACAAGCCGGCGCGGCCAATAGCTAAGTGAGTAGCATGAATTTTGGGTTAGACCGCGCTCTACCCAAACACACTACGTTTCGGAAGAATTGGAAATACTCTTCACTCGGTGAATTAACCGCTAAATGGCTTGCACCTACACAATCTAGAGAGCATGGCGCACCTTTTTCGTGCAGGAGAGGAACGGTGAAAACGGCTGTGGAGCGCTGCCCACGGTGAGCCGGTTGTGGTTCCGCCGGTTGCACCTCGGTCCTCAGCTGCGATCGTCAATTGGTGGCCAAATGAAGTGCTAACACTGCAAGGTGGTGAGGTGGTCAGCTAGAGCACACCCAGGCGCTTCCTTTTTGTGTGTGGAGCTCGGGCAAGGCCGAGCAGACATCGGCGTGCAGGGGAGAATCGGAGGATCGGCGTCGGGGGAAAGAACTGAGCTCGGTGTGGCGCTGCTCGGGTGAAGGAGGCAAAACACGATCGGCTCGTGGTCGTGGCGAGCTGGGTCACGGCTGGGTTTTACGGCGCCCCCACGAGGAGCTCGCCAGCGCACGAGGGGAAGAGCAGGAGGTGGCGCCCGGCGTTTCTCGGGGTGTCACCGTGGAGCCTCGGCTCTGTTCCGAGTGAAATACTTAGCCCCTAAGACTGTTGACTTCTGTGCCATTTGATCCTCCCCAATGACATGTGGGACCCACTTGTCAGTGCTCCCCCACCCCTCAAAAGATCTCCAAAACTTGGCAAGAGATGAATTCAAATGTTTGGAGTTTCAAACTGATCTACATTTGTATGGTTGGGCAAATCTCCCCCAAATTCAAATGTATATTTGAATTCTTGCACATTTGGATCCTTTTTGGACAAATGGGTAGCAAACCTTTTCAAAAATTATTGAAACTTTGCCTCCCCACTAATTTGGACCTGAGGCATCCAATTATGCACTTTGATCTTTGTTTTAGATGCTGCAACCACGAGTTTGAATGTAACAGTTTTGAATCATCCTCTCATGTGTCATGTGTAAACTTCCCCCTTTTTGAAAGTGTAGGCTTTCCCCTCTAACCACTCTTTTGATGGAGGTTACTTGTTCTTCACACTTTTTCACAATCTATCCACAACAAAACGGTGGTGTGGTGTGGTGATAAAAAGTTTTTGCAAGTCCCTTTTCTTGGGCTTTTACAATCACCCTCAAACAGATGGACAAACAGAGAGGATGAACCAAGTACTAGAGGACATGTTGAGGGCGTGTGCCATCCACCACGGTAGGAACTGGGACGATCGCCTACCGTTGGCGGAATTCTCGTACAATAATGGATATCAGGCGAGTATCAAGATGGCACCCTATGAAGCTCTCTACGGTCGCAAGTGCCGCACCCCATTAAACTAGTGCGAGTCCGGTGAAAGGGTCACAATCGGGGTTGATGTGGTGAACGACGATGAAGAGCATGTTCGGATGATTCAAGCCAACTTGAAGGCCGCTCAATCCCGGAAGAAAAGCTACGCTGATAAGAGGCGTATACCGCTGCACTTTGATGTCGGCGAGCATGTGTATCTCAGTGTATCTCCGATGAAAGGCGTGCACCGATTCAGCATGAAAGGGAAACTCGCTCCCCGTTTCATTGGACCCTATGCTATCACCGAGAAGTGTGGACCAGAGGCATATAGGTTGGAGCTACCGGCATCTCTTGCTGGTGTTCACGACGTTTTCCATGTTTCACAACTGCGAAAATGTCTGAAGCATACGACTGCTGTCTCCACTGAAGACATCAGCGAGCTGCAACCAGATTTGACATATGATGAATATCCGGTAGCAATTATTGATGAGAAAGTTCGGACCACGCGTAGCCGAATGTTGTGGTTCTACAAGATACTATGGAGTAACCACATCGCCGAAGAAGCAACGTGGGAGAGCGAGGAATTCCTTCGCTCAAATTACCCGGAGTTCATGGCATCTCAGCACGGGTGAGTTCCTATTACATCGCTGTCTCTTCTTTTGTAATCTCGGGACGAGATTCCGTTAAGGGGGGAGGGATGTAAAAGCCCAAGAAAAAGGGACTTGCAAAAATTTTCATCACCTCACAACCACCACAGCTTTTGTTGTGGAGTTCTTGTGAAGACTTGTGAAGAGAAAGTAATCTCCAGCAAAAGGGGGATTACAGGGGAAAGCCCTAACTTTCGCAAAGTAGGATTTCTACACATGAACATGAAAGGTCGAGCTCACCCCTAGAACATAAAAAGTATTGGGAAGGTTCAGGCAAAAGTTCATGCAAATCCAACACTTTTTGAGGCAGTTTTGGAGGCATTTGAAAAAGAGGCAAATTTGAATGTAAATTCAAATTGCAGCAACTTTTATGACCTAAATTCAAAAGTAGGCTTCATATTCAAACTCAGCACATTTTTCTGAGTTAGCCCACCAATTTCCATCCCCATTGGAGTTCATCTTATCGGGAGCTAAATTTGCAATAATTCAAAACTGAATTTGAATTTCAGTTCAAATATGAGGCAAATTTAGCCAAACAAAATTGAAATTTGGGAAACCAAATTCAAACTGTGACTTGGTGATTAAGTCTCACATTCAATGGAGAGTTGCTGAGATATTTGCAGCAGAAGGGGGAGAAATAATTAGAGGGGAGAAGAGGGCCCACTGGTCAGTGAGTCACTTAATCGTGCAACCAAAGTCACGGGGCTCTTCTCTCGGGTCTGACTCGAAGCAACCAACGCACTTCCGGGTGCCACCGCGTGAGCCACAGAACACACCTCCTGCTTTCCCCCTCGAGCTGGCAAGCTGCTCCCGAATTCATCACCCCCGAGGCAGTCAGCCGCTCACAACACCGCCACACCGAGGCTTGGTTCCTGTCCGCACGAGGAGAGAACCACGCTCACGCCGCCGTTTGCATTCGATCAAGAATCCGGCAAAACCACCGTCAACAGCGCCTTCCGAGCAGCAAAACCACACCGGTCGCTCGTCCTCTACCTCCTCGGTGCAAAAATGATCGAGTTCAGCCCTTCCAACCCTAGCTCAGCGGGTCTTGGCAACAACCGAGGAAATGGCCGTAGCTCGGCTCATGATGACAGCCCAACCAAGGGGCTTTCACGCCCAAGGTAGGACACCTAGAGGAGTGTCGGAGCCCCATGCTACTCCTCGCCGAACCTCAACTCAAGCTGGGTTCGTTCGAGCAAGAATTTGGCGATTTACTCTCGGCTCGTGCAAGGTGACCCCAGGTGAGAAATCCTCAAAATTCGATCCAAATTCTTGTTTGTAGGCCACCAAACCGTGCACACATGAACTAGACTGGCTAGCGGTCAATTTCCCTTCACAACCCTTGCTAGAAAACGGACGAGGTGCGAGGTATATTATGTCTTGCCGAGCTCAACCATGGCGGCATGGATCGGGCGCACGGTGAGAACCCAATTGGAGGTGTTTTCATGCACTGGTCCTTGCTTGCCGTGCCTCCCTAGCATCCCCTGGTGCTTTAGAGCGGATTGGCTGAGTTGTTGGCGGGCGAGGACCGCTGGGCAACGGTGCCGAACATCTCCCCAAGCCGCCGCACATCGCCGGCACAGTTCCGATCCCCTAGCGCCGAACCCGAGACCACAACCGAGTTCCCCGACCCCAAAAAACCCCGGGTGGCGAGTCACCGGCCGGGAGCGCAAAGCCAGCGAGGCGCCGCCTCAGTCCGGCGAGGTGGGCGCGCGCGCGGGAAGAAACGCCGGAGGTTGAAGAAGGGTGGGGCTGGCCCACCTGTCAGCGAGTGTATTTAAAACTGGGATTAGCTGTGGCTTAGGATCCGGTGCGGCTACACAGATAAAAACCCCGTAGCCTCGTGTGTCCGCAAATCCTATTGGCTGCAGTTTAAACAGTGGGCCCAACAAGAATTTGCAATAGAAAACAATTCCAGATTCACCCCAAACTTTAGAAATTCATAACTTTGTGTAGGAAGCTCCAAATCCAGTGAACCAAATTTTGCTGGACTCATCTTTTTGAGTACTTTCCAGCAATATAAATTTCAGCTCATGAAAATTAATAGTTTTCAAGAATTAAATCCCTAAATCTTAAAATATTAAGAATTTTATCTGGAGGATTACTTCATGAAAAATTCTGAAATTTTGTTGAGAGGTTTATTGGAAAATCCTTGAGTCACAGTAAAATTTTCAGACCCATCCAAGTTCATTATTCCCCCTAATGTGGTGATTAAGAGAACTGCCCTGAGAAAATAAGAAAAATGTACAGAAACATTTTTTAGATTTTCTCAAATCTTGTTTAAGGCATAAATTCCTCTAGAATTCTTCAAATGACATGAAACCAAGTCCATTAGAACCATCTTAAATTCTAGTTTCCAGAAAGTCATGGTTGGAGCCATGAAGACCCCTGGAATTACTTAGAGGCTGAAATATTGACCAAATAGGCTTTTATTTGTAGAAAGCTCAAATGAACTTTGTTTCAAATGAAACTTGGTCACGACTCTGGTTAGGACCATACCAAGCCACCATAAAAATTTCAGAGCCAAAGGGAAGGGCTATCTAGAGTTATAATAATTATTTATTCAAGTTTACACATTACATTTGAATTGACATGTAGTGTCTCATTAACGTGTAGTCGCTGAAGGCAAGGAGACTCCAGAAGTACTCGACTTCCTTCTTCCGGACGAAGACCTAGCCACTGACCAGCAGCAACAAGGCAAGCCCCGGTTTGCATTAACCCCTTTTGTAAAATTTTGCTTTGTTCACATGGTTAGTATGAGGTATGAATGTGCATTAGGTGTAGGACGGATGGAACCTCACTTGTATAACCCGAATTTTCCTATAAGTGTGAGGGTAGTGTCTAAGTCCTTGAGTAGACAGGCTTTGCGTAATGAATCATCGGACTTTGGTACAAGTCGAGTAGTTGGAATCTACTCGCGAGTTTAGGCTTGGGACACACGGGATTGGTTCGAGTGATGTGAGATAACTTTAGTAATGAAAATGAGACTAGGCAGGGGCTTTGACGTAGCAAGAGGAAGTCTTGTGTGCGCAGCCCTCTCCGTGTCGATTGAGGACCGATCCGTGTGCGGCCAATGCTGATCAAGTTTGAACGTACCGAAGGCATATCAGATATATGGGCCACGATAAACCGATGTATCCTAAACCTCCGGGCGTCGAGGCATAAGGCACCGATTTATAGGTGTAGGCTGAGGGCAGCAAGGTGGAAATCTGCTAACGGGCATAGAGAGATGCTCCGTGTAGAGAACCTCCTGCTCGTTTCGGTGCGACCGGTTCGATATTTGGGCTGTTGGGTGAAAGGTTGTCCCATACGACATCGAGTGAGCGTGCTGTGCAGCTCCACGGGTGGGTGTATGTGACGTGCTCTTTGGGTTTCCCTGCAGGTGTATATCCAGTCGATACGCCGTCCCTCGCGGTGAAGAGTACCACTTGGTCACTGAGTCGTGACGTAGGCTAATGTATGAAATGTGATGATTCAATATTGCTGTTATGATATAATTGTATTGTTACATGTGTGCCACCGAATATTGCTTACTAAATTTCAGATTCATGAACTGTTAACTTGTGGCTAAAAGATGAACTAAGGATAAACTATAGGCATGTCCTTTTGCTAAAATTTTACCATCCCATGTTCATTGTACCCTACATGTCGAGTTTGATGCCTAGGTGAGTCGGTTAAGTTTTGTTGAGCCATCGTGCTCACGGTTGCTGCTTAAGTGTTTTTCAGGTGAGGAGCCACCACGGACTCGGGTTACAAGTCCACCGGCGTGGGTTACCCTCCGTCGGGAACCACGGCTGAGTGGGAGCCGTACAAGCTGCGCTGAGCTGAGGAGTGCAGCTAGTGTGGGTTGCCCTAGGGCTGGGCAACCGACTTTTGCTAGATAGGCAGGCGTGAGTTGTACAAATTCCGCTGTGTAATATGAACCTTAGTTTGTAACTGAGTATTGTACTAGTTTGTACAGTTTCAGTTGGTTTTCTATGTAATACAACGTATCCTTATGATGTGTGCTGTTGGGTGTCGCACCGTGCGGCACCACCCTCTGAGATCCTGGATGAGTGGATTCCGGTCCGCCACAATAACAATATCAGCAAGTTGGCGATTCAAGGTCGTCAATGACGCCTCTCTCGATCCTTGGGTTTTGGTGAACATATCTGTCATTTCCCTCATCATGTTACGCAACTCAGCATGTTGAACACATTCATCATCCATTTTATCTTCGGCCATTGTTAGTAGTAAACAAAAGACAACAAAAAGATGTTATCCCTATCAACTACAAAGGATAGTGGCAATGTGAAAAGTGGAAGGAAGGAAACAATCTCTCTCTCTCTCTCTCTCAAGCGTCTTACCACATTCTTACAAGTGTTATTACCGACACAGCAGGTGGTAAACGGTGGACGGTGAGAAACAATGAAGAGTGGAGTGATTGCAAAGGTACCTGTTATGCTCAAGAGGAAAAGTGGAGCTTGGATGGCACAAATATGGTGGCTAATAAGCAATAATAATTTAACAGCAAAAACAAAAGTTGAATAAGTATTCAATGTAGGAACTGTTGCTGGTTAACAAGTGTTCTAGGCCTAGCACAACACAAGTCAGTAGAATGGCAAATAGAAAATCAGGAAGATATAACCAAACAAGTACAACACAAGTGTATAGGCCAACTGTTTTCAAGGGTATGCTGTCAATGCTTTAATATCTATGCTCTCTTCACTATTTTTTTTTTCTTTTTTTATATTTTTTCTGATATTTTTTTTACTCGAGAGCACAAAAATAGAAAGCACACAACTTTGCAGCTCAATTGGATGTAAGATGTGGCCTATAGAAAATCAGTAAGATTCTTTAAAATCCAGGCTGAAACTTCGGAGGCCGGATAGTCTATCTTCTGAGGGGAATTTGACCAAATAAATTTTGACGAACAAGGCAAAGCATGGAAAATCGGTTGCGAAATTTCGAGTAGATCAATTTGAAAAAAAAATTGTCCGATTTCGAGTTCCTATGCAAAAGTTATAGCCGTTTTAAGGTAGGCTACCCGAGTTACTGTTTTTTTATGTTGATTCAAACTCGGTTGTGAAGAAGATCTCACAATAGGATGTGAGAAACAATCAGAATTTAGCAATGGTGATTGATTGGATGTTGTGTGATGAATTAAGGAGGACTGGCAGAATGGTTTGTCACCTGTTCTAGGGCTGGCGATGCGGGAGTTCATGCAAGGAGGCTAGCTAGGGCAAACCGATGATCTTGGTGGCTCGGTTTGTTGTTTAGGGATTTTGAAATAGGTGAGCAGCAAGAAAAACAAGGAAGAAAACCGATAACTACGACCCAAAAAACACAAAGCTAAACCAGCAACAAGACTCGACCACACGAATGAAAACTCAACAATGCAAACTGAAAAATGAAAACTGCAGGCACTATGGTCTAGGAATCGGTAAACACGATATGTTTTTTTGTGGCTTTCTATGTGGACTGTAGGTATGAAAAACAAAAACTAATCTAGTGGGAAATCAATGTACCTCACGGGAAATCTGATACCAAATGATGAGTGGTTTAGGCCCGATCTTCCGAAAGGTAGGTCGATTGAGGTGGAGAACTCGACGTTGATGATCCGCGGCACTCGAGCAGTTTGAACACCCCTGCAATCACTAAACCACTGCTCCGTTGGTTATCAATCGTGTAGCACATGCTTGACCTCGCCAAGAAGGCTAATCCCTGCAGGTGCAACCGAGAACACGAGCAAGAACGTAGAAGACGTGATCTGAAAGTCACGAAGATGGGGTTTCACTAAAACCGTAGAACGGCGGCTGTTTATCTAAGAAAAACCCACCGAATATGGCCGGTGGCTGCAGTATTTAAAGGCTAAGGTTCGTCCATAAGACCCTTAGACGCGTCCCTAATGGACTCATACGGGATACAAGGCCCAAAAGCCCAATACGGTGGTGCAACACCGGACAGAACTCTGAATTCGACTTGTTTCGACAACTCCCAACGACTCCTGGCGAATTTTAAAGTTGGACCAGAACCATTGGAAAGTTTATCTTCTCATCTTTCCATGCATATGTAGAACGTCGAAAACGGAGTCTGTATGCATCCTGGGCGTCTGTTTTAAGATGGACTGCTCCAGGACTCCGAGTTGAACTCGAGTCCGAGTTGGTGACTGTTTCTATCAAATTGGGTGACGTCCCATCTGGTTCTCCACGTCCCTAAATCCTCCTCCCTTTACTTGTTGATCATGTCCATGGTTCCTAATAACAATTAAATCATTCAATAGCAATCCATTCTCAAAATCACATGGGTAGGAAGTTAGGAACGAGTTCACCTGCTGATTTAGTAACCGTGCTCGTGCTCTTGTGATTGGTCCTTGTATATCAATGTCAGTATCCACTGTTGTGATGTCCTCATCAATGCGGGTGCACTCATTAACCCAAAAGACATAACGGTATATTCATACAAACCATACCGTGTTCGAAATACAGTCTTGGGTATGTCGGAGGGCTTAATCTTCAGCTGGAAGTATCCCGACCGAAGATCAATCTTGGAGAAAATTCGGGCACCTTTCATTTGGTCGAACAGGTCCTCTATACGGGGCAGCGGGTATTTATTCTTGATCATCACCTCATTGAGAGACCTATAATCCACACACATCCTTTAGGTCCCATCCTTCTTGTCTATGAAGAGCACGGGGGATCCCCATGGTGATGAGCTTGGGCGTATAAAACCCTTTTCTAGCTCCTCCTGAATTTGCTTCTTGAGCTCCACTAGTTCCGCGTGCGCCACGTGTCTGGTGGGTCGGGACCTCCCCTCTTTCTAGAGACGAGCTCCACGTACGTCACGTGTCAGTTCCGGACCTCCCCTCTCTTCGGAGGTGAGCTCCGATAGTGCCACGTGTCCTAACAGCGCTAGACTTCCTTTCTCCTCAGAGACGAGCTCCGAGGTTGACACGTGTCCAACAGTGACGGACCTCCCGGAGATGAGCTCCGGAGGCGACACGTGTCTGGTAGTGTCGGACCTCCCGGAGGTGAGCTCCGGAGGTGACACGTGTCCAATAGGACCGGACCTCTCGGAGGTGTGTTCCGAGAGCGACACGTGTCCCGCGTGGCTGGTCCTCTCTTTTCCGCAGTGACTAGCTCTGGTGACGACACGTGTCCTGCGGGACTGGCCTTGCTCCTTCAGCAGAGGCTAGCTCCTGGTGCAACACGTGTCTCACGGGGTCGGACCTCGCCCCTTCCGCAGAGATGAGCCCCGAGCCTGCCACGTAGCCAGTTAGCGACAAACCTCTCCTCCTTTTGCGGGGATGATCTCCGAGGACACCACGTGGCCAGCTCGCCGTGGGAGTTCTCTTCGGTGCTCTCGGTGAACTGGAATTTGCTCCTTTTTGGCTATCTTTGTGATTCTTTTTCTGCTTCTACTTATTTTAAAAGGTTTTTCTCTACATGAAATATTTATTCATACATGATTATGAAATTGTGGGTGTCACAAATCTACCCCCCTTAAACTGAATCTCGCCCTCGAGATTTGCTAGTGGAGAATAGATGAGGGAATTCTTCCTTGATGTCTTCTTCACGCTCCCATGTGGCTTCAGCTTCGGTGTGATGGCTCCATTGTACCTTGCACCAATGGATCGCTTTGTTCCTTGTGACCCTTTCCTTCACGTCCAAAATTCGGACAGGGTGCTCTACATAGGTCAGATCTTCTTGAAGTTTGAGTTCATCCATTGGTACTTGTTCTTCAGGTACCCTCAAGCACTTATTGAGCTGGGATACATGAAACACGTCATGCACGTCGGAGAAGTGCATCGGGAGCTCTAGTTGATAGGCTACTTCTCCTCGCTTGCCCAAAATCTTAAATGGCCCTATATAGCGAGGTGTTAGCTTGCCTTTGACGTTAAAACGTCGTTGGCCTCGGATAGGCGATACCTCAAGGTATACGAAGTCTCCTACTTCAAAAGTCAACTTTCTTCACCTATTGTCCGCACATCCTTTTTGTCGTGACTGAGCAGCCTTCAAGTTCTCCCATATTGTTTGGAGTTGCTTCTCAGCTTCTTGTTGCACGTCGGGTCCAAACACTTGGTTCTCTCTGGTCTCGTTCCAAAACAACGGCGTTCTACACCGTCTACCATACAATGCTTCGAAAGGTGACATCTTCAAGCTAGCTTGATAGCTGTTGTTATAGGAGAATTCGGCATACGACAAGCTCCTATCCCAACTACGCCCATGTTTCAAGGCGCAAGCTCTCAACATGTCTTCCAGAATTTGGTTGGTCCTCTCGGTTTGCCCATCGGTCTGCGGTTGGTAAGCGGAGCTAAAATCCAGTCGTGTACCCATAGCCTCATGCAGTTTCCTCCAAAACCTATAGGTAATCTGAGAACCCTGATCTGAGACTATCCTATTCTGGACTCCATGGCGGCACACGATTTGCTCCATGTACAGCTTGGCTAGATCTGCCACGCGGTACATGGTTTTAACAGAAAGAAAATGAGCGGTTTTCGTCAATCGGTCCATGATAACCCAGATTGAGTCATAACCCGACCGAGTACGTGGCAATCCGATGATGAAATCCATACTGACGTCTTCCCACTTCCACTCGGGTACCTTTAAGGGTTGCAACAGTCCAGCGGGTCTTTGATGTTCGGCCTTCACCCATTGGCATGTGTCGCATAGGGCAACATACTCGGCTATGTCCCTTTTCATACCATCCCACCAATAACAAGTTTTCAGGTCCTTGTACATCTTGGTACTTCCGGCATGTATGTAATAAGGTGAGTCATGTGCCTCCTTTAATATCGTGCCGCGGATGTGCTTCATGTTAGGCACACAAATCCTTTTTCCTAGACAAAGCGTACCCTTCTCGTCTTCCTTGAAGTCCTTCTCTATTCCTTGTCAGATCCTTTCCTTGATCTCCTCATCCGCTGCTTGGCCATCTCTTATCTCTTGTTCTAATGAATAGTGGAGTTTCATCACTTCCATCTCATTCAAGAATCCGAGATGTAACCGTTCGAACTCCTTGCGCAGCTCGGGCGGTAGCTCCCGAACCGTGAGTTGGTGACATGCTCCCTTCCGGCTCAATGCATCGGCTACTACATTGGCCTTCCCGAGGTGATAGTTGATTCCAACATCATAATCCTTGATAAGCTCCAACCATCGGCGTTGCCTCAAATTCAAATCCGTTTGGGTGAATATGTACTTGAGGCTTTTATGATCCGTATAGATCTCACATCGGTGGCCAAGAATATAATGTCTCCAAATCTTCAATGCATGCACCACGGCTGCAAGTTCCAAGTCATGTGTTGGGTAATTGAGCTCGTGTTTCTTGAGTTGTCTCGAAGCATAGGCTACCACTTGTCCTTCTTGCATGAGCATACATCCAAGCATTTGTCTTGATGCGTCACAATATATGTCAAAGCTCTAACTCACGTCCGGCAATACCAAAACCGGCGCTGTGATTAGCATTTTCTTGATCTCCTCAATGCTTTCTTGGCACGCTGGTGTCCATTGGAAGACTTTTCCTTTCATTAGCAACTCCGTCATATGCTTTGCTATTTTGGAGAAGTCCTTGATGAACCGTCGATAGTATCCAGCCATCCAAAGAAAACTCCGAATATCCCTTACGTTTTGCGGTTGGTTCGACTTCAGAACATCTCCCACTTTTCCGGGACAACCGATACTCCTTCCTCGGAGATGATGTGGCCTAGGAACGATATCTCCTTTAGCCAGAATTGACACTTGCTGAGCTTGGCATACAATTGATGCTCTCGCAGCTTCTGTAATGTCAATCTCAAATGTTCTTCATGTTCCTCCTCACTTTTCGAATACACCATGATATCGTTGATGAAAACCACGACGAACATGTCCAAGTACTCCATGAAAAACCTTGTTCATGAGGTACATGAAGTATGCGGGTGCGTTCATTAACCTAAAAGACATAACGGTATATTCATACAAACCATACCGTGTTCGAAAAGAAGTCTTCGGTATGTCGGAGGCTTTAATCTTCAGCTGGAAGTATCCCGACCGAAGATCAATCTTGGAGGACACTCGGGCTCCCTTCATCTGGTCGAACAGTTCCTCTATAAGGGGCAGAGGGTACTTGTTCTTGATCATCACCTCATTGAGAGACCTATAGTCCACGCACATCCTTTGGGTTCCATCCTTCTTTTCTACGAAGAGCACGGGGGCTCCCCATGGTGACGAGCTTAGACGTATAAAACCCTTCTCCAGCTGCTCCTGAATTTTCTTCTTGAGCTCCACTAGTTCATCAACGGGCATCCTATATGGTCTCTTTGCTATAGGTGCGGTTCCGGGTACCAATTCAATGGAAAACTCAATGTCCCGGTCAGGTGGCATACCTGAAAGTTCTTCCGGAAACACGTTCGAAAATTCTTGAACCACCGGAATGCTTTCCAATGTTGCTCCTTCGACGTGGTTTAACATTGCCTTCTCGGTTGCCGGTTGGGCTGACTCGAACTCGATATGAGTACCGTGCTCGTTTGTCAACTGCACGCTCCTCTTAGCACATTGGATTACTCTGTTGTGCTTTCTTAACCAATCCATTCCGAGTATTATGTCAAGCCCTTGGGAATCAAAGACAATAAGGTTGGCAAGGAAGTCTACCCCCCTTATTTTAAGGTTTACATTCAGACATACTATATTAGTCCTCATCTCTCCACCGGGGGAATTAACCAACATAGTATATTTCAAGTGTGATATGGGTAGATTATACTTGGCAACATACTTGGATGATATGAAGGAATGCGATGCTCCGGAATCAAATAAGATGGTGGCTGGGTTGGAGTTGGCAAGGAACATACCAATCACGACGTCCTCATGCTGTTGCGCTTCCTCAGCAGAGACATGGTTCACGTTGTCGCGAGCGTAGTTCTGCTGTCCACGGTTTCCTTGATTGTCTTCTCCGTTCGGCCATGGGTTCTGCTTGGGCACGTTGCTTGGTTGTCCAGGACCTCTCTTCGGGTACTGACTTGCAAAGTGTCCCATCTCTCTGCATGCAAAGCATGCCTTGTTGCCCACGACAGCAGGTACGCTCGAGAGTGTAGACTATAAATGTATATGATGTAAATTAAGTTCAGAACTCTGTATGTAATAAGAATTTAGCTTCCGCTGTTTAAAATATGATTGTCTTTATATGTGTGTTATCCGGTGTTGCGCAATACAACACCCCTTGATGAGATCCTGGGATGTCCGGACCCCCCTCCTTACATCGTGGTATCAGAGCTCCGTTGAGGTTTAGCACACTGAACAAGACTCAACTTTCAAAAATTCGGTGAGGAACGAGTAATAACCCACATAAGGATTATTATTAGTATAGACAAGTGACATATTAACCTATGTGTAAGGTCAGAAACATGCATCTCAAGACGTTCAATGTCTTGTGGGATGCATGGCTGCACTGACCACCAGTGCGCACAAGCTTAAGGGTGGAGCCTCACGGGTGGCAGGTAACCCGACCAGTTTATGTATTCTCTACGACCTTTCATGTCGTTTAGAGTATATGAGCAATGCCAATCCCCGGTGTGCTGAGGGCAACTAGGTGGAGACCCCGTCACGTGGTTGGTAACATGAACACGCAGCTCAAGGCCTGTTTGGCTTGAGAATGTCTGTGTGACTGACGACATACGGGTGTGTTAAACTATTTATGGATTCGGATTGAGTTTGCAGCTGAATCTGATGATTGAGTGGTTTATGCAGGTACATTAACCACTATTGTTTATCCGTATAAAAAACGTGTGGGAGAGTCGAGTGGTGCCACTAAAACAACGAAGCCAGCTTAGTCTGGTATAGGATTTTATTTATGAGGCGATGTAGTACCGACATGTTATGGTGACGCTTCGACATCACACTCCACTAATGTAACAGCCCTAACTTTTGTAAAGCTGTATTCAACTTATGAATAAAAGTTGAGGAGAAGAAAGTCTAGTTATTTGTCACATAAAATAATGAACACACAATGGACATGTGAGGGAGTTAAAATTTTTTATCTAACTCATGCTTAACACTTGTTAACATGAGGAGTGGACATCACTACATGATTTAAACTCATGTAAACAACCACAGAGAGTGGAGAAATTTAAATCTCAATTGAGCTATTCTAAAAATGATTCATCTTCAAATTGTACCACAGCCTACAATTGAAGCAACCAATGAATCTCACATGTATCAAATAGATTCTATTTCAAATTTGGTAATTTTTGGAACTCATATACTCTTTATTCAAAGGAATAATTGACACAGCAATTGAATTCAAATTTAAATTTGAATCTGAACCAAACTTGGTGAACATAAAAATCTGATTGCATATTTGAGTTCCACATACTTTTCTTAGTCTACCCTCCAAATTTGGTGAATTTTGGACAAAGAATATGTGGGAATCTCAAAGCACAGAGAAGGAAAATTGAAGGGGCTGTGGACCCCACATGGCAGTTTCTCAGTGCAGAACCGACTCGGCAGTTTCTTCAGCGCGCGCCACTGAGCGGCAACAGCTGCCGGCGAGTTACCTGCCTGGGATCTCACTCGACGGAATTCCTGATCTTTTCCTCTTCCTTATCTCCCATGCACAAGCACAACCGAAGTTCTCCCCAGCTCGCGCTCTGTTTCTTCTCCCGCATGAAACCAACTCGACGCCGGCGCTCCTGTTTACGATCGCAAGAACCGGCCGAGCTCCGGTTAATCAAGCTCCCAACACAGAAAAGACAGTGCCAAGTCGTGCCCTAGCATCTCCCCTCTCCACTACGAAGTTCCCTGCTCAGGACTGCTCGCAAATTGAGAATTGGCGCCGAGGTCCCGAGGTGACACCGGTGGAACACGTTTGGCTCACCGTCGATAGGGCGCTACGGACGATCAATCCTCCAGTTTCGTACATGAAAAGGTGTGTTTACATGCCTAGAATGTGTATCTGAACGCCGTTTATCAATTGCTCCAGCCGTTATTGTGGCGGACCGGCATCGGCGCATCCAGGATCGCAGAGGGTGGTGCCGCACGAGGCGACACCCGACAGCACACATCATAAGGATACATTGTATTACATTGAAAACCAACTGAAATGTACAAAGTAGTACACTACTCAGTTACAAACTAGTGTTTATATTACACAACGGAAGTTAATTTGTACAACTCACGCCCGTGTATCTAGCAAAAGTCGGTTGCCCAGCCCTAGGGCAACCCACACTAGCTGCACTCCTCAGCTTAGCGCGGCGTGTACGGCTCCCACTCAGCCGTGGTCCCCGACGGAGGGTAACCCTCACCGGTGGACTCGTAACCCGAGTCCGTGGGTGGCTCCTCACCTGAAAAACACTTAAGCAGCAACCATGAGCATGATGGCTCAACAAGACTTAACCGACTCACCTAGGCATGAAAATCTACATGTAGGTTAGAATGGACATGGGACAGTACAATTTCAGCAAACAGACACGCCTACAAGTTCATCCTTAGTTCATCTTTTAGCCACAAGTTAACAGTTCATGAATCTGAAATTTAGTAAGCAGTATTTGGTGGCACACAAGTAGCAATAAAATGTTATCATAACAGCAATATTGAATCATCACATTTCATATATTAGCCTACATCACGACTCAGTGAACAAGCGGTACTCGTCACCGCGAGGGATGGAGAATTGACTCGATATACACCTGCAGGGATACCCGAAGAGCACGTCACGTAGGCCAACCCGTGGAGCTGCACAGCACGCTCACTCGATGTCGTATGGGACAACCTTGCAACAAACAGCCCAACCGTCGAACCGGTCGTACCGAAACGGACAGGAGGTTCCCTACACGGAGCATCTCTCTATGCCCGTTCGCAGATTTCCACCTTGCTGCCCTCAACCTATACCTATAAATTGGTGTGCTATGCCTTGACGCCCGGAGGTTTAGGTTACATCATTTTACCGGGGCCCATATATCCGATATGCCTTCGGTACATTCAATACTTGCTCAGCAGGGCCGCACACGGATCGGTCCTCAATCGACACGGACAGGGCTGCACACACAAGACTTCCTCTTGCTGCACTCTAGCCCCTGCCTAGTCTCATTTTCATTACTAAAAGTGATCTCACATCACTCGAACCAATCCCGTGTGCCCCAAGTCTAACTCGCGAGTAGATTCCAACTACTCGACTTGTACCGAAGTCCTATGAATGATTAAGCATATCCTGTCTACTCGAGGACTTAGACACTACCCTCACTCTGATGGGAAACATCTGATTATGCATTTGGGGTTTCATCCACCCTACACCTAATACACATATACATACCTCGTACTAAGTATGTAAACAAAGCAAAACTTTGTAAAACGGTTTAATGCAAACCGGGGCTTGCCTTGTTGCTGCTGGTCAGATGTTAAGGCTTCGTCCGGAAGGAGGAAGTCGAGCACTTCCGGAGTTTCTTCGCCTTCAGCAACTACACATTAACGAGATACTACATGTCAATTCAAATGCAATGTTTAGAATTGAATAAGCAATTACTATAACTCTATCTAGACCTCCCCTTTGGTTCTGAAGTTTTTATGTTAACTTGGTAGGGTCCTAACCAGAGTCTTGACCAAGTTTCATTTGAAACAAAGTTTATTTGAGCCTTGTACAAATAAAAGCCTATTTGGTCAATATTAGTGCCTCTAAGGAATTCCAGGGGTTTTCATGGCTCCAACCATTACTTTCTGGAAACTAGAATTTGATATGGTTCTAATGGAATTGGTTTCATGTCATTTGAAGAATTCTAGAGGAAGTTATGCCCTAAACAAGAATTGAGAAAATCTGAAAAATGTTTCTGTATGTTTTTCTATTTTCTCAGAGCAGTTCCCTTAATCACCCCATTAGGGGGACTAAAGGAACTCGGATGGGTCTGAAAATTTTACTCTGACTCAAGGATTTTCCAGTGAACGGCGCAGCCAAATTTCAGAATTTTTCATAAAGTAATTCTTCAGATAAAATTCCCAACAGTTTAAATTTTAGGGAATTAATTCTAAAAAACTATTAGGTTTCATGAGCTGAAACTTGTTTTGCTGGATAGTACTCAAAGATATGAATCCAACAAAATTTGGTTCACTGAATTTGGACACTCCTAGCCAAAGTTATGAATTTCTAAAGTTTGGGCTGATCCCTGAATTATTTTTCTACAGAAAATCGTCTCCCGCGCTAAACCGGAGGCTGACAGCGGGGCCAGCCCATTTAATTTAAACTAACCACGCGCTCGCACGCTTAACACAGCGGCTGACACGTGGGACCCGTGCCTTTGTCTACCTCCCGAAGCCGCCGCCCCAAGCCGCCGGAGCTCCGACGAGGTCGGCGTTCCCGGCGACCTAGCTCATCGGCGACGGTGAGACTTGCCGCCCCCACATAATTTTGGATGCTGAGCATGATGGACATCATGCCGCCATCGGCTGACCGCCGTAGCTCGCCGGCGACGGGCGCTATGTCTCTGTGCAACATCGGCAATGTGTTCCCGCCCTCCTGACCACCCCCTTCGCAAGCTAATCGCGTCACCACGTTCAGGGAGACCTTTTGAAGCTCGGCATGACCTCGGTTGGACCCGAAACAGCCGCCGCACTGGACCTCACCAGCGACCCCCTCTCCCGCCGAACTGTTCTATGGTGAACATATGGTTCCGGCAGTGGTTCCCTTTCGGTTTTAGATCGAGGAGGGGCGCAAGAGCCTCTAGACGCTATTTCTCAGCTCTGTTTGACCTCCCACAAGACGATCCTCCCGAATTTCTCCTAAACCTAATCGGGTCCTGAAATGAGCTCCCCCCCTAAACTGGGAAATTCTCTGTGCACAAAGGTCGAACCTTGGAACGGTTTGCGCGGTGATCTCGAGGACATGCTAGCGCTCCGCTTTTCTATGGACATCGAGGGCAGAGGATGATCACAGCTCGGGTAGCAAGGGATCGGAACTCGGGCGGCTAGGTGGCCGTTTACTGAAGTGCGCCAAAACAGGAGCTCGCCGGCGATTTCGTGCCCTTTATAGCCCACGGAGGGCAGTGGAGGGCGTGACACCTGCCGAGCCACCTTTGAACTGAAATTCAAATTCAGTTTTGAATTAATGCAAATTTAGCTCCCGACAAGATGAGCTCCAATGGAGATGAAAATTGGTGGACTAACTCAGAAAAATGTGCTGAGTTTGAATAAGAAGCCAACTTTGAATTTAAGTGATGAAAGTTACTGCAATATGAATTTACATTCAAATTGGCCTCTTTTTCAAATGCCTCCAAAAGTGCCTCAAAAGTATTGGATTTGCATGAGGTTTGGCCTGAGCCTTCCCATAACTATTTAAGGTCTAGGGTGAGCTCAACATTGCACGTTCATGAGTAGAAATCCTACTTTTTGGAAGTTAGGTTTTTCCCCTCTAATCACCCTTTTGATGGTGGTTACTTGCTCTTCACAAGTGTTCATGAGCTATCCACAAAATGAGCTGTGGTGTTGTGAGGTGATAACATGATCACTTTTGCAAGTCACTTTCTTTGGCTTTTACATCTCTTCCCCCTTAAAAGAATCTCGTCCCGAGATTATAAAAGAAGAGACGCGATGTAATAGGAACTCACCCATGCTGAGACGTCATGAACTCCGGGTAGTTTGAGCGAAGGAATTCCTCGCTCTCCCATGTTGCTTCTTCAGCAGTGTGATTGCTCCAGAGTATCTTGTAGAACCACAACATTTGGCTACATGTGGTCCGAGCTTTCTCATCAATAATTGCCACCGGATATTCATCATATGTCAAATCCGGTTGCAGCTCGCCGATGTCTTCGGTGGGAACAGCAGCCGTATGCTTCAGGCATTTTCGCAGTTGTGAAACATGGAAAACGTCATGAACACCAGCAAGAGATGCCGGTAGCTCCAGTCTATACGCCGCTGGTCCACACTTCTCGGTGATAGCATAGGGTCCAATGAATCGGGGAGCGAGTTTCCCCTTCACGCCGAACCGGTGCACGCCCTTCATCGGAGATACACGGAGATACACGTGTTCCCCGGCGTCAAAGTGCAACGGCCTAAGCCTCTTATCAGCGTAGCTTTTCTGCCGGGATTGAACGGCCTTCAAGTTGTCCTTAATCATCCGAATGCGCTCTTCGGCGTCGTTCACCACATCAACCCCGAATGTGACCCTTTCACCGGACTCGCACCAGTTTAATGGGGTGCGGCATTTGTGACCGTAGAGAGCTTCGTAGGGTGCCATCGTGATACTCGCCTGATAGCCGTTATTGTACGAGAATTCCGCCAACGGTAGGTGATCATCCCAGTTCCTACCGTGGTGGATGGCACATGCTCTCAACATGTCTTCTAGTACTTGATTCACCCTCTCTGTTTGCCCATCTGTCTGAGGGTGATAGGCGGAGCTCCTAATCAGCTTAGTACCCAATGCAGCGTGCAACTGCTCCCAAAAACAAGACACGAATAACGCACCTCGATCTGAGACTATGGTCTTGGGTACCCCATATAAGCATAGAATTCTCGCTATGTATAGCTCAGCGTACTTGCCGGCATTGTAATGTGTATGCACAGGAATGAAGTGAGCCGACTTTGTTAATCGGTCAACGATCACCCAAATGGAATCATGCTTGTTGGAAGTCTGGGGTAATCCCACAATGAAATCCATGCTCACATCTTCCCATTTCCATGCCGGGATTTTCAGGGGTTGCAGCAGCCCTAATTTCCTCATATGATCACCTTTCACTCGTCTACATGTATCTCATTCGGATACGTACTGCGCTACTTCCCGCTTCATCCATGTCCACCAAAATTTCTTTTTCAAATCTTGGTACATTTTATTGCTGCCCGTATGAATGGAGTACTTAGACAAGTGAGCTTCATAAATAATTTTCTTCCTCAGCTCCATATCCCGGGGTACGACTATGCGGTCATTAAACCACAGCGTTCCCTCATTATCTTTCCAGAAACATTTGATTTCCTCGTTGTCTATCCGTCTCCGGAGATGTGCCACACCCTTATCAACCTTCTGAGCTGCAATGATGTCCTCCCTAATGGTAGGGATGTGGAAAAGGTTGTAGAGTGATCCATAAGGAACCAAGTGTAAACTCGGCCCTTCCTCCTCCACCGGTGTAATGGTGAGGTTATGGAAATGTGATTTCTGACTCAGCGCGTCGGCAACCACATTCACCTTGCCAGGGTGGTAATGAATCTCAATCTCATAGTCTTTGATTAGTTCTAACCATATCCTTTGCCTCATATTCAGCTCCTTCTGGGTGAAGATGTACTTCAAGCTCTTGTGGTCGGTGTAGAGATGCACCAAATTCCCCAGGAGATAGTGCCTCCACATTTTTAACGTCAAAACCACAGCAGCAAGCTTAAGATCATGATTTGGGTAATGCTGCTCATGGTTTCGAAGTTCGCGCGAGCCATACGCGACCACATGTCCTTCCTGCATCAACACGCAGCCGAGCCCAATACCGGACGCGTCACAATACACGTCGAAGGGCTTGGTTGTATCCGGTTGAGCTAAGACCGGGGCTGTTGTGAGATGCTTCACTAATGCTTGGAACGCCCCTTCACATGCCGTGTTCCAAACATATTTTGTTCCATTCTTCAGCAATTCTGTCATCGGCTTAGCAAACTTAGAGAAGCTTGGAATGAACCTCCAATAGTATCCCGCTAAGCCGAGGAAGCTTCTGACTTCATGGACTGAAGTGGGAGCTTTCCATTTCAGCACTTGCTCGATTTTGCTTGGGTCAAACACAATGCCTTCCGCTGAGATGATATGCCCCAAAAATGGCACTTGGCTGATCCAAAACTCACATTTGCTGAACTTGGCACATAGCTTATGGTCTCTTTGGCGTTGAAGAACGATCCTCAAGTATTCGGAGTGTTCTGCTTCTGTCTTGGAGTAAACCAAGATATCATCAATGAACCCACCACGAACTTGTCCAGCTCCGGCATGAACACCGAGTTCATGAGATACATGAAATGTGCCGGAGCATTTGTGAGACCAAAAGACATGATGAGATATTCATATAAGCCATATCTCGTCGAGAAGGCCGTCTTCGGGATATCCTCAGCTCGGATTTTTATTTGATCATACCCGGAACGAAGGTCCATCTTTGAGAACACACTTGCACCCACAAGCTGATCAAACAGGATGTCAATGCGGGGCAGTGGGTATTTGTTCTTGATGGTGACGGCGTTGAGCGGCCGGTAGTCCACAGACAGCCTCAAGGTTTCATCCTTCTTCTTTACGAACAGCGCTGAGCATCCCCAAGGCGAGGAACTCGGCATAATAAAACCTTTGCTCAACAGATCATTGAGCTGTTCTTTTAGTTCAGCCAGATCATTTGGAGCCATTTTGTATGGTCTCCGTGATATTGTCCTAGTCCCAGGTGCAAGCTCAATCTTGAACTCGACATCCCGCTCAGGTGGCATGCCCGGAAGATCATCCGGAAACACATCGGGGTACTCCCGGACTACGGGGATGTCCTCTAACTTGTGAGCTTCAGTATGATTAATTTCTGAAACTTCCCGAACCGGATTGTTTAACACCATGGAATGCGGATGGTGGAATGGAGAATTCAAATGAACCGTCCATGTCCGAGTGTCCAGGACAGCGACATGGTAGTGTAACCATGACATACCTAAGATTGCATCAATCTTTTTCCCCGTAAGGATTATCAAGGCGGTGGGATATATCTTCCCACCTAAGCATAGTGGTGCTTTTGGAATCATCATATTTGCTGAAATCTTCCCTCCCGGTGAGCAGATCATATATGTGCTGTCGGTTGGGAAGACTTGCATTTGATGCTTAGCCACATAGGATGCACTTATAAAACTGTGGGTTGCACCAGAATCGAATAAAATGATGACTGCTTGGTTGTTGAGAGTGAACGTACCCGCCGCACATTGTCTCCCTCTGGGTCGTCCTCATTGTCGAGGTTGCGAACGCCCCCAGTCTGCTGACCAACCTTCTTGACCGGAGGTAAGCCTCGAGCACCGCCCTGGAACTGGGCTTGCCCGCTGTTCTGCTTCCCCTGGGGACAGTCCTTCGAGAAATGGCCTGCCTGGCCACACGTAAAGCATGTGTATCGAGGCAGTCCTCCGCTGATTGGCGGATGGAAACCCAGGGCGCGTTGTGGCGGTGGGAACGCCCGAGGTACCATCTGCTGCTGCTGCCATTGTTGCGGTCGCGGTGGTGGCATCGGCGGTCGGAACGGGGATGGCTGAAAAGAACGACCCCCGAACTGCTGAGGCCGCGCCGGTGGATGCCACTGCTGACCGGATGGTGTCGGATACACCATACAGTATTTCTAGGGAGCTCCACCCCCACTGCTGGGTGGAGTGCTGCGCTTCTGCTGCTCAGCCGCCAAATTCTCGCTGAGCGTCTTCTTGCATGATCGTTGAAGGTGCCGCGATTGCATTGGACTAGATCATTGAAGGTGCCGCGATTGCATTGGACGAGATGCGTCTTCATCTCGGGGTGTAACCCCCGATAGAAGTGCTCCCATTTCTTCTCCTCGGTGGATACGTAATCCGACGCATATTGCGCCAGATGGTTGAAGACACGGGAGTAGTCTTGGGCACTCCTCCCGTCCTTCTTCAGCTCCAAGAACTCTTGGAACTTCCGCTTCATTATCCTGGGAGGGATATGGTAGGCGCGGAACGCCTCCCGGAATTCCTCCCACTCCACGGCATGGCCAGCCGGACGTGAGGCGACATAATTTGCCCACCACGCACCAGCGGCACCGTGAAGCTGCTGCGCCGCGAACAGAGTCTTTTGCCGCTCCGTACATTGGAGCAGCCGGAACTTGGACTCGATTGTCCGCAGCCAGTTGTTGGCCTCCAGTGGTTCTGCTGCTTCTGTAAACACCGGAGGGTGCATACTCATGAAATCCGAGTACGTCACATCATGGGGCTCACGAGGCCCCCTATCTTGACACCCCCCCCCCCCCCGCCTGGGACGTATTCTGCACGATCGTGTGGACCAGGACGGTCTGCTCCTCACGACCACCCACCAGTGCCGTAATCACATCCGCTAGCGTAAGCGGAGGCGGCGGTGGTGGTTGTTGCTGTGGGGTGCTGTCGTAGGCTGGTGGCTGGGAGTCATTACCCCCCTGCTGGCTAGAGCCACCAATCTCATGCGTGGTCCGAGTGCGAACCATCTGCAACCATACGACAATAAACATCAGTCCCGCAACATACTTAATGCAGTCCAATAAAATATGCGTAAAACATAATGACTGTAAAACATGCGATACATATCGTATGTATATAATGTAATAACTTTGCACAAGCTACACCATTACCAGACCAAATACAAGCTAGTTAAATCCAATTTGACGGACTTCCTCTTAGTAAGTTCATCTCAGCTAGGTTTGGTCACTACGAGACGTTAATATCGCGTTGTGATCACGTATACTACCCTTTTATCTGCAATATGACACAAACATGGTCTCTAGCAAAAGAAACTTGAGTAAGACATGTACTGAAATCTTTCACTAGTTGAAGATAATCACTCATGAGTATGTTATACCCCCATTGGACGTACTTAAACCCCCTAGGGTACAACAACCTCTCAAATGAGTTCAACTTTCATCCCTCTGTCAGAATGACCAGTTTCTACACATCCCAGATTTTGATCTGATTCTGGGCATTTTCATGACTCAAGCTGAATACCAAAGTTAAAGTCAACTTCAGTATATTTCCAACGAGTATTTATTTGCCCTCAGATCAGCACTGGTTTAAGAGTTCTTGTAATTCAAAGTCAACAGAATTTCTGGAAGAATTTCAACAGCACCTCCCTTGGAAGTTGCCGTTTTCACTCTGGTTTCCACTGAGTTCTGTGCTGAAATTTCAGAAACTTTGAATTACAAAGAAGCAACGCCTTTCCTAACCTTTCCAAATATGTGTCATATGATAATTTTAGATTTTTCTACAGGAAGTTATGCTTGAAAAACAGAACAGTCCAGAGAGTGTTTTAAATCTGTCCTGGTTCTGGACAGTTTACATCCCACTGGAATTTAGGCCATCTTAAGATGTGATTCAGCTCTGCAAGTCTACAACACAGGTTGTATAGTGCTTAAACATCTTTCCAGAACTATATCCCATACCTCCATTGGCTAAATAATCTGTGAGTTATGCTCTATGAAAGTTCAGCCAACTTGCTGCCCAAAACAGAGCACTCTGTTTTTCAGTCCCTTGAAGCTACACTGATCCACTATTGAATCTTTCTACCCAACCAGGGTCCTAAATGTTGAAACTTAGTGATTTTAGTTCCTTGTTATCCTTATCTTTCATGCACATGACTACAATGTATCGGTACTACGTTCCTCACAAAAAGAAACTCCTAACCGGATTATACCGGCATATATGTCTCAATTGTGGCACTAAACGGGCTCTCGCACACGTATACTACACGGGATACATACGTGGTTAGTACCTGCAGAAAAACACTCAATAATTATGCACTCAAAGGTTATTCTCATTTCAGGCAGGTCCATATTTGAAAGTAAATACAAACGCCCGTATCGTTGCCATACGGCCGTCCTTGAGTTAGGCCACGTCTCAAGGTACGTGATCGTGTTTTAACACCACACGATGGGGAACCCGAGTAGAGCGCGAACGGGTCGTCACGGTTGGGAATTTTATCACCCCAACAGATACCACCTACTGTCCTGCAGGGAACGCCGATGGCAAGCGCTGCGTATGTCCTCCTGGGCTATTTCCCGACGAACACAATCTTGCGTTACTGACCACGCGATGGGGTCTCCACTTACTTGCCTAATGCACGCTAGGGATCAGCGTTTCATATGAACTCAGGAACATGAAGAGTCCAAGAGCTTCATATTGACGTCTCACCCCAAGCTGTGAGACCTATCCCTGAACTGCGTTCCTTGTCAGGGGAGCTAACCGAAATTGAACCACTTTCGGTGGCGTTCCTTACCATGCTTACCTGAGCGTAGGTGCGTCGTTACCTAATTAAAATTCAGAATTATAACACATATGTTAGTCTTGCCACTTTAAGTAACTATGCTAATATAGTCCTTACTTGGGCACACTAACGATTCCTCACCGTAATCCTATGTTTTCCCGTAATACAGTCCTTACTTAATGTGCTATCGCCAATGCCGCTCTGATACCAGGCCTGTGGCGGACCGGAATCCGTGCATCCAGGATCGCAGAGGGTGGTGCCGCATGAGGCGACACCCGACAGCACACATCATAAGGATACATTGTATTACATTGAAAACCAACTGAAATGTACAAAGTAGTACACTACTCAGTTACAAACTAGTGTTTATATTACACAGCAGAAGTTAATTTGTACAACTCATGCCCACCTATCTAGCAAAACTCGGTTGCCCAGCCCTAGGGCAACCCACACTAGCTGCACTCGTCAGCTTAGCGCGGCGTGTACGGCTTCCACTCAGCCGTGGTCCCCGACGGAGGGTAACCCTCGCCGGTGGACTCGTAACCCGAGTCCATGGGTGGATCCTAAACTGAAAAACACTTAAGCAGCAACCATGAGCACGATGGCTCAACAAGACTTAACCGACTCACCTAGACATGAAACTCTACATGTAGGTTACAATGGACATGGGACAGTAAAATTTCAGCAGACGGACACGCCTACAAGTTCGTCCTTAGTTCATCTTTTAGCCACAAGTTAACAGTTCATGAATCTGAAATTTAGTAAGCAGTATTTTGTGGCACACAAGTAGCAATAAAATGTTATCATAACAGCAATATTGAATCATCACATTTCATATATTAGCCTACATCACGACTCAGTGAACAAGCGATACTCGTCACCGCGAGGGATGGCGAATCGACTCGATATACACCTGCAGGGATACCCCAAGAGCACGTCATGTACGCCCACCCGTGGAGCTGCACAGCACGCTCACTCGATGTCGTACGGGGCAACCTTTCACCCAACAGCCCAACCGTCGAACCGGTCGCACCGAAACGGAGAGGAGGTTCCCTACACGGAGCATCTCTCTATGCCCGTTCGCAGATTTCCACCTTGCTGCCCTCAACCTATACCTATAAATTGGTGTGCTATGCCTTGACGCCCGGAGGTTTAGGTTACATCATTTTACCGGGGCCCATATATCCGATATGCCTTCGGTACATTCAATACTTGCTCAGCAGGGCCGCACACGGATCGGTCCTCAATCGACACGGACAGGGCTGCACACACAAGACTTCCTCTTGCTGCACTCTAGCCCCTGCCTTGTCTCATTTTCATTACTAAAAGTGATCTCACATCACTCGAACCAATCCCGTGTGTCCCAAGCCTAACTCGCGAGTAGATTCCAACTACTCGACTTCTACCGAAGTCCTATGAATGATTAAGCATAGCCTGTCTACTTGAGGACTTAGACACTACCCTCACTCTGATGGGAAGCATCTGGTTATGCATTTGGGGTTTCATCCACCCTACACCTAAGTTTGTAAACAAAGCAAAACTTTGTAAAACGGTTTAATGCAAATCGGGGCTTGCCTTGTTGCTGCTGGTCAGATGTTAAGGCTTCATCCAGAAGGAGGAAGTCGAGCACTTCCAGATTTTGTTCGCCTTCAGGACTACACATTAACGAGATACTACATGTCAATTCAAATGCAATGTTTAGAATTGAATAAGCAATTACTATAACTCTACCTAGACCTCCCCTTTGGTTCTGAAGTTTTTATGTTAACTTGGTAGGGTCCTAACCAGAGTCTTGACCAATTTTCATTTGAAACAAAGTTTATTTGAGCCTTGTACAATAAAAGGCTATTTGGTCAATATTAGTGCCTCTAAGGAATTCCAGGGGTTTTCATGGCTCCAACCATTACTTTATGGAAACTAGAATTTGAGATGGTTCTAATGGAATTGGTTTCTTGTCATTTGAAGAATTCTATAGGAAGTTATGCCCTAAACAAGAATTGAGAAAATCGGAAAAATGTTTCCGTAAGTTTTTCTGTTTTCTCAGGGCAGTTCCCTTAATCACCCCATTAGGGGGGACAAAATGAACTCGGATGGGTCTGAAATTTTTACTGTGACTCAAGGATTTTCCAGTGAACCTCCCAGCAAAATTTCAGAATTTTTCATAAAGTAATTCTTCAGATAAAAGTGCCAACAGTTTAAATCTTGAAAACTATTAGGTTTCATGAGATGAAACTTGTTTTTCTGGATAGTACTCAAAGAGATGAATCAAACAAATTTTGGTTCACTGAATTTGGACACTCCTAGCCAAAGTTATGAATTTCTAAAATTTGGGCTGATCCCTGAATTATTTTCCTACAGAAAATCGTCTCCCGCGCTAAACCGGAGGCTGACAGCGGGACCCGCCCATTTAATTTAAACTAACCGCGCGCTCACGAGCGCTTAACACAGCGGCTGACACGTGGGACCCGCGCCTTCGTCTACCTCCCGACGCCACCGCCCCAAGCCGCCGGAGCTCGCGTGAGGTCGGCGTTCCCCGCGACCTAGCTCGCCGGCGACGGTGAGACTTGCCGCCCCCACATAAATTTGGACGCTGAGCATGATGGATAGCATGCCGCCGTCGGCTGACCGCCGTAGCTCACCGGCGACGGGCACTATGTCTCTGTGCAACATCGGCAAGGTGTTCCCCCCTCCTGACCATCCCTTTCGCGCACTAATCGCATCACCACGTTCAGAGAGACCTCGGGAAGCTCGGCATGACCTCGGTTGGACCCGAAACAGCCGGCGCACCAGACCTCACCGGCGACCCCCTCTCCCG
This sequence comes from Neostapfia colusana, assembly GCA_030760725.1. NCBI lineage: Eukaryota > Viridiplantae > Streptophyta > Magnoliopsida > Poales > Poaceae > Neostapfia > Neostapfia colusana. The sequence goes on from JASWHV010000007.1 coordinate 103,566,227, forward strand.
CCGAACTGTTCTATGGTGAACCTATGGTTCCGGCGGTGGTTCCGTTTTGGTTTTCGATCTAGGAGGGGCACAAGAGCCTCTAGACGCTATTTCTCAGCTCTGTTTGACCTCCCACACGACGATTTGGGAAATTCTCAAAATGAGCTCCCCCCTAAACTGGGAAATTCTCTGCGCACAAAGGTCGAACCTTGGAACGGTTTGCGCGGTGGTCTCGAGGACAAGCTAGCGCTCCGCTTTTCTATGGATGTCGAGGGCAGAGGATGATCACAGCTCGGGTGGCAAGGGATCGGAACTCGGGCAACTGGGCAGCCGTTTACTGAAGTGCGCGAAAACAGGAGCTCGCCGGCGATTTCGTGCCCTTTATAGCCCACGGAGGGCAGTGGAGGGCGTGACACCTGCCGAGCCACCTCCCACGCCGAAGCAGGAGCTGGCCGGCTGAGGCGGTCGGGCGCCGACGTCGCCAGCGGCTGGCGCGCGCTTTTCAGCCGAGTGAGAAAAATCAGCTGAGGAGACTTCTGGGTCAAGGTTGTTGACAAGTGGGACCTCCCCTCTAATTCTTTTTCACATTTTTCGTTTCTGTTTGCACTGAAAATATCCCAGCTACTCACAATTGAATGTGAGACTTAGCCTCCAAGTCATTGTTTGTATTTGATCTCCTAAATTTGAATTTGGTTTGTTAAATTTGCTTCCCCTTTGAACTGAAATTCAAATTCAGTTTTGAATTAATGCAAATTTAGCTCCCGACAAGATGAGCTCCAATGGAGATGAAAATTGGTGGACTAACTCAGAAAAATGTGCTGAGTTTGAATATGAAGCCAACTTTTGAATTTAAGTGATGAAAGTTACTGCAATTTGAATTTACATTCAAATTGGCCTCTTTTTCAAATGCCTCCAAAAGTGCCTCAAAAGTATTGGATTTGCATGATCTTTGGCCTGAGCCTTCCCAAGACTATTTAAGGTCTAGGGTGAGCTCAACATTGTATGTTCATCAGTAGAAACCCTACTTTTTGGAAGTTAGGTTTTTCCCCTCTAATCACCCTTTTGATGGTGGTTACTTGCTCTTCACAAGTGTTCATGAGCTATCCACAAAATGAGATGTGGTGTTGTGAGGTGATGACATGATCACTTTTGCAAGTCACTTTCTTGGGCTTTTACAGTTATCTCGAATTTCACACTTTACCGAAACCTAGTTCATCACACCGGAGTTCGGTCTAAACTCAAATTCCTTTTGCACGTGCAACTAGCTGTCGAACTCGTTAGCAAGAAGATTCCTCACATCCTAGCACCCACCCTCAAAGAAGCAAAGGTGAAAACCATCGATAATTGGCCATGTTCTAGCAGTTTTTTCTTGCGGCTGATGAAAAACACCTCGGATCACCGTCGAGAGTAGGATTGCCGGCGTTTCGATCTCCATGATCTTCTTTTTCTTGTTCCTCATGATTTCATGGTGCTCTAGAGCCAAAAACCCAAAAGTTTGGAGCTGTGTGGTGGATTTCCGATGTCGCCGGAATCCTAGCCATTGCTGCCGCCTTCGAGCGGTAGTTTCTTGCCAAATCTGGTCCAAGCCGACCCTCTAGACGTGTTTAGCGGCTCGAGTTAGGGTTAGGCGTGTGAGGTCCCGCCGTCCCGATCACTCACGGGGACGGGGCACCTCGCTCGGGAATCGCATTGGGTGGTGCCGTGCGATGTGGCACCCAACAGCACACATAATAAAGAATCATATTACATAAATCAAGCGGAAGCTTACAAAGTGTAAAGTTTACAAATACTTCTCAAAATATTATACCGCGGAAGACTTTTACACTCACGTCTCATACCTATGCTAAGCAACAGAGAAGGTGTCCAGCCCGCGGACCCTTCTCGCTAGCAACACTATTACAATAGCAGCGGCAGGGGTTGCAATGAGTTCGCCACTCGGAGAGCTCCAAGTCTCATCGGACACCCGTACATATCAGCGTACTGTTATTACCTGCAAAGCAACTTATGCAGTATCTGTGAGCACGAAACTCAGCAAGACTGAACCGTCACCCTAGTCATGAAACTCTACATGATGAAAATAGAGGGCTGATTATAGCAGTTTGCACAAATGATGAACTTGAGCTAAAGGAGAGTCCTTACTTCAGGTTTTAAACAACTTTTATAGCCCTCGCGCAACTTACATCGAGACTCCACAATCAAACAAGAAACGCTTCATCTCGATGTCACTTGCCCGAGGTGAAAGTAACTTTAGTGAGCTATCCTAGACTCATACTGACCTTGCGCCATCAACGTCGAGACTCCACAATCAAACAATAAACGCTTTGCCTCGATGCTACTAGCCCAAGGTGGAAATTAAATTTAGTGAAGTGTTGATCGTTCCTCATCTCCATTATGAGGATTACCCACGAAGCATATTAAATGTTTTCCCGGTTTATTACTACATCACGACGCAGAGAAAAAGTATGCTCGGTCCATTCCGCGAGCGACGGTGATTGCAATCAAAAACACCCGGCTGACACGACACGTACGCCCGTACTCGACGTTGCACACAGCAACCGTCACTAACGTCGTACGTGGCAACCTTTCACACGAAACCCAAATGTCAAACCGGTCCCACCAACTGGGATTAAGTCTCTCTACGGCAAACCCTCGTAGAGCCGACTTCTCTATCCTTTCAGCATCGGCATCAGACGGTGAGGTATGCCTCGACAACCAGGTTAACATGTTACATCGGTTTCATGGGTCCCATATAGCCAGTATGCTTCCGGTACACAACTCAAACTTGTCCAATGGGCCGCACACGAGAACGGGCCTTAATCGACTCAGACATAGACTAGGTTCACAGGACCATGTCCTTGAGCCTTCCATCCACTGCCCGGTCTCCATTCCCAACTATGAGGATCAATTCCCAACTCTTTCGATTGACCCCCCTTAATCCCGGTTCACGAGTAGGAAACTGACCACTCGAGTGTTTGCTTCTTTTAATCCACTTTTGTCAATTTCAGATCAGCAGTTATAATTAATGGTAACTTATTCTACATTATACTGCAAGGTTTTCTGGTTCATGCATTTGGAGTGTCATACCACCTAGACTTAATGCAATAAACAAATGCTAGACATATAAAGTGAATACAAATAAAAACTTGTAAGTTTTGATGCAAACCGGGGCTTGCCTTTGTTTTGCAGGGGACTTATATATATAACTCAGTTAATGAAGACCACTTGAGGCTTGATCAACTGCTTTCCTCTTTCCTTGATTTCTACTCCGAAGACTTCATCTTCTCCACGTAGTTATTACATGTAATGAATATGCATATTTGTTTAATTGTAAAGACTTTGTTACAAGTTCTAATAACAAGTTTTCAAAAAAAAACTGGAACTCTGTTTAAGAATTTAAAATGACACTGGTGCTAGTGGTTTGGGTTTGGATCTAAGCACATGATTAGTGCTAAGTGATTTCCCCCTCTTCTATATTGATCACATTAAGAGGCTAAACAGCACTGGGATGATCCAGAGCTCCAATGGAGCTGAGAATTTGCATGTGAGTTCCTTCTCACAAGAAAACCCTCTGGACCAAAAATTAGCACTTTTCATTGAGTGGTTTGTTCAGAATAATTTTCGAAGCAATTAAGCAAAGAAGAATTAATTCTGAAATCACACCCATGTTCATACCAAACTTAGTGAACTACGATTTCAATTATAGCTCATAGAGTTTGCATTAATTTTCCTAGCATTTTTGGAGCTAAGATCTGCGCAGAACTGAATTTCCAAGTTTTGGAATTTCTCTGAAAATGTTTCTGTATTCAATTGAACACAGCATCTTCAAATCTGAATTGCCCTGAACAAATCAACTCCAATTGAGCTGAAACTTTTACAGGGGTTCACTAACACCATAAAGACTATTCTGGAAAAAATTGAGGATTTTTGGATTAACCAAACTCCCTCTAAAATTCGTTTGCTGAAAAGTTTTAAAGAATTTTCCAGAATTAAATAATGAGTTTCTTACAAATTGGGTTTCATATTTGGATAGTTCTCTGTTAGAGTAATCCAACAATATTTGTTTCATAATTTTTGGATTCTCCTACCCAAAGTTGTGGCTGTTTAAACTTTGAACTGAAATCTAAAAATCCTAAAATGTTCAAATGCTGACTGTGGGTCCAGGGGACAGGTGTCACTCGCCGAGGCCAACCACACGGGGCTACTGGACATTTCCCGTGCAGCCACACTAGATCCCAGCGCCGCAGCCGATCAGAAATTTGATTCCCTGTTGCTGACACGTGGGACCCACTAGGTCATCTTCCACCTTCGGCCAAACAGAGGCCGCGGCGGCGCCCTCCGGCGAGCATCGCTGGAACGGCCTTACCGGCCATCTCCCGACCCCCTGCTCGCCGCCCCACCATATCTTGACCTACTGAACACGTTGAGAGGTTCGCCGGCGGCCATAGATCGCCGTAAAACCTTGCGCACCGGGGTCAGCAACGATTAGGGTTCCGGTGAGCTCGGAAGTCGCCTACACCGCATCAAAACGGTCGGGAATGGCTCGGAGAGTACCATGGGAGCTTGAGGGTGTTGGAAATGGGTGCCAAACCTCGTGAAAAGGCCGGCAGCATAGAGCTCCACGGTGACCCGAGATGGTTTCTTCATGGCGGCACAAAAAACGGCTATAACTTGGTCGTTTCTGGATCATATCGCTCGATTCTTGGTCAAGTAGGGCCGCTAGGACGTGAGGAAGGTGCTGACAAGCCGGCTCGGCCAGTAGCTAACCGAGTAACATGAATTTTGGGGTAGACCGCGCTCTACCCGAATACACTACGTTTCGGAAAAACTGGGAGCACGATCTAGAGAGCACGACGCACCTTTTTCGTGTAGAGGAGAAACGGTGAAAACGGCTGTGGATTGCTGCCCTTGGTGAGCCGGTTGTGGTTCTGCCATTTGCACCTCGGTGCTTCTCGCTGATCTTCAGTTTGCAGCCAACAGAGACACCGAGCACCGGCGCTGAGCAGGGGAACAACTCCTACACATGTATGCACTTCTTTTTTGTGTTGATGGTTCGAGCAAAGGCCGAACGCTGCCGTGGTGCAGTGGAGAAAATCAAGGAGTGGCGCCGGTGGGGAGAGCCGAGCTCGGTGCGGCGCTGTTCGTGAGGAGGAGGCAAAAACACGATCGGCTCGGTCTGTGGAGAAGGGATTACGCTGATTGAGGAGGGAGATAATCACATGGCAGCCAGCACGAGAGGGGAGCAGGAGGTGGCTCCCGGGAGATGGCGCGAGCGGCTCGTTGTCGCCCGGGGTGAAGCTTCGGTGGAGTGAGGAACAGAGAGAAAAGACTTAAGGGTTAAGTCTATTCCTCCCTATGACATGTGGGCCCCACTAGTCAGTACCCCTTCTCCTCAAAAGATCTCCAAAGTTTGACAATTATCCAACCCAAATGTTTGAAAGTTGGAAACTGAGCTGCATTTGCATAGTTGGACAAATTCCATCCAAATTCAAATGTTTATTTGAATTCCTTGCACATTTAACTCCATTTGGAAAAGTGGGTAGCAAATCTTTTCAAAAATTAATGAAACTTTGCCTACCCACTAATTTGGACCTAAGTAATCCAAATATGTAATTTGATTCTTGGGTTAGCTGCTGCAAACAAGAGTTTGAACACAACAGTTTTGAATTTCCATTGTGTCCTCCCCTCATTTGAAGTTTGAGTTTAACATTTAGTTCAAACTCTGATTTTTAAACCCTCCCATTGCACTTGAGTTCTTCACTTCTGTGGTTTTAATCCACATGAGGTCCATCCATGCAGTAACCCAAAGTTTCTTTAGAAGAATCTCACCTATGATATCATATGTGGAAAAAAACTTCAACTAAGCCCCTTTTTCATACACATGACTCTAACATTTGTGCAAACTCATGTTTCTTTGTATTCACATTTTTGGGACCTTTACAATCCTCAACCCTTAAAAGAATCTCGTCCCGAGATTAAAAACGAAAGATGAGGCGGAAGGTAATTACAACAATTACGACAAAAGTTCCGGATAGTTCTTGTGGATGTAATCTTCACTCTCCCAAGTCGCTTCTTCCGGTGTGCGATTACTCCACAGGACTTTGTAAAATTTCAAAGTCCGATTTCGAGTGATCCGGCTCTTCTCGTCGATAATCTTGATGGGCTGCTCGGCGTAGGTGAGATCCGGTTGCAATATCTCCATGTCTTCCGAACGGATCTCCATCGGCCTCTTCAAACACTTTCTCAAGTGTGAGACATGGAAGATGTCGTGGATGCCCGATAAGGATGGCGGCAGCTCCAAACGGTAGGCTACTGGCCCACACCGTTCTGTAATAACGAACGGACCCACAAAGCGAGGCGCTAGCTTTCCCTTGACCCCAGATCGATGAATTCCATTCATCGGGGATACTCGGAGATAGACTTGATCTCCGACTTCAAAACACAAGGGTCGGCGTCGCTGGTCCGCACAGCTCTTCTGGTGAGATTGAGCGGCTCTGAGGTTGTCTTGAATCAGCTGGACTCGCACTTCGGCATCTTTTCCAAGATCAATGCCGAAAATCACCCTCTCGCCTGATTCACACCAATTGAGTGGTGTGCGGCACTTCCTGCCATAAAGTGCTTCGTATGGTGCCATTTTAATACTGGATTGGTAACCATTGTTGTAAGAGAACTCTGCTAATGGCAAATGGTTATCCCAGTTCTTTCCATGATCTATGGCACATGCCCTCAGCATATCTTCCAAAATCTGGTTCACCCTCTCTGTTTGACCGTCTGGGGATGGTATGCTGAGCTTCTGTTTAATTTTGTTCCCAGAGATTCATGTAGTTGCTCCCAGAAACAAGCAACAAATATTGAACCTCGGTCCGATATGATGGTCTTGGGGACTCCATGTAAGCACACAATCCTTGAAAAATACAACTCTGCATATTGCTTAGTTGAAAATCTTGTACTCACTGGGATGAAATGGGCTGATTTTGTTAAGCGATCAACAATCACCCAAATGGAGTCATGCTTTCTGGACGTGAGAGGTAGTCCAACAATAAAGTCCATGCTGATGTCCTCTTACTTCCATGCCGGAATACTTAATGGTTGTAGCATTCCTGCTTTCTTTATGTGATCAGCTTTGACTCGCCGACATGTATCACACTCAGATACATATTTGGCAATTTCTCGCTTCATCCGAGTCCACCAAAATTTTGTTTTCAGGTCTTGATACATCTTATTGCTCCCTGGATTTATCGAGTACTTGGACATATGAGCTTCATCGAGGATTTTCTTCCTTAGCTTCAGGTTCCGGGGCACCACGATATGGTTGTTAAACCACACCTTGTTCATCTTCCCGGAAACATTTCATTTTATCCTCATTGATTCTTGCCCGGATTTTCCGCATTCCTTTATCTCTCTTCTGGGCTTGTACAATCTCTTCTCTAATGGTGGGCACAAGAGCAAGATTATACAACGCCCCATACGGAATCACCCGCAAGCTTGGTTCTTCATCCTCATCCGGAACAACTGACAAGTTATTCACTTCGGATTTACGACTGAGTGCATCAGCCACCACGTTAGCTTTGCCCGGATGGTAATGGATCTCGAGCTCATAATATTTGATTAATTCCAACCATCTCCGCTGCCTCATATTGATATCCTTCTGAGTGAATATATATTTGAGGCTCTTATGGTCGGTGTAAAGGTGCACTAAATTCCCAAGTAAGTAGTGCCTCCACATCTTCAACGCAAGCACCACCACAGCGAGTTCTAGGTCATGAGAGGGGTAGTGCTGCTCGTGGTTGCAGAGTTGACGAGACCCATACGCGATCACGCGTCTATCTTGCATTAAGACGCAGCCAAGTCCAATGCCTGAGTCATCACAATAAACATCAAATGGCTTTGTTGTATCCGGTTGGGCTAACACCGGTGCCGTTGTGAGATGTTTCTTCAAAGTTTGATATGCCTCTTCACAGGCCTCTGTCCACACATACTTGCTGCTCTTCTTCAATAACTCTGTCATTGGTTTAGCCACCTTCGAGAAGCTGGGAATAAATCTCCTATAGTAACCCGCTAGCCCCAGAAAACTGTGGATTTGATGAACAGATGTTGGAGACTCCCACTTCAAGACTTGCTCAATTTTAGTTTGATCCACGGCCACACCCTCCGCTGAAATAATGTGGCCTAAAAATGGTACCTTGCTGACCCAAAATTCACACTTGCTGAATTTGGCATACAGCTTATGTTCCCGTAACCGTTGGAGCACAATATGGAGATGTTTGGTGTGCTCCTCCTCCGATTTGGAGTATACGAGAATGTCGTCGATGAAAACCACAACGAACTGATCCAACTCTGGCATAAATACAGACTTCATGAGATACATGAAGTGTGCGGGTGCATTTGTTAGCCCGAAAGACATGACTAGATACTCATAGAGCCCGTATCTAGTCGAGAAGGCCGTCTTCGGTATATCCTCCGCTCTGATTTTTATCTGATGATAGCCGGACCGTAAGTCCATCTTGGAGAATACCTTGGCACCCACCAACTGATCAAATAATATATCGATCCGCGGCAATGGATATTTATTTTTGATCGTCACTGCATTCAGCGGCCGATAATCCACACATAACCGAAGTGACTCATCCTTTTTCTTCACAAAGAGGGCTGAACAGTCCCATGGCAATGAGCTTGGTCAGATGAACCCTTTGTCCATTAAGTCCTTTAGCTGTTCTTTCAGTTCAGTTAATTCCTTCGGAGACATTTTGTACGGCCTCCGAGATATTGGCATGGTTCCCGGTGCTAACTCGATCTTGAATACCACATCCCTCTCAGGCGGCATCCCTGGAAGATCGTCGGGAAACACATCTGGGTACTCACGGACCACTGGAATATCCTCCAGTTTCGTGGTCACACTGTGGTACACCACTGGATTTTTAGATTCCACGGCTTCAAGTATGAGCATTTGGAGACCCTAGATCGGAGAGTCCAACCTAACAATCCGTGGACCGATGTCAAGAACAGCCCCGTGGTAGTTCATCCACGCCATTCCTAGAATCACGTTGATCTTCTAACCCTCTAATACAATGAGGGTTGTGGGGTATAAGTTTCCACCTAAGCACAAGGGTGCTTTGATCACTACTTCATTAGCAGCTATATTTCCACCAGGTGAGCGGATAAGATAGTGATCCTTCGGTGTAGAGGTGGAGAGCTCAGCTTTGCACACAAACAACCTGCTGATGAAATTGTGTGTAGCTCCAGAGTCAAATAAAATTAATACGGGCAGTCCATTGAGGGTGAACATTCCTGCTAGCACAGGTGCCCAATCTGGCACATCCTCTAGAGCTGTATGATAAATGCACCCGGATTTCGGTGCTGTTCCCTGAAGCTGAGCACGGGGTTGATTTATACCCCACCCCGGTGTAGTTTCTCTATGGTGTATCCTTTCTGGACACTTCCTGCTGATGTGACCCAAGTACCTGCACGTGAAGCACGGTTTCTCAGCCGGTTCCTGGTTGCTCTGTGTACGGACACTAGTTGTATTCTGCTGCGGCAAGAACACTTGAGGAACAGAATAACGTGGCTGCATATACCGTTGTTGCAGCTGTCCGACTTCAGAGTATTGAGCTGAACGACCCGAATGTTGCTGGAGTCGTCGAACCGGCTGCATCAGATGACAGTTCAAGGTACTGTCTACCACCCTGTATTTCTGCAGAGCACTACTGCTACTCTCCTGTGGTGCATGGTTCTTTCTTTTCTCAGCCTGAACTTCCCGCTGAGCATCTTCAACCATGATGGCAGCACTCATCAATTCGTTGAAGTTCTTTCGATCAGCTAAAACGAGTCTCTCCTTTAGCTTGGGATTGAGGCTGCGGAAGAACCATTAACACTTTTGTGCTTCGGTGTTCACATGTTGAGGCGCATACTGTGCCAGCTTGTTGAATACTCGCGAATGCTCGTGTGCACCCCTCCCTCCTTGTTTTAAGGCCAGAAACTTCTCGAGTTTCCGCTGAATTATTCTGGAAGGAACATGATACGCGAGAAACGCCTTCCGGAATTCTGCCCATGTAAAGTCATGTCCAGCTGGTAAGGAGGCGAGTTGACTTGCCCACCATGCACTGGCAGACCCGTGAAGTTGTTGCGCTGCCTATAAAACCTTCTGATGTTCGGTGCATTGGGAGCAACCTGAACTTAGACTCAATGGTACGGATCCAGCTATCTGCCACCAGAGGATCCTCAGCTTCAATGAAAACCGGTGGTTGAGTTGCCAGGAACTCAACATAGGAGTTCAATTGAGGTTGGCGCAAGTCTTCATCTTGACACCCCCCTTGACGGGATGTATTCATCACCAGGGTGCGGAGCAAGTCGGTTCGCTCATTGATTGCACCCGTCATGGCGGCCAGAATGTCCACCATTGTGACCGTGGGTGAAGGTTCTGGTGGCGGCTGCGGTTGCGGAGCTCGCTGCTCCCGCTGTGGAGAGTTATCACCACCACCACCACTGGAACCACCCACCTCACTCATGGAACGAGTTCGCACCATTCTGCAATTGCAAGAGTTCATTATCAGATCAACACTATCGCTTGATTTATTCCATAAACAAAGTAGTGCAACACTGATAATGAAATCTTAACATGTAAGCAAAATGATTTAAGCGCAAACTGACGTAGCTAACAGCAAGGATTTAAAAGCAGATTGACCGGTCCTTAAACAAACCAGATTTTTGATCCAGTTAAAAGCACTTTCATAACTCAAGTTGAATATCAAAGTTAAATTTAACTCCAATATCCTTCCAACGAGTATTCAAATGCCTCCATATCACTCCCGGATCAAAGTTATGATTTCGCAGAGTTGACAGACTTTCTGGATAAAATTTGCCAGCATCTCCTTTGTATGTGGCTGACTTTATCACAGTTGTATATGAAAATACAACAAGAATCTGCGCAAACTCTGAACTACAACAATGTTGCAAATTTCATAACCTTTCCAACAGTGTATCATAGGCTCCTTAAGGATTTTTCTACAGGAAGTTATGGCTTAAAAACAGAAAGGTCCAGAGAGGTTTTTCTGCTGTCCTGGTTCTGAACAGTTTGCCTTCATCTGGACTTTTCACCAACTTAACGTGTGATTTTGCTCTGGAGGTCTACAAGAAAGATGTATAGCACTTGAAAATATTTCCATAACTTTATCATACACCTTAATTGGATCAAGCTACTCAGAGTTGTGCTCCGTTAAAGTTCAGTAAGAATTCCTGCTAGAACATAGCACTCTGTTTTTGAAATCTTTGAAACCTAAACCTTCTCTCATTTGAATCTTAGCTCAAAATAAGAGTTCAGTAACTAACACTTATTTCAAACTTCCATTTTTAGTGGAAAGTTAGCTCATGAATTGATTCTTCATAGGGAATAGGTTATTAAGTTTAGTACGGCGTCGATGCACCGTAAGAACCATGTCGGTACTACGTTGCCTCTCCAAATGAAAATCCTAAACCGGATTATACCGGCATATCCGTTTTATCAGTGGCACTAAATGGTCTCTCGCACACGTGTACTACACGGGATACTTACGTGGTTAGTACCTGCAGAAGACACTCAATAGTGGTGCACTCAAAGGTTGTTTCATTTCAGGCAGTGCTATAGTTGAAGGTAAATACAAACGCCCGTATCATTGCCATACGGCCGTCCTTGAGTTAAGTCACGTCTAAAGGTACGTGATCGTGTTTCAACACCACACGACGGGGAACCCGAGTATATCATGAATGGGTCGTCATGGTTGGGAATGTTATCAACCCAACGGATACCACCTACTGCCTGGCAGGGCACGCCGATGGCAAGCGCTGCGTATGTCCCCCTGGGCTACTTCCAGACGAATACACTCTCGCATTACTGACCATGCGATGGGGTCTCCACTTACTTGCCTAATGCACGCTAGAGATCAGCGTTCCATATGAACTCAGCAACATGAAGAGTCCAAGAGTTTCATATTGACATCTCACACCAAGCTGTGAGATCTAGCCCTGAACCACTTCCCTCGTCAGGGGAGCTAACAGAAATTGAAACGCTTTTAGTGGCGTTCCTTACCATGCTTACCTGAGCGTAGGTGCGTCGTTACATAATCAAAGATTCAGAATTATAACAAGTATGTTAGTACTGCCACTTTAAGTAACTATACTACTATAGTCCTTATGTGGGCCTAATACGTTTCCTCACCGTATCCTAAGTTTTTGTCGTAACACGATCCTTATTCAGTGCGCTATTACCAATGCGGCTCTGATACCGCGCTGTGAGGTCCCGCCGTCCCGATCACTCACGGGGACGGGGCACCTCGCCCGGGAATCGCATTGGGTGGTGCCGTGCGATGCGGCACCCAACAGCACACATAATAAAGAATCATATTACATAAATCAAGCGGAAGCTTACAAAATGTAAATTTTACAAATACTTCTCAAAATATTATACAGCGGAAGACTATTACACTCACGTCTCATACCTATGCTAAGAAACAGAGAAGGTGTCCAGCCCGCGGACCCTTCTCGCTAGCAACACTATCACAATAGCAGCGGCAGGGGTTGCAATGAGTTTGCCACTCGAAGAGCTCCGAGTCTCATCGGACACCCGTACATATCAGCGTACTGTTATTACCTGCAAAACAACTTATGCAGTATCTGTGAGCACGAAGCTCAGCAAGACTGAACCATCACCCTAGTCATGAAACTCTACATGATGAAAATAGAGGGCTGATTTTAGCAGTTTGCACAAACGATGAACTTGAGCTAAAGGAGAGTCCTTACTTCAGGTTTTAAGCAACTTTTATAGCCCTCGCGCAACTTACATCGAGACTCCACAATCAAACAAGAAACGCTTCATCTCGATGTCACTTGCCCGAGGTGAAAGTAACTTTAGTGAGCTATCCTAGACTCATACTGACCTTGCGCAATCAATGCCGAGACTCCACAATCAAACAAGAAACGCTTTGCCTCGACGCTACTAGCCCAAGGTGGAAATTAAATTTAGTGAAGTGTTGATCATTCCTCATCTCCATTATGAGGATTATCCACGAAGCATATTAAATGTTTTCCCGGTTTATTACTACGTCACGACGCAGAGAACAAGTATGCTCGGTCCATTGCGCGAGCGACGGTGATTGCAATAAAAAACACCCGGCTGACACGACACGTACGCCCGTACTCGACGTTGCACACAGCAACCGTCATTGACGTCGTACGTGGCAACCTTTCACACGACACCCAAATGTTGAACCGGTCCCACCGACTGTGATTAAGTCTCTCTACGGCAAACCCTCGTAGATCCGACTTCTCTATCCTTTCAGCATCGGCATCAGACGGTGAGGTATGCCTCGGCACCCAGGGTAACATGTTACATCAGTTTCCTGGGTCCCATATAGCCAGTATGCATCCGGTACACAACTCAAACTTGTCCAACGGGCCGCACACGAGAACGGGCCTTAATCGACTCCGACATAGACTAGGTTCACAGGACCATGTCCTTGAGCCTTCCGTCCACTGCCCGGTCTCCATTGCCAACTATGAGGATCAATTCCCAATTCTTCCGATTGATCCCCCTTAATCCCGGTTCACGAGTAGGAAACTGCCCACTCGAGTGTTTGCTTCTTTTAATTCACTTTTGTCAATTCGAGATTGGCAGTTATAATAAATGATAACTTATTCTACATTATACTCCAAGGTTTTCTGGTTCATGCATTTGGAGTGACATACCACCTAGACTTAATGCAATAAACAAATGCTAGACATATAAAGTGAATACAAATAAAAACTTGTAAGTTTTGATGAAAACCGGGGCTTGCCTTTGTTTTGCAGGGGACTTATATATATGACTCAGTTAATGAAGACCACTTGAGGCTTGATCAACTGCTTTCCTCTTTCCTCGATTTCTACTCCGAAGACTTCATCTTCTCCATGTAGTTACTACATGTAATGAATATGCCAATTTGTTTAATTGTAAAGACTTTGTTACAAGTTCTAATAACAAGTTTTCATAAAAAACTGGAACTCTGTTTAAGAATTTACAATGACACTGGTGCTAGTTGTGGGGACCACCCCGTGGTTCTCCCACTCCAGGATCGCATAGGGTGGTGTCGTACGATGCGGCACCCAATAGCACACCAGAAAAGAATAAAGAACAACATACAAACTTTTATTTAATATAAAACAGCGGAAGTCTTTTAAAAAATATAACTATACAACGGAAGTAATATACATATATGTCCTCTCATCCTAGCTATGCAAAAGTGCAGCCGTCCAGCCCGGGGACGCTACACACTAGCAGCATGGAACCGGAGATCACGGCGGCGTGCAGGGCTCCAGCTCGGCCGTGTACCCCGACGGGGGCATTGCCTCGTCCTCGGAACCTTCCTCATAACTCTCACCTGCACACAGCTCAAATATTGCAACGTGAGCACGAAGGCTCAGCAAGTCTTAACCGTCAACCCTAGGCATGGAACTCTATGTGCAAGGATATGTAAGATGGGAAAAGGAATTTGCAATAAAGACACGCCTATAAGTTGATCCTTACTTTCAGTTTTATAGCAGCAGGTTCATGTGCCTTAGGCAGCCCTCACATCGGAAGTCCACAATCAAACAAGAAAGGCTTTCCCCCGATGTGGAGATGCCCAAAGTGGAATATAAACTTAATTAGCTCTATATCTACATCAATCAAGGTATTCAGGACATTAAGATCAATACAGCATTTTCAGTTGGCTTATTTCACTTCTTACTACGTCACAGCACAGTGAACAAGCTGGTACTCAAATAACCGCGAGGGATGGTGATTGCAATCAAGACACACCCGGATAACACGTTACATACACCCACTTTCAGAAGCGTGATTCCACACCCCTTCCTACTCTATTGTATGCAACAACCTTTCAAAGGCAACCCAAATGCCGAACCGATCCATCTGTAACGGGCAGGAGGTCCCCGCGTGGAGCGTGACTGTGCCCACCGGCAGATTTACACCTCGCTACCCTCAACCCACTCCTATTTACGTTTGGGTAAGCCTCGACACCCAGGTTAACCAATTACATCGGTTTCCTGGTTCCCATATGCCAGTATGCATCTGGTACTGTTCGATACTTGTCCAGCAGGGCCGCACACGGACGGTCCTCAATCGACGCCAACAGGGCTACGCACGTGAGACCTCTGCTCACTGCTTCCTATCCCCCTGCTGGGTCTCATTTTCATATCTTAAGCCATTTGCTACCTCTTTTCATCCCGTGTAATAAGTACTATCTCGCGAGTAACTTCCAACCACTCGACTTCTACCGAGATCCTAAACATTAGCATCGCATTCTCTACTCGTCGAGTCTGTAAACTACCCAACCCTTTATAGGATTTAAAAGGCTATGCAAGTGGGGTTTCAATCACCCTAACTCTAATGCATACAATTCAACCTAGACATAAATGATACAAATAAAAAGCTTTATAAAAGGTACTTAAATGCAAACCGGGGCTTGCCTGGTTGCGAGTTAAACGGGAAGTCAGCTTCTGGTGGGAGGACGTCCAACGGCTCCGGTGCGTCCTCAACTTCGGTGACTATTATGAAATGTAATAAAATACATGTATAAGTATTAAGGATTTATAAGAATTGGACTTCTATTCATAGCTACCGCTATATAGAATCCTTAATTGGCTTTGGAAAATTTACAGTGGATACTAGTGATTTGAGTCAAATTTGGAGACATGTCATTGCACAATGTAGTCCTTAAAATTCCCACAAGTACAATGCTTCTCTGAATTTTGAGCCCAATTCAGGAGCTTTGACATAGCTAATGGTGGACGATCTGACTTGGGTAAGTCTCCATGGTTCTAACAAAATTTGTTTCACCATTTTTGGAGCTACCCTCAGAGAGATATGAATTTTTGGAGTTGGACAGGAGTTCTGAAAAGTTTTCGGTCTAAATTGAATTTTCCAAATAAAAGCTGAACATGGAAAGGTAATTTGACCTAGCAAATGAAGTCCAATGAAGCCCAAATTTTTACTGGAGATCAGTACCTATGAAGAGGATTTGCTGCCCAAATTTGGGAATATTTCATAAAGAATTGCTCCTATAAATAGTCCCTAAAGGATTTATTAAAAACAACTCTACAGAAATTCCTGGGCATTTTCATAGCCAACAATTGGTTTACCTGTGAAGTACTCCTCATGTAGAATCCAACAAAATTGGTCTCACTCTTTTTGGAGTTTTCTACACAAAGTTATGGGCTTGCAAAGATCAGTTAATTCCTGGAATTATTTCCATAATAGAAACTTCAAATAATTGGGCTGGGCCCACTGTTTTAATTCGGACCAGTCAGATTTCAGCAACACCGGGGGCTACAGGGTTATTCCCGCGCAGCCACAGTCGATCCCGAGCCACAATCCGATCCCCGCGCGCATACGGAGGCTGACCGGTGGGACCCGGCCCTCCTTCGTCTTCCTCGCGCTGCCCGCGCCTCCCGCGGCGGCGCACGCCGGCGAGGCTCGCTGGGACGGGGTTCTCGTGGTCCAAACTTTGTCAAACTCGCCGCCTGTGAGTTCTACACCGTGCTGAACACGATGGTGGGGTCAGGAGCCGATGACAACGGCCGGAAAGGTGTTTGCACCGGCAACTATGTCGAACCTTACTTCGGCGACCTCGCTCTCCCTCAACAGTGGGTCTTTCGGGCTAGGGTTTGCTCCAAAAGCACCAGTGTCCCATGGACATCCTCGACCCATAGCTCGCTCTCCCTGAAACCCACCGGAGAGGGGACCTCACCGGCGACCCAAGGTGTTTTTGCACGGGCGGCTAAGAAAACAGCTATGGCTCCCTCGTTTCTTGATGTTTTTGCTTGGTTCTTCGTCGAGGAGAGGCGCTAGAAAGTAGAGAAGCTATGTGCAAGCTTACTCGAGGTCTAAAGGATCGTGCACCACGAATTTTTGGCTAGATCGCGCACTACTCGTTGGTGTACCGTTTGGGGAAACAGTGAAATTCTCGCCGCCGGTTCTAGCAATCGCTAAACGGCTTCCGGCTACACGATCAGGACATGTCCAAAGAGCCAAAACGGCGAGGTCCGGGCACCTTGAAGCTTTGGCGCCAATCTGCGTTTCTCGAGCAGTTCGGACCGGCAAACCTCAAAGGGGCTTTTGCGAGGGCTAGAGCACGTCCAGGCGATGCTCTTTGCTGTGGAGCGCTCGAGCATCCGAGCTCGGAGGACTGTGGTCGATCGGAGAGAGTGGAGCGGCGGTGTTCAGCGCAAATGACACTGTTGCGGCGCTGCGCGAGCTGAGGGGGAAGGGAAATAGAGTTGGGGCGCTGGGACGGTCGCTCTGATCACCCACGCGTGCGCCGACATCGGTGGCAGCGAGAACAGCTCGGTGGAGCATCAGGCGCGGGGAAAACGTTGAGCGCTGGCGCGCTGGGATCACCCGGGGAGAAAACAGTCGGTTGAGTTGCTTTTTGTGTGGCTGACAATTGGGACCCACCTCCCCCCTTTGTTTAATCAACTTTTCTGATATTTTCCCACCAGCAACTCAACATTAAAGACTTGACTTCACCCCAAAGTCATAGTTTGATTTTGTTGAATTCAAATAGTTTGAATTCTGTTGTGGAATTTGGATGCGGTTTGATCATTTGAATTTGAAAAGGAGTTTTAATTCTCCACTTTATATTGCCTCAAAAATATAGCAAACCATCTCCAAAGTTTCCAATTTTTGGCATGGCTGCTTATTAAAAGGTGGAGAACACATTTGTGAAACCCAATTTTCAAATTGAGGGAATTGGAATTTGAAACTGAATTTGAAATTCAGATTAGAGGGCTTCTCCTTTTAATCCCAAACAAATATTAAAACTCCTCCAAATGAGCTGAAATTTGGAAGGTTAAATATTTGGACTATGAGGATCCAAGTTATGAACTTAGACCCCATGTTTGGAAGTTTTTGGGAAGTCTAAACCCTCACTTTGCACTCACACTTATTATAATTCAAAGTTTTAATTCCCCTCATTTTTCATAAGTGTATATGAGCTGAATTTTCTTGCTACCACTTTTGGGGATTTTACATCCCCCCCTTAAAAAGAATCTCGTCCCGAGATTCCAAAGGAAAAGCAAAGTGGGGAGAACTTTACCGGGTATATGATGATAGCAAGTCCGGATAATACGTTCGTAGATAATCCTCGCTTTCCCATGTCGCCTCATCAGCGGTATGGTTACTCCACAAGACCTTGTAGAACCATAAGGTCCGGTTTCTTGTGGCACGAGTCTTTTCATCGATGATCCGGATGGGATACTCCGTGTATGTGAGGTCCGGTTGAAGAACTTCTATGTCTTCTGTGCGGATTTCAGCTGAGGGTTTGAGGCACTTCCTCAGCTGAGAGATGTGGAAGACGTTGTGAATGCCTGCGAGCAACGCTGGTAACTCCAGGCGATAGGCCACGGGTCCGCATCTTTCCACGACGGCGAACGGACCAATGAATCACGGTGCAAGTTTACCCTTCACTCCGAAACGGTGAACTCCCTTCATCGGAGACACACGGACATAAACATGGTCCCCAATGTCGAAGTGGAGAGGGCGGCGTCTTTTATCCGCATAGCTCTTCTGACGAGATTGAGCAGCCTTAAGATTGGCTTGTATTACTCGCACTCGTTCTTCAGCCTCATTCACAAGTTCAATGCCGTAGATTACTCGTTCGCCGGACTCGCACCAGTTGAGAGGTGTGCGGCATTTCCAGCCGTAGAGAGCTTCATACGGCGCCATCTTGATGCTAGCTTGATAGCCATTGTTGTAAGAAAACTCCGCCAACGGCAAATGATCGTCCCAATTCTTGCCGTGGTGGATGGCACAAGCGCGTAGCATGTCTTCAAGCACTAGATTCACCCCTTCAGTTTGACCATCCGTCTGCGAGTGATACGCGGAGCTTCGGATCAGTTTGGTCCCCAATGATGCGTGCAGCTGTTCCCAGAATCGAGAGACGAACAGCGCACCGCGATCTGAAATGACGAAGCGGGGGACACCGTGCATGCACAAGATCTTTGCAATATACAGCTCCGCATATTGCTTGGCCACGTACTTTGTATGTACGGGGATAAAATGAGCCGACTTGGTTAGTCGATCGACTATCACCCAAATCGAATCATGTTTGTGAGACGTGAGAGGTAATCCGACTATGAAGTCCATGCTGATATCCTCCCACTTCCACGCTGGAATGTTCAGTGGTTGCAGCTGTACGGCTTTACGCATATGGTCGGCTTTCACACGCCGACACGTATCACATTCGGATACGTATTTTGCGATCTCTCTCTTCATCCGTGTCCACCAAAACCTGGTTTTCAGATCCTGGTACATCTTGTTGCTGCCCGGATGAATAGAACACTTGGACAAATGAGCCTCGTCCAGGATTTTCTTCCGAAGCTTCATGTCACGGGGTACCACTATATGGTCTTTAAACCATAGCGTGTCGTGTTCATCTCTTCGGAAGCATTTCATTTCGCCATTCTCCATCCTTCTCCGAATGTGCGACATTCCCATGTCCTTCCTCTGAGCTTCCATAATCTCCTCTTTTATGGTTGGGATGAGAGCAAGATTATATAACGCCCCATATGGAGTCAGGTACAGACTTGGCTCCTCCTCTTCAGGTGGGGTGATGGACAGATTGTTGACATGAGATTTGCGGCTTAAAGCATCGGCAACCACATTTGCCTTCCCGGGATGGTAGTGAATCTCGATCTCATAGTCTTTGATCAGTTCTAGCCATCTCCGTTGCCGCATATTCAACTCCTTTTGAGTGAAGATATACTTCAAACTCTTGTTGTCAGTGTAGAGGTGTACTAAGTTCCCAAGCAAATAGTGCCTCCACATCTTCAAGGCCAACATCACAGCAGCGAGCTCAAGACCATGAGTCGGATAGTGCTGCTCGTGGTTACGAAGTTGACGTGAGCCATAGGCGACCACTCTTCCTCCTTGCATCAATACACAGCTAAGCCCGATGCCTGATGCATCACAATATACGTCGAAGGGCTTGGTTGTATCCGGTTGAGCTAACACCGGGGCTGTTGTAAGATGCTTCACTAATGCCTGGAAAGCTTCTTCACAAGCTGAGCTCCAAACATATTTGATCCCCTTCTTCAACAGTTCAGTCATCGGCTTAGCAAGCTTGGAGAAATTCGGTATGAATCTCCGGTAATATCCTGTTAACCCGAGGAAACTTCTGACTTCGTGGACTGATGTGGGGGACTTCCATTTCAGCACTTGTTCGATTTTGCTTGGATCAACTGGAATGCCTTCTGCAGAAATAATGTGACCAAGGAATGGCACTTGGCTTATCCAAAATTCGCACTTGCTGAACTTGGCATACATCTTATGGTCTCTTAATCGTTGAAGTACGATATGCAAGTGTTTGGCATGTTCTTCTTCAGACTTGGAGTAAACCAAGATGTCGTCTATGAACACTACCACAAACTTGTCCAACTCTGGCATGAACACTGAGTTCATAAGATACATTAAGTGTGTCGGGGCGTTGGTGAGACCAAAGGACATGATGAGGTATTCATACAACCCATATCTCGTCGAGAAGTCCGTCTTTGGAATATCTTCCACCCAGATCTTGATTTGATGATATCCGGAGCGAAGATCCATATTTGAAAATACACTTGCACCCACAAGTTGATCGAATAATATATCAATGTGGGGCAGTGGATATTTATTCTTGATGGTGACGGCGTTGAGAGGTCGGTAGTCCACAGACAACCTCAAGGTTTCATCCTTCTTCTTTACAAACAGCGCCGATCATCCCCATGGCGAGGAACTCGGTCGAATGAAACCCTTCTTCATTAAGTCATTGAGCTGCTCCTTCAATTCAGCCAGCTTATTCGGAGCCATCTTGTATGGTCCCCGTGATATCGGTGTCGTCCCAGGTACGAGTTCAATCTTGAACTCGACATCTCTTTCGGGTGGCATGCCCGGAAGATCATCCGGAAAGACATCCGGGTATTCACGGTCCACACGAATATCCTCAAGTTTCGTGGCTTCCGTATTATATGTGGCTGGGGTTTCTTGAACCAAACGGTCAAGAATAAGAACATGTGGTTCATGAAGTGGAGAGTTCAGACGAACCACACGTGGAACGATGTCAAGAACAGCACCATGGCGATGTAGCCATGACATTCCTAAAATGACATCAAGTTTTTGACTCTCTAACATGATTAGAGAAGTCGGATATAGATTCCCACCCAACTGTAATGGTGCTCTATAGACCATTCTATCAGCTGTTATTTTCCCACCCGGAGAACATATCAAATATGAATTATTTGTGGGAATGATAGGCAGTTGATATTTAATAACATAAGACTGACTTATGAAATTATGGGTGGCACCGGAGTCAAAAAGTATGACTACGGGATGATCTAAGTAAGAAAACATACCCGCGAGGACGGGTTCGCCTTCCGGCACGTCTTCGATAGCTAAGTGGTGGACGTTGCCGGGTTTTGGTGCTGGTTTCTTGGGCTGATTGCGGGGCTGATTAGCACCCTGATACGGTGCTGCACCCCTGCCCTGTCGCGGCTCGGGGCAGTCCCTCGAAATGTGCCCGACACGGCCACACGTGTAAGGTGTCGGGGTCCCGCCGACTTGAGGACGGAATCCCGGTGCACGCTGCTGAAACTGAGGCGCATGCGGGACCATCCTTTGCTGCTGCTGTTGCTGTGGTGGATACATCGGTCGGAAACCCGGCGCATTATATTGCCGACCACGAAACTGAGGCGGTCGCGCTGGTGGCTGCCATCTCTGACCGGATGGTGAGCGATACACCACGCGGTATTTCTGTGGCGTCCCACCACTGCTGCTCGTCAGCGTGCTGCGTTTCCTCTTGTCAGAACCGCGCTCGCGCTGAGCATTCTCTTGTAGAATCGCGGCATTAACGAGGTCGTTGAATGTGCCGCGATTGCTCTGGGCGAGATGGACCTTCATCTTGGAGTTCAGGCCCCGGAAGAAGGCATTGCGCTTGTTGTCTTCCGTGCCCACAAATCCTGGCGCATACTGCGCCAGCCGGTTGAACAACCTGGAGTACTCATGAGCACTCCTCTCGCCTTGCCGTAACGCCAGGAACTCCTGGAGCTTCATTTCCATCACACCGGGAGGTATGTGATAGGCGCGGAACTTCTCCCGGAACTCCGTCCATGTGACGGCATGGCCAGCCGGTAAGGAGGCGGTGTAGTTCGCCCACCAGGTACCGGCTTCTCCTTGAAGCTGTTGCGCTGCATACAGCGCCTTCTGGTGTTCGGTGCATCGTAGCAGCCCGAACTTAGCCTCCAGAGTGCGGATAAAGCTGTCCGCCTCCAAAGGTTCTTCGGCCTCCGTGAAGACCGGTGGATGGGTCGCCATGAATTCTGAATATGAACTTTGTTGGCGCTGGCGTTGCCCATTGTCTTGGCGTCCTCCCTGATGGGACGCATTCTGCTGCACCAACATCCGCAGTAACTCGGTTTGCTCGTCGCACGAGCCGAGCACTGTGGCGAGAACCTCCGCAAGATTCCTTGGAAGTTCTGGTGGTGGAGGAGGTGGTTGCTGCTGCGTCGTAGTTTGCTCCGGTGGTGGAGACTCATCACCACGAACCTGACTTGGACCTCCCTCCTCTTGCGTTGAACGTGTCCGCACCATTCTGCATTCAGATCATTCAAATGATCAGCACATGTGGGTTTAGCCCATCCAGTCAATACAATGGTAATACGAGAATGGAATCAATAGTGCACATAACAATCACACATATGGATAAAGTATAAACTTTATGCGACATATACATCCCTGGACCGTGTCACATGATTGAGTTCCACAGTATTGAACTTTAAGGGTTTAAAAGTTCATTTCGACCATCGGGGTCACCACGGGATATTAAGTGTGTTAGCATGCGTAATTCCTCGCTATTGTATTGGACCCAAACATGTACTAATTTGAAGTGATGTGTCAAATGCATAAACCCTTCGACTCCAATCTCCCAACTCGCTGTTTCAAAAGAGCCACTGGACGTCGAACGGTGAAACTAAGTGTTTTGGTCGAAATACAGAAAATTCCAGAGAGCATTTGGTCTGCCCTGTTTCTGGACAGTACCTACTCATCTGAGATTTTCATCCCTTTGGAGGGAGATTTTGTTCTGGAGCTCTACAGAAAAGCTGTAGAGGACTTCTAAACCTTTCCAGAATGGTATCCCACACCTCCATTTGTTCAACCAATATTAAGTTATGCCCTGTTCAATTTCAGCAAAATTTCTGCCGAAAACAGGGGAGATTGTTCCTAAGTTTTTGAGATTGAAACTATACTCCCAATTGACTCTTAGTTCAATATAGGAGTTTACTAACGCCTAAATGAAATCCTAAACTTCATTTTGACTCTTTTCTTTGAAAATAAACTTTTATGCAGTCGGTACTATGTTTCCTCACCAAAGAAAAATCCTAAACCGGTATTCCGGCATATACGTGTCAAATGGTGGAACTAAAGTCGTCACTCACAAACGGTTTCTACACGTCATGCACTAACGTGGTTAATGTACCTGCAGCAGAACACACAATAATGGTGCACACAATGGTTTTTGGCATTTCAGGCAGTTCCATATCATAATAAAAACATACGGTCCGTATCATTGTCATACGGACCGTCCTTGAGTCAAGCCACGTCTCAAGGTACATGGTCGTGTTTTCACACCACACAACGGGGAACCCGAGTAGAGCGCGAACGGGTCGTCACGGTTGGGAATTTTATCAACCCAACGGATACCACCTACTGCCTCATGACCGTTGAGGCACGCCGATGGCGAGCGCTGCGTATGGCCCTTTGAACATTGAACGTTCAAGAGTTGCATACTATCATGTTGCTTACCACACGATGGGGTATTCTCACTTTTGCCTAAAGCACGCTGGAGATCAGCGTTTTCATATGCTCTCAGAACCATAGAGAGGTCCAGAGACTCATATTCACTACCGTGCCAAGCCATGGTATATCCTTCCATACTATTACTCGTATGGGGAGTTACCGCAATTGATCCGCCTGCGGTGGCGTACCTTACCTCTTACCTGACGTCGGAGCGTCGTTACAGAATGTATAACAAATATGTTAGCTTTTCCACCATGATATCTACTACTATCATAGACCTTATGTGGGCTTAATGACTAATACTCACTCGACTACTTCTAAGTTTTCAAAATTAGGCTCTTTTCGAGCGTGCTATTCCCAATGCGGCTCTGATACCACGACTGTGTGGACCACCCCGTGGTTCTCCCACTCCAGGATCGCATAGGGTGGTGCCGTACGATGCGGCACCCAATAGCACACCATAAAAGAATAAAGAACAACATACAAACTTTTATTTAATACAAAACAACAGAAGTCTTATACAAAATATAACTATACAGCGGAAGTAATATACATATATGTCCTCTCATCCTAGCTATGCAAAAGTGCAGCCGTCCAGCCCGGGGACGCTACACACTAGCAGCATGGGACCGGAGATCACGGCGGCGTGCAGGGCTCCAGCTCGGCCGTGTAGCCCGACAGGGGCATCGCCTCATCCTCGGAACCTTCCTCATAACTCTCACCTGCACACAGCTCAAATATTGCAACGTGAGCACGAAGGCTCAGCAAGTCTTAACCGTCAACCCTAGGCATGGAACTCTACGTGCAAGGATATGTAAGATGGGAAAAGGAATTTGCAATAAAGACACGCCTATAAGTTGATCCTTACTTTCAGTTTTATAGCAGCAGGTTCATGTGCCTTAGGCAGCCCTCACATCGGAAGTCCACAATCAAACATGAAACGCTTTCCCCTGATGTGGAGATGCGCAAAGTGGAATATAAACTTAATTAGCTCTATATCTACAGCAATCATGGTATTCAGGACATTAAGATCAATTCAACATTTTCAGTTGGCTTATTTCACTTCTTACTACGTCACCGCGCAGTGAACAAGCGGGTACTCAAATAACCGTGAGGGACGGTGATTGCAATCAAGACACACCCGGATAACACGATACATACACCCACTTTCAGAAGCGTGATTCCACACCCCTTCCTACTCTGTTGTATGCAACAACCTTTCAAAGGCAACCCAAATGCCGAACCGGTCCATCCGTAACGGGCAGGAGGTCCCCGCGTGGAGCGTGACTATGCCCACCGGCAGATTTACACCTCGCTACCCTCAATCCACTCCTATTTACGGTTGGGTAAGCCTCGACACCCAGGTTAACCAATTACATCGGTTCCCTGGTTCCCGTATGCCAGTATGCATCCGGTACTGTTCGATACATGTCCAGCAGGGCCGCACACAGACGGTCCTCAATCGACGCCACCAGGGCTACGTTCTGCTCACTGCTTCCTATCCCCCTGCTGGGTCTCATTTTCATATCTTAAGCCATTTGCTACCTCTTTTCATCCCGTGGAATAAGTACTATCTCGCGAGTAGCTTCCAACCACTCGACTTCTACCGAGATCCTAAACATTAGCATGGCATTCTCTACTCGTCGAGTCTGTAAACTACCCAACCCTTTATAGGATTTAAAAGGCTGTGCAAGTGGGGTTTCAATCACCCTAACTCTAATGCGTACAATTCAACCTAGACATAAATGATACAAATAAAAAGCTTTATAAAAGGTACTTAAATGCAAACCGGGGCTTTCCTGGTTATGAGTTAAATGGAAAGTCAGCTTCTGGTGGGAGGACGTCCAACGGCTCCGGTGCGTCCTCAACTTCGGTGACTATTATGAAATGTAATAAAATACATGTATAAGTATTAAGGATTTATAAGAATTGGACTTCTATTCATAGCTACCGCTATTTAGAATCCTTAATTGGCTTTGGGAATTTTACAGTGGATACTTGACTCTCTAAGGATGATTTGAGTCAAATTTGGAGACATGTCATTGCACAATGTAGTCTTTAAAATTCCCACAAGTACAATACTTCTCTGAATTTTGAGCCCAATTCAGGAGCTTTGACATAGCTAATGGTGGAAGATCTGACTTGGGTAAGTCTCCATGGTTCTAACAAAATTTGTTTCACCATTTTTGGAGCTACCCTCAGAGAGATATGAATTTTTGGAGTTGGACAGGAGTTCTGAAAAGTTTTCTGTTTAAATTGAATTTTCCAAATAAAAGCTGAACATGGAAAGGTAATTTGACCTAGCAAATGAACTCCAATGAAGCCCAAATTTTTACTGGAGATCAATACCTATGAAGAGGATTTGCTTCCCAAATTTGGGAATATTTCATAAAGAATTGCTCCTATAATAAATCCCTAAAGAATTTATTAAAAAACATTCTACAGAAATTCCTGGGCATTTTCATAGCCAACAATTGGTTTCCCTGTGAAGTACTCCTCATGAGGAATCCAACAAAATTGGTCTCACTCTTTTTGGAGTTTTCTACACAAAGTTATGGGCTTGCAAAGATCAGTTAATTCCTGGAATTATTTCCCTAATAGAAATTTCAAATAATTGGGCTGGGCCCACTGTTTTAATTCGGACCAGTCAGATTTCGGCAACACCGGGGGCTACGGGGTTATTCCCGTGCAGCCACAGTCTATCCCGAGCCACAATCCGATCCCCGCGCGCATACGGAGGCTGACCGGTGGGACCCGGCCCTCCTTCGTCTTCCTCACGCTGCCCGTGCCTCCCGCGGCGGCGCACGGCGGCGAGGCTCGCCGGGACAGGGTTCCCGTGGTCCAAACTTCGTCAAACTCGCCACCTGTGAGTTCTACACCGTGCTGAACACGATGGTGGGGTCGGGAGCCGATGACAACGGCCGGAAAGGTGTTTGCACCGGCAACTATGTCGAACCTTACTTCGGCGACCTCGCTCTCCCTCAACAGTGGGTCTTTCGGGCTAGGCTTTGCTCGAAAAGCACCAGTGTCCCATGGATATCCTCGACCCGTAGCTCGCTCTCCCTGAAACCCACCGGAGAGGGGATCTCACCGGCGACCCGAGGTGTTTTTGCACGGGCGGCTAAGAAAACAGCTAGGGCTCCCTCGTTTCTTGATGTTTTTGCTTGGTTCTTCGTCGAGGAGAGGCGGTAGAAAGTAGAGAAGCTCTGTGCAAGCTTACTCGTGGTCTAAAGGATCGTGCACCACGAATTTTTGGCTAGATCGCGCACTACTCGTCGGTGTACCGTTTGGGGAAACAGTGAAATTCTCGCCGCCGGTTCTAGCAATCGCTAAACGGCTTCCGGCTACACGATCAGGACATTTCCACGCACCTTTCTTGTATAGGAAGTCGGGGGAGAGGGTGGCCGGGTGCTGCTGTCGACGGAGAGCCGAAACGGCGAGGTCCGGGCACCTTGAAGCTTTGGCGCCAATCCGCGTTTCTCGAGCAGTTCGGACCGGCAAACCTGTAAGGGGCTTTGGCGAGGGCTAGAGCACGTCCAGGCGATGCTCTTTGCTGTGGAGCGCTCGAGCAGCCGAGCTCGGAGGACTGTGGTCGATCGGAGAGAGTGGAGCGGCGGTGTTCAGCGCAAATGAGACTGTTGCGGCGCTGCGCGAGCTGAGGGGGAAGCGAAATAGAGTTGGGGCGCTGGGGCGGTCGCTCTGATCACCCACGCGCGCGCCAACGTCGGAGGCAGCGAGAACAGCTCGGTGGAGCATCGGGCGCGGGGAAAACGTCGAGCGCTGGCGCGCTGGGATCACCTGGGGAGAAAACAGTCGGTTGAGTTGCTTTTGTGTGGCTGACAATTGGGCCCCACCTCCCCCCTTTGTTTAATCAACTTTTCTGATATTTTCCCACCAGCAACTCAACATTAAAGACTTGACTTCACCCCAAAGTCAAAGTTTGATTTTGTTGAATTCAAATAGTTTGAATTCTGTTGTGGAATTTGGATGTGGTTTGATCATTTGAATTTGAAAAGGAGTTTGAATTCTGCACTTTATATTGCCTCAAAAATATAGCAAACCAGCTCCAAAGTTTCCAATTTTTGGCATGGCTGCTTATTAAAAGGTGGAGAACACATTTGTGAAACCCAATTTTCAAATTGAGGGAATTGGAATTTGAAACTGAATTTGAAATTCAGATTAGAGGGCTTCTCCTTTTAATCCCAAACAAATATTAAAACTCCTCCAAATGAGCTGAAATTTTGAAGGTTGAATATTTGGACTATGAGGATCCAAGTTATGAACTTAGACCCCCATGTTTGGAAGTTTTTGAGAAGTCTAAACCCTCACTTTGAACTCACACTTATTATAATTCAAAGTTTTAGTTCCCCTCATTTTTCATAAGTGTATATGAGCTGAATTTTCTTGCTACCACTTTTGGGGATTTTACACTAGTGGTTTGGGTTTGGATCTAAGCACATGATTAGTGCTAAGTGGTTTCCCCCTCTTCTATATTGATCACCTTAAGAGGTTAAACAGTACTGGGGTGATCCAGAGCTCCAATGGAGCTGAGAATTTTCATGTGAGTTCCTTGTCACAAGAAAACCCTCTGCACCAAAAAATAGCACTTTTCATTAAGTGGTTTGTTCAGAATAATTTTCTAAGCAATTAAGCAAAGAAGAATTAATTCTGAGAT
Organism: Neostapfia colusana; assembly: GCA_030760725.1. Classification (NCBI taxonomy): domain Eukaryota; kingdom Viridiplantae; phylum Streptophyta; class Magnoliopsida; order Poales; family Poaceae; genus Neostapfia; species Neostapfia colusana. The sequence goes on from JASWHV010000007.1 coordinate 103,594,711, forward strand.
CACACCCATGTTCATGCCAAACTTAGTGAACTAAAATTTCAATTATAGCTCATAGAGTTTGCATGAATTTTCCTACCATTTTTGGAGCTAATATCTGCCCAGAACTGAATTTCCATGTTTTGGAAATTCTCTGAAAATGTTTCTGTATTCAATTGAACACAGCATCTTCAAATCTGAATTGCCGTGAACAAATCAACTCCTATTCAGCTGAAAGTTTTACAGGGTTTCACTAACACCCTAAAGACTATTCTGGCAAAATTTGAGGAATTTTGGATTAACCAAACTCCCTCTAAAATTCTTTTGCAGAAAAGCTTCAAATAATTTTCCAGAATTAAATAACGGGTTTCATACAAATTGGGTTTCATATTTGGATAGTTCTATGTTAGAGGAATCCAACAAAATTTGTTTCACAATTTTTGGATTCTCCTACCCAAAGTTGTGGCTGTTTAAACTTTGAACTGAAATCTAAAAATCCTAAAATGTTCAAATGCTGACTGTGGGTCCAGGGGACAGGTGTCACTCGCCGAGGCCAGCCACATGGGGCTACTGGACATTTCCCGTGCAGCCACACTAGATCCCAGCGCCGCAGCCGATCAGAAATTTGATTCCCTGTCGCTGACACGCGGGACCCACTAGGTCATCTTCCACCTTCGGCCAAACAGAGGCCGCGGCGGCGCCCTCCGGCGAGCGTCGCCGGAACGGCCTTACCAGCCATCTCCTGACCCCCTGCTCGACGCCCCACCATATCTTGACCTGATGAACACGTTGAGAGGTTCGCCAGCGGCCATATATCGCCGGAAAACCTTGCGCACCGGGGTCAGCAACGATTAGGGTTCCGGTGAGCTCGGAAGTCGCCTACACCGCATCAAAACGGTCGGGAATGGCTCGGACAGTACCGTGGGAGCTTGAGGGTGTTGGAAATGGGCGCCAAACCTTGTGAAAAGGCCGGCAGCATAGGGCTCCACGGTGACCCCAGATGGTTTCTTCATGGCGGCACGAAAAATGGCTATAACTCGGTCGTTTCTGGATCATATCGCTCGATTCTTGGTCGAGGAGGGCTGCTAGGAAGGTGCTGACAAGCCGGCTCGGCCAGTAGCTAACCGAGTAACATGAATTTTGGGGTAGACCGCGCTCTACCCGAATACACTACGTTTCGGAAAAACTGGGAATTCTCCTCATCTGGTTAATCAATCGCTATACGGCTTGCAGCTGCACGATCTAGAGAGCACGGCGCACCTTTTTCGTGTAGAGGAGGAACGGTGAAAACGGCTGTGGAGTGCTGCCCACGGTGAGCCGGTTGCGGTTCCGCCATTTGCACCTCGGTGCTTCTCGCTGATCTTCAGTTTGCAGCCAACAGAGACACCGAGCACCGGCGCTGAGCAGGGGAACAACTCCTACACATGTATGCGCTTCTTTTTTGTGTTGATGGTTAAAGCAAAGGCCTAACGCTGCCGGGGTGCAGTGGAAAAAATCGAGGATTAGTGGGAGTTTGGTGCATCCAAAAATCCCCAAATTTTACCAGAATGGTCTTTAGTGCATTAGTGAACCCCTGTAAAAGTTTCAGACCATTTGGAGTTGATTTGGTCAGAACAATTCAAATTTGAAGATGCTGTGTTCATTTGAATACAGAAACATTTTCAGAGAATTTTTGGAAATTCAGTTCTGGGCAAGTCTTAGCTCCAAAGATGCTAGGAAAATTCATGCAAACTCTATGAGCTATAATTGAAATTTTAGTTCACTAAGCTGGGCATGAACAGGGATATTATCTCAGAATTAATTCTTCTTTGCTTATTTGCTAAGAGAATTATTCTGGGCAAACCACTCCATGAAAAGTGCTAATGTTTGGTCCAGAGAGTTTTTTTGTGATAAGAAACTCACACAAAAATTCTCAGCTCCATTGGAGCTCTGGATCACCCCTGTCCTGTTTAACCACTTGAGGAATTAATATGGAAAAGGGGGGAAGACCACTTAGCATTTAACCATGTGATTAAGTCTAAGCCAAACCACCAACACCAGTTCATCTTTAAATTCTTAAACAGAGTTCCAGTTGTTAGAACTGATTATTAGAACCAATAGCAGTAACCTTACAACGAACTTGTATGTACATTGCATTTAAATTTACATGTAGTATTGTATTCAACGTGTAGCCATTGAAGAAGAGACCCCGGAAGTGCTGGATTTCCTTCTTCCGGACGAAGAACTAACTACTGACCAGCAGCAACAATACAAGCCCCGGTTTGCATTAACCTTTTCTAAGTTTTACTTTGTTTACATGTGTCATATGATGTATGAATGTGCATTAGGTGTAGGATGAATGGAACCCCACTTGCATGACTAAAACTTGTCCATAAGAGTGAGGGTAGTGTCTAAGATCTCGAGTAGACAGGCTATGCTCAATAATTCATAGGACTTCGGTACAAGTCGAGTAGTTGGAATCTACTCGCGAGATAGGCCGGGACACACGGGTTTGGTTCGAGTGACGGGAGATCACTTTAGTAATGAGAATGAGACTAGGCAGGGGCTTGGGCGCAGCAAGAGGAAGTCTTGTGTGCGCAGCCCTGTCCGGGTCGATTGAGGACCGAGCCGTATGCGGCCCCGCTGAACAAGTATTGAACTTACCGAAGGCATATCGGATATATGGGCCCCGATAAACCGATGTAGCCTAAACCTCCGGGCGTCGAGGCATAGCACACCGATTTATAGGTGTAGGTTGAGGGCAGCAAGGTGGAAATCTGCCAACGGGCATAGAGAGATGCTCCGTGTGGGGAACCTCCTGCTCGTTTCGGTGCGACCGGCTCGACGTTTGGGCTGTTGGATGAAAGGTTGTCCCGTACGACACCGAGTGAGCGTGCTGTGCAGCTCCACGGTTGGGCGTACGTGACATGCTCTTTGGGTTTCCCTGCAGGTGTATATTGAGTCGATTCGACGTCCCTCGCGGTGACGAGTACAGATTGTACACTGCGTCGTAACGTAGACTAATGAATGAAATGTTATGATTCAATATTGCTGTTATGATATAATTGTATTGTTACCTGGGTGCCACCAAATATTGCTCACTAAATTTCAGCATCATGAACCGTTAACTTGTTGCTAAAAGCTGAACTAAGGATGAACTTGTAGGCGTGTCCATTTGCTGCAACATTGCTACCCTATGTCATGGTACACCTCATGTAGAGTTTCATGCTTAGGTGTGTCGGTTAAGCCTTGCTGAGCCTTCGTGCTCACGGTTGCTGCTTAAGTGTTTTTCAGGTGAGGAGCCACCCACGGACTCGGAGTACGAGTCCACCGGCGAGGGTTACCCTCCGTCGGGGACCACGGCTGAGTGGGAGCCGTACACGCCGTGCTGAGCTGAGGAGTGCAGCTAGTGTGGGTTGCCCTAGGGCTGGGCAACCACTTTTGCTAGATAGGCGGGCGTGACTTGTATAGTGTAGACTTCCGCTGTGTAAGATAAATAATATTTTGTAACTGGAGTTTGTACCACTTTGTACAGTTCAGTTGTTTTCCCATGTAATATATTGTGTTCTTATGACGTGTGCTGTCAGGTGTCGCATCGTGCGGCACCACCCTCTGCGATCCTGGATGAGCGGACACCGGTCCGCCACAGCCTGGTATCAGAGCTGGAGTGGGGATAGCACAGTACTTAAGGACTGCATTATGGGGAAAACTTAGGTATACGTTGAGGATTCGGTAGCTGCCCAAGCATGGACTATACTAGCATAGTTACATAAAGTGGCAAAGACTAACTTATGTGTTATAATTCTGAATTTCAATTATGTAACGACGCACCTACGCTCTGGTAAGTTGGTAAGGAACGCCACCGAAAGCGGTTCAATTTCGGTTAGCTCCCCTGACGAGGAACGTGGTTCAGGGATTTGTCTCACAGCTTGGTGTGAGACGTCAATATGAACCTCTTGAACTCTTCATGTTCCTGAGTTCATATGAAACGCTGATCCCTTGCGTGCATTAGGCAAGTAAGTGGAGATCCCATCGCGTGGTCAGTAACGCGAGAGTGTGTTCGTCTGGAAATAGCCCAGGAGGACATACGCAGCGCTTGCCATCGGCGTGCCCTGCAGGGCAGTAGGTGGTATCCGTTCGGTTGATAACATTCCCAACCGTGACGACCCGTTCATGACATACTCGGGTTCCCCGTCGTGTGGTGTTGAAACACGATCACGTACCTTGAGACGTGACCTAACTCAAGGACGGCCGTATGACAATGATACGGGCGTTTGTATTTACTTTTGAATATGGTACTGCCTGAAATGGAAACAAAACCATTGAGTGCACCATTATTGTGTGGTCTTCTGCAGGTACTAACCACGTATGTATCCGTGTAGAAAACGTGTGCGAGAGACCATTTAGTGCCACACTTGAGACGTATATGCCGGTATGATCCGGTTAGGATTTTCTTTTGTGAGGAACGTAGTACCGAGACATTGTAGGCATATGCATGAAAATGTTGAGAACAAGGAACTAAAATCATTAGGTTCAACAATTAAGACCCTGGTTGGGTATAAGAATGGGATAGTGGAGCAGGATTGCCAAAGGGATGAAAAACAGAGTGCTCTGTTTTGGGCAGCAAATTTGCTGATATTCAACAGGGCATAACTCACAGGTCTTTTAGCCCAGGGAGGTGTGCTATATAGTTCTGGAAAGGTATTTGAGTACCCTACAAATTTGTTGTAGACTTCCAGAGCCGAAACACACCTTAAGATGGCTTAAATCCCGGAGGCATGTAAACTGTCCAGAACCAGGGCAGAATAAAACATTCTCTGAACTGTTCTGTTTTTCAAACATAACTCCCAGTAGAAAAATCTAAAATTGTCATATTATACATCCTTAGAAAGAGTATAAGATGTGTGACATCTTTGCGATTCAAAGTTCCTGAAATTTAAGAACAGATTTCAGTGGAAACCAGGGTTTAAAACAGCTACTTCCAAGGGAGGTGCTGTTAAAATTCTTCCAGAAATTCTGCTGACTTTGAATTAGCATAATTTTTTTAATCAAATCTGATCTGGGGGCAAATGAATACTCGTTGGAAAGATACTGAAGTTAACTTTAACTTTGGTATTCAGCTTGAGTCATGAAAATGCCCAGAACCAGATCAAAAATTTGGAATAGGTAGAAACTGGTCATTCTGACAGAAGAATGACAGTTGAACTCATTGGAGAGGGTGTTGGACCCTAAGGGTGTTATACGTGATGACAAAGCGATAGTAATACCTCGTGGTGACCAAACCTAGTTATGGTGAGCTTCCAAAGTGGAGGTTCACCAAGTTGGATGTAACTAGTTTGTATTTGGTCTGATAATGGTGTAGCTTGTGCAAAGTTATTACATTATCTACATACGAGATGTATCACATGTTTTAGTGTCATTATGTTTTTACGCCTATTTTTATTGGGCTGCAGGCAAAATGTTGCGGGACTGATGATTATTGTCGTATGGTTGCAGATGGTTCGCACTAGGACCACGCACGAGGTTGGTGGCTCTAGCCATGGTGGGGGCGATGACTCCCAGCCACCGGCCTACGACAGCACCCCGCAACAGCAGCCACCACCGCCGCCTCCTCTTACTCTAGCAGATGTGATAGCGGCACTGGTGGGAGGTCGTGAGGAGCAGACCGACCTGCTCCGCACGTCGTGCAGAATACGTCCCAGGCGGGGGGACATCAAGAGCGAGGGCCTCGTGAGCCCCGTGAAGTGTCGTACTCGGATTTCATGAGTACGCACCCTCCAGTGTTCACCGAAGCCGAAGAACCACTGGAGGCGGACAACTGGCTGCGGACCATCGAGTCCATGTTTGGGCTGCTCCAATGTACGGAGCGGCAGAAGACCCTGTTCACAGCACAGCAGCTCCACGGTGCCGCTGGTGCGTGGTGGGCGAACTATGTCGCCTCACGTCCGGCTGGCCATGCCGTGGAATGGCAAGAGTTCCGGGAGGCGTTCCGCGCCTATCATATTCCTCTCGGGATCATGAAGAGGAAGTTCCAAGAATTCTTGGAGCTGAAGCAGGGCGGGAGGAGTGCTCACGACTACTCTCGTACCTTCAACCATCTGGCGCAATATGCGTCAGACTATATCTCCACGGAGGAGAAGAAGAGGGAGCATTTCTATCAGGGGTTACACCCCGAAATGAAGACGCACCTCGTTCAATGGAATCGCGGCACTTTTAACGACCTAGTCAATGCCGCGATTATGCAAGAGGATGCTCAGCAGGAGTTGGCAGCTGAGCAGCGGAAGCACAGCGCTCCACCCAGCAGCGGTGGTGGCGTGCCCCAGAAGTACCGTATGGTGTATCGGACACCATCCGGGCAGCAGTGGCAACCACCGGCGCGACCTCAACGGTTCGGGGGACGTCCCTTTCAGGCACCTCCGTTCGGTCCGCCGATGCTACCACCAAGACAGCAGCAGCAGCAGACGGTACCCCGGGCGTTTCTACCGCCACAACGCGCCCCGGGATTCCGTCCACCGATCAGCGGGGGACCGCCCCGTTTCACCTGCTTCACGTGTGGCCAGGCGGGCCACTTCGCGAAGGACTGTCCCCAGGGGCAGCAAAGCAGCGGGCAAGCCCAGTTTCAGGGCGGCGCTCGAGGCCGACCTCCGGTGAAGAAGGTTGGTCAGCGGACTGGAGGCGTCCGCAACCTCGACAATGAGGACGCCCCAGAAGGAGACAACGTGCTGGCGGGTACGTTCACTCTCAACCATCAAGCCATCATCATACTTTTTGATTCTGGTGCAACCCATAACTTCATAAGTGCATCATATGTGGTTAAGCATCAGCTGGAAGCCTTTCCAACCGAGTGTTCTTATATGATCTGCTCACCGGGAGGGAAGATTTCAGCAACAATGATGGTTCCGAAAGCACCACTGTGCTTAGGTGGGAAGATATACCCGACCACTATGATTATCCTTCAGGGGCAGAAGATTGATGCAATCTTGGGAATGTCATGGCTAAGTTACCATGGCGCTGTCCTGGAAACCTTATCACGGACGGTTCACCTCAACTCCCCATTACACCGTCCGCAGTCCCTTTTATTAGATAATCCAGTCCGGGAAGTTTCAGTGATCAACAATACTGAAGCTCTCAAGTTGGAGGACATCCCCGTAGTCCGGGAGTATCCCGACGTGTTCCCGGATGATCTACCGGGCATGCCACCTGAGCGGGATGTCGAGTTCAAAATCGAGCTCGCACCCGGGACTATGCCCTTATCACGGAGACCATAAAAGATGGCTCCAAATGAGCTGGCGGAACTGAAAGAACAGCTCAATGATCTGTTGAGCAAGGGTTTCATTAGGCCGAGTTCCTCGCCTTGGGGATGCTCGGCGCTGTTTGTAAAGAAGAAGGATGAAACCCTGAGGCTGTGTGTGGACTACCGGCCGCTCAACGCCGTCACCATCAAGAATAAGTACCCACTGCCCCGTATTGACATTTTGTTTGATCAACTTGTGGGGGCAAGTGTGTTCTCAAAGATGGACCTTCGCTCTGGATATCACCAGATCAAGATCCGGGCGGAGGATATCCCGAAGACGGCCTTCTCGACGAGATATGGGTTATATGAATATCTCGTCATGTCCTTTGGTCTCACCAATGCTCCATCCCATTTCATGTATCTCATGAACTCGGTGTTCATGCCAGAGCTGGACAAGTTCATGGTAGTGTTCATCGACGATATCTTGGTTTACTCCAAGACAGAAGCCGAACATGCCGAACACTTGAGAATCGTTCTTCAACGATTGCGAGACCATAAACTCTATGCCAAGTTCAGTAAATGCGAGTTTTGGATCAGTCAAGTGCCATTCTTGGGACATATTATCTCAGCTGAAGGCATTGCGGTTGACCCAAGCAAAATAGAGCAAGTGCTGAAATGGAAAGCTCCCACTTCAGTTCATGAAGTCAGAAGTTCTCGGGTTAGCGGGATACTATAGGAGATTCATTCCAAGCTTCTCCAAGCTCGCTAAGACAATGACAGAATTGCTGAAGAAAGGGACGAAGTATGTTTGGAACACGGCGTGTGAAGGAGCGTTCCAAGCATTGGTGAAGCATCTCACAACAGCCCCGGTCTTAGCTCAGCCAGATACAACAAAGCCTTTCGACCTGTACTGTGACGCGTCCGGTATTGGGCTTGGCTGCGTGTTGATGCAGGAAGGACATGTGGTCGCTTATGGCTCACGCCAACTTCGGAACCATGAGCAGCACTATCCGACTCATGATCTTGAGCTTTCTGCCGTGGTGTTGGTGCTAAAAATGTGGAGGCACTATCTCCTGGGGAATCTAGTGCATCTCTACACCGACCACAAGAGCTTGAAATACATTTTCACCCAGAAGGAGCTGAACATGAGGCAACGGAGGTGGTTAGAATTAATCAAGGACTATGAAATTGAGATCCACTACCACCCCGGCAAGGCGAATGTGGTTGCCGACGCGCTGAGTCGGAAATCACATGTCCATCACCTCACCATTACACCGGTGGAGGAGGAAGAGCCAAGTTTATACTTGGTTCCTTATGGGTCGCTGTACAACCTTGCCCTCATCCCTACGATTAGGGAGGGCATCATTGAAGCTCAGAAAGATGATAAAGGCATGGCACATCTCCGGAGGCGGATCGACAATGGAGAGATTAAATGTTTCCAGAAGGATGACGAGGGGACGCTATGGTTCAACGACCGCATAGTCATACCTCGGGACATGGAACTGAGGAAGAGAATCCTCGATGAAGCTCACTTGTCTAAATACTCCATTCATCCGGGCAGCAACAAAATGTACCATGATTTGAAAAAGAAATTTTGGTGGACACGGATGAAGCGGGAGGTAGCTAAGTACGTATCCGAGTGCGATACGTGTAGACGAGTGAAAGCTGATCACATGAAGAAATCAGGGCTGTTGCAACCCCTGAAGATCCCGGCATGGAAATGGAAAGATGTGAGCATGGACTTCATTGTGGGATTACCCCTAACATCCAACAAGCATGATTCCATATGGGCAATCGTTGATCGGTTAACCAAGACAGCTCACTTCATCCCGGTGAATACACGTTACAATGCCGGCAAATATGCGGAGCTATACATAGCGAAGATTCTATGCCTATACGGGGTACCCAAGACCATTGTCTCAGATCGAGGTGCATTATTTGTATCTCGCTTTTGGGAGAAGCTACACGCTGCATTGGGTACTAAGTTGATTAGGAGCTCCGCTTATCACCCTCAGACAGATGGGCAAACAGAGAGGGTAAACCAAGTATTAGAAGACATGTTGAGAGCATGTGCCATCCACCATGGTAGGAACTTGGATGATCACCTACCATTGGCGGAATTCTCGTACAACAACGGCTATGAAGCGAGTATCATGATGGCACCCTACGAAGCTCTATACGGTCGCAGATGCCGCACCCCATTAAATTGGTGCGAGTCCGGTGAAAGGGTCACATTCGGGGTTGATGTGGTGAACGACGCCGAAGAGCGCTTTTGGACGATTCAAGCTAATTTGAAGGCTGCTCATTCCCAGCAGAAGAGCTACGCTGATAAGAGGCGTAGACCGTTGCACTTCGACGTCGGTGAACACGTGTACCTCCGCGTGTCTCCGATGAAGGGTGTGCACCGGTTCGGTGTGAAGGGGAAGCTCGCTCCCCGTTTTATTGGACCCTATGCCATCACCAAGAAGCGTGGACCAGCAGCGTATCGATTGGAGTTACCAGCATCCCTTGCTGGTGTCCATGATGTTTTCCATGTTTCGTAACTGCGAAAATGTTTGAAGCATACAGCTGCTGTTCCTACCGAAGACATCGGCGAGCTGAAACCGGATTTAACATATGATGAGTATCCGGTGGCCATTCTTGATGAAAAAGCCAGGACCACGCGTAGCAGAACGTTGTGGTTCTACAAAATACTCTGGAGCAACCACACCGCCGAAGAAGCGACGTGGGAGAGCGAGGAATTCCTTCGCTCAAATACCCGGAGTTCATGACTTCTCAACACGGGTAAGTCCCTATTACATCGCTATCTCTTCTTTTATAATCTCAGGACGAGATTCTTTTAAGGGGGGAGGGATGTAAAAGCCCAATAAAAGGGACTTGCAAAAACTTTTCTTCACCTCACAACACCACAGTTTTTATTGTGGATATCTTATGAAAAAGAGTGAAGAGCAAGTAACCTCCATCAAAAGGGTAATTAGAGGGGAAAGCCTTCACTTTCACAAAGTAGGATTTCTACACATGAACATGAGAGGTTGAGCTCACCCCTAGGACTTCAAAAGTCTTGGGAGGGTTCAAGCCAAGTTTCATGCAAACCCAACACTTTTTAAGGCACATTTGGAGGTAATTGAAAAGGAGGCCAATTTGAATGTAAATTCAAATTGCAGCAACTTTCATCACTCAAATTCAAAAGTTAGCTTCATATTCAAACTCAGCACATTTTTCTGAGTTAGCCCACCAATTTTCATCCCTATTGGAGTTCATCTTGTCGGGAGCTAAATTTGCAATAATTCAAAACTGAATTTGAATTTCAGTTTAAACATGAAGCAAATTTAACCCAACAAAGTTAAATTTGAGAACCCAAATTCAAACCAATACTTGGGGGCTAAGTCTCCCATTCAATTCTCAGTAGCTGGGATATTTACAAAAGAAAGGGGGAGAAAGAATTAGAGGGGAGAAGAGGGCCCACTGGTCAGCCACCCTAGGGAGCAAACCGACTCGGGCACGCGGTCGAACACCCTGCGGCCGACAGCGCACGGGGTCGACCCCGTCCCAACGCGGCCACCGCGCCACCTCCTGCTCGGGGGGATGAGGGCGCCGGCTACAAAACACGCGATCGCACCCTGGTCGGCGGGAATCCCCTCCCCCATTCTCTCGGTTCCACCCGCCCACATCCGAAGCAGCGCACCCGGAGTCGCCGCCCTCTGATCACCGGCGCCCGGACAGCACAGGCTTCCTCGTGCCCGACGCTCAACACAAGAAACGACCGCCACAAGGTGCTGGTTCTTCTGATCCTTACCGTTCGGCATTTCATGCACCGTCGGGGGAGAATTTCTTCCGGGAACGCTACGGGGTTCTTAAGGCCGAGCTCCACCAAATCCAAAAATTCACGGGTGTTGGCTTATCACAGGGCGTGCCGAGCTAAACACACGATCTACACACTGCCACGACCACCTAGGATCGAAAACCAGTAAGAACCGTGGGCTAGGGTGACGATTCTTCGAAGTTTTCTGAGCACAGCCGATATCCGGCCTAGGTCGCCGATGAGGTCGTAGTTGCAGCCGTTTTCACGGGGATCGGTGCCCATATCAATGAGCAGCGGGTGTCAGCGGAGCTCACCGAGCAAACCGCATCGAAAAAGGTGCAGGGGATGTTGAGTTTGACGTCGCCGGTGAGCTCCCGGCCGCTGTTGCCGTCGGGAGCACTGTTCCGGCCATTGTCAAGCTCCGGTGAGGGCACCAGCGTGTTCTCCGAGTCGAGTTAGGCACAGGCGGCGAGAATCAGCATGCTCCGAAGGCCGGAACCCCTCTCCGGTGAGAGCTCCGGCGAGCTCGGCGGCGGGATTGCGCGGGTGGCCGGAGGAAGAAGAAGGGGGGAGGCCCCACGCGTCAGCAGCTGGAGGTAGCGAGCGGGATTCTCTGTGGTCCAGGATCCAATGCGGCCACGCGGGAAGGAGTCTGTGGCCCCGTGTGGCTCGGCTCCAGCGGTCGACACGTGTGCGTGGACCCACCCGCAGGATTTAAACATTTTTGGAATTTCCAGTTTTAGTTCAAACTTCAAAGGCATAGAACTTTGGCTAGGAAACTCCAAATGCGATGAACCAAATTTTGCTGAACTTGGAATTCTGAGTACAATCCAAATCTGAAACCCAATTTGTATGAAACCCATTAATTAATTCTGGAAAATTCTTTAAATCTTTTCAGCAAAAGAATTTTAGAGGGAGTTTGGTGCATCCAAAAATTCCCAAATTTTACCAGAATGTTCTTTTAGTACATTAGTGAACCCCTGTAAAAGTTTCAGACCATTTGGAGTTGATTTGGTCAGAACAATTCAGATTTGAAGATGCTGTGTTCATTTGAATACAGAAACATTTTCAGAGAATTTCCAAAACTTGGAAATTCAGTTCTGGGCAAGTCTTAGCTCCAAAGATGCTAGAAAAATTCATGCAAACTCTATGAGCTATAATTGAAATTGTAGTTCACTAAGTTGGGCATGAACAAGGATATTATCTCAGAATTAATTCTTCTTTGCTTATTTGCTAAGAGAATTATTCTGAGCAAACCACTCCATGAAAAGTGCTAATGTTTGGTCCAGAGAGTTTTCTTGTGATAATAAACTCACACAAAAATTCTCAGCTCCATTGGAGCTCTGGATCACCCCTGTCCTGTTTAACCACTTGAGGGATTAATATGGAAAAGGGGGGAAGACCACTTAGCATTTAACCATGTGATTAAGTCTAAGCCAAACCACCAACACCAGTTCATTTTTAAATTCTTAAACAGAGTTCCAGTTGCTAGAACTGATTATTAGAACCAATAGCAGTAACCTTACAACAAACTTGTATGTACATTGCATTTAAATTTACATGTAGTATTGTATTCAACGTGTAGCCATTGAAGAAGAGACCCCGGAAGTGCTGGATTTCCTTCTTCCGGACGAAGAACTAACTGCTGGCCAGCAGCAACAAGGCAAGCCCCGGTTTGCATTAACCTTTTCTAAGTTTTACTTTGTTTACATGTGTCATATGATGTATGAATGTGCATTAGGTGTAGGATGAATGGAACCCCACTTGCATGACTAAAACTTGTCCATAAGAGTGAGGGTAGTGTCTAAGATCTCGAGTAGACAGGCTATGCTCAATAATTCATAGGACTTTGGTACAAGTCGAGTAGTTGGAATCTACTCGCGAGATAGGCCGGGACACACGGGTTTGGTTCGAGTGACGGGAGATCACTTTAGTAATGAAAATGAGACTAGGCAGGGGCCAGGGCGCAGCAAGAGGAAGTCTTGTGTGCGCAGCCCTGTCCGGGTCGATTGAGGACCGAGCCGTGTGCGGCCCTGCTGAACAAGTATTGAACGTACCAAAGGCATATCGGATATATGGGCCCCGATAAACCGATGTAGCCTAAACCTCCGGGCGTCGAGGCATAGCACACCGATTTATAGGTGTAGGTTGAGGGCAGCAAGGTGGAAATCTGCCAACGGGCATAGAGAGATGCTCCGTGTGGGGAACCTCCTGCTCATTTCGGTGCGACCGGTTCGACGTTTGGGCTGTTGGGTGAAAGGTTGTCCCGTACGACACCGAGTGAGCGTGCTGTGCAGCTCCACGGGTGGGCGTACGTGACGTGCTCTTTGGGTTTCCCTGCAGGTGTATATCGAGTCGATTCGCCGTCCCTCGTGGTGACGAGTACCGCTTGTTCACTGCGTCGTAACGTAGACTAATGAATGAAATGTTATGATTCAATATTGCTGTTATGATATAATTGTATTGTTACCTGGGTGCCACCAAATATTGCTCACTAAATTTCAGCATCATGAACCGTTAACTTGTTGCTAAAAGCTGAACTAAGGATGAACTTGTAGGCGTGCCCATTTGCTGCAACATTGCTACCCTATGTCATGGTACACCTCATGTAGAGTTTCATGCTTAGGTGAGTCGGTTAAGCCTTGCTGAGCCTTCGTGCTCACGGTTGCTGCTTAAGTGTTTTTCAGGTGAGGAGCCACCCACGGACTCGGAGTACGAGTCCACCGGCGAGGGTTACCCTCCGTCGGGGACCACGGCTGAGTGGGAGCCGTACACGCCGCGCTGAGCTGAGGAGTGCAGCTAGTGTGGATTGCCCTAGGGCTGGGCAACCACTTTTGCTAGATAGGCGGGCGTGAGTTGTATAGTGTAGACTTCCGCTGTGTAAGATAAATAATATTTTGTAACTGGAGTTTGTACTACTTTATACAGTTCAGTTGTTTTCCCATGTAATATATTGTGTTCTTATGACGTGTGCTGTCAGGTGTCGCATCGTGCGGCACCACCCTCTGCGATCCTGGATGAGCGGACACCGGTCCGCCACAGAATACCGCCGGACCACGTCGGGTGCAGGGTGCCGATAGGTTTGGAGCGCTCCCCGGCTCGTTTAAACACCATGTCGATCTTCTACATGATCTCCTGGTGCTCTAGAGCCAAGAACCCGATCATTTGATGAAGAAACGAGCCGCCGCAACCTCACGGGAACCCTAGTTCTTTCTGTCATCGGTGCGTACTGTTTTACGGTGAGCTCCGGCCGCCGGCGACCTCACCAACATGTTCAGCGCGGTGGAAAATGGGGGGGGGGGACGGCCAGCAGGGGGTCGGGAGGTGGCCCGGAAGGGCCTTTCTGGTGACCCTCGCCGGCGGGCGCAGCTGCTGCCCTTTTTGGCGCGAGGTTGAAGGTTAGGGATGACAGGTGGGACCCACGGGCAGGTTTTAAACATTTCCAGATTTTCCCATTTTAGTTCAAACTTTGGAGAGCCATAACTTTGGGTAGGAGTGTCCAAAAAGTGTGAAACAAATTTTTTTGGATTCCCCTCAAAGAGTACTATCCAGGGCTGCATCCCAATGTTTATTAAAATCCTTGGATTTGGCTCATTAATTCATTTAACATAAATTGTCTATGAATTTTTACAGGAGTTCTGTTTATTGGAAAGTTCTCAAATTTGGACAGGACGTTCTCCCAAAACTCTTTGAACTCCAGTAAAAATTTCAGAGGCATTGGACCTCATTTGCTTGGTCAAAAGATGTGTTCATTCCTTATGTCTCTGAAAAATGGGAAAAATGAACAGAGACAATTTCAGCTTTTCCCCATTCTTTGTAAAATTCATAGCTCCATGTAGGAAACTCCACAAATGGTAAAACAAATTCCTATGGACTCAAGACATTTTGTACTTCACAAAAAGTCTACTTTGCATCATAGGAAATCTTAATACCTAGGGGGTAAAGGCAGATTGGTGAAAATCACATAAGGAATTATTGTGATCACCTTCAGCCATTTCATGAGCTCAATTTTTGCACACTGCCTAAATACCTTCCATAGACGCTGTGGTTAAATTTCAGCTTCATTGGACCTCTGGTACTTGAGCTACCATCTTTTAGGTTTATGTGTTCATATATTGGACTTACTCACATGGTGATTAATAGTATTTCTTTTCACCCTAGCATTCATCATCTCTAAGGTTGTAGATACAACAACAGAAACCTTGCTATAGTTTGTCCCTTTTAGGTGTGAGTTAACTTGTACAACAGTTTTGAATCACTTTCTAAATTGCATTTGAATGCGTATGCATAACTCATCTTAATAGCTCACGTGACGTCGACGTTCAACAAGGACTCAACTCCGCAGCAAGGATCTCCATCTCGTGACGAGCTTGTCAGATTTTCCAGAGGAAGACTAACTCCTAGATTCTAACAAAACTGTTGAGAAAGGCAAGCCCCGGTTTGCATATAATTACAGTTTTAAATTTTGCTTTACTTCACCTCATGTTTATTAGACTTGATATTGTGCATTATGTCTAGGATGATTGAAACCCACTTGCATGGCTATTACATCCCTGAGTAGAAGGTTTAGTGTAGACTTTGCCTCGTCATAGATGCTAGGCTAATGTTGTAGCTAGCTCGGTAGAAGTCGAGTAGTAAAAAGCTACTCGCGAGAACGGTCGAGTAATGGAGTTACTCACGAGAGGTTGATGATAAGAGAACCCTCATGAAAATGAGATGGGGACAGGGATGTTCTTGTAGGATGGAGCGCTCAGGGTTGGTCTTGACCTGCGATGGGTGTGACAATGCTTGAGACCACATTGGACCTGGGCCGGGATGGTAAGGCCAATGTGGAGGTTGGGTTTAGCCCCGTCCGTATCGGTTAAGGACCGCGCATATGCGGCCCTGCTGGACAATATTGAGCTATAACGGATATATAGTGGCGTTTGGGACCCATGAAACCGATGTAACTCGATGGACCGTGATATAGAAACTCATGCTTCACGTGGGAATGGCGTTGAGAAGGCAGGAGGTGTAAATCCTTTAGCGGGCAACTTCGACGTGTCCGTGTAGAGGACCATCCTGCTCGGCGTGAAACGTTTTTCTATGTCGGGGTGTCGTGTGAAAGGTTTCTGCATACAACGTAAGAAAGAGCTCTTGAGAGAGTGTTTCGAGGCGGGGGTATGTGTCGTGTATTCCGGGTTGTTATTTATTCGAATCACCGTCGCTCGCTGAAGAGGATTGAGCATACTTGCTGACTGCGCCGTGACGTAGTAAGAAGAGGAACTAAGTCTCTTAACATGCTGTTTATGGATTAATCATTGTATTGGAACCTTGACTGAAGTAGATATAGAGCCAACTAAATTTCTATTCCACCTTAGGCTGGCAACATCGGGATAAGCGTTTCTTGTTTGATTGTGGACTTCTGGTGTTGTGAGTCGTGAGGACCACTAAAATGAAGGCTATTAGAATCTGAATATAAGGATCAAGTTTAGTCAAGCTTCATTTTGCAAATTCATGTTCCTACTGTCCTAGTACCCCTGCATGTAGAGTTACATGTTTAGGTTTGACGGTTAAGACTTGCGGAGCCTTAGTGCTCACGGTTGCTTCTGAGTTGTTTTTGCAGGTAGCAGGATGCCTGCTATGAACAGGGTTGTTTGGTGGGACGATGAACCTCACGGTTCGTTCAACTCATCGGAAGCCTAGCCGCTGCCTTTCTTTGGTGAAGCTAGTAGGAAGCGTTCACGGGCTGAACGACTTCTCTTCGGCGTAGTTAGGGTCGAGAGTGATTAGATTGTTCAGCTAGTTTTAATTTCCGCTGCGTGTGTACAGTATGTTGTAAAAGAACTTATCTTGAGTAACAAAATGGTTTAATATGTTCTTGAGCCTCTTTTCGTGCATGCTGTTTTGTGCCGCATGTAACGGCCTAAGTTTTTGGCACATATTCAAAGTGTTCATCACCCCACACACACCTCATTTGAGGAAACTTTGTGAACACATTTGAAGAGCAAGTAAACTCCATCAACATGGTCATTAGATAATAAAGTCACAAAATGCAAAAGTGGCATTTCCCACATGCATCATATAGGGTCTGAGCAGATGAAAAACTCCAACACCTTTCTAGGAATGCTCATGCCAAATTTCACACAAATCCAAAACCCTTGTTGAGGCATTTTGGGTATAACTAGAAAGAGGCTAGTTTGAACTCAAATTCAAATTCAAACTACTTTTATCCCATAGTTTCAAAAGTGGGATCCATATTCACACTCAGCACATTTTTGTGAGCTCACACACCAATTTTCACTCCATTTGGAGTTGATCTTGACATGAGCTAAGTTTAGCAAATTCAAACCCAAATTGAATTTCAAACTGCATACGTGCTGAAAATTTATTCAAACACCTCACAATTTGAATTCTATCAACTTCAAATGAGCATTTGGTAGATAATTCAAATTCCAGAGGGTATTAGAGGGATTACTGTTTGGAGCAGTAGAGGGGAGTTAATTCAGAGATTAAAACTGGAGTGGGTCCCACATGTAAGCCTCATTAAAGGTTTTAACCGACTGAAGAACTCAGCCCGGTTTCTTGCGCCGGCTCGAGCTGCCGCCACGGCGAGGATCGGCAGGGACAGTAGCTGGTTGCCGCTCCAGGCCACTGAACCGCCTCGCCCTCACTCTTATCTCCGCCGCTGAGCTGACCCGAGGCAGCAACGATCAGTCTTCGCCTCTCGCGCAAGAAAAACGCTGCCTTGCCGCCGCTCTCTCGGAATTGATCGGAGAGCCAATGATCACAGACTCCTCACTCCCTCCAAGCTGCAAAACGGTACTAGAGACTCCTCTTCCTTCCCCGTCGTAGGATCTAGCCGAGTTCAGTTGATCTTGCCCCACACCGAAAGTTTTTCCAGTGACCTAAAGCTTTCCGCACCTCGGTCTCCCGTGGACAGCCCAAACGGGGAGGTGTCATGCCCAAGCTAAGGCACCCCCGGATGTGTTAGGGTCTGGTGTTGCTCACCCCCGAACCACAGCCCGAGTGTTCGATCACCGGCAACGAATTTCAGTTTTCCCTTTCATTCGGTGCAGACCGACCTTTGGGTGCGGATCCGCAAAATTCTCGTTCCATAGTTGTTTAGAGATCCTCAAACTGCACCTACACGAGCTAGGCTTGGTAGCGATGAACTTTCATTCACAGTCCCAGCAAGAAAACCTTGGTAGACCGGCCAGTTCTAGCTTTTCTACCGGAGCTAATGGCGGAAGCCGTCGGGCGCACGTTGAGAGCTTACCTAGGACCTCTCCCGAGCAGCCTCGAGCCCATGCCGAGCTTCCCTAGGGTCAACTGATGCTCTACGGCCTTTTGCTCGATCGTTTGAGAGGCTCAGAAGCCCGGTCGATGCGGCCGAAGTTCTTCTGAAGCCGCTGCTCATCGCCGGTCGTGTTCCGGTTATTGTCACGACAAGCTGAGCCCAGCATCGTTGTGGCGTACCGGGATCCGCTCATCCAGGATCACAGAGGGTGGTGCCGCACGATGCGACACCCTACAGAACACATCTTAAGAACGATACTGTATTACATAGAAAACCAGCTGAAATGTACAAAGTAGTACAAGACTTCAGTTACAAACTAGTGTTTAGATTACAGCAGCAGAAACTAAGTTTGTACAACTCACGCCCATCTACCTAGCAAAAGTCGGTTGCCCAGCCCTAGGGCAACCCACACTAGCTGCACTCCTCAGCTCAGCGCAGCGTGTATGGTTCCCACTCAACCGTGGTCCCCGACGGTGGGTATCCCTCGCAGGTGGACTTGTAACCCGAGTCTGTGGGGTACTCCTCACCTGAAAAACACTTATAGCAGCAACCGTGAGCAAGATGGCTCAACAAGACTTAACCGACTCACCTAGGCATAAAACTCTAAATGCAGTTTACCACGAACATGGGAGTGTAAATTTCAGCAAACAGACACGCCTACAAGTTCATCCTTAGTTTATCTTGTAGCCACAAGTTAACAGTTCATGAATATGAAATTTAGTGAGCAATATTTGGTGGCACACATGTAGCAATACAATTTTTATAATAACAGCAATGTTGATTCAGCACATTTCATATATTAACCTACATCACGATTCAGTGACCAAGTGGTACTCATCACCACGAGGGATGGCGAATCGACTCGATATACACCTGCAGGGATACCCAAAGAGCACGTCACGTACGCCCACCCGTGGAGCTGCACAGCACGCTCACTCGATGTCGTCCGGGACAACCTTTCACCCAACAGCCCAAACGTTGAACCGGTCGCACCGAAACGGCCAGGAGGTTCCCTACACGGAGCATCTCTCTATGCCCATTAGCAGATTTCCACCTTGCTGCCCTCAACCTACACCTATAAATCGGTATGCTATGCCTCGACGCCCGGAGGTTTAGATTACATCGGTTTACCGGGGCCCATATATCTGATATGCCTTCGGTACATTAAAACTTGATCAGCATGGGCCGCACATGAATCGGTCCTCAATCGACATGGACAGGGCTGCGCACACAAGACTTCCTCTTGCTACGCCCTAGCCCCTGCCTAGTCTCATTTTCATTACTAAAGTGATCTCACATCACTCGAACCAATCCTGTGTGTCCCAAGCCAAACTCGCGAGTAGATTCCAACTACTCGACTTGTACCGAAGTTCTATGAATAATTTAGCATAGCCTGTCTACTCAAGGACATAGACACTACCCTCACTCCTGTGGGAAAATCTGGTTATGCACATGGGTTTCATCCATCCTACACCTAATGCACATCCATAACACATACTAAGTATTCATAAAGCAAAACTTTGTAAAATTAGTTAATGTAAACTGGGGCTTGCCTTGTTGCTGCTGGTCAGTGGTTAGGGCTTCGTCCAGAAGAAGGAAGTCGAGCACTTCCGGGGTTTCCTCGCCTTCAGCGACTACACGTAAACGATATACTATATGTCAACTTAAATGCAATGTTTGGAACTGAATAAGTAATTACCATAACTCTAGCTAACCCTACCCTTTGGCTCTGAAATTTTTACGGTGGCTTGGTAGGATCCTAACCAGAGTCCTGACCAAGTGTCATTTGAAACAAAGTTCATTTGAGCCTTGTACAAATAAAAGACTATTTGGTTATTAGTAGGGTCTCTAAGGATTTCCAGGGATTTTCATGGCTCCAATCATTACTTTCTGGAAACTAGAGTTTGAGATGGTTCTAATGGAATTGGTTTCATGTCGACTGAGGAATCTTGGATGAAGTTATGCCCTAAATAAGATTTGAGAAAATCTGAAAAATGTTTCTGTACATTTTTCTATTTTTTTTCTTTGCAGTTCACTTAATCACACCATTAGGGGGACTAAATGAACTTGGATGGTTCTGAAAATTTTACTGTGACTCAAGAATTTTCCAATGAACCTCCCAGCCAAATTTCAGAATTTTGCATAAAGTAATTCTCCAGATAAAATTTCCCAATAGTTTAAATTTATGGAATTAATTCTGGAAAACCATTAAGTTTCATGAGCTGAAATTTATGTTGCTGGAAATTACTCAAAAAGCTGAGTTCAGCAAAATTTGGTTCACTGAATTTGGAGCTTCCTAGCAGAAGTTATATGCATTTGAAGTTTGAACCAAATCTGAAAATTCAAATAAAGTTTAAACCGGCTGGTGGGGTCCCCGGGCTATGTGTCAGCCCCACAGCCAAACCACATGGGGGTCCGCAGAGTCTCCCGTGTATGCACGAGATCCCGGTGCCACAGCAGATCCAGCGCTGTTTAAACAGAGGCCGACACGTGGGGCCCGCGGAGCTTCATTTACCTCGCGCTCCCGCGGCTCCCCGCCGCCCCCTTAGCCGGAGAGCTCGCCGCCGAGAGTTCTGCTGCCCGACCTTCGACGAAACTCGCCACCTGTGCATATTTCTGCCAGACAAACACGGTGGTGCTTTCCCTGGAGCTCGGTGACGGCCGGAATAGTGCTCGCGACGGTGACAGCGGCCGGGAGCTCATCAGCGACGTCGAACTCGGTGTCCTCTGTACCTTTTTCGACGCGGTTTGCTTGGAGAGCTCCGCTGAGACTTGCTGATCACAGATATGAGCACTGATCCCCGTGAAAACGGCCGCAACTAGGACTTCACCGTCGACCTAGGGCTAAAACGGCGGTGATCGGAATTCAAAGAACAGCAACCCTAGTCTATGGTTTTTGCTGGTTTTTGATCCTAGGTGGCCGTGGACAGATGCAGAACATATGTGTAGCTCAGAATCCTCTGTGGTGAACTACCCATTACGAATTTCTGAGTTTTGAACTATTCGGTCCTTTGAACACCGAATGACTAACTGGACAAATTCTACCCCGACGAAGCACGAGGCGAGGAGCGGTCGGCACGAGCGTGTTAAGCACCTTGGAGCGGACCTTTTTTGTGTAGCTCGTCGGCCAAGAAGGTGCCTGCGTCGCCCGAACGCCGGTGATCACAGAGAGGCGAGCTCAGAGCGATTTGCTTCGGTTGTGGGGGCGAAGGCGAACTGCGTGAGGAGAGAAACGGGACACGGCAGAGCTACACGTTTTCTCTCTTCGGTCCCTGATCCTTCCCCCTCCCCGAGCAGGATCTGGCCTGGCTGAGGCGGTCGGGCACCGACGTCGGTAGCTGGCGGGCGTGCACTCTCGGTCGAGTGAAAAATCAAGCCGAGAATGCTTCTGTGTTAAGGCTACTGACAAGTGGGGCCCTCCTCTCTAATTCTTTTCTCATTTTCCTTTCTGTTTTCACTGAAAAGATCCCAGCTACTCACAATTGAATGAAAGGCTTCACACCAATGTCATGGTTTGAATTTGATTTCCACAATTTGAAACTGGTTTGGCTAAATTTTGCTGCACATTTGAACTGAAATTCAAATTCAATTTTGAATTAATGCAAATTTAGCCCCCGACAAGATAAACTCCAATGAGGATGAAAATTGGTGGACTAACTCAGAAAAATGTGCTGAGTTTGAGTAAGAAGTCAACTTTTGAATTTAAGTGATGAAAGTGGCTGCAATTTGAATTTGCATTCAAATGGCCCTTTTTACAAATGTCTCCAAAATTGCTTCAAAAAGTCTTGGATTTGCATGAAATTTGGCCTGAGCCTTCGCAGGACTATTTAAGGTCTAGGGATGAGCTCAACCCTTCATGTGTATGTGTATGACTCCTACTTTTTGAAATTAGGGCTTTACCCTCTAATCACCCCTTTTGATGGTGTTTACTTGCTCTTCACAAGTGTTCATGTGCTATCTACGAAATGAACTGTGGTGTTGTGAGGTGAAGAAATGAACACTTTTGCAAGTCACTTTCTTGGGCTTTTACTTCCCTCCCCCTTAAAAGAATCTCATTCCGAGATTATAAAAGAAGAGACAGCGATGTAACAGGGATGCACCCGTGATGAGACGCCATGAAATCCAGGCAGTTTGGGCGAAGGAATTCCTCGCTCTCCCACGTTGCTTCTTCAGCGGTGTGGTTGCTCCACAGTATCTTGTAGAACCACAGCGTTCGGCTACTTGTGGTCCGGGCCTTTTCATCAATAATTGCCACCGGATATTCATCATATGTTAAATCCGGTTGCAGCTCGTCGATGTCTTCGCTGGGAACAGCAGCCGTATACTTCAGACATTTTCGCAGTTGTGAAACATGGAAAACGTCGTGAACACCAGCAAGAGATGCCGGTAGTTCCAGTCTATACGCCACTGGTCCACACTTCTCGGTGATGGCATATGGTCCAATGAATCGGGGAGCAAGGTTCGCCTTCACGCCAAACCGGTGCACGCCTTTCATCGGAGATACACGGAGGTACACGTGCTCCCTAACGTCAAAGTGCAGAGGCCTACGTCTCTTATCAGTGTAGCTTTTCTGCCGGGATTGAGCGGCCTTCAAGTTGGCTTGAATCATCCGAACGCGCTCTTCAGCGTCGTTCACCACATCAACCCTGAATGTGACCCTTTCACCAGACTCGCACCAGTTCAATGGGGTGTGGCATTTGCGACCGTAGAGAGCCTCATAGGGTGCCATCTTGATACTCGCTTGATAGCCATTGTTGTACGAGAATTCTGCCAACGGTAGATGATCATCCCAGTTTCTACCGTGGTGGATGGCACATGCTCTCAACATGTCTTCTAGTACTTGGTTCACCCTCTCAGTCTGTCCATCTGTCTGAGGGTGATAGGCGGAGCTTCTAATCAGCTTAGTACCCAAAGCAGCATGCAACTGCTCCCAGAAACGAGAAACAAATAGTGCCCCACGGTCTGAGACTATGGTCTTGGGTACTCCATTCAAGCATAGGATTCTTGCAATATACAACTCCGCATATTTGTTGGCATGGAAATGTGTATGCACGGGAATGAAGTGAGCCGATTTGGTTAACCGGTCAACGATTACCCAAATGGAATCATGCTTGTTGGAAGTCAGGGGTAATCCCACAATGAAATCCATGCTCACATTTTCCCACTTCCATGCGGGAATTTTCAGGGGTTGCAACAGCCCTGATTTTCTCATATGATCCGCTTTCACTCGTCTACACGTATCACACTCAGATACGTACTTAGCCACTTCCCGCTTCATCCGTGTCCACCAAATTTTATTTTTCAAATCTCGGTACATTTTTTGCTGCCCGGATGAATGGAGTATTTAGACAAGTGAGCTTCATCAAGAATCTTCTTTCTCAGCTCTATATTCCGGGGTACGACTATGCGGTCACTGAACCACAGCGTCTCCTCATCATCTTTCGGGAAACATTTGACATCCCCGTTGTCTATCCGTCTCCAGAGATGTGCCATACCCTTGTCCACTTTCTGAGCTGCAATGATCTCCTCCCAAATGGTAGGGATGAGAGCAAGGTTGTAGAGTGACCCATAAGGAACCAAGTATAAACTCGGCTCTTCCTCCTCCACCGGTGTAATGGTGAGGTTATGGACATGTGGCTTCTGACTCAGCGCGTCGGCAACCACATTCGCCTTGCCGGGGTGGTAATGAATCTCAATCTCATAATCTTTGATTAGTTGTAACCACCTCCTTTGCCTCATATTCAGCTCCTTCTGGGTGAAAATATACTTCAAGCTCTTGTGGTCGGTGTAGAGATGCACCAAATTCCCTAGGAGACAGTGCCTCCACATTTTCAGCGCCAAAACCACTGCAGCAAGCTCAAGATCATGAGTCGGATAATGCTGCTCATGGTTTCGGAGTTGGCGTGAACCATATGCGACCACACGTCCTTCCTGCATCAACACGCAGCCGAGCGCGATGCCGGACGCATCACAATACACATCGAAGGGCTTGGTCGCATCGGGTTGAGCTAAGACCGGGGCTGTTGTGAGATGCTTCACCAATGCTTGGAACACTCCTTGACATGCTGAGTTCCAAACATACTTTGTTCCCTTTTTCAACAATTCTGCCATCGGCTTAGCAAGCTTGGAGTAGCTTGGAATGAATCTCCGGTAATATCCCGCTAAGCCGAGGAAACTTCTGACTTCATGGACATAAGTGGGAGCTTTCCATTTAAGCACTTGCTCAATTTTGCTTGGGTCAACCGCAATGCCTTCTGCTGAGATGATATGTCCCAAAAATGGCACTTGGCTGATCCAAAACTCACATTTGCTGAACTTGGCATAGAGCTTGTGGTCCTGCAATCGTTGAAGAACGATTCTCAATTGTTCGGCGTGTTCTACTTCTGTCTTGGAGTAAACCAAGATATCATCGATGAATACCACAACGAACTTGTCCAGCTCCGGCATGAACACCGAGTTCATGAGATACATGAAATGTGCCGGAGCATTGGTGAGACCAAAAGACATGACGAGATATTCATATAAACCATATCTCGTCGAGAAGGCCGTCTTTGGGATATCCTCCGCCCATTTTTTTATTTGATGATATCCAGAGCGAAGGTCCATCTTGGACAACACACTTGCACCCACAAGCTGATCAAACAGGATGTTAATGCGGGGCAGTGGGTATTTGTTCTTGATGGTGACGGCGTCGAGCGGCCAGTAATCCACACACAGCCTCAAGATTTCATCCTTCCTCTTGACGAACAGCGCCGAGCATCCCCAAGGCGAGGAACTCGGTCTAATGAAACCTTTGCTCAACAGATCATTGAGCTACTATTTCAATTCAGCCAGCTCGTTCGGAGCCATTTTGTATGGTCTCCGTGAGATAGGAGTAGTCCCGGGTGCAAGCTAAAACTTGAACTCGACATCCCGCTCAGCTGGCATGCCCGGAAGATCATACGGAAACACGTCGGGGTATTCCCGGACTACGGGGATGTCCTCTACCTTGAGAGCTTCAGTATTATTAATTGCTGAAACTTCCTGGACAGGATTGTCTAACACCATAGAATGCGGACGGTGGAATGTAGAATTCAAACGAACCGTCCGTGTCCGAGTGTCCCGGACAGCGCCATGGTAGCATAACCATGACATCCCTAAGATTGCATCAATCTTTTGCCCCGTAAGGATTATCAAGGTGGTGGGATATATCTTCCCACCTAAGCACAGAGGTGCTTTTGGAATCATCATATTTACTGAAATCTTCCCTCCCGATGAGCAGATCATATATGAGCAGTCAGTTGGGAAGACTTGCATTTGATGCTTAGCCACATAGGATGCACTTATGAAACTGTGGGTTGCACCCGAATCAAATAATATGATGATTGCTTGATCATTGAGAGTGAACGTACTCGCCAGCACGTTGTCTCCATCTGGGGCGTCCTCATTGTCGAGGTTGCGAACACCCCCAGTTCGCTGACCAACCTTCTTCAACGGAGGTCAGCCTCGAGCACTGCCCTGATACTGGGCTTGCCCGCTGCTCTGCTGCCCCTGGGGACAGTCCTTCGAGAAATGGCCCACCTGGCCACACGTAAAGCAAGTGTAGCGAGGCGGTCCTCCGGTGATCGGCGGACAGAAACCCGGGGCGCGTTGTGGCGGTGGAAACGCCCGGGGTACCATCTGCTGCTGCTGTTGTTGAGGGTGCGTTCGTGGCATCGGCGGTCGGAACGGAGGTGACTGGAAAGAACGACCCCCGAACTGTTGAGGCCGCGCTGGTGGATGCCACTGCTGACCGGATGGTGTCCGATACACCATGTGGTATTTCCTAAGAGCTCCAACCCCACTGCTGGGTTGAGTGCTGCGCTTCCGCTGCTCAGCTGCCAACTCCCGCTGAGCATCCTCTTGCATGATCGCGGCGTTGACTAGATCTTTGAACGTGCCGCGATTGCACTGGACGAGATGAGTCTTCATCTCGGGATGTAATCCCCGATAGAAGTGATCTCGCTTCTTCTCCTCGGTGGAGACATAATCTGGCGCATATTGCGCCAGATGGTTGAAGGCACGGGAGTAGTCGTGGGCACTCCTCCTGCCCTGCTTAAGCTCCAAGAACTCTTAGAACTTCTGCTTCATTATCCCGGGAGGGATATGGTAGGCGCGGAACGCCTCCAGGAATTCTTCCCACTTCACGGCATGGCCAGCCGGTAGTGAGGCGACATAGTTCGCCCACCACACACCAGTGGCACCGTGAAGCTGCTGCGCCGTGAACAGAGTCTTTTGACGCTCCGTACATTGGAGCAGCCTGAACTTGGACTCAATTGTCCACAGCCAGTTGTCGGCCTCCAGGGGTTCTGCTGCTTCCGTGAACACCGGAGGGTGCGTACTCATGAAGTCCGAGTACGTCATAACATGGGGCTCAAGAGGACCCCTCCCTTGATGCCCCCCCCCCCCCGCCTGGGACGTATTCTGCACGATCGTGCGGAGCAGATCGGTCTGCTCCTCACGATTCCCCACCAGTGCCGCTATCACATCCGCTAGGGTAAGTGGAGACGGCGGTGGTGGTTGTTGCTGCGGGGTGCTGTCATAGGCAGGCGGGCTGGGAGACATCACCCCCCTGCTGGCTAGAGCCACCGATCTCATGCGTGGTCCGAGTGCGAACCATCTGCAACCATACAACAATAAACATCAGTCCAGCAGCATACTTGATGCAGTCCAATAAAATAGGCGTAAACATAATGACTGTAAAGCATGCGACACATCTCGTATACAGATAATGTAATATCTTTGCACAAGCTACACCATTACCAGACCAAATATAAACTAGTTAAATCCAGATTTACGGACTTCCTCTTTGGAAGTTCATCTCAACTAGGTTTGGTCACTACGAGACGTTAACATCGCTTTGTCATCACGTATACTACCCTGTTTATTTTCAATATGACACAAACATTGTCTCTAGTAAAAGAAACTTGAGCAGGACATATACTCAAATCATCCACTAGTTGAAGATAACTACTCATGAGTATGTCCTACTCCAATGGAAGTACTTAAACCCCCTAGGGTACAACAATCTCTCAAGTGAGTTCAACTGTCATCCCTCAGCCAGAATGACCACTTTCTACATATCCCTGATTTTGATCTGGTTCTGGGAATTTTCATGTCTCAAGCTGAATACCAAAGTTAAAGTTAACTTCAGTATCTTTCCAACTAGTATTTATTTGCCCTCAGACCAGCACTGGTTAAAAAGTTATGGTAATTCAAAATCAACAGAATTTCTGGAAGAATTTCAACAACACCTCCTTTGGAAGTTGCTGATTTCAACTCACATTTTCACTGCATTCCGTGCTGCAATTGCAGAAACTTTGAATTACAAAGATGTAACACATCTCCTACCCTTTCCAAAGATGTATGATATGAAAATTTTAGATTTTTCTACAGGAAGTTATGCTTGAAAAACAGAACGGTCCAGAGAGTGTTTTAAATCTGTCCTGATTCTGGACAGTTTACATTCCTCTGGGATTTAAGCCATCTTAAGGTGTGATTCAGCTCTGGGAGTCTGCAACAAAGTTGTAGAGTTCTTAAACACCTTTCCAGAACTATATCCCGCACTCCATTGGCTATATAATCCGTGATTTATGCTGTGTCAAAGTTCAGCAAACTTGCTGCCCAAAACAGAGCACTCTGTTTTCAATCCTTTGGAACTACACTGATCAACTATTAAATTTTTCTACCCCCAGGTTCCTAACTGTTGAAACTTGGTGATTTTAGTTCCTTGTTATAATTATCTTTCATGCACATGCCTATGATATGTCGGTACTACGTTCCTCACAAGAAGAAAATCCTAACCGGATTATACCGGTATATACGTCTCAATTGTGGCACTAAACGGTCTCTCGCACACGTATACTACACGGGATACATACATGGTTAGTACCTGCAGAAGAACACCCAATAATGATGCATTCAAAGGTTATTTTCATTTCAGGCAGGTCCATATTTGAAAGTAAATACAAACGCCCGTATCATTGCCATACGGCCGTTCTTCAGTTAATCCACGTCTCACGATACGTGATCGTGTTTTAACACCACACGACGGGGAACCCAAGTAGAGCGTGAATGGGTCGTCACGGTTGGGATTTTTATTACCCCAACAGATACCACCTACTGCCCTGCAGGGCACGCCGATGGCAAGCGCTGCGTATGTCCTCCTGGGCTATTTCCAGACGAACACACTATTGCGTTACTGACCACACGATGGGATCCCGACTAGCTTGCCTAATCCTCGCTAGGGATCAGCGTTTCATATGAACTCAGGAATATGAAGAGTCCAAGAGTTTCATATTAATGTCTAACACCAAGCTGTGAGACCTATCCCTGAACTACATTCCTCGTCAAGGGAGCTAACCGAAATTTAACCGCTTTCGGTGGCATTCCTTACCATTTTTACCTGAGCGTAGGTGCGTCGTTACAGAATCAAAATTCAGAATTATAACACATATGTTAGTCTTGCCACTTTAAGTTACTATGCTAATATATAGTCCTTACTTGGGCAAACTAGCGAAACCTCACCGTAAGCCTAAGTTTTCCCGTAATACAGTCCTTAATTAGTGTGCTATCCTCAATGTCGCTCTGATACCAGCCTGTGGCGGACCAGGATCCGCTCATCCAGGATCACAGAGGGCGGTGCTGCACGATGCGACACCTGACAGCACACATCATAAGAACGATACTGTATTACATAGAAAACCAACTGAAATGTACAAAGTAGTAAAAGACTTCAGTTACAAACTAGTGCTTAGATTACAGCAGAGGAAACTAAGTTTGTACAACTCACGCCCATCTACCTAGCAAAAGTCGGTTGCCCAGCCCTAGGGCAACGCACACTAGCTGCACTCCTCAGCTCAGCGCGGCGTGTACGGTTCCCACTCAACCGTGGTCCCCGACGGAGGGTAGCCCTCGACGGTGGACTCTAACCCGAGTCCATGGGGTACTCCTACCAGAAAAACACTTATAGCAGCAACCGTGAGCACGATGGCTCAAAAGGACTTAACCGACTCACCTAGGCATGAAACTATACATGCAGTTTACAACGAACATGGGAGGGTAATTTTCAGCAAACGGACACGCCTACAAGTTCATCCTTAGTTTATCTTTTAGCCACAAGTTAACAGTTCATGAATATGAAATTTAGTGAGCAATATTTGGTGACACACATGTAGCAATACAATTTTTATCATAACAGCAATATTGATTTAGCACATTTCATATATTAACCTACGTCATGACTCAGTGACCAAGTTGTACTCATCACCGTGATGGATGGCGAATCGACTAGATATACACCTGCAGGGATACCCAAAGATCATGTCATGTACGCCCACCCATGGAGCTGCACAGCACGCTCACTCGATGTCGTACGGGACAACCTTTCACTCAACAGCCCAAACATCGAACCGGTCGCACCAAAACGGACAGAAGCTTCCCTACACGGAGCATCTCTCTATGCCTGTTAGCAGATTTCCACCTTGCTGCCCTCAACCTACACCTATAAATCGGTGTGCTATGCCTCGACGCCCGGAGGTTTAGGTTACATCAGTTTACCGGGGCCCATATACCCGATATGCCTTCGGTACGTTCAAACTTGATCAGCGTGGGCCGCACACGGATCGGTCCTCAATCGACACGGACAGGGCTGCAGACACAAGACTTCCTCTTGCTGCGCCCTAGCCCCTGCCTAGTCTCATTTTCATTACTAAAGTGATCTCACATCACTCGAACCAATTCTGAGTGTCCCAAGCCTAACTCGTGAGTAGATTCCAACTACTCGACTTGTACCGAAGCTCTATGAATCATTTAGCATAGCCTGTCTACTCGAGGACATAGACACTACCCTCACTCCTGTGGGAAAATCTGGTTATGCACTTGGGTTTCATCCATCCTACACCTAATGCACATCCATAACACATACTAAGTATTCATAAAGCAAAACATTGTAAAATTAGTTAATGTAAACTGGGGCTTGCCTTGTTGCTGCTGGTCAGTGGTTAGGGCTTCGTCCAGGAGAAGGAAGTCGAGCACTTCCGGGGTCTCCTCGCCTTCAGCGACTACACGTAAACGATATACTATATGTCAATTTAATGCAATGTTTAGAACTGAATAAGTAATTACCATAACTCTAGCTAACCCTCCCTTTTGGCTCTGAAATTTTTATGGTGGCTTGGTAGGGTCCTAACCAGAGTCTTGACCAAGTTTCATTTGAAACAAAGTTCATTTGAGCCTTGTACAAATAAAAGCCTATTTGGTCATCAGTAGGGTCTCTAAGGATTTCCAGGTATTTTCATGGCTCCAATCATTACTTTCTGGAAACTAGAGTTTGTTATGGTTCTAATGGAATTGGTTTCATGACAATTGAGGAATCCTGGTTGAAGTTATGCCCTAAATAAGATTTGAGAAAATCTGAAAAATGTTTCTGTACATTTTTCTATTTTTTTCTGGGCAGTTCACTTAATCACACCATTAGCGGACTAAATGAACTTGGATGGTTCTGAAAATTTTACTGTGACTCAAGGATTTTACAATAAACCTCCCAGCCAAATTTCAGAATTTTTCATAATGTAATTCTCCAGATAAAATTTCCCCACAGTTTAAATTTTGGGAATTAATTCTGGAAAACCATTAAGTTTCATGAGCTGAAATTTGTGTTGCTGGAATGTACTCAAAAAGCTGAGTTCAGCAAAATTTGGTTCACTGAATTTGGAGCTTCCTAGCAGAAGTTATATGAATTTGAAGTTTGAACCAAATCTGAAAAATCAAATAAAGTTTAAACCGGCTGGTGGGGTCCCCGGGCTACGTGTCAGCACCGCAGCCAAGCCACAAGGGGGTCCGCAGAGTCTCCCACGTGGTCACACGAGATCCTGGTGCCACAGCAGATCCAGCGCTGTTTAAACAGAGGCCGACACGTGGGGCCCACGGAGCTTCGTCTACCTCGCGCTCCCGCGGCTCCCCGCCGCCCCCTTCGCCGGAGAGCTCGCCGCCGGGCGTTCTGCTGCCCGACCTTCGACGAAACTTGCCGTCTGTGCATATTTATGCCTGAGAAACACGGTGGTGCACTCCCCGGAGCTCGGTGTCGGCCAGAATAGTGCTCGCGACGGTAACAGTGGCCGGGAGCTCATCGGCAACATCGAACTCGGTGTCCTATGCACCTTTTTCGACGCGGTTTGCTCGGAGAGCTCCGCTTAGACTTGCTGATCACAGATATGAGCACTGATCCCCATGAAAACGGCCGCAGCTAGGACCTCAACGTCGACCTAGGGCTAAAACGGCGGTGATCGAAAAATTTCAAAGAACAGCAACCCTAGTCTATGGTTTTCGCCGGTTTTTGATCCTAGGTGGCCATGGACAGGTGCAGAACGTATGTGTAGCTCGGAATCTTCTGTGGTGAACTACCCATTACGAATTTTTGAGTTTTGAACTATTCGGTCCTTTGAACACCGAATGACTAACCGGACAAATTCTACCCCGTCGAAGCACGAGAGGAGGAGCGGTCGGCACGAGCGTGTTAAGCACCTTGGAGCGGACCTTTTTTGTGTAGCCCGTCGGCCACGAAGGTGCCTGTGTCGCCCGAGCGCCGGTGATCACAGAGAGGCGAGCTCGGAACGATTTGCTTCGGTTGTGGGGGCGAAGGCGAACTGCGTGAGGGGAGAAACGGGACACGGCAGGGCTACATGTTTTCTCTCTTCGGTCCCTGATACTTCCCCGTCCCCAAGCAGGAGCTGGCCTGGCTGAGGCGGTCGGGCACCGACTTCGGTAGCTGGTGGGCGCGCGCTCTCGGTCGAGTGAAAAAATCAAGCCGAGAATGCTTCTGTGTTAAGGCTACTGACAAGTGGGGCCCTCCCCTCTAATTCTTTTCTCATTTACCTTTCTGTTTTCACTGAAAAGATCCCAGCTACTCACAATTGAATGAAAGGATTAACCCTAAAGTCATGGTTTGAATTTGATTTCCTTAATTTCAAACTGGTTTGGCTAAATTTTTCTGAACATTTGAACTGAAATTCAAATTCAGTTTTGAATTAATGCAAATTTAGCCCCCGACAAGATCAACTCCAATGAGGATGAAAAATTGGTGGACTAACTCAGAAAAATGTGCTGAGTTTGAATATTAAGTCAACTTTTTAATTCAAGTGATTAAAGTGGCTGCAATTTAAATTTGCATTCAAATTGGCCCTTTTTACAGATGTCTCCAAAATTGCTTCAAAAAGTCTTGGATTTGCATGAACTTTGGCCTGAGCCTTCCCAAGACTATTTAAGGTCTAGGGACGAGCTCCACCTTTCATGTGTATGTGTATGACTCCTACTTTTTGAAACTAGGGCTTTCCCCTCTAATCACCCCTTTTGATAGTGTTTACTTGCTCTTCACAAGTGTTCATGAGCTATCCACCAAATGAACTGTGGTGTTGTGAGTCGAAGAAATGAACACTTTTGCAAGTCACTTTCTTGGGCTTTTACAATCGTGTTCTCCGGGTGGACCTAGGCAGAGGCGGCCAAGATCATGGATTTTGGTACACGGCAGAGGGTACCGGCGAGCACTTGGGCGAGTGTTCGCGGTGGTCGAGCACGGGAGGCCGGAGGTAGACGAAGCCCCCGGTCCCACGTGTCAGCGGCTGACATTTTGAACCTGGGATTAGCTGTGGAACCGTATCGGGTATGGCTGCGAGCGAAAGACTTCGTAGCCCCGTTTGTCGAAGGCTGAGAAGTGGACACGTAGCCCCGGTCCCACGCGCAGCGATTTAAACATTTCCCCGATTTTCAGATTTAGTTCAAACTTCAAACCCACATAACATTCGCTAGGAAACTCCAAATCGACTGAACCAAATTTTGTTGGATCTAGCTCCCTGAGTACTTTCCAACAAATCAAGTTTCACTTCTTAAAAATCCTTAGTTCTCCAGAATTAATTCTTCAAAATTTGAAGTGTTTAGAATTTTAACTGGAGAACCCTTTGGGGAAAAATTCTGAAATTTTGCTAGGATGTTCACCAAAATATCCCTGACCTACCATTAAAATTTCAGATCCATTTGAGCTCATTTGATCCACCTAATGGTGTGATTAATAAAACTGTTACAGAGAAAATAGAAAATGTCCAGAAACATTTTCGGAATATCTCTGAAATTGTTTAGCTCATATCTTTAGCCAGGAACCTTCAAATTAATTGAAACCAACCCCATTAGAACCCTCTGAAAATCTAGTTTTCAGAAAGTCATTGCTTGATCCATGAAAATCCGTAGAACACCATAGGAGCTCTAATGAAAGCCAAGTACATAATTATTTGTGGATGGCACAAATGAGCCTTACTACAAATAAAACTTGGCCAAATCTCTGTTTAGGTTGTATCCAAACCACAGTAAGAATTTCAGAGTCATTGGGTCTGTATAGCAAGGCTTATAACTCTCACAAGTTTAACTTCGATTCAAATGCATCTAAATTAACACATATTGTATTTATCATATGTAGTCGCTAAGGTTGAGGAGGAACCCAAAGTCTTAGACTTCGTCACTCCAGAGGAGCAGCTAGCCTACGACCAAGAGCAGCAAGGCAAGCTCTGGTTTACATTAAACCTTTTTACAAATTTTATTGTTTTGAAAACTTACTTTGAGCACTCACTTAATCCTTGCATTAGAGTCTTGTTTGAAACCCAAATGCATAGCCAAGAAAACCATGGGTTGGGATTAGGTTTGAAAACCTCGTTACCTACTGCAGTGCTAAGATAGTGTAGGATTTGGTACAAGTCGAGTAGTTGGAACTACTCACGAGAATAGGCTAGAGGCACATTGCTCGGGTAAAGATAGCAAATGAAACACATTTGCAAGAAAAATGAGACCGAGTGGAGAGTGAGGGCAGCAGGACTTTGGTGCCTGGGTGCCATAGCTCTGCTTGTATCGATTGAGGACCGAGCCGTGTGTGGGCCTGTTGAACAAGCTAGAACAGTACCGAAGACCTACCGGCTATATGGGAACGGGGAAATCGATGTAACTCGGGTAGCTGGGTGTTGAGGCATAGCTGGTCATTCAGAGGGTAGGTTGAGAGCTCAAGGTGTAAATCTGCTGGCGGCACTGTGGCTGCGCATGCAGAGACCTCTTGATCGGGACGATTGGACCAATTCAACATTTGGCTGATGGATGAAAGGTGGTTGCGTACGACGCCCGTGATGAGTGCTGTAGGCAACATCGAGTACGGGCGTACGTGACGGGTTATTCGGGTAACCCTGCAGGTGTAAATCGATTATAATCGCCGTCCCTCACGGTTAGTGAGTGCCACTTGTTCACTGTACCGTGACGTAGAAAGAACAGGCTAGATATATGTTAAAAGTTTGCTGCTTTGAAATATATACATTGCTTGTTAAATGACTTGTTGTAGTTTAGAGCTAATTAAAGTTCTTTTCAAGTTTGGGCAAAGTACATGAGAGAAATGCGTTTCTTGTTTGATTGCGGCTCTCTCATGTGCCTTAGCATAAGGTTTTCCACAATCTTCTGCTAAAACTTGAAAGTAAGGTTCCAATAATTAGGCGAGTCCTTTGCAACTTATTTACATCATGTACTCTAAACCCTTCATGTAGAAGTTTCATGTATAGGAGAGACGGGTCAGTCTTGCTGAGCCATCATGCCCACTGCTTGTGTTTGAAGCTTTTGCAGGGGTTTATGAGGAAGGGACTCCCGAAGAGGAGACGGAACCACAGGAGGATAACCCCGTCGAGTGGGAGTCGTGCACGCCGTCGTGTTAGTGTGTGTGCGTGCTAGCGGGGACACGTTCACTGGCTGAACATGAACTCGATGCATAGTCTACGCCTGTCAGTGTAGACTGAACTATTTTGTTGTGAAAATGTTCATAAACTGGTTTATGTAATAAAACTTTGCTTCCGCTTTGTATCTTTGAGGTGCGTTATCCGGTGCTGTGCAACGCAGCACCCCTCAGCGTGATCCTGGATCGACTAGGCCGTGGGGCCGTGTCAGCGTGGTATCAGAGCTCGCTTGAGGTTTAATGCATACAAAGGATACCTTTTTCAAAAATTCAGTGAGGAACGAGTTAGTAGCCCATATAAGGATGTTATTAGTGTATAGAAAGTGGCATACTAACCTATTTGCTTATGTAGAAAAATCATGCATCTCGGTACGCTTTATATCTTGGGGGTGCACATAAGCGTTGTCCACCAGTGCGCACAAGATGAAGGGTTGAGCCCCACGGGTGGCATGTAACCTGACCCGCTTTAATATCCTCTACGACTCTTCATGTCGTTTGGGGTATTCGAGCAACGCCATTCCCTGGCGTGCTTTGGGCAAGTTTGGGAGACCCCGTAACGTGGTCAGTAACGTGAACACGTAGCTCAAGGCGTGCTTGGCTTGAGAACATCCGGGCGAGTGATGACGGCCGGGTGTATGAACTGTATGGATACTGGGCTCGGTGTGCAGCCGAGTCTGACGATTGTATGAGTTATTTGCAGGTAGTATAACCACAAAATGGTAGACGGGTAGCATCCGTGTGCGAGAGACGTTTAGTGCCACTGAACTAACGAAGCCGGTTAAGTCCGGTATAGGTTTTTCTTTGTGAGGAACGTAGTACCGACATGAACTGGTGACGCTTCGACGTCAACACCCCACTAAATGAGCAACTGCATTGTAAAACTTGAAATTTTTAATCCAGAAAACTAAAACTTTGATGTAACTCCTTCCCTTAATCAGGATATTCAAAGTTAACAAGTTCTCAACTTATAGGATACTAAGGATAGAGTCCTCTGTTCTCAGCTGAAATAAAGCTGAAGTTAATCAGAGATTAGAGGTTGAGTTATTTCGAGGTCGGGGTCACATGATACACTTATGGAAAGCTTTGGAAGAGCTTTACAACTTTTCTATTGATGTCCTGAGGTGTATCATCCCTTAACCAGTCGAAAAATGCAGTAGAGTTGAAACGGTCCAGAAAACAGGGCAGAGCAAACACTCTCTGTAACTCTCTGTAAATTGAGCACAACTTCCTGCATAAAAATCCAAAAATAGAAAATGAGGTAGTTCTGAAAATTTCATGAGATGGGTTACAACGTTGTAACATAAAGTTTTGTTAAATTTGGTGTAGAATTAACTGGAAATTCTTGGATCAAATCAGTACCTCAAGCAGGGAGGTGCTGTCCGATTTTCTCCAGCAATTCTGTCAACTTTGACATCTCATAACTTTTTAACCAGGACATATATTAGGCCAAGTAACTACTTTCTGGAAAGATATTGAAGTTAGCTTTAACTTTGATGTTGAGCTCCAGGAGTGTTTTTTCCTTTAACATGGTCTAAATCAGGTTGAAATGGAAACTGGTCAGGGCTGTCAGTTTGGGGCAGAAGACCAGCAATCAAATTTGTTCTAAGTTTGAGTTGTGTTTCCAAGTTGTATGAGTTCAATGACATGTATTGTGTTATAACTCAATGATTTACTGTTGAAATGAATATTTGACCTTTTTCAAATATGTTTCTCCAGATGACAGCGGATAGGCAATTAGAGAACAGGTGGGTTGTATTCCACTGTTCTCACCGCAGCGGTTATCCGGAAATGTTGAAGCAAATGCTTCAATATTTCGGATATTTGGAGACGCTGCAGTACTTCGCCAAAGAAGAAGGTGAGGAAGGGAACAAGACATGGACAATACATGTCGAAGTTCCTGCAGGACCCACGCCACCCGGTTGGGTGCCGTTCACCGTCACGGTGAGAGGTAGACAGCTAGAGGAAATGTGGCAAGTGGCAGCCCACGAGACCATGTCGCGTTTCTGCCAACTACACGTGAGAGCAATGGAGGGCACTCCATACGCACTAGTTCCGGTGGAGGGATGAGCTAATCTTGTGTGGGGGGAAAGGTACATGGAGGCAACAGATCCGGGTTGCCCAAGGTAAAACCCCGCGGCGGCGAACCTCAGCCTGCAGTTGAGGGCAGGAAAGGCTGTGATGGACAGCCAAGCTGTTTATACGGATTGTCTTGCTACAAAGCTCAAGGAGAGCACCTGCCATGGAGACCATTTTGAGAGTGCTCACAGCGCACTCCGCAATGTGCTCCTTCCGACGATAAAGCGACTGAATGAGCAACATAATCAGTTGCATCGTCTGAAGAAGGCGAAAAAGAAAAGCCGTGTCGACATCACGGCTTTGCAACAACAGCAGCAGCGGGCAATGCCGTGTGCGTATGTGCCTCAGCAGCGCATGCCGGGCTTTCATCCCCCAAGCACCGGTTAGGCAGCAGCCACATGCTACAAGTGTGGTCGCCCAGGACACTTCGCCAACAATTTTCCTGAGAGGAAAGGCGGCGGAGTTGCACCGCAATTTCCGGGGAGGAATCAGCCCCAGAACCTCACTAATGCGCGGCGAGCAAATCCTAGGCCCGGCACCGTCCACCAACTTGCCATAGAGGACGTGCCGGAAGGAGAGCCAATCCTTGCGGGTATGTTCCAACTCCACCAGCATCCCACTATAGTGTTATTTGATTCAGGCGCCACACATAGCTTCATTAGCCAAGCTTTTATTGCTAAATACAGCATGCAAATACTACCCACTGATAGTACATACTTGATTTGTTCACCGGGTGGGAAAATTTCAGCAAGCATGATGGTTCCAAAAGCGTCATTATGCTTAAAGGGTAGAGTATACCCTACGTCTCTCATAGTTTTAGAGGGACATAAGGTCGATGTCATCCTAGGGATGTCGTGGTTAACCCGCCACGGCGCTCTTTTAGACACCGTCCTCCGAGTCGTGTATTTGAACTCAGAAGTGCACGAGTCTCACTGGTTATTTCTGGACAGTCCAGAAATAAAACTTCCAAGTGTATATCAGTCCACAACCATCAGATTGGAAGATATCCGGTAGTCCGTGAGTTCCCTGACGTGTTCCCGGATGATTTACCGGGGATGCCGCCTGACAGAGAGGTGGAGTTCAAGATTGAACTTGCACCGGGAACCATGCCAATATCCCGAAGGCCGTACTAGATAGCACCCAAGGAATTGGCTGAACTGAAGATGCAATTAACGGACTTGATGGAGAAGGGTTTTATTAGGCCGAGCTCCTCGCCATGGGGTTGTTCGGCATTATTTGTGTAGAAGAAAGACGAGACGTTGCGGCTTCGCATGGACTATCGTCCACTAAACACCGTAACCATCAAGAACAAGTACCCATTGCCATGGATCGACATGTTGTTTGATCAGTTGGTCAAAGCAAAGATCTTTCCCAAGATGGACTTAAGATCCGGATACCATCAGAATAAGATACGGGCTGAGGATATTCTAAAATATCTTTCTCGACGAGGTACAGGCTTTATGAGTACCTGGTCATGTCCTTCGGCCTCACCAATGCTCCAGCTCACTTCATGTACTTGATGAACTCGGTATTCATGCCGGAGCTGGACAAGTTTGTCGTGGTCTTCATCAACGACATATTGGTATATTCCAAGTCGGAGGAAGAACACACGAAGCATCTGCGTATAGTCTTGCAACGGCTGCGGGACCACAAGCTATACGCGAAATTCAGCAAATGCGAATTCTGGATATTGCAAGTGCCTTTTCTTGGGCATATTATCTCAGTGGAGGGCATCGCTGTAGACCCGAGTAAGATCACGCAAGTGCTGAATTGGAAGTCCCCGGGAACTGTTCATGAGGTACGGAGTTTCCTCGGGCTCGCGGGATATTATCGGAGGTTCATTCTGAACTTCTCGAAGATTGCCAAGCCTATGACAGAGCTGCTGAAGAAGTCTTCCAAATATGTTTGGAGTCCAGCATGTGAAGCAGCGTTCAAGGCATTAGTAAAGCACCTAACATAAGCACCGGTTTTGGCGCAGCCGGACACGACAAAACCATTCGATGTGTACTGCGATGCATCCGGTATTGGGCTCGGATGTGTGCTGATGCAAGACCGAAGGGTTGTCGCGTATGGATCACGACAGCTTAGAAACCATGAGCAAAATTATCCAACTCATGACTTGGAGCTCGCTGCCATGGTGCTCGCACTTAAAATGTGGAGGCACTACCTACTCGGTGACCTTGTACATTTTTATACCGACCACAAAAACCTCAAGTACATATTCA
The DNA here is from genome assembly GCA_030760725.1 of Neostapfia colusana. Taxonomy (NCBI): domain Eukaryota; kingdom Viridiplantae; phylum Streptophyta; class Magnoliopsida; order Poales; family Poaceae; genus Neostapfia; species Neostapfia colusana. Next base: position 103,634,050 of record JASWHV010000007.1, read on the forward strand.
CTCAGAAAGAGCTGAACATGAGGCAGCGAAGATGTTTGGAGTTGATAAAGGATTACGAAATAGAGATCCATTATCACCCCGGCAAGGCAAACGTAGTGGCAGATGCCTGAGCCGCAAGTCACACGTCAATAATCTAACCATCACACCGTTGGAAGAGAGCGAGCCACCATTGCATGTGATTCCACATGGAGCTCTCTACAACTTAACTTTGATCCCCACCATCTGTGAAGAGATAGCGGCAGCTCAGAAACATGACAAGGGCATGTCGCATTTGCGGAGACGCGTAGACAGTGGGGAGCTGAAATGTTTCCGGAAAGATTGAGACGACATCCTATGGTTCAAGGACCGGATCGTCGTACCCCGTAACCCAGAATTACGGAATAAAATCTTTGACGAGGCCCACTTGTCAAAGTTTTCTATTCACCCCGGCAGCAACAAAATGCTTCAAGAACTCCGAGCAAGTTTTGGTGGACACGGATGAAGCGGGAGATCGCAAAGTACGTGTCCGAGTGTGATACATGTCGAAGGGTGAAGGCACACCACATGAGAAAACCGGGACTGCCACAACCACTGGGCGTTCCTGTCTGGAAATGGGAAGATGTGAGCATGGACTTCATCGTTGGTTTACCCACCACTTTTCAGAAGCATGATTCTGTGTGGGTGATCATCGACCGACTCACCAAAGTTGCCCATTTCATCCTGGTCAACACAAACTACAATCTGCGTTGGGGACAAAGCTGGTCCGTAGTTCAGTGTACCACCCACAGACGGATGGGCAAACCTAGCGGGTAAATCAAATCTTAGAATATATGCTACGAGCTTGCGCTTTCAACCACGGTAAGAATTGGGACAATCACTTACTGTTGGCCGAGTTCTCGTACAACAATGGGTACCAAGCCAGCATCAAGATGGCGCCTTACGAGGCGCTATACGGGAGAAAATGCCGCACACCACTGAATTGGTGTGAGTCTGGCGAAAGGGTCACCTCCGGGGTGGATCTTGTCAACAACTCGGAGGAAAATGTTTGGCTGATTCAAGCGAACTTAAAAGCCGCCCAATCCCGACAAAAACAGTATGCAGACCGGAGAAGACGCCCATTACAATTCGAAGTCGGGGATCACGTATATCTACGTGTGTCTCCAATGAAGGGCGTGAACAGATTCGGGGTGAGAGGAAAGTTGGCACCTGTAAAATCACCAAAAGTGGTAGCAAAAAAAATTCAGCTCATGTACACTTAGGGAAAATGAGGGGAACTAAAACTTTGAATTATAAAGGTGTAAGTTCAAAGTGGTGATTCAAACTTCCCAAAACTTCCAAACATGGAGATCTAAATGCATAACTTGGATCTTCATATTCCAAATATTCAACCTTCCAAATTTCAGCTCATTGGGAGGAGTTTTAATATTTGTTTGGGATTAAAAGAGGAAGCCCTCTAGTCTGAATTTCAAATTCAGTTTCAAACTCCAAATTCCTCAATTTGCAAATTTGGTTCCACAAATGTGTTTTCCACATTTGAATTAGCAGCCATGCCAAAAATCAGAAATTTTGGAGTTGGTTTGCTATGTTTTTGGAACAATGCAAAATGAAGAATTCAAATTCCATTTTCAAATTCAAATGACCATATTCAATTCAAACTTCACAACACAATTAAAATCATTTGAATTCAACATTTTTAAACCTTAACTTTGAGGCAAAGCATAGCCTTAAATTTTGAGTAGCTGGGGGACAAATATCAGTGGAAATTAGATTAGAAATAGAGGTGGTGGGACCCCTTTGTCAGCCACCCAGATGTTTACCGCCTCTGCTGAATTCGGTCGAACAGTGAGCGCACGATAGCTCTCGGTTGCAACCTGCTCCCGAGAAGCACCGCGCCATGTGACACCCAGTTCTGAAAATAGAACCAAGTGAATGCATATGTGTGCCCAGGATGTTCATCACACATACACAGATAATCCACAAACTGAATTCAGAATATAACCACGAATAAATAGTTTTGAAGTACTTTATTACATCGACTCATTGTCTCACTTATGAATCTCTAACTTATTCTTGCAGCGGAAGACTCTAACGACAGAGGAAAGTGACTAAAGACAGCAGGCTCCATCTTCAACTCCACAGGCATGTTGACGGTAGTTCGCACGCCTGGTACTCCACATGGTCTTCGAAGTACTCATCTTCTATAGCTGATGTTTATATGGTAATGCAAGGGTGAGTACATGTCGTACTCAGCAAGTGCGGGAAAAGTATGACATGTAGCTTTCAACAAGGTAGGAAATAAAAAGGCTCATTGCAGCAAGCAAATTTTATTTCACAAACATGGTAAAAACAGCAACTAAGTCTAGATGAATCTGATCTCAATATAACCAAGTAAAATAGCAACATAATTCACCATTTATCATGTCTCATTCAGCCATTAATCTTTCTCAAGTTCATCTCATGCTCATAAATATTCATAACCATCTCATACTCATATAGCCCAAACCAAACTCATTGTTATGACTCGAAACAGTCCCAAAACCGATCCCAATGACCATACCATAAGCATACAGAATAATCATCCCGAGTTTTCCCTCTAATCATGGAAGTTGGTCAGGTGCTTGTGACCGGAAGCACGGCTATCATGATAGTTTTACACTCTGCAGAGGTGGCACCACTTTACCCACAAGTTCGTGATTTCGTCACCCGTCGGCGACTGCAGAACCTCCATTATACCAGTACACAACAGTCGGTGTATGGCCAAGAGATCACAAAATAGCCTTTACAAAGGGGCTACTAGATCTATGGACTCACTGAGGTTTCATGTAAAGGTCCAAAAATGTGAATACAAAGAAACCCTTGTTTACAAAAGTTGGTTTCATATGTATGAAATTTGGGACTTGTTAAAACTTTTCCACATGTGATAACCCACATGAGGGCTTTCTTCACACAAGATCAAATGTTTGTTTGAAAACTTGGAACCCAAGGGGGGTCAAAAACCAAGATGGGAAGATCCCATATGTGTGAGAAAACTAAAGTCAGATTTGGAACAAACTTGTTCAACTCAAAATTCAAATGAGAGCAACACTATGAATTTCAAAACTGTGGTTCTACAAGTCTCATTTGCAGCAGCCAAATTAAAAATCAGATTTCATATTTGAATTCCTTGGGTCCAAATTAGGGGGTATGCAAAGTTTCATGATTTATGGAAATGATTTGCAACCCATTTTCCAAAATGGACTTTAAATAATAAAGAATTCAAATCCATATTTGAATTTGGATGAAACTTGCCCAATTGTCCAAATGCCTCTCAGATTTAAACTTCCACAATTGAATTCCACCATTTTCAAATTTTGGGAGATATTTTAGAGGATAAGGAGGCTCTGAAATGTGGGACCCACATGTCATTGAGGGAGCTGAAAATTGCAAAAGATCTTCACAACGCAGTCTCTGTTTTGCTTCTCACAAGCGCTCGTCGACAGCGGCGGGCGTGGCCGACAGCAGTACTCACCGCTCGGCCAACCGCCTCCCACGTGAACCGCCTCAGCCGAGGTTTTTATACCCTCTGCCGTGCTCCCTTTTGCCCTCATCACCGAAGCCTCGGCACTGCTCTCCCTTGCCTCGCGCGAGAAACAACCGAGCCGCTGCCGCCGTACTCTCGATGGATTGGCCACACCGTAGTCCGTGTTCAAGCCTCAGATGGTCAGCAAAACGGCACCACGGATCCTCCCACGACATCCTCGAGCCATCACCGAGCGAGTTCATGCTCTCTGCACCGAGATACCGCGGTTTCTGCGGCGGCCGAAAGCAACGGCGACGAGGTGCTCTCGTGGGCAGCTCCACAGAGAGGTTTTCACGACCAAGCGAGAGGACCCTTGGGCGTGCAAGAGCTCCCTGCAGCTTCCATCTGAAGCTCAGCGCTTGTCTTCGCTTCTTCCCGACAAATTTCAGGATTCCTCTCCGGCCGGTGTAAACAGACCCGGGGGTACGAATCTGTAAAATTCTCACGTTATATTTGTTTTGAGTGTTGCAAATTGCACTCACATGACGTAGACTTGCTTAGGAACAGTTCTCCTTTTAAAACCTAGCAAGAAACACACTCTGCACGGTGTATTTTTTATCTTTCCGACGGCGGCTATGGCGGGATGGTTCGGGCGCACGGTGAACCCAAGTCTAGGACCATTTCCGAGCTGTTTCACCCTCATGCCAAGCCTTCCTAGCATCCACTGGTGCTTTAGAACTTGGAAGTCGAAGCTTGGAGGTCTTAGGGCGTCGGGGCGACATCGCCGGAATTCATCTGAGCCGCTGCACCGGTGCGGGATGGTTTAGAGACGTCGCCGGTCTGGGAAAATCATCTCATCGTATTCCTCGCATGAGGTTAGTGCCTGGCGGCGAGTGGCAGCTCAGGAACTGGTGGGGCGACTGAGATCGGCGAGCTCCGGCGAGCCCCGGCGGCGCTATCGCGCGGGGGCGGGAGCTAGACGAAGGTGCTGCCGGCCCCACGTGTCAGTCGCACGGAAACAGTTACCGGATCCTCTGCGGCACCGTATAAATTGTGGCAACGTGGGAAACAGTTCTTTGGTCCCGTGTGGCGTGTTCCAGTGCATGACACGTGTCCTCCCCAGACCCACAGTCAGTTTTAAACTTCTCCATGGATTTATTCAAATCCCAGATTTTCCCCAAACTTTAGAAGAGCATAACTTTTGCTAGGAACCTCGAATTTTAGTGATTCAAATTGGGTTAGATTCAGATTGACAAAATCTATCAAATATGCAACCCAATTTGTATGACAGGCAATAATTAATTTTGGAAAATTCTTTAAAGCTTTTCAGCAAAAGAATTTTATAGGGAGTTTGGTTTATAAAAAAATCCTCAAATTTTGTCAGAATATTATTTATGGTGTTATTAGACTTATGTACTAGTTTCAGCTCATTTCGAGTTGATTTGTTCAGGATAATTCAGATTGTAATTTGCTGTGTTCAAATGAATATGGAAACATTTTCAGAGAATTTCCAAAACTTGGAAATTCAGTTCAGGGCAATTCTTAGCTCCACAAATCCTAGGACAATTCATGTAGGCTCTATGAACTATAATTAAAATTGTGGTTCACTGAGTTTGACATGAACATGGGTGTTACCTCAGAATTAATTCTCCTTTGCTTAATTGCTTAGAAAATTGTTCTGAATAAACCACTCAATGAAATGTGCTAATTTTTGGTCCAGATAATTTTCTTGTGACCAGAGACTCACATGAAAATGTTCAGCCCCATCGGAGCTCTGGATCACCACTGTCATGTCTAACCTCTTAAGGTGACCAACACTTAAGTGGGAAAAGCACTCAACTGTTGATCATAGTGTTTAAACCCAACCTAAACCACTAGCACCAGTGTCATGTTAAATTCTTAAACAGGGTTCCAGTTTTTAAACTGTCATTAGATCTTATTAGCAAAAGATTTTCAAGTAAATACATATGCATGATCATATCGTGTAGCATATACGTGAAGAACGTGAGGACTTGAAGATCAAGCATGGAGGAAAACAAGTGATCAAGCTCCAAGTGATCGTCACTAACTGATTGTATTCTTAGTCACCTGCAAAACAGGCAAGCCCCGGTTTGCATTTGAACAGTTTTGTAAAACATTTCCATTTCTAGAGATCATAGCTTGAATTGTTTGTTGCATTAAGTCTAGTTGATATTGAAAACCCCAGTTGCGTAACCAGAAATACCTAAGAGAGAAAGGGTAGAATAGAACCTCCTCGAGTGGATTTGGCTACGCTAATGTTAGTAGGAAAGGTCCGGTAGAAGTCGAGTAGTTGGAATCTACTCGCGAGTTTAGGGCTGGTTTATTCGGAGCGGGTCCAAAATAGAAAACATGAGGAAAGTTCACACATAAGAAATGGAGACCGGGCAGGGAGGTTTAGATGCAGTAGGTTGCGGACCGTGCATGCATAGTCCTGCCTGTGTCGGTTAAGGCCCGTCCGTGCTTTGCCCTGTTGGACAAGTTTGAGTTGTGTACCGAGCACATACTAGCTATGTGCGACCCAGGAAACCGATGTACCTTGGGAGATCCATAGTGGAACTTTTCCAACTGCCTTAGGCTTTCGGCGTCAGGGTAGCAGGAGGTAACTCGCTTAAGAACATACCACTGCGGGTATGTACCTTGAGGGAGCTTGCGTACTCGGGGAAGTTGGACTGCATCCAATGTGGAAGATCTCGGGAAAGGTGGCCGTGTACAACGTCAGTCGAGGTTGCTGCCGGCAACTCAGAGTACGAGTGTATGTGTCGTGTAGTACGGGCGTGTACTGATTCGAATCACCATCCCTCGCGGTCATATGAGCATACTTGCCCACTGCGTCTTGACGTAGTAACAAATGGAACTAGTTATCTTTTGAAATTGATAAGACGGTGATGTAACTTGTATTGCAATCATGACTGATTTAGAGTTAGGCTCATCAAACTTTACTTTCACTTTGTGCAATGAGCATCGCAACAAAGCGTTTCTTGTTTGATTGTGGAGTTGCGATGCTTTTTGGCTCAAGGTCTGCACAATGAGGACTAAAATTTGAAAGTTAAGGATCAACTTTAGGCAAGTCCTTTATGCAAATCTAGCTAACCCAATTGCAACCGTCGTGCATGTAGAGTTTCTTGTTTAGGTGAGACGGATCAGTCTTGCTGAGCCTATGTGCTCACACTTGCTATATGAGTGGTTTTGCAGGTTAACATCGATGCTAAGAAGAAGGTTGTCCGGTGAGACCCGGAGACGTCCGAGTCATGTCACACATGGAGAACCCAGCCGCTGCTGTTGTCTTCGTGTTGCTAGCGAGAGGAGTCCGCGGGCTGGACTTCATCTCGAGTGCTCTTAGTTATTCGACGTGAGTTGTTATAGACTTCCGTTGTAGCTATTTGATGTAAATTATTTGCAAAGAAAAACTTGTAAGCTTCCGCTATTGTTTTATGTAATACATTGTTCCTTGTATGTGTGCTGTTGGACGCCGCATAACACGGCACCACCCAATGCGATTCCTAGGCGAGTGCCCCATCCCTATGACTAAACGGGCGGCGTCGGGCCATCTCAGCGTGGTATCAGAGCCGTGACAAGTGGTATCATGATCTGATCCCTATCTCAGTTGGTATCAGAGCCGCATTGGTAATAGCGCACGGAATAAGGAAGGTATTACGACAAAAATTTAGGTTACGGTGAGAATACGGTACTAGGCCCACGTAAGGATTACTATTAGCTTAATATGAAGGTGGCAAACTAACTTATTTGTTATGTCGGAAGCCGTGCATCTCGGGACGATTTTATGTCTTGGGGGTGCATGTAACACCCCAAAACCTGCTAAAGAGGAGAATTTAAAAAATTTTGGACGTATTGCATGTGGTGTAGAAATTCAAATTCAAACTGGAATTTAAATTTGAATCAAAACAGAAAAAGGAAAAGGAAAAAGAAAAAGAAAAAGAAAAAAAAACCGGCAAGTTTGCCGAAACCCGCTAAGCCGGCCCAAAACCGCGGGCGCCAGCCAGCCCAAAACCCACACTCTGACGCGCGGGGCCCGCATGTCATCCCTTTCCCCCGCGCGCCCCCAACCGCCCCGTCTCTCTCTCGCGCCCGATCACAACCGCCCTCCCGAACCCCGCGCTTCCAGCCTCTATTCTCGGTCCCGGGCACCCCAGCGCGATCTTAACAGACCCCGCCGCCCTCCCTCGCCCATTTAAACGCCGACGATCGCCCCTTTTTCTTTCCCAATCGGCTGTTTTTTTTTGCTCCCGGTGAGAACCGAAGCTTCCACCGCCGTTTTCCTTCGATCCTCGCTCGAATTTCCTGATCTAACACGCTGATCATGTTCCACCGCCTCTAGGGAGTCAAGCAGGTGAAGGAAACCCGGTGTTTTGCGCTCTAGATACAGCTCCGGCGAGCACCGCCGCGCTTTCACCTCGGACCTCGTCGCCGACCGTCTTCCAGGGCCTCCGAGCTCAATAAAAACCCCGAGGTGAGATCCCCTACCTCCCCTCTTTCGTTCTATGCCAAGAAATCCAAGTTTATGGGAGTATAGACGAAAACCCGAAGTTCTCCGGCGAGATAGCCGCCTCCCACCGCCGCGCGCCGCCGGGCAGCGCTGCTCGCGCACGGCCAGGGCGACGTGGCCCCCTGAGGCCCGTCCATTTTATATCGTGCAGTTCCTATTAGATCTAACCCGTACCGCTTCGCGTTATAATCTCAGCCGTCTATTTTAAATTGGACGGTCCACGTCGGCGCTGCGTTATAAAGGCCGAGAATCTTACGCGCTACCCCCTAGGGATCTCGGAAAACACGAGCTAGCCACGGAAACTTCTGATATAGCCCCTGAACCTTCAGAAATTCATGTAAATTCATTTAAAAATCAGTTTTAGCCCCTGGACTTAATAAAAATTAGGAAAACCTCTCTGTTATGTGTAATTAGGCCCCTGAAAATTTAGGAAATAGTAAATTAAACCCTGCAGTAGGGTGGATTTGCCTTTTAGACCCTATGGGATATTAAATTCAGAAATTTGAACATGTGACTAGGATTTAAATTTAAATGGTGATGCAAACACATGTGCAAATATAAATTTAAACTCTCCTAGCACTTGGAAAACCTTTAGAATGAGTTAAAAATAGATTTTAGGCTGGAATGAAATCTGCCTAAGTGTTGCTCATTTTTATTATCTCTAGAGACACATTTTAGGCTAGGAAATAATTCTAAAAACTGGTAAAATAAATTTAAATTATTTCACATCAGAGAGGAAGTTGAAAAATATTTTATTGAACATTTTAGATCAGAACCTATTCTGTTTAGATGATATGTCTTACTATTTTAATATTGATATTTACTTTTAGGCATAGAAAATAAATCTGAAAATATAGGAAAATAAGTATACAAAATTTGAAAATATTAAATGAGGTCTTTATTTTCAAAAACTTCAAATTGAGATTTTGAAGAAGATCTGAAAACCTATTTGAAGTAGGAAACTTTCTTTCATGCAAATTTTGTGGCTAAGGAGTGTATTAATTAAATATAGATAATTTGTTCAAATGGGAAATTAATATATAGTGTGCAACTAGAAATCTGAATACAAAAGTTAGAAGTAATATATATATATATATATATATATATATATATATATATATATATATATATGTTTAAAAGTGCATGTAGGTCAAAAATCAACACATCTAGGGTAACCACAACACCTAAACATGTGAATGACTTTAGTATGTATGTATGTATGTATGTGTGGTTTGCATGAGTGAAAGTGTGAACTATGGCTTATGGATTGTTGTTTTCTTTTGCTATGTGTATTGGCATGAGTAGAACCTGCCCCAGAGCAAGTTCTCACCTTTCAAGACCAAGACATTCCATTCCCAGAGCAGCAGGAAGAAGGCAAGTGTCCTTGACCACTTTGATCCTATACTAGGATGTGTAGTTAGAATTTAATTACTTGCATTGTCAATTTGGAACATGGCACCCAAGCTAGCAAGTTCCCCTAGATTTTCATATTCTTGCTTGTAGCCTGGGTTGGGATTTATTTTACTATGTCATTCATTCATATTACTTATGCTTAGTCATGCTTAGAATGGGATAAGTGGGATATGAGATCATCAACTTATTTACCTTACTCTTGCATGAGATATTATGAGTTATGTAGAGGTAGGGATCGAGGCAAGTTGGATGATTTGGTTGGTGCTGGGTGCACGAGACTCGGGTTTGTGTTTAGTACTTGCCTGGATGCTAAGGACCGGTTCATGGAGCATGTAACCTGGCTTTACCGTGCCAATCACATGCTGAGATGGGGAAGCTTGGCCAATTAATTAGGTGTATCTCCGACGTAGTATGGGTGTTTTGGATGGTGCGGGGAATAAGTGTCAGCTGGACTACCATATGAACCGCAAGGCTCAAGAGGGGGCCACTGCAGCGGGGTTGGAGCCTCTTGTATGCTGTTAGGGGTGAAACCTCAGTGGGCCCACGCTCGTCGGAAATCCCTTTGTAAAGGCCTCGTAGTGATCTCCTGGCTACACACCTGGGAAGTGTGAACGTGGTTCGCGGCCACTGGCATAATGGAGGTTCTTTTAGTCCACCCAGCAACGGGGGATGAAATCACTACATGTGGGTACAGTGGTGCAAACTCTACAGAGTCAAAACTGTCATGATAGCCGTGCTCACGGTCAAGAGCGGCTTGGACTTATTCATGATTGGAGAATGATGGATTGGGAAGTTGAGGATGTTATGCGGGAAGCTTAACATTGAAAATGAGACTATGTTTACTTAATATTGATGATGGGTTGAGGGATTGGGACCATTTCATCTGTGTAGTAATGTAGGTGCTTAATAAGCTAAGGTGATAGGTATTAATTGCGTAGTGCTTAACCATGAGTCCAACCTCTCCTTGCTCTAGCCATGCATGACATAACTTTCCCACACTTGCTGAGTACCAACGGTACTCAAACTTGCATTTCTGTTGGTTTAAATTGCTGCTCAGGTCAAAGGGATGATGTGGTGTTCAATGACCAAGACTTTGGACCCGAAGAAGGTTTCTAGGTTCACGGAGTCCCCCGGACAACGCCTGTGACGAAGCCCACAAGATTTATATTCCGCTGCTGCTTTATTTACATGTTATGAACATTTTATTGTCCATCGAGACTTATGCTATGTAAGACTTATTTATATTCGAACACTTGGCTTGTAATAAATGATGCTTCACTATTTGTCATCACATGTATGAGAGAATGATCCTGACATACATGTGATATTCACTCGGTTGTTCTTTGGGAAAAACCGGGGGTGACAGTGCATGTAAGCGCTGTCCACCAGTGTGCACAAGCTGAAGGGTGGAGCCCCACGGGTGACAGGTAACCCGACCCGCTCTGGTATCCTCTACGACTCTTCATGTCGTTTGGGGTACTCGAGCAACGCCCTTCCCTGGCATGCTACGGGCAAGTTTGGGAAACCCCGTCACGTGGTTATAACATGAACACATAGCTCAAGGCGTGTTTGGCTTGAGAACACCTGTGCGAGTGATGACGGACGGGTGTAAAAACTATATGGATACCGGGTTCGGTGTGCAGCTGGACCTGACGATTGAGTGTGACTTATGCAGGATTAACCACGAAACCGTAGTACGAATAGAACACGTTTGCGAGTGACCGTTATAGTGCCACCTAAGATACGTTTATGCCGGTATAATCCAGTTAGGATTTTATTTTGGTGAGGCTACGTAGTACCGACATGCTTCTTACGGTGCACCGATGCCGTACTAAACTTAATAACCCCATTCCTTTGAAGAAATGACTCATGAACTAACTTTCAACTAAAAATGGAAGTTTGAAACAAATATTAGTTACTGAACTCTTATTTTGAGATAAGATTCAAATGAGAGGAAGACTAGGCTTCAAGATTTCGAAAACAGAGTGCTCTGTTTTCGGCAGGAATTCTTGCTGAACTTTAACAGAGCATAACTCTGAGTAGCTTGACCCAGTCAAGGTGTACGATACAGTTCTGGAAAGAATTTCAAGTTCTCTAAAATTTATTTGTAGACCTCCAGAGCAAAATCACATGCTAAATGGGTAGAAAGTTCATAGGAAGGTAAACTGTCCAGAACCAGGACAGCAGCAAAACCTCTCTGGACCTTTCTGTTTTTAAGCCATAACTTTCTGTAGAAAAATCCTTATGGAGCCCAGGATACACCGTTGGAAATGTTATGAAATGTGAAACATTGTTGTAGTTCAAAGTTTGATTCAGATTCTTATTGTATTTGCATATACAACTGTGATAAAATCAGACACGTACAAAGGAGGTGCTGGCAAATTTTATCCAGGAATTCTGTCAACTTTGGAAAATCAAAATTTTAATCCAGAGATAATCTGGAGGCATATGAGTGCTCGTTGGAAATATACTGAAGTTAACATTAACTTTGGTATTCGACTTGAGTTATGAAAATGTTCTTAACTAGATCAAAATCTGGAGATAGTGCATAAAGGCCTGTTCTGTACAGATAGGCTGGATAGCTATGCCTACTAAGGAGTTGTGTAAACATGGATTTTGTTACTGCTTTCATAAAGTTTTGACATATTCATGTTTTCGTTATTCTCACATACTGCTGAGTTCTTGTTTAACTCTTCTCAACTACATTTTTGCAGTATGGTTCGTACTCGCTCTAGGAGTAGGTCCGGGAGTTCTCGTCGAGGCGGTGATGCTTCTATTCCACCGCCGGAACCACCATCCACGGGATGGATGGATCTTATGACCCGAGTCGTCGAGTCTAATCAAGAGAACACTAGGATACTCCAAGAAGCAATGCAAGAACACACACGTTTACTCCATGCTTTGGTACAGCAAGGCGTACTCCAGAACACGCAACAAGTCGTTCCACCTCGGGACGCTTATCTGGATTTCTTGGCGACTCAACCGCCAATCATTACTGAAGCCACAAAACCTGTGGAAGCAGATCAATGGCTTCGTGTCATGGAGTCAAAATTTGGAGTATTCAAGTGTGATGAAGTGCAAAAGACCAAGTTTGCCGCTCAGCAACTCCATGGAGCCGCCGGAAACTGGTGGGTTGATCATCTTGCCACCATTCCGGATGATCATCAAGTAACATGGAGTGAGTTCTGTGAAGCCTTTCGTACTCGTCACATACCACTAGGTATTGTCAAGGCAAAGCAGGAGGAATTTTTGGTTTTGAAGCAAGGGGACATGAGTGTCCTCGAGTATGTCAGAAGGTTTAACCTTTTGGCCCAATATGCTCCCGAATATGTGGCGAAAGAAGAGGCACGGTCTGACCTATTCTTCCATGGCCTGAGTGCCATATTACAGAAGAAGTTGGCCGTGCACAATAACGGCAGTTACACTGACATGGTAGATGCAGCATTCATCCAAGAGAAGTCGACACTTAAGTGGCAAGCCGAGAAGAGAAAGATGAGCAAGATCGAGCAGGCCAGCGCAAGTTATGTGCCTCAGAAGTACCGTTTGGTGTATTAAACGCCACCCGGTGAAAGATGAAGGCCACCTGTATGATCAACTCCTCAGAGATTGATTGCTGGTCAAGTTCTACAACTTGCACCACCTCCACAGCCGCAGCATCAGATGGTGGTTTGTGCTCCATCGCTGCAGCCAGGTGTACCTAGCATCCCACCGCAAGTCAACGAAGAACCGGAAAGACATTTGTGTTTCACTTGTAGGAGTATGGGCCATTATGCTAGGCATTATCCGGAGGGAACTAGAGGCTGTGGGTCATCATATTTACAACAATACGACCCGTACCGCAATCTGCAGACTGGAGGGCAGATAAGGGGCAACATTCACTATACTGTGATTGATGATGTTCCGGAAGGAGAAGCCGCTTTAGCAGGGATCTTTTCTCTGAATCAGCTACCAGTTTTGATTCTCTTTGATTCCGGTGCCACACACAACTTCATTAGCCAATCTTTTGTGGCTCAACATCAGCTCCAAACAGTTTATACAAAGAGGCAATACCTCATATCTTCGCCCGGGGGCAGCAGTATACCGCAAGCGAGGTTGTCTCCCGTGCACCTCTTTGTTTGGGGGGTAGGATATACCCTACGACTCTCATTATTCTTGAGGGTCTGAAGATCGACATCATTTTGGGGATGTCATGGTTGAATTACCACCATGCGGTTCTTAACATCAGCTCTAGGACCGTTGAGCTCAACTCCCCACAGCACGGTCTTCATATATTAATTCTGGGCACCAGACGGCAACAGATTGCAACAGTGAACCACACGGAAGCTGTTAAGATAGAGGACATTCCGGTGGTACATGAGTATCCGGATGTGTTTCCCGATGGTTTACCGGGCATGCCGCCCGAGCGAGACGTTGAGTTCAAGATTGAACTTATACCGGGAACAACACCGATATCACGAAGGCCGTACAAGATGGCACCCAATGAACTGGCAGAATTGAAGACACAGCTGAATGACCTAATGAGCAAGGGCTATATACGACCAAGTTCGTCACCTTGGGGTTGTTCAGCATTGTTTGTCAAGAAGAAGGACGAAACACTACGGCGTTGTGTTGATTATCGTCCTCTGAACGCCGTTACCATCAAGAACAAGTATCCGCTACCTCGCATTGATATGCTCTTCGATCAGTTAGTGGGTGTGAAGGTATTTTCGAAGATGGATCTTCGGTACAGATATCATCAGATTAAAATCCGGGCAGAAGATATTCCGAAGACGGCATTCTCAACGAGATACGGGCTGTATGAGTATCTCGTTATGTCTTTTGGTTTGACCAACGCCCCGGCACATTTTAGGTACCTGATGAATTCAGTGTTCATGCCGGACTTGGATAAGTTTGTCGTTTCCTTCATACGCTATCTTGGTGTACTCCCAATCAGAGGAAGAACATGCTGAACATCAGCATATTGTGCTACAAAGATTGCGAGATCATCAGCTCTATGCAAAATTCAGCAAGTATGAATTCTGGATTAATCAAGTACCTTTTCTCGGACACATCATTTCAGCGGAGGGCATCGCTGTAGATCTGAGTAAGATTATCCAAGTACAGAAATGGGAGTCACCAAAGTCAGTGCATGAAATCCGAAGCTTCCTCGGTTTAGCGGGTTATTACCGGAGGTTCATTCCGGGTTTCTCCAAGATTGCTAAACTGATGACGGAATAATTAAAGAAAAATACCAGATTTGTGTGGGGTGCTGCGTGTGAACAAGCTTTCAAGACTTTGGTGAAGCATCTCACAACAGCCCCATTTCTTGCTCAGCCAGATACGACGAAGCCATTCGACGTTTATTGCGATGCATCTGCCATTAGTCTTGGCTGCGTGCTGATGCAAGAAAGATGAGTGGTCTCTTATGGATCTCGTCAACTCAGAAATCACGAGCAGCATTATCCAACTCATGATCTTGAGTTAGCTGCCGTGGTCCTTGCTTTGAAGATGTGCAGGCATTACTTGCTCGGAAATCTTGTACACCTCTACACTGACCACAAGAGCTTGAAGTACATCTTCACTCAGAAAGAACTGAACATGAGGCAACGAACATGGCTAGAGCTCATTAAAGATTATGAACTTGAGATTCATTATCATCCAGGAAAGGCGAATGTGGTCGCCGATGCGCTCAGTCGTAAGGCGCATATCCATCACCTGACTCTTGCTGAAATGGATGATGAAGAACCCAGCCTCCGTGTCATCCCGTATGGAGCTCTCTATAATCTCGCTCTCATTCCTACCATCCGAGAGGAGATCATTGAAACTCAACGAAAAGACAAGGGTATGTTTCACATACGGCGAAGGATAGACAACGGAGAAATGAAGTGCTTCCCGAAGGACGATGAAGGTACTTTGTGGTTCAATGACCGGATTGTAGTACCCCGGGATATGGGACTACAGAAGAAAATTTTAGATGAAGCTCATTTGTCCAAGTTTTCCATTCACCCGGGCAGTAATAAATTGTACCAAGATCTCCGGAAGAAGTTTTGGTGGACATGTATGAAACGTGAAGTTGCAAAGTACGTTTCAGAATGTGATACGTGTCGAAGAGTTAAGGCCGACCATGTGAAGAAGTCGGGCCTGTTGCAACCACTGCAAGTACCGGCATGGAAGTGGGAAGACTTGAGTATGGACTTCATCGTCAGGTTGCCGATGACCTCCCACAACCATGATTCGATTTGGGTAATCATGGACCGGTTAACCAAATCAGCACATTTCATCCCTGTGCATATAAGATATAACGCAAAGCAGTATGTGGAGCTATACATAGCACGGATCTTGTGCTTACATGGAGTTCCCCGTACCATTATGTCAGATAGAGGATCGCTGTTCGTAGCCCGTTTCTGGGAGCAGCTACGCATCCTTTGGGACCAAACTGATTTGGAGCTCTACATATCACCCTCAAACCGATGGGCAAACTGAGAGGGTGAATCAAATACTGGAAGATATGCTAAGAGCATGTGCCATCCACCATGGTAAGAGCTGGGATGATCACTTACCTTTGGCGGAGTTCTCGTACAACAACGGATATCAGACAAGCATCAAAATGGCACCATATGAGGCTCTATATGGCCGGAAATGCCATACACCATTAAATTGGTGTGAGTCCGGTGAATGAGTAACGTTCTGGGTTGATCTTGTCAATGAAGCCGAAGAGAGAGTTCGGATAATACAAGAGAACCTCAAAGCTGCCCAATCTTGTCAGAAAAGCTATGCGGATCAGAGGCGCTGACCGCTGCATTTCGATGTCGGAGAGCACGTGTATCGTCGTGTGTCCCCGATGAAAGGGATTCAACGGTTTGGTGTCAAGGGGAAACTTGCTCCCCGATTCATCGGTCCGTTTGCTATAACGGAGAAGTCCGGGACTGTAGCCTACCGGCTGGAACTCCGGCAAGCCTTGCCGGTATTCACGACATATTTCACGTATCCTATCTGCTGAAGTGTCTCAAGTTTACCGCTACTGTCCGCACCGAAGACATCAATGAGTTGAAGCCGGATGTCACTTACACTGAGCAACCAGTACAGATTATCGATGAAAAGACCCGGATCTCACGAAAACGGACTTTGAGATTTTACAAAGTCATGTGGAGTAATCATACCCCAGAAGAGGCAACATGGGAAACCGAAGATTACATCCACAAGAACTATCTGGAACTTTTGTCATAAATTTTGTAATTACCCTCCCTTTCCGTTCTTCTTTTGTAATCTCGGGACGAGATTCCTTTTAAGGGGGGAGGAATGTAATGGTCCCAAAAATGTGAATACAAAGAAACCTTTGTTTACAAAAGTTGGTTTCATATGTATGAAATTTGAGACTTGTTAAAACTTTTCCATATGTGATAACCCACATGAGGGATTTCTTCACACAAGATCAAATGTTTGTTTGAAAACTTGGAACCCAAGGGGGGTCAAAAACCAAGATGGGAAGTTCCCATATGTGTGAGAAAACTAAAGTCGGATTTGGAACAAACTTGTTCAACTCAAAATTCAAATGAGAGCAACACTATGAATTTCAAAACTGTGGTGCTACAAGTCTCATTTGAAGCAGCCAAATTGAAAATCAGATTTCATATTTGAATTCCTTGGGTCCAAATTAGGAGTTATGCAAAGTTTCATGATTTATGGAAATGATTTGCAACCCATTTTCCAAAATGGACTTTAAATAACAAAGAATTCAAATGCATATTTGAATTTGGATGAAACTTGCCCAATTGTCCAAATGCCTCTCAAATTTAAACTTCCACAATTGAATTCCACCATTTGCCAATATTGGGAGATATTTTAGAGGATAAGGAGGTTCTGAAATGTGGGACCAACATGTCACTGAGGGAGCTGAAAATTGCAAAAGATCTTCACAAAGCAGTCTCTGTTTTGCTTCTCACAGGCGCTCGACAGCAGCGGGCGTGGCCGACAGCAGTACTCACTGCTCGGACGACCGCCTCCCACGTGAACCACCTCAGCCGAGGTTTTTATACCCTCTGCCGTGCTCCCTTTCGCCTTCATCACCGAAGCCTCGGCACTGCTCTCCCTTCCATCACGCGAGAAACAAACGAGCCGCTGCCGCCGTGCTCTCGATCGATCGGCCACACCGTAGTTCGTGTGCAAGCCTCAGCTGGTCAGCAAAACGGCACCACGGATCCTCCCACGACATCCTCGAGCCATCACCGAGCGAGTTTGTGCTCTCTGCACCGAGATACCGCAGTTTCCGCAGCGGCCGAAAGCAACGGCGACGAGGTGCTCTCGTGGGCAGCTCCACAGAGAGGTTTTCACGACCAAGCGAGAGAACCCTTGGGCGTGCAAGAGCTCCCTGCAGCTTCCATCGGAAGCTCAGCGCTTGTCTTCGCTTCTTGCCGACGAATTTCAGGATTCCTCTCCGGCCGGTGTAAACGGACCCGCGGGTACGAATCTGTAAAATTCTCGTGTTATATTCGTTTCGAGCGTTGCAAATTGCACTCACATGACGTAGACTTGCTTAAGAACAGTTCCCCTTTTGAAACCTAGCAAGAAACACACTCTGCACGGTGTATTTTTGATCTTTCCGACGGCGCCTATGGCGGGATGGTTCGGGCGCACGGTGAACCCTAGTCTAGGACCATTTCCGAGCTGTTTCACCCCCATGCCAAGCCTTCCTAGCATCCACCTGTGCTTTAGAACTTGGAAGTCAAAGGTTGGAGGTCTTAGGGCGTCGGGGCGACGTCGCCGGAATTCATCTGAGCCGCTGCATCGGTGTGGGATGGTTTAGAGACGTCGCTGGTCCGGGAAAATCATCTCATCGTATTCCTCGCATGAGGTTAGGGCCTGGTGGCGAGTGGAAGCTCGGGAACTGGTGGGGCGACCGAGATCGGCGAGCTCCGGCGATCCCCGGCGGCGCTATCGCCGGGGGCGGGAGGTAGACGAAGGTGCTGCCGGCCCCATGCGTCAGTCGCACGGAAACAGTGACTGGATCTTCTGTGGCGCTGGATAAATTGTGGCAACGCGGGAAACAGTTCTGTGGCCCCGTGTGGCGTGTTCCAGTGCATGACAGGTGTGCTCCCCGGACCCACAGTCAGTTTTAAACTTTTCCACGGATTTATTCAAATCCCAGATTTTCCCTAAACTTTAGAAGAGCATAACTTTTGCTAGGAACCTCCAAATTTAGTGATTAAAATTGGGTTAGATTCAGATTGACAAACTCTATCCATATATGCAACCCAATTTGTATGACGGGCATTAATTAATTCTGGAAAATTCTTTAAATCTTTTGAGCAAAAGAATTTTAGAGGGAGTTTGGTTTATCCAAAAATCCTCACATTTCGACAGAATATTCTTTATGGTGTTATTAGACTCCTGTAAAAGTTTCAGATCATTTGGAGTTTATTTGATCAGGATAATTCAGATTGTAATTTGCTGTGTTCAAATGAATACAGAAACATTTTCAGAGAATTTCCAAAATTTGGAAATTCAGTTCTGGGCAATTCTTAGCTCCAAAATCCTAGGAACATTCATGTGGGCTCTATGAACTATAATTAAAATTGTGGTTCACTTAGTTTGACATGAACATGGGTGTTACCTCAGAATTAATTCTTCTTTGCTTAGAAAATTGTTCTGAATAAACCACTCAATGAAATGTGCTAATTTTTGGTACAGATAACTTTCTTGTGACCAGAGACTCACATGAAAAATTTCAGACCCATTGGAGCTACAGATCACCACTGTCATGTGTAACCTCTTAAGGTGATCAACACTTAAGTGGGAAAGCACTCAACTGTTGATCATAGTGTTTAAACCCAACCTAAACCACTAGCACCAGTGTCATGTTAAATTCATAAACAGGGTTCCGGTTTTTAAACTGTAATTAGATCTTATTAGAAAAAGCTTTTAAAGTAAATACATATGCATGATCATATCGTGTATCATATACGCGAAGAATGTGAGAAGGACTTGAAGATCAAGGAGGGAGGAAAACAAGTTATCAATTTCCAAGTGATCGTCACTAACTGATTGTATTCTTAGTCACCTGCAAAACGGGCAAGCCCCGGTTTGCATTTGAACAGTTTTATAAAACATTTCCATTTCTAGATATCATAGCTTGAATTGTTTGTTGCATTAAGTCTAGTTGATATTGAAAACCCCAGTTGTTAAGAATCAACTTTAGGCGAATCCTTTATGCAAATCTATCTAACCCAATTGCATCCGTCGTGCATGTAGAGTTTCTTGTTTAAGAGAGACGGATCAGTCTTGCCGAGCCTATGTGCTCACGGTTGCTATATGAGTGGTTTTGCAGGTTAACATCGATGCTAAGAAGAAGGTTGTCCGGTAAGACCCGGAGACGTCCGAGTCATGTAACACATGGAGAACCCAGCCGCTGCTGTTGTCTTCGTGTTGCTAGCGAGAGGAGTCCATGGGCTGGACTTCATCTCGAGTGCTCTTAGTTATTCGACGTGAGTTGTTATAGACTTCCGTTGTAGCTATTTGATGTAAATTATTTACAAAGAAAAACTTGTAAGCTTCCGCTATTGTTTTATGTAATACATTGTTCCTTGTATGTGTGCTGTTGGGTGCCGCACAACACGGCACCACCCAATTCGATTCCCAGGCGAGTGCCCCGTGAAACAGCTCTGGTACCACGCTGTGAGGGACAGGACCTCGTTGGGTGGTGCCGTGATATGCGGCACCCGACAGCACACGGATCGACGAAAACACATCATATTACATAAACAATTTTTGCGGAAGCGTACAAGAATGTTTCACAAATAATTATATCAAAGGAAGCTACAGCGGAAGACTATCACTCTCACGACTCATTTCTAAACTAGCAACAAAGAAACGGTCCAGCCAGCGGACATTTCTTACTAGCGACACGAAGACACTCTACAGCAGCGAGGATGCTCTTTGAGTAAGCACTCGGATGTTCCCGAGTCTCATCGGCATCCCTTCTCATAAGCATGAAGTCAATTACCTGCAAAACAACTTGGATAGCATCCGTGTGCATAACGCTCAGCAAGACTTAGCCGTCCCCCTAAACATGAAACTCTAGGTGAGGTTATGAACCTAGAATAGGATGGCATAAGCATATTTAAACTCGCCTAAAAGTAAATCCTTGCTTTCAGTTATTAATTGCAGTATTTTAAGTAACCTTGGGCACGCCACATCGGGAGTCCACAATCAAACAAGAAACGCTTTCCCCCGATGTAAATTGCTCACGGCATAAAAGAATCGAGTTTGCACTAGCTATTCATCAATGATGCATGACAAAGATAGTATAAACTTCAAATCAATGTGATTAGTTCCTTTCTCATGCAAGTTCTTACTACGTCACGACTGTGAGAACAAGTATGCTCGGTCCATTCCGCGAGCGACGGTGATTCGAATCAATAACACCCGGACTACACGACACGTACGTCCGTACTCGACATTGCCTACAGCAACCATCAATGACGTCGTACGCGGCAGCCTTTCCCCTGTTTCACCCCCGCTGAATCGATCAAGATGCTCCGTACAGTAGATACTCTCATGGTGCACCTACCGACGTGAGATGTCATCAGAATGTTCCCCACATACTGCACACCGGCCGTCCGCCCGAGGCGACCCGAAAAGTCCAAACGACAGCTTCCCGAGGTACATCAGTTTACTGGGTCCCATAATACCAGCATGAGTCCGGTACATAACTCAAACTTGTTCAACAGGGCCGCATACGGATCGGTCCTTGACTGGCACGAACAGGTCTATAGCACCCAGGCCCCTATGTCCTACTGCCCCTACAACCTTCCGGTCTCAAATTTAACTTTCTATCATTTATGAACCAATCCCATATGCCCCTGTTGTTCCTGAACCTGCGAGTAGCATCTCACCACTCGACTTCTACCGAACCGTACTTAAGCATGGCAATTCTACACGGTGAAAGACACCTACCCAATACTCCATTGGGTCATTTGTCTATGCAAGAGGAGTATCAAACACTAGACCTAATGCACAATTCATACCTTCAATGAATCACTCCTTTGAATCCCCTTTGTTGTGGTTCCTATTGAAATGCATATGCATATGTGTTATAGAATGTAATGGAAAGAAGTTATAGAATTACTTTCTTAGGAACAGAGGTTGTGTGGAAAAGGCAAGAATGGCTTGGTTTGCCTCTGTTGTGCAAAGGAACAGAAATGAGCTAAATTGACCTTAGTGTTGTAGCTATACACTAACTACCTTCCCTAATGAACATACTAGATGAGCTGAAAAGATTTGAATGCAACTGAAAAACAAGAACTCCAATGGCCTCAAAACTTTTACAGCAGGTTCTATATTACCTAAGGATTTAGCTTGCTAAATTGCAGCTAATGTGGAGTTAAATTGTGTTCTCCAAACTTCTCATAATGTCCCTCATGTATTTCCACATATACATAAGTATGGAGAACAAGCACAAGGAGTTCCAGGGATCAACTTGAGCTGATAATTTACATGTGAGTTCTTGGTCACATGAAAGTAATCTGGTCCAAAATGCAGCCCTTTTACTTGAGTAGTTCTCCCAGAACAATTCTTCAAGTATTTCTACATAAAGGAATTAATCCTGGAGTACTGTGCATTTTCATGCCCAATTAAGTGAACTACAATTTCAAGTATGTCTCAGAGAGCTTACCTAAATTATCCTATGATATTTGGAGCTATGGATTGCCCAGAATAGATTTTACAAGTGGGAAACATTTTCTGAAAATGTTCCAGGACCCTTATGAACACAGCATCTTGTATTTAGCAAATTCCTACTCAAATGATCGTCAAATGAGCTGAAACATTTCTAGAAGGTCAACACTATGCCAAAGAATATTCTGGCAAAATTTGGGGATTTTTGGATAACCCAAACTCCCTCAGTAATTCTTTTTCAGAAAACCTTCAAAGAATTTTCCAGAATTATATATTGACTTTCATAACAATCTGAGTTCATATTTGGATAGATCTCTGAAAGATGAATCCAAACCAATTGGAATCACTCAATTTGGAGATTTCTACAGAGAGCTATGAATTTCTAAAGTTTGAGCCATCACTGGAATTGTTTTCCTACTGAAAACTCCTCTGGGCCCGCTTATTTAAATTCCAGCCAATCAGATTGAAGCCACACCGGGGTCACGGGATTTTTGCGCGCCAGCACACCGGATCCCGGCCACAGCCGATCGGGGACTTGAATTCTGAGCTGCTGACAGCCGGAGCCCACCCCTTCGTCTTTCTCCTCCGGCTTCTTTCCCGCGCCCGTGCGTTCCTCCTCGCCGGAGCACGTCGGTGCTCGCCGGTTGGCCGTTCCCGGCCGCCGCCTGAGCTAAAACTCGCCACCAGTGTGTGATTTTCATCGAGGAACACGGCTGTGCGGTTGTCTCGGGCTGCCGGTGATCGGAAGATGGCCGGCGATGTGCAGCGGCCTCTGTTGAGGTTCGGCGCAGTCGCCCGAGGTTCCCAACCCGCCAAAACCTGTACCGACGAGCTCTACAGCACCAGTGCACCTCTAGAAAGCTCGAAAAGACCTCAAAGGTGTTCAAAAATAACTGCAAGTTGGTTGGCACTGTGCGCCCGATTGGTTCCGCGAAGAACACGCTCGGGAGACTTCAAAATTATCTGCTCCGAGGTGATTTCGTGCTAGGGATGCTGAAGGGAAAATGACCGCCGGCTAGTCCAGCGCATGTGTGCCAAGTTTCAAGACCTAAGAAGGATTAGAGAGCGGGAATTCTAAGAAACCATACCGGATGCTCGGGTTGAAGCCGCCAGAGCAAAATCTTGGAATTCCTCGTCGATGCTTCACGGTTTGCTTCAAGAATTGGAGGAGATCAGCACGGTGGCCGCGCGCTTCCGTTGCCCTTCTTGCTGGCCTGTGAAAGTTCCTGTGGAACGCTGTCCACGAGCGCCCGACCTTCGGCTGAAGCTAGGTCACCGCTGGGGCGATCGTTCTCGGGCGAGGGAGGCCGGAACTTGGTGGTTTAGGCGTTGGGGAAGTGGAAGCTGAGCTCAGGTTGTTGTTTAGCCACTCGTGGAGGGAAGAGCGTGGTTGTTTCCTCGATTTCCCGAGCAAGCCGAGGCAGCGAAGGTGGAGGAAGCGGTTCTGTGCGTGCGCTCACGAGGAGGAGAAAGCAATCGTGTCTTTGCTCAGGCTGAGGAGAGGATCACGTTGAAGAAGCGAGTGGAAATGATCTGGGCGCCAGCGCGTGGAAAATTGAAACAGCTGGTGGCGCTGCTGCTGCCCCTGGTGGCTCCGCGGTGAAAACTCTCAGTGAGCTGAAAACAGAGCCAGTCAACAGTTTGCTTCATATGCAAGTCTCCACTCTCATCTCAATGACATGTGGGTCCTACCCCACATTTCCTCCCCAAACATATCTCCTCAGGTTAACCCTCCCACATCCAAAATTCTGAGTTTGAAAGGTGGCTAGAATTCGAATTCTCCAAATTCAGTTTGAATTTGCATTTCAAAATTTGAATTTTGTTAGAATTTGAAAATGCTTCTCTTTAACTCCCTTTTGAGCCCCCCCTACAAATGAAAAGTTTGTGATACACTTTTTCCCAAAATTTCCATCCGTAGGGCTGCATGTTTATTCAAAGTTTTGGCCACCATAGTGTGAACTTTGAATTTTCAAATCTGATTTTTAAACTTGCATGCAAAGAGGCATTTAAATCCTTATTGGTTCAACACTTTCAAATAAAAATGTGAGCCTCATTTTTGGATGCTCATCCATGTATTACTTTGCATGAAGAAAAGTTTTAGCAAGTCCCATTTTTCATGTTTTTGCCACACATATGAATTCCAACCTAGGTTTTATTCATACATATTTTTGGAACTTTTACATTCCTCCCCCCTTAAAAGAATCTCGTCCCGAGATTACAAAAGAAGAACGAGACGGGAGAGGTAATTACAAACTGTACAACGCTAAAAGTTCCGGATAGTTGGTGCGGAGATAATCTTCACTTTTCCACGTCGCCTTTTCCGCGGTATGATTACTCCACAGCACCTTGAAAAATCTGATCGTCCGGTTCCGTGTTACCCGAGTCTTTTCATCCAAAATCTGAACCGGTCGCTCGGTGTAGGTAAGGTCCGGTTTCAATTCATCGATTTCTTCGGTGCGAACAACAGCGGTAAATTTGAGGCACTTCCGCAGCTGTGACACATGAAATACATCATGGACACCCGCTAGACTTGCCGGTAATTCCAGCCGCTAGGCTACGGGTCCGCACTTCCCCGTGATAGCAAAAGAACCAATAAAACGGGGAACGAGTTTCCCCTTTACACCGAACCGGTTAATTCCCTTCATCAGAGATACACAAAGATACACGTGCTCCCCGACGTCAAAATGCAACGGCCTACGCCTTTGATCAGCATAGCTCTTCTGTTGGGATTGGGCAGCCTTCAAGTTCTCGTGTATCAACCGAACTCGGTCTTCGGCTTCGTTGACAAGATCGACCCCAAAAAGAACTCTTTCGCCGGACTCACACCAATTCAACGGTGTGCGACACGTCTGGCCGTAGAGAGTTTCATACGGTGCCATTTTAATACTCGCTTGATAACCGTTGTTGTATGAAAACTCCGCCAACAGTAGGTGATCATCCCAATTCCTACAGTGGTGAATGGCACACGCTCTCAACATCCGCCGACGGTAGGTGATCATCCCAATTCCTACAGTGGTGGATGGCACACGCTCTCAACATGTCCTCAAGCACTTGGTTCACCCTCTCCGTTTGTCCATCGGTTTGAGGGTGATATGCGGAGCGCCTAATCAGCTTGGTGCCCAACAAGGCGTGCAGCTGCTCCCAAAAACAAGCAACAAACAGCGCAGCTCGATCTGAAATGATGGTCTTCGGAACACCATGTGAGCATATAATTCTGGAGATGTATAACTCCGCATATTGCCTTGTTCGATAATGAGTGTTCACCGCTATGAAATGAGCTGACTTTGTCAACCGGTCGACGATCACCCATATTGAGTCATGCTTCCGGGACGTGAGTGGCAATCTGACGATGAAATCCATACTCACATCCTCCCATTTCCATGCCGGTATCTTCAGAGGTTGTAGCGGTCCGGCTTTCCGCATATGATCAGCCTTGACCCGTCTACACGTATAACATTCGGAGACGTATTTAGTGATTTCCCTCTTCATACTTTGCACCAAAATTTCTGTTTCAAATCTTGGTAGATCTTGTTACTTCTGGGATGAATGGAAAACTTCGACAGGTGGGCTTCATACAAGATCTTTTTCCAGAGTTTTATATTGCACGGTACCACTATACGGTCGTTAAATCATATCGTACCGTTCTCGTCCTTCCAGAAACATTTCACCTCTCCGTTGTCTAGTCTTCTCCGTATGTGAGACATACCTTTGTCTCTTTTTTGAGCCTCAACAATCTCTTCACGGATTGTTGGAATGAGCGCGAGATTGTAAAGCGCGCCATACGGGATGACCCGGAGACTTGGTTCTTCAGCTTCCAACTCAGCAATCGCCAAGTTGTGAACGTGGGCTTTCCGACTAAGCGCGTCGGCAACCACGTTGGCTTTTCCTGGATGATAGTGGATCTCAATTTCATAATATTTTATGAGCTCCAACCATCTCCGTTTTCTCATATTCAGCTCCTTCTGCGTGAAGATATACTTCAGGCTTTTATGGTCGGTGTAGAGGTGAACAAGATTACCAAGTAGATAATGCCTCCACAACTTTAACGCCAACACCACTGCAGCAAGCTCGAGATCATGAGTTGGATAATTATGCTCATGGTTTCGCAGTTGACGAGACCCATAGGAGACTACACGACCTTCTTGCATAAGAACACAGCCGAGACCGATGCCGGATGCATCACAGTATACATCAAATGGCTTCGTCGTGTGCGGCTGAGCAGGAACTGGAGCTGTTGTGAGATGTTTCACCAAAGTTTTGAATGCGGCTTCACATGCTGCATTCCACATATATTTAGTGCCCTTCTTCAGCAGCTCCGTCATTGGTTTAGCAATTTTGGAGAAGCTCGGAATAAACATCCGATAATACCCCGCTAAACCTAGGAAATTTCGGACCTCGTGGACTGATTTGGTAGATGCCCACTTCAGCACTTGTTCAATCTTGCTGGCGTCCACGGCAATGCCCTCTGCTGAAATAATTTGGCCTAGGAAAGGCACTTGATCAATCCAGAACTCGCACTTGCTGAACTTGGCATATAATTTGTGCTCCTCTAACCGTTGTAGCACGATACGCAGATGTTCAGCATGCTCTTCTTCAGATTTGGAGTAAACCAATATGTCGTCGATGAATACCACGACGAACTTGTCTAACTCCGGCATGAACACGGAATTCATCAAGTACATGAAGTGTGCCGGAGCGTTGGTTAACCCAAATGACATGACGAGGTACTCATAGAGTCTGTATCTCGTCGAGAAAGCTGTCTTCGGTATGTCCTCCGGTCAGATCTTGATTTGATGATAGCCCGACCGAAGATCCATCTTCGAGAACACCTTTGCACCCACAAGTTGATCGAACAAGATGTCAATGCGGGGCAAGGGATACTTGTTCTTGATCGTGACAGAATTTAGAGGACGGTAATCAACACATAGCCACAGTGTTTCGTCCTTCTTCTTAACGAACAGCGCAGAGCAACTCCAAGGTGAAGAACTTGGTCGTATGAAACCCTTGCTCATGAGTTCATTCAGTTGCTCTTTCAACTCCGCTAGCTCGTTAGGTGCCATCTTGTAAGGCCTTCGTGAGATAGGCGTCGTTCTCGGCGCCAGTTCAATCTTGAACTCGACGTCCTGTTCGGGCGGCATGCCCGGTAAATCATCGGGAAATACGTCGGGATAATCATGCAGCACCGGAATATCTTCAAGCTTAAGTGCTTCCGTGTGGTAGGCCTCTACCATATCTGGGTCTTCGCTGTCTAAAAACAGCGTGTGCTATCCATGAATCGGCGAGTCAATCTGGACAGTCCGGTTACTGATATTGAGAATGGCACTGTAGAATCCCCCAAAAGTGGTAGCAAGAGTTTTCAGCTCATGTACACTTAGGAAAAATGAGGGGAATTAAAACTTTGAATTATAACGGTGTAAGTTCAAAGTGAGGATTCAAACTTCCCAAAACTTCCAAACATGGAGATCTAAATTCACAACTTGGATCTTCATAGTCCAAATATTCACCCTTCCAAATTTCAGCTCATTTGGAGGAGTTTCAATATTTGTTTGGGATTAAAAGGAGAAACCCTTTAATCTGAATTTTAAATTCAGTTTCAAATTCCAATTTCCCCAATTTGCAAATTTGGTTCCACAAATGTGTTCTCCACATTTGAATGAGCAGCCATGCCAAAAATTGGAAACTTTAGAGCTGGTTTGCTATGTTTTTGGGACAATACAAAATGGAGAATTCAAATGCATCTCAAAGTCAAATGATCAAATACAATTCAAACTTTCACACCAGAATTCAAATCATTTGAATTCAAAAAGTTTAAACCATGACTTGGTGTGAAAGTCTAGCCTTAAATGTTGAGTTGCTGGGGTAAAATATCAGAGAAACAATTGGATTAAAAGGGAGGAAGGTGGGGCCCAGTAGTCAGCCTCACAACAGAGCCTACCGCCTCTGTTTTCATCGGACGATCGCCGAGAGACCGCCAGCGCCCGGCAAAATCCACTCCTGAGGACTGCACCGTGACACCTCCTGATTTCCTCGATCGCTAGCCGCTTCATTACCACACGGTCGCAGCAACGAAGTCGGTCTTCACTTCTCTCGGTTGCTCGCCGCTCCTTCTGTTCCTTCCCGCGAGAAACTGCCTCCGTGCCGCTTCTGTTTCGCCCTCACCCATGCTCGCCCAAGCTCGGATGATCGAGCTCCAAGAACCAAAAAGAAGCGCAAGAGAGTGCTCCATCTTCCACCGTTCCCCCCCCCCTAAGCTTCCTAGCTCGTGCTACGTGCAAACCAAGGATTTGCGCCGGCGTTCGGAGGTGCTCGGCGGAACCACGTTCGGTTCACCATGGGCAGCACGCTACGGCCAGTTTCACCACCCCTTCCCTGCACAAGAAAGGTGTGTCGTTGTGTGTAGATCGTGTTACCGAAAGCCTCAGGACAATTGATCAATCGGGTAGTGAGAATTTTGGGTTTTACCAAACCCTAGTTCATAGCAACACCTCTCGGTCTACGATCAAATTTGTCGTGCTGCGATAGCTAGAGCTCATTCTATTCTAGGAGAAGCTTAGCTAGATCCATGCGATCCTTCTCGCTCAAACGACGCCAGAAACCATCAAGGACTGAAGAAGTTCCTCGAGTTTTTTTCGTCGCCGGCGTTTTGCGGGCTCGGGTCACCGGTGAGGTCCCCTCTCCGGTGGTTTTCATAGAGAGCAGGCTATGGGTCGATGTTGTCTATGTTACACTGGTGCTTTTGGAGCAAACCCTAGCCCGGAAGACCCACTGTCGAGGGAGAACGAGGTCGCCGAAGTAAGGTCCCACATGGTCGCCGGTGCAAGCACTGTTCTGGCCGTTGTCATCGGCTCCCGACCCCACTATCGTGTTCAGCGCGGTGTAGAACTCACAGGTGGCAAGTTTGAGGAAGCTCGGACCACGGGAACCCCGTCCCGGCGAGCCTCGCCGGCGTGCCCGCCGCGGGAGGCGTGGACAGCGTGAGGAAGATGAAGGGGGCCGGGTCCCACCGGTCAGCCTCTGTGTACGCGCGGGGATCGGCCTGTGGCACCGGATCCGGTGCGGCTGCGCGGGAATACCCCCGTGGCCTCGGTGTTGCCGTCATCTGAGTGGATAATGTCGCGGGTGGGGTCCATAGCCAGAGTTTAAACATTTCTTCAATTTTTAAATTTAGTACAAGATTCAAAGGGCCATAACTTTCAGTAGGAATGTCCAAAATTTGTGAAACACATTTTGTTGGATTCCTCTCAATCAGTACTTTGCAGAAATGCAAAGAAATTGATCTGGTGATTTCTGGAAATTTCTCCAAAATTCATCAAAGTTAAGTCTTTGGGAATTAATTCCAGAAGATCCCTGTTATGGAAATTCTTCAAATTTTGCTAGGAGGTTACTTATGATATTACTGATCTCCAGTAAAAATTTGAGTTTCATTAGAGTTCATTTGGTAGGCTAAATTGCCTCCCAAAGTTCAGCCTTTAATTGGAAATTCAAATATAAACAGAAACTTTTCAGAACTCCTGCCCAACTTCAAAAATTCATATCTCTCTGTTGGTAGCTCCAAAAATGGTGAAACAAATTTTGTTAGAACCATGGAGACTTACCCTAATCAGATATTCCACTGTTAGCTATGTCAAAGCTCCTGAATTGGGCTCAAAATTCAGAGAAGCATTGCACTTGTAGGAATTTTAAAGACTACATTCTGCAACGACATTTCTCAAAATTTTTGCTCAGATCATCCTTAGAGGGTCTAGTATCCAGTGTAAAAATCCCAAAGACAATTAAGGATTCTAAACAGCAATAGCTATGAATAGAAGTCCAATTCTCATAAATCCTTAATACTTACACATGTATTTTATTACATTTCATAATAGTGACCGAAGTTGAAGACGCGCCGGAGCCCTTGGACGTCCTTCCACCTGAAGCTAACTTCCCGTTTGACTCCAACCAGGCAAGCCCCGGTTTGCACTTAAGTACCTTTTATGAAATTCTTTATTTGTATCACTTATGTCTAGGGTGAATGTTTGCATTAGAGTTAAGGTGATTGAAACCCCACTTGCATAACCTTTCAAATCCTATGAAGGGTTGGGTAGCTTACAGAGCTGACGAGTAGACAAGGCCCCACTAATATGCTTAGGACCTCGGTAGAAGTCGAGTAGTTGGAATCTACTCGCGAGGTAAGGTTTATCACACGGTTTGGTTAGAATAGAAAATGGCTTAAGAGTGGTGAAAATGAGACCCAGCAGGGGGGATAGGAAGCAGTGAGCGGAGGTATCACGTGCGTAGCCCTGTTGGTGACGATTGAGGACCGAGTCGTGTGCGGGTCTGCTGAACAAGTATCGAACAGTACCGGATGGTATACTGACATAAGCAGGAAACCGATGTAAATGGTTAACCTGGGTGCCGAGGCTTACCCAACCGTAAATAGGAGTGGGTTGAGGGTAGAAAGGTGTAAATCTGCCGGTGTGCACAGTCACGCTCCACGCGGGGACCTCCTGCCTGTTACGGATGGACCGGTTCGGTATTTGGGTTGCCTTTGAAAGGTTGTGGCATACAACAGAGTAGGAAGGGGTGTGGAATCACGCTTCCGAAAGTGGGTGTATGCAACGTGTTGTCCGGGTGTCTCCTGATTGCAATCACCGTCCCTCGTGGTTATTTGAGTACCGCTTGTTCACTGTTTTGTGACGTAGTAAGAAGTGAAGTAAGCCAGTTGAATGATAATATGCTGTGATGATAGAGTAATGTTTTGGAAACCATGTCTGCTGTAGATGTAGAGCTAACTAAGTTTACTTTCCTCTTTGGGCATCACCACATCGGAGGAAAACGTTTCTTGTTTGATTGTGGACTTCCGATGTGAGGGCTGCCTAAGGCACATGAATTTTCTGCTATAAAACTGAAAGTAAGGATCAACTTATAGGCGTGTCTTTGTTGCAAAGTCCATTCTCCTATTTTACACATCACTGCATGTATAGTTCCATGCCTAGCCTAGTCGGTTAATCCTTGCTAAGCCATCGTGCTCACGGTTGCAATATTTGAGCTGTATGCAGGTGAGAGCAATGAGGAAGGGTCCGATGATGAGGCGATGCCCCCGTCGGGGTACACGGCCGAGCTGGAGCCCTGCACGCCGTCGTGATTCTCCGGTTCCTTGCTGCTAGTGTGTAGCGTCCCCGGGCTGGACGGCTGCACTTTTGCATAGTTAGGATGAGAGGCTACTTATGTAAATTACTTCTGCTGTATAAATAAGTTTTGTCAAAAGACTTCCTCTGTTTTATATCAAATAAAAGTTTGTATGTTGTTCTTTAATCTTTTCGTGTGTGCTGTTCGGTGCCGCATTGCACGGCACCACCCTATGCGATCCTGGAGTGGGTGAACCACGGGGTGGTCCCCACAGTCATGGTATCAGAGCCACATTGGGAATAGCACGCTCGAAAAGAGCCTATTTTGAAAACTTAGAAGTAGTCGAGTGAGGATTAGTCGCTAAGCCCACATAAGGTCTAAGATAGTAGTAGATATTATGGTGGAAAAGCTAACATATTTGTTATACATTCTATAATGACGCTCTGACGTCAGGTAAGAGGTAAGGTATTGCACTTCAGGTGGATCAATTGCGGTAACTTGCCATATGAGCAATAGTATGGAATGGTGTACCGTGGCTTGGCACGGAAGTTAATATGAGTCTCTGAACCTCTCTATGGTTCTGAGAGCATATGAAACGCTGATCTCCAGCGTGCTTTAGGCAAAAGCGAGAATACCCCATCGTGTGGTAAGAAACACGATAGTATGCAACTCTTGAACGTTCAGTGTTCAAAGGGCCATACGCAGCGCTCGCCATCGGCGTGTCTCAACGGTCATGAGGCAGTAGGTGGTATCCGTTGGGTTGATAAAATTCCCAACCGTGATGACCCTTTCACACTCTACTTGGGTTCCTCGTCGTGTGGTGTGAAAACACGACCATGTACCTTGAGATGTGGCTTGACTCAAGGATGATCCGTATGGCAATGATACGGACCGCATGTTTTTACTATGATATGGAACTGCCTGCAATGTTAAAACATTTGTGTGCACCATTTTTGTGTGTTCTTCTGCAGGTACATTAACCACGTTAGCGCATGACGTGTAGAAACCGTTTGTGAACGACATCTTTTGTTCCACCATTTGACACGTATATGCCGGGATACCGGTTTAGGATTTTTCTTTGGCAAGGAAACGTAGTACCGAGACTGCATAAAAGTTTATTTTCAAAGAAAAGAGTCAAAATGAAGTTTAGGAATTCATTTAGGGGTTAGTAGACTCCTATATTGAACTAAGAGTCAATTGGGAGTATAGGTTCAATCTCAAAAGCTTAGGAACAATCTCCCCTGTTGTCTGCAGAAACTTTGCTGAACTTGAACAGGTCATAACATAAGATTGGTTGAACCAATGGAGGTGTGGGATACCATTCTGGAAAGGTTTTGAAGTCCTCTACAACTTTTCTGTAGAGCTCCAGAACAAAATCTCCCTCCAAGGGGATGAAAATCTCAGGAGAGTTGGTACTGTCCAGAAACAGGGCAGACCAAAATGCTCCTGTATTTCGACCACAACATCCTGTAGAAAAATTTCCAAGGGTCAAGAAAGACACCGTTGGAAAGTGCAGAAAATGTGCTACAACTTTGTTGTTGAATGCTAGTCCAGATTTTGCCTCTAAGGGGGTAAAAACTGTTGAATTATACAGACTGGTCAGCTGGACCAGAAGCTGGACAGAGAGCACCACGTTGAAGTGTTTCAACCAAAACACTTAGTATCACAATTCGACGTCCAGTAGCTGTTGTAAAACAGTGAGTTGGAGTCGAAAAGTTGTTGCATTCAACATATCATTTCGAGTTAGGACATGTTTGGGTCCAGTATAATAGCGAGGAGTTACGCATGCTAACACACTTAACATCCCATGGTGACCCCGATGGTCGAAATGAACTTTTAACCCATAAAGTTCAATAATTTGGAACTCGATCGTGTGACACGGTCCAGGGATGTATATGTTGAATAAAGTTTATACTTTATCCATATGTGTGACTGTTGTGCATACTGTTTATTCCATTCTCGCATTACTATTGTATAGACTCGATGAAGTAAACCAACAAGTGCTGATCGTTTGAATGGTCTGAATGCAGAATGGTGCGGACACGTTCCACACGAGAGGAGGGAGGTCCGAGTCAGGTTCATGGTGATGAGTCTCCACCTCCGGAGCAAACCACGATGCAGCAGCAACCACCTCCTCCACCGCCAGAACTTCCAAGGAATCTTGCGGAGCTTCTCGCCACAGTGCTCGGCTCGCGCGACGAGCAAACCGAGTTGCTGCGGATGCTAGTCTAGCAGAATCTGTCCCATCAGGGAGGACGCCAAGACAATGGACAACGCCAGCCCCAACAAAGTTCGTATTCAGAATTCATGGCGACCCATCCACCGGTCCTCATGGAGGCCGAAGAACTTTTGGAGGCGGACAGCTTTATCCGCACTCTGGAGGCGAAGTTCGGTCTGCTACGACACACCGAACATCAGAAGGCGCTGTATGCAGCGCAACAGCTTCAAGGAGAAGCCGGTACCTGGTGGGCGAACTACACCGCCTCCTTACCGGCTGGCCATGCCGTCACATGGACGGAGTTTCGGGAGGCGTTCCACTCCTATCACATACCTCCCGGTGTGATGGAAATGAAGCTCCAGGAGTTCCTGGCACTACAACAGGGCGAGAGGAGTGCTCATGATTACTCCAGGTTATTCAACAAGCTGGCGCAGTATGCGCCAGGATTTGTGGAGACGGAAGACAACAAGCGCAATGCGTTCTTCTGAGGCCTGAATTCAAAGATGAAGGTCCATCTCGCCTAGAGCAATCACGGCACATTCAACGACCTAGTTAATGCCGTCATTCTACAAGAAAATGCTCAGCGCGAACGCTGTTCTGACGAGAGGAAATGCAACACGCTGACAAGCAGCAGTGGTGGGATGCCACAGAAATACCGCGTGGTGTATCGCTCACCCTCCGGTCAGAGATGGCAGCAACCGGCGCGACCGCCTCAGTTCCGCAGTCGACAATATAATGCGCTGGGCTTCTGACCGACGTATCCACCACAGCAACAGCAGCAGCAAAGGTTGGTCCCGCGTGCGCCTCAGTTTCAACAGTGTGCACCGGGATTCCGTCCTCAAGTCGGTGGGACCCCGACACCTTACACGTGTTTCACGTGTGGCCGTGTCAGGCATATTTCAAGGGACTGCCCCGAGCCGCGACAGGGCAGGGGTGCAGCACTGTATCAGGGTGCTAATCAGCCCCGTAATCAACCCAAGAAACCAGCACCAAAACCCGGCAATGTCCACCACTTAGCCATCGAAGACGTGCCGGAAGGCGAACCCGTCCTCGCGGGTACGTTCCTCTATTTAGATCATCCCGTAGTCATGCTTTTTGACTCCGGTGCCACCCATAATTTCATAAGTCAGTCTTATGTTATTAAATATCAACTGCCTATCATTCCCACAAATAATTCATATTTGATATGTTCTCCGGGTGGGAAAAATAACAGCTGATAGAATGGTCTATAGAGCACCATTACAGTTGGGTGGGAATCTATATCCGACTTCTCTAATCATGTTAGAGAGTCAAAAACTTGATGTCATTTTTGGAATGTCATGGCTACATCGCCATGGTGCTGTTCTTGACATCATTCCACATGTGGTTCGTATAAACTCTCCACTTCATGAACCACATGTTCTTATTCTTGACAATTCGGTTCAAGAAACCCCAGCCACATATAACACGGAAGCCACAAAACTTGAGGATATTCGTGTGGTCCGCTAATACCCGGATATCTTTCCAGATGATCTTCCGGGCATGCCACCCGAATGAAATGTCGAGTTCAAGATTGAACTTGTACCTGGAAGGACGCCGATATCACGGAGACCATACAAGATGGCTCCAAACGAGCTGGCTGAACTGAAGGAGCAGCTCAACGATTTGATGAAGAAGGGTTTCATTTGACCGAGTTCCTCGCCATGGGGATGCTCGGTGCTGTTTGTGAAGAAAAAGGATGAAACCATGAGGTTGTGTGTGGACTACCGACCTCTCAATGCCGTCACCATCAAGAATAAATATCCACTGCCCCGCATCGATATATTATTCGATCAACTTGTGGGTGCGAGTGTATTTTCAAAGATGGATCTTCGCTCCGGATATCATCAAATCAGGATCCGAGCGGAAGATATTCCGAAGATGGCCTTCTTGACGAGATATGGGTTGTATGAATACCTTGTCATGTCCTTTGGTCTCACCAACGCCCCGGCACACTTCATGTACCTCATGAACTCAGTGTTCATGCCGGAGTTGGATAAGTTTGTGGTGGTGTTCATAGACGACATCTTGGTTTACTCCAAGTCGGAAGAAGAACACGCCAAACACTTGCATATCATGCTTCAACGATTGCGAGATCATAAGCTTTATGCCAGGTTCAGCAAGTGCGAGTTTTGGATCAGCCAAGTGCCGTTCCTTGGTCACATTATTTCTGGAGAAGGCATTGCAGTTGATCCTAGCAAAATCGAACAAGTGCTGAAATGGAAGTCCCCCACATCAGTCCACAAAGTCAGGAGTTTGCTCGGGTTAGCAGGATATTATCAGAGGTTCATACCGAATTTCTCCATGCTTGCTAACCCGATGACTGAACTGTTGAAGAAGGGGATCAAATATGTTTGGAGCTCATCTTGTGAAGAAGCTTTCAAAGCATTAGTGAAGCATCTTACAACAGCCCCGGTGTTAGCTCAACCGGATACAACCAAGCCCTTCAACATATATTGTGATGCGTCCGGCATCGGGCTTGGCTGTGTATTGATGCAAGATGGAAGAGTGGTCGCCTATGGCTCAAGTCAACTTCATAACCACGAGCAGCAATATCTGACTCATGATCTTGAGCTCGCTGCTGTGGTGTTGGCTTTAAAAATGTGGAGGCATTATTTTCTTGGGAACTTAGTGCACCTCTACACCGACCACAAAAGTGTGAAATATATATTCACTCAAAAGAAGTTGAATATGCGGCAATGGAGATGGCTAGAACTGATTAAGGACTATGGGCTCGAGATTCACTACCATTCCGGAAAGGCAAACGTGGTTGCCGATGCCTTAAGCCACAAATCCTATGTCAACAGTCTGTCTATCACCCCACTTAAAGAGGAGGAGCCGAGTCTGTACTTGGTTCCGTATGGGGCATTGTATAATCTTGCTCTCGTCCCTACAATACAAGAGGAGATTATGGAAGCTCAGAAAAAAGACATGGGAATGTCGCACATTCGGAGAAGGATGAAGAATGGTGAAATGAAATGCTTCCGAAGAGATGATAATGGTACACTATGGTTTAAAGACCGTATAGTGGTACCCCATGACATGAAGCTTCGAAAGAAAATCTTTGATGAAGCTCATTTGTCCAAGTATTCTAATCATCCGAGCAGCAACAAGATGTACCAGGACCTGAAAACCAGGTTTTGATGGACACGGATGAAAAGAGAAATCGCAAAGTACGTATCTGAATGTGATACGTGTCGGCGTGTGAAAGCCGACCACATACGTAAAGCCGGACAGCTGCAACCATTAAACATTCTGGCGTGGAAGTGGGAGGATATCAGTAGGGACTTCATAGTCGGATTACCTCTCACGTCTCATAAGCATGACTCGATTTGGGTGATAGTCGATCGACTAACCAAGTCGGCTCATTTCATTCCCGTACATACAATTTACGTGGCCAAGCAATATGCGGAGCTGTATATTGCAAGGGTCTTGTTCTTGCACGGTGTTCCCCGCACCATTATTTCAGATCGCGGTGCACTGTTCGTCTCTCGGTTTTGGGAACAGCTGCACGCATCATTGGGGACCAAACTGATCCGAAGCTCCACGTATCACCCGCAGAAGGATGGTCAAACTGAACGGGTGAACCAAGTACTGGAAGACATGCTACGTGCTTGTGCCATCCACCACGGCAAGAATTGGGACGATCATTTGCCGTTGGCAGAATTTTCTTACAATAATGGCTATCAAGCTAGCATCAAGATGGCGCCGTATGAAGCTCTCTATGGCCAGAAATGTCACACACCCCTCAACTGGTGCGAGTCCGGCGAGCGAGTTATCACGGTATTGAACTTGTGAATGAGGCTGAAGAACGAGTGCGAGTAATACAAGCCAATCTCAAGGCTGCTCAATCTCACCAGAAGAGCTATGCGGATAAAAGACGCCGACCTCTCCACTTCGACATCGGGGCCCATGTTTATGTCCGTGTGTCTCCGATGAAGGGAGTTCATCGTTTTGGAGTGATAGGTAAACTGGTGCCGCGGTTCATTGGTCCGTTCGCCGTCATTGAAAAATGTGGACCCGTTGCCTATCGCTTGGATTTACCGGCTGTGCTCGCAGGCGTTCACAACGTCTTCCACATCTCTCAGCTGAGGAAGTGTCTCAAACCCTTCGCTGAAATCCGCACAGAAGACATAGTTCTCCAACCGGACCTCATGTACACGGAGTATACTATCCGGATAATTGATGAAAAGACGCGTGCCACAAGAAACCGGACCTTATGGTTCTACAAGGTCTTGTGGAGCAACCATACCGCTGATGAGGCGACATGGGAAAGCGAGGACTATCTACGAACGTATTATCCGGACTTGCTATCATCATATACCCTGTAAAGTTTTCCCCACTTTGCTTTTCCTTAGGAATCTTGGGACGATATTCTTTTAAGGGGGGAGGGATGTAAAAATCCCCCAAAAGTGGTGGCAAGAGTTTTCAGCTCATGTACACTTAGGAAAAATGAGGGGAATTAAAACTTTGAATTATAACGGTGTAAGTTCAAAGTGAGGATTCAAACTTCCCAAAACTTCCAAACATGGAGATCTAAATTCACAACTTGAATCTTCATAGTCCAAATATTGACCTTTCCAAATTTCAGCTCATTTGGAGGAGTTTCAATATTTGTTTGGGATTAATAGGAGAAACCCTTTAATCTGAATTTTAAATTCAGTTTCAAATTCCAATTTCTCCAATTCGCAAATTTGGTTCCACGAATGTGTTCTCCACATTTGAATGAGCAGCCATGCCAGAAATTGGAAACTTTAGAGCTGGTTAGCTATGTTTTTGGGACAATACAAAATGGTGAATTCAAATGCATCTCAAATTCAAATGATCAAATACAATTCAAACTTTCACACCAGAATTCAAATCATTTGAAAGTTTAAACCATGACTTGGTGTGAAAGTCTAGCCTTCAATGTTGAGTTGCTGGGGTAAAATATCGGAGAAGCAATTGGATTAAAAGGGAGGAAGGTGGGGCCCAGTAGTCAGCCTCACAACAGAGCCTACCGCCTCTGTTTTCATCGGCCGATCGCCGAGAGACCGCCAACGCCCGGCAAAACCCGCTCCCGAGGAGTCCACAGTGCCACCTCCTGGTTTCCTCGATCGCCAGCCGCTTCATTACAACACGGTCGCAGCAACGAAGTTGGTCTTCACTTCTCTCGGTTGCTCGCTGCTCCTTCCGTTCCTTCCCGCGAGAAACTGCCTCCGTGCCGCTTCTGTTTCGCCCTCGCCCACGCTCAACCAAGCTCGGATGATCGAGCTCCAAGCAACAAAAAGAAGCGCAAGAGAGTGCCCCAGCTTCCACCGTTCCCCCCCCCCCCTAAGCTTCCTAGCTCGTGCTATGCGCAAACCAAGGATTTGCGCTGGCGTTCGGAGGTGTTCGGCGGAACCACGTTCGATTCACCGTTGGCAGCACGCTACGGCCAGTTTCACCACCCCTTCCCTGCACAAGAAAGGTGCGTTGTTGTCTTTATATCGTGTTACCGAAAGCCTCAGGACAATTGATCAATCGGGTAGTTATAAGTTTGGGTTTTACCAAACCCTAGTTCATAGCAACACCTCTCAGTCTACGATTGACACGACCCCACGGTCTTGTCGAGCCAGGATCACGCTGAGGGGTGCTGCATTGCACAGCACCGGATAACACACGTCAAAGGTACAAAGCGGAAGCGGAAATTTTATTACATAAACAAGTTATGAACATGTTTACATCAAAATAAGTTCAGTCTACACTCGCGGGCGTAGACTAAGCATCAAGTGCACGTTCAGCCCTCAAACGTGTCCTTGCTAGCACACACGCACACTAACTCTGCGGCGTGCACGACTCCCACTCGACGGGGTTCCCCTCCTGGGGTTCCGTCTCCTCTTCGGGAGTCCCTTCCTCATAGAACCCTGCAAAAGCTTCAAACACAAGCAGTGAGCACGAAGGCTCAGCAAGTCTTACCCGTCTCACCTAAACATGGAACTTCTACATGATGGTAATGGGTTACATGAGGTAAAAATCATTTGCAAGGACTTGCCTAATTAGTAGAACCTTACTTTCAGGTTTTAGCAGCAGGTTGTGGAAAACCTTACGCTAAGGCACATGAGAGAGCCGCAATCAAACAAGAAACACATTTCTCTCATGTACTTTGCCCAAAGTTGAAACGAACTTTAGTTAGCTCTAAGCTACAGCATATCATTAACAATCAATGTCCATCTTTCAATCAGCAACATTTTAACATGTGACTAGCCTGTTCTTTCTACGTCACGGTACAGTGAACAAGTGGTACTCACTGACCGCGAGGGACGGCGATTATAATCGATTTACACCTGCAGGGTTACCCGAACAACCCGTCACGTACGCCGGTACTCGATGTCGCCTACAACAACCATCACGGACGCCGTACGCGACTACCTTTCACCCGTTAGCCAAATGTTGAACCGGTACCAACGTCCTGAGCAAGAGGTCTCTGCACGCGCATCTCAGTGCCACCAGCCGATTTACACCTCGAGCTCTCAACCTACCCTCTGAACGACCAGCTATGCCTCAACACCCAGCTACCCGAGTTACATCAGTTTCCCGGTTCCCATATAGCCGGTAGGTCTTCGGTACTGTTCTAGCTTGTTCAACAGGCCCGCACACGGCTCGGTCCTCAATCGACACAAGCGGAGCTACAGCACACAGGCCCCAAAGTCCTGCTGCCCTTACCCTCCGATCGGTCTCATTTTCATGCCATGTGTTTCATGTGCTATCACTACCCGAGTCGAGTGCCTCTAGCCTATGCTCGTGAGTAGTTCCAACTACTCGACTTGTACCGAATCGTACTCTATCATAGCAATGCAGTAGCTAACGGGGTTTGCAATCCTAAACCCAACCCATGGTTCTCTTGGCTATGCAGTGGGGCTTTCAAACAAGACTCTAATGCAAAGAATGAAGTAACAAGTATGTGCTCAAAACAATAAAAATTTGTAAAAAGGGTAATGCAAACCGGAGCTTGCCTTCCTGCTCTTGGTCGTAAGCTAGCTGTTCCTCCGGAGTAACGAAGTCTAGGACTTCGGGTTCCTCCTCGACCTTAGCGACTACATGATAGAAGCAATACATGTATTAATTTAAATGCATTTGTATTAAGTTTGAACATGTGAAGCTTATAAGTCCCACTAGACAGACTCAATGACTGAAACTTTTACTGTGGCTTGGTTACAACCTAAATAGAGACTTGGTCAGGTTTTAGTTGCAGCAAAGCTCATTTGAGCCCTACACAATTAATTATGTCCTTGAACTTAATTGGAACTCTTAGGGTGCTCTAAGGATTTTCATGAAACAAACTATGACTTTCTGAAAACTAGATTTTTTTAGAGGGTTCTAATGGAGTGGGTCTCACTTAATTTGGAAGTCCCTAATTAAAGATATGAGTTAAACAATTTCAGAGAAAATTCTGAAAATATTTGTGAACATTTTCTATTTTCTCTGGAACAGTTTCACTAATCACACCATTAGGTGGATTAAATGAGCTCAAATGGGTCTGAAATTTTTATGGTAGTTCAGGGATATTTTGGTGAACATCCCAGCAAAATTTCAGGATTTTCCTCCACAGGATTCTCCAGTTAAAATTCCAAACAGTTTAAATTTGAGGAATTAATTCTGGAAAAATAAAGAATTTCATGAAGTGAAACTTGATTTGCTGGAAAGTGCTCAGAGAGCAGAATCCAGCAAAATTTGGTTCACTCACTTTGATGCTTTCTAGCCAAAGTTATGAGGATTTGAAGTTTGGAAGAATTCTGAAAATCGGGGGGAAAAAGTTTAAACTCTCGGGGCCCGCGGGGACACGTGTCGAGCGCGGAGGTGTCCGGCACACCAGGGATACCACACGTGTCGAGCGCGGAGGTGTCCGGCACACCGGAGCTCGCAGGGTATTTGCGCGCCAGCACAGCCGATCCCGGCCACACCCCATCCCGATTTAAATTCTTCAGCCGCTGACACGTGGGCCAGCCGGCTTCGTCTTCCTCCGGCCGTTCTCCCGCGCCCGCGCCGCCGTCCTCGCCGGAGCAGATTCGGAGCTCGCAAGCTCGCCGCTGCCGGACCTCCCATGGGCTGAAACTTGCCGCAAGGGGGTTGTCGACGTCGAGGAACACGTCGGTGGTGTCAGGTCGGGCTGGGGGTGACCGGAAACAGCTCGGCGACGTGCCGCGGCCTCGGTTGAGGTTCGGCGCCGTTGACCATGGGTTCTAACCCACCAACACCTCGAACAAATGGTCCTATAGCATCAGTGTACCTCTAGGAAGCTCGACAAGGCGTCAAAAAGGTTCAGGGATGGCGGCAAGTCGGTCAGCACCGTGTGACCGATCGTGCCCGCCATGACCGCCCTCGATCGAGCTCGAAATTCATCACTCCTAGACAGTTTCACGCCACGGATGCGGAAAAGAACTTGATCGCCGGCTAGTCCAGCGTCTATGTGCAGGATTTGATAACCTCCGAAAGATCATAGAGCGAGAATTTAAAGAAACCGTACCGGAAGCTCGGTTTACGGCCGCCGGAGCAAAAACTGGAAATTCTCTGTGGATTCTTCACGGTTTGCTCCCAAACTTGGAGGAGAGCAGCACGGTGGTCGCGCGCTCCTGTTGCCTCTCTTGCTGGACCGTGAAAATGCCTGTGGAACGCTGTCCACGGGCGCCTGACTCTCGGTCAAGGCTAGGTCGCCGCGGTGGCGATCGTTTTCGTGAAAGGGAGGTCGGAGCTCGGGGTTTCTGGTGTTGGGGAGGTGAAGTGCGACCTCAGGTGGTTGTGTAGCAGCTCAGGGACGAAGGAGGAGATTGCTTTGCTGGTTTTCCCGATTGAGCAGAGAGCTGCGGCGAGAAACAATGCCGCTGCTCGGGTTTTCCTGCGAGAAGATAAAGCCGGCCGACTCCTGCTCAGTGGAGGCGGTGCCGGTCACGTGGGGGCGCGAGCAAGCCGCCCTGGGCGCCAGCGCGCGGAGAGGGAAGCAGCTGGGGGCGCCGGTAGCTGCTCGGTGGCACAGCCGACAGCTGCTCGGTGGAATTTCCCACCGAGACTCTGACTTTGGGCGCAAGTTTCTCCTTCTTCCCTCTATGACATGTGGGTCCCACCCAGGGTTTTAACCTCTGAAATTTACTCCTAATCACTGTTGTAAAAAGTGAGCCCCATAATACCCCTGGTGATTCAAATTATTCACCCATGTGCCATTTGAATTGAGTACAATTCAAATTGGGTTTGGTTTGAGTGAACTTCAGCACAAGTTAAGTTTTGAATTCAAATAAAGTTTGAATTTGTCCCACTTAGCTCATGTCAAGATCAACTCCAAATGGAGTGAAAATTGGTGTGTGAGCTCATAAAAATGTGCTGAGTAAGAATATGCCTCCCACTTTTAAATTCATGGGATAAAAACAGTTTGAATTTGAATATGGTTTCAAACTGCCCTCTTTCTAACTATACCCAAAATGACCTCAAAAAGTTTTGGAATTTGGGTGAATCTTGGCCTGGACATCCTTAGCAAAGTGTAGGAGTTTTCATATGTCCAGCCCACCTATATCTCATGTGGGAAATACCACTTTTGCAATGTGTGAGTTTGTTCTCTAATGAGCATGTTGATGGTGGTTACTTGCTCTTCATTTGCGTTCATCATCTTTCCTCAAATGAGGTGTGTGGTGTGGTGATGAACACTTCAATTCTTTTGTCAAAAACTGAGGCCCTTACATTCCTCCCCCCTTAAAAGAATCTCGTCCCGAGATTATAAGGTAAAAATTTGAGAGAGGACGGTAGAAAATTACCGGATATGCGACGTGAAAAAGTCGGGGTAGTTAGCGCGAAGAAATTCTTCGCTCTCCCATGTCGCTTCGTCCATGGAGTGATTACTCCATATAACCTTGTAGAACCACAATGTACGGTTGCGTGTGGTTCGGGCCTTTTCATCAATAATTTGCACCGGTTCCTCCCGATAGGTGAGATCCAGTTGCAGTTCTTCAATGTCTTCCAGCTGAACGGTAGTTGATAGCTTGAGACACTTCCTCAGCTGGGAAATGTGAAAGACATTGTGCACACCGGAAAGTGCTTCTGGTAATGTCAGCTGGTATGCCACTGACCCACATCTTTCGGTAATCTGGAATGGACCGATGAATCGGGGTGCCAACTTCCCCCTCACCCCAAATCTGTTTACGGCCTTCATTGGAGACACCCGTAGGTATACGTGATCTCCAACTTCGAATTGTAACGGGCGCCTTCTCCGGTCCTCATACTGTTTTTGACGGGATTGGGCGGCTTTTAGGTTTGCTTGAATCAGTCGAACCTTTTCTTCCGTGTTGTTGACAAGGTCAATCCCGAAGGTAACCCTTTCGCCAGATTCACACCAATTCAATGGTGTGCGACATTTTCTTCCGTATAGCGCCTCGTAGGGCGCCATCTTGATGCTGGCTTGGTACCCATTGTTGTATGAGAACTCGGCTAACGGCAAGTGATCATCCCAA
Organism: Neostapfia colusana; assembly: GCA_030760725.1. Taxonomy (NCBI): domain Eukaryota; kingdom Viridiplantae; phylum Streptophyta; class Magnoliopsida; order Poales; family Poaceae; genus Neostapfia; species Neostapfia colusana. Next base: position 103,677,915 of record JASWHV010000007.1, read on the forward strand.
TTCTTGCCGTTGTTGATAGCGCAAGCTCGTAGCATGTCTTCCAAGATCTGATTCACCCGCTCGGTTTGCCCGTCCGTCTGCAGGGGGTATGCTGAACTACGGATCAGCTTCGTCCCCAAGGCAGCGTGCAGCTGCTCCCAAAAACGGGACACAAATAAAGTGCCCCGGTCCGATATGATGGTACGGGTTACGCCGTATAAGCACAGGATCCGTGAGATGTACAGTTCAGCGTACTTCTTGGCGTTGTAATTTGTGTTGACCGGGATGAAATGGGCAACTTTGGTGAGCCGATCGATGATCACCCACACAGAATTATGTTTCTGCAAGGTGGTGGGTAAACCGACGATGAAGTCCATGCTCACATCCTCCCACTTCCAGGCAGGAATGCCCAGCGGTTGCAGCAGTCCCGGTTTCCGCATATGATCTGCCTTCACCCTTCGACATGTATCACACTCGGACACGTATTTTGCGGTCTCTTGTTTCATCCGTGTCCACCAAAACTTGCTTCTGAGTTCTTGATACATCCTGTTGCTGCTGGGGTGAATAGAAAATTTTTATAAGTGAGCCTCATCAAAAAATTTCTTCCGTAACTCCGGGTTTCGGGGTACGACAATCCGGTCCTTGAACCATAGGACGCCGTCTCCGTCCTTCCGGAAACATTTCAGTTCCCCACTGTTTACACGTCTCCGCAAATATGACATGCCCTTGTCATTCTTCTGGGCTGCCGCTATCTTTTCACGGATGGTGGGGATCAAAGCTAGGTTGTAGAGAGCTCCGTGTGGAATCACATGTAGTGGTGGTTCGCTCTCTTCCAATGGTGTGATGGTCAGATTATTGACGTGTGACTTGCGGCTCAGCGCATCTGCCACTACGTTTGCCTTACCCGGATGATAATGGATCCCTATCTCGTAATCCTTTATCAGTTCTAACCATCTTCGTTGCCTCATGTTCAGCTCCTTCTGAGTGAATATGTACTTGAGGCTTTTGTGGTCGGTATATAAATGTACGAGGTTACCGAGTAGGTAGTGACTCCACATTTTTAGTGCAAGTACCACGGCAGCGAGCTCCAAATCGTGAGTTGGATAATTTTGCTCATGGTTCCTAAGCTGCCGTGACCCATACGCGACCACCCTTCGGTCTTGCATCAGCACACATCCAAGCCCAATGCCGGATGCATCGCAGTACACATCGAACGGTTTTGTTGTGTCTGGCTGCGCCAAAACCGGTGCTGATGTCAGGTGCTTGACTAAAGCCTTGAATGCTGCTTCACATGCTGGACTCCAAACATATTTGGTAGCCTTCTTCAGCAGCTCTGTCATTGGCTTGGCAATCTACGAGAAGTTTGGAATGAACCTCCGATAATATCCTGCGAGTCCGAGGAAACTCCGTACCTCGTGAACAGTTCTCGGGGATTTCAAATTCAGCACTTGAGTGATCTTGCTCGGGTCCATAGCGATACCCTCCGCTGAGATGATATGCCCGAGAAAAAGCACTTGCGATATCCAGAATTCCCATTTGCTGAATTTCGCGTATAGCTTGTGATCCCGCAGCCGTTGCAAGACTATACGCAGGTGTTTCTTGTGGTCTTCCTCCGATTTGGAATATACCAGGATGTCGTCGATGAAGACCACGACAAACTTGTCCAGCTCCGGCATGAATACCGAGTTCATCAAGTACATGAAGTGAGCTGGAGCATTGGTGAGGCCGAAGGACATGACCAGGTACTCATAAAGTCCGTACCTCGTCGAGAAAGCTGTCTTTGGAATGTCCTCCGCCCTTATCTTAATCTGATGGTACCCGGATCTTAAGTCCATTTTTGAAAAGATCTTTGCTTCGACCAACTGATCAAACAACATGTCGATCCGTGGAAACGGGTACTTGTTCTTGATGGTTACGGCATTTAATGGACGATAGTCCACGCAAAGCCGCAACGTCTCATCCTTCTTCTTGACAAATAAAGCCGAACAGCCCCATGGCGAGGAGCTCGGCCTAATAAAACCCTTCTCAAGGAGGTCCGTGAGCTGAGTCTTCAGTTCAACCAACTCCTTGGGTGCCATCTTGTACGGCCTTCGGGATATTGGCATGGTTCCCGGTGCAAGTTCAATCTTGAACTCCACCTCCCTATCGGGTGGCATCCCCGGCAAATCGTCCGGGAATACATCAGGGAACTCTCGGACCACCGGAATATCTTCCAATCTGATGGTTGTGGCTTGATAGACACTTGGAAGTTTTATTTCTGGACTGTCCAGAAATACTGAGTAAGACTCGTGCACTTTTGAGTTCAAGTGCACGACTCGGAGGACGGTGTCTAAAACAGCGCCGTGGCGGGTTAACCACGACATCCCTAAGATGACATCGACCCTTTGTCCCTCTAAGATTATGAGAGACGTAGGGTAGACTATACCCTCTAAGCACAATGGCGCTTTTGGGACCATCATGCTTGCTGAGATCCCCCCCCCCCCCCCGGTGAACAGATCACATAAGGACTATAGGTGGGTAGTATTTGCAAGCTATACTTATCAATGAAAGCTTGGCTAATGAAGCTATGCGTGGCGCCTGAATCAAATAGTACTATAGCGGGATGCTGGTGGAGTTGGAACATACCCGCAAGGATTGGCTCGCCCTCCGGCACGTCCTCAATGGCAAGCTGGTGGACGGTGCCGGGCCTAGGGTTTGCCCGCCGCGCATTAGTAGGGTTCCGGGGTTGATTCCTCCCAGGAAACTGTGGTGCCACTCCGCCGCCTTGCCTCTCCGGGCAACTGCTTGCGAAGTGTCCTGGACGACCACACTTGTAACATGTGGCCGCTGCTGGTGGAGTGCTCGGTGGACGAAAGCCCGGCATGCGTTGCTGAGGTGCAAAAGCACGCGGCATCGTCCGCTGCTGCTGTTGTTGTTGTGGTGGTACTGGCAGTGCCGGCCTGAATGCCGGTGAAGAGTACGGCCGACTGCGGAACGGCATCGACCGCTGTGGTGGCTGCCAGCGTGAACCTGATGGTGGGCGATTCACCATCCAAAACTTCTGAGAAGGACCGCCTCCTTCTCCGCTGCTTTGTGGCGTGCTTCGCTTTCGCTTCGCCGCCGCCAACTCCTTGCCGGAGTCCTCCTGAACAATCGCAGCATCAATGATGTCGTTGAGGCTGCCGCGATTGAACATCGCCAACTTGTCCTTCTGGAGCGGGTTAAGCCCCTGGTAAAAGTGGTCCCGCCGCTTCTCGTCCGTATCTGCGTGATACGACGCGTAGAGCGCGAGATCGTTGAACGCTCTGGAGTATTCCAGCGCGTTCCGGCTCCCTTGCTGCAGGTGTAAGAACTCCTGCGTCTTTCTTTTCATCAGACCTGGCGGTATATGATAGGCCCTGAAGGCCGTCCGAAACTCCGTCCAGGTCATCACTCGGTCAGTGGGCTGTGAAGCACAGAAGTTGGCCCACCACGCGCTCGCGGATCCTTGGAGCTGCTGGACCGCGAACTGAGTCTTGCGCTGCTCGCTGATCTGGAGCAGGCCGAACTTCATCTCTATGGCGCGGAGCCAGTTGTTCGCGTCAAGTGGTTCATCCGCCCTTGAAAATACAGAGGGATGAGTCGCCAGGAAGTCGGAGTAGGAGCTCTGTTGACGCTCCTCCCGGTCTTGACATCTCTCTGGGTGAGACGTATTGGCGATGACGGTCTGCAGCAACTCTGTGTGCTGCTGATGCGAGCCCGCCATTGCCGCGACGATGTCGGCCAATGTAACCGTTGGCAGTGGCGGTGGCGTTGTTTGCTGTTGCTGTTGCTGCTGTTGCTGCTGCTGTCCCGAGGAGCCCTCGGGAGGTGGTTGGGAGGTCTCTCCCCCTTGACTGGTACCCCCAACGTCAGGGTTGGCACGAGTACGCGTCATTCTGAAATTCAAAACAGCAGCGATTAGCACATGTCTTACTTAAAATTCTATTAGCAACAGTAGGTATTGAAGTGACACATGATTAATTTGCACAACATTCACATATATTGATAAAGCATAAACTTTATACAAGATACATTATTCCCGGGTCTCCGAGAAGTCGTGCTCATGTCGTCACTACCTATACATACGCTACTGTCTACACGACATGCCACCGATTACAAAAGTTGGGTTACGCTACCCTAGCTGCCCTACTTGGCAACTGTAACCCCCTACTCGGAGTAGAACTCGACCTCCTGTGGGTCGTCCTCCTCCGGTACCTCTGCTGGTGGCTCTGGATCTACCACCTCTTCTCCCATCCCGGGTTCTCCCATTGCTGGAAGGCCCAAGACCACCGGTATGCCTAATACCGGAGGTACGAGGTCCTGCAAAGCATGCACCTCGTCCATAGCCTGGTTGTAGTCCTCTTCCCAGCCTTGTCCTTCCTCAATAGCGTCGTCCCGCTCTTGAGCAAGGTCCTCATTCTGCTGGGTTAGGGTCTGCACCAGCTCTTGCAACGCCGCGATGTCAACACGGCTCTTCTTCTTTACCTTCTTAAGACGACGCAACTGATTGTGTTGTTCATTCAGTCGCTTGATCGTCGGAAGGAGCACATTGCGGAGTGCGCTGTGAGCACTCTCGAAATGGTCTCCACGGATCGTGCTCTCCTTGAGCTTTGTGGCGAGATGCTCCGTATGAACAGCTTGGCTGTCCATCACGGCGTTTCCCGCCCTCATCTGGAGGCTAAGGTTTGCCTCCGCGGGGTTGTACCTTGGGCAACCTGGATCTGTTGCCTCCTGGTACCTCTCTTCCCACACATGCTGAGCCCGTCCCTCCACCGGAACGAGCGCGTATGGAGTGCCCTCCATAGCCTGCACGTGTAGTTAGCAGAAACGTGACATGGTGTCACGGGCTGCCATTTGCCACATCCCTTCCGGTTGTCTTCCTCTCACCGTGACGGTGAACGGCACCCAACCGGCTGGCGTAGGTCCTGCAGGAACATCGACATGGATCGTCCACGTCTGGTTCCCCTCTCCGCCTTCTTCCTTGGCGAAGTATTGCGGCATCTGGTTGTACCCGAAATATTGGAGCATTTGCCTCAATGCTTCCGGGTAGCCGCTACGGTGAGAACAGTGGGAAACCACCCACCCGTTCTCCAACTGTTTATCTGCTGTCATCTGTAAAAATATATTTCAGAAATGTCAAATATTTATTTAAACAGTAAGCCTCTGAGTTACAACATAAAACACGTCATTGAACCCATAAAGCTTGGAAACATAGTTCAAATTTTAAACAAATTTGACTGCTGATCTGCTGTTCCCATGACAGCCCTGATCAGTTCCCATATCAACCTGATTTAGGCCATGCTAAAGGCAAAACCAATTCTGGAGCTCAACATCATAGTTAAATCTAACTTCAATAGCTTTCCAGAAAGTATTTGCTTGGCCTAAGATCTGTCCTGGTTCAAAAGTTATGAGATGTCAAAGTTAACAGAATTTCTGGAGAAAATTGGACAGCACCTCCCTGCTTTAGGTACTGATTTTATCCAAGAATTCCAGTTAATTCTGTTCCTAATCTGACAAAACTTTCTGTTACAAAGTTGTAACCCATCTCATAAGATTTCCAGAACTACCTTATTTTCTATTTTTGGATTTTTAAGCAGGAAGATATGCTTAATTTACAGAGAGTTTACAGAGAGTCTTTGTTCTGCCCTATTTTCTGGACAGTTTCAACTCTACTGCATTTTCCGATTGGTTAAGGGATGAAACACCTCTGGAACTCAACAGAAAAGTTGTAAATCTCTTCCAAAGCTTTCCATAAATGTATCATATGACCCCAACCTCGAAAGAACTCAACCTCTAACCTCTGATTAACTTCAGCCTTGATTCAGCTGAAAACAGAGTGCTCTGTCCTTAACAACCTATAAGTTGAAAACTTGTTAACTTTGAATATCCTGTTCAAGGGAAGGAGTTACATCAAGTTTTACTACTTTAGATCAAAACCGTCAAGTTTTAAATAAAGTTGTTCATTTAGTTGGGTGTGACGTCGATACGTCACCAGTTTATGTCGGTACTACGTCCTCACAAGGAAAAACCTATACCGGACTTAGCCGGCTTCGTTCTTTCAGTGGCACTAAACGTCACTCGCACACGGATGCTACACGTCTACCGTTTTGTGGTCAGGCTACCTGCAGAAACTCAAGCAATCGTCAGACTCGGCTGCACACCGGGCCCGGAATCCATACAGTTCGTACACCCGGCCGTCATCACTCGCCCGGATGTTCTCAAGCCAAACACGCCTTGAGTTACGTGTTCACGTTTCAGACCACGTGACGGGGTCTCCCAAGTTGCACCACGCACGCCAGGGACAGACGTTGCTCGAATACCCCAAACGACATGAAGAGTCATAGAGGATATCAAAGCGGGTCGGGTTACCTGCCACCCGTGGGGCTCCACCCTTCAGCTTGTGCGCACTGGTGGACAGCGCTTACGTGCACCCCCCAAGACATGAACGTCCCGAGATGCACGATTTTCCGACACAACAAATAGGTTAATATGCCACTTTCTATATGCTAATAACATCCTTATACGGGCTACTAACTCGTTCCTCACTGGATTTTTGAAAAAGAAGACCTTTGTACTGTGTTAAACCTCAAGCGAGCTCTGATACCAACGCTGACACGACCCCACGGTCTTGTCGAGCCAGGATCACGCTGAGGGGTGCTGCGTTGCACAGAACCGGATAACACACGTCAAAGGTACAAAGCGGAAGCGGAAATGTTATTACATAAACAAGTAATGAACATGTTTACATCAAAATAAGTTCAGTCTACAATCGCGGGCGTAGACTAAGCATCAAGTGCACGTTCAGCCCTCGAACGTGTCCTTGCTAGTACACACGCACACTAACTCTGCTGCGTGCACGACTCCAACTCGACGGGGTTCCCCTCCTGGGGTTCCGTCTCCTCTTCGGGAGTCCCTTCCTCATAGAACCCTGCAAAAGCTTCAAACACAAGCAGTGAGCACGAAGGCTCAGCAAGTCTGACCCGTCTCACCTAAACATGGAACTTCTACATGAGGGTAATGGGTTACATGAGGTAAAAATCATTTGCAAGGACTTGCCTAATTAGTAGAACCTTACTTTCAGGTTTTAGTAGCAGGTTGTGGAAAACCTTACGCTAAGGCACATGAGAGAGCCGCAATCAAACAAGAAACACATTTCTCTCATGTACTTTGCCCAAAGTTGAAACGAACTTTAGTTAGCTCTAAGATACAGCATATCATTAACAATCAATGTCCATCTTTCAATCAGCAACATTTTAACATGGGACTAGCCTGTTCTTTCTACGTCATGGTACAGTGAACAAGTGGTACTCACTGACCGCGAGGGACGGCGATTATAATCGATTTACACCTGCAGGGTTACCCGAACAACCCGTCACGTACGCCCGTAATCGATGTCGCCTACAACAACCATCACGGACGCCGTACGCGACTACCTTCCACCCGTTAGCCAAATGTTGAACCGGTCCAATCGTCCCGAGCAAGAGGTCTCTGCACGCGCATCTCAGTGCCGCCAGCCGATTTACACCTCGAGCTCTCAACCTACCCTCTGAACGACCAGCTATGCCTCAACACCCAGCTACCCGAGTTACATCAGTTTCCCGGTTCCCATATAGCCGGTAGGTCTTCGGTACTGTTCTAGCTTGTTCAACAGGCCCGCACACGGCTCGGTCCTCAATCGACACAAGCGGAGCTACAGCACACAGGCCCCAAAGTCCTGCTGCCCCTACCCTCCGCTCGGTCTCATTTTCTTGTCATGTGTTTCATGTGCTATCACTACCCGAGTCGAGTGCCTCTAGCCTATGCTCGCAAGTAGTTCCAACTACTCGACTTGTACCGAATCCTACTCTCATAGCAATGCAGTAGCTAACGGGGTTTGCAATGCTAAACCCAACCCATGGTTCTCTTGGCTATGCAGTGGGGCTTTCAAACAAGACTCTAATGCAAAGAATGAAGTAAAAAGTATGTGCTCAAAACAATAAAAATTTGTAAAAAGGGTAATGCAAACCGGAGCTTGCCTTGCTGCTCTTGGTCGTAAGCTAGCTGTTCCTCTGGAGTAACGAAGTCTAGGACTTCGGGTTCCTCCTCGACCTTAGCGATTACATGATAGAAGCAATACATGTATTAATTTAAATGCATTTGTATTAAGTTTGAACTTGTAAAGCTTATAAGTCCCACTAGACAGACTCAATGACTGTGAAACTTTTACTGTGGCTTGGTTACAACCTAAATAGAGACTTGGTCAAGGTTTAGTTGCAGCAAAGCTCATTTGAGCCATCCACAATTAATTATGTCCTTGAACTTAATTGGAACTCTTAGGGTGCTCTAAGGATTTTCATGAAACAAACTATGACTTTCTGAAAACTAGATTTTTTTAAAGGGTTCTAATGGAGTGGGTCTCACTTAATTTGGAAGTTCATAATTAAAGATATGAGCTAAACAATTTCAGAGAAAATTCTGAAAATATTTCTGAATATTTTCTATTTTCTCTGGAACAGTTTCACTAATCACACCATTAGGTGGATTAAATGAGCTCAAATGGGTCTGAAATTTTATGGTAGTTCAGGGGTATTTTGGTGAACATCCCAGCAAAATTTCAGGATTTTCCTCCACAGGATTCTCCAGTTAAAATTCCAAACAGTTTAAAATTTGAGGAATTAATTCTGGAAAAATAAGGAATTTCATGAAGTGAAACTTGATTTGCTGGAAAGTGCTCAGAGAGCTGAATCCAGCAAAATTTGGTTCACTCACTTTGGAGCTTTCTAGCCAAAGTTATGAGGATTTGAAGTTTGGAAGAATTCTGAAAATCGGGGGAAAAAGTTTAAACTCTCGGGGCACGCGGGGACACGTGTCGAGCGCGGAGGTGTCTGGCACACCGGGGATACCACATGTGTTGAGCGCGGAGGTGTCCGGCACACCGGAGCTCACAGGGTATTTGCGCGCCAGCACAGCCGATCCCGATTTAAATTCTTCAGCCGCTGACATGTGGGCCAGCCGGCTTCGTCTTCCTCCCGCCGTTCTCCCGCGCCCGCGCCGCCGACCTCGCCGGAGAAGATTCGGAGCTCGCCGGCTCGCCGCTGCCGGACCTCCCATGGGCTGAAACTCGCCGATAGGGGGTTGTCGACGTCGAGGAACACGTCGGTGGTGTCAGGTCGGGCTGGGGGTGACCGGAAACAGCTCGGCGACGTGCCGCGGCCTCGGTTGAGGTTCGGCGCCGTTGACCGTGGGTTCTAACCCGCCAACACCTCGAACAAACGGTCCTATAGCATCAGTGTACCTCTAGGAAGCTCTACAAGGCGTCAAAAAGGTTCAGGGATGGCGGCAAGTCGGTCAGCACCGTGTGACCGATCGTGCCCGCCATGACCGCCCTCGATCGAGCTCGAAATTCATCACTCCTAGACAGTTTCACGCCACGGATGCGGAAAAGAACTTGATCGCCGGCTAGTCCAGCGTCTATGTGCAGGATTTGATAACCTCCGAAAGATCATAGAGCGAGAATTTAAAGAAACCGTACCGGAAGCTTGGTTTACGGCCGCCGGAGCAAAAACTGGAAATTCTCTGTGGATTCTTCACGGTTTGCTCCCAAACTAGGAGGAGAGCAGCACGGTGGTCGCGCGCTCCGGTTGCCTCTCTTGCTGGACCGTGAAAATGCCCGTGGAACGCTGTCCACGGGCGCCTGACTCTCGGTCGAGGCTAGGTCGCCGCGGTGGCGATCGTTTTCGGGAAAGGGAGGTCGGAGCTCGGGGTTTCTGGTGTTGGGGAGGTGAAGTGCGACCTCAGGTGGTTGTCTAGCAGCTCAGGGACGAAGGAGGAGATTGCTTTGCTGGTTTTCCCGATTGAGCAGAGAGCTGCGGCGAGAAACAATGCCGCTGCTCGGGTTTTCCTGTGAGAAGATAAAGCCGGCCGACTCCTGCTCAGTGGAGGCGGTGCCGGTCACGTGGGGGCGCGAGCAAGCCGCCCTGGGCGCCAGCGCGCGGAGAGGGAAGCAGCTGGTGGCGCCGGTAGCTGCTCGGTGGCACAGCCGACAGCTGCTCGGTGGAATTTCCCACCGAGACTCTGACTTTGGGCGCAAGTTTCTCCTTCTTCCCTCTATGACATGTGGGTCCCACCCGGGGTTTTAACCTCTGAAATTTACTCCTAATCACTGTTGTAAACAGTGAGCCCCATAATACCCCTGGTGATTCAAATTATTCACCCATGTGCCATTTGAATTGAGTACAATTCAAATTGGGTTTGGTTTGAGTGAACTTCAGCACAAGTTAAGTTTTGAATTCAAATAAAGTTTGAATTTGTCCCACTTAGCTCATGTCAAGATCAACTCCAAATGGAGTGAAAATTGGTGTGTGAGCTCATAAAAATGTGCTGAGTAAGAATATGCTCCCACTTTTAAATTCATGGGATAAAAACAGTTTGAATTTGAATATGGTTTCAAACTGCCCTCTTTCTAACTATACCCAAAATGACCTCAAAAAGTTTTGGAATTTGGGTGAAACTTGGCCTGGACATCCTTAGCAAAGTGTAGGAGTTTTCATATGTCCAGCCCACCTATATCTCATGTGGGAAATACCACTTTTGCAATGTGTGAGTTTGTTCTCTAATGAGCATGTTGATGGTGGTTACTTGCTCTTCATTTGCGTTCATCATCTTTCCTCAAATGAGGTGTGTGGTGTGGTGATGAACACTTCAATTCTTTTGTCAAAAACTGAGGCCCTTACAACGATCAAATTCATCGTGCTGCGATAGCTAGGGCTCATTCTGGTCTAGGAGAAGCTTTGCTAGATCCCTGCGATCCTTCTCGCTCAAGCGGCGCCAGAAACCATCAAGGACTGAAGGAGTTCTTCGAGTTTTTGTCGTCGCCGGCATTTTACGGGCTCGGGTCGCCGGTGAGGTCCCCTCTCCGGTGGTTTTCATGGAAAGCGGGCTATGGGTCGATGTTGTCCATGTGTCACTGGTTCTTTTAAAGCAAACCCTAGCCCGAAAGACCCATTGTCTAGGGAGAACGAGGTCGTCGAAGTAAGGTCCCACATGGTCGCCGGTGCAAGCACCGTTCCGGCCGTTGTCATCGACTCCCGACCCCACCATCGTGTTCAGCGCGGTGTAGAACTCACAGGCGGCGAGTTTGAGGAAGCTCGGACCACGGGAACCCCATCGCGGCGAGCCTCGCCGGCGTGCGCCGGCGCGGGAGGCGCGGACAGCGCGACGAAGATGAAGGGGAGGTCGGGTCCCACCGGTCAGCCTCTGTGTACGCGCGGGGATCGGCATGTGGCACCGGATCCGGTGCGGCTGCGCGGGAATAACCCCGTGGCCTCGGTGTTGCCGTCATCTGAGTGGATAACGTCGCGGTGGGGTCCATAGCCAGAGTTTAAACATTTCTTCAATTTTCCGATTTAGTACAAGATTCAAAGGGCCATAACTTTCAGAAGGAATGTCCAAAATTTGTGAAACAAATTTTTTTGGATTCCTCTCAATCAGTACTTTGCAGAAATGCAAAGAAATTGATCTGGTGATTTCTTGATCTGGTGATTTCTGGAAATTTCTCCAAAATTCATCAAAATTAAGTCTTTGGGAATTAATTCCAGAAGATCTCTGTTATGGAAATTCTTCAAATTTTGCTTGGAGGTTCCTTATGATATTACTGATCTCCAGTAAAAATTTGAGTTTCATTGGAGTTAATTTGGTAGGCTAAATTGCCTCCCAAATTTCAGCCTTTAATTGGAAATTCAAATTTAAACAGAAACTTTTCAGAACTCCTGCCCAACTTCGAAAATTCATATCTCTCTGTTGGTAGCTCCAAAATGGTGAAACAAATTTTGTTAGAACCATGGAGACTTACCCTAGTCAGATATTCCACTGTTAGCTATGTCAAAGCTCCTGAAGTGGGCTCAAAATTCAGAGAAGCATTGTACTTGTAGGAATTTTAAAGACTACATTGTGCAACGACATTTTTCCATATTTTTGCTCAGATCATCCTTAGAGTGTCTAGTATCCACTGTAAAAATCCCAAAGCCATTTAAGGATTCTAAATAGCAATAGCTATGAATAGAAGTCCAATTCTCATAAATCCTTAATACTTACACATGTATTTTATTACATTTCATAATAGTGACCAAAGTTGAAGACGCACCGGAGCCCTTGGATGTCCCTGTACCTGAAGCTAACTTCCCGTTTGACTCGCAACCAGGCAAGCCCCGGTTTGCACTTAAGTACCTTTTATGAAATTCTTTATTTGTATCACTTATGTCTAGGGTGAATGTTTGCATTAGAGTTAAGGTGATTGAAACCCCACTTGCATAACCTTTCAAATCCTATGAAGGGTTGGGTAGCTTACAGAGCCGACGAGTAGACAAGGCCCCGCTAATACGCTTAGGACCACGGTAGAAGTCGAGTAGTTGGAATCTACTCGGGAAGTAAGGTTTATCACACTGTTTGGTTAGAATAGAAAATGACTTAAGAGAGGTGAAAATGAGACCCAGCAGGGGGGATAGGAAGCAGTGAGCGGAGGTTTCACATGCATAGCCCTGTTGGTGTCGATTGACGACCGAGTCGTGTGCGGGCCTGCTGAACATGTATCGAACAGTACCGAATGGCATACTGACATAAGCAGGAAACTCGATGTAAATGGTTAACCTGGGTGCCGAGGCTTACCCAACCGTAAATAGGAGCGGGTTGAGTGTAGCAAGGTGTAAATCTGCCGGTGGGCACAGTCACGCTCCACGCGGGGACCTCCTGCCCGTTACGGATGGACCGGTTCGGTATTTGGGTTGCCTTTGAAAGGTTGTTGCATACAACAGAGTAGGAAGGGGTGTGGAATCACGCTTCTGAAAGTGGGTGTATGCAACGTGTTGTCCGGGTGTCTCCTGATTGCAATCACCGTCCCTCACGGTTATTTGAGTACCGCTTGTTCACTGTTTCGTGACGTAGTAAGAAGTACAGTAAGCCAGTTGAATGATAATATGCTGTGATGATAGAGTAATGTTTTGGAAACCATGTCTGCTGTAGATGTAGTGCTAACTAAGTTTACTTTCCGCTTTGGGCATCACCACATCAGAGGAAAGCGTTTCTTGTTTGATTGTGGACTTCCGATGTGAGGGCTTCCTAGGGCACATGAATTTGCTGCTATAAAACTGAAAGAAAGGATCAACTTATAGGTGTGTCTTTGTTGCAAAGTCCATTCTCCTATTTTACACATCTCTGCATGTAGAGTTCAATGCCTAGGCTAGTCGGTTAGGCCTTGCTGAGTCATCGTGCTCACGGTTGCAATATTTGAGCTGTATGAAGGTGAGAGCTATGAGGATGGGTCCGATGACGAGGCGATGCCCCCGTCGGGGTACACGGCCGAGCTGGAGACCTGCACGCCGCCGTGATTCTCCGGTTCCTTGCTGCTAGTGTGTAACGTCCCCGGGCTGGACGGCTGCACTTTTGCATAGTTAGGATGAGAGGCTACTTATGTAAATTACTTCCGCTGTATAAATAAGTTTTGTCAAAAGACTTCCGCTGTTTTCTATCAAATACAAGTTTGTATGTTGTTCTTTAATCTTTCCGTGTGTGCTGTTGGGTGCCGCATCGCACGGCACCACCCTATGCGATCCTGGAGTGGGTGAACCACGGAGTGGTCCCCACCCTTCAGCTTGTGCGCACTGGTGGACAGCACTTACATACACCCCCAAGACATAAACCGTCCTGAGATGCACGATTTTCCGACATAACAAATAAGTTAGGTTGCCACCTTCATAATATGTTAATAGTAGTACTTATGTGGGCTTTTTACCGTTATCTCACCGTATCCTAAGTTTTTAACGTAATATGATCCTCAATCCATGTGCTATTCCCAATGCAGCTCTGATACCATCTAAAACAGCTCTGATACCAATTGAAATAGCTCTGATACCATGCTGTGAGGGACAGGACATCGTTGGGTGGTGCCGTGATATGGGGCACCCAACAGCACACGGATCGACGAAAACACATCATATTACATAAACAATTTTTGTGGAAGCGTACAAGAATGTTTCACAAATAATTATATCAAAGTAAGCTACAGCAGAATACTATCACTCTCACGACTCATTTCTAAACTAGCAACAAAGAAACGGTCCAGCCTGCGGAAGTTTCTTACTAGCAACACGAAGACACTCTGCAGCGGCGAGGATGCTCTTTGAGTAAGCAATCGGATGTTCCCAAGTCTCGTCGGCATCCCTTCTCATAAGCACGAAGTCAATTATCTGCAAAACGACTCGGATAGCATCTGTGAGCATAACGCTCAGCAAGACTTAACCGTCCCCCTAAACATGAAACTCTAGGTGAGGTTATGAACCTAGAATACGATGGCATAAGCATAATTAAACTCGTCTAAAAGTAAATCCTTACTTTCAGTTATTAATTGCAGTATTTTAAGTAACCTTGGGCACGCCACATCGGGAGTCCATAATTGTGACAGCCAGGACCTCGTTGGGTGGTGCCATGTTATGCGGCACCCAACAGCACACGGGTCGATGAACACACATCAAATTACATAAATAGTTTAGCGGAAGCGTACAAGAATGTTTTACAAATAGTTATATCAGAGTAAACTACAGCGGAAGACTATCACTCTCACGACTCATATCTAAACTAGCAACAAAGAAAAGGTCCAGCCCGCGGACGTTTCTTACTAGCAACATGAAGACAATCTGCAGTGGCGAGGATGCTCTTTGAGTAAGCACTCAGAGGTTCCCGAGTCTCATCGGCACCGCTTTTCATTAGCATCGAGTCAATTACCGGCAAAATAACTCGGATAGCATCCGTGAGAATAACGCTCAGCAAGACTTAACCGTCACCCTAAACATGAAACTCTAAGTGAGGTTATGAACCTAACATATGATGGCATAAGCATAATTAAACTCGCCTAAAAGTGAATCCTTACTTTCAGGTATTAATTGCAGCATTTTAAGTAACCCTGGGCACGCCACATCGGGAGTCCACAATCAAACAAGAAACGCTTTCCCCCGATGTAAATTGCTCATGGCATAAAAGAATCTAGTTTGCACTAGCCTATTCATCAAGATCCAATACAAGGTAGGATAATACTTCACATCAAAATGATTAGTTCCTTTCTCATGCAAGTTCTTACTACGTCACGACTGTGAGAACAAGTATGCTCGGTCCATTCCGCGAGTGACGGTGATTCGAATCAATAACACCTGGACTACACGACACGTACGGCCGTACTCGACGTTTCCTACAACAACCATCACTGACGTCGTACGTGGCAGCCTTTCCCCCGTTTCACCTCCGCTGAATCGATCAAGTCGCCCTGTACAGTAGCAACTCTCATGGTGCACCTTCCGACGTGAGATGTCATGAGAATATTCCCCACATACTGCACACCAGACGTCCGCCTGAGGCGACCCAAAAAGTCCCAACGACAGCTTCCCGAGGTACATCGGTTTACTAGGTCCCATATAGCCAGCATGAGTCCGGTACACAACTCAAACTTGTTCATACGTATCGGTCCTTGACCGACACGGACAGGTCTACAGCACCCAGGCCCCTATGTCCTGCTGCCCCTACAACCTTCCGGTCTCAACTTTAACTTGCTAATTCATTCATGAACCAATCCCGTATGCCCCTGTTGTTCCTGAAACTGCGAGTAGCATCTCACCACTCGACTTCTACCGAACCGTACTTAAGCATGGCAGTTCTACACGGTGAAAGACACCTACCCAATACTCCATGGGTCATTTGGCTATGCAAGAGGAGTATCAAACACTAGACCTAATGCACAATTTAAATCTTAACCGAAAGTGAATACAAAAGAAAAACTTAACAGCTGTTAAATGCAAACCGGAGCTTGCCTGTTTTGCGGGGTAGTCGTATATAGACAGTTAGTGTCCTTGTAGATCCACCCTTGACTCTCCGGAGCTGGATCCACTTCGATGAATCACTCCTTTGAGTCCCCTTCATTGTGGATTCTATTGAAATGCGTATGCACATGTTTTTATAGAATGTAATGAAAACAAGTTATAGAATTAATCTCTTAGAAACAGAGGTTGTGTGGAACAGCCAAGAATGGCTTGGTTTGCCTCTGTTGTGCACAGAACAGAAATAAACTAAATTGACCTCAAGGTCTTAGCTATACACTAATCATTTTTACCTAATGGACATAATAGAGAAGCTGAAAAGATTTGAGTGCAATTGAAGAACAAGAACTCCAATGGCCTCAAAACATTTACAGCAGGTTCTATACTACCTAAGGATTTAGCTTGCCAAATTGCAGCTAATGTGGAGTTAAATTGTGTTCTTCATAATTCTCATAATGTCTCTTATGTATTTTCACATATACATAAGTATAGAGAATAAGAACAGGAAGTTTAATGACTCATCTTGGGCTGATAATTTACATGTGAGTTCTTGATCACATGAAAGTAGTCTGGTCCAAAACTCAGCCCTTTTACTTGAGTAGTTCTCCCAGAACAATTCTTTAAGCATTTGTACTCAAAAGAATTATTTCTGTAGTAATGTGCATTTTCATGCCCAATTAATTGAACTACAATTCCAAGTATGTCTCAGAGAGCTTGCCTAAATTTTCCTATGATTTTTGGAGCTATGGATTGCTCAGAACAGATTTTTGAAGTGGGAAACATTTTCTGAAAATGTTTCTGGACTCTTTTGAACACAGTAGTTTGCAATTAGCAAATTCCTACTCAAATGATCTTCAAATGAGCTGAAAATTTGCTAGTAGGTCAATACTGTGCTAAAGAATATTCTGGCAAAATTTGGGGATTTTTGGATAACCCAAACTCCCTCAATGATTCCTTTTCAGAAAACCTTCCAAGAATTTTCCAGAATATAATATTAACTTTCATACAAATCTGAGTTCATATTTGGATAGAACTCAGAGAGATTAATCTAACCCAAGTGTAATCACTCAATTTGGAGTTTTTTACAGGGAGATATGAATTTCCCAAGTTTGAGCCAATCCTGGAATTATTTTCCTATTGAAAATCCGGCTGGACCCACTGTTTTGAATCCCAGCCAATAGAATCGAAGCCACACAGGGCCACAGCGTCTCAGCGCGCCAACACACGGGATCCCGGCCACACCCGATCCCTGGTTTAAATTTTCTGCTGCTGACAGACGGGCCCACGCCTCGTCTTCTTCCTCCGGCTCCTCGCTCGCGCCCGCGCGCTCCCCCTCGCCAGAGTAACCGGAAGCTTGCCGGACTGGCCTTACCGGCCACTGCCTTAGCTACAACTCGCCGCCAGGGGGTTTTGGGTATCGAGGAACACGGCTGAGGGGTTTGCTTGGGCTGCCGACGACCGGAAAATGGCCGGCGGCGTGTGACTGCCGCTATGGTCGTTCGGCAGCATCGCCCGAGGTCTCCAGCACTCAAAAACTTGTGCCGACGAGCTCTACAGCACCAGCGTACCTCTAGGAAGATCGACACAACCTCAAACTAGCTCGGAAACGGCTGGAACTAGGTTGTCATCATGCGACCGAACGGGTCCGCCGTGAATAACCCAAGAAGAGCTTGAAATTTGCCGGTCTGAGGCGTTTTCATGCGCTGGATGCAAAAGGGAGAATGATCGCCGGCTAGTCTAGCTTCTCTGTGCCAAATTTGGTGACTTAAGGAGAATCAGAGGGCAAGAATTCGAGGGAATCGTACCGGAAGCACGGAATGGGGTCGCCGGAGCAAAACCTCAAAATTCGCCGTCGATAGCTCGCGGCACGGCCTGAGCTTGGGCTGAGAGCAGCACCGCACCCGTGCGCGTCCGTAGCTATGATCGCTCGGCCGTGAAACCCCCTGTGGAGGGCTGTCCACGAGCGCCCGATCACCTTCTTGAACTCGGTCGCCGTGGCGGCGGTTGTTCTCGAGCACTTGGGCCGCAGCTCGCTTGCTTGCGGTTCAGGGAGGTGGAGGCTGATCTCAGGAAAAGGTTTAGCAGCTCGGGGAAGGGAAGAGCGCGACGATTTCTTCGGTTTCCCGATCGACCGAGAGGGCGGAGGGGGAAACAGTCGCCGGTCGTGCGCTCGCGAGGAGGAGAATACGGATGGCCTTTGCGTCGTCCAGGGGGGGTGATCAGGCCGCAGAACCGCCTCTGGGCGCCGTGCGTGGGGAAAGGAAGCAGCTGGTGGCGCTGCCGAGCCTCCCAGTGGCTCCACGGTGGGAGCTGCTCGTGGCCCACGTGCTGTTCGACGAATTTCCCCACTGAGGCTTAGACTTAGGGTGCAAGGCTCCTCCTTTAGCTCTATGACATGTGGGTCCCACTCCACATGTACCTCTCAAATATCTTCCCAAGCTGATCCCCACAATTCCTATGATGCTGAGTTTTAAAAGGTTTCTGGAATTCGAATTCTTCAACTTCAGTTTGAATTTGTTTGCCAAACTTGAATTTGGTTGAAGTTTGCAAATTCTTCTCTTTAACTCTCTTTTGAGCCCACCCTACACATGAAAGTTGGTGATCAAACTACTCCCTATAATTCCAACTATGTGGCTGCATTTTTAATCAAAGTCCTTGGGCACCCTATTTGTGAACTTTGAATTTCAAATCTGAATTTTAAACTTACATGCAAAGAGGTATTTAACTCCTTATTGGTTCAACACTTTTAAATAAAAATGTGAGCCTCATATTGGATGGTCATCCATGTATTACTTTGCATGAAGAAAAGTTTTAGATAAGTCCCATTTTTCATGTCTTTGCCACACATATGAACTCAAACCTTGGTTTTTATTCATACACATTTTTGGGACTTTTACATTCCTCCCCCTTAAAAGAATCTCGCCCCGAGATTACAAGAGGAACGAGACGGGAGAGGTAATTACAAACTGTACACAGCTAAAATTTCCAGATAGTTGGTGCGGAGGTAATCTTCACTTTCCCACGTCGCCTCTTCCGCGGTGTGATTACTCCACAGCACCTTGAAAAATTTGATCGTCCGGTTCCGGGTTACCCGGGTCTTTTTATCCAAAATCTGAACCGGTCGCTCGGTGTAGGTCAGGTCCGGTTTCAATTCATCGATTTCCTCGGTGCGAACAGCAGCGGTGAATTTGAGGCACTTCCGCAGCTGTGAAACATGAAATACATCATGAACACCCGCTAGACTTGCCGGTAACTCCATCCGGTAGGCTACGGGTCCGCACTTCTCCGTGATAGCAAAAGGACCAATGAAACGGGGAGCGAGTTTCCCCTTTACACCGAACCGGTGAATTCCCTTCATCGGAGATACACGAAGATACACGTGCTCTCCGACGTCAAAATGTAATGGCCTACGCCTTTGATCAGCGTAGCTCTTCTGTCGGGATTGTGCAGCCTTTAAGTTCTCTTGTATCAACTGAACTCGGTCTTCGGCTTCGTTGACAAGATCAATCCCAAACAGAACTCTTTCGCCGGACTCACACCAATTCAGTGGTGTGCGACACTTCCGGCCGTAGAGAGCTTCATACGGTGCCATTTTAATACTAGCTTGATACCCGTTGTTGTATGAAAACTCCGCCAACGGTAGGTGATCGTCCCAATTCCTACCGTGGTGGATGGAACACGCTCTCAACATATCTTCCAGCATCTGGTTCACCCTCTCGGTTTGTCCATCGGTTTGAGGGTGATATGCAGAGCTCCTAATCAGCTTGGTGCCCAACAAGGCGTGCAGCTGCTCCCAAAACCGAGCAATGAACAGCGCACCTCGATCTGAAATGATGGTCTTCGGGACACCATGTGAGCATATAATTCTAGAGATGAATAACTCTGCATATTGCCTTGCTCGATAATGAGTATTCACCGGTATGAAATGAGCCGACTTTGTCAACCGGTCGACGATCACCCATAGCGAGTCATGCTTCTGGGATGTGAGCGGTAATCCGACGATGAAGTCCATACTCACATCCTCCCATTTCCATGTCGGTATCTTCAAAGGTTGTAGCGGTCCGGCGTTCCGCATATGATCAGCCTTGACCCGTCTACACGTATCGCATTCGGATACATATTTAGCAATCTCCCTCTTCATCCTCGTCCACCAAAATTTCTGTTTCAAATCTTGGTACATCTTGTTACTTCTGGGATGAATGGAAAACTTCGACAGGTGGGCTTCATCCAATATCTTCTTCCAGAGTTTCATATTACGCGGTACCACTATACGGTCGTTAAACCATATCGTACCGTTCTCATCCTTCCTGAAACATTTCACCTCTCCGTTGTCTAGTCTTCTCCATATGTGAGACATACCTCTGTCTCTTCTTTAAGCCTCAACAATCTCTTCACAGATTGTTGGAATGAGCACGGGATTATAAAGCGCGCCATACGGAATGACACAGAGGCTTGGCTCTTCATCTTCCAACTCAGCAGCCGCTAAGTTGTGAACGTGGGCTTTCCGACTCAGCGCGTCGGCAACCACGTTTGCTTTTCCTGGATGATAGTGGATCTCAAGTTCATAATCTTTTATGAGCTCCAACCATCTCCGTTGCCTCATATTTAGCTCCTTCTGCGTAAAGATATACTTCAGGCTTTTATGGTCGGTGTAGAGGTGAACAAGATTACACAGTAGGTAATGCCTCCACATCTTCAACGCCAACACCACAGCAGCAAGCTCGAGATCGTAAGTTGGATAATGCTGCTTGTGGTTTCGCAGTTGACGAGACCCATAGGCGACTACACGCCCTTCTTGCATCAGAACGCAGCCGAGACCGATGTCGGATGCATCACAGTATACATCAAATGGCTTCGTTGTGTCCGGCTGAGCAAGAACTGGAGCTGTGGTGAGATGTTTCACCAAGGTTTTGAATGCGGTTTCACATTCTGCATTCCACATGTATTTAGTGCCCTTCTTCAGCAGCTCCGTCATTGGTTTAGCGATCTTTGAGAAGCTCGGAATAAACCTCTGATAATACCCCGCTAAACCCAGGAAACTTCGGACCTCGTGGACTGATTTGGGAGATTCCCACTTCAGCACTTGTTCAATCTTGCTGGGGTCCACAGAGATACCTTCTGCTGAAATAATATGGCCTAGGAAAGGCACTTGATCAATCCAAAATTCGCACTTGCTGGACTTGGCATATAACTGGTGCTCCCGCAAGCGTTGTAGCACTATACGCAGATGTTCAGAACGCTCTTCTTTAGATTTGGAGTAAACCAATATGTCGTCGATGAATACCACGATGAACTTGTCTAACTCTGGCATGAACACAGAATTCATCAAGTACATGAAGTGTGCCGGAGCGTTAGTTAACCCAAATGACATGACGAGGTACTCATAGAGTCCGTATCTTATCGAGAAAGCTGTCTTCGGTATGTCCTCAGGTCGAATCTTGATTTGATGATACCCCGACCGAAGATCCATCTTCGAAAATACCTTTGCACCCACAAGTTGATCGAACAGGATGTCGATGCGGGGTAAAGGATACTTATTCTTTATTGTGACAGCATTGAGAGGACGGTAGTCAACACATAGCCGTAGTGTTTCGTCCTTCTTCTTAACGAACAGCGCTGAGCAACCTCAAGGTAAAGAACTTGGCCGTATGAAACCCTTGCTCATGAGTTCATTCAGTTGCTCTTTCAACTCCGCTAGCTCGTTAGGTGCCATCTTGTAAGGCCTTCTTGAGACAGGAGAGGTTCCCGGCGCCAGTTCAATCTTGAACTCGACGTCCCGTTCGGGAGGCAAGCCCGGTAAGTCATCGGGAAATACGTCGGGATAATCACGTACCACCGGAATCTCTTCAAGCTTCAGTGCTTCCATGTGGTAGGCCTCTACCATGTCTAGGTCTTCGCTGTCTAAAAACAGCGTGTGCTGTCCGTGAATCGGCGAATCAATCTGGACAGTCCGGTTACCGATGTTGAGAATGGCACCGTGATGATTTAACCAAGACATCCCCAATATAATGTCTATTTTCTGCCTATCCAACATAATCAGCGATGTTGGGTATATTTTTCCGCCCAAACACAAAGCTGCTCGGGACACAATCTGATTGGCAGAGATATTTCCTCCCGGTGAACGTATAAGAAAACTCGTTGTGGGAGCATTGGTGGATAATTGGTGCTGATCCACGCATGATTTGCTGATAAAATTGTGGGTGGCACCGGAATCAAAAAGTACAAGCACGGGCACGTCTTTGAGAGTAAACATGCCCGCTAACACCGGTGCTCCCTCCGGGACATCCTCAATAGCAAGATGTTGCACACTCCCGGATTGCAATGCTGTTATGTTGACTGGAGCAGGTGGCAGCGTACCACCTGATGATGATGGCTGTCTGGTGTTCACCAACTTCTCCCGGCATTCTTGCCTAAAATGCCCTGAACGGTGGCAATAAGAACACGGAGGTCTCCCCGGTTCTTTGTTGACTTGTGGTTGAGAAGTTGATGTACTTGGCTGCAGCAATGATGCCACAGGTGTCATTAATTGCTGCGGCAAAGGTGTTGCTTCGAGACAAGATTCTTGAGCAGGAAATCTATACGGAGTTGATCTCACTGGTGCTCGCCATCTTTCATCGGATGGTGTGTGATACACCACACGGTATTTATGAGGAACGATTGGTGTGTCTTCTTGCACATCCTCCCGGTCCCTCTTCTCTGCTTGACACTCAAGTGTCGCTTGTTCTTGCAGTAGAGCAGCACTGATCAACTCGGTGTAACTGCCTTGATTGAACAAATCTAACTTCTCTTTTAATATGGCACTCAAGCCATAGAAAAAGTAGTCACATATTGCAGCTTCGCTTGTCACATAAGCAGGAGCATATTGTGCCAGAAGGTTGAATCGTCTGACATAATCGAGGACACTCATGTCCCCCTGCTTCAAGTTTCTGAATTCCTGCTGTTGGGCCTTGATAAAACCCATAGGAATGTGACGAGCACGGAATGCTTCACGAAATTCCGTACATTCCACTTGATGGCCTTTTGGAACGGTGGCGAGATGAGCAGACCACCAATTTCCGGCGGCTCCATGGAGCTGTTGAGCTGCAAATAATGTCTTCTGATGTTTGTCGCACTCAAACACTCCAAACTCGGACTCCATAACTCGAAGCCACTGATCAGCTTCCACTGGTTCATTGGCTTCAGTGAAAATTGGCGGTTGTGTCGCCAAGAAGTCCAAATAGGCGTTCCGAGGTGGAACGTCCTGTGGTGCACGTTGGAGTAAACCTTGTTGTACCAAGGCTTGGAGTAGTCTGGTGTTCTCTTGACTTGACTCGACCATCTGAGCCATGACATCCGCCCATACCGTTGATGGTGGTGCCCCTGGTGGAGTCGAGTCATCATCGTCTCGGCGAGAACTTTCAGTCCGACTCGGAGAGTGAGTACACACCATACTGCAAAAAGCAAATTTTTGAGGGAAGTCAAAACTTGATCTCAGCAGTATGTGAAAGTATGTAAAACATGAACATGCTAAAACTTTATAAAAGCATAACAAAATTTCACGTTTACACATCTTTCTAAAGCCAACATATTCAGTCCCTTATTCTGTACAGAACAGACCTTTCTGTACTTAACTCAGAATTTGATCCAGTTACTAGCATTTTCATAACTCAAGTCGAATACCAAAGTTAAAGTTAACTTCATTATATTTCCATCGAGTACTCACAGCCTCTGGATCACCCCTTCATCAGAAGTTATGATCGTTCAAAGTTGACAGAATTTTCTGGATAAATTTTGCCAGCACCTCCTTTGTATGTGGCTGTTTTCATCACAGTTTTACATACAAATGGGGTACAATTCTGAACAAACTATGAACTACAAAATCGTTTGCCAGTTTCATAAACTTTCCAAAGGTGTATCATATGACCCTTAGAAATTTTTCTACAGATTGTGTTGGCTAATTTACAGTAATATCCAGAGAAGTTTGCAGTTGTTCTTTTTTTTCTGAACAGTTTGCATTCATCTGGACATTCAACCAAGTTGGTGTCTGATTTGGCTCTGGAGTTCTACAGAAACGTTGTAGAGCACTTAATAACCTTTCCAGAACTGTATCAAACACCTCCATTGGGTCAATCTAATCAGAGTTACGCTCTGTTAAAGCCCAGAAAAATTTCTGTCGGAACAGAGCATTCTGTCTTTGAGATCAAAAGAAGCCTAACAAGTCTCTTCTTTGAAACTTAGTTCAAATGAAGAGCTCAGTAACTAATATGTGCTTTATCACATCCATTTTAGTTTGGAAGATAGTCATGAATGATTTCTTCATAGGTAAGAATACTATCCAGTTTAGTACGGTGATGATGCACCGTAAGACATATGACGGTACTACGTCGCCTCACCAAAGAAAAACCTACCCGGATTACACCGGCATATACGTATCCTTAGGTGGCACTGAAACGGTCACTCACAAACGTGTTCTACACACACTAAGGTTTTCGTGGTTAGTACCTACATAAGCCACACTCAATCATCAGGTTCGGCTGCACACCGAACCCGGTATCCTTAACAGTTTGTACACCTGGCCGTCATCACTCGCCCAGGTGTTCTCAAGCCAAACACGCCTTGAGCTACGTGTTCACGTTACTGACCACGTGACGGGGTCTCCCAAATTGCACCACGTACGCCAGGGATGACGTTGCTCGAATACCCCAAATGACATGAAGAGTCGTAGAGGATACTAAAGCGAGTCGGGTTACCTGCCACCCGTGAGGCTCCACCCTTCGGCTTGTGCGCACTGGTGGACAGCGCATACGTGCACCCCCAAGACATAGACGTCCTGAGATGCACGATTATCCGACATAACAAATAGGTTAGCTTGCCACCTTCATATTATGCTAATAGTAGTCCTTATGTGGGCCTAGTACCGTTATCTCACTGTATCCTAAGTTTTTGACGTAATATGATGCTCAATCTGTGCTCTGTTCCCAATGGGGCTCTGGTACCAAGCTGTGACAGCCAGGACCTCGTTCGGTGGTGCTGTGTTATGCGGCACCCAACAGCACACGGGTCGATGAACACACATCATATTACATAAATAGTTTAGCGGAAGCGCACAAGAATGTTTTACAAATAGTTATATCAGAGTAAACTACAGCAGAAGACTATCACTCTCACGACTCATATCTAAACTAGCAACAAAGAAACGGTCCAGCCCGCGGACGTTTCTTACTAGCAACACGAAGACAGTCCGCAGCAGCGAGGATGCTCTTTGAGTAAGCACTCGGAGGTTCCCGAGTCTCATCGGCACCCCTTCTCATAAGCATCGATTCAATTACCTGCAAAACAACTCGGATAGCATCCGTGAGCATAACGCTCAGCAAGACTTAACCGTCACCCTAAACATGAAACTCTAAGTGAGGTTATGAACCTAACATAGGATGGCATAAGCATAATTAAACTCGCCTAAAAGTGAATCCTTACTTTCAGGTATAATTGCAGCATTTTAAGTAACCCTGGCCACGCCACATCGGGAGTCCACAATCAAACAAGAAATGCTTTCCCCCGATGTAAATTGCTCATGGCATAAAAGAATCGAGTTTGCACTAGCCTATTCATCAAGATCCAATACAAGGTAGGATAATACTTCACATCAAAATGATTAGTTCCTTTCTCATGCAAGTTCTTACTACGTCACGACTGTGAGAACAAGTATGCTCGGTCCATTCCGCGAGCGACGGTGATTCGAATCAATAACACCCGGACTACACGACACGTACGCCTGTACTCGACGTTGCCTACAACAACCATAACTGACGTCGTACGTGGCAGCCTTTCCCCGGTTTCACCCCTGCTGAATCGATCAAGTCGCCCCGTACAGTAGCTACTCTCATGGTGCACCTTCTGACGTGAGATGTCATGAGAATATTCCCCACATACTGCACACCGGCCGTCCGCCTGAGGCGACCCGAAAAGTCCCAACGACAGCTTCCCGAGGTACATCGGTTTACTGGGTCCCATATAGCCAGCATGAGTCCGGTACACAACTCAAACTTGTTCAACAGGGCTGCATACCGATCGGTCCTTGACCGACACGGACATGTCTACAGCACCCAGGCCCCTATGTCCTACTGCCCCTACAACCTTCCGGTCTCAACTTTAACTTGCTAATTCATTCATGAACCAATCCCGTATGCCCCTGTTGTTCCTGAAACTTCGAGTAGCATCTCACCAATCGACTTCTACCGAACCGTATTCAAGCATGGCAGTTCTACATGGTGAAAGACACCTACCCAATACTCCATGGGTCATTTGGCTATGCAAGAGGAGTATCAAACACTAGACCTAATGCACAATTTAAATCTTAACCGAAAGTGAATACAAAAGAAAAACTTAACAGCTGTTAAATGCAAACCGGAGCTTGCCTGTTTTGCAGGGTAGTCGTATATAAACAGTTAGTGTCCTTGCACATCCACCCTTGACTCTCCGGAGCTGGATCCACTTCGATGACTCACTCCTTTAAGTCCCCTTCGTTGTGGTTCCTATTGAAATGCGTATGCACATGTTTTATAGAATGTAATGGAATGAAGTTATAGAATTAATCTCTTAGGAACAGAGGTTGTGTGGAACAGCCAAGAATGGCTTGGTTTGCCTCTGTTGTGCACAGAAAAGAAATAAACTAAATTGACCTCAAGGTCTTAGCTATACACTAATCATTTTTACCTAATGGACATAATAGAGAAGCTGAAAAGATTTGAGTGCAATTGAAGAACAAGAATTCCAATGGCCTCAAAACTTTTACAGCAGGTTCTATACTACCTAAGGATTTAGCTTGCCAAATTGCAGCTAATGTGGAGTTAAATTGTGTTCTTCATAATTCTCATAATGTCTCTTATGTATTTTCACATATACATAAGTATAGAGAATAAGAACAGGAAGTTTAATGACTCATCTTGGGCTGATAATTTACATGTGAGTTCTTGATCACATGAAAGTAGTCCGGGTCCAAAACACAGCCCTTTTACTTGAGTTGTTCTCCCAGAACAATTCTTTAAGCATTTGTACTCAAAAGAATTATTTCTGTAGTAATGTGCATTTTCATGCCATTTAAGTGAACTAAATTTTCCTATGATTTTTGGAGCTATGGATTGCTCAAAACAGATTTTTGAAGTGGGAAACATTTTCTGAAAATGTTTCTGGACTCTTTTGAACACAGTAGTTTGCAATTAGCAAATTCCTACTCAAATGATCTTCAAATGAGCTGAAAATTTGCTAGTAGGTCAATACTATGCTAAATAATATTCTGGCAAAATTTGGGGATTTTTGGATAACCCAAACTCCCTCAATAATTCCTTTTCAAAAAACATTCCAAGAATTTTCCAGAATATAATATTAACTTTCATACAAATCTGAGTTCATATTTGGATAGAACTCAGAGAGATGAATCCAACCCAAGTGGAATCACTCAAATTGGAGTTTTTTACAGGGAGATATGAATTTCCAAAGTTTGAGCCAATCCTAGAATTATTTTCCTATTGAAAATCCGGCTGGACCCACTGTTTTGAATCCCATCCAATAGAATCGAAGCCACACCGGGCCACAGCGTCTCAGCGTGCCAACACACGGGATCCGGCCACACCGGATCCCGGGTTTAAATTTTCTGCTGCTGACAGACGGGGCCCGCGCCTATAGATCCCGTGTTTAAATTCATACTCAAATGATCTTCAAATGAGCTGAAACGTTGCTAGAAGGTCAACACTATGCCAAAGAATATTCCGGCAAAACTTGAGGATTTTTGGATAACCCAAACTCCCTCAGTAATTCTTTTTCAGAAAACCTTCAAAGAATTTTCCAGAATTATATATTGACTTTCGTACCAATCTGAGTTCATATTTGGATAGATCTCTGAAAGATGAATCCAACCCAATTGGAATCACTCAATTTGGAGGTTTCTACAGAGAGCTATGAATTTCTAAAGTGTGAGCCATCACTGGAATTGTTTTCCTACTAAAAACTCCACTGGGCCCGCTTATTTAAATGCCAGCACATCAGATTGAAGCCGCACCGGGGTCACGGGGGTTTTGCGCGCCAGCACACCGGATCCAGGCCACAGCCGATCGGGGATTTAAATTCTAAGCTGCTGACAGCTGGGGCCCACCCCTTCGTCTTCCTCCTTCGGCTTCTTTCCCGCGCCCGTGCGTTCCTCCTCACCGGAGCACGTCGGTGCTCGCCGGTTGGCCGTTCCCGGCCGCCGCCCGAGCTCAAACTGGCCGCCAGTGCGTGATTCTCATCGAGGAACACGGCTGTGGGGTTGTCTCGGGCTGCCGGTGATCAGAAGATGGCCGGCAACGTGCAGCGGCTTCTGTTGAGGTTCGGCGCCGTCGCCCGAGGTTCCCAACCCGCCAAAACCTGTACCGACGAGCTCTATAGCACCGGTGCACATCTAGGATGCTCGACAAGACCACAACGGTGTTCAAAAATGGCTGCATGTTGGTTGGAACCGTGCACCCGATTGGTTCCGCGAAGAACACGCTCGGGAGACTTCAAAATTCTCTGCTCCGAGGTGATTTCGTGCTAGGGATGCTGAAGGGAAAATGACCGCTGGCTAGTCCAGCGCGTGTGTGCCATGTTTGAAGACCTAAGGAGGATTAGAGAGCGGGAATTCTAAGAAACCGTACCGGATGCTTGGGTTGAAGCTGCCGGAGCAAAATCTTGGAATTCCTCGTCGATGCTTCACGGTTTGCTTCAAGAATTGGAGGAGAGCATCACGGTGGCCACGCGCTTCCGTTGCCCCTCTTGCTGGGCCGTGAAAGTTCCTGTGGAACGCTGTCCACGAGCGCCCGAAAATCGGCTGAAGCTAGGTCGCCGCTGGGGTGATCATTCTCAGGCTAGGGAGGCCGAAACTCAGTGGTTTAGGCGTCGGGGAAGTGTAGGCTTAGCTCAGGTTGTTGTTTAGCCGCTCGTGGAGGGAAGAGCACGGTTGTTTCCTCGGTTTCCCGAGCAAGACGAGGCAGCAGAGGTGGAGGAAGCGGTTCTGTGCGTGCGCTCGGGAGGAGGAGAAAGCAATCGTGTCTTTGCTCGGGCTGAGCAGAGGATTACGTTGAAGAAGCGAGTGGAAATGATCTGGGCGCCAGCGCGTGGAAAATTGAAACAGCTGGTGGCGCTGCCGCTGCCCCTGGTGGCTCCACGGTGAAAACTCTCGGTGAGCTGAAAACAGAGCCAGTCAACAGTTTGCTTCATATGCAAGTCTCCACTCTCATCTCAATGACATGTGGGTCCTACCCCACATTTCCTCCCCAAACATATCTCCTCAAGTTAATCCTCCCACATCAAAAATTCTGAGTTTGAAAGGTGGCTAGAATTCGAATTCTCCAAATTCAGTTTAAATTTGCTTGACAAAATTTGAATTTGGTTAGAATTTGAAAATGCTTCTCATTAACTCCCTTTTGAGCCCCCCCCTACAAATGAAAAGTTTGTGATACACTTTTACCCACAATTTCCATCCATAGGGATGCATGTTTATTTAAAGTTTTGGCCACCATAGTGTGAACTTTGAATTTTCAAATCTGATTTTTAAACTTGCATACAAAGAGGCATTTAAATCCTTATTGGTTCAACACATTCAAATAAAAATGTGAGCCTCATTTTTGGATGCTCATCCATGTATTACTTTGCATGAAGAAAAGTTTTAGCAAGTCCCATTTTTCATGTCTTTGCCACACATATGAATTCGAACCTAGATTTTATTCATACACATTTTTGGGACTTTTACACCCCATCCCCGTGACTAAACGGGCGGCGTCGGGCCGTCTCAGCGTGGTATCAGAGCTGTGACAAGTGGTATAATGAGCTGAGCCCTGTCTCAGTTGGTATCAATCATGTCTCATTTCACCGGCAGTCTCGAATCACCATTCTCCCACCCACGGGCCCCCTCTTGTGCCATGCAGTTCCCAGGGCAGTCCTCCTTGACTCCCATTTGCTACGCCATCCACGGTCCATAACAAGCTAGCAACACACCTAATTAATCAGCTAAGCCGCACCTATACTTGGCCTTGTGGTGGCACTGTTTTCCTTGCATATTCTCACATGAACCGGTCCTTAGATCTACGGCAAGCACCACCATCTCATCCAGCAACATTCACGAACCAAGCTTGCCTAGATCTCCCCGATTCCATGCCCATTAACATCATCAAGATCTCAGTATCATTATTCATATGAGTGCAGTAGCTAGACATGTTTTATTTCAGCTTCCCGTATCCCGTGAATTAAGCGAAGCAAAAAGGAAAGAACAACCATACCCAACTCAACAACTCTCCCGGCGACAAGGATGATTTAACAAAACTAGTAAACACCTATAAAAGGGTGTTCCATCAAGTTGACTCAAGCATACAAGTTTTCGCAAACAAAACAGTTTCAAAACATGGGATCAATATGGTCAAGTGGCACTTGCCTTGCTCCCGTGGTTCTTGTTGTTCAAGCGTCTCGATGTATTGGTGCTGTAGTTCCTCGTATATGGCGTCTTGAGCTTGTTCTTCTACTGACGATCACGCACATAAAAAATTTACAGCAATCAATCATTATGCACAAACTTTACTCAAGATGCAATGGGGTAGATGAATGCAAATCGTATGGTGCAGTTTTATTAATCCAGTTTGTATGTGTTCTTGCATGTTTTAATGGGCTTTCATGGGGTTTTATGATGAACAAGGGTGCTGGGATGAAGTGTGGACGTGGTGATGATCTTGACTCAAGATATAGATCAATTCCACCGCCAAAAATCGATCAAAACGTGATCTGTCCACACGAAAAAGTTTCTGTTCGATGGGGGCGAAGAAAACGGATGCGTAGAAACAGCGGCGACGTCATAAGATGGGTAATGGAGACCTACCTAACTTCCTCCTTGGTGGCAGGGCCTTCCTTCTAGCAATGGCAGCAGCGGGAAGTTTTTCTATTGGCGATTAGGGCAGGACAGATCGTCGGCTCTTTTCCGGCAATGACAAGGCGTGATGGAGCTCGTCGGTGGGGCTCGACGAAGGGGCTCATCGGCAGGGCTTGACGGCGGGGCTCGACGGCGGGGCTCGTTGCCGGGGCTCACCGGCGGGGCTCGCTGGTGGGGCTCACCGGCCACTGAACTCCGGCGAGGGGGGGTCCAACTTGGCGAGTTGGGGGCTAGGGCCTCCAAGTCGCCGACATGGGGGGGGGGGGGGAGGGGCTGCGGCCAAGGGGGGGTTTGGGTTCTATTTATAAGGGGGGGGCAGGGGGAGAATCCTACTCCAATTGGAGCAAAATCCTAACAAACTTTTCCCCAATTGATTTGGTGCGGGCAATGTGGGGGAAATTCCCCAAATGTGGGGAAAATTCCCCTTTTCTGGGGAATTGGGGAATTTGGAGGATTTGGTGAAAATTTTGGGGAAATTAAAAATAGCTCATTTCAGCTATCTTTTTCCTATTCCTCACCATTTCTATGTCACTTACTCCATTTCTACATTCCCCTCCCCATTTCTATGTCCCACTCTCCATTTCTACATTCCCCTCTTCATTTCTATGTCCCATTTCTCCATTTCTATATGCCCTCCTCCATTTCTATGGTTCCTTCCTCCATTTCTATGGTCCTTTATCTATTTCTATGGTTCATTCCTCCATTTCTATGGTCCTTCCTCCATTTCTATGGTTCTTTTCTCCATTTCTATGGTTCTTTCTCCATTTCTATAGTTCTTTCTCCATTTCTACTTCTTTTATAATGTTTCTCTACATGAAAAATGTATGCAATGCATGGAAATGAATTTGAGGGTGTTACAAACCTACCCCCTTAAACTGAATCTCACCCTCGAGAATCGATAGAGTGGAGAATAGATGAGGGAATTTTGCCTTGAGATCTTCCTCACGCTCCCATGTTGTTTCGGCTTCCGTGTGATGGCTCCACTGTACCTTGCACCAACGGATCACTTTGTTCCTCGTGACCCTTTCCTTCACGTCCAAAATTTTGACGGGGTGCTCCACGGAGGTCAAATCCTCTTGAAGCTCGAGCTCATCCATCGGTACTTGTTCTTCCGGTACTCTTAAGCACTTCCTTAGTTGGGACACGTGAAACACGTCGTGTACGTCGGACAGGTGCGCTGGCAGCTCTAGTTGATATGCTACTTCTCCTCGCTTGCCCAAAATCTTGAATTGCCCGATGTAGCGAGGTGCGAACTTGCCCTTGACGTTTAACAGTCGTTGGCCTCGGATAGGTGATACTTTAAGATACACGAAGTCTCCCACTTCAATGGTCAATTTTCTTCGCCTATTGTCCGCATAACCTTTTTGTCGTGACTGAGCCACCTTCAAGTTTTCTCGTATCGTTTGGACTTGCTTCTCGGCGTCTTGCAGCACATTGGGTCCAAACACTTGACTCTCTCCGGTCTCGTTCCAGAACAGCGGCGTTCTATACCTTCTACCATACAATGCTTCAAAAGGTGACATCTTCAAGCTGGCTTGGTAGCTGCTGTTGTATGAGAATTCAGCGTACGGCAAGCTCCTGTCCCAACTATGCCCATGTTTCAAGGCACAGTCTCTCAACATGTCTTCCAAAATTTGATTTGTCCTCTCAGTTTGCCCATCGGTTTGCGGGTGATAAGCGGAGCTGAAATTTAGTCATGTACCCATGGCTTCATGCAGCTTCTTCCAGAATCTAGAGGTAAATTGAGAACCCCGATCTGAAACTATCCTCTTCGGAACTCCATGGCGACACACGATTTGCTCCATATACAGCTCGGCTAGTTGTGCAACGTTGTACATGGTTTTAACAGGAAGGAAATGGGCTGTTTTTGTCAATCAGTCCACGATAACAAAAATAGAGTCGTAACCCGATTGAGTATGTGGCAATCCAACGATGAAATCCATGCTGATGTCTTCCCACTTCCATGTAAGGGCCTCCATTTTTGACACATAATTGAAGTGTTCATGAACACACCACACACCTCATTTGAGGAAAGATGACGAACACAAATGAAGAGCAAGTAACCACCATCAACATGCTCATTAGAGAACAAACTCACACATTGCAAAAGTGGTATTTTCCCACATGTTATATAGGTAGGCTGGACATATGAAAACTCCTACACATTGCTAAGAATGTCCATGCCAAGTTTCACCCAAATTCAAAACCTTTTTGAGGTCATTTTGGGTATAGCTAGAAAGAGGGCAGTTCGAAACCATATTCAAATTCAAACTGTTTTTATCCCATGAATTTAAAAGTGGGAGGCATATTCTTACTCAGCACATTTTTGTGAGCTCACACACCAATTTTCACTCCATTTTGAGTTGATCTTGACATGAGCTAAGTGGGACAAATTCAAACTTTATTTGAATTCAAAACTGAACTTGTGCTGAAATTCACTCAAACCAAACCCAATTTGAATTCTACTCAATTCAAATGGCTCATGGGTGAATAATTTGAATTACCAGGGGTAGTACGGGGTTCACTGTTTACAACAGTGATTAGGAGTAAATTTCAGAGGCTAAAATGGGGAGTGGGACCCACTTGTCAGCCTATACTTCAAATCAAACCGACTGAGACTTTTCTCACTCGGTTAACCGCTCCGCCGCTGCGATCGCCACCGAGGGAAGCCGCCGCGCCAGCAGCTGCTTGGCCACGCGCGGGCGTGGGGCGGTGCAGAGCCTTCTTAAGGCACCTTTCCCCCTCCTCGGCCGAAGCATCGCCGTTCTTCCCCCGCAAGAACTCAGCGCCGGCCGAAACTTTCCGCAGATCGGAATCGATCGGAGAGCGCCGATCACAGCTACCTCTGTCCCCTGCAGAGCCCCGGCAAGGTACTAGAGACCTTCCTCCGTCTTCCCCGCTGCTAGAATTCAGTTGAAACCGATTGATATCGGCTGTGCCGAAAGATCAATTCGGTGACTTAGAACCGCCGCACCTCGGGCTCCCGTTGACAGCCCAACCAGGGCGTTGTCACGCCCGAGCCAAGGCACCCTTGTACGCGCTGGTGACCGGTGCTGCTCACCCCAGAGCCACAGCCCGAGTGATTGCTCACCGGCGGCAAATTTCCAGTTTTCCCCTTTCGGTGTGCAGAACGACCTTCGGGTGCGATTCTGTCGAATTCGTTCTCTAGAAAGGATTAGAGGGCCTCAATCCGCTCTCACACAAACTAGACACGGTAACGCACAAGTTGCCTTCACAACCCTTGGCCGGAGAACCTCTGTACCCGGCGTAATTCGAGGTTTACCAACAGCGGAACAAACGGGAGGCATCGGGCGCACGGTGAGGACCTACTTCGGGCCTTCCCCGAGCTGCCTCAAGCTCATGTCGACCTTCCCTGAGGTCCACTGATGCTTTCCGACCGGTTCCTCGAGTAGTTGAGGTGCTAGGGGAGTCAGCCGACACGGCCGAAGTTTTTCCGAGGCGGCGGCTCGTCGCCGACCATGTACCGGCCGTTGTCATGACTAGCTGACCCCAGAATCCTGTTCCCCGAGTGAAAGTAGGCAGGGGCGCCAAAATCGTGAAGTTTGGAGCTGTACAGAAGCCGGCAGCGAGCTCTCCGGCGAGATCCCTCGGTGGCGGAGCGCGGGCATCGCGAGGTTGAAGAAAGGGGTGGACCCCAGCTGTCAGCGGCCGATATTTTGAATCGGGATCGGGCTGCGGCCGGGATCGGGTGTGCTGGCACGCAAAATCCTTGTGGGCCGCGGTGTGCTGTCGCCTCGGCGTGCGACGCGTGTCCCCAGGGCCCACCAGCAAGTTTAAACTTTTCCACCGATTTTCAGATTTCCTTCAAATTTCAAATCCTCATAACTTTGGCTAGAAAGCTCCAAATTGAGTGAACCAAATTTTGCTGGATTCAGCTCTCCGAGTACTTTCAACAAATCAAGTTTCACTTCATGAAATTCCATATTTCTCCAGAATTAATTCCTCAAAATTTAAACTGTTTGGAATTTTAACTGGAGAATCCTTTGGAGGAAAATCCTGAAATTTTGCTGGGATGTTCACCAAAATATCCCTGAACTACCATAAAAATTGCAGACCCATTGGAACTCATTTAATCCACCTAATGGTGTGATTAGTGAAACTGTTCCAGAGAAAATAGAAAATGTTCAGAAACATTTTCAGAATTTTCTCTGAAATTGTTTAGCTCATATCTTTAGTTAGGAACTTCCAAATTGAGTGAGACCAACTCCATTAGAACCCTCTGAAAATCTAGTTTGCAGAAAGTCGTAGTTTGTTTCATGAAAATCCTTAGAGCACCCTAAGAGTTCCAATTGAGGTCAAGGACATGATTAATTGTGGAGGGCTCAAATGAGCTTTGCTGCAACTAAAACTTGACCAAGTCTCTATTTAGGTTGTAACCAAGCCACAGTAAAAGCTTCACAGTCATTGAGTCTGTCTAGTGGGACTTATAAGCTTCACAAGTTCAAACTTAATACAAATGCATTCAAATTAATACATGTACCTCTCTTATCATGTAGTCGCTAAGGTCGAGGAGGAACCCGAAGTCCTAGACTTCGTAACTCCGGAGGAGCAGCTAGCCTACGACCAAGAGCAGCAAGGCAAGCTCCGGTTTGCATTAACCCTTTTTATAAATGTTTACTGTTCTGAGCACATCTTTGAATACTATTATTCTTTGCATTAGAGTCTTGTTTGGAAACCCAAATGCATAGCCAAGAAAACCATGGGTTGGGATTAGGATTGAAAACCTCGTTAGCCTCTGCATTGCTACGATAGAGTAGGATTCGGTACAAGTCGAGTAGTTGGAACTACTCGCGAGCATAGGCTAGGGGCACTCGACTCGGGTAGAGATAGCACATGACACACATGGCAAGAAAATGAGACCAAGCGGAGGGTAGGGGAAGCAGGACATTGGGGCCTGTGTGCTATAGCTCCGCTTGTGTCGATTGAGGACCGAGCTATGTGCGGGCCTGTTGAACAAGCTAGAACAGTACCGAAGACCTACGGGCTATATGGGAACTGGGAAACCGATGTAACTCGGGTAGCTGGGTATTGAGGCATTGCCCATCGTTCAGAGGGTAGGTTGAGAGCTTGAGGTGTAAATCGGCTGGCGGCACTGTGATGCGCGTGCAGAGACCTCTTGCTCGGGACGATGGGACCGGTTCAATATTTGGCTGACGGGCGAAAGGTGGTTGCGTACGGCGTCCGTGATGGTTGTTATTGGCAACATCGAGTACGGGCGTACGTGACGGGTTGTTCGGGTAACCCTGCAGGTGTAAATCGATTATAATCGCCGTCCCTCGCGGTCAGTGAGTACCACTTGTTCACTGTACCGTGACGTAGAAAGAACAGGCTAGTTACATGTTAAAATGCTACTGATTGAAAGATGGACTTTGCTTGTTAACGGTTTGTTGTAGTTTAGAGCTAACTAAAGTTCTTTTCAACTTTGGGCAAAGTATATGAGAGAAATGCGTTTCTTGTTTGATTGCGGCTCTCTCATGTGCCTTAGCGTAAGGTTCTCCACAACCTGCTGCTAAAACTTGAAAGTAAGGTTCTACTAATTAGGCGAGTCCTTGCAAATGGTTTTTACCTCATGTAACCCATCACCCCTCATGAAGAAGTTCCATGGTTAGGTGAGACGGGTCAGACTTGCTGAGCCTTCGTGCTCACTGCTTGTGTTTAAAGCTTTTGCAGGGTTCTATGATGAAGGGACTCCCGAAGAGGAGACGGAACCCCAGGAGGGGAACCCCGTCGAGTGGGAGTCGTGCACGCCGCAGAGTTAGTGTGCGTGTGTGCTAGCAAGGACACGTTCAAGGGCTGGACATGGACTTGATGCATAGTCTACGCCCGCGAGTGTAGACTAAACTTATTTTGATGTAAACATGTTCATAAACCTGTTTATGTAATAAAATTTCGCTTCCGCTTTGTACCTTTGACGTGTGTTTTACGGTGCTGTGCAACGCAGCACCCCTCAGCGTGATCCTGGCTCGACAAGACCGTTGGGGTCGTGTCAGCGTGGTATCAGAGCTCGCTTGAGGTTTAACGCACTACAAAGGTCATCTTTTTCAAAGATCCAGTGAGGAACAAGTTAGTAGCCCGTATAAGGATGTTATTAGCATATAGAAAGTGGCATATTAACCTATTTGATTATGTCGGAAAAATCGTGCATCTCGGGACGTGTATGTCTTGGGGGTGCACGTAAGCGCTGTCCACCAGTGCGCACAAGCTGAAGGGTGGAGCCCCACGGGTGGCAGGTAACCCGACCCGCTTTGATATCCTCTATGACTCTTCATGTCATTTGGGGTATTCGAGCAACGTCTGTCCCTGGCGTGCGTGGTGCAACTTGGGAGACCCCGTCACGTGGTCTGAAACGTGAACACGTAACTCAAGGCGTGTTTGGCTTGAGAACATCCGGGCAAGTGATGACGGCCGGGTGTACGAACTGTATGGATCCCGGGCTCGGTGTGCAGCCGAGTCTAACGATTGCTTGAGTTTCTTCAGGTAGCCTGACCACGAAACGGTAGACGTGTAGCATCCGTGTGCGAGTGACATTTAGTGCCACTCAAATAACGAAGCCGGCTAAGTCCGGTATAGGTTTTTCTTTGTGAGGACGTAGTACCGACATAATCTGGTGACTCATCGACGTCACACCCCATTAAATGAACAACTTCATCTAAAACTTGAAGATTGTGATCTAAAGTAGTAAAACTTGATGCAACTCCTTCCCTTGAACAGGATATTCAAAGTTAACAAGTTTTCAACTTATAGGTTGTTAAGGACGGACCACTCTGTTTTCAGCTGAATCAAGGCTGAAGTTAATCAGAGGTTAGAGGTTGAGTTCTTTCGAGGTTGGGGTCATATGATACATTTCTGGAAAGCTTTGGAAAAGCTTTACAACTTTTCTGTTAAGGTCCAGAGGTGTTTCATGTAACAGCCCTAACTTTTGTAAAGTTTGATGTCAGCTCATAAAACAAAGTTAAGGCAACAAAAGGCTATAATTGTGTCACATGAAATGATGGACACACAAATGGACATGTGAGGGAGTTAAAAATTTCCTCTAGCCCTTGCTCAACACATGTTAACCTAGGGGAAAGAATTAGACTCCCAAAAACTCTAACTCATGTGCACCTTCTCTATGAGTAGAGTGGGGAAATTTAAACGCAATTTGAATCTTTTGAAAGGATTTCTATTCAGATTGTCGAAGGGCCTATATGTGAGATCATAGATGCATCTCTCATATATCAAGAACCTAAGTTTCAAATTTGGAGAATTTTGGAGCTCATCTACCAATTATTTGGAGGAATATTTGTGAGCACATTCAAATTCAAATTTGAATTTGGAAACTGAGCCAAATGTGCTCAATTTTGAAATCAGGTTTCATATTCAAAATTTTCACATCATGTTTGACCTCTCCTCCAAATTTGGGGAGATTTGGACAATGTTTAGGTGGGAATCTTAAAGCACAGTGAGGGAAAAAAAATTTTGGGAGATGTGGACCCCACCTGTCAGCCTCTCAACACAGGGCACCGCCTCTGTTTTTCCCCTCGGACGAGCGCGCGCCCGACAGCGCGCCGGCGCCCGGCGTTACCGCCACTCCCCAGCGCCAGCTCCTGCTTGCCGCTCTCGCTCGACCTGATCGACTCCACCGCGGGCGCACCGAAGGAGTTCGCTTACTCCTCTTCCTCTCGCCTCGGTAGTTTGCCCACGGTCACAACAGCTCGGCCGCTCTCGATCTCCCGATCGTCAGCCGCCACCGCACCTCCCCAGCTGAAGCTTCCAACACAGAAAAGGCGCGCAAGGGCGTGCACAAGTTGCTCACCGGCGCACCTCGGAGTTGGGAGCTGCGATTCGGCGTGAGTTGGAGATTTGGCGCCAAGAACCGAAGCTCACGGCGGAACTCCGACTGGCTCACCGTGGACACCGAGCTACAGACCATTTCACCGTTCCCCCTCTACACAAGAAAGGTGTGTCATTTTCCCTAGCTCGCGTAGCTGCAAACCGTACAACGATCCATCAGCCGAGTGAGGAGAATTTCCAGTTCTCCCGAAACGTGGTGTATCCGGGTAGAACTCGGTCTATCCCGGAATTTGAGTTGCTCGGGTAACTACTGCCTTAGCGAGCTTGCAAACATCTTCCTCACATCCTAGCGCTCCCTCTCGACCAAGAATCGGGCTAAACGATCCAGAAACGACTGAGTTCTTGCGGTTTTTCGGGCCGCCATGGAAGAACGCCTCGGGTCTCCGTGGAACCCTAGGTTGCCGGCCGTTTCACCGGTGTTAGAGTCCCTGTCCAGCCTCTACTAGTCCCCCTGATGCTGTAGAGCCCGAGAGATGGTCATTTGGTGAAGGAACGACGAAAACCGACCTCGCCGGAGTTCTAACCTTCTCTGTGATCGGTGCGGGCTAGTTTCCGGCGATCCTCGGCCGGCGACGACCTTCTAACTGAGTTCAGCACCGAAAGTTGTGGGGGGCGGCGGACTTGAGGTTGGGAGGCGACTGGAAACTGGGTTCCGGCGAACCTCGCCGGAGGACGCCGCCGCTCGGGCCTCTGGCGCGAGGGTGAAGGAGAAGGCTGACAGGTGGGACCCACTGTCAGCATTTAAACATTTTCCAGATTTTCCCACTTTAGTTCAAACTTTGGAGAGCCATAACTTTGTGTAGGAGTGTCCAAAAATTGTGAAACAAATTTTGTTGGATTCCTCTCAAAGAGTACTATCCAGGGGTGCAGACCAATGTTTATGAAAATCCCTGAATTTGGCTCATTAATTCATTAAATAAAACCTTGTATGAATTTTTACAGGAGTTCTGTTTATTGGAAAATTCCCAAATTTTGACAGGACATTATTCCAAAATTCCTTGAACTCCAGTAAAAATTTCAGAGGCATTGGACCTAATTTTCGTGGTCAAATAATGTGTTCATTCCTTATGTCTCTGAAAAATAGGAAAATAAACAGAGACAATTTCAGCTTTTCACCATTCTTTGAAAAATCCATATCTCCATGTAGGAAACTCCAAAAATGGAAAAACCAATTCCTATGGACTCAGGACATTTTCTACTTCACAAAAAGTCTACTTTTCAGCATAGGAAAGCTTAATATCTAGGGGGTAAAGGCAGATTAGTAAAAATCACATAAGGAATTATTGTGATCACCTTGAGCCATTTCATGAGCTCAATTTTTGCACACTGCCTAAATAGCTTCCATAGAGGCTGTGGTTAAATTCTCAGCTTCATTGGACCTATGGAACTTGAGCTACCATCTGTTAGGTTTAAGTGTCCATATAATGGACTTAATCACATGGTGATTACTAGTATTTCTTTTCAACCTAGCATTCTTCTTCACTAAAGTTTAGATCCAACAACAGAAACCTTGCTGTTGTTTGTCCCTTTTAGGTGTGAGTTAACTGGTACAACAAGTTTGATCATTTTCTAAATCGCTTTTGAATAGATGTGCATAAATCATCTTAATAGCACGTGACGTCGACGTTCGACGAGGACTCGACTCTGCAGCGAGGATCTCTATCTCGTGACAAGTTTGGCGGATTCTCTGGAGGAAGACTAACTCCTAGCTTCTAATAAAACCGTTGAGCAAGGCAAGCCCCGGTTTGCATATCGTTACCGTTTCAAATTTTGCTTTACTTCACATCATGTTTATTAGACTTGAGTGCATTATGTCTAGGATGATTGAAACCCACTTGC
This sequence comes from Neostapfia colusana, assembly GCA_030760725.1. Lineage (NCBI taxonomy): Eukaryota > Viridiplantae > Streptophyta > Magnoliopsida > Poales > Poaceae > Neostapfia > Neostapfia colusana. Next base: position 103,718,331 of record JASWHV010000007.1, read on the forward strand.
ATGCCTATTACATCCCTCATTAGAAGGTTTAGTGTAGGCTTTGCCTCGTTGTAGATGCTAGGCTAATATTGTAGCTAGCTTGGTAGAAGTCGAGTAGTAAAAAGCTACTCACGAGAAAGTTCGAGTAATGGAGTTACTCGCGAGAGATAAATGATAAGAGCACCCTCATGAATATGAGATGGGGACGGGGATGTTCCTGTAGGATGCAGCGCTCAAGGTTGGTCTCGACCTGCGATGGGTGTGACAATGCTTGAGACCACATTTGGCCTGGACCGGGATGGTAAGGCAAATGTGGAGGTTGGTTGTAGCCCCGTCCGTGTCGGTTAAGGACCGTATGTATGCGGCCCTGCTGGACAAGATTGAGCTGTACCGGATATATAGTGGGGTATGGGACCCATGAAACCGATGTAACTCGATGGACCGTGATATAGAAACTCATCCTTCGCGTGGGAATGGCGTTGAGAAGGCGGGAGGTGTAAATCCTTTAGCGGGCAACTTTGACGTGTCCGCGTAGAGGACCATCCTGCTCGGCGCGAAGCGTTTTTCTATGTTGGGGTGTCGTGTGAAAGGTTGCTGCATACAACGTAAGAAAGAGCTCTTGAGAGAGTCTTTCGAGGCGGGTGTATGTGTCGTGTATTCCGGGTTGTTATTGATTCGAATCACCGTCGCTCGCGGAAGAGGATTGAGCATACTTGCCCACTGCGCCGTGACTTAGTAAGAAGATGAACTAAGTCTCTTAACTTGCTGCTTGTGGATTAATCACTGTATTGGAACCTTGTCTGAAGTAGTTATAGAGCCAACTAAATTTCATTTCCACCTTAGGCTAGCAACATCGGGATAAGCGTTTCTTGTTTGATTGTGGACTTCCGATGTTGTGAGGCGTGAGGACCACTAAAATGAAGGCTATAAGAATCTGAATATAAGGATCAAGTTTAGTCAAGATGCATTTTGCAAATTCCTATGCCTACTCTTTTACTACCCCTGCATGTAGAGTTGCATGTTTAGGAGTGACGGGTAAGTCTTGTTGAGCCTTAGTGCTCACGGTTGCTTCTGAGTTGTTTTTGCAGGTAGCAGGATGCCTGCTATGAAGAGGGTTGGTCGGTGAGACGACGAACCTCACGGTTCGTTCAACTCATCGGAAACCTAGCCGCTGCCTTTCTTTGGTGAAGCTAGTAGGAAGCGTTCCCAGGCTGAACGACTTCTCTTCGGCGTAGTTAGGGTCGAGAGTGAGTAGTTTGTCCAGCAAATTTAAATTTCCGCTGCGTGTGTACATTATGTTGTAAAAGAAATTATCTTGAGTAACAAAATGGTTCCGTTATGTTCTTACACCTCTTTGCGTGCATGCTGTTGGGTGCCGCATCGCACGGCACCACCCACTGCGATTCCCGGGCCGGGCCTCACAGGCGTGGTATCAGAGCCGCATTGGGAATAGCACGCATGAAAAGAGCATATTTTTGAAAACTTAGGAGTACACGAGTGAGGAACGTATAGTATGCCCACATAAGGATTATAAATAGCATAGTTACTTAAGGTGGCAAGCTAACAGTGTGTTACTCTTCAGTATTTCAATTCAGTAACGACGCACCTACGTGGAGGTAAGAAAGGTAAGGAACGCCACCGAAAGCGGATCAATTTCGGTTAGCTCACCCATACGAGCAAAGTAGTGTGGGATGTCCCGTTCAGCAATGTACGGGAAGTGAATATGTTTTCTAAGACTCTCCATGTCTTAGAGACATATGAATGGCACTAGCCTCCAGTGCGCAAACCCAGGGGCAAGAGGAGGAGACCCCATCGTGTGGTTTGTAACACGAAGTATGTTCTCTAGGACTCTTCATGTCCTATGAGGCTTACGGAAGCGCTGTTCCACCGGTGTGCTTTATTGCAAAGGTGTGGAGCCCCCATCGGGTGGTGAATAACCCGATCATGTACCTTGAGACGTGGCTTGACTCAAGGACGGCCCGTATGGCAATGATACGGGGCGTATGTTTTTACTATGATATGGACCTGCCTGAAATGATAAACCAATGTGTGCATCATTATTGAGTGATTTTCTGCAGGTACCTTAACCACGTTAGAACATGTCGTGTAGAAAACGTTTGTGAGTGATCGTTTTAGTGCCACCACTTGAGACGTATAAGCCGGTATAAAGCCAGATAGGATTTTAATTTGGTGAGGCAACGTAGTACCGTGATGTGTTTTGAACTGCAAGAAAATGAAGGTTTGAAAAGAAAAAGAGGAAATTTGGAGTCTAGGATTTCATTAAGGATTAATGAACTCCTATATTGAACTAAGAGTCAATTGGGAGTATAGATTTATTCACAAAGACTTAGGAATAACCTCCCCTGTTTTCAGCAAAGAAATTTTGCTGAAGTTGAACAGGACATAACTTTTGTTTGGTTGAATCAATGGAGGTGAGGGATACATTTCTGTAAAGCTATTCAAGTGTTCTACAACTCTTCAGTAGAACTCCAGATTAGAATCACCCTTCAAATGGATCAAATTCTCAGATGAGTGTGAACTGTCCAATAACAGGGCAGACACCAATTTGCTCTCTGGAAATTTTTGTATTTCGACCATAACCTTTTGTAAAAGAAATCTTCTAAGGGTCAAGTAATACACCGTTGGAAAGCTTGTGATATATGCTATGACTTCTTAGTTCAAAGTTTCTCCAGAATTGGAGTTTAATTTTATGAAATCTTGCGGACAAAACAGCCACTTTCAAAGGAGGTGCTGTCAAAATTGTTCCAGATTTCTGTTAACTTTGAAATATCACAACTTTTGATCCAGAACTTATATGAAGGCGAATGAATACTCGTTGGAAAGATATTGAAGTTAACTATAACTTTAATATTCAACTTGAGACATGAAGTTTCCATATTCATATTCGAATTCTGGGATTAAGGCCAATTGGTCATTCTGAATAGAGTAGTGCTTATTGCCATTTGGCTTTGGACTTGTTGTGGACAGGGATGTTTTACACTTCTCTAAGCTCCATAACATATTCTTGAGTTATTTTTCAGTTTGTCCTACTGTTGGAATTAAGGGTTTGGACAAACTTGCTCACATTTGATAGATTTCAGTATTGTCGAACCCTAGTTAGCTTGTGTAATGCTGCAATATTGAAGTGATGCTTTGACGGTTAATGTTTTTGAATTCAAGTTGAGTTTGAACTTTGAATTTTAACCGTAAATTGCTCACTCTTGTAGCATGGATCGTGCTCATTCCAGGAGTGAGGTTGATGAGTCGAGTCACGGTGAAAGTAATTCACCACGACAAGAAGTGCCGACATCATCAACCGGGTTGGCGGAAATCTTGGCAAAGATGGCTGAGTCTCTGGATCTGTTGGTGCGACAAAGCTTACGACAGGAGACACTACAGCAAAATCCTCCGCCAAGCACTTATCTGGATTTTCTAGCAAGACAACCACCGGTTTTCTCGGAAGCGAAAGAACCGTTGGAGTCGGCTCATTGGCTTCAATGTATCGAAGCCAAGTTCGATACACTTGAGTGCGATGAATATCAGAAGACTCTATTTGCCGCTCAACAACTCCACGGAGCCGCTGGAGCCTGGTTGGCGGAGTACATCGCTACTCTTCCTGAAGGTCATCGATTGACGTGGGATGAATTCCGGGATGTTTTCCAGGCACGTCACATTTGTTCGGGAATTCTTCGAACAAAGTATCAAGATTTTCTGGAGCTAAAGCAAGGAGAAAGGAGTGCGTACGAGTACTTCAAGGAGTTTGAAGACTTGATGCAATACGCAACTCATATGGTTGACTCGGAAGCGTTGAAGTGTGAGTATTTCTTCCGAGGTTTGAATGTCGAACTTAAGGAACAAGTGACCTTGTTCAATAACGGTATTTACAATGAGTTGGTAAATGCCGCTATCATTAAGGAAGACATGCATCTTCGTTGTGAAGCGGAACTGAAAAGAAGTATACCGCCGGATAGTGATATCGAGATTCGTCCGAACTATCGAGTGCAGTATTACTCACCAGTTAGGCAACAAATTCAGCCTGTGGTGCAACTCTCACGACCATGGCTGGAGTTGATCACTTATGAGCCTCCACATCAACAGCAGCGGTCAGAAATTATTCGTGCAACCCTACCGCAACCAGCTACGCACGAATTATCTCCACCTCGTGTTAGTAGAGAGCAGAGGATTTCTACAACACGAAACCGTCGTGGTGCTGAGCAGAGTCACACTCGTGTGTTGTCTCAGCAATGCTCAGATCAGCACCGTGAACCTTCACAGAAGAATCGTTCAAAAGCTGGCAGGGTTAATTACACTGCTATTGAGGATATTGCTAAAGGCGAACCAGTTTTGGCGGGCATGTTCACTTTACATGAACAGCCCATTTTCGTGTTATTTGATTCCGTGGCCACCCACAATTTTATTAGCAGAGACTATGTGCTGAAGAATAATCTTCCATTTAGCACAGTTAAGCATCCATTTCATATCAGCTCACCCGGAGGCAAGATATCAACAGATGAGATGGTCTCTCGGGCACCGTTATGTTTGGGTGGAAACATCTATCCTGCGAGCCTTATCATACTCAAAGGCCAAAGGATTGATATTATCTTGGGGATGTCATGGTTGACACATTATGGAGCTATCTTTGACATCAGCTCTCGAACTGTCCAACTGAATTCCCCAATACACGGTTGCAACACATTGAATCTTGTGGATCCATCATAACAAGTTGCAGCAGTGCATCAGATTGAAGCTCCTAAACTTGAGGATATTCCAGTGGTATGTGAATATCCAGATGTGTTTCCCGAAGACTTGCCGGGCATGCCGCCCGAACGTGATGTAGAGTTCAAGATTGAACTAGCACCGGGAACAACACCTATTTCTCGGCGACCATATAAAATGGCACCGAAGGAGCTAGCAGAATTGAAGGAGCAGCTTAATGACCTCATGGACAAAGGTTTTATACGCCCAAGTTCATCACCTTGGGGCTGTTCCGCACTCTTCGTGAAGAAGAAGGACGAGACTTTGAGACTATGCGTAGATTATCGTCCACTGAATGCTGTCACTATCAAGAATAAGTATCCACTACCTCGCATTGACATTTTGTTCGATCAACTAGTGGGTGCTAAGGTATTTTCCAAGATGGATCTTCGGTCCGGGTATCACCAGATAAAGATCCGGGCAGAAGATGTACCTAAGACGGCGTTCTCAACAAGATATGGTCTTTATGAATATCTTGTCATGTCCTTTGGATTGACCAATGCTCCGGCTCATTTTATGTATCTCATGAACTCTGTGTTCGTGCCGGAGTTAGACAAGTTCGTCGTGGTTTTCATCGACGACATTTTGGTCTATTCAAAGTCAGAAGAAGAACACGCTGAACATTTGCGTATTGTACTCCAACGCTTGAGGGATCACAAGCTATATGCAAAGTTCAGTAAATGTGAGTTTTGGATCAACAAAGTGCCGTTTCTTGGGCATATTATTTCAGCGGAAGGCATCGCTGTGGACCCAAGTAAAATCGAGCAAGTGCTGAATTGGAAATCTCCAACATCTGTTCATGAAGTGAGGAGTTTCCTTGGTTTAGCGGGTTATTACCGGAGATTCATTCCCAACTTCTCCAAAGTCGCTAAACCTATGACGGAGCTGTTGAAGAAAAGCACCAAATATGATTGGAGCGATTCATGTGAACAAGCTTTTCAAACTTTAGTGAAGCATCTCACTGCAGCTCCAGTTTTGGCCCAGCCGGACACCACGAAGCCTTTTGATGTCTATTGTGATGCATCCGGCATTGGTTTGTGTTGTGTGTTGATGCAAGAAGGACGTGTGGTCGCGTATGGATCCCGACAACTCAGGGGTCCTGAGCAGAATTACCCGACGCACGACCTTGAACTAGCTGCAGTGGTCTTAGCATTGAAAATGTGGAGACATTATCTACTAGGCAATCTAGTACATCTCTACACTGACCACAAAAGCTTGAAGTACATCTTCACACAGAAGGAACTGAATATGAGGCAGCGAAGATGGCTCGAATTGATCAAGGACTATGAACTTGAAATTCATTACCATCCGGGCAAAGCGAATGTGGTTGCCGACGCACTTAGTCGGAAAGCCCACGTTCACCATTTAGCCATGGCTGCACATGAAGAAGGAGAACCAAGCCTGCGCTTAGTTCCCTACAGATCGCTGTTCAACCTCGCTCTTATTCCTACAATCCGAGATGAGATTGTAGAGGCTCAGAAGAGAGACAGAGGTATGTCTCACATCCGGAGGAGAGTGGACAGTGGTGAATTGAAGATGTTCCGCAAAGATGAAGAGGGTACTATATGGTTTAATAACCGCATAGTGGTCCCCCGAAACAAGAAATTGCGGAGGAAGATATTGGATGAAGCACATTTATCCAAGTACTCCATTCATCCAGGAAGCAATAAGATGTACCAGGACTTGAAATCTAAGTTCTGGTGGACACGGATGAAAAGAGAGATTGCGAAGTACGTATCCGAGTGTGATACGTGTTGGCGGGTTAAAGCCGACCATATGCGGAAAGCCGGACCACATCATCCGCTGAAGGTTCCAGCATGGAAGTGGGAAGACATAAGTATGGACTTCATCGTCGGTTTACCCATGACCAGCAACAAGCATGATTCTATTTGGGTAATCGTCGATCGTTTGACCAAGACCGCTCATTTTATTCGAGTCCATACTAAATATGTGGCAAAGAAGTATGCGGAGCTGTTCATCTTAAGAATCGTGTGTTTACACGGGGTTCCCCGCACCATCGTGTCTGACCGAGGTGCGTTGTTCGTATCCAGATTTTGGGAGCAACTGCATGCTTCCTTGGGAACCAAGTTAATTCGGAGTTCAGCGTATCATCCACAAACTGATGGTAAAACGGAGAGGATAAATCAGATTCTGGAGGATATGCTACGGGCATGTGTCATCAATCATGGGAAGAATTGGGATGACCATGTACCGTTAGCAGAATTCTCATATAATAACGGTTATCAATCCAGCATCAAGATGGCCCCGTACAAAGCTCTTTATGGCCGGAAGTGCCGCACACCACTAAATTGGTGTGAGTCCCGCGAGAGAGTGGTCTACGGGATTGATCTGGTGAATGAAGCCGAGGAACGAGTGCGAGTGATTCAAGCCAATTTAAAGGCTGCTCAATCTCGGCAGAAGAGTTATGCAGACAAACGACGTCAACCTCTTCACTTCGACATCGGGGACCATGTGTATCTTCGTGTCTCTCCGATGAAAGGGATTCATCAGTTTGGAGTGAAGGGAAAGCTTGCTCCGCGATTCATCGGGCCGTTTGCTGTCACTGAGATATGCGGACCCGTGGCCTATCGTCTGGCGCTACCGGCGTCACTTTCGGGTATTCACAATGTTTTCCACGTCTCTCAGCTGCGAAAATGTCTTAAGTACCCAACCGCAGTTCATATGGAGAACATTGAGGATCTTCAAATGGATCTCACTTATTCGGAGTATCCGATACAGATTATTGACGAGAAGACTCGCGCCACAAGAAATCGGACATTGCGATTTTACAAGGTCTTGTGGAGCAACCACACCGCTGATGAAGGTACGTGGGAAAGCGAGAAATTTCTCCGTTTAAATTTTCCAGACTTGTTTGTACCATATGTCCAGTAGTCATTCTCCCTTCCTCTTTGTTTTTGTAATCTCGGGACGAGATTCTTTTAAGGGGGGAGGAATGTAACAGCCCTAACTTTTGTAAAGTTTGATGTCAGCTCATAAAACAAAGTTAAGGCAACAAAAGGCTATAATTGTGTCACATGAAATGATGAACACACAAATGGACATGTGAGGGAGTTAAAAATTTCTTCTAGCCCTTGCTCAACACATGTTAACCTAGGGGAAAGAATTAGACTCCCAAAAACTCTAACTCATGTGCACCTTCTCTATGAGTAGAGTGGGGAAATTTAAACGCAATTTGAATCTTTTGAAAGGATTTCTATTCAGATTGTCGAAGGGCCTATATGTGAGATCATAGATGCATCTCTCATATATCAAGAACCTAAGTTTCAAATTTGGAGAATTTTGGAGCTCATCTACCAATTATTTGGAGGAATATTTGTGAGCACATTCAAATTCAAATTTGAATTTGGAAACTGAGCCAAATGTGCTCAATTTTGAAATCAGGTTTCATATTCAAAATTTTCACATCATGTTTGACCTCTCCTCCAAATTTGGGGAGATTTGGACAATGTTTAGGTGGGAATCTTAAAGCACAGTGAGGGAAAAAAAATTTTGGGAGATGTGGACCCCACCTGTCAGCCTCTCAACACAGGGCACCGCCTCTGTTTTTCCCCTCGGACGAGCGCGCGCCCGACAGCGCGTCGGCGCCCGGCGTTACCGCCACTCCCCAGCGCCAGCTCCTGCTTGCCGCTCTCGCTCGACCTGATCGACTCCACCGCGGGCGCACCGAAGGAGTTCGCTTACTCCTCTTCCTCTCGCCTCGGTAGTTTGCCCACGGTCACAACAGCTCGGCCGCTCTCGATCTCCCGATCGTCAGCCGCCACCGCACCTCCCCAGCTGAAGCTTCCAACACAGAAAAGGCGCGCAAGGGCGTGCACAAGTTGCTCACCGGCGCACCTCGGAGTTGGGAGCTGCGATTCGGCGTGAGTTGGAGATTTGGCGCCAAGAACCGAAGCTCACGGCGGAACTCCGACTGGCTCACCGTGGACACCGAGCTACAGACCATTTCACCGTTCCCCCTCTACACAAGAAAGGTGTGTCATTTTCCCTAGCTCGCGTAGCTGCAAACTGTGGCGGACCGGAATCCGCTCATCCAGGATCGCAGAGGGTGGTGCCGCGCGATGCGACACCCGACAGCACACGTCATAAGAACGCAATATATTACATGGGAAAAACAGCTGAAACTGTACAAACAGGTACAAACTTCAGTTACAACTATTGTTCTATTACACAGCGGAAGACTACACTATACAACTCACGCCCGCCTATTTAGCAAAAGTCGGTTGCCCAGCCCTAGGGCAACCCACACTAGCTGCACGTCTCAGCTCAGCGCGGCGTGTACGGCTCCCACTCAGCCGTGGTCCCCGACGGAGGGTAACCCTCGCCGGTGGACTCGTACTCCGAGTCCGTGGGTGGCTCCTCACCTCTAAAACACTTAAGCAGCAACCGTGAGCACGAAGGCTCAGCAAGGCTTAACCGACTCACCTAAGCATGAAACTCTACATGAGGGGTACAATGGACATAGGATAGTAACATTTCAGCAAAGGGACACGCCTACAAGTTCATCCTTAGTTCATCTTTTAGCAACAAGTTAACAGTTCATGAAATCTGAAATTTAGTAAGCAGTATTTGGTGGCACACATGTAGCAATACAATTATATCAATCAGCATCATTGAATCAACATATTTCATTCATTAGTCTACGTTACGACGCAGTGAACAAGCAGCACTCGTCACCGCGAGGGACGGCGAATCGACTCGATATACACCTGCAGGGAAAACCCAAAGAGCACGTCACGTACGCCCACCCGTGGAGCTGCACAGCACGCTCACTCGATGTCGTACGGGACAACCTTTCACCCAACAGCCCAAACGTCGAACCAGTCGCACCGAAACGAGCAGGAGGTTCTCCACACGGAGCATCTCTCTATGCCCGTTGGCAGATTTCCACCTTGCTGCCCTCAACCTACACCTATAAATCGGTGTGCTATGCCTCGACGCCCGGAGGTTTAGGCTACATCGGTTTATCGGGGCCCATATATCCGATATGCCTTCGGTACGTTCAATACTTGTTCAGCAGGGCCGCACACGGATCGGTCCTCAATCGACACGGACAGGGCTGCGCACACAAGACTCTCTCTTGCTGCGCCCTAGCCCCTGCCTAGTCTCATTTTCATTACTAAAGTGATCTCACATCACTCAACCGAACCCGTGTGTCCCCAGCCTATCTCGCGAGTAGATTCCAACTACTCGACTTGTACCGAAGTCCTATGACTCATTAAGCATAGCCTGTCTACTCGAGGTCCTTGACACTACCCTCACTCTTTTAGGAAACTTTGGTTATGCAAGTGGGGTTTCATTCATCCGATACCTAATGCACATACATACTTCATATGACACATGTATACAAAGTAAAACTTTTAAAAAGGGTTAATGCAAACCGGGGCTTGCCTTGTTGCTGCTGGTCAGGAGTTAGTTCTTCGTCCGGAAGGAGGAAGTCCAGCACTTCCGGAGTCTCTTCTTCAACGGCTACACGTTAATGAAATACTACATGTTAATTTATATGTAAAAGTGAGTTTAGAGTAAGACTTATACTATTGGTTCTAATAACCAGCCTCTAATATCTGGAACTTTGTTTAAGAATTTAAATATGAACTGGTGTTGGTGGTTTGGCTTGGACTTAATCACATGGTTAAATGCTAAGTGGTTTTCCCCCCTTTTCCACATTAATCCCTTAAGTGGTTAAATAGGACAGGGGTGATCTAGAGCTCCAATGGAGCTGAGAATTTTTGTGTGAGTTCCTTGTCACAAGAAAACTCTCTGGACCAAACATTAGCACTTTTCATGGAGTGGTTTGCTCAGAATAATTCTCTTGGTAAATCAGCAAGGAAGAATTAATTCTGAGGTAATACCCCTGTTCATGCCCAACTTAGTGAACTATAATTTCAATTATAGCTCCTAGGGTTTGCACGAATTTTCCTAGCATTTTTGGAGTCAAGGTTTGCCCAGAACTGAATTTCCAAGTTTTGGAAATTCTCTGAAAATGTTTCTGTATTCAAATGAACACAGCACCTTTCAATTTGAATTGCTCTGACCAAATCAACTCCAAATGGTCTGAAACTTTTACAGGGTTTTACTAATGTCCTAAAGAACATCCTGGCAAAATTTGGGGATTTTTGGATGAACCAAACTCCCTCTAAAATTCTTTTGCTGAAAAGCTTTAAAGAATTTTCCAGAGTTAATTAAAGGGTTTCATACAAATTGGGTTCTACATTTGGATAGTACTCTATCAGAGGAATCCAACGAAATTTGTTTCACAATTTTTGGATTCTACTACCCAAAGTTGTAGCTATTCAAAGTTTGAACTAAAAACTGAAATTCCCCAAAATGTTCAAATACTGGCTGTGGGTCCGGGGACAGGTGTCACGCGTCGGGGCAAGCCACACGAGGCTACAGGTTATTTCCCGCGCCTCCACACCAGATCCCTGCGCCACAGCTGATCAAATATTTGAAAAACCGTCGCTGACGGGCGGGACCCACCGGTCGTCTTCTACCTCCGGCCACCCGCGCCTGCGCGCCGCCGGGCTCGCCGGAGTTCGACGGATTCCGGCCTCCCGGCCATCCCCCGAGCTCTCCCTCGCCGCTAGGGCCTAATTTCCCGTGCTGAACACGATGGAACACTCTTCCCCGGTCGGCGATGGCTCTAACCTAGCTGGCCACGGTGCGGCGGCTCTGGACCGGTTCGGCAACGTCGCCCGGTCACCCTAGCCTGCCCAGACCTCGGTGGAACGGCGCTACAGCACCAGTGGACCAAAGGGATGCTCGACATAGCCTCAAAACTGCTCGGGACCGGCGGCTAATGGTGTATCACCGTGCACCCGAAACCTCCTCCGCGTTTGAGGTCGGAAATTCTGGATTTCATGCGGTCTACGTGCATATTTCCAGCTAGGGTTGTGAAGGACTACTGATCGCCGGTTAGTGGCGGTCCTGTGTGCAAAGTCTCACGGCCTAAGAACGAGAGGGACGATCGAATTTGGTATTACCGTATCAGAAGGTCGGATGGTGCCCGACGGCGATCTTTTCCCAAATTCGAGCCTAGTAGATCATCTCACGGCTTGAGCCTCGGGGACGAGCATCAGGGGCTACCAGCGCATCCGAGGGTGCTCTAGCTCGGGCCTGAGAAGCTCTGGGTGGGTCTGTCCACGTGAGACCAGCTTCCGTTCTCCGCCGGACAGCTCTGTTTTCTCGGCGCCGTTTGCCGAATTGTGCGCGTCACCGGCTAGGGCCTTTGGGGTTGCGGGGCTGGTGTGGTAGAGCAGGCACAGGCGCTGCTTTTCTGTACTGCCGGTGCGCACAACCGAGGTTTGGTTGAGGCCGGCGATCGGGGAGAAAGGAGTGCGGCGGTGAGCGCCGATTGCTGTTTGCGCGTGGGAAGAACAGCTAGCGCGCGATCAAAGCGAAGATGGCAACGTGCTGCAGCCGGTTTCCGGGATAAGGAGCAGGCCAGCGCGAAATGGGAGCAGGAGGTGGAGCCTCGGTCGACGGGGGCGGCCGCTCGGTGTCACCCCGGGGTTACACCTCGGTGGAGTGAAGTCCAGAGAGAAACTTAAGTGTTAAGTATACTCATTCCTATGACATGTGGGCCCCACAACTCAGTACCTCTTTTCCTCAAAATATCTCCAAAGTTTGACAATTATCCAACCCAATTGTCTGAAAATTGGAAACTGAGCTCATTTGACAAGTTTGGACAAATTCAATGCAAATTCAAATATTCATTTGAATTCTTTGCACCTTTGACTTCCTTTGGAAAAATGGGCAGCAAGACTTTTCAAAAATTAATGAAACTTTGCCTCCCCACTAATTTGGACCTAAGGAATCCAAATATGCCACTTGATCCTTGTGTTAGCTGCTGCAAACAATAGTTTGGACACAACAGTTTTGAATTCCTCATTGTGTGATCATATGTGTATAAACCCTACTTTGTGAAAGTGAAGACTCTCCCCTCTAATCACTCTTTTGATGGAGGTTACATGCTCTTCATCACATTTCCTAAGGTGTCCACAATGAAAATTGTGGTGTTGTGAGATGAAGAAAAGTTTTTTACAAGTCCCTTCTCTTGGGCTTTTACATCCCTCCCCCCTTAAAAGAATCTCGTCCCGAGATTATAAAATAAGAGATAGCGATGTAATAGGGACTTACCCGTGTTGAGAAGCCATAAACTCCGGGTAATTTGAGCGAAGGAACTCCTCGCTCTCCCACGTCGCTTCTTCGGCGGTGTGGTTGCTCCAGAGTATTTTGTAGAACCACAATGTTCTGCTGCGTGTGGTCCTGGCTTTCTCATCAAGAATTCCCACCGGATATTCATCATAGGTTAAATCCGGTTTCAGCTCGCCGATGTCTTCGGTAGGAACAGCAGCTGTATGCTTCAAGCATTTTCGCAGTTGCGAAACATGGAAAATATCATGGACACCAGCCAGAGATGCTGGTAGCTCCAATCGATACGCTGCTGGTCCACACTTCTCGGTGATAGCGTAGGGTCCAATGAAACGGGGAGCGAGCTTCCCCTTCACACCGAATCGGTGCACGCCCTTCATTGGAGACACGCGGAGGTACACGTGTTCCCCAACGTCAAAGTGCAACGGCCTACGCCTCTTGTCAGCGTAGCTCTTTTGTCGGGATTGAGCGGCCTTCAAATTGGCTTGAATTGTCCGAACGCGCTCCTCGGCGTCGTTCACCACATCAACCCCGAATGTGACCCTTTCACCGGACTCGCACCAATTTAATGGGGTGCGGCATTTACGACCGTAGAGAGCTTCATAGGGTGCCATTTTGATACTCGCCTGATAACCGTTGTTGTACGAGAATTCCGCCAATGGTAGGTGATCATCCCAGTTCCTACCATGGTGGATGGCACACGCTCTCAACATGTCTTCCAGGACTTGATTCACCCTTTCAGTCTGACCATCTGTTTGAGGGTGATAAGCGGAGCTCCTGATCAACTTAGTACCCAATGCAGCGTGTAGCTGCTCCCAAAAGCGAGATACAAATAATGCACCTCGATCTGAGACAATGGTCTTGGGTACCCCGTATAGGCATAGAATCTTCGCTATGTATAGCTCCGCATATTTGCCGGCATTGTAACGTGTATTCACCGGAATGAAGTGAGCCGTCTTGGTTAACCGATCAACGATTACCCATATGGAATCATCATATTAGCTGAAATCTTCCCTCCCGGTGAGCATATCATATAAGTGCAGTCGGTTGGGAAGACTTGCAGTTGATGTTTAGCCACATAGGATGCACTTATAAAGCTGTGGGTTGCACCCGAATCAAATAATATGACTATGGCTTGATGGTTGAGAGTAAACGTACCCGCCAGCACGTTGTCTCCCTCTGGGGCGTCCTCATTGTCGAGGTTGCGGACGCCTCCAGTCCGCTGACCAACCTTCTTCACCGGAGGTCGGCCTCGAGCACCGCCCTGAAACTGGGCTTGCCCGCTGCTCTGCTGCCCCTGGGGACAGTCCTTCGCAAAGTGGCCCGCCTGGCCACACGTGAAGCAGGTGAAACGGGGCGGTCCCCCTCTGATCGGTGGACGGAAACCTGGGGCGCGTTGTGGCGGTGGAAACGCCCGGGGTACCGTCTGCTGCTGCTGCTGTTTTGGTGGTGGCATCGGCGGACGGAACGGAGGTGCCTGGAAGGGACGTCCCCCGAACCGTTGCGGTCGCGCCGGTGGTTGCCACTGCTGCCCGGATGGTGTCCGATACACCATACGGTACTTCTGTGTAGCGCCACTCCCACCGCTGCTAGGTGGAGCGCTACGCTTCCTCTGCTCAGCTGCTAACTCCCGCTGAGCGTCCTCTTGCATGATGGCGGCATTGACTAGATCGTTGAATGTGCCGCGGTTCCATTGTACGAGGTGGGTCTTCATTTCGGGATGTAACCCCCGATAGAAGTGCTCCCTCTTCTTCTCCTCCGTGGAGATGTAGTCTGACGCATACTGCGCCAGATGGTTGAAGGCACGGGAGTAGTCGTGGGCACTCCTCCCGCCCTGCTTCAGTTCCAAAAATTCTTGGAACTTTCTCTTCATTATTCCGGGAGGAATGTGATAGGCGCGGAACGCCTCCCGGAACTCTTGCCATTCCACGGCATGGCCAGCCGGACGTGAGGCGACATAATTCGCCCACCACGCACCAGCGGCACCGTGGAGCTGCTGTGCTGCGAACAGCGTCTTCTGCCGCTCCGTACACTGGAGCAGCCCGAACTTGGACTCGATAGTCCGCAGCCAGTTGTCCGCCTCCAGTGGTTCTTCAGCTTCGGTGAACACTGGAGGGTGCGTACTCATGAAATCCGAGTACGACACTTCGCGGGGCTCACGAGGCCCTCGCTCTTGACGTCCTCCCGCTTGGGACGTATTCTGCACGATCGTGCGGAGCAGGTCGGTCTGCTCCTCACGACCTCCCACCAATGCCGCTATCACATCCGCTAGAGTAAGCGGAGGCGGCGGTGGTGGCTGCTGCTGCGGGGTGCTGTCGTAGGCCGGTGGCTGGGAGTCATCGCCTCCACCTTGGCTAGAGCCACCAACCTCGTGCGTGGTCCTAGTACGAACCATCTGCAACCATACGACATTAAACATCAGTCCCGCAACATTTTGCATGCAGTCCAATAGAACTGGGCGTAAAAACATCATGACAACCAAACATGCAAAATATCTCGTAAGTAGATAATGTAATAACTTTGCACAAGCTACCCCATTACCAGACCAAACACAAGTTAGTTTAATCCAACTTGATGAACCCCCTCTTTGGAAGCTCACCATAACTGGGTTTGGTCTCTACGAGACATTATTATTGCGTTGTCATCACGTATAACACCCTTAGGGTACAACACCCTTCAATAAGTTCAACTGTCATTCTTCTGTCAGAATGACCAGTTTCTACCTATTCCAAGTTTTGATCCGGTTATGGGCATTTTCATGACTCAAGTTGAATACCAAAGTTAAAGTTAATTTCAGTATCTTTCCAACGAGTACTCATTTGCCCCCAGATCAGCTTTGATTAAAAAGTTATGTTAATTCAAAGTTAGCAGAATTTCTGGAAGAATTTTAACAGCACCTCCCTTGGAAGTGGCTGTCTTCAACCCTAATTCTCCCTAATTTCTGTGCTGAAACTTCAGAAACTTTGAATTGCAAAGATGTCACACATCTTCTACTCTTTCTAAGGATGGATTATATGACAATTTTAGATTTTTCTACTGGGAGTTATATTTGAAAAACAGATCAGTTCAGAGGATGTTTTACTCTGCCCTGATTCTGAATAGTTTACATTCCTCTGGGATTTTAGCCATCTTAAGGCGAGTTTCAGCTCTGGACGTCTACAACAAAGTTGTAGAGTACTTGAATACCTTCCCAGAACTATATAGCACACCTCCCTGGGTTAAAAGACCTGTGAGTTATGCCCTGTTGAAGATCAGCAAACTTGCTGTCCCCAAAACCGAGCACTCTGTTTTTCAGTCTTTTTGGAACTACACTCATCCCTATCTCATTCTTATACCCAACCAGGGTCCTAACTGTTGAACCTATAGATTTTTTTTAATTTTTCGTTATCATTATACTCATGCATATGCCTACAATATCTCGGTACTACGTTCCTTACAAAAGAAAATCCTAACCGGATCATACCGGTATATACGTCTCAAGTGTGGCACTAAACGGTCTCTCGCACACGTTTTCTACACGGATACATACGTGGTTAGTACCTGCAGAAGACCACACAATGATGGTGCACTCAAAGTTTGTTCATTTCAGGCAGTTCCATATCTAAAAGTAAATACAAACGCCCGTATCATTGTCATACGGCCGTCCTTGAGCTAAGTCACGTCTCAAGGCACGTGATCGTGTTTCAACACCACACGACGGGGAACCCGAGTATGTCATGAACGGGTCGTCACGGTTGGGAATGTTATCAACCCAACAGATACCACCTACTGCCCTGCAGGGCACGCCGATGGCAAGCGCTGCGTATGTCCTCCTGGGCTATTTCCAGACGAACACACTCTCGCGTTACTGACCACGCGATGGGGTCTCCACTTACTTGCCTAATGCACGCTAGGGATCAGCGTTTCATATGAACTCAGGGACATGAAGAGTCCAAGAGCTTCATATTGACATCTCACACCGAGCTGTGAGATCAATCCCTGAACCACGTTCCTCGTCAGGGAGAGCTAACCGAAATTGAACCGCTTTCGGTGGCGTTCCTTACCATACTTACCAGAGCGTAGGTGCGTCGTTACATAATTGAAATTCAGAATTATAACACATAAGTTAGTCTTTGCCACTTTAAGTCACTAAGCTAATATAGTCCTTACTTGGGCAACTACCGAATCCTCACCGTATACCTAAGTTTTTCCCATAATGCAGTCCTTTAGTACTGTGCTATCCCCACTGCAGCTCTGATACCAGGCTGTGGCGGACCGGAATCCGCTCATCCAGGATCGCAGAGGGTGGTGCCGCGCGATGCGACACCCGACAGCACACGTCATAAGAACGCAATATATTACATGGGAAAAACAGCTGAAACTGTACAAACAGGTACAAACTTCAGTTACAACTATTGTTCTATTACACAGCGGAAGACTACACTATACAACTCACGCCCGCCTATTTAGCAAAAGTCGGTTGCCCAGCCCTAGGGCAACCCACACTAGCTGCACGTCTCAGCTCAGCGCGGCGTGTATGGCTCCCACTCAGCCGTGGTCCCCGACGGAGGGTAACCCTCGCCGGTGGACTCGTACTCCGAGTCCGTGGGTGGCTCCTCACCTGAAAAACACTTAAGCAGCAACCGTGAGCACGAAGGCTCAGCAAGGCTTAACCGACTCACCTAAGCATGAAACTCTACATGAGGGGTACAATGGACATAGGATAGTAACATTTCAGCAAAGGGACACGCCTACAAGTTCATCCTTAGTTCATCTTTTAGCAACAAGTTAACAGTTCATGAAATCTGAAATTTAGTAAGCAGTATTTGGTGGCACACATGTAGCAATACAATTATATCAATCAGCATCATTGAATCAACATATTTCATTCATTAGTCTACGTTACGACGCAGTGAACAAGCAGCACTCGTCACCGCGAGGGACGGCGAATCGACTCGATATACACCTGCAGGGAAAACCCAAAGAGCACGTCACGTACGCCCACCCGTGGAGCTGCACAGCACGCTCACTCGATGTCGTACGGGACAACCTTTCACCCAACAGCCCAAACGTCGAACCGGTCGCACCGAAACGAGCAGGAGGTTCTCCACACGGAGCATCTCTCTATGCCCGTTGGCAGATTTCCACCTTGCTGCCCTCAACCTACACCTATAAATCGGTGTGCTATGCCTCGACGCCCGGAGGTTTAGGCTACATCGGTTTATCGGGGCCCATATATCCGATATGCCTTCGGTACGTTCAATACTTGTTCAGCAGGGCCGCACACGGATCGGTCCTCAATCGACACGGACAGGGCTGCGCACACAAGACTCTCTCTTGCTGCGCCCTAGCCCCTGCCTAGTCTCATTTTCATTACTAAAGTGATCTCACATCACTCAACCGAACCCGTGTGTCCCCAGCCTATCTCGCGAGTAGATTCCAACTACTCGACTTGTACCGAAGTCCTATGACTCATTAAGCATAGCCTGTCTACTCGAGGTCCTTGACACTACCCTCACTCTTTTAGGAAACTTTGGTTATGCAAGTGGGGTTTCATTCATCCGATACCTAATGCACATACATACTTCATATGACACATGTATACAAAGTAAAACTTTTAAAAAGGGTTAATGCAAACCGGGGCTTGCCTTGTTGCTGCTGGTCAGGAGTTAGTTCTTCGTCCGGAAGGAGGAAGTCCAGCACTTCCGGAGTCTCTTCTTCAACGGCTACACGTTAATGAAATACTACATGTTAATTTATATGTAAAAGTGAGTTTAGAGTAAGACTTATACTATTGGTTCTAATAACCAGCCTCTAATATCTGGAACTTTGTTTAAGAATTTAAATATGAACTGGTGTTGGTGGTTTGGCTTGGACTTAATCACATGGTTAAATGCTAAGTGGTTTTCCCCCCTTTTCCACATTAATCCCTTAAGTGGTTAAATAGGACAGGGGTGATCTAGAGCTCCAATGGAGCTGAGAATTTTTGTGTGAGTTCCTTGTCACAAGAAAACTCTCTGGACCAAACATTAGCACTTTTCATGGAGTGGTTTGCTCAGAATAATTCTCTTGGTAAATCAGCAAGGAAGAATTAATTCTGAGGTAATACCCCTGTTCATGCCCAACTTAGTGAACTATAATTTCAATTATAGCTCCTAGGGTTTGCACGAATTTTCCTAGCATTTTTGGAGTCAAGGTTTGCCCAGAACTGAATTTCCAAGTTTTGGAAATTCTCTGAAAATGTTTCTGTATTCAAATGAACACAGCACCTTTCAATTTGAATTGCTCTGACCAAATCAACTCCAAATGGTCTGAAACTTTTACAGGGTTTTACTAATGTCCTAAAGAACATCCTGGCAAAATTTGGGGATTTTTGGATGAACCAAACTCCCTCTAAAATTCTTTTTCTGAAAAGCTTTAAAGAATTTTCCAGAGTTAATTAAAGGGTTTCATACAAATTGGGTTCTACATTTGGATAGTACTCTATCAGAGGAATCCAACGAAATTTGTTTCACAATTTTTGGATTCTCCTACCCAAAGTTGTAGCTATTCAAAGTTTGAACTAAAAACTGAAATTCCCCAAAATGTTCAAATACTGGCTGTGGGTCCGGGGACAGGTGTCACGCGTCGGGGCAAGCCACACGAGGCTACAGGTTATTTCCCGCGCCTCCACACCAGATCCCTGCGCCACAGCTGATCAAATATTTGAAAAACCGTCGCTGACGGGCGGGACCCACCGGTCGTCTTCTACCTCCGGCCACCCGCGCCTGCGCGCCGCCGGGCTCGCCGGAGTTCGACGGATTCCGGCCTCCCGGCCATCCCCCGAGCTCTCCCTCGCCGCTAGGGCCTAATTTCCCGTGCTGAACACGATGGAACACTCTTCCCCGGTCGGCGATGGCTCTAACCTAGCTGGCCACGGTGCGGCGGCTCTGGACCGGTTCGGCAACGTCGCCCGGTCACCCTAGCCTGCCCAGACCTCGGTGGAACGGCGCTACAGCACCAGTGGACCAAAGGGATGCTCGAACTAGCCTCAAAACTGCTCGGGACCGGCGGCTAATGGTGTATCACCGTGCACCCGAAACCTCCTCCGCGTTTGAGGTCGGAAATTCTGGATTTCATGCGGTCTACGTGCATATTTCCAGCTAGGGTTGTGAAGGACTACTGATCGCCGGTTAGTGGCGGTCCTGTGTGCAAAGTCTCACGGCCTAAGAACGAGAGGGACGATCGAATTTGGTATTACCGTATCAGAAGGTCGGATGGTGCCCGACGGCGATCTTTTCCCAAATTCGAGCCTAGTAGATCATCTCACGGCTTGAGCCTCGGGGACGAGCATCAGGGGCTACCAGCGCATCCGAGGGTGCTCTAGCTCGGGCCTGAGAAGCTCTGGGTGGGTCTGTCCACGTGAGACCAGCTTCCGTTCTCCGCCGGACAGCTCTGTTTTCTCGGCGCCGTTTGCCGAATTGTGCGCGTCACCGGCTAGGGCCTTTGGGGTTGCGGGGCTGGTGTGGTAGAGCAGGCACAGGCGCTGCTTTTCTGTACTGCCGGTGCGCACAACCGAGGTTTGGTTGAGGCCGGCGATCGGGGAGAAAGGAGTGCGGCGGTGAGCGCCGATTGCTGTTTGCGCGTGGGAAGAACAGCTAGCGCGCGATCAAAGCGAAGATGGCAACGTGCTGCAGCCGGTTTCCGGGATAAGGAGCAGGCCAGCGCGAAATGGGAGCAGGAGGTGGAGCCTCGGTCGACGGGGGCGGCCGCTCGGTGTCGCCCCGGGGTTACACCTCGGTGGAGTGAAGTCCAGAGAGAAACTTAAGTGTTAAGTATACTCATTCCTATGACATGTGGGCCCCACAACTCAGTACCTCTTTTCCTCAAAATATCTCCAAAGTTTGACAATTATCCAACCCAATTGTCTGAAAATTGGAAACTGAGCTCATTTGACAAGTTTGGACAAATTCAATGCAAATTCAAATATTCATTTGAATTCTTTGCACCTTTGACTTCCTTTGGAAAAATGGGCAGCAAGACTTTTCAAAAATTAATGAAACTTTGCCTCCCCACTAATTTGGACCTAAGGAATCCAAATATGCCACTTGATCCTTGTGTTAGCTGCTGCAAACAATAGTTTGGACACAACAGTTTTGAATTCCTCATTGTGTGATCATATGTGTATAAACCCTACTTTGTGAAAGTGAAGACTCTCCCCTCTAATCACTCTTTTGATGGAGGTTACATGCTCTTCATCACATTTCCTAAGGTGTCCACAATGAAAATTGTGGTGTTGTGAGATGAAGAAAAGTTTTTTACAAGTCCCTTCTCTTGGGCTTTTACACAAACCGTACAACGATCCATCAGCCGAGTGAGGAGAATTTCCAGTTCTCCCGAAACGTGGTGTATCCGGGTAGAACTCGGTCTACCCCGGAATTTGAGTTGCTCGGGTAACTACTGCCTTAGCGAGCTTGCAAACATCTTCCTCACATCCTAGCGCTCCCTCTCGACCAAGAATCGAGCTAAACGATCCAGAAACGACTGAGTTCTTGCGGTTTTTCGGGCCGCCATGGAAGAACGCCTCGGGTCTCCGTGGAACCCTAGGTTGCCGGCCGTTTCACCGGTGTTAGAGTCCCTGTCCAGCCTCTACTAGTCCCCCTGATGCTGTAGACCCCGAGAGATGGTCATTTGGTGAAGGAACGACGGAAACCGACCTCGCCGGAGTTCTAACCTTCTCTGTGATCGGTGCGGGCTAGTTTCCGGCGATCCTCGGCCGGCGACGACCTTCTAACTGAGTTCAGCACCGAAAGTTGTGGGGGGCGGCGGACTTGAGGTTGGGAGGCGACTGGAAACTGGGTTCCGGCGAACCTCGCCGGAGGACGCCGCCGCTCGGGCCTCTGGCGCGAGGTTGAAGGAGAAGGCTGACAGGTGGGAACCACTGTCAGCATTTAAACATTTTCCAGATTTTCCCACTTTAGTTCAAACTTTGGAGAGCCATAACTTTGTGTAGGAGTGTCCAAAAATTGTGAAACAAATTTTGTTGGATTCCTCTCAAAGAGTACTATCCAGGGGTGCAGACCAATGTTTATGAAAATCCCTGAATTTGGCTCATTAATTCATTTAAGTAAAACCTTGTATGAATTTTTACAGGAGTTCTGTTTATTGGAAAATTCCCAAATTTTGACAGGACATTCTTCCAAAATTCCTTGAACTCCAGTAAAAATTTCAGAGGCATTGGACCTAATTTTCGTGGTCAAATAATGTGTTCATTCCTTATGTCTCTGAAAAATAGGAAAATAAACAGAGACAATTTCAGCTTTTCACCATTCTTTGAAAATCCATATCTCCATGTAGGAAACTCCAAAAATGGAAAAACCAATTCCTATGGACTCAGGACATTTTGTACTTCACAAAAAGTCTACTTTTCAGCATAGGAAAGCTTAATATCTAGGGGGTAAAGGCAGATTAGTAAAAATCACATAAGGAATTATTGTGATCACCTTGAGCCATTTCATGAGCTCAATTTTTGCACACTGCCTAAATAGCTTCCATAGAGGCTGTGGTTAAATTCTCAGATTCATTGGACCTCTGGAACTTGAGCTACCATCTGTTAGGTTTAAGTGTCCATATAATGGACTTAATCACATGGTGATTACTAGTATTTCTTTTCAACCTAGCATTCTTCTTCACTAAGGTTTAGATCCAACAACAGAAACCTTGCTGTTGTTTGTCCCTTTTAGGTGTGAGTTAACTGGTACAACAATTTTGAATCATTTTCTAAATCGCTTTTGAATACATGTGCATAAATCATCTTAATAGCACGTGACGTCGACGTTCGACGAGGACTCGACTCTGCAGCGAGGATCTCTATCTCGTGACAAGTTTGGCGGATTCTCTGGAGGAAGACTAACTCCTAGCTTCTAACAAAACCGTTGAGCAAGGCAAGCCCCGGTTTGCATATCGTTACCGTTTCAAATTTTGCTTTACTTCACATCATGTTTATTAGACTTGAGTGCATTATGTCTAGGATGATTGAAACCCACTTGCATGCCTATTACATCCCTCATTAGAAGGTTTAGTATAGGCTTTGCCTCGTTGTAGATGCTAGGCTAATATTGTAGCTAGCTCGGTAGAAGTCGAGTAGTAAAAAGCTTCTCGCGAGAAAGTTCGAGTAATGGAGTTACTCGCGAGAGATAAATGATAAGAGCACCCTCATGAATATGAGATGGGGACGGGGATGTTCCTGTAGGATGGAGCGCTCAAGGTTGGTCTCGACCTGCGATGGGTGTGACAATGCTTGAGACCACATTTGGCCTGGACCGGGATGGTAAGGCAAATGTGGAGGTTGGTTGTAGCCCCGTCCGTGTCGGTTAAGGACCGTATGTATGCGGCCCTGCTGGACAAGATTGAGCTGTACCGGATATATAGTGGGGTATGGGACCCATGAAACCGATGTAACTCGATGGACCGTGATATAGAAACTCATCCTTCGCGTGGGAATGGCGTTGAGAAGGCGGTAGGTGTAAATCCTTTAGCGGGCAACTTCGACGTGTCTGCGTAGAGGACCATCCTGCTCGGCGCGAAGCATTTTTCTATGTTGGGGTGTCGTGTGAAAGGTTGCTGCATACAACGTAAGAAAGAGCTCTTGAGAGAGTCTTTCGAGGCGGGTGTATGTGTCGTGTATTCCGGGTTGTTATTGATTCGAATCACCGTCGCTCGCGGAAGAGGATTGAGCATACTTGCCCACTGCGCCGTGACTTAGTAAGAAGATGAACTAAGTCTCTTAACTTGCTGCTTGTGGATTAATCACTGTATTGGAACCTTGTCTGAGGTAGTTATAGAGCCAACTAAATTTCATTTCCACCTTAGGCTAGCAACATCGGGATAAGCGTTTCTTGTTTGATTGTGGACTTCCGATGTTGTGAGGCGTGAGGACCACTAAAATGAAGGCTATAAGAATCTGAATATAAGGATCAAGTTTAGTCAAGATGCATTTTGCAAATTCCTATGCCTACTCTTTTACTACCCCTGCATGTAGAGTTGCATGTTTAGGAGTGACGGGTAAGTCTTGTTGAGCCTTAGTGCTCACGGTTGCTTCAGAGTTGCTTTTGCAGGTAGCAGGATGCCTGCTATGAAGAGGGTTGGTCGGTGAGACGACGAACCTCACGGTTTGTTCAACTCATCAGAAACCTAGCCGCTGCCTTTCTTTGGTGAAGCTAGTAGGAAGCGTTCCCGGGCTGAACGACTTCTCTTCGGCGTAGTTAGGGTCGAGAGTGAGTAGTTTGTCCAGCAAATTTAAATTTCCGCTGCGTGTGTACATTATGTTGTAAAAGAAATTATCTTGAGTAACAAAATGGTTCCGTTATGTTCTTACACCTCTTTGCGTGCATGCTGTTGGGTGCCGCATCGCACGGCACCACCCACTGCGATTCCCGGGCCGGGCCTCACATTTCATCACTTAACCAATCGAAAAATGCAGTGGAGTTGAAACTGTCCAGAAAACAGGACAGAGTAAAGACTCTCTGTAAACTCTCTGTAAATTAAGCATAACTTCCTGCTTAAAAATCCAAAAATAGAAAATGAGGTAGTTATGGAAAGCTTATGAGATGGGTTACAACTTTGTAACAGAAACTTTTATCAGATTAAGAACAGAATTAACTGGAATTCTTGGATTAAATCAGTACCTAAAGCAGGGAGGTGCTGTCCAATTGTTTCCAGAAATTCTGCTAACTTTGACATCTCATAACTTTTGAACCAGGACAGATCTTAGGCCAAGCAAATACTTTCTGGAAAGATATTGAAGTTAGCTTTAACTTTGATGGAAGCTGGTCAGGGCTGTCATGGGAACAGCAGATCAGCAGTCAAATTTGTTTAAAATTTGAATTATGTTTCCAAGTTTCATGGGTTCAATAACATGTATTATGTTGTAACTCAGTGGTTTGCTGTTTAAATAAATATTTGACATTTCTCAAATATATTTTTACAGATGACAGCAGATAAACAGTTGGAGAACGGGTGGGTGGTTTCCCACTGTTCTCACCGTAGCGGCTACCCGGAAGCATTGTGGCAAATGCTCCAATATTCCGGGTACAACCAGATGCTGCAGTACTTCGCCAAGGAAGAAGGCGAAGAGGGGAAAAAGACGTGGACGATCCATGT
Organism: Neostapfia colusana; assembly: GCA_030760725.1. Taxonomy (NCBI): domain Eukaryota; kingdom Viridiplantae; phylum Streptophyta; class Magnoliopsida; order Poales; family Poaceae; genus Neostapfia; species Neostapfia colusana. The sequence continues at coordinate 103,743,357 of JASWHV010000007.1, forward strand.
CGAGGTCCCCGCAGGACCTACGCCACCCGGGTGGGTGCCGTTCACCGTAACGGTGAGAGGAAGACAACAGGAAGGGATGTGGCAAGTGCCAGCCCGTGACACTATGTCACGCTTCTGCCAACTACACGTGCAGGCTAGGGAGGGCACTCCATACGCGCTCGTTCCGGTGGAGGGACGGGCTCAGCATGTGTGGCAGGGGAGGTACCTAGAGGCAACGGACCCGAGCTGCCCCAGGTACAACCCCGCGGAGGCAAACCTTAGCCTCCAAATGAGGGCGGGAAATGCCGTGATGGACAGCCAAGCTGTTCATACAGAGTGTCTCGCCACAAATCTCAAGGAGAGCACGAGCCGTGGAGACCACTTCGAGAGTGCTCACAGCGCACTCCGCAATGTGCTCCTTCCGACGATCAAGCGACTGAATGAACAACACAATCAGTTGCATCGTCTGAAGAAGGCAAAGAAGAAGAGCCGTGTCGACATCGCGGCGTTGCAAGAACTAGTACAAAATCTGACCCAGCAGAACGAGGAACTTACTCAAGAGTGGGACGACGCTATTGAGGAAGGGCAAGGCTGGGAAGAAGATTACAACCAGGCTATGGACGAGGTGCATGCTTTGCAGGACCTCGTACCTCCGGTGTTAGGCGTACCGGTGGTCTTGGGCCTTCCAGCAATGGGAGAACCCGGGATGGGAGAAGAGGTGGTAGATCCAGAGCCACCAGCAGAGGTACCGGAGGATGACGACCCGCAGGAGGTCGAGTTCTACTCCGAGTAGGGGGTCACAGTTGCCATGTTGGGCAGCCATGGTAGTGTAGCCCAAATTTTGTAATCGGTGACATGTCGTGTAGACAGTAGCATATGTATAAGTAGTGACGACATGAGCACGACTTCTCGGAGACCCGAGAATAATGTATCTTGTATAAAGTTTATGCTTTATCAATATATGTGAATGTTGTGCAAATTAATCATGTGTCACTTTAATACCTACTGTTGCTTATGGAATTTTAAGTAAGACATGTGCTGATTGCTGCTGTTTTGAATTTCAGAATGACGCGTACTCGTGCCAACCCTGATGTTGGGGGTACTAGCAAAGGGGGAGAGACTTCCCAACAGCCTCCCGAGGACTCCTCGGGACAGCAGCAGCAACAGCAACAGCAAACACCGCCACCGCCACTGCCAACGGTTACATTGGCTGACATCGTCGCGGCAATGGCGGGTTCACATCAGCAGCACACGGAGTTGCTGCAGACTCTCATCACCAATACGTCTCGCCCAGAGAGACGTCAAGACCGTGAGGAGCGTCAACAGAGCTCCTACTCTGACTTCCTGGCGACTCATCGCCCAGTATTCTCAAGGGCGGATGAACCTCTTGAAGCGGACAACTGGCTCCATGCCATAGAGATGAAGTTCGGGCTGCTCCAGATAAGTGAGCAGCGCAAGACTCAGTTCACGGTCCAGCAGCTCCAAGGATCCGCGAGCGCGTGGTGGGCCAACTTCTGTGCTTCACAGCCCACCGACCGAGTGATGACCTGGACGGAGTTTCGGACGGCCTTCAGGGCCTATCATATACCGCCAGGTCTGATGAAAAGGAAGACACAGGAGTTTTTACACCTGCAACAAGGGAGCCGGAACGCGCTGGAATACTCCAGAGCGTTCAACGATCTCGCGCTCTACGTGTCGTATCATGCAGATACGGACGAGAAGCGGCGGGACCACTTTTACCAGGGGCTTAACCCGCTCCTGAAGGACAAGTTGGCGATATTCAATCGCGGCAGCCTCAACGACATCATTGATGCTGCGATTGTTCAGGAGGACTCCGGCAAGGAGTTAGCAGCGGCGGAGCGAAAGCGGAGCGTGCCGCAAAGCAGCGGAGAAGGAAGCGGTCCTTCTCAGAAGTTTCAGATGGTGAATCACCCACCATCAGGTCCACGCTGGCAGCCACCACAGCGGTCGATGCCGTTCCACAGTCGGCCGTACTCTTCACCGGCATTCAGGCCAGCACTGCCAGTACCACCACCGCAACAACAACAGCAGCAGCGGACAATGCCGCGTGCGTATGCACCTCAGCAGCGCATGCCGGGCTTTCGTCCCCCGAGCTCTACACCAGCAGCGGCCACATGTTACAAGTGTGGTCGTCCAGGACACTTCGCGAGCAGTTGCCCGGAGAGGCAAGGCGGCGGAGTGGCACCACAGTTTCCAGGGAGGAATCAACCCCGGAACCCTACTAATGCGCGGCGGGAAAACCCTAGGCCCGGCACCGTCCACCAGATTGCCATAGAGGACGTGCCGGAGGGCGAGCCAATCCTTGCAGGTATGTTCCAACTCCACCAGCATTCCGCTATAGTACTGTTTGATTCAGGCGCCACGCATAATTTTATTAGCCAAGCTTTCATTGCTAAACACAGCTTGCCAATACTACCCACCGATAATCCATATTTAATTTGTTCACCGGGTGGGAAGATTTAAGCAAGCGTAATGGTTTCCAAGGCGCCATTATGCTTAGCGGGTAGAGTGTACCCCACGTCTCTCATTATCTTAGAGGGACAGAAGGTCGATGTCATCTTAGGCATGTCGTGGTTAACCCGCCACGGCGCTGTTTTAGACACCGTCCTTCGGGTCGTGCACTTAAACTCAGAAGTGCACGGGTCTCACTCATTATTTCTGGACAGTCCAGAAATAAAGCTTCCAAGTGTCTATCAAGCCACAACCATCAGATTGGAAGATATTCCAGTAGTCCGAGAGTTCCCTGACGTATTCCCGGATGATTTGCCGGGGATGCCGCCTGATAGAGAGGTGGAGTTCAAGATTGAACTTGCACCGGGAACCATGCCGATATCCCGAAGGCCGTACAAGATGGCGCCCAAGGAGTTGGCTGAACTGAAGACTCAGGTCACGGACCTCCTGGAGAAGGGTTTTATTAGGCCGAGCTCCTCGCCATGGGGCTGTTCGGCATTATTTGTCAAGAAGAAGGATGAGACGTTGCCGCTTTGCATGGACTATCGTCCATTAAATGCCGTAACCATCAAGAACAAGTACCCGTTGCCACGGATCGACATGTTGTTTGATCAGTTGGTCGAAGCAAAGATCTTTTCCAAGATGGATTTAAGATCCGGGTACCATCAAATTAAAATAAGGGCTGAGGATATTCCAAAGACAGCTTTCTCGACAAGGTACGGACTTTATGAGTACCTGGTCATGTCCTTCAGCCTCACCAATGCTCCAGCTCACTTCATGTACTTAATGAACTCGGTATTCATGCCGGAACTGGACAAGTTTGTCGTGGTCTTCATCGACGACATCCTGGTATATTCCAAGTCGGAGGAAGATCACAAGAAACATCTGCGTATAGTCTTGCAACGGCTGCGGGACCACAAGTTATACGTGAAATTCAGCAAATGCGAGTTTTGGATATCACAAGTGCCTTTTCTCGGGCATATCATCTCAGCGGAGGGTATCGCTGTGGACCCGAGCAAGATCACTCAAGTGCTGAATTGGAAATCCCCGAGAACTGTTCACGAGGTACGGAGTTTCCTCGGACTCGCGGGATATTATCGGAGGTTCATTCCGAACTTCTCGAAGATTGCCAAGCCAATGACAGAGCTGCTGAAGAAGGCTACCAAATATGTTTGGAGTCCAGCATGTGAAGCAGCATTCAAGGCTTTAGTCAAGCACCTGCATCAGCACCGGTTTTGGCGCAGCCAGACACAACAAAACCGTTCACTGTGTACTGCGATGCATCCGGCATTGGGCTCGGATGTGTGCTGATGCAAGACCGAAGAGTGGTTGCGTATGGATCACGGCAGCTTAGAAACCATGAGCAAAATTATCCAACTCACGACTTGGAGCTCGCTGCCGTGGTACTTGCACTGAAAATGTGGAGGCACTACCTACTCGGTAACCTCGTACATTTATATACCGACCACAAAAGCCTCAAGTACATATTCACTCAGAAGGAGCTGAACATGAGGCATCAAAGATGGTTAGAATTGATAAAGGATTACGAAATAGAGATCCATTATCATCCGGGCAAGGCAAACGTAGTGGCGGATGTGCTGAGCCGCAAGTCACATGTCAACAATCTGACCATCACACCGTTGGAAGAGAGCGAACCACCACTACATGTGATTCCACACGGAGCTCTCTACAACTTAGCTTTGATCCCCACCATCCGTGAAGAGATAGCGGCAGCCCAGAAGAATGACAAGGGCATGTCACATTTGCGGAGACGAGTAGACAGTGGGGAGCTGAAATGTTTCCGGAAGGACGGAGACGATGTCCTATGGTTCAAGGTCCGGATCGTCGTACCCCATAACCCGGAATTACGAAAGAAAATCTTTGATGAGGCTCACTTATCAAAGTTTTCTATTCACCCCGGCAGCAACAAGATGTATCAAGAACTCAGAAGAAAGTTTTGGTGGACACGGATGAAGCGCGAGGTTGCAAAATACGTGTCCGAGTGTGATACATGTCGAAGGGTGAAGGCAGATCATATGCGGAAACCAGGACTGCTGCAACCACTGGGCGTTCCTGCCTGGAAATGGGAGGATGTGAGCATGTACTTCATCGTCGGTTTACCCACCACCTTGCAGAAACATGATTCTGTGTGGGTGATCATCGATCGGCTCACCAAAGTTGCCCATTTCATCCCGGTCAACACCAACTACAACGCCAAGAAGTACGCTGAACTGTACATATCACGGATCCTATGCTTGTACGGCGTACCCCATACCATCATATCGGATCAGGGCACTTTATTTGTGTCCCGTTTTTGGGAGCAGCTGCACGCTGCCTTGGGGACGAAACTGATCCGTAGTTCAGCCTACCACCCGCAGACGGGTGGGCAAACAGAGCGGGTAAATCAGATCTTAGAAGACATGCTACGAGCTTGCGCTATCAACCACGGCAAGAATTGGGATGATCACTTGCCGTTAGCCGAGTTCTCGTACAACAATGGGTACCAAGACAGCATCAAGATGGCACCCTACGAGGCGCTATACGGGCGGAAATGTCTCACACCATTGAACTGGTGTGAGTCTGGCGAAAGGGTTACCTTCGGGATTGACCTTGTCAACAACACGGAAGAAAAGGTTCGACTGATTCAGGTGAACCTAAAAGCCGCTCAATCCCGTCAGAAACAATATGCGGACCGGAGAAGGCGCCCATTACAATTCGAAGTTGGAGATCACGTATATCTACGGGTATCTCCAATGAAGGGCGTAAACAGATTTGGGGTGAGAGAAAAGTTGGCACCCCGATTCATCGGACCATTCCAGATTACCGAAATATGTGGATCGGTGGCATACCGGCTGAAATTACCAGAAGCGCTTTCTGGTGTGCACGACGTCTTTCACATTTCCCAGCTGAGGAAGTGTCTCAAGCTATCAACTACCGTTCAGCTGGAAGACATTGAAGAACTGCAACCGGATCTCACCTATCGGGAGGAACCGGTGCAGATTATTGATGAAAAGGCCCGAACCACACGCAACCGCACGTTGTGGTTCTACAAGATTCTATGGAGTAATCACTCCATGGACGAAGCGACATGGGAGAGTGAAGAATTTCTTCGCGCTAACTACCCCGACTTTTTCACGTCGCATATCCGGTAATTTTCCACCGTCCTCTCTCTCATTTTCACCTTATAATCTCGGGACGAGATTCTTTTAAGGGGGGAGGAATGCAAGGGCCTCAGTTTTTGACACATAATTGAAGTGTTCATCACCACACCACACACCTTATTTGAGGAAAGATGATGAACACAAATGAAAAGCAAGTAACACCATCAACATGCTCATTAGAGAACAAACTCACACATTGCAAAAGTGGTATTTTCCCACATGTGATATAGGTGGGCTGGACATATGAAACTCCTACACATTGCTAAGAATGTCCATGCCAAGTTTCACCCAAATTCAAAACCTTTTTGAGGCCATTTTGGGTATAGCTAGAAAGAGGGCAGTTTGAAACCATATTCAAATTCAAACTGTTTTTATCCCATGAATTTAAAAGTGGGAGGCATATTCTTACTCAGCACATTTTTTGTGAGCTCACACACCAATTTTCACTCCATTTGGAGTTGATCTTGACATGAGCTAAGTGGGACAAATTCAAACTTTATTTGAATTCAAAACTGAACTTGTGCTGAAATTCACTTAAACCAAACCCAATTTGAATTCTACTCAATTCAAATGGCTCATGGGTGAATAATTTGAATTACCAGGGGTAGTATGGGGTTCACTGTTTACAACAGTGATTAGGAGTAAATTTCAGAGGTTAAAATGGGGAGTGGGACCCACTTGTCAGCCTCTACTTCAAATCAAACCGACTGAGACTTTTCTCACTTGGTTAACCGCGCCGCCGCTGCGATCGCCACCGAGGGAAGCCACCGCGCCAGCAGCTGCTTGGCCACGCGCGGGCGTGAGGCGGTGCAGAGCCTTTTTAAGGCACCTTACCCCCTCCTCGGCCGAAGCATCGCCGTTCTTCCCCCGCAAGAACTCAGCGCCGGCCGAAACTTTCCGCAGCTCGGAATCGATCGGAGAGCGCCAATCACAGCTACCTCCGTCCCCTCCAGAGCCCCGGCAAGGTACTAGAGACCTTCCTCCGTCTTCCCCGCTGCTAGAATTCAGTTGAAACCGATTGATATCGGCTGTGCCGAAAAATCAATTCGGTGACTTAGAACCGCCGCACCTCGGGCTCCTGTGGACAGCCCAACCAGGGCGTTTTCACGCCCGAGACAAGGCACCCTTGGACGCGCTGGTGACCGGTGCTGCTCACCCCAGAGCCACAGCCCGAGTAATTGCTCACCGGCGGCGAATTTCCAGTTTTCCCCTTTCGGTGTGCAGAACGACCTTCGGGTGCGATTCTGTCGAATTCGTGCTCTAGAAAGGATTATAGGGCCTCAATCCGCTCTCACACAAACTAGACACGGTAACGCACAAGTTGCCTTCACAACCCTTGGCCGGAGAACCTCTGTACCCGGCGTAATTCGAGGTTTACCAACGGCGGAACAAACGGGAGGCATCGGGCGCACGGTGAGGACCTACTTCGGGCCTTCCCCGAGCTGCCTCAAGCTCATGTCGACCTTCCCTGAGGTCCACTGATGCTTTCCGACCGGTTCCTCGAGTAGTTGAGGTGCTAGGGGAGTCAGCCGACACGGCCGAAGTTTTTCTGAGGCGGCGGCTCGTCGCCGACCATGTACCGGCCGTTGTCATGACTAGCTGACCCCAGAATCCTGTTCCCCGAGTGAAAGTAGGCAGGGGCGGCCAAAATCGTGAAGTTTGGAGCTGTACAGAAGCCGGCGGCGAGCTCTCCGGCGAGGTCCCTCGGCGGCGGAGCGCCGGCGTCGCGAGGTTGAAGAAAGGGGTGGACCCCAGCTGTCAGCGGCCGATATTTTGAATCGGGATCGGGCTGCCGCCGGGATCGGGTGTGATGGCGCGCAAAATCCTTGTGGGCCGCGGTGTGCTGTCTCCTCGGCGTGCGACGCGTGTCCCCAGGGCCCACCCGCAAGTTTAAACTTTTGCACCGATTTTCAGATTTCATTCAAATTTCAAATCCTCATAACTTTAGCTAGAAAGCTCCAAATTGAGTGAACCAAATTTTGCTGGATTCAGCTCTCTGAGTATTTTCCAGCAAATTAAGTTTCACTTCATGAAATTCCTTATTTCTCCAGAATTAATTCCTCAAAATTTAAACTGTTTGGAATTTTAACTGGAGAATCCTTTGGAGGAAAATCCTGAAATTTTGCTGGGATGTTCACCAAAATATCCTGAACTACCATAAAAAGTTCAGACCCATTGGAGCTCATTTAATCCACCTAATGGTGTGATTAGTGAAACTGTTCCAGAGAAAATAGAAAATGTTCAGAAACATTTTCAGAATTTTCTCTGAAATCGTTTAGCTCATATCTTTAGTTAGGAACTTCCAAATTAAGTGAGGCCAACTCCATTAGAACCCTCTGAAAATCTAGTTTGCAGAAAGTCATAGTTTGTTTCATGAAAATCCTTAGAGCACCCTAAGAGTTCCAATTGAGGTCAAGGACATGATTAATTGTGGAGGGCTCAAATGAGCTTTGCCGCAACTAAAACTTGACCAAGTCTCTATTTGGGTTGTAACCAAGCCACAGTAAAAGTTTCACAGTCATTGAGTCTGTCTAGTGGGACTTATAAGCTTCACAAGTTCAAACTTAATACAAATGCATTCAAATTAATACATGTACCTCTCTTATCATGTAGTCGCTAAGGTCGAGGAGGAACCCGAAGTCCTAGACTTCATAACTCCGGAGGAGCAGCTAGCCTACGACCAAGAGCAGCAAGGCAAGCTCCGGTTTGCATTAACCCTTTTTATAAATGTTTACTGTTTTGAGCACATCTTTGAATACTATTATTCTTTGCATTAGAGTCTTGTTTGGAAACCCAAATGCATAGCCAAGAAAACCATGGGTTGGGATTAGGATTGAAAACCTCGTTAACCTCTGCATTGCTAAGATAGAGTAGGATTCGGTACAAGTCGAGTAGTTGGAACTACTCGCGAGCATAGGCTAGGGGCACTCGACTTGGGTAGAGATAGCACATGACACACATGGCAAGAAAATGAGACCAAGCGGAGGGTAGGGGAAGCAGAACTTTGGGGCTTGTGTGCTATAGCTCCGCTTGTGTCGATTGAGGACCGAGCCGTGTGCGGGCCTGTTGAACAAGCTAGAACAGTACCGAAGACCTACCGGCTATATGGGAACCGGGAAACTGATGTAACTCGGGTAGCTGGGTGTTGAGGCATAGCTGGTCGTTCAAAGGGTAGGTTGAGAGCTCGAGGTGTAAATCGGCTGGCGGCACTGAGATGCGCGTGCAGAGACCTCTTGCTCGGGACGATGGGACCGGTTCAATATTTGGCTGACGGGCAAAAGGTGGTTGCGTATGGCGTCCGTGATGGTTGTTGTAGGCAACATTGAGTACGGGCATACGTGACGGGTTGTTCGGGTAACCCTGCATGTGTAAATCGATTATAATCGCCGTCCCTCGCGGTCAGTGAGTACCACTTGTTCACTGTACCGTGACGTAGAAAGAACAGGCTAGTTACATGTTAAAATGCTGCTGATTGAAAGATGGACTTTGCTTGTTACTGGTTTGTTGTAGTTTAGAGCTAACTAAAGTTCTTTTCAACTTTGGGCAAAGTACATGAGAGAAATGCGTTTCTTGTTTGATTGCGGCTCTCTCATGTGCCTTAGCGTAAGGTTCTCCACAACCTGCTGCTAAAACTTGAAAGTAAGGTTCTACTAATTAGGCGAGTCCTTGCAAATGATTTTTACCTCATATAACCCATCACCCCTCATGTAGAAGTTCCATGGTTAGGTGAGACGGGTCAGACTTGCTGAGTCTTCGTGCTCACTGCTTGTGTTTAAAGCTTTTGCAGGATTCTATGAGGAAGGGACTCCCGAAGAGGAGACGGAACCCCAGGAGGGGTACCCCGTCTAGTGGGAGTCGTGCACGCCGCAGAGTTAGTGTGCGTGTGTGCTAGCAAGGACACGTTCATGGGCTGAACGTGGACTTGATGCGTAGTCTACGCCCGCGAGTGTAGACTAAACTTATTTTGATGTAAACATGTTCATAAACCTGTTTATGTAATAAAATTTCTCTTCCGCTTTGTACCTTTGACGTGTGTTATACGGTGCTGTGCAATGCAGCACCCCTCAGCGTGATCCTGGCTCGACAAGACCGTTGGGGTCGTGTCATTCCACTCTTGTACTTTCTGTAAAATCCCCAAAAAGTGGTAGCAAGAATTTTCAGCTCATGTACACTTAGGAAAAATGAGGGGAATTAAAACTTTGAATTATAACGGTGTAGGTTCAAAGTGAGGATTCAAACTTCCCAAAACTTCCAAACATGGAGATCTAAATTCATAACTTGGGTCTTCATATTTCAAATATTCAACTTCCAAATTTCAGCTCATTTGGAGGGGTTTTAGTATTTGTTTGGGATAAAAAGGAGAAGCCCTCTAATCTGAATTTCAAATACAGTTTCAAATTCCAATTTCCTCAATTTGCAAATTTGGTACCACAAATATGTTCTCCACATTTGATTTAGCAGCCATGCCAAAAATCAGAAATTTTGGAGTTGGTTTGCTTGGTTTTGGAACAATGCAAAAGGAAGAAATTCAAATTCCATTTCAAATCCAAATGACCATATTCAATTCAAACTCCACAACAGAATTCAAATCATTTGAACTCAACCTTTTCAAACCTTAACTTTGAGGCAAAGCATAGCCTTAAATGTTGAGTAGTAGGGGAGAAATATCTGTGGCGGACCGGAATCCGCTCATCCAGGATCGCAGAGGGTGGTGCCGCGCGATGCGACACCCGACAGCACACGTCATAAGAACACATTATATTACATGGGAAAACAAACTGAATGTACAAAGTAGTACACTTCTCAGTTACAAAGTAGGGTCTTTATTACACAGCGGAAGTTTCTTTTGTACAACTCACGCCTGCCTATCTAGCAAAAGTCGGTTGCCCAGCCGTAGGGCAACCCACACTAGCTGCACGTCTCAGCTCACGTGGAGTGTACGGCTCCCACTCGGCCGTGGTCCCCGACGGAGGGTAACCCTTGCCGGTGGACTCGTACTCCGAGTCCGTGGGTGGCTCCTCACCTGAAAAACACTTAAGCAGCAACCGTGAGCACGAAGGCTCAGCAAGGCTTAACTGACTCACCTAAGCATGAAACTCTACATGAGGTGTACCATGACATAGGATAGTCATATTGCAACAAATGGACTTGCCTACAAGTTCATCCTTAGTTCAACTTTTAGCAACAAGTTAACAGTTCAGGAAGCTGAAATTTAGTAAGCAATATTTGGTGGCAAACATGTAGCAATACAATATTATATCATATCAGCAGTATTGAATCACCATATTTCATACATTAGTCTACGTCACGACTCAGTGACCAAGTGGTACTCTTCACCGCGAGGGACGGCGAATCGACTCGATATACACCTGCAGGGAACCCAAAGTGCACGTCACGTACGCCCATCCGTGGAGCTGCACAGCACGCTCACTCGATGTCATACGGGACAACCTTTCACCCAACAGCCCAATCGTCGAACCTGTCGCACCGAAACGAGCAGGAGGTTCCCCACACGGAGCATCTCTCTATGCCCGTTGGCAGATTTCCACCTTGCTGCCCTCAACCTACACCTATAAATCGGTGTGCTATGCCTCGACGCCCGAAGGTTTAGGCTACATCGGTTTATCGGGGCCCATATATCTGGTATGCCTTTGGTACGTTCAAACTTGATCAGCGTGGGCCGCACACGGATCGGTCCTCAATCGACACGGACAGGGACGCGCTCACAAGACTTCCTCTTGTTACGCCCTAGCCCCTGCCTAGTCTCATTTTCATTACTAAAGTGATCTCACATCACTCAACCGAACCCGTGTGTCCCAAGCCTATCTTGCGAGTAGATTCCAACTACTCGACTTGTACCGAAGTTCTATGAAATATTAAGCATAGCCTGTCTACGCGAGGTCTTAGACACTACCCTCACTCTTATGGAAAATTTCTGGTCATGCAAGTGGGGTTCCATCCATCCTATACCTAATGCACATTCACACTTCATATGACACATGTAAACAAAGTAAAACTTATAAAAGGTTAATGCAAACCGGGGCTTGACTTGTTGCTGCTGGTCAGTAGTTAGCTCTTCTTCCGGAAGGAGGAAGTCTAGCACTTCCGGAGTCTCTTCTTCAGTGACTACACGTGTAATGAATTACGCCATGTAAATTTAAATGCAATGTGTAAACTTGAATACTTAACTACTAATAACTCTAGCTAGCCCTCTCCTTTTGTTCTCAAATTTTTATTGTGGCTTGGTAGGGTCCTAACCAGAGTCTTGACCAAGTTTCATTTGAAACAAAGTTCTTTGAGCTTTGTACAAATAAAAACCTATTTGGCCAATAATTGAGCCTCTATGTAATTCCAGGGATTTTCATGGCTACAACCATTCCTTTCTGGAAACTAGAATTCAAGATGGTTCTAATGCAATTGGTTTCATGTCATTTGAAGAATTATGAGTTCAGCAAAATTTGGTTCATCGAATTTGGAGTTTCCTAGCCAAAGTTCTATTCATTTGAAGTTTGAACTAAAACTGGAAAATTCCAAAAATATTTAAATCCTGCGGGTGGGTCCATCGCACACGTGTCGACCGCTGGAGCCAAGCCACACGGGGCCACAGACTCCTTCCCGCGCGGCCGCACTGGTTCCTGGACCACAGAGAATCCCGCCCATTTACCTCCAGCCGCTGACGAGTGGGGCCTCGCCCCTTCGTCTTCCTCCGGCCACCCGCGCGACCCCGCCGCCGAGCTCGCCGGAGCTCTCGCCGGAGAGGGGTTCCGGCCTTCAGAACTTGCTGATTCTCGCCGCCACTGCACATTCTTGTGCGAGGAATACGTTGCCGGCCTTACCTCGGATCGAGGGTGGCCGGAAACCTCGGTGCAACGGCGACAGTAGCTGTGGTAACCTCGGCGGCCTCGCTAGGGCACTTTACTGCCCCAACCTTGCTCCGGTTAGCTCCTACAGCATCGCCATGACCTAGGGAGCAACGTACAGGGCTCTGATCTCGCGAGCAACGTCGGCAACTAGGGGCTCACCGTGGGACCTAGGGTGATTTCGGGGAAAACTGGAAAAACTCGAAGAACTGAGGGTTTCCTCGATGGTTCTTCCTAGTTATTGATCCCACGTGCCCGCACGGATGTCTACAACTGGGTTTCTAGGTCTGGGGAAGAGTGATTCGGTGTGTGAGGCGAATTTGCCAATTTACCCGAACCGGGATATATCACATGCTTTCGCAAAAACTGAAATTCCGGCCAGCACGGTCCATGACACGCTGCCAGCGTGGTTGTGAAGCGAGAAGGGTTACTGGCACACCTTTTCGCTTTGACAACTTGATGGGAGAGGCTCTGTGGTGGCCGGGCGACGTGATCTTGTCGCGGCGGCTTTCTTCGGCGCTGTGGAGGAAGATCGGCTCGACTCCGACGTCCCGACGGAGCTAGCGCCCGGTTCTTGCTTCTGCCACGCTAAAGGACGTCCGGCGGTGCTGTGGGGAAGCTTAGCGCGTCGTGCCACGGGGTGGAGCAGCCGGGCGGCGGTGAACCGACGGCGCGCCTCCGTGCGGTCGCTTTTATCGCCGAGGACACACGGGGATCGTTCAGCGTCGGCTGTGAGGCGGTTTGGACGCTGTGCTCTCGGTGGAGACGGTAAAAACGGAGAAACATCGATCCCCTAAGCAGCTCGGGAGGTGCTTCCGGTCATCGGTCGTCCTTGCGGTGGCAGCCCGTGGGAGAAAGCAGCTCGCTCGGGTGTGAACTGTGGAACCGGTTGACTTAAGCAGTAAGTCTCTTCCCTCCCTTCTCACTGACAATTGGGGCCCACAGCTCCCCTCTGCCCAAAAAGATCTCCGAATTTTTGGCAAATGAGTAATTCAAATGTTTGAAGTCTCAAACTGAGCTACATTTGTATGATTGGAGAAGTTTCCCTCAAATTCAAATGTATATTTGAATTCTTGGCATATTTGGATCCTTTTTGGATAAATGGGTAGCAAATCTTTTCAAAAATTCTTGAAACTTTGCCTCCCCACTAATTTGGACCTGAGGAATCCAAATATGCACTTTGATCCTTGTTTTAGCTGCTGCAACCATGAGTTTGAATGCAACAGTTTTGAATCACCCTCTCATGTGTCATCCTATGTGTAGAAAGTTTGAACTAATACCCTCTTGATGAAGGTTACTTGCTCTTCAAAATTCTTCACAAGATATTCACCACAAAACTGTGGTGTTGTGAGGTGATGAAAAGTTTTTTGCAAGTCCCTTTTCTTGGGCTTTTACAATATCAGTGGAAAATGGATGAAAATTTTAGGTGGTGGGACCCAATTGTCAGCCACACAAAAGAGTAAACCGACCTGTTTTTCACCTCAGTCGATCACAGCGCGCTAGCGCTCGGCTGCTACCTGCGCCCGAGGCTCCACCGATCTGGTCCTCGCTGCCCCCAACGTCGGCACCCGCATGGGCGATCAGAACAGCCGCCCGAGTGCCCCAGCCCTATTTCTCTTCCCCCTCAGCTCGTGTAGCGCCGCAGCCGTTTCATTCGCACCGAACACCGCCGGCCGTTTTTCCCCGATCAACCACCGCATCCGAGCTTGGTTGCTCGAGCTATCCACAGCAAAGGGTAGTGCCTTGACGTGCTCTAGCACCCCCTAGAGTTCCTCCAAGGTTTACCGATCGGAGCTGCTCATAAAACACTGATTGGCGCCAAAGCTTTGAGGTGCACCGGACCTCACCGTTTCGGCTCACCGTCAACAGCCTCATCCGGTCACCCTCTCCTACGACTTCCTATACAAGAAGGGTGCATGGGTAGCCCTGGATGGTTTAGCCGCCAGCCATGTAGCAAATGATCCATCTAGTAGCTCAAATTTTATTCTTTCCTGAACCCTAGTGTAGAAGAGTGAAGCTTGGTTCATATCCAAATTTGGGTTGCACAATCTACTACACCTCGAGCACACGTGCACATAGCTTCTGCACTCTCTAGCGCCCATCCTCGACAAAGGACCAAGGAAAACTATCAAGAGTTGGCCTTGTTCTAGTCGATTTTTGCGCCGCCATGGGAAACCGCTTTGGCTCACCGCTGAACCTTAGTTTGCTGGCCGTTTCATCGAGTTAGGCAGCCCGTTCTAGCTCCTACATCTTCCACTGGTGCTCTAGAGCCCGAGAGCCGATTGTTTGGTGGAGGAATGAGCTTTCCCGACCCCGCCGGAGTTCGAAACCCTGCTGTCACCGGTGCGCGCCATCTTCCGGTGAGTTTTGGCTGCCGGCGACACCACCAGCGTGTTCAGCGGGGTAAATAATGGAGGAGCGGCAAGATTTGGCCCGGGATGTGACCGGGAAGGCCTTTCCTGCCACCCTCGCCGGAGCAACGCCACGGGTTCCTGTGTTTGGCGCGAGGTAGAATAGGGAGCTGACAGGTGGGCCCCACGGACAGGATTTAAACATTTCCAGATTTTCCTAATTCAGTTCAAACTTTGTAGACCCATAACTTTGTGCAGAAAACCCCAAAAAGGGTGATACCAATTTTGTTGGAATCCTCATGAGGAGTACTTCACAGAGAAACAAATTGCTTGCTATGAAAATGAACAGGAATTTCTGTAGAATTGTTTTTATTAAATATTTTAGAGATTTATTACAGTAGCAATTCTTTATGACACATTCCCAAATTTGGGCAGAAAATCCTTTTCATAGTAATTGATCTCCAGTAAAAATTTGGGCTTTATTGGAGTTCATTTGCTAGGCTAAATTGCCTTCCAAAGTTCAGCCTTTATTTGGAAATTAAAATTTAAACAGAAACTTTTCAGAACTCCTATCCAACTTCAAAAATTCATATCTCTCTGTTAGTAGCTCCAAAAATGGTGAAATAAATTTTGTTAGAACCATGGAGACTTACCCTAATCATATATTCCACTTTTAGCTATGTGAAAACACCTGATTTGGGCTCAAAATTAAGAGAAGCGTTGTACTTGTAGGAATTTTAGAGACTACATTGTGCAATGACATTTCTCCAAGTTTTGCTCAGATCATCCTTAGAGGGTCTAGTCTTCACTGTAAAAATCCCAAAACCAATTAAGGATCCTAAATAGCAGTAGCTATGAGTAGAAGTTTACTTCTTATAAGTACTTTTGCAAATTCTTTATTTGCATCACTTAGGTCTAGGGTGAGTGCTTGCATTAGAGTTAGGGTGATTGAAACCCCACTTGCATAACCTTTTAAATCCTATGAAGGGTTCGGTAGCTTACAGACCCGACGAGTAGACAAGGTCCTGCTAATATGCTTAGGATATTGGTAGAAGTCGAGTAGTTGGAATCTACTCGCGAGGTAAGGTTTAATCACACGGTTTGGTCAGAATAGAAAATGGCTTAAGTGTGGAGAAAATGAGACCCAGCAGGGGGGATAGGAAGCAGTGAGCGGAGGTCTCACGTGCGTAGCCCTGTTGGTGTCGATTGAGGACCGAGTCGTGTGCGGGCCTGATTAACAAGTATCGAACAGTACCGTATGGCATACTGACATCAGCAGGAAACCGATGTAATTTGTTAACCTGGGTGCCGAGGCTTACCCAACCGTAAATAGGAGTGGGTTGAGGGTAGCAAGGTGTAAATCTGCCGGTGGGCACAGTCACGCTACATGCGGGGACCTCCCGCCGTTACGGATGGACCGGTTCGGTATTTGGGTTGCCTTTGAAAGGTTGTTGCATACAACACAGTAGGAAGGGGTGTGGAATCACGCTTCTGAAAGTGGGTGTATGCAACGTGTTGTCCGGGTGTCTCCTGATTGCAATCACCGTCCCTCAGGGTTATTTGAGTACCGCTTGTTCACTGTTCTGTGACGTAGTAAGAAGAACAATAAGCCAGATGAATGATAATATGCTGTGCTGTAGATGAATAGCTAATTATGTTTATCTTCCACTTTGGGCATCACCACATCGGAAGAAAGCGTTTCTTGTTTGATTGTGGACTTCAGATGTGAGGGCTGCCTAAAGCTCTATAAACTGTTGCTATAAAACTGAATGTAAGGATCAACATGTAGACGTGTCTTTATTGCAAAGTCCTGTTTCCTTTCTTACATATCCTTAGATGTAGAGTTCCATGCCTAGGCTAGTCGGTTAAGCCTTGCTGAGCCATCATGCTCACGGTTGCAAGATTTTGAGCTGTGTGCAGGTGAGAGTTATGAGAAGGTTCCGAGGATGAGGCGATGCCCCATCAGGGTACACGGCCGAGCTGGGGCCCTGTGCGCCGCCGTGATCTCCGGTTACTTGCTGCTAGTGTGTACCGTCCCCGGGCTGGACGGCTGCACTTTTGCATAGTTAGGATCAGAGGCCATCTATGTATAATACTTCCGTTGTTAATTAAGTTTTGTAAAAGACTTCCGCTGTTTTATATCAAATAAATGTTTGTATGTTGTTCTTAATTCTTTTCATGTGTGCTGTTGGGTGCCGCATCGCACGGCACCACCCTATGCGATCCTGAAGTGGGTGAACCACGGGGCGGTCCCCACACTTTCAATGGCTGCAATAGTCCAGCGGGTCTTTGATGTTCGGCCTTCACCCGTTGGCACGTGTCGCATAAGGCAACATATTCATCTATGTCCCTTTTCATATCATCCCACCGATAGCAAGTTCTCAGGTCCTTGTACATCTTTGTACAGCCGGGGTGTATGGAATAAGGTGAGTCATGTGCCTCCTTTAATATCATGTCGCGGATATGCTTCACGTTAGGCACAAAAATCCTTTTCTCTAACCAAAGCGTGCCTTTCTCGTCTTCCTTTAAATCCTTTTCTATGCCTTGTCGGATTCTTTCCTTGATTTCCTTTATTTCCTCATCCGTTGCTTGACCATCTCGTCTCTTGTTCTAGTGAGGAGTTCAGTTTTTATCACCCCCATCTCGTTCAAGAACCCGATATGTAACCGTTCGAACTCCTTACGCAGCTCGGGTGGCAGCTCCGAACTGTGAGTTGGTGACATGCTCCCTATCGGCTAAACGCATCAGCTACTACATTGGCCTTTCCAGGGTAATAGTTGATTCCAACATCATAATCGTTGATGGGTTCCAACCATCGACGTTGCCTCAAATTCAGATCCGTTTGCTTCAATATATACTTGAGGCTTTTATGATCCGAATAGATCTCACATCGTTGGCCGAGGATATAATGCCTCCAAATATTCAAGGCATGTACCACGGCGGCAAGTTCCAAGTCATGTGTGGGGTAATTCAGCTCGTGTTTTTTAGTTGTCTCGACGCATAGGCTACCACTTGTCCTTCTTGCATGAGCACACATCCAAGCCCTTGTCTTGATGCGTCACAATATATGTCGAAGCTCTTGCTCACGTCCAGCAATACCAAAACCGGCGCTGTGGTTAGTCTTTTCTTGAGCTCCTCAAAGCTTTCTTGGCACACTGGTGTCCACTGAAATGCTTTTCCCTTCATTAGCAATTCAGTCATAGGCTTCGCTATTTTGGAGAAATCCTTGATGAACCGGCGGTAGTATCCAGCCATCCCAAGGAAACTATGAATATCTCTTACATTCTGCGGTTGATTCCACTTCAAAACATCTCCCACTTTTCCGGGATCAACCGATACTCCTCCCTCGGAGATGATGTGGCCTAGGAACGATATCTCCTTTAGCCAAAATTTACAATTGCTGAACTTAGCATACAATTGATGCTCTCATAGTTTTTGCAATGTCAATCTCAAGTATTCTTCATGTTCTTCCTCGCTTTCCGAATACACCATGATGTCGTTGATGAAAACCTTGACGAACTTGTCCATGTACTCCATGAAGACCTTGTTCATGAGGTACATAAAGTATGCGGTGCATTCGTTAACCCAAAAGACAGAACGGTATACTCATACGAACCATACCATGTTCGAAATGCAGTCTTGGGTATGTCGGAGGGCTTAACTTTAGCTGGAAGTATCCCGACCGAAGATCAATCTTGGAGAAAATTCGGGCACCTTTCATTTGGTCGAACAGGTCCTCTATACGAGGCAGCGAGTATTTATTCTTGATCGTCACCTCATTGATAGACCTATAATCCACACACATCCTTTGGGTCTCATCCTTCTTGTCTATGAAGAGCACGGGGGCTCCCCATGGTGATGAGCTTGGGCGTATAAAACGCTTTTCTAGCTGCTCCTGAATTTGCTTCTTGAGCTCCACTAGTTCATTAGTGGGCATCCTATACGGCCTCTTCGCTATAGGTGCAGTTCCGGGTATTAAATCAATGGCAAATTCAATGTCCCGGTCAGGTGGCATACCTGGAAGTTATTCCAGGAACACATCTGAATATTCTTGAACCACCGGAATGCTTTCCAATGTTGCTTCTTCGATGTGGTTCGGCACTGCCTTCTCGGTTGTAGGTTGGGCTGCCTCAAACTCAATACGAGTACCGTGCTCACTCGTCGACTGCACGATCCTCTGAGCACAATTAATCACTCCGTTGTGCTTGCTTAACCAGTCCATTCCATGTATTATGTCAATCCCTTGGGAATCCAAGATGATAAGGTTGGCAAGAAAGTCTACCCCCCTTTATTTTAATGCTTACCCTCGGAATAGATTTCAAAATTGAAAGAAGTGATTTCCCAACTATATGCATCAAGGTGTATGAACTAAGCATCTTCTTTTATTAATTTCAGCCTATATGAGGATGTGAACACATGCCGAAGCATCTCACATCTCTCCACTATGTGTGGATGTGGACATTTGCCGAAGCGTACCACAACTCACATCAGCACACAAACACAAGCAATCATCACAGAAATTTCAGCACACTATTCTTATTTGACTCACGGCGATCTAAATGTTCCTATTACAGCTTTATTCAATGGAATCCTAAACTTAATCGTGAGAAACGGTGCTGTTCTCGCCGTGTGACGGGGGTGGTCCATACATGGGCGCATGCCATGGTGAGTCGGCAGTCCATGTAGGGATAGATGAAGCTGGTTCTCCATTTGCTCCCGCGTTGGCACGAGTCTCCTCTTGTTTCTCCAGCAAATACAACTTCTTGCGGAGGTAAAGGATCTCTTCTTTTGCGCTTACGTAGCGGTTTCCTAACTCCACGAGCAACCTCTGAGACTTGTCAGCAGCTTGTGGGTTGGAAAGAGATGTTACATGGGGTCCAATGATCTCCCTTGTACCACTCTTCCGACACGGGTGCAGCTCGGAAGTGGTGCCCTCAAGCTGCTCATGGAAGGCGTAGCACAGTCCGGTAAGTGCTTCCCATGCAGCATCATCGATAGATTCTGCCCTTGTAGCTCTCCATGTGGGTGTGAAGTGCTGACTGACAACCCTACCATTAGATAGGATGGTTACATCAGCCTTCCACTCTCCATGTCCGCGACAAGGGACTTTCTTGAGAAGATATTCCGGATATAGGCTGCAGCAATCCAGAAATTCTTTGAGCTCCCTAGACATGTGTCCTCCTCCAATTCCGTCGGACCAGAATTCTTGAAATGAATGGTTGGCCCATTCATCACCTTCATTATTGGTCTCAGCAAGGGGTGGCTCCTCCTTGGGATCATCTCCTTCCGTCATAGTTTCGAGAGGCTCCATGGGGTGTAAGCCCACGTGAAACTCCTCCTGAGGTGCGTACCAATGCTGTTCTTGTGGATCATCCTCAACATCGTCTTCGAATGGTTCTACCTCCTCCGGGTCCTCTTCCTCATGAATAGAGCTATTGACTTCATCTTCATCATGAGCTTCCATCTTTATCTCCTCTGAATCTGGTCCATCGGACACCTCAATGGGGTTAAGTGCACTCCCACGTGGTGGTGGACGAGTTCTTATGCGTGCTGTGCTCCTAATCACCGACATCTTTAAATAAGACATGAGAAACTTTAGAGAAGGAAGAAGTAACTCCAAAACTTCAGAAGCTATGGAGCAAGAAAGCAAAAGTGTTGCTGTCCAAAAGAAGAGAAAAGAGGGGCTGAAAATAGCACTTTGCTGTGGCTGAATTGACAAGTAAAGTGTAGCAGCAAGAAATTTTTGATAATAGCAGTTTAGAGGGGTGTTCCTATGTGTTTTAGAGTGTCCATTCTACCAAGGCTTGCGCCCTACGGTCAACGTGGCTCTGATGCCAATCTGTGACACCCGGTTTCAAAAACAGAACCAAGTGAATGCATATGTGTGCCCAGGATGTTCATCACACATACACATGTAATGAACAAACTGAATTTAGAATATAACCACGAATAAATAGTTTTTAAGTACTTTATTACATCGACTCATTGTCTCACTTATGAATCTCTAACTTATTCTTGCAGCGGAAGACTATAACGACAGCGGAAAGTGACTAAAGACAGCAGGCTCCATCTTCAACTCCACAGGCATGTTAACGGTAGTTCGCACGCCTAGTACTCCACATGGTCTTTGAAGTACTCATCTCCTGTAGCTGATGCTTATGTGGTAATGCAAGGGTGAGTACATGTCAGACTCAGCAAGTGCGGGAACAATATGAAATGTAGCTTTCAACAAGGTAGTAAATAAAAAGGCTCATTGCAGCAAGCAAATTTTATTTCACAAACATGGTAAAAACAGCAACTAAGTCTAGATGAATTTGATCCCAATATAACCAACTTAAACAACAACATAATTCACCATTTATCAAGTCTCATTCAGCCATTAATCTTTCTCAAGTTCATCTCATGCTCATAAATATTCATAACCATCTCACATTCATATAGCCAAGACCAAACTCATTGTTATGACTCGAAACAGTCCCAAAACCAATCCCAATGACCATAACATAACCGTACCAAATAACCATCCCGAGTTTTCCCTCTAATCATGGAAGTTGGCAAGGTGCTTGTGACCGGAAGCACGGCTATCATGATAGTTTTACACTCTGCAGAGGTGGCACCACTTTACCCACAAGTTCGTGATTTCGTCACCCGCCGGCCACTGCAGAACCTCCATTATACCAGTACACAACCGTCGGTGTTTGGCCAAGAGATCACAAAATAGCCTTTACAAAGGGGCTACTAGATGTATGGACTCACTGAGGTTTCACCGGCAGGCTCGAATCACCATTCTCCCACCCACGGGCCCCCTCTTGTGCCATGAAGTTCCTAGGTAGTCCTGCTCGACTCCAATTCCCCGCGCCATGCACGGTCCATAACAAGCTAGCAACACACCTAATTAATCAGCTAAGCCGCACCCATACTTGGCCTTGTGGTGGCACTTTTTTCCTGGCATATTCTCACATGAACCGGTCCTTAGATCTACGGCAAGCACCACCATCTCATCCAGCAACATTCACGAACCAAGCTTGCCTAGATCTCCCCGATTCCATGCCCATTAACATCGTCAAGATCTCATCATCATTATTCATATGAGTGCAGTAGCTAGACATGTTTTATTTCAGCTTCCCGTATCCCATGAATTAAGCGAAGCAAAAAAGAAAAAACAACCATACCCGACTCAACAACTCTCCCGGTGACAAGGATGGTTTAACAAAACTAGTAAACTCCTATAAAAGGGTGTCCCATTAAGTTGACTCAAGCATTTTCACAAACAAAACAGTTTCAAAACATGGGATCAATATGGTCAAGGGGCACTTGCCTTGCTCCCGTGGTTCTTGTTGTTCAAGCGTCTCGAAGTCTTGGTGCTGTAGTTCCTTGTAGATGGCCTCTTGAGTTTGTTATTCTATCACGATCACGCACATACGAAATTTACAGCAATCAATAATTATGCACAAACTTTACTCAAGATGCAATGGGGTAGATGAATGCAAATCCTATGGTGCAGTTTTATTAATCCAGTTTGTATGTGTTCTTGCATGTTTTAACGGGCTTTCATGGGGTTTTATGATGAACAAGGATGCTGGGATGTAGTGTGGACGTGGTGATGATCTTGACTCAAGATCTAGATCAATTCCACTGTCAGAAATCGATCAAAACTTGATCTGTCCACACGAAAAAGTTTATGTTCGAAGGGGGCGAAGAAAACGGATGCGTAGAAACAGCGGCGGCGTCGTAAGATGGGTAATGGAGACCTACCTCACTTCCTCCTTGGTGGAAGGGCCTTCCTTCTAGCAATGGCAGCAGCGGGAAGTTTTGCTATGAATGATTAGGGCAGGACAGATCGTTGGCTCTTTTCCGGCGACGACGAGGCGTGACGGGGCTCGTCGGACCGACGGGGCTCGACGGCAGGGCTCGACAGCGGAGCTCGACGGCGGGGTTCATCGGCGGGGCTCACCAGTGGGGCTCGCCGGCGACTGAACTCCGGCGAGGGGGGGACCAACTCGGCGAGTTGGGGGCTAGGGTCTCCAAGTCAGCGACTTGGGGGTGGGGGGGAGGGAGGGGGGCTGCGGCCAAGCGGGGGGGGGGGGGGGCGGGGGGTTTGGGTTCTATTTATTAGGTGGGAGGAGGGAGAATCCTACTCCAATTGGAGCATAATCCTAACAAACTTTTCCCCAGTTGATTTGGTGCGGCAGCAATGTGGGGGAAATTCCCCAAATGTTGGGAAAATTCCCCTTTTTGGGGGAATTGGGGAATTTGGAGGATTTGGGGAAAATTTTGGGAAATTAAAAATAGCTCATTTCAGCTATCATTTTCCCATTCCTCACCATTTCTATGTCACTTACTCCATTTCTACATTCCCCTCTCTATTTCTATGTCCCACTCTCAATTTCTACATTCCCCTCTCCATTTCTATGTCCCATTTCTCCATTTCTATATGCCCTTCTCCATTTCTATGGTTCCTTCCTCCATTTCTATGGTCCTTTCTCTATTTCTATGGTTCCTTCCTCAATTTATATGGTCCTTCCTCGATTTCTATGGTTCTTTTCTTCATTTCTATGGTTCTTTCCCCATTTCTATAATTCTTTCTCTATTTCTACTTCTTTTATAATGTTTCTCTGCATGAAAAATGTATGCAATGCATGCAAATGAATTTGAGGGTGTTACACGCCACCTCCTGTTGCCCCGGCTACATGATCGATCATCCGTCCACGCCACAGCAGCAGCTAACTTTCCTTTGCCCTCTCGGTCTTCAACCGACGTGCCTCTCAGCTCTCTGCTCGAGCGCACGAGAAAGACCACCGAGCTATGCTGGTCCTCTCGGGTTCCCGTCGTTGATCGTCTTCCAGCGACAACAGCGCCTAGCTGAGCCACCCACCAGCTCCGCCAGAGCCCCCTTGACGTTTTCCACCTGTCCTCGGCTCGTGGCCGGCCGTCTACACCGGCGCCGAGCTGTTCTGCTTCAAAGAAAACAGAGCACGACGCCGCCGCCTCAGTTCCACGTCTTCCGGCCAACTCCGACCTCCTCAGCGCAAGGAAAACCACCCAGAGGTGCGTCATGAAGTGTAGTTTCTCACGCTGACATCCTTTTGTTCTTTACCACCACCGGCTAGCCGGAATTTGGAGATTTCCTACGGTGCACATGGAGGACCGATCGAGACAACTTCGGGAAATTCTCCCCACACGTTGGATCATCGGGTCTCCAGTTTTAGACACAGCTACTAGAGCTCCTAGCGCCCTCCCACGCTGAAGCACGAAGCAAATCATCTTTTCTACCACCCTAGCGACGAGAATCCCTCGCCGCCGGCTAAAATGGCTCAGTTCACCGTCGAGCTCTCATTTGTCGGCGTTTTCAGCTCCGTCTAGGGGTAGCATCATGTTCTACATACTCCAGGGATGGTGTACGGCCCCTTAGATCACCAGTTGAGGCTTGGGACATGCGGTTCATCGCCGGCGCCGTGCCACCGAGCCGCATCGCCGTTGCCGATGGGTTTCCCGGCGTTTTCATACCCCGAAACCTTGCCCGGCTGCTAGGCTGTGATCAGAGGGTGGTGTAGCACAAAACCGCAGGGAGAATGGTCAAGAAACGGGTGAGAACATGGTGTGCCATCGTCAGTTCCGGCGTGCGCGCGCGGGGTCCTGTCGAGAGGTTGAAGAAACGTCTGACAGTGGGCCCCCTTGAGTCTCCGTGTAAATTTTAAACAGAAAGTTATTCAGGTTTGAAAAATCCATAACTTTGTGTAGGGAACTCCAAAAAGGGTGAGACCAATTTTGTTGGAATCCTCATAAGGAGTACCCCCAGAGAAACAAAATTCGTGCTATGAAAATGCACAGAAATTTCTGTAGAATTGTTTTTAGTAAGTCCTTTGGAGATTTATTTCAGGAGCCATTCTTTATGAAACAATCCCAAATTTGGGCAGCTAATCATTTTCATAGTTACTGATCTCCAGTAAAAATTTGAGCTTCATTGGAGTTCATTTGATAGGCTAAATTGCCTTCCAAAGTTCAGGCTTTATTTGAAAATTCAAATTTAAACAGAAACTTTTCAGAACTCCTGTCCAACTTCAAAAAATTCGTATCTCTCTGTTGGTAGCTCCAAAAATGGTGAAAAAATTTTTGTTAGAACCATGGAGAATTACCCTAGTCAGATCTTCCACTGTTAGTCATGTCAAAGCTCCTGATTTGGGCTCAAAATTCAGAGAAGCCTTGTACATATAGGAATTTTGGAGACTACATTGTGCAATGACATTTCAACAAATTTTGCTCAGATCATCCTTAGAGAGTCTAGTATCTACTGGAAAAATCCCAAAGCCAATTAAGGATCCTTAATAGCAGTAGCTATGAATAGAAGTTTACTTCTTATAAGTCCTTAAAACTTATATATATATTTTGCTACATTTCATATAGTGACCAAGGTGTAAATCTACCGGTGGGCACAGCACGCTTCACGCGGGGACCTCCTGCCCGTTACGGATGGACCGGTTCGGTATTTGGGTTGCCTTTGAAAGGTTGTTGCATACAACAGAGTAGGAAGGGGTGTGGAATAAAACTTCTAAAAGTGGGTGTATGTAATGTGTTGTCCGGGGTCTCCTGATTGCAATCACCGTCCCTCGCGGTTATTTGGGTACCGCTTGTTCACTGTTCTGTGACGTAGTAAGAAGTGAAATAAGCCAGATGAATGATAATATGCTGTGATGAAATATTAATGTTTTGGAAACAATGTCTGCTGTAGATGTAGAGCTAATTAAGGTTATTTTCCGCTTTGGGCATCACCACATCGGAGGAAAGCGTTTCTTGTTTGATTGTGGACTTCTGATGTGAGGGCTGTCTAAGGCACATGAATCTGTTGCAATAAAACTGAAAGTAAGGATCCACTTATAGGCGTGTCTTTGTTGCAAAGTCCCCTTTTCCTATCTTCAACCATCCCTGCATGTAGAGTTCCATGCCTAGGCTAGTCGGTTAAGACTAGCTGTGCCATCGTGCTCATGGTTGCAATATTTGAGCTGTATGCAGGTCAGAGCTATGAGGAGGGGTCTGAGGACGAGACGATGCCCCCGTCGGGGTACAAGGCTGAGCTTGAGCCCTGCACACCTCTGTGATCTCCGGTTACATGTTGCTAGTGTGTAGCGTCCCCGGGCTGGATGGCTGCACTTTTGCTTAGTTATGATTAGATAGTAGTTATGTATATTACTTCCGCTGTATAATTAAGTATTGTAAAAATATTTCTGCTGTTTTATATCAAATAAAAGTTTGTATGTTGTTCTTAATTCTTTTCGTGTGTGCTGTTGGGTGCCGCATCGCACGGCACCACCCTCTGCAATCCTGGAGTGGGTGAACCATGGGGGTGGTCCCCACAGCACCCCCATTCATCGGTCCATTTCAGATTACAGAAAGATGTGGATCAGTAGCATACCGGCTGAAATTACCAGAAGCACTCTCCGGTGTGCACGACGTCTTTCACATTTCCCAGCTGAGGAAGTGTCTGAGGCTATCAACTACCATTCAGCTGGAGGATATTGAAGAACTGAAACTGGATCTCACTTATCGGGAGGAACCGGTTCAGATCATTGATGAAAAGTCCCAAACCACACGCAGCCGTACGTTGTGGTTCTACGAAGTTCTGTGGAGTAATCACTCCGTAGATGAAGCGACATGGGAGAGCGAAGGATTTCTTCGCGCTAACTACCCCGACTTTTTCACGTCGCATATACGGTAATTTTCCACCGTCCTCTCTCTCATTTTCACCTTATAATCTCGGGACGAGATTCTTTTAAGGGGGGGAGGAATGTAAGGGCCTCAGTTTTTGGCACATATTCAAAGTGTTCATCACCCAACACACACCTCATTTGAGGAAACTTTGTGAACACATTTGAAGAGCAAGTAAACACCATCAACATGGTCATTAGAGAATAAACTCACAAAATGCGAAAGTGGCGTTTCCCACATGCATCATATAGGGGCTGAGCATATGAAAAACTCCAACTCCTTGCTAGGAATGCTCATACCAAATTTCACCCAAATCCAAAACCCTTTTTGAGGCATTTTGGGTATAACTAGAAAGAGGCTAGTTTGAACTCGAATTCAAATGCAATCCACTTTTATCCCATGATTTCAAAAGTGGGATCCATATTCACACTCAGCACATTTTTGTGAGCTCACACATCAATTTTCACTCCATTTGGAGTTGATCTTGACATGAGCTAAGTTTAGCAAATTCAAACTCAAATTGAATTTCAAACTGCATATGTGCTGAAAATTTATTCAAACACCTCACAGTTTGAATTCTAACAACTTAAGATGGGCATTTGGTAGATAATTCAAATTCTAGAGGGTATTAGAGGGATTACTGTTTGGAGCAGTAGAGGGGAGTTAATTTCAGAGGTTAAAACTGGAGTGGGTCCCACATGTCAGCCTCACTAGAAGTTTTAAACGACTGAAGAACTCAGCCCGGTTTCTTGCGCCGGCTCGAGCTGCCGCCACAATGAGGATTGGCAGGGACAGCAGCTGGTTGCCACCCCTGGCCACTGAACCGCCTCGCCCTCACTCTTATCTCCGCAGCTGAGCCGACCCGAGGCAGCAACGATCAGTCTTCGCCTCTCGCGCAAAAAAAACGCTTCCTCGCCGCCGCTCTCACGGAATTGATCGGAGAGCCAACGATCACAGCCTCCCCACTCCCTCCAAGCTGCAAAACGGTACTAGTGACTCTCCTCTTTCTTCCCCGTCGTAGGAACTAGCCGAGTTCAGTTGATCTTGCCCCACACCGAAAGTTTTTCCGGTGACTTAAAGCTTTGCGCACCTCGGTCTCCCGTGGACAGCCCAAACGGGAAGGTGTCACGCCCAAGCTAAGGCATCCCCGGACGTGTTAGGGTCTGGTGTTTCTCACCCCCGAATCACAGCCCGAGTATTCGATCACTGGCAACGAATTTCAGTTTTCCCTTTCATTCGGCGCAGACCGACCTTTGGGTGCGGATCCAAAAAATTCTCATTCCATAGTTGTTTAGAGATCCTCAAACTGCACCTACACAAGCTAGGCTTGGTAGCGATCAACTTTCCTTTGCAGTCCCAGCAAGAAAACCTTGGTACACTGGCCAGTTCTAGCTTTTCTACCGGCGCTAATGGCGGAAGCCATCGGGCACACGGTGAGAGCTTACCTAGGACCTCTCCCGAGCAGCCTCGGGCCCATGCCGAGTTTCCCTCGGGTCCACTGGTGATCTACGGCCTTTTGCTCGGTAGTTTGAGAGGCTCAGAAGCCCGGTCGATGCGGCCGAAGTTCTTCCGAAGCTGCTGCTTGTCACCGGCCGTGTTCCTGTGATTGTCACGACGAGCTGAGCCCAGCATCATGTTCCCCGGGTGGAATTAGGCAGAGGCGGCCAATATCATGGAGTTTGGCACACGGCAGAGGGCACCGGCGAGCACTCCGGCGAGGGTTCGTGGCAGCCGAGCGCGGGAGGCCGGAGGTAGACGAAGCCCCCGGTCCCACGTGTCAGCGGCCGATATTTTAAACCTGAAATTAGCTGTGGCTCTGGATCGGGTACGGCTGCGCGCGAAAGACTCCGTAGCCCCGTGTGCCGACCGCTGAGAAGTAGACACGTAGCCCCGGTCCCACGCACAGCGATTTAAACATTTCCCCCATTTTCAGATTTAGTTCAAACTTCAAACCCACATAACATTGGCTAGGAAACTCCAAATCGAGTGAACAAAATTTTATTGGATTCATCTCTCTGAGTAATTTTCAACAAATCAAGTTTCACTTCAGGAAAATCTTTAGTTCTCTAGAATTAATTCTTCAAAGTTTAAAATGTTTAGAATTTTGACTGGAGAACCCTTTGGGGGGAAATTCTGAAATTTTGCTAGGATGTTTACCAAACTATTCCTGAGCTACCATACAAAATTCAGATCCATTTGAACTCATTTGATCCATCTAATAGTGTGATTAATAAAACTGTTCCAGAGAAAATAGAAAATGTCCAGAAACATTTTCAGAATTTCTCTGAAATTGTTTAGCTCATATCTTTAGCTAGGAACCTTCAAATTAAGTGAAACCAACTCCATTAGAACCCTCTGAAAAATCTAGTTTTCAGAAAGTCATGGCTTGCTCCATGAAAATCCGTAGAACACCCTAGGAGCTCCAATGAAAGCCAAGTACATAATTATTTGTGGCGGGCTCAAATGAGCTTTACTACAAATAAAACTTGGCCAAATCTCTGTTTAGGTTGTATCCAAACCGCAGTAAAAATTTCAGAGTCATTGGGTCTGTCTAGCAAGGCTTATAACTCTCACAAGTTTAACTTCAATTCAAATGCATCTAAATTAACACATATTGTATTTATCATATGTAGTCGCTATGGTTGAGGAGGATCCCGAAGTCTTAGACTTCGTCACTCCAGAGGAGCAGCTAGCCTATGACCAAGAGCAGCAAGGCAAGCTCTGGTGTATATTAATACTTTTTACAAATTTTATTGTTTTGAAAACTTACTTTCTGCACTCACTTAATTCTTGCATTAGAGTCTTGTTTAAACCCAAATGCATAGCCAAGAAAACCATGGGTTGGGATTATGTTTGAAAACCTCGTTAGCTACTGCAATGCTAAGATAGTGTAGGATTCGATAAAAGTCGAGTAGTTGGAACTACTCGCGAGAATAGGCTAGAGGCACATTGCTCGGGTAAAGATAGAAAATGAAACACATGGCAAGAAAAATGAGACCGAGCGGAGAGTGAGGGCAGCAGGACTTTGGTGCCTGGGTGCCATAGCTCCGCTTCTGTCGATTGAGGATGGAGCTGTGTGCGGGCCTGTTGAATAAGCTAGAACAGTACCGAAGACCTACCGGCTATATGGGAACCGGGAAACCGATGTAACTCGGGTAGCTGATTGTTGAGGCATAGCTGGTCGTTCAGAGGGTAGGTTGAGAGCTCGAGGTGTAAATCGGCTGGTGGCACTGTGGATGCGCGCGCAGATACCTCTTGCTCAGGATGATTGGACCGGTTCAACATTTGGCTGACGGGTGAAAGGTGGTTGCGTACGACGTCCGTGATGGGTGCTGTAGGCAACATCGAGTACGGGCGCACGTGACGGGTTATTCGGATAACCCTGCAGGTGTAAATCGATTATAATCGCCATCCCTCACGGTCAGTGAGTACCACTTATTCACTGTACCGTGACGTAGAAAGAACAGGCTAGATATATGTTAAAAGTTTACTGCTTTGAAAGATATACATTGCTTGTTAAATGACTTGTTGTAGTTTAGAGATATTAAAGTTCCTTTCGACTTTGGGCAAAGTACATGAGAGAAATGCGTTTCTTGTTTGATTGCAGCTATCTCATGTGCCTTAGCGTAAGGTTTTCCACAACCTGCTGCTAAAACTTAAAAGTAAGGTTCCAATAATTAGGCGAGTCCTTTGCAACTTATTTACCTCATGTACTCTAAACCCTTCATGTAGAAGTTTCATGTATAGGAGAGACGGGTCAGTCTTGCTGAGCCATCGTGCTCACTGCTTGTGTTTGAAATTTTTGCAGAGGTTTATGAGGAAGGGACTCCCGAAGAGGACACGGAACCCCAGGAGGGGAACCCCGTAAAGTGGGAGTCGTGCACGCCGCCGTGTTAGCGTGTGTGCGTGCTAGCGGGGACACATTCATGGGCTGAACATGAACTCGATGCGTAGTCTACGCCCGTGAGTGTAGACTGAACTATTCTGTTGTAAAAATGTTCATAAACTGGTTTATGTAATAAAACTTTGTTTCCGCTTTGTATCTTTGAGGTGTGTTATCCGGTGCTGTGCAACACAGCACCCCTCAACATGATCCTGGCTCGACAAGGCCGTGGGGCCGTGTCACCGCCTCGCATGGCACCACCCAATGCGATCTCTGGGCCAGGCTCCTCACAGCGTGGTATCAGAGCCACATTGGGAATAGCACGCATGAAAAGAGCATATTTTCAAAAACTTAGAGGTATACGAGTGAGGAACGTATAGTATGCCCACATAAGGAATATTATTAGCATAGTTATTTAAGGTGGCAAGCTAACAATGTGTTATTCTTCCGTATTTTGATTCTGTAACGACGCACCTACGTGGAGGTAAGAATGGTAAGGAATGCCACCGAAAGCAGATCAATTTCGGTTAGCTCACCCATACGAGGAAAGTAGTGTGGGATGTCCGGTTCAGGAATGGACGGGAAGTGAATATGTTTTCTAAGACTCTTCATGTCTTAGAGACATATGAAATGCACTAGCCTCCAGTGTGCAAACATAGGGGTAAGAGGAGGAGACCCCATCGTGTGGTTTGTAACACGAAGTGTGTTCTCTAGGACTCTTCATGTCCTATGATGCATACGAAAGCACTGTTTGTAACACCCCAAAATTTTGATTCAAAACACTAAACCACGTTCAGAGGGGAATTTAAAAATTTTTGGACGTGTTGCATGTTTTGCAAAAATTCAAATTCAAACTGGAATTCAAATTAAACTCAAATCAGAAAAGAAATGGAAAAAGAAAAAGAGAAAACGGGAAAAAACCGGCCAGTGGGCCGAAACCCGCCAGCCGGCCCAGTTTCCCCGCGCCAGCCCGCAGCCGCGCGCCCGCGCTATCTCACACAGACAGGTGGGACCCACCTGTCATCCCTAACCCCGCGACCCCGGACTCTCCCGAGCGCGCGCGATCTTAACCGATCGGAATACCGCGTCCCTCAGCCCGAATTCCGGTCCCAGAAGAATCAAACTCGATCACAACTGACCCACCGCCCTTCCCCGGCTATAAAAACCCCAGCCCCGATCGGTTTTTCCCATGCGATCGCCGATTTTTACTCCGGTGAGCACCGAGACTTCGCCGGTGAATTCTGGCCGATCTAAGCTCGGAAACTCTGATCTAACTCGCTGGTCTTGATCCACCGCCTCCGGGGAGCTTTGCAGGTGCAGAAAACTCGGAGAATTACGGTGTAAACACAGCGCCGACAAGCTTCGCCATGGTTTTGCCTCGGACCTCGCCGCCGATCACTTTCCAGGACCCCCGAGCTCGAGAAAACCCCCGAGGTGAGATCCCTGACCTCCCCTCTACCGATCTAGGCCATAAGATCACAGTTCTAGGCAGAATTCTCGAGGATCCGAAACTTTCCGGCGAGATCGCCGCTTCCCGCCGCCGTGCGCCGCCGGCAGCGCCGCCCGCGCTCGATCAGAGCGACGTGGCCGCTTGTGCGCCGTTTATTTTAAATCGCACGGTAGACTTTAAAACCCCGCGTACCGGTTCGATGTTATAATCTCAGCCGTCGGTTTAAAATCGGACGGTCCACATCAGCCCCGCATTATAAAGACTGGAATTCTTACGTGCTACCACCTGGGGTTCTCAGGAAATAAGAGCTAGCCCCGGAAACTTCTGATCTAGCCCCTGGAACTCCAGAAAATCATGTAAATTCATTTAAAAATCAGTTTTAGCCCCTGGATTTAATAAAAATTAGGAAAAACACCTCTGATGAGTGTAGCTAGACCCCTGGAAATTATGAAAATAATATTATAGACCCTGTAATGGGGTGAGTTCATTATTTTAGCCCTGTTTAGTATTTAATCTAGAAAATTGAATATGTAACTAGTGTTTAAAAAAAAATTAAAAAGTGGGACAAACATAATTGTCAAAATTAATTAAAAACTTTCTCAGTACCTAGAAAACTTTGGAGTGAGATAAAAATATATTTTGGGCTGAAATGAATCTGTTTCATTTATTATTCACATTTATTAGTATAGGGACACATTTTTAAGTAAAGAATAGTTATAGAAAAATAGGGAAAATAATTATGAAATAGTTTACATCAGAGGCCAAGGTCAAAAAATGTTATTAAATTATTTAGGACCAGAACCTATACTGTTTAGATGATGTGTATTACTAATTTCATAATAAAATACACAATTATGCATAGGAATATAAATCTGAGAATATAGCAACTAGTAAATGATAAATGGAGTTTTTAAAAAAATCCAAAGAGTTCAGTTTAGGGTTGGTAGAAATTCTGAAGGCACATATGAAGAAGAAAAATACTTTTCATACATACTTGATAGTGAAAAGGTGTAGTAGTTTAATATAAGGAATTTATTTAAAACTGAAACACACACATATATATATATATATATATATAGTATGTAAGTATAAATATGAACACCAAAGTAGGAATCATATACATATAAATAAAAGTGTATGCAAACCACAGATTAACACACACAGAGTAACCACAACACATATAATGGTAAAGAACTTTTATAAATGTGAATGTGTGGTTTGTATGAAGTAAGAAGTGTGAATTATGTCTTATGATTGTTATTTTTCTTTTGCTATGTGTGATGGTATGAAGTAGAACCTGTTCAAGAGCAAGTTATCCCTTTCCAAGATCAGGACTACCCATTTCAAGAGCAGCAAGAAGGAGGCAAGTGTCCTTGACCACTTTGATCCTATGCTAGGATGTGTAGATAGAATTATTTGCATTGTCAAATGAAATATGAAACCCATGCTAGGAAGTTTCCCTAGAATTGCATTACCTTGATTCCTTGTAGCTTGGGTTGGGATTTATTTTGTCATGTCATTTATTTACATGCATATGCTTAGCCATGCTTAGAATGGGATATTTGGGATATGAGATCATCAGTTTATTTTACCATACTCTTGAATGAGCTATTGTGAGTTATGTAGAGGTAGGGATCAAGGCAAGTTGGATGTTTTGGTTGTGTGCTGGGTGCACGAGACTTGGGTTTGTGTTTAGTACTTGCCTGGATCCTAAGGACCGGTTCATGGAGCATGTAACCTGGCTTTACCGTGCCAACCACATGCTGAGATGGGGCAGCTTGGCCAATTAATTAGGTGTATCCCCGGCGTAGTATGGGTGTGTTGGATGGTGCGGAGAGTAGGTGTCAGCTGGACTACCATATGAACCGCAAGGCTCAAGAGGGGGCCACTGCAGCGGGGTTGGAGCCTCTTGTATGCTGTTAGGGGTGAAACCTCAGTGGGCCCACGCTCGTCGGGAATCCCTTTGTAAAGGCTTCGTAGTGATCTCCTGGCTGCACACCTGGGAAGTGTGAATGTGGATCGTAGCCACTGGCATAATGGAGGTTCTTTTAGTCCACCCGGCAACGGGGGATGAAATCACTACATGTGGGTACAGTGGTACAAACTCTGCAGAGTCAAAACTGTCTTGGCAGCCGTGCTCACGGTTAAGAGCGGCCTGGACTTATTCATGATTAGAGGAGTGAAGGTTTTTGGAAGTTGTGGATGTTAAGCGGGGAGCTTAACATTGGAAATTATGTTATGGT
This sequence comes from Neostapfia colusana, assembly GCA_030760725.1. NCBI lineage: Eukaryota > Viridiplantae > Streptophyta > Magnoliopsida > Poales > Poaceae > Neostapfia > Neostapfia colusana. The sequence continues at coordinate 103,777,459 of JASWHV010000007.1, forward strand.
TATTAGATTATGATGATGGGAGGGGAGATTGGGACCATTTCACTTGTGTAGTAATGTAGGTGCTTAATAAGCTAAGGTGATAGGTATTAATCGCGTAGTGCTTTAACCATGAGTTCAACCTCTCCTTGTTCTAGCCATGCATGATATAATTTTCCCACACTTGCTGAGTACCATTGGTACTCAACCTTGCATATTTGTTGGTTTATATTGCTGCTCAGGTCAAGATAATGAGGTGGTGTATAATGACCAAGATTTTGGACCCGAGGAAGGTTTTTAGGTTCATGAAGACCCCCGGGCAACACCTGTGATGGAGCCCTAAAGAATAATATTCCGCTGCTAGTTTATTTACTTGTGATGAATTTATTATTGTCCATCGAGACATTTACTATGTAAGACTTACTTATATTCGACACCTGGCTTGTATTAAATGATGCTTCACTATTTGTCATCACATGTATGAGAAAATGATCCTGGCATACATGTGATATTCACTTGGTTGTTCTTCGGAAAAACCGGGTGTGACAGAGGTGGTATCAGAGCCAAGGTTGCCCGTAGGAACGTAGACCTAGGTAGAAATGGACGTATTTAAGGGCCCTATTTTCTTAAAAACTATTTTCCAAGGTGTGGGTGGAAAAGTGTTATTAAAGGAGTCATTTTCTTCATCTTACCCCAACTTTCATTCAAAATAGGATTTTTGTTTGAGAATTTATCTAACCTAATTTTAAATTCTTTTGTTTTAGATGGTTCGCATGATTCGCACCGCTCGTAAGTCCACAGGAGGGAGAGTTCCCGTAGTTGCCCTTGCCGAAAGAGAGGAGAGTCGTCCAGTGACGTACCTTTCCTATGGATTGGCAGTAGGAGATTTGTTGCGCCGTCTTCGACGTATGCTCGAAGCCGCCGGCAATACGGGCAAGCTAATCATCCACTATAACTCCACCAGGACCATCCGTGAGAAGAGGGAAGAATGGAGTTCGGAGATGAGGATTATACACGAGAATCAGCTGCTTAAGATTCACCACTCTCCAGCTTGTCGAGCAACACAAGTTGACGCGGAGAAAGATGTCACCTGGGAGGCCATCACCTGCCAGAGTCACATCTATCGTCGCCACTTGGACAAAACTGAGTACATGTATGTCCTCCAACGTGAGAGTGGTACCACGGAGTACAAGTACCCACCGGTGCAGCAAGGGACTTCCCATGAGCACATGGACTTGTGCTTGGAGGATGCTGCTATGCTCAGCACTCGACTGCAGGAGTGTCAACAAGAGCTTCAGGATGTCCGAGACACCCTGAAGGAAACGGAGGCGTTGCTGCAAGCTTGCTTAAAGGCGAGGGAAAGAGGAGATGGGAATGAACTGTGTGTCACCGTGAATGATACATGGACTCCTGACTCCCCGGATCGCCGAGCGATCAGGCGTCGTCGCACTTCTCCACCAGCAGCCTCCCCACCCAAAGCAGAGTCAGAAGGTAGCCGAAATGAGGAGGAAGATCCCGAGGAGCCAGCTCAAGAGGACGAGTAGTGTAGAGTCTTTCCCTTAGCTAGCAAGAGGTCGAGTAGTCGAGTGGTTACGTAGTTAATGGTGTGATAATGCTTGGTGTGTGACGTGAGTTGTGGAAGCCATGAGCAATTGTCCACAGCCTCGTCTTCAGATTGTTTTGCTTTGGTGTGTGAACCCACAGGAAATAATAGTGCATTTATTTGGTGTGAGATATGAACCCTCGTAAAATTTTAACAAAGCCTCAACACCTCAAAGTACCAACAAATGAAAGTAGTAAGATGATACTAAATGGTATCAAATTAACATTTGTTGATTCTGCCAGATGGCCGGAAGAGGAAAAGGACGTGCTGCCAACCCCGCCAACAACAATGATGAGGCATGCAACCCTCATCTTTCTGGAGGCCAGGACCGGGGTGGTCGCCGTGAAGAAGTTGATCCTCTCCACCAAATGCCGGAGAATCAAAATCAGATCATCCAGAACTTGACTCAAGTGGTGGCCAACTTGCATCAAGTTCCACCTACACAAGCTGCACCACGCCAACCAAGGTTGAGTGAGTTTCTAGGAACTCAACCTCCAAAGTTTGCAAGTGCTGCTGAACCTCTGGAGGCAGATGATTGGCTGAAGACTATTGAAAGTAAGATGACGATCATACAGTGCCAAGGGTATGAGAGGGTGCTGTTTGCCTCTCATCAATTGCATGGACCTGCTGCTGATTGGTGGACCGCCTACGTGGCCGCCCATCATGACCCTGAGAACATCACTTGCGAAGAGTTCAAGCGTAGCTTCCGCGACCACTACATCCCAAGAGGTGAACTCAAAAACAAGAGGAAAGAGTTTCTGGGACTGCAGCAGGGAAACATGACGGTGAGGGAATACCTCACTAAATTTACTCAACTATCCCGTTATGCTCCACGAGACATAGAGACTGATGAGCAGAAACAAGATTGTTTCGTGGAAGGACTTACCGCAGAGATGCAGTGTGCAATGTCCTCCAATGAGTATGAGAGCTTTCAAAAGATGGTGGACAGAGCATTTGTGGTGGAAAGGAAGCTAAAGGCCCTGGAAAATGAGAATAAGAGGAAGGCGGGGTTGTCACATCAGGCCTCAGGGAGCAACACCCGCCCACGTATGATGCAACAACCTACGGGGCAGACGAGCCGTGCTGCGGTACCCTATTCAGCACCAAGAGGGTACAACCCAAACTACAGGCCTCCCGCAGCACCAGCACAGCCGCCACATCAGTTTGTGCAGCAGCCTCGCCCCGCATATCCCCCTCGACCAGCAGTGCAAGGACCCCCAAACCAACCCCAAGACAACAAGGGCCAGGCATCTAAGATTGGGGTGCAATGTTTCAGCTGTGGTGAAGTGGGGCACTACGCCCATAAATGCCCAAAGAAGAAGCCTGCGCCGCCACAACAGCAGAATGTAATGAGAGGACGGGTGAACCACGTCACTATGGAGGAAGCACAAGAGGCACCCGACGTGGTAGTTGGTAAGTTTCCTGCCAATTTACACCTTGCAACTCTGCTGTTTGATTCTGGTGCTACCCACTCGTTCATTGCTCAAGGGTTAGTTAAGAAGCATGACCTAGCAACCACACAAATGAACCATATGCTAGCCGTAAATTCTCCAGGTGGAGAAATAAGGACAAGACAAGTGTGTCCCAAAGTGAGCCTAGACATTAATGGGGTAGTATTTACTGCTAACCTCATAGTGATAGATTCACAAGGGATAGATATTATTTTGGGTATGGATTGGTTGACCAAACATAATGGAATCATCCATTGTTCGACCAGAACGGTGGAACTAACTCACCCTAGTGGCACAAGAGTAAAGTTCATAACGATACACGAGCCTAGGAGGGACATTAAGTTAAATCAAGTGGAGGTGAAAGTTGAGGAAATCAGGACTATCAGGGAATATCTGTGGCGGACCGGAATCCGCTCATCCAGGATCGCAGAGGGTGGTGCCGCGCGATGCGACACCCGACAGCACACGTCATAAGAACGCAATATATTACATGGGAAAAACAGCTGAAACTGTACAAACAGGTACAAACTTCAGTTACAACTATTGTTCTATTACACAGCGGAAGACTACACTATACAACTCACGCCCGCCTATTTAGCAAAAGTCGGTTGCCCAGCCCTAGGGCAACCCACACTAGCTGCACGTCTCAGCTCAGCGCGGCGTGTACGGCTCCCACTCAGCCGTGGTCCCCGACGGAGGGTAACCCTCGCCGGTGGACTCGTACTCCGAGTCCGTGGGTGGCTCCTCACCTGAAAAACACTTAAGCAGCAACCGTGAGCACAAAGGCTCAGCAAGGCTTAACCGACTCACCTAAGCATGAAACTCTACATGAGGTGTACAATGGACATAGGATAGTAACATTTCAGCAAAACGACACGCCTACAAGTTCATCCTTAGTTCATCTTTTAGCAACAAGTTAACAGTTCATGAAATCTGAAATTTAGTAAGCAGTATTTGGTGGCACACATGTAGCAATACAATTATATCAATCAGCATCATTGAATCAACATATTTCATCCATTAGTCTACGTTACGACGCAGTGAACAAGCGGTACTCGTCACCGCGAGGGACGGCGAATCGACTCGATATACACCTGCAGGGAAAACCCAAAGAGCACGTCACGTACGCCCACCCGTGGAGCTGCACAGCACGCTCACTCGATGTCGTACGGGACAACCTTTCACCCAACAGCCCAAACGTCGAACCGGTCGCACCGAAACGAGCAGGAGGTTCTCCACACGGAGCATCTCTCTATGCCCGTTGGCAGATTTCCACCTTGCTGCCCTCAACCTACACCTATAAATCGGTGTGCTATGCCTCGACGCCCGGAGGTTTAGGCTACATCGGTTTATCGGGGCCCATATATCCGATATGCCTTCGGTACGTTCAATACTTGTTCAGCAGGGCCGCACACGGATCGGTCCTCAATCGACACGGACAGGGCTGCGCACACAAGACTCTCTCTTGCTGCGCCGTAGCCCCTGCCTAGTCTCATTTTCATTACTAAAGTGATCTCACATCACTCAACCGAACCCGTGTGTCCCCAGCCTATCTCGCGAGTAGATTCCAACTACTCGACTTGTACCGAAGTCCTACGACTCATTAAGCATAGCCTGTCTACTCGAGGTCCTTGACACTACCCTCACTCTTTTAGGAAACTTTGGTTATGCAAGTGGGGTTTCATTCATCCGATACCTAATGCACATACATACTTCATATGACACATGTATACAAAGTAAAACTTTTAAAAAGGGTTAATGCAAACCGGGGCTTGCCTTGTTGCTGCTGGTCAGGAGTTAGTTCTTCGTCCGGAAGGAGGAAGTCCAGCACTTCCGGAGTCTCTTCTTCAACGGCTACACGTTAATGAAATACTACATGTTAATTTATATGTAAAAGTGAGTTTAGAGTAAGACTTATACTATTGGTTCTAATAACCAGCCTCTAATATCTGGAACTTTGTTTAAGAATTTAAATATGAACTGGTGTTGGTGGTTTGGCTTGGACTTAATCACATGGTTAAATGCTAAGTGGTTTTCCCCCCTTTTCCACATTAATCCCTTAAGTGGTTAAACAGGACAGGGGTGATCTAGAGCTCCAATGGAGCTGAGAATTTTTGTGTGAGTTCCTTGTCACAAGAAAACTCTCTGGACCAAATCTTTGCACTTTTCATGGAGTGGTTTGCTCAGAATAATTCCCTTGGCAAATCAGCAAGGAAGAATTTATTCTGAGGTAATACCCCTGTTCATGCTCAACTTAATGAACTACAATTTCAATTATAGCTCATTGAGTTTGCCTGAATTTTCCTAACATTTTTGGGGTTAAGAATTGCCCAGAACTGAATTTCCAAGTTTTGGAAATTCTCTGAAAATGTTTCTGCATTCAAATGAACACAGCACCTTCCAATTTGAATTGCTCTGACCAAACCGACTCCAAATGGTCTGAAGCTTTTACAGGGGTTTACTAATGTCCTAAAGAACATCCTGGCAAAATTTGGGGATTTTTGGATGAACCAAACTCCCTCTAAAATTCTTTTGCTGAAAAGCTTTAAAGAATTTTCCAGAGTTAATTAAAGGGTTTCATACAAATTGGGTTCTACATTTGGATAGTACTCTATCAGAGGAATCCAACGAAATTTGTTTCACAATTTTTGGATTCTCCTACCCAAAGTTGTAGCTATTCAAAGTTTGAACTAAAAACTGAAATTCCCCAAAATGTTCAAATACTGGCTGTGGGTCCGGGGACAGGTGTCACGCGTCGGGGCAAGCCACACGAGGCTACAGGTTATTTCCCGCGCCTCCACACCAGATCCCTGCGCCACAGCTGATCAAATATTTGAAAAACCGTCGCTGACGGGCGGGACCCACCGGTCGTCTTCTACCTCCGGCCACCCGCGCCTGCGCGCCGCCGGGCTCGCCGGAGTTCGACGGATTCCGGCCTCCCGGCCATCCCCCGAGCTCTCCCTCGCCGCTAGGGCCTAATTTCCCGTGCTGAACACGATGGAACACTCTTCCCCGGTCGGCGATGGCTCTAACCTAGCTGGCCACGGTGCGGCGGCTCTGGACCGGTTCGGCAACGTCGCCCGGTCACCCTAGCCTGCCCAGACCTCGGTGGAACGGCGCTACAGCACCAGTGGACCAAAGGGATGCTCGACCTAGCCTCAAAACTGCTCGGGACCGGCGGCTAATGGTGTATCACCGTGCACCCGAAACCTCCTCCGCGTTTGAGGTCGGAAATTCTGGATTTCATGCGGTCTACGTGCATATTTCCAGCTAGGGTTGTGAAGGACTACTGATCGCCGGTTAGTGGCGGTCCTGTGTGCAAAGTCTCACGGCCTAAGAACGAGAGGGACGATCGAATTTGGTATTACCGTATCAGAAGGTCGGATGGTGCCCGACGGCGATCTTTTCCCAAATTCGAGCCTAGTAGATCATCTCACGGCTTGAGCCTCGGGGACGAGCATCAGGGGCTACCAGCGCATCCGAGGGTGCTCTAGCTCGGGCCTGAGAAGCTCTGGGTGGGTCTGTCCACGTGAGACCAGCTTCCGTTCTCCGCCGGACAGCTCTGTTTTCTCGGCGTCGTTTGCCGAATTGTGCGCGTCACCGGCTAGGGCCTTTGGGGTTGCGGGGCTGGTGTGGTAGAGCAGGCACAGGCGCTGCTTTTCTGTACTGCCGGTGCGCACAACCGAGGTTTGGTTGAGGCCGGCGATCGGGGAGAAAGGAGTGCGGCGGTGAGCGCCGATTGCTGTTTGCGCGTGGGAAGAACAGCTAGCGCGCGATCAAAGCGAAGATGGCAACGTGCTGCAGCCGGTTTCCGGGATAAGGAGCAGGCCAGCGCGAAATGGGAGCAGGAGGTGGAGCCTCGGTCGACGGGGGCGGCCGCTCGGTGTCGCCCCGGGGTTACACCTCGGTGGAGTGAAGTCCAGAGAGAAACTTAAGTGTTAAGTATACTCATTCCTATGACATGTGGGCCCCACAACTCAGTACCTCTTTTCCTCAAAATATCTCCAAAGTTTGACAATTATCCAACCCAATTGTCTGAAAATTGGAAACTGAGCTCATTTGACAAGTTTGGACAAATTCAATGCAAATTCAAATATTCATTTGAATTCTTTGCACCTTTGACTTCCTTTGGAAAAATGGGCAGCAAGACTTTTCAAAAATTAATGAAACTTTGCCTCCCCACTAATTTGGACCTAAGGAATCCAAATATGCCACTTGATCCTTGTGTTAGCTGCTGCAAACAATAGTTTGGACACAACAGTTTTGAATTCCTCATTGTGTGATCATATGTGTATAAACCCTACTTTGTGAAAGTGAAGACTCTCCCCTCTAATCACTCTTTTGATGGAGGTTACATGCTCTTCACCACATTTCCTAAGGTGTCCACAATGAAAATTGTGGTGTTGTGAGATGAAGAAAAGTTTTTTACAAGTCCCTTCTCTTGGGCTTTTACATCCCTCCCCCCTTAAAAGAATCTCGTCCCGAGATTATAAAATAAGAGATAGCGATGTAATAGGGACTTACCCGTGTTGAGAAGCCATAAACTCCGGGTAATTTGAGCGAAGGAACTCCTCGCTCTCCCACGTCGCTTCTTCGGCGGTGTGGTTGCTCCAGAGTATTTTGTAGAACCACAATGTTCTGCTGCGTGTGGTCCTGGCTTTCTCATCAAGAATTCCCACCGGATATTCATCATAGGTTAAATCCGGTTTCAGCTCGCCGATGTCTTCGGTAGGAACAGCAGCTGTATGCTTCAAGCATTTTCGCAGTTGCGAAACATGGAAAATATCATGGACACCAGCCAGAGATGCTGGTAGCTCCAATCGATACGCTGCTGGTCCACACTTCTCGGTGATAGCGTAGGGTCCAATGAAACGGGGAGCGAGCTTCCCCTTCACACCGAATCGGTGCACGCCCTTCATTGGAGACACGCGGAGGTACACGTGTTCCCCAACGTCAAAGTGCAACGGCCTACGCCTCTTGTCAGCGTAGCTCTTTTGTCGGGATTGAGCGGCCTTCAAATTGGCTTGAATTGTCCGAACGCGCTCCTCGGCGTCGTTCACCACATCAACCCCGAATGTGACCCTTTCACCGGACCGCACCAATTTAATGGGGTGCGGCATTTACGACCGTAGAGAGCTTCATAGGGTGCCATTTTGATACTCGCCTGATAACCGTTGTTGTACGAGAATTCCGCCAATGGTAGGTGATCATCCCAGTTCCTACCATGGTGGATGGCACACGCTCTCAACATGTCTTCCAGGACTTGATTCACCCTTTCAGTCTGACCATCTGTTTGAGGGTGATAAGCGGAGCTCCTGATCAACTTAGTACCCAATGCAGCGTGTAGCTGCTCCCAAAAGCGAGATACAAATAATGCACCTCGATCTGAGACAATGGTCTTGGGTACCCCGTATAGGCATAGAATCTTCGCTATGTATAGCTCCGCATATTTGCCGGCATTGTAACGTGTATTCACCGGAATGAAGTGAGCCGTCTTGGTTAACCGATCAACGATTACCCATATGGAATCATGCTTGTTGGCTGTTAGGGGTAATCCCACAATGAAATCCATGCTCACATCTTCCCATTTCCATGCCGGGATCTTTAGGGGTTGCAGCAGCCCTGATTTCTTCATATGATCAGCTTTCACTCGTCTACACGTATCGCACTCGGATACGTACTTAGCTACCTCCCGCTTCATCCGCGTCCACCAAAATTTCTTTTTCAAATCTTGGTACATTTTGTTGCTGCCCGGATGAATGGAGTATTTAGACAAGTGAGCTTCATCGAGGATCTTTTTCCTCAACTCCATATCCCGGGGTACGACTATGCGGTCATTGAACCACATAGTCCCCTCATCATCTTTCCGGAAACATTTAATTTCTCCATTGTCTATCCGTCTCCGGAGATGTGCCATGCCTTTATCCGTTTTCTGAGCTGCAATGATGTCCTCCCTAATAGTAGGGATGAGGGCAAGGTTGTACAGCGATCCATAAGGAACCAAGTATAAACTTGGCTCTTCCTCCTCCACCGGTGTAATGGTGAGGTGATGGACATGTGATTTCCGACTCAGCGCGTCGGCAACCACATTCGCCTTGCCGGGGTGGTAATGGATCTCAATCTCATAATCTTTGATCAGTTCTAACCACCTCCTCTGCCTTATGTTCAGCTCCTTCTGGGTGAAAATGTATTTCAAGCTCTTGTGGTCGGTGTAGAGATGCACCAAGTTCCCCAGGAGATAGTGCCTCCACATTTTCAGCGCCAACACCACGGCAGCAAGTTCAAGATCGTGAGTCGGGTAGTGCTGCTCATGGTTCCGGAGTTGGCGTGAGCCATAAGCGACCACACGTCCTTCCTGCATCAACACGCAGCCAAGCCCAATACCGGACGCGTCACAATACACGTCGAAGGGCTTTGTTGTATCCGGCTGAGCTAACACCGGGGCTGTGGTGAGATGCTTCACCAATGTTCGGAACGCTCCTTCACACGCGGTGTTCCAAACATATTTTGTCCCTTTTTTCAGCAACTCTGTCATCGGCTTAGCGAGCTTGGAGAAGCTTGGAATGAATCTCCGGTAGTATCCCGCTAACCCGAGGAAGCTTCTGACTTCATGGACTGAAGTGGGAGCTTTCCATTTCAACACTTGCTCGATTTTACTTGGGTCAACCGCAATGCCTTCAGCTGAGATGATATGTCCCAAAAATGGCACTTGGCTGATCCAAAATTCGCATTTGCTGAACTTGGCGTAGAGCTTGTGGTCTCGCAATCGTTGAAGAACGATCCGCAAGTGTTCGGCATGTTCAGCTTCGGTCTTGGAATAAACCAAGATGTCGTCGATGAACACTACCACGAACTTGTCCAGCTCCGGCATGAACACCGAGTTCATGAGATACATGAAATGGGCTGGAGCATTTGTGAGACCAAAGGACATGACGAGATATTCGTATAAGCCGTATCTCGTCGAGAATGCCGTCTTCGGGATATCCTCCGCCCGGATCTTGATCTGGTGATATCCAGAGCGAAGGTCCATCTTTGAGAATACACTTGCCCCCACAAGTTGATCAAACAAGATGTCAATACGGGGCAGTGGGTACTTATTCTTGATGGTGACAGCGTTGAGCGGCCGGTAATCCACACACAGCCTCAGGGTCTCATCCTTCTTCTTCACGAACAGCGCTGAGCATCCCCAAGGCGAGGAACTCGGCCTAATGAAACCCTTGCTCAACAAATCATTGAGCTGTTCTTTTAATTCAGCCAGCTCATTTGGAGCCATCTTGTATGGTCTCCGTGATATGGGCGTAGTCCCGGGTGCAAGTTCAATCTTGAACTCGACATCCCGCTCAGGTGGCATGCCCGGAAGATCATCCGGGAACACGTCGGGATACTCCCGGACTACGGGGATGTCTTCTAACTTGAGAACTTCAGCACTATTAATTGCTAAAACTTCCCGGACTGGCATGTCTAACACCATGGAATGCGGACGGTGGAATGGAGAATTTAAGTGAATCGTCCGTGTCCGAGTCTCTAGGACAGCGCCATGGTATTGCAGCCATGACATCCCTAAGATTGCATCAATCTTCTGTCCCATAAGGATTATCAAGGTGGTGGGATATAGCTTCCCACCTAAGCACAGAGGTGCCTTTGGAATCATCATATTAGCTGAAATCTTCCCTCCCGGTGAGCATATCATATAAGTGCAGTCGGTTGGGAAGACTTGCAGTTGATGTTTAGCCACATAGGATGCACTTATAAAGCTGTGGGTTGCACCCGAATCAAATAATATGACTATGGCTTGACGGTTGAGAGTAAACGTACCCGCCAGCACGTTGTCTCCCTCTGGGGCGTCCTCATTGTCGAGGTTGCGGACGCCTCCAGTCCGCTGACCAACCTTCTTCACCGGAGGTCGGCCTCGAGCACCGCCCTGAAACTGGGCTTGCCCGCTGCTCTGCTGCCCCTGGGGACAGTCCTTCGCAAAGTGGCCCGCCTGGCCACACGTGAAGCAGGTGAAACGGGGCGGTCCCCCGCTGATCGGTGGACGGAAACCTGGGGCGCGTTGTGGCGGTGGAAACGCCCGGGGTACCGTCTGCTGCTGCTGCTGTTTTGGTGGTGGCATCGGCGGACGGAACGGAGGTGCCTGGAAGGGACGTCCCCCGAACCGTTGCGGTCGCGCCGGTGGTTGCCACTGCTGCCCGGATGGTGTCCGATACACCATACGGTACTTCTGTGTAGCGCCACTCCCACCGCTGCTAGGTGGAGCGCTACGCTTCCTCTGCTCAGCTGCTAACTCCCGCTGAGCGTCCTCTTGCATGATGGCGGCATTGACTAGATCGTTGAATGTGCCGCGGTTCCATTGTACGAGGTGGGTCTTCATTTCGGGATGTAACCCCCGATAGAAGTGCTCCCTCTTCTTCTCCTCCGTGGAGATGTAGTCTGACGCATACTGCGCCAGATGGTTGAAGGCACGGGAGTAGTCGTGGGCACTCCTCCCGCCCTGCTTCAGTTCCAAAAATTCTTGGAACTTTCTCTTCATTATTCCGGGAGGAATGTGATAGGCGCGGAACGCCTCCCGGAACTCTTGCCATTCCACGGCATGGCCAGCCGGACGTGAGGCGACATAATTCGCCAACCACGCACCAGCGGCACCGTGGAGCTGCTGTGCTGCGAACAGCGTCTTCTGCCGCTCCGTACACTGGAGCAGCCCGAACTTGGACTCGATAGTCCGCAGCCAGTTGTCCGCCTCCAGTGGTTCTTCAGCTTCGGTGAACACTGGAGGGTGCGTACTCATGAAATCCGAGTACGACACTTCGCGGGGCTCACGAGGCCCTCGCTCTTGACGTCCTCCCGCTTGGGACGTATTCTGCACGATCGTGCGGAGCAGGTCGGTCTGCTCCTCACGACCTCCCACCAATGCCGCTATCACATCCGCTAGAGTAAGCGGAGGCGGCGGTGGTGGCTGCTGCTGCGGGGTGCTGTCGTAGGCCGGTGGCTGGGAGTCATCGCCTCCACCTTGGCTAGAGCCACCAACCTCGTGCGTGGTCCTAGTACGAACCATCTGCAACCATACGACATTAAACATCAGTCCCGCAACATTTTGCATGCAGTCCAATAGAACTGGGCGTAAAAACATCATGACAACCAAACATGCAAAATATCTCGTAAGTAGATAATGTAATAACTTTGCACAAGCTACCCCATTACCAGACCAAACACAAGTTAGTTTAATCCAACTTGATGAACCCCCTATTTGGAAGCTCACCATAACTGGGTTTGGTCTCTACGAGACATTATTATTGCGTTGTCATCACGTATAACACCCTTAGGGTACAACACCCTTCAATAAGTTCAACTGTCATTCTTCTGTCAGAATGACCAGTTTCTACCTATTCCAAGTTTTGATCCGGTTATGGGCATTTTCATGACTCAAGTTGAATACCAAAGTTAAAGTTAATTTCAGTATCTTTCCAACGAGTACTCATTTGCCCCCAGATCAGCTTTGATTAAAAAGTTATGTTAATTCAAAGTTAGCAGAATTTCTGGAAGAATTTTAACAGCACCTCCCTTGGAAGTGGCTGTCTTCAACCCTAATTCTCCCTAATTTCTGTGCTGAAACTTCAGAAACTTTGAATTGCAAAGATGTCACACATCTTCTACTCTTTCTAAGGATGGATTATATGACAATTTTAGATTTTTCTACTGGGAGTTATATTTGAAAAACAGATCAGTTCAGAGGATGTTTTACTCTGCCCTGATTCTGAATAGTTTACATTCCTCTGGGATTTTAGCCATCTTAAGGCGAGTTTCAGCTCTGGACGTCTACAACAAAGTTGTAGAGTACTTGAATACCTTCCCAGAACTATATAGCACACCTCCCTGGGTTAAAAGACCTGTGAGTTATGCCCTGTTGAAGATCAGCAAACTTGCTGTCCCCAAAACCGAGCACTCTGTTTTTCAGTCTTTTTGGAACTACACTCATCCCTATCTCATTCTTATACCCAACCAGGGTCCTAACTGTTGAACCTATAGATTTTTTTTAATTTTTCGTTATCATTATACTCATGCATATGCCTACAATATCTCGGTACTACGTTCCTTACAAAAGAAAATCCTAACCGGATCATACCGGTATATACGTCTCAAGTGTGGCACTAAACGGTCTCTCGCACACGTTTTCTACACGGATACATACGTGGTTAGTACCTGCAGAAAACCACACAATTATGGTGCACTCAAAGTTTGTTCATTTCAGGCAGTTCCATATCTAAAAGTAAATACAAACACCCGTATCATTGTCATACGGCCGTCCTTGAGCTAAGTCACGTCTCAAGGCACGTGATCGTGTTTCAACACCACACGACGGGGAACCCGAGTATGTCATGAACGGGTCGTCACGGTTGGGAATGTTATCAACCCAACAGATACCACCTACTGCCCTGCAGGGCACGCCGATGGCAAGCGCTGCGTATGTCCTCCTGGGCTATTTCCAGACGAACACACTCTCGCGTTACTGACCACTTGATGGGGTCTCCACTTACTTGTCTAATGCACGCTAGGGATCAGCGTTTCATATGAACTCAGGGACATGAAGAGTCCAAGAGCTTCATATTGACATCTCACACCGAGCTGTGAGATCAATCCCTGAACCACGTTCCTCGTCAGGGAGAGCTAACCGAAATTGAACCGCTTTCGGTGGCGTTCCTTACCATACTTACCAGAGCGTAGGTGCGTCGTTACATAATTGAAATTCAGAATTATAACACATAAGTTAGTCTTTGCCACTTTAAGTAACTAAGCTAATATAGTCCTTACTTGGGCAACTACCGAATCCTCACCGTATACCTAAGTTTTTCCCATAATGCAGTCCTTTAGTACTGTGCTATCCCCACTGCAGCTCTGATACCAGGCTGTGGCGGACCGGAATCCGCTCATCCAGGATCGCAGAGGGTGGTGCCGCGCGATGCGACACCCGACAGCACACGTCATAAGAACGCAATATATTACATGGGAAAAACAGCTGAAACTGTACAAACAGGTACAAACTTCAGTTACAACTATTGTTCTATTACACAGCGGAAGACTACACTATACAACTCACGCCCGCCTATTTAGCAAAAGTCGGTTGCCCAGCCCTAGGGCAACCCACACTAGCTGCACGTCTCAGCTCAGCGCGGCGTGTACGGCTCCCACTCAGCCGTGGTCCCCGACGGAGGGTAACCCTCGCCGGTGGACTCGTACTCCGAGTCCGTGGGTGGCTCCTCACCTGAAAAACACTTAAGCAGCAACCGTGAGCACAAAGGCTCAGCAAGGCTTAACCGACTCACCTAAGCATGAAACTCTACATGAGGTGTACAATGGACATAGGATAGTAACATTTCAGCAAAACGACACGCCTACAAGTTCATCCTTAGTTCATCTTTTAGCAACAAGTTAACAGTTCATGAAATCTGAAATTTAGTAAGCAGTATTTGGTGGCACACATGTAGCAATACAATTATATCAATCAGCATCATTGAATCAACATATTTCATCCATTAGTCTACGTTACGACGCAGTGAACAAGCGGTACTCGTCACCGCGAGGGACGGCGAATCGACTCGTTATACACCTGCAGGGAAAACCCAAAGAGCACGTCACGTACGCCCACCCGTGGAGCTGCACAGCACGCTCACTCGATGTCGTACGGGACAACCTTTCACCCAACAGCCCAAACGTCGAACCGGTCGCACCGAAACGAGCAGGAGGTTCTCCACACGGAGCATCTCTCTATGCCCGTTGGCAGATTTCCACCTTGCTGCCCTCAACCTACACCTATAAATCGGTGTGCTATGCCTCGACGCCCGGAGGTTTAGGCTACATCGGTTTATCGGGGCCCATATATCCGATATGCCTTCGGTACGTTCAATACTTGTTCAGCAGGGCCGCACACGGATCGGTCCTCAATCGACACGGACAGGGCTGCGCACACAAGACTCTCTCTTGCTGCGCCCTAGCCCCTGCCTAGTCTCATTTTCATTACTAAAGTGATCTCACATCACTCAACCGAACCCGTGTGTCCCCAGCCTATCTCGCGAGTAGATTCCAACTACTCGACTTGTACCGAAGTCCTACGACTCATTAAGCATAGCCTGTCTACTCGAGGTCCTTGACACTACCCTCACTCTTTTAGGAAACTTTGGTTATGCAAGTGGGGTTTCATTCATCCGATACCTAATGCACATACATACTTCATATGACACATGTATACAAAGTAAAACTTTTAAAAAGGGTTAATGCAAACCGGGGCTTGCCTTGTTGCTGCTGGTCAGGAGTTAGTTCTTCGTCCGGAAGGAGGAAGTCCAGCACTTCCGGAGTCTCTTCTTCAACGGCTACACGTTAATGAAATACTACATGTTAATTTATATGTAAAAGTGAGTTTAGAGTAAGACTTATACTATTGGTTCTAATAACCAGCCTCTAATATCTGGAACTTTGTTTAAGAATTTAAATATGAACTGGTGTTGGTGGTTTGGCTTGGACTTAATCACATGGTTAAATGCTAAGTGGTTTTCCCCCCTTTTCCACATTAATCCCTTAAGTGGTTAAACAGGACAGGGGTGATCTAGAGCTCCAATGGAGCTGAGAATTTTTGTGTGAGTTCCTTGTCACAAGAAAACTCTCTGGACCAAATCTTTGCACTTTTCATGGAGTGGTTTGCTCAGAATAATTCCCTTGGCAAATCAGCAAGGAAGAATTTATTCTGAGGTAATACCCCTGTTCATGCTCAACTTAATGAACTACAATTTCAATTATAGCTCATTGAGTTTGCCTGAATTTTCCTAACATTTTTGGGGTTAAGAATTGCCCAGAACTGAATTTCCAAGTTTTGGAAATTCTCTGAAAATGTTTCTGCATTCAAATGAACACAGCACCTTCCAATTTGAATTGCTCTGACCAAACCGACTCCAAATGGTCTGAAGCTTTTACAGGGGTTTACTAATGTCCTAAAGAACATCCTGGCAAAATTTGGGGATTTTTGGATGAACCAAACTCCCTCTAAAATTCTTTTGCTGAAAAGCTTTAAAGAATTTTCCAGAGTTAATTAAAGGGTTTCATACAAATTGGGTTCTACATTTGGATAGTACTCTATCAGAGGAATCCAACGAAATTTGTTTCACAATTTTTGGATTCTCCTACCCAAAGTTGTAGCTATTCAAAGTTTGAACTAAAAACTGAAATTCCCCAAAATGTTCAAATACTGGCTGTGGGTCCGGGGACAGGTGTCACGCGTCGGGGCAAGCCACACGAGGCTACAGGTTATTTCCCGCGCCTCCACACCAGATCCCTGCGCCACAGCTGATCAAATATTTGAAAAACCGTCGCTGACGGGCGGGACCCACCGGTCGTCTTCTACCTCCGGCCACCCGCGCCTGCGCGCCGCCGGGCTCGCCGGAGTTCGACGGATTCCGGCCTCCCGGCCATCCCCCGAGCTCTCCCTCGCCGCTAGGGCCTAATTTCCCGTGCTGAACACGATGGAACACTCTTCCCCGGTCGGCGATGGCTCTAACCTAGCTGGCCACGGTGCGGCGGCTCTGGACCGGTTCGGCAACGTCGCCCGGTCACCCTAGCCTGCCCAGACCTCGGTGGAACGGCGCTACAGCACCAGTGGACCAAAGGGATGCTCGACCTAGCCTCAAAACTGCTCGGGACCGGCGGCTAATGGTGTATCACCGTGCACCCGAAACCTCCTCCGCGTTTGAGGTCGGAAATTCTGGATTTCATGCGGTCTACGTGCATATTTCCAGCTAGGGTTGTGAAGGACTACTGATCGCCGGTTAGTGGCGGTCCTGTGTGCAAAGTCTCACGGCCTAAGAACGAGAGGGACGATCGAATTTGGTATTACCGTATCAGAAGGTCGGATGGTGCCCGACGGCGATCTTTTCCCAAATTCGAGCCTAGTAGATCATCTCACGGCTTGAGCCTCGGGGACGAGCATCAGGGGCTACCAGCGCATCCGAGGGTGCTCTAGCTCGGGCCTGAGAAGCTCTGGGTGGGTCTGTCCACGTGAGACCAGCTTCCGTTCTCCGCCGGACAGCTCTGTTTTCTCGGCGTCGTTTGCCGAATTGTGCGCGTCACCGGCTAGGGCCTTTGGGGTTGCGGGGCTGGTGTGGTAGAGCAGGCACAGGCGCTGCTTTTCTGTACTGCCGGTGCGCACAACCGAGGTTTGGTTGAGGCCGGCGATCGGGGAGAAAGGAGTGCGGCGGTGAGCGCCGATTGCTGTTTGCGCGTGGGAAGAACAGCTAGCGCGCGATCAAAGCGAAGATGGCAACGTGCTGCAGCCGGTTTCCGGGATAAGGAGCAGGCCAGCGCGAAATGGGAGCAGGAGGTGGAGCCTCGGTCGACGGGGGCGGCCGCTCGGTGTCGCCCCGGGGTTACACCTCGGTGGAGTGAAGTCCAGAGAGAAACTTAAGTGTTAAGTATACTCATTCCTATGACATGTGGGCCCCACAACTCAGTACCTCTTTTCCTCAAAATATCTCCAAAGTTTGACAATTATCCAACCCAATTGTCTGAAAATTGGAAACTGAGCTCATTTGACAAGTTTGGACAAATTCAATGCAAATTCAAATATTCATTTGAATTCTTTGCACCTTTGACTTCCTTTGGAAAAATGGGCAGCAAGACTTTTCAAAAATTAATGAAACTTTGCCTCCCCACTAATTTGGACCTAAGGAATCCAAATATGCCACTTGATCCTTGTGTTAGCTGCTGCAAACAATAGTTTGGACACGACAGTTTTGAATTCCTCATTGTGTGATCATATGTGTATAAACCCTACTTTGTGAAAGTGAAGACTCTCCCCTCTAATCACTCTTTTGATGGAGGTTACATGCTCTTCACCACATTTCCTAAGGTGTCCACAATGAAAATTGTGGTGTTGTGAGATGAAGAAAAGTTTTTTACAAGTCCCTTCTCTTGGGCTTTTACAATATCCAGATGTTTTTCTGGAGGAATTGCCAGGTATGCCTCCCGACCGTGACGTGGAATTCGCAATTGAGCTAGTACCGGGAACAGCCCCGATATACAAGAGACCTTATCGAATGGACTCCAAGCAGCTAGAAGAGCTCAAGGATCATTTGAGAGAATTGACGGAGAAGGGGTATATTCGCCCTAGTTCCTCACCATGGGGAGCTCCGGTGATATTTGTGCCTAAGAAAGATGGAACTCAAAGGTTATGCGTGGATTACCGTGCCTTGAATGAGGTGACCATCAAGAACAAGTACCCATTACCCCGCATTGAAGACTTGTTTGATCAGTTGAGGGGAGCTTGTGTGTTCTCGAAAATTGATCTCAGGTCGGGATACCACCAACTCAAGATAAGGCAATCTGATATTCCCAAGACAACTTTCGTATCTCGGTACGGACTGTATGAATACACTGTCATGCCTTTCGGGCTAACCAATGCCCCGGCATATTTCATGTACCTCATGAACAAGGTATTCATGGAATATCTGGACAAATTTGTGGTGGTTTTCATAGATGATATTCTCGTCTTCTCCAAAGATGAAGAAGAACATGAGAAACATCTAAGGTTGGTGTTACAGAGGCTGAGAGAACACCAACTATATGCCAAGTTGAGCAAGTGTGAGTTTTGGCTGAAGAGAGTTCCCTTTTTAGGACATATAATCTCGGAGGGAGGAATCTCCGTAGATCCCGCCAAAATCGAGGATATCCAGAAGTGGAAGACCCCTGAAAATGTCGGGAAAGTTCGAAGCTTTTTGGGATTGGCTGGATACTATCGACGGTTTATTGAGGGATTCTCCAAGATCTCGAGACCTCTCACTAAACTGTTGGAAGAGGGAATCACATTCACCTGGACGCCACAGTGCGATACGAGCTTTCAGGAGCTAAAGAAGAGATTGACAACAGCCCCAGTGTTGGTTATACCAGATATGCAGAAGAATTTCACAGTGTATTGCGATGCCTCTGGAAATGGGTTGGGATGTGTTCTCATGCAAGAAGGACATGTCGTGGCATATGCATCCCGGCAGCTTCGGAAGCATGAGAAGAACTATCCTACACATGACCTAGAACTAGCCGCAGTGGTACACGCGTTGAAAATTTGGCGGCACTATTTGATGGGGAAGAGGACAGAGATATATACGGATCATAAGAGTTTGAAGTACATATTCACATAGCCAGATCTTAACCTCCGACAAAGGAGATGGTTAGAGCTAATCAATGACTTTGATGTGGGCATCAACTATCATCCCGGGAAAGCAAACGTCGTGGCCGATGCTTTGAGTCGGAAAGTGCAGGTCAATAAGTTGAGCTTGAAGGACATGCCCGCAGAATTGAAGGACGAGGTTATAAGGCTCAATCTATGTCTAGTAAATAGTGGTGAAGCCATCGCCATGGAAGTGGACTCCACACTCGAGCAAGACATACGCGAGGGCCAAAAGAATGATGAGAAGATACAAGAGATCAGACAGCTCATTAAGGAAAATAAAGCTCCTGGTTTTAGAGAGGATGAACAGGGAACGGTGTGGCACGGAAAAAGAATCTGTGTGCCAGAAGTAAAGGAGATCCGTGAATTAATTTTGAAGGAGGCTCACGATTCTGACTATTCCATTCATCCTGGGAGTACGACGATGTACCAGGACCTCAAGAGCAGGTATTGGTGGTATGGCATGAAGCGAGATGTCGCGGAACATGTTGCCCTATGTGACACATGTCAGTTGGTGAAAGCAGAACATCAACGACCCGCGGGATTGCTGCAACCACTCAAAGTGCCTGAATGGAAGTGGGAAGAAATCAGCATAGATTTTGTCGTGGGATTGCCGAGGACCCAATCCGGGTATGATTCAATATGGGTCATTATTGATCGGCTAACCAAGGTAGCTCATTTCATTCCTGTGAAAGAAAGCTACAGCGGATCCAAATTGGCAGAATTGTACATGTCAAGGATTGTGTGTTACCATGGAGTGCCAAAAAAGATAGTGTCGGACCGAGGGACACAGTTCACCTCGAGGTTTTGGCAAAAGTTGCATGAAACCATGGGAACCCATCTGAATTTCAGCTCTGCCTATCATCCCCAAACTGACGGGCAGACGGAGAGAACCAATCAGATCCTTGAAGATATGTTAAGGGCATGTGCACTCAAAAACAATAGGAGTTGGGACAAGAACTTACCGTATGCGGAGTTTTCCTATAACAACAACTATCAAGCTAGTATGAAAATGTCACTGTTTGAAGCTTTGTATGGAAGGAAGTGCAGAACTCCCCTATTTTGGAACCAAACAGGAGAAAGTAAAGTTTTTGGTCCAGAAGTGCTACAAGAAGCCGAGGCAAAGGTGAGGGAGATTCGCAGCAATTTGAGGATAGCACAAACACGCCAAAAGAGCTATGCCGATGTACGAAGAAGAGAGCTCGTTTTCAATGTGGGAGACTATGTTTATCTCAAGGTGTCCCCTATCAGAGGGCTTCATCGGTTCAAGGTGAAAGGGAAGTTTTCACCTCGATACATCGGACCCTTTCAAGTTTTGGAAAGAAAAGGCGAAGTGGCGTACCAACTAGAGTTACCGGTTCATCTATCGGATGTACACGATGTATTCCATGTGTCACAACTCAAGAAATGTCTGAGGACGCCTGAGGAGGTGTTACCCATGAATGAAGTGGATGTAGCTGAGGATTTGTCTTATGCCGAGCAACCCTACAAGATTTTGGAGACAATGGAACGCCTCACCAGAAATAAAACAATCCGGATGTGCAAGGTGCAGTGGAAGCATCACTCAGAAGAGGAAGCCACCTGGGAACGGGAAGATGAGCTCAAGGCACAATTTCCGGAATTGTTTTCTTAGAAACACCAATCTCGAGGACGAGATTTCTTTTAAGGGGGGTAGAGCTGTAACACCCCAAAATTTTGATTCAAAACACTAAACCATGTTCAGAGGGGAATTTAAAAATTTTTGGACGTGTTGCATGTTTTGCAAAAATTCAAATTCAAACTGGAATTCAAATTAAACTCAAATCAGAAAAGAAATGGAAAAAGAAAAAGAGAAAACGGGAAAAAACCGGCCAGTGGGCCGAAACCCGCCAGCCGGCCCAGTTTCCCCGCGCCAGCCCGCAGCCGCGCGCCCACGCTATCTCACACAGACAGGTGGGACCCACCTGTCATCCCTAACCCCGCGACCCCGGACTCTCCCGAGCGCGCGCGATCTTAACCGATCGGAATACCGCGTCCCTCAGCCCGAATTCCGGTCCCAGAAGAATCAAACTCGATCACAACTAACCCACCGCCCTTCCCCGGCTATAAAAACCCCAGCCCCGATCGGTTTTTCCCACGCGATCGCCGATTTTTACTCCGGTGAGCACCGAGACTTCGCCGGTGAATTCTGGCCGATCTAAGCTCGGAAACTCTGATCTAACTCGCTGGTCTTGATCCACCGCCTTCGGGGAGCTTTGCAGGTGCAGAAAACTCGGAGAATTACGGTGTAAACACAGCGCCGACGAGCTTCGCCTTGGTTTTGCCTCGGACCTCGCCGCCGATCACTTTCCAGGACCCCCGAGCTCGAGAAAACCCCCGAGGTGAGATCCCTGACCTCCCCTCTACCGATCTAGGCCATAAGATCACAGTTCTAGGCAGAATTCTCGAGAATCCGAAACTTTCCAGCGAGATCGCCGCTTCCCGCCGCCGTGCGCCGCCGGCAGCGCCGCCCGCGCTCGATCAGAGCGACGTGGCCGCTTGTGCGCCGTTTATTTTAAATCGCACGGTAGACTTTAAAACCCCGCGTACCGGTTCGATGTTATAATCTCAGCCGTCGGTTTAAAATCGGACGGTCCACATCAGCCCCGCATTATAAAGACTGGAATTCTTACGTGCTACCCCCTGGGGTTCTCGGGAAATAAGAGCTAGCCCCGGAAACTTTTGATCTAGCCCCTGGAACTCCAGAAAATCATGTAAATTCATTTAAAAATCAGTTTTAGCCCCTGGATTTAATAAAAATTAGGAAAAACACCTCTGATGAGTGTAGCTAGACCCCTGGAAATTATGAAAATAATATTATAGACCCTGTAATGGGGTGAGTTCATTATTTTATCCCTGTTTAGTATTTAATCTAGAAAATTGAATATGTAACTAGTGTTTAAAAAAATTAAAAAGTGGGACAAACATAATTGTCAAAATTAATTAAAAACTTTCTCAGTACCTAAATAACTTTGGAGTGAGATAAAAATATATTTTGGGCTGAAATGAATCTGTTTCATTTATTATTCACATTTATTAGTATAGGGACACATTTTTAAGTAAAGAATAGTTATAGAAAAATAGGGAAAATAATTATGAAATAGTTTACATCAGAGGCCAAGGTCAAAAAATGTTATTAAATTATTTAGGACCAGAACCTATACTGTTTAGATGATGTGTATTACTAATTTCATAATAAAATACACAATTATGCATAGGAATATAAATCTGAGAATATAGCAACTAGTAAATGATAAATGGAGTTTTTAAAAAAATCCAAAGAGTTCAGTTTAGGGTTGGTAGAAATTCTGAAGGCACATATGAAGAAGAAAAACACTTTTCATACATACTTGATAGTGAAAAGGTGTAGTAGTTTAATATAAGGAATTTATTTAAAACTGAAACACACACATATATATATATAGTATGTAAGTATAAATATGAACACCAAAGTAGGAATCATATACATATAAATAAAAGTGTATGCAAACCACAGATTAACACACACAGAGTAACCACAACACATATAATGGTAAAGAACTTTTATAAATGTGAATGTGTGGTTTGTATGAAGTAAGAAGTGTGAATTATGTCTTATGATTGTTATTTTTCTTTTGCTATGTGTGATGGTATGAAGTAGAACCTGTTCAAGAGCAAGTTATCCCTTTCCAAGATCAGGACTACCCATTTCAAGAGCAGCAAGAAGGAGGCAAGTGTCCTTGACCACTTTGATCCTATGCTAGGATGTGTAGATAGAATTATTTGCATTGTCAAATGAAATATGAAACCCATGCTAGGAAGTTTCCCTAGAATTGCATTACCTTGATTCCTTGTAGCTTGGGTTGGGATTTATTTTGTCATGTCATTTATTTACATGCATATGCTTAGCCATGCTTAGAATGGGATATTTGGGATATGAGATCATCAGTTTATTTTACCATACTCTTGAATGAGCTATTGTGAGTTATGTAGAGGTAGGGATCAAGGCAAGTTGGACGTTTTGGTTGTGTGCTGGGTGCACGAGACTTGGGTTTGTGTTTAGTACTTGCCTGGATCCTAAGGACCGGTTCATGGAGCATGTAACCTGGCTTTACCGTGCCAACCACATGCTGAGACGGGGCAGCTTGGCCAATTAATTAGGTGTATCCCCGACGTAGTATGGGTGTGTTGGATGGTGCGGGGAGTAGGTGTCAGCTGGACTACCATATGAACCGCAAGGCTCAAGAGGGAGCCACTGCAGCGGGGTTGGAGCCTCTTGTATGCTGTTAGGGGTGAAACCTCAGTGGGCCCACGCTCGTCGGGAATCCCTTTGTAAAGGCTTCGTAGTGATCTCCTGGCAGCACACCTGGGAAGTGTGAATGTGGATCGTAGCCACTGGCATAATGGAGGTTCTTTTAGTCCACCCGGCAACGGGGGATGAAATCACTACATGTGGGTACAGTGGTACAAACTCTGCAGAGTCAAAACTGTCTTGACAGCCGTGCTCACGGTTAAGAGCGGCCTGGACTTATTCATGATTAGTGGAGTGAAGGTTTTTGGAAGTTGTGGATGTTAAGCGGGGAGCTTAACATTGGAAATGATGTTATGGTTATTAGATTATGATGATCCGAGGGGAGATTGGGACCATTTCACTTGTGTAGTAATGTAGGTGCTTAATAAGCTAAGGTGATAGGTATTAATCGTGTAGTGCTTTAACCATGAGTTCAACCTCTCCTTGTTCTAGCCATGCATGATATAATTTTCCCACACTTGCTGAGTACCATTGGTACTCAACCTTGCATATTTGTTGGTTTATATTGCTGCTCAGGTCAAGATAATGAGGTGGTGTATAATGACCAAGATTTTGGACCCGAGGAAGGTTTTTAGGTTCATGAAGACCCCCGGGCAACACCTGTGATGGAGCCCTAAAGAATAATATTCCGCTGCTAGTTTATTTACTTGTGATGAATTTATTATTGTCCATCGAGACATTTACTATGTAAGACTTACTTATATTCGACACCTGGCTTGTATTAAATGATGCTTCACTATTTGTCATCACATGTATGAGAAAATGATCCTGGCATACATGTGATATTCACTTGGTTGTTCTTCGGAAAAACCGGGTGTGACACTGTTCCACCGGTGTGTTTTATTGCAAAGGTGTGTTTTATTGCAAAGGTGTGGAGCCCCCGTCGGGTGGTGAATTACCCGATCATGTACCTCGAGACGTGGCTTGAATCAAGGACGGCCCGTATGGCAATGATACGGTGCGTATGTTTTACTATGATATGGACCTGACTGAAATGACAAACCAATGTGTGCATCATTATTGAGTGGTTTTCTGCAGGTACCTTAACCACGTTAGAACATGTCATTTAGAAAACATTTGTGGGTGATCGCTTTAGTACCACCACTTGAGACGTATATGCCGGTATAAAGCTGGTTAGGATTTTAATTTGGTGAGGCAACGTAGTACAGTGATGTGTTTTGAACTGCATGAAAAAGGAGATTTGCAAAGAAAAAGAGTAAATTTGGAGTCTAGGATTCTATTAGGGGTGTAATGAACTCCTATATTGAACTAAGAATCAATTGGGAGTATAGATTTATTCACAAAGACTTAGGAATAACCTTTCCTGTTTTCAGCAGTATTTTTGCTGAATTTGAACAGGGCATAACTTTGGAGTGGTTGAACCAATGGAGGCATGTGATACATTTCTGGAAATGTTTTGAAGTCTTCTACAACTTTACTGTAGAACTCCAGATCATAATCACCCTCCAAATGGACGATATTCTCAGATCATTGTGAACTGTCCAAAAACAGGGCAGGCAGAAAAGGCTCTCTAGAAATTTCTGCATTTCGACCATAACTTTCTGTAGAAAAATTTCTAAGGGTCAAGTAAGACACCGTTGGAAAGTTTGGATATGTGCTTCAACTTTGTAGTTCAATGTTTCTCCAGATTTGGAGTCTTATTGTATGAAATCTTGCGGACAAAACAGCCATTTTCAATGGAGGTGCCGTCAAAATTGTTCCAGATTTCCATCAACTTTGAAATATCATATCTTTTGATCCAGAACTGATATGAAGGCAAATAAATACTCATTGAAAATATATTGAAGTTAGCTATAACTTTGATACTGAACTTGAGAAATGAAATTGCCATATTCATATTCAAATTCTGGGATTAAGACCTATTGGTCATTCTGAACAGAGTAGTGCTTATTGCCCTTTAGCTTGAGACTTGTTGTGGACAGGGATGTTTTAGACTTCTCTAAGTTCCATAACATGTTCTTGAGCTAATTTTTTTCAGTTTGTCCGACTGTTGGAATTAAGGGTTTGGACAAACTTGCTCAAGTTTGGTAGATTTCAGAATCGTCAAAACCCTAGTTAGCTTGTGTAATGCTGCAATATTGCTGTGATGCTTTTACGGTTATGTTTTCAATTCAAGTTGAGTTTAAACTTTGAATTTTAACCATAAATTGCTCACTCTTGCAGTATGGATCACACTCATTCCAGGAGTGAGGTTGGTGAGTCGAGTCACGGCAAAAATAATTCACCACGACAAGAAGTGCCGACATCATCAACCGGAGTGGCAGAAATCTTAGCAAAGATGGCTGAGTCTCTGGATCTGTTGGTGCGACAAAGCATATGACAGGAGACACTACAGCAAAATCCCCCGCCAAGCACTTATCTGGATTTTCTAGCAAGACAACCACCGGTTATCTCGGAAGCGAAAGAATCCTTGTAGTCGGCTCATTGGCTCCAACATATTGAAGCCAAGTTTGATATGCTTGAGTGCGATGAATATCAGAAGACTCTATTTGCTGCTCAACAACTCCACGGAGCCGCTGGAGCTTGGTGGGCAGAGTATCTTGCAACTCTTCCTGAAGGTCATCGGGTGACGTGGGATGAATTCCGGGATGTTTTACGGGCACGTCACATTTGTTCAGGAATTCTTCGAACAATGTATCAAGACTTTCTGGAGCCAAAGTAAGGAGAAAGGAGTACGTACGAGTACTTCAAAGAGTTTGAAGACTTGATGCAATATGCCACTAATATGGTAGACTCGGAAGCGTTGAAGTGTGAATATTTCTTCTGAGGTTTTAATGTCAAACTTAAGGAACAAGTGACCTTGTTCAATAACGGAATTTACAATGAGTTGGTAAATGCCGCTATCATTAAAGAAGACATGCATCTCCGTTGTGAAGCGGAGCTGAAAAGAGATATACCGTCAAACAATGATATCGAGGTTCCTTTGAACTATCGAGTGTGGTATTACTTGCCAGTTAGGCAACAAATTCAGCCTGTGGTGCAACTCTCACAACCACGGCTGGAGTTACTCACTTATGAGCCTCCACCTCACAGCAGCTATCAGAAGTTGTTTGTGCAACCCTACCACAACCAGCTGTGCACAGTTTATCTCCACCTCGTGTTAGTAGAGAGCTGAAGATTTCTGCAACATGAAACCGTCGTGGTGCTGAGCAGAGTCACACACGTGTGTTGTCTCGTCAATGCTCAGATCAGCATCATGAACATTCAGAGAAGCATCTTTCAAAAGCTGGCAGGGTTAATGACACTGCTATTAAGGACATTGCACAAGGAAGGCCAGTTTTAGTGGGAATGTTCACATTACATGAACAACCCACTTTCGTGTTGTTTGATTCCGGAGCCACCCACAATTTTATTAGCAGAGACTATGTGCTGAGAAATAATCTTCCAGTTAGCACAGTTAAGCATCCATTTCATATCAGCTCACCCGGAGGCAAGATATCAACTGATGAGATGGTCTCTCGGGCACCTTTATGTTTGGGTGGAAACAACTATCCTGCGATCCTTATCATACTCAAAGGCTAAAGGATTGATATTATCTTGGGATGTCATGGTTGACACATTATGGAGCTATCTTTGACATCAGCTCTCAGACTGTCCAACTGAATTCCCCAATACACGGTTGCAACACATGGGAATCTTGTGGATCCATCACAACGAGTTGCAGCAGTGCATCAGATTGAAGCCCCTAAGCTTGAGGATACTCCAGTGGTATGTGAATATCCAGATATGTTTCCCAATGATTTACCGGGTATTCCGCCCGAACGTTATGTAGAGTTCAAGATTGAACTCGCACCGGGAACTACACCTATTTCTCGACGACCATACAAAATGGCACCAAAGGAGCTATCAGAATTGAAGGAGCAGCTGAATGACCTCATGGACAAAGGTTTTATAGGCCCAAGTTCATCACCTTGGGGCTGTTCCACACTCTTCGTGAACAAGAAGGACGAGACTTTGAGACTATGCGTAGATTATCGTCCACTGAATGCTGTTACTATCAAGAATAAGTATCCACTACCACACATCAATATTTTGTTCAATCAACTAGTGGGTGCTAAGGTATTCTCCAAGATGGATCTTCGGTCCGGGTATCACCAGATAAAAATCCGGGCAGAAGACATACCTAAGACGGCGTTCTCGACAAGATATGGTCTTTATGAATATCTAGGCATGTCCTTTGGGTTGACCAATGCTCCAGCTCATTTTATGTATCTCATGAACTCTGCGTTCATGCCGGAGTTAGACAAGTTTGTCGTGGCTTTCATCGACGACATCTTGGTCTATTCAAAGTCAGAAGCAGAACACGCTGAACATTTGCGTATTGTACTCCAACGCTTGAGAGATCACAAGCTTTATGCGAAGTTCAGTAAATGTGAGTTTTGGATCAGCAAAGTGCCGCTTCTTGGGCATATTATTTCAGCGGAAGGCATCGCTGTGGACCCAAGTAAAATCAAGCAAGTGCTGAATTGGAAATCTCCGAGATCTGTTCATGAAGTGAGGAGTTTCCTTGGTTTAGCGGGTTATTACTGGAGATTCATTCCAAACTTCTCCAAAGTCGCTAAACCTATGACGGAGCTGTTGAAGAAAAGCACCAAGTTTGATTTGAGTAATTCATGCGAACAAGCTTTTCAAACTTTAGTGAAGCATCGCACTACAGCTCCAGTTTTGGCCCAGCCGGACACAACGAAGCCGTTTGATGTTTATTGTGATGCATCCGACATTGGTCTGGGCTGTGTGTTGATGCAAGAAGGACGTGTGGTCATGTATGGATTCCGACAACTTAGGGGTCATGAGCAGAATTACCCGACGCACGACGTTGAACTAGCTGCAGTGGTCTTAGCATTGAACATGTGGAGACATTATCTACAAGGCAATCTAGTAAATCTCTACACTGACCACAAAAGCTTGAAGTACATCTTCACACAGAAAGAACTGAATATGAGGCAGTGAAGATGGCTAGAATTGATGAAGGACTATGAACTTGAGATTCATTACCATCCGGGTAAAGCGAACGTGGTTGCCGACGCACTTAGTCGGAAAGCCCATGTTCACCATTTAGCCATGGATGCACAGGAAGAAGGAGGAGAACCAAGCCTGCGCTTAGTTCCCTATGGATTATTGTTCAACCTCGCTCTTATTCCTACAATACGACATGAGATTGTAGAGGTTCAGAAGATAGATAGAGGTATGTCTCATATCCGGAGGAGAGTGGACAGTGGTGAGTTGACGATGTTCCACAAAGCTGAAGAGGGTACTCTATGGTTTAACAACCGCATAGTGGTACCCCGGAATATGAAATTGCGGAGGAAGATATTGGATGAAGCGCATTTATCCAAGTACTCCATTCATCCGGGAAGCAATAAGATGTACCAAGACTTGAAATCTAAGTTCTGGTGGAGACTGATGAAAAGAGAGATTGTGAAGTACGTATCCGAGTGTGATACGTGTCGGCGGGTTAAAGCCGACCATATGAGGAAAGCCGGACCACTTCAACCGCTGAAGGTTCCATCATGGAAGTGGGAAGACATAAGTATGGACTTCATCGTCCGTTTACCCATGACCAGCAACAAGCATGATTCTATTTGGGTAATCGACAATCGTTTGACCAAGACAGCACATTTTATTTCAGTCCATACTAAATATGTGGCAAAGAAGTATGTGGAGCTGTTCATCTCGAGAATTGTGTGCTTACATGGGGTTCACTTTCATCGTATGTGCATCTCAAGAATCGTGTGCTTACACGGGGTTCCCCGCACCATCGTTTCTGATCGAGGTGCGTTATTCGTATCCAGATTATGGGAGCAACTGCATGCTTCCTTGGGAACCAAGTTAATTTGGAGTTCAGCGTATCATCCGCAAACCGATGGTCAAACGAAGAGGATAAATCAGATTCTGGAGAATATGCTACGGGCATGTGTCATCGATCATGGGAATAATTAGGATGACCATCTATCGTTAGCAGAATTCTCATATAATAACGGTTATCAATCCAGCATCAAGATGTCCCCGTATGAAGCTCTTTACAGCCGGAAGTGCCACACACCGCTGAATTGGTGTGAGTCCGGCGAGAGAGTGGTCTATGTGATTGATCTTGTGAATGAAGCCGAGGAACGAGTGCGAGTGATTCAAGCCAATTTAAAGGCTGCTCAATCTCGGCAGAAAAGCTATGCAGATAAACGACGTCAGCCTCTCCACTTTGACATCAGGGACCACGTTTATCTTCGTGTCTCTCCGATGAAAGGGATTCATCGTTTCGGAGTGAAGGGAAAACTCGCTCCGTGATTTATTGGGCCGTTTGCTGTCACTGAAGTACGCGGACCCGTGGCCTATCGTCTAGAGTTACCGGTGTCACTTTCAGGTATTCACAATATTTTCCATGTCTCAGCTGCGGAAATGTCTTAAGTATCCAAACGCAGTTCATATGGAGAACATTGAGGATCTTCAATCGGATCTCACTTATTCTGAGTATCTGATACAGATTATCGACGAGAAGACTCACGCTACAAGAAATTGGACATTGCGATTTTACAAAGTCTTGTGGAGCAACCACACCGCTGATGAAGCCACGTGGGAAATCGAGGATTTCCTCAGTTTAAATTTTCCGGACTTGTTTGTACCATATGTCCAATAGTCATTCTCCCTTCTTCTTTCTTTTTGTAATCTCGGGACGAGATTCTTTTAAGGGGGAAGGAATGTAATAGCCGTAACTTTTGTAAAGTTTGATTTCAACTTAAGAAACAAAGTTAAGGTAAAGAAAGGCTATAATTGTGTCAGTAAAATGATGAACACACAAATGGACATGTGAGGGAGTTAAAAAATTTATCTAGCCATGCTCAACACATGTTAACATAGGGGAAAGAATTTCACTCCCAAAAACTCTAACTCATGTGCACCTTCTCTATGAGTATAGTGGGGGTAATTTAAACGCAGTTTGAATTCTTTTGAAAGAATTCATGTTCAGATTGCCCAACTGCATACAAATGAATTCACCGATGCATTCCCCATGTATGAATGAGCTCATGATACAAATTTGGATAATTTTGGAGCTTGTATACCAATTATTCCGAGGAATATTCGAGGGAGAATTCAAATTCAAATTCAAATTTGAATTTGAAAACTGAACCAAACGTGCTCAATTTTGAAATTTGATTTTATATTCAAATTCCTCACAACATGTTTGGGCTACCGTCCAATTGTGGTGGAATTTGGACAACGGCGGTGCAGGAATATTAAAGCACAGAGGGGGAGATAATTGTGGGGCTGTGGACCCCATCTGTCAGCCACACGTTACACTCTACCGCCTCTGTTTTCCTCCCGGTTGCACCCGAGCTCGACAGCTCCCGGAATGCGACCCCCGCCCGATGCTCTCTCGCGCCAGCTCCTGCTATCCGGTCGGTTACTTCACTCGTACTCCTCACCGTGAAGCAACACATGAACTGTGTTTTCTCTTCCCGCTGGAGATACTCTCTGTTCTTCTCCCGCACGCAAAGAAAACAGCCACCGCTCTCCGTTTCCTCTGATCGCCCAAGCCAACCGAACTCCATTTGCCTGAGCTCCCCACAGCAAAAAGCTTCACCCATGAGTGCTCTAGCCGGCTAGCAACTTTACTCGCTGTCCCGAGCTCACTTGCGCCTAGAAACGGCAGAATTGCCGCTGCTCCCGGGTGCATACCGAGGAAACTAAACTTGGTCACCGTGGACAGCCCAACCCAAGGGTGATCACGCCCAAGCAAGCCACCCCATCGGTGCACCTACAACCCTAGTTGCTCACCTCCGAAGCTCAGCCCTGGCCATTGATCACAGAGGTAGAATTTCAAGATTTTCTCCCGGGCAGCACAAACTGACCCTGAGGTAAGGAATTGCAAAATTCGTCCTCAATTCGTGTTGGTTGTGTTTCAAACTTCACACACGGGATCTTAACTACCTAGCACACCTCCTCCATCGATTTTAGACCAAGAAATTGAGAGTAGAGCAAGGAATCCGAGTTCTTTTCGAGGGAATACCGCCGGCCACGTCAGGCGCACGGTGCCGATAGGTTTGGAGCGCTCCCCGGCTCGTTTAAACCCCATGTCGATCTTCTACACGATCTCCTGGTTCTGTAGACCCAATAACCCGATCATTTGGTGAAGAAACGAGCCACCGCAACCTCGTCAGAACCATAGTTCTTGCTGTCATCGTTGCGCACTGTTTTCAGCTGACCTCCGGCCGCCGGCGACCTCACCAACATGTTCAGTGTGGTGGAAAATGGGGGGGGCAGCAGGGGGTCGGGAGGTGGCCGGGAAGGGCCTTTCCAGTGACCATCGCTGGAGCGCGCCGCAACTGCCCTGTTTGGCGCGAGGTTGAAGGTTAGGGATGACAGGTGGGACCCACGGGCAGGTTTTAAACATTTCCAGATTTTCCCATTTTAGTTCAAACTTTGGAGAGCCATAACTTTGGATAGGAGTGTCCAAAAATTGTGAAACAAATTTTATTGGATTCCTCTCAAAGAGTACAGGGGTGCAACCCAATGTTTATGAAAATCCCTGGATTTGGCTCATTAATTCATTTAAAAAAATTCTATGAATTTTTACAGGAGTTCCGTTTATTGGAAAGTTCTGAAATTTGGACAGGACGTTCTTCCGAAATTCTTTGAACTCCAGTAAAAATTGCAGAGACATTGGACCTCATTTGCTTGGTCAAATGATGTGTTCATTCCTTATGTCTCTGAAAAATGGGAAAATGAACAGAGGCAATTTCAGCTTTTCCCCATTCTTTGTAAAATTCATAGCTCCATGTAGAAAACTCCACAAATTATAAAAAAAAATTTCTATGGACTCAAGACATTTTGTACTTCACAAAAGTCTACTTTACAGAATAGGAAAGCTTAATACCTAGGGGGTAAAGGCAGATTGGTGAAAATCACATAAGGAATTATAGTGATCACCTTGAGCCATTTCATGAGCTCAATTTTCGGACACTGCCTAAATAACTTCCATAGAGGCTGTTGTTAAAATTTCAGCTTCATTGGACCTCTTGTACTTGAGCTACCATCTTTTAGGTTTAAGTGTTCATGTATTGTACTTAATCACATGGTGATTAATAGTATTTCTTTTCACCCTAGCTTTCATCATCTTTAAGGTTGTATATCCAACAACAGAAACCTTGTTGTTGTTTGTCCCTTTTAGGTGTGAGTTATCTGGTACAACAGTTTTGGATCACTTTCTAAATTGCTTTTGAATGCGTGTGCATAACTCATCTTAATAGCTCGCGTGACGTCGACGTTCAACAAGGACTCAACTCCGCAGCGAGGATCTCCATCTCGTGATGAACTTGGCGGATTCTCTGGAGGAGGACTAACTCCTAGCTTCTAACAAAACCGTTAAGCAAGGCAAGCCCCGGTTTTCATATAATTACCATTTTAAATTTTGCTTTACTTCACCTCATGTTTATCAGACCTTATATTGTGCATTATGTCTAGGATGATTGAAACCCACTTGCATGGCTATTACATCCCTGAGTAGAAGGTTTATTGTATACTTTGCCTCGCCATAGATGCTAGGCTAATGTTTTAGCTAGCTCGGTAGAAATCGAGTAGTAAAAAGCAACTCGCGAGAAAGGTCGAGTAATGGAGTTACTCGCGAGAGGTTGATGATAAGAGCACCCTCATGAAAATGAGATGGGGACGGAGATGTTCCTGTAGGATGGAGCGCTCAAGGTTGGTCTCGACCTGTGATGGGTGTGACAATGCTTGAGACCACATTGGGCCTGGGCCGGGATGGTAAGGCCAATGTGGAGGTTGGGTTTAGCCCCGTCCGTATCGGTTAAGGACCGCGCGTATGCGGCTCTGCTGGACAAGATTGAGCTGTACCGGATATATATTGGAGTATGGGACCCATGAAACCAATGTAACTTGATGGACCGTGATATAGAAACTCATCCTTCGTGTGGGAATGGCGTTGAGAAGGCGGGAGGTTGTAAAGGTCCCAAAAATGTGAGTACAAAGAAACATGAGTTTGCACAAATGTTGGAGTCATGTGTATGAAAAAGGGGCTTAGTTGAAACTTTTTCCCACATATGATAACATAGGTGAGATTCTTCTAAACAAACTTAGGGTCACTGCATGGATGGACCTCATGTGGATTAAAACCACAAAAATGAAGAGCTCAAGTACAATGGAAGGGTTTAAAAATCAGAGATGAACTAAATGTAAATTCAAACTTCAAGTGAGGGGATGACACAATGGAAATTCAAAACTGTTGTGTCCAAACTATTGTTTGCAGCAGCTAACACAAGAATCAAATTGCATATTTTGATTCCTTAGGTACAAATTAGTGGGTAGGCAAAGTTTCATTAATTTTTGAAAAAGTTTGCTGCCCATTTTTCCAAATGGAGTTAAATGTGCAAGGGATTCAAATAAACATTTGAATTTGGATGGAATTTGTCCAAACTATTCAAATGAGCTCAGTTTCCAACTTTCAAACATTTGGGTTGAATAATTGTCAAACTTTGAAGATCTTTTGAGGATAAGAGGTACTGACTAGTGGGGCCCACATGTCATAGGAATGAGTAGACTTAATCCCTAAGTCTTTGCTCTCTGTTCCTCACTCAACCGAGAGCCTTACCCGCGCGACACCGAGCGGCTGAACCCCCCTCCCGATGCTCCATCTCCTGCCTGAATTCTTCATGTTGGCGAGCTGCTCAGGCACTGATATTACCTCACACAGCTGAGCCAAATGTGTTTGTGTTCCTCCTCACGATCAGCAGCTGCAACGTGCGTTGTTTTCCCTCACCGGCGCTGCTCCACTGCTCCCTGTCTCCTGGCCAGCCCAGCGCCTCTCCGGAAGGCTCAAGAGGCCACAGTGGTGTGCCAGGAGGTACTGATCCTCATCCCGTCGTCCCCCTGCTCTCCCCCGACGCCGGCTCGCCAGAATTCGATTTTTGGCACCGTCGCACGTATAGAACAGACCGTGTTTAATTCGTGAAATTCTCTCAAACCGATTGATCATACCTCCTACAATTCAAACCACAGCAACTAGATGCCCTAGCGCCCTCCCATGCCGAAAACCAAAGAAAACCGACCATCCTATGCCCCGGGCGACGAGAAATCGTCGCCGGCGGCCAAAACTGCCACGGCCCACGTGTGACTGTTCTGTTTAAAATCAAACAGAGAGTTGTTCAAACATGTAAAATGCATAACTTGGTGTAGGAAGCTCCAAAAATAGTGAAATAAATTTTGTTGGATTCCTCTAAAATAGTACTATCCAGGGGTACAGCCCAATATTTATGAAAATCCCTGGTTTTGGCTCATTAATTCATCGAAGGAAAATATTGTGGGAATTCTTCCAGGAGTTCTGTGTATTTGAAAATCCCCAAATTTGGGCAGGGGATTCCTCCAAGAATACCTGAACTCCAGTAAAATTTTCAGAAGCATTGTACCTCATTTGCTTGGCCAAAATGTGGTGTTAATTCTTTATGTCTCTGAAAATTGGAAAATAAACAGAGTTCAATTTCAGAATTTTCCCCAAACTTTAGAACCTCATAACTCTTGCTAGGAAGCCCCAAATTTAGTGATTCAAATTGGGTTGGGTTCGTATGGAACAGATCAATCCAAATATACAACCCAAATTGTATGAAACTCATTATTTAATTCTGGAAAATTCTTTAAAGCTTTTCAGCAAAAGAATTTTAGAGGGAGTTTGGCAAATCCAAAAATCCTCAAATTTTGCCAGAATAGTATTTAGTGTATTAGTGAACCCCTGTAAAAATTTCAGATCAATTGGTTATGATTTGATCAGAGCAATTCAGCTTTGAAGATGTTGTGTTCAATTGAATGCAGAAACCTTTTTCAGAGAATTTTCCAAGACTAGGAAAAATCAGTTCTGGGCAAACATTAGCTCCAAAAATGCTAGGAAAATTCAGGCAAACTCTATGAGCTATAATTGAAATTGTAGTTCACTAATTTTGGCATGAACATGGGTGTGATCTCAGAATTAATTCTTCTTTGCTTAATTTCTTAGAAAATTATTCTGAACAAACCACTCAATGAAAAGTGCTAATTTTTGGTCCAGAGGGTTTTCTTGTGACAAGGAACTCACATGAAAATGCTCAGATCCATTGGAGCTCTGGATCACCCCATTGCTGTTTAACCTCTTAAGGTGATCAATATAGAAGAGGGGGAAACCACTTAGCACTAATCATGTGTTTAGATCCAAACCTAAACCACTAGCACCAGTGTCATTTTAAATTCTTAAACAGAGTTCCGGTTTTTAAAAACTTGTTATAGGAACTTGTAGCAAAGTCTTTACAATTAAACAATTGTGCATATGCATTACGTGTAGCATCTACGTGAAGGACTTCAAGTCATCGGAGGGGAGATCAAGGAAGGAGGACAGCACTTGATCAAGCCAAGTGATCTTCACTAACTGAATCTGCATATATATATAAGTCCCCTGCAAAGCAAAGGCAAGCCCCGGTTTGCATCTAAATTTACAAGCTTTTATTTGTATTCACTTTACTTGGTCTAATAATTTGTTTATTGCATTAAGTCTAGATGGTATGAAGCCCCAAATGCATGACCCAGAAAACCATGGAGTTTAAATGTAGAATAGGTTACCAATTGATTATAACTGATGATCTCAAGTTAACAAAGTGGATTAAAAGAAGCAAAAACTCGAGTGGGCAGATTCCTACTCGTGAAACGGGGTTAAGGGGGATCAATCGGGAGAGTTGGGAATTGATCCTCATAGTTGGGAATGGACAGCGGGCAGTGGATGGAAGGTCAAGGACGTGGTCCTGTGTGCCTAGTCTATGTCTGAGTCGATTAAGGCCCGTTCTCATGTGCGGCCCCGCTGGGCAAGTTTGAGATGTGTACCAGATGCATACTGGTTATATGGGACCCAGGAAACCGATATAACATGTTAACCTGGGTGTCGAGGCATACCTCACCGTCTGATGCCGATGCTGAAAGGATTGAGAAGTCGGCTCTACGAGGGTTTGCCGTAGAGAGACTTAATCCCAGTCGGTGGGACCGGTTCGACATTTGGGTGTCGTGTGAAAGGTTGCCACGTACGGCGTCAGTGACGGTTGCTGTGTGCAACGTCGAGTACGGGCGTACGTGTCGTGTCAGCTGGTTGTTTTTTATTGTAATCACCGTCGCTCACGGTAGTGAGCATACTTGTACACTGAGTCATGACGTAGAAATAAATTGGGATACGTTTAAAAGGCTTCGTGAGTAATCCTCATAATGGAGATGAGGAACGATCAACACTTCACTAAATTTAATTTCCACCTTGGGCTAGTAGCGTCAAGGCAAAGCGTTCCTTGTCTGATTGTGGAGTCTCGACGTTGATGGCGCAAGGTCAGTATGAGTCTAGGATAGCTCACTAAAGTTACTTTCACCTCGGGCAAGTGACATCGAGATGAAGTGTTTCTTGTTTGATTGTGGAGTCTCGATGTAAGTTGCGCGAGGGCTATAAAAGTTGCTTAAAACTTGAAGTAAGGACCCTCCTTTAGCTCAAGTTCACCGTTTGTGTGAACTTCTATAATCAGCCCTCTATTTTTCATCATGTAGAGTTTCATGACTAGGGTGACGGGTCAGTCATGCTAAACTTCGTGCTCACAGATACTGCATAAGTTGTTTTGCAGGTAATAACTGTACGCTGCTAAGTCGGGTGCCCGATGAGACTCGGAACTCCCTTAGTGGTGAACTCATGGCAACCCCTGCCGCTGCTATTATGACAGTGTTGCTAGCGAGAAGGGTCCGCGGGCTGGAAACCTTCTTGGTTGGTTAGCATAGGTATGAGACGTGAGTTGTAATAGTCTTCCGCTGTAGTTTATTTTGAGAAGTATGTGTAAAATTTACACTTTGTAAGCTTCCGCTTGATGTATGTAATATGATGCTTTATTATATGTGCTGTTGGGTGCCGCATTGCACGGCACCACCCAATGCGATTCCCGGGCGAGGTGCCCCGTTCCCGTGAACTGGGACGGCGGGCCCTCACAGCGTGGTATCAGAGCCGCATTGGTAATAGCACACGGAATAAGGATCGTATTACGACAAAAACTTAGGATACGGTGAGGATACGGTATTAGGCCCACATAAGGACTATAGTAGTTTAGTTACTTAAGTGGCATGACTAACATACTTGTATAATTCTGAATTTTTGATTATGTAACGACGCACCTACGTTCTGGTAAGTATGGTAAGGAACGCCACCGAAAACGGTTCAATTTCGGTTAGCTCCCCTGACGAGGAAAGTGGTTCAGGGATAGGTCTCACAGCTTGGTGTGAGACGTCAATATGAAGCTCTTGAACTCTTTATGTTCCTGAGTTCATATGAAACGCTGATCCCTAGCATGCATTAGGCAAGTAAGTGGAGACCCCATCGCGTGGTCAGTAACGCGAGAGTGTGTTCGTCTGGAAATAGCCCAGGAGGACATACGCAGCGCTTGCCATCGGCGTGCCCTGCAGGGCAGTAGGTGGTATCCGTTGGGTTGATAACATTCCCAACCGTGACGACCCGTTCATGATATACTCGGGTTCCCCGTCGTGTGGTGTTGAAACACGATCACGTACCTTGAGACGTGACTTAACTCAAGGACGGCCGTATGGTAATGATACGGGCGTTTGTATTTACTTTCTAATATGGAACTGCCTGAAATGAAATAACCTTTGAGTGCACCACTATTGAGTGTTCTTCTGCAGGTACTAACCACGTACGTATCCCGTGTAGTACACGTGTGCGAGAGACCGCTTAGTGCCACTGATAAAACGGATATGCCGGGATAATCCGGTTTAGGATTTTCTTTGGTGAGGCAACATAGTACCGACATGTTTCTTACGGTGCATCGACACCGTACCACCATAATAACCTCTTCCCTATGAAGAAATGATTCATGAGCTAACTTTCAACTAAAAATGGAAGTTTGAAACAAATATTAGTTACTGAACTCTTATTTTGAACTAGGATTCAAATAAGATAATGTCTAGGTATCAAAGGTTTCAAAAACAGAGTGCTCTGTTTCTAGCAGAAATTTTTTCTGGACTTTAACAGAGCATAACTCTGAATAGATTTAACCAATTAAGGTGTATGATACAGTTATGGAAAGAGTTTCAATTGATCTACAACTTTATTGTAGACCTCCAGAGCAAAATCACAAATTAAGTTGGTGAAAAGTCCAGATGATGGCAAACTGATCAGGACCAGGACAGTACCAAAAACCTCTCTGGACCTTTCTGTTTTTTAAGCCATAACGTCCTGTAGAAAAATCCCTAAGGAGCCTGTGATACACCGTTGGAAAGGTTATGAGATATGCAACCTTGTTGTAGTGCAAGGGTTGTTCAGATTCTTGTTGTATTTTCATACACAAGTGTGATAAAGTCAGCCACATACAAAGGACATGCTGGCAAATTTTATCCAGAAAGTCTGTCAACTTTGCGAAATCATAACTTTTGATCAGAAGTGATATGAAGGCATTTGGATACTCGTTGGAAATATATTGAAGTTAACTTTAGCTTTGGTATTCAACATGAGTATGAAAAATTCTTTTAACTGGATCGAAATCTGGTTTGTTTAAGGACCGGTCAATCTGCTTTTAAATCCTTACGGTTAGCTACATCAGTTTGCGCTTAAATCATTTTGCTTACATGTTAAGATTTCATTATCAGTGTTGCACTACTTTGTTTATGGAATAAATCAAGTGATAGTGTTGAGCTGATAATGAACTCGTGTAATTGCAGAATGGTGTGAACTCGTTCCATGAGTGAGGTGGGTGGTTCCAGTGGTGATCGTGGTGATAACTCTCCACAGCGGGAGCAGCGAGCTTCGCAACCGCAGCTTCCACCAGGAACTTCACCTACAGTTACAATGGCGGACATTATGGCAGCCATGACGGGTGCAAGCGATGAGAGAACCGACTTGCTCCGCACCCTGGTGATGAATACATCCCGTCAAGGGGGATGTCAAGACGAAGACTTGCGCCAATCGCAACTGAATTCCTATGTTGAGTTCTTGGCAACTCAACCACCGTTTTTCATTGAAGCTGAGGATCCTCTGGTGGCGGATAGCTGGATCCGTACCATTGAGTCTAAGTTCGGGTTGCTTAAATGCACCAAACACCAGAAGGTTTTATACGCAGCGCAACAACTTCACGGGTCCGCCAGTGCATGGTGGGCAAATCAACTCGCCTCCTTACTAGATGGACATGACTTTACATGGGCAGAATTCCGGAAGGCATTTCTCGCGTATCATGTTCCTTCCGGAATAATTCAGCAGAAACTCGAGGAGTTTCTTGCCTTAAAACAAGGAGGGAGGGGTGCATACGAGCATTCACGAGTGTTCAACAAGCTGGCACAGTATGCGCCTCAACATGTGAACACCGAAGCACAAAAGTGTGAATGGTTCTTCCGCAGTCTCAATCCCAAGCTAAAGGAGAGACTCGTTTTAGCTGATCGAAAGAACTTCAACGAATTGATGAGTGCTGCCATCATGGTTGAAGATGCTCAGCGGGAAGTTCAGGCTGAGAAAAGAAAGAAGCATATACCACCGGAGAGTAGCAGTAGTGCTCCGCAGAAATACAGGGTGGTAGACAGTACCTTGAACTGTCAGCTGATGCAGCCGGCTCGACGACTCCAGCAACATTCCGGTCGTTCAGCTCAATACTCTGAAGTCGGACAGCTGCAACAACGGTATATGCAGCCACGTTATTCTGTTCCTCAAGTGTTCTTGCCACAGCAGAATACAACTAGTGTCCGTACACAGAGCAACCAGGAACCGGCTGAGAAACCTAGCTTCACGTGCGGGTACTTGGGTCACGTCAGCAGGAAGTGTCCAGAAAGGATACACCATAGAGAAATTACACCGGGGCGGGGTATAAATCAACCCCGTGCTCAGCTTCAAGGAACAGCACCAAAATCCGGGTGCATTTATCATACAGCTCTTGCCAGATGGGGCACCTGTGCTAGCGGGAATGTTCACCCTCAATGGACTGCCCGTGTTAATATTATTTGACTCTGGAGCTACACACAATTTCATCAGCAGGTTGTTTGTGTGCAAAGCTGAGCTCTCCACCTCTACACCGAAGGATCACTACCTTATCCGCTCATCGGGTGGAAATATAGCTGCTAATGAAGTAGTGATCTAAGCACCCTTGTGCTTAGGTGGAAACTTATACCCCACTACCCTCATTGTGTTAGAGGGGCAGAAGATCGACGTGATTCTAGGAATGGCGTGGATGAACTACCATGGGGCTGTTCTTGATATTGGTCCACGGATTGTTAGTTTGGACTCTCCAATCTGTGGTCTCCAAACGCTCATACTTGAAGCCGTGGATTCTAAAAATCCAGAGGTGTACCACAGTGTGACCACGAAACTGGAGGATATTCCAGTGGTCCGTGAGTATCCAGATGTGTTTCCTGACGATCTTCCAGGGATGCCGCCTGAGAGGGATGTGGTATTCAAGATCGAGTTAGCACCGGGAACCACACCAATATCTCGGAGGCCGTACAAAATGTCTCTGAAGGAATTAGCGGAACTGAAATAACAGATAAAGGACTTAATGGACAAAGGGTTCATCCGACCAAGCTCATCGCCATGGGGCTGTTCAGCCCTCTTTGTGAAGAAAAAGGATGAGTCACTTCGATTATGTGTGGATTATCGGCTGCTGAATGCAGTGACGATCAAAAATAAATATCCACTGCCGCGGATTGATATATTGTTTGATCAGTTGGTGGGTGCCAAGGTATTCTCCAAGATGGACTTACGGTCTGGTTATCATCAGATAAAAATCAGAGCGGAGGATATACCGAAGACGGCTTTCTCGACTAGATACGGGCTCTATGAGTATCTAGTCATGTCTTTCGGGCTAACAAATGCACCCGCACACTTCATGTATCTCATGAATTCTGTATTCATGCCAGAGTTGGATCAGTTCGTCGTGGTTTTCATCGACGACATTCTCGTATACTCCAAATCGGAGGTGGAGCACACCAAACATCTTCATATTGTGCTCCAACGGTTACGGGAACATAAGCTGTATGCCAAATTCAGCAAGTGTGAATTTTGGATCAGCAAGGTACCATTTTTAGGCCACATTATTTCAGCGGAGGGTGTGGCCGTGGATCCAACCAAAATTGAGCAAGTCTTGAAGTGGGAGTCTCCAACATCTGTTCATCAAATCCGCAGTTTTCTAGGACTAGCGGGTTATTACCGGAGATTTATTCCCAGCTTCTCGAAGGTGGTTAAACCAATGACACAGTTATTAAAGAAGAGCAGCAAGTATGTGTGGACAGAGGCCTGTGAAGAGGCATTTCAAACTCTAAAGAAACATCTCACAACGGCACCGGTATTAGCCCAACCGGATACAACAAAGCCATTTGATGTTTATTGTGATGCCTCAGGCATTGGACTTGGCTGCGTCTTAATGCAAGATAGACGCGTGATCGCGTATGGGTCTCATCAACTCCGCAACCACGAGCAGCACTACCCCACTCATGACCTAGAACTTGCTGCGGTGGTGCTGGCGTTGAAGATGTGGTGGCACTACTTACTCGGGAATTTAGTGCACCTCTACACCGACCATAAGAGCCTCAAATATATATTCACTCAGAAGGATATCAACATGAGGCAGCGGAGATGGTTGGAACTAATCAAAGATTATGAGCTCGAGATCCATTACCATCCGGGCAAAGCTAACGTGGTGGCTGATGTACTCAGTCGTAAGTCCCACGTTAATAACTTGTCAGTTGTTCCGGAGGAGGAGGAAGAACCAAGCTTGCGGGTGATTCCGTATGGGGCGTTGTACAATCTTGCTCTTGTGCCCACCATTAGAGAAGAGATTGTACAAGCCCAGAGGAGGGATAAAGGAATGCGGAAAATCCGGGCAAGAATCAAGGAGGATAAAATGAAATGTTTCCGGGAAGATGAACAAGGGGTGTTATGGTTTAACAGCCGTATCGTGGTGCCCCGGAACCTGAAGCTAAGGAAGAAAATCCTCGATGAAGCTCATATGTCCAAGTACTCGATACATCCAGGAAGCAATAAGATGTATCAGGACCTTAAGACAAAATATTGGTGGACTCGGATGAAGCGAGAAATTGCGAAGTATGTATCCGAGTGTGATACATGTCGGCGAGTCAAAGCTGATCACATCAAGAAAGCGGGAATGCTCCAACCGTTAAGTATTCCGGCATGGAAGTGGGAGGACATCAGCATGGACTTTATCGTCGGACTACCTCTCATGTCCAGAAAGCATGACTCCATTTGGGTGATTGTTGATCGCTTAACAAAATCAGCCCACTTCATCCCAGTGAATACGGGATTCCATACTAAACAATATGCAGAGTTGTATCTCTCCAGAATTGTGTGCTTGCATGGAGTCCCCAAGACCATCATATCAGACCGAGGTTCAATATTTGTTGCTCGTTTCTGGGAGCAACTTCATGAATCTCTGGGAACAAAATTAATTAGAAGCTCAGCATACCATCCCCAGACTGACGGTTAAACGGAGAGGGTGAACCGGATTTTGGAAGATATGCTGAGGGCATGTGCCATAGATCATGGAAAGAACTGGGATAACCATTTGCCATTAGCAGAATTCTCTTACAACAATGGTTACCAATCCAGTATTAAAATGGCACCATACGAAGCACTTTATGGCAGGAAGTGCCGCACACCACTCAATTGGTGTGAATCTGGCGAGAGGGTGATTTTTGGCATTAATCTTGTAAAAGATGCCGAAGAGCGGGTCCAGTTGATTCAAGAGAACCTCAGGGCCGCTCAATCTCGCCAGAAGAGCTATGCGGACCAGCGACGCCGACCCTTGTGTTTTGAAGTCGGAGATCACGTCTATCTCCGAGTATCCCCGATGAAGGGGATTCATCGATTCGGGGTCAAGGGAAAGCTAGTTCCTCGCTTTGTGGGTCCGTTCCGTATTACAGAACGGTGTGGACCAGTAGCCTACCGTTTGGAGCTGCCGCCATCCTTATCGGGCATCCACGACGTCTTCCATGTCTCACACTTGAGAAAGTGTTTGAAGAGACCGACGGAGATCTTTTCAGAAGACATGGGGATATTGCAACCGGATCTCACCTACGCCGAGAAGCCCATCGAGATTATCGATGAAAAGAGCCGGATCACTCGAAATCGGACTTTGAAATTTTACAAAGTCCTGTGTTGTAATCACACACCGGAAGAAGCGACTTGGGAGAATGAAGATTACATCCACAAGAACTATCCGGAACTTTTGTCGTAATTGTTGTAATTACCTTCCACCTCATCTTTCTTTTGTAATCTCGGGACGATATTCTTTTAAGGGGGGAGGATTGTAAAGGTCCCAAAAATGTGAGTACAAAGAAACATGAGTTTGCACAAATGTTGGAGTCATGTGTATGAAAAAGGGGCTTAGTTGAAACTTTTTCCCACATATGATAACATAGGTGAGATTCTTCGAAACAAACTTAGGGTTACTGCATGGATGGATCTCATGTGGATTAAAACCACAGAAATGAAGAGCTCAAGTGCAATGGAAGGGTTTAAAAATCAGAGATGAACTAAATGTAAATTCAAACTTCAAGTGAGGGGATGACACAATGGAAATTCAAAACTGTTGTGTCCAAACTATTGTTTGCAGCAGCTAACACAAGAATCAAATTGCATATTTGGATTCCTTAGGTCCAAATTAGTGTGTAGGCAAAGTTTCATTAATTTTTGAAAAAGTTTGCTGCCCATTTTTCCAAATGGAGTTAAATGTGCAAGGGATTCAAATAAACATTTGAATTTGGATGGAATTTGTCCAAACTATTCAAATGAGCTCAGTTTCCAACTTTCAAACATTTGGGTTGAATACATGTCAAACTTTGAAGATCTTTTGAGGATAAGAGGTACTGACTAGTGGGGCCCACATGTCATAGGAATGAGTAGACTTAATCCGTAAGTCTTTGCTCTCTGTTCCTCACTCAACAGAGAGCCTTACCCGGGCGACACCGAGCGGCGGAACCCCCCTCCCGATGCTCCACCTCCTGCCTGAATTCTTCACGCTGGTGAGCTGCTCAGGCACTGATATTACCCCACACAGCTGAGCCAAACGTGTTTGTGTTCCTCCTCACGATCAGCAGCTGCAACGTGCATTGTTTTCCCTCACCGGCGCTGCTCCACTGCTCCCTGTCTCCCGGCCAGCCCAGCGCCTCTCCGGCAGGCTCAAGAGGCCATAGAGGTGCGCCAGGAGGTACTGATCCTCATCCCGTCGTCCCCCTGCTCTCCCCCGACACCGGCTCGCCGGAATTTGATTTTTGGCACCGGCGCACGTATAGAACAGACCGTGTTTAATTCGTGAAATTCTCTCAAACCGATTGATCATACCTCCTACAATTCAAACCACAGCAACTAGATGCCCTAGCGCCCTCCCACGCCGAAAACCAAAGAAAACGGACCCTC
This sequence comes from Neostapfia colusana, assembly GCA_030760725.1. Classification (NCBI taxonomy): domain Eukaryota; kingdom Viridiplantae; phylum Streptophyta; class Magnoliopsida; order Poales; family Poaceae; genus Neostapfia; species Neostapfia colusana. The sequence continues at coordinate 103,822,429 of JASWHV010000007.1, forward strand.
CTATGCCCCGGGCGACGAGAAATCGTCGCCGGCGGCCAAAACTGCCACGGCCCACGTGTGACTGTTCTGTTTAAAATCAAACAGAGAGTTGTTCAAACTTGTAAAATGCATAACTTGGTGTAGGAAGCTCCAAAGATAGTGAAATAAATTTTGTTGGATTCCTCTCAAATATTACTATCCAGGGGTACAGCCCAATATTTACGAAAATCCCTGGTTTTGGCTCATTAATTCATAGAAGGAAAAAGTTGTGGGAATTCTTCCAGGAGTTCTGTGTATTTGAAAATCCCCAAATTTGGGCAGCGGATTCCTCCAAAAATACCTGATCTCCAGTAAAATTTTCAGAAGCATTGGACCTCATTTGCTTGTCCAAATGTGGTGTTAATTCTTTATGTCTCTGAAAATTGGAAAATAAACAGAGTTCAATTTCAGAATTTTTCCCCAAACTTTAGAACCTCATAACTCTTGATAGGAAGACCAAATTTAGTGATTCAAATTGGGTTGGGTTCTTATGGAACATCTCTATCCAAATCTACAACCCAAATTGTATGAAACTCATTATTTAATTCTGGAAAATTCTTTAAAGCTTTTCAGCAAAAGAATTTTAGAGAGAGTTTGGCAAATCCAAAAATCCTCAAATTTTTCCAGAATAGTATTTAGGGTATTAGTGAACCCCTTTAAAAATTTCAGATCAATTGGAGATGATTTGATCAGAGCAATTCAGCTTTGAAGATGCTGTGTTCAATTGAATGCATAAACCTTTTTCAGAGAATTTTCCAAGACTTGGAAAAATCAGTTCTGGGCAAACATTAGCTCCAAAAATGCTAGGAAAATTCAGGCACACTCTATGAGCTATAATTGAAATTTTAGTTCACTAAGTTTGGCATGAACATGGGTGTGATCTCAGAATTAATTCTTCTTTTCTTAATTGCTTAGAAATTTATTCTGAACAAACCACTCAATGAAAAGTGCTAATTTTTGGTCCAGAGGGTTTTATTGTGACAAGGAACTCACATGAAAATGCTCAGCTCCATTGGAGCTCTGGATCACCCCAGTGCTGTTTAACCTCTTAAGGTGATCAATATAGAAGAGGGGGAAACCACTTAGCACTAATCATGTGTTTAGATACAAACCTAAACCACTAGCACCAGTGTCATTTTAAATTCTTAAACAGAGTTCCGGTTTTTAAAAACTTGTTATAGGAACTTGTAGCAAAGTCTTTACAATTAAACAATTGTGCATATGCATTACGTGTAGCATCTACGTGAAGGACTTCAAGTCATCGGAGGGGAGATCAAGGAAGGAGGACAGCACTTGATCAAGCCAATTGATCTTGACTAACTAAATCTGCATATATATATATATATATATATATATATATATATATATATATATATATATATATATATATATATATATATAAGTCCCCTGCAAAACAAAGGCAAGCCCTGGTTTGCATCTAAATTTACAAGGTTTTATTTGTATACACTTTACTTGGTCTAGTAATGTGTTTATTGCATTAAGTCTAGATGGTATGAAGCCCCAAATGCATGACCCAGAAAACCATGGAGTTTAAATGTAGAATAGCCTATCAATTGATTATAACTGATGATCTCAAGTTAAAAAAGTGGATTAAAAGAAGCAAAAACTCGAGTGGGCAGATTCCTACTCGTGAAACAGGGTTAAGGGGGATCAATCGGAAGAGTTGGGAATTGATCCTCATAGTTGGGAATGGAGACCGGGCAGTGGATGGAAGGTCAAGGACGTGGTCCTGTGAGCCTAGTCTATGTCTGAGTCGATTAAGGCCCGTTCTCGTGTGCGGCCCCGCTGGGCAAGTTTGAGATGTGTACCGGATGCATACTGGCTATATGGGACCCAGGAAACCGATGTAACATGTTAACCTGGGTGTCGAGGCATACCTCACCGTCTGATGCCGATGCTGAAAGGATAGAGAAGTCGGCTCTACGAGGGTTTGCCGTAGAGAGACTTAATGCCAGTCGGTGGGACCGGTTCGACATTTGGGTGTCGTGTGAAAGGTTGCCACGTACGGCGTCAGTGACGGTTGCTGTGTGCATCGTCGAGTACGGGCGTATGTGTCATGTCAGCCGGGTGTTTTTGATTGCAATCACCGTCGCTCGCGGTAGTGAGCATACTTGTACACTGAGTCGTGACGTAGAAATAAACTGGGATACATTTAAAAGTCTTCGTGAGTAATCCTCATAATGGAGATGAGGAACGATCAACACTTCACTAAATTTAATTTCCACCTTGGGCTAGTAGCGTCGAGGCAAAGTGTTTCTTGTCTGATTGTGGAGTCTCGACGTTGATGGGCAAGGTCAGTATGAGTCTAGGATAGCTCACTAAAGTTACTTTCACCTCGGGCAAGTGACATCGAGATGAAGCGTTTCTTGTTTGATTGTGGAGTCTCAATGTAAGTTGCGCGAGGGCTATAAAAGTTGCTTAAAACTTGAAGTAAGGACCCTCCTTTAGCTCAAGTTCACCGTTTGTGCGAACTTCTATAATCAGCCCTCTATTTTTCATCATGTAGAGTTTCATGACTAGGGTGACGGGTCAGTCTTGCTGAGCTTCGTGCTCACAGATACTGCATAAGTTGTTTTGCAGGTAATAACTGTACGCTGCTAAGTCGGGTGCCCGATGAGACTCGGAACTCCCTGAGTGGTGAACTCATGGCAACCCCTGCCGCTGCTATTATGACAGTGTTGCTAGCGAGAAGGGTCCGCGGGCTGGAAACCTTCTCGGTTGCTTAGCATAGGTATGAGACGTGAGTTGTAATAGTCTTCCGCTGTAGTCTATTTTGAGAAGTATGTGTAAAATTTACACTTTGTAAGCTTCCGCTTGATGTATGTAATATGATGCTTTATTATATGTGCTGTTGGGTGCCGCATCGCACGGCACCACCCAATGTGATTCCCAGGCGAGAGCCCCGTTCCCGTAAACCGGGACGGTGGGCCCTCACAGAGGTGTAAATCCTTTAGCGGGCAACTTCCACGTGTCTGCGTAGAGGACCATCCTGCTCAACACGAAATGTTTTTCTATGTCGGGGTGTCGTGTGAAAGGTTTCTGCATACAACGTAAGTAAGAGCTCTTGAGAGAGTATTTCGAAGTGGGTGTATGTGTCGTGTATTCCGGGTTGTTGTTGATTCGAATCACCGTCGCTCATGGAAGAGGATTGAGCATACTTGCCCACTGCGCCGTGACGTAGTAAGAAGAGGAACTAAGTCTCTTAACATGCTGTTTATGGATTAATCATTGTATTGGAACCTTGACTGAAGTAGATATAGAGCCAACTAAATTTCTATTCCACCTTAGGCTAGCAACATCGGGATAATGGTTTCTTGTTTGATTGTGGACTTCTGGTGTTGTGAGGCGTGAGGACCACTAAAACGAAGGCTATAAGAATCTTAATATAAGGATCAAGTTTAGTCAAGCTTCATTTTGCAAATTCATGTTCCTACTGTTTTACTACCCCTGCATGTAGAATTACATGCTTAGGTTTGACGGTTAAGACTTGCTGAGCCTTAGTGCTGACGGTTGCTTCTGAGTTGTTTTTGCAGGTAGCAGGATGCCTGCTATGAAGAGGGTTGTTTGGTGAGACGATGAACCTCACGGTTCGTTCCACTCATCAGAAACCTAGCCGCTGCCTTTCTTTGGTGAAGCTAGTAGGAAGCGTTCACGGGATGAATGACTTCTCTTCGGTTTAGTTTGGGTCGAGAGTTATTAGATTGTTCAGCTAGTTTTAATTTCCGCTGCGTGTGTACAATTTGTTGTAAAAGAACTTATCTTGAGTAACAAAATGATTCCATATGTTTTTGAGCCTCTTTTCGTGCATGCTGTTGGGTGCCACATCTCATGGCACCACCCAGTGCGATTCCGGGCCGGGCTCCTCACATATTGCACACCATCTGGACAGCGATGGAAACCACAATCCTGACTGATGCAATTCTGCAATCGGCCGTATACGCAGCCGGCATACAGACCAGCACTGCCAGCACCACCACAACAGCTGCAGCAACAGCAGCAAAGATGCCGTGTGTGTTCTCATCTCAGCAACACATGCTTGGCTTCCTTCCACAAGGCGGCAGCGGACAGCCACCATACGCTTGTTATACGTGTCTTTATCCAGGGCATTTTTTGAAGGATTGCGCCGAGAAGCAGAAAGGCAACAGAGCGGCACCACCATTCCAAGGGATAAACGTGCCCCGAAACAACAATAAACGCCGTGCAAACTCCAAGCCTGGCAACGTCCACCACCTCGCCATTGAGGATGTGCTGGAGGGCGAACCCGTCCTTGCGGGTATGTTCAATCTCCGCCACCACCCCGTTATTGTCTTATTTGATTTGGGTGCCACACACAACTTCATTAGCAACATATATATTGTTAATCATAGTCTACAAATAAAACCCATCGAATGTCCTTTCTTTATTTGTTCACCGGGTGGGAAAATTTCAGCAAGTGTAGTGGTTCCCAAAGCACCATTATGCTTAGGGAGAAAATTATACCCCGCGTCTCTCATTGTCGTAGAGGGACAAAAGGTCGACGTCATCTTAGGAATGTCGTGGTCAACTCGCCACGGTTCTGTTTAGGACGTTGTCTCTTGTGTCGTGCACTTAAACTCGTCGGTGCACGAATCTCACTCTCTATTTCTGGACAGTCCAGAAATAAAACTTCCAGCAGTTTATCACTCCACAACCAGCAGCCTGGAAGATATTACTGTAGTCCAAGAGTTCCCATACGTATTCCCAAAAATAATCTACCGGGTATGCCGCCTGACCGAGAGGTGGAGTTCAGGATAGAACTTGCACCGGGAACCATGCCGATATACCAAAGGCCGTACAAGATGGCACCAAAGTAATTCGAAGAATAGAAAGCACAATTGATGGACCTTCTGGAAAAAGGCTTCATTTGACCGAGCTCCTCGCCATGGGGGTGTTCGGCATTGTTTGTCAATAAAAAAGATGAGACGTTACGGCTGTGTGTGGACTATCGTCCACTAAACGCCGACACGATCATGAACAAGTACCCACTGCCCCTTATCGACATGTTGTTTGATCAGCTGGTAGAGGCAAAGATTTTTCCAAAATGGATTTGAGATCAGGGTACCATGAAATTAAAATCTGAAATGAGGACACAACGAAGATGGCTTTCTCGATGAGGTACGGACTCTATGAGTACCTTGTCATGTCTTTCAGCCTCACCAATGGTCCGGCTCACCTCATGTACTTTATGAATTAGGTGTTCATGCTGAAGCTGGACAAATTTGTCATGGTCTTCATTGATGACATTTTGCTGTATTCCATGTCGGAAGAAGAGCACGCAAATCACTTGCGTATAGTCTTGCAACGGCTGCGAGATCACAAGCTATACGTGAAATTCAGCAAATGTGAGTTTTGGATATCTCAAGTACCCTTTCTCGGGCATGTCATCTCAGTGGACGGAATCGATGTAGATCCGAGTAAGATTGTACAAGTTCTCAATTGGAAATCATGGAGGTCTGTCCACGAGGTTCGGAGTTTCCTCGGACTCACGGGATATTATCGGAGGTTCATCCCGAACTTATCAAGAATTGCAAAAGCCGATGACTGAACTGCTGAAAAAGACTTCCAAATATATATGGAGTCCAGCATGTGAAGCGGCATTCAAATCTTTGGTGAAGCACCTCATATCATCACCGGTTTTTGCACAGCCGGATACTACAAAACCATTCAATGTTTATTGCGATGCATCCGGCATCGGATTCGTATGTGTGCTTATGCAAGAAAGGAGAGTCGTCGCATATAGATCACGGCAGCTCTGGAATCATGAGAAGAATTCTCCAACTCATGACTTAGAGCTAGCTGCTGTGGTACTCGCTCTCAAGATGTGGAGGCATTATCTGCTTGGAAACCTCGTGCATCTTTATACCGACCACAAAAGCCTCAAATACATATTTACTCAGAAGTAGTTGAACATGAGGTAGAGGAGATGGTTAGAGGTGATAAAGGATTACGAGATTGAGATCCATTATCATCCCAGTAAAGCAAACGTGGTGGCAGATGCACTGAGTCGCAAGTTACACATGAATAATCTTACCATCACACCATCGAAAGATAGTGAACCAAATCTGTATTTGGTTCCGTATGGAGCTCCTACAATCTAGCTCTCATCCTCACCATCTGTGAAGAAATAGCGGCAGCCCAGAAACATGACATTAGTATGTCACATTTGCGGAGACTAGTGGACAGTGGAGAGCTGAAATGTTTCTGGAAAGCTTGAGACGGTGTTCTGTGGTTCAAAAACAGAATAGTCGTACCCCGTAACCCGGAACTACGAAATAATATTTTTGATGAGGATCACTACGAAATTAACCCCGGCAGTAACAAGATGTACCAAGGGCTGAAAAGCAAATTTTGGTGGACACGGATGAAGCGAGATATCACTAGATATGTGTCCTAGTGTGACACATGCCGGAGGCTGAAGGCAGATGACATGAAGAAACCGGAACTGCTACAACTGTTGAGTATACCAGCCTGGAAATGGGATGACGTAAGCATGGATTTCATTGGCGGATTACCAATGACATTCGAAAAACATGATTCAGCTCAGGTGATTGTACACCGACTCACAGAATCTGCCCATTTTATCCCCGTTAACATCAACTACAATGCCAAGAAGTATGCTGAACTAGACATCTCACAGATCCAGTGTTTACACAGCGTGCCCCGCACCATCATCACTGGTCGAGGCACCCTGTTTGTGTCTCGGCTTTGGGAGCAGTTACATGCAGTGTTGGGTAAAAAGCTGATCCGGAGTTCAGCTTACCATCTGCAAACGGATGGGCAAACCGAGCAGGTAAATCAAATCCTAGATGATATGCTATGAGCTTGCGCTATTAGTCACGGTAGGAACTGGGATGAACAGTTTCTGTTAGCCGAGTTCTCAGGCAACAATGGGTACCAGGCCAGCATCAAGATGATGCCCTATGAGGCGCTCTACGGAAGGAAATGACGCACACGCTAAATTTGTGTGAGTCTGGCGAGTGGGTCACCTTCGGGATTGATCTTGTCAATAATGCGAAAGAACAAGTTCGGATTATTCAATCAAACTTAAAAGCCGTCCAATACCTACAAAAGCACTGCGCAGATTGTATACGGCACCCTCTGCAGTTGGAGATCGGGGATCACGTTTATCTACGCATGTCTCCGATGAAGGGTGTGAATAGATTCGGGATCAGAGGAAAGTTAGTGCCCTGATCCATTGGTCCATTCAAATTTTTGGAGAAGTGTGGACCCGTGGCATACCGTCTGGAATTACCAGCGTCACTCGCCGGTGTGCATGATATATTCCACATATCTCAGCTGAGAAAATGCATCAAGTTTTTAACCACAGTTCAGCTAGGTGACATCAAGGAACTGAAACCGGATCTTATGAATTGTGAGGAACCGGTTCAGATCATCGATGAGAAAGCTCGAACCACAAGCAACCGGACGCTGTGGTTCTACAATATATTGTGGAGTAATTATTCCGTGGAGGAAGCGACATGGGAGCGCGAGGATTTTCTTCGCACCAACTACCCGGAATTTCTAACGTCGTATATCCGGTAAATTTCCACCATCCTCTCTCTATCCTCACATTATAATTTCGGGACGAGATTCTTTTAAGGGGGGAATGTAAAGGACCCAAATTTTGGCTTGCTAAATGTTTATCAACTCACACACCACAACTCACTTTATTGTAATCAAATGAACATGATTAAAGAGCAGGTAACATCAATCATTAGAATAAATAGAGGAAGAAGAAAACAATCCAGAAGTTGTAGTTCCAACATGCCATATTTTGTAGGATGAGCTCCCTATCTAGTTCGAAACATTTTTAGGAATGCTAATGCCAAGTTTCATACAAATCCAAGCATGTTTGGGATACTTTTGGATATAATTATTAAAAAGACAGTTTGAATTCAGTCTTCAAATTCAAACTAGTTCTATCATATGGATTCAAAAGATTTATTTAGATTCAAACTCAGCATATTTTTGTGATTTACTCCACCAAATTTCATATCAATTGGAGTTGATGTTGACGGTAGCTAAATTTGCACCCGTTGAAAACTGAATTTGAATTTCAGATTCAAGTGTGATTAAAATTTAGCAAAACCAGCCTCGAACTTGATTCATTAAAATTCCCAAATGTTAATTTTGTAATTCTAGCAAATTAGAGGGGAATTAGGGTCCAAGGAAATTAAGCAACAGGGATTTGGATGAGTATTAGGGGGAGGGACACACCTGTCAGCCTCTCCAAGTAATCTCACACACTCGATCGGGGCAGGCGCCAGCGCTTCTCGGCGAAATCCACCAAGATCGCTCGGGCAGCTCCTGCTTCAGCTGTGAAACGTGTAGCAACAGGTGTATAAGCCTCCTTCAATCTCCTTTGTCTATAAAACGGACGGCAACGGCGTCGATCGGATTTTCTTTTCGCTCCCACAAACCACAGCAACCCCCGCACGAAAACTGCCGCCGTGGACAGCACGCTCTGGTCCTTCTCCGGCCTCGACGCCAATAGAAGGATTGTGTGCCAGCTTCTCCTTGATCTCACGGTGAAAACTGTTCATCGATTCATTCCTCCTACGTGTAGAATTTCCAAGTTTTCCTCCATGAGCTCATTTCGAGACCGAGCTAGGTTTAGGTAAAATTCAGCTCAACCGTTGCATCTTTGTCCAACCAGGGTTTAGAAACATCTTCTATGAGTTCTTGCACCCCTCCTCCATCAAACCTCATCGACAAAAACCCGCTGGAACACTAGAAACACCGACGTGCAGCTCGGCGGCAGGGGGGTCGTGTAAAAGCCTAAGAATTTACTTGCTAGAGTGTTCATCACATCACAACACCACAGCTCATTTTGTGGAAGTCTCATGAACATTTGTGAAGAGCAAAAAACACCATCAAAAGGTTGATTAGAGGAAGAACTCCTAAATCCAAAAGTATGATCTCACACCTAGAAACATGAGGGGCTGAGCTCTCCATTAGGCCCCAAACTTTCTTTGGAATGCTCAGGCCAAGTTTTATGCAAATCCAAACCATTTTGAGCCACTTTTGGATACAATTGCAAAAAAGGGCTAATTTGAATGCAAATTCAAATTTCAGCTACTTTCATCACTCGGATTCAAAAGTTGACTTCATATTCCAACTCAGCACATTTTTCTGAGTTAGTCCACCGATTTTCGTACTCGTTGGAGTTCATCCTGTCGGGAGCTACATTTGAAGTAATTCAAAACTTTATTTGAATTTCAAATTCAAATGTGAATCAAATGTGGCCAAACAAAATCCAATGTTAAGAATTCAAATTCATTCCCTGACTTGGTGTCTATGTCTACCATTTATGTGTGAGTAGCTGGGATATTTGCAGCAAGAAATGGAAAAGGATTAGAGGGGAGGAGTGGGCCCACATGTCAGTCAAACCACTGAGTGAAGCAACTCACACGCGTGCTCTGTTTCTTCAGGCCTCTGCAGCGGACGCCATCTCCTCGGTTTGCCGTCATGCTGGTGACCAGCTTCGGCGCCTCCTTGCTCATGAAGGCACCCCAGCGCTGCACACCCACAAACCCCGTGCTCTGTTTTCGCCCGCTCGACAGAAAACCCAGCCGCACGGCTGCGCCTCTGCTTCCCTCGGCAATCACCTAGTCCGGTGGTGTTCACGCTAGACCGAGTTGCTCAGAGGTTGCGCCCACCGTCCCTTGACGTTCCCGAAGTGAGAAATCAGAGGTAGCCGCCCTAGAACGTGGTAGCGAGCTCGAATTGCTTCGTCGACGCCGTGAGTCACCGCCTCTACAAAAACTCGTCGCCCGGCCACGAGTGTCCTTCTTATTTGGAGTTTAGCACGCCAAAAGGTTTGCCTAGAAGTACACTTCCTTTTCCGCAATCCCGGCCTCGGCCATCTAACTCAAAAAATCATGCTAACCGGTCAAGCAAATGTTCCTCAACTTAGACAACCGTACGGAAATGTCCGTGTGAATCCATACGATCAAGAACCACGGGAAACCATCGAGAAACCACTGAGTTATTTGGGTTTTTCGTTCTTCATCAGATTAGACCTAGGGCGCGCGGTGAAGTCCTATTTGCCGCCACCTTTAGCAAGATCAGGGTCATGATTGTTGCTCCTTAGGTCGTGGCGGTGCTGTAGGAGACAACAGCAGAGATTTTGAGGCACTACAGCACCATACGGACCTTGCCTAACTTGCCACGGAGGCTATCACTGTCGCACGACCATTTCTGGTGATCACCGGGCAGCGACAAGGGCAGAAACATATTCTCCGAGCAATTTTAGGTGGAGACGGCGAGTTTTGTTGAGTTCCGGGCACGGGAACCGTCTTCCGGGAAGGCTCCAGCGAGGGGGGTGGCGGTTCGCCACAGGAGCGCGAGGTAGAAGACTCACGGCCCCCACGTGTCGGTCTCTATTAAACGCCCCAGATCATCTGTGTCTCTGGATCAAATTGTGGCTACGTCAGATAAACCCTGTGGCCCCATGTGTCTGGCTCTCGGGTGGCACCACGTCACTCCGGGACCCAGCTGTCACAGTTTTAAACATTTCTAAAGATTTTCAGATTTCAGTTCAAACTTCAGATATTTATAACTTTTGCTAGGAGGCACAAAATTTAGTGAACCAAATATTATTGGATTCACCTCTTTGAGTACTATTCAGCAAAACAAGTGTCAGTTCATGAAACTTATTATTTTTCCATAATCAATTCCCTAAAATTTAAATAATGAGGAATTTTATCTGGAGAATTCCTTTATGCAAAATTCTGAAATTTGGCTAGGATATTGATTTGAAAATCCTAGATTCACAGGAACAATTCCAGATCCATCCAAGTTCGTTTAGTCCTCCTAATGGTGTGATTAAGTGAACTGCCCTGAGAAAATGGAAAAATGTACAGAAACATTTTTCCGAATTTTCTAAAATCTTGATTAGGGCATAACATTCTATAGTATTATTCAAATTACATGAAACCTTCTCCATTAGAACCATATCAAACTCTAGTTTCCAGAAATTAATGGTTGGATCCATGAAAATCCCAGGAAATCCATAGAAGCTCTAGTAACGACCATTTAGACTTTTATTTGTGCATAGTTCAATTGAGATTTGTTTCAAATGAAATTTGGTCAAGTCTCTAATTAGGTTCTTACCAAGCCACAGTAAAAATTTCAGAGACAAAGGGAATTCCTAGTTAGAGTTATAGTCTGTACATACTAAATTCAACAATTTTTGCATTTAAATTTGACATATCGTTGAATTGCTTACGTGTAGTTGCTGAACGTGAGGAGACCCCGGAGGTTTGGGAATTCATACTTCCGGAGGAGACACTAACCACTGAACAGCAGCAACAAGGCAAGCCCTGGTTTGCATTTAACATGTTTTATAAAGTTTTTCTTTATATTCACTTAGTGTGAAGTATGTGTGTGCATTAGGTGTAGGATGGATTAAACCCCAAATGCATAACAAGATTATTCCAAAAGGAGTGAGGGTAGTGTTTAAGTCATCAAGTAGATCATGCTTTGCTTAATGATAATAGGCTTCAGTATAAGTCGAGTAGTTGGAATCTACTCGCGAGTATAGGGTTCGTTACACGGGATTGATTCGAGATGGGAGACAACTTTAGCAAGAAAAATGAGACTAGTTCAGGGGCTTGGACACAGCAAGAGGAAGTCTTGTGTGCGTATCCCTGTCCGTGTCGATTGAGGACCGATATGTGTGCGGCCCTGCTGAACAAGTTTGAATGTACCGAAGCCATATCGGATATATAGGGTCCAATAAACTAATGTAACCTATACCTCCGGGGGTCGAGGCATCACGCACCGATTTATAGGTGCAGGTTGAGAGAAGCATGGTGGAAATCCACTAACGGGCATAGAGAGATGCTCTGAGTAGAGAACCTCCTGTCCGTTTGGGTGCAACCAGTTCGACGTTAGTGATGTTTGGTGAATGGTTGTTACGCACGATGTCGGGTGAGCGTGCTGTGTGCAGCTCAGAGTATGGGCGTACGTGACGTGCTATTCGGTTATCCCTGCAGGTATATAATGTGTCGATTCACCGTCCCTCGGGGTTATGAATACCGCTTGTTCACTGTGTTGGATGTAGATTAACATATGGAATGTTATGATTCAATATTGCTGATATGATTAACTTATATTTTTACATGTGTGTCACCAAATATTGCTCACTAAATTTCATCTTCATGAACCGTTAAATTGTGGCGAAAATATGTAGTAAGGATAAACTTGTAGGTGAGTCCTTTGCTGCAAATTGCCATCCTACCTTTGTTATGACTTACATGTAGAGTTTCCTGTGTAGGAGCGTCGGTTAAGCCTTGCTGAGCCGTCGTGCTCACGGTTGCTGCTATAAGTGTTTGCAGTTGAGGAGTACCCCACGTACTCGGAGTACGAGTCCACCAGCGAGGGCTACTCTCCGTCGGGGACTACGGCTGAGTGGGAGCCGTACACGCCGTGCTGAGGCTGAGTGCAGCTAGTGTGGGTTGTCAGTAGGGCCGGACAACCCACTTTTGCTAGTTAGGTGTTGGCGTGAGTTGTATAAATATCTTCCGCTGTAGTAGACTCTGTAAAGAGAGGTAAACTGAATGTTTGTACTACTTTTGTACATGTTCAGCATGTTTTCAATGTTATACTATGTTTCCTTATGATGTGTGCTGTCAGGTGTCGCATTGTGCGGCACCACCGTCTGAGATCCTTGGATGTACGGATTGCGGTCCGTCACAGACTGGTATCAGAGCTGCTTAGGGGATAGCACACTAAATAAGGACAACATTACGGGAAAACTTGGGATTACGGTGAGGAATCGCTAGTACGCCCAAGTAAGGACTATATTAGTATAGTTACTTAAAGTGGCATGACTAACTTATTTGTTAAAATTCTAAATTTTGATTATGTAACGACGCACCTACGCTCAGGTAAACATGGCAAGGAACACCACCGAAAGAGGATCAATTTCGGTTAGCTCCACTGACGAGGAAAGTGGTTCAGGGTATATGTCTCACAGCTTGGTATGAGACGTCAATATGAAACTCTTGAACTCTTCATGTTCCTAAGTTCATATGAAACGCTGGACCCTGGCATGCATTAGGCAAGAAAGTAGAAACCCCATCGTGTGGTCGGTAACGCGATAGTGTGTTCTTCTGGAAATAGCCTAGGAGGACATACGCAGCGCTTGCCATCGGCGTGCCCTGCAGGGCAGTAGGTCGTATCCGTTGGGCTGATAAAATTCCCAACCGTGACGACCCGTTTGTGTTCTACTCGGATTCCATGTCGTGTGGTGAGGAAACACGATCATGTACCTTGAGACGTGGCTTCACTCAAGGACGGCCGTATGGCAATGATACGGGCGTATGTATTTACTTTCAAATATGGACCTGCCTGAAATGGCAACAACCTTTAGTGCATCACTATTTAGTGTTCTTCTGAAGGTTCTAACCACGTACGTATCCCGTGTAGTACACGTTTGCGAGCGACCGTTTTAGTGCCACAGTTGAGATGTATATGCTGGTATAATCCGGTTAGGATTTTCCATTTGGTGAGGAACGTAGTATCGACATGTATTAATCATTTTCATTAAAAAAATGTTGAAAAGGAACTAAGATAACCAATTGTTAATCTTTAGGACTCTGATTTTGAAGAAAAAATCAAAAGTGGATTAGGTCAGCTCAAAGGACTTGAAAAGTAGAGTGCTCTGTTTTTGGGCAGCAAGTTTGCTGAACTTTAACAGAGCCTAACTCACAGGTTAATTAGCCAATGGAGGTGCGGGATATAGTTCTGGAAATGGGTTGAAGTGCTCTACAACTTTGTTGTAGACTTCCAGAACAGAATCAAACATTAAACTGGTTGAAATTCCAGATGAGTGTAAACTGTCCAGAACCAGGACAGATTTAAAACTTTCTCTGGACTGTTCTGTTTTTCAAGCATAACTTCTTTTAGAGAAATCTAAAATTATAATATGATACAATTTTTTAAATGGTAGAAGATGTGTCACATCTTTGTAATTCAAAGTTTTTTCAGTAGCAGCATGGAATTCAGTAGAAGTTTGAGTTAAAAACAGCAAGTTCCAAAGGAGGTGCTGTTGAAATTCTTCCAGAAATTCTGTGGCATTGAATTATTGTAACTCTTTAACCAGATAAATACTCATTGGAAAGATACTGAAGTTAACTTTAACTTTGGTATTCAACTTGGGTTATGAAAAATGCCAAGTACCTGGTCAAAATCAGGGACAAGTAGAAACTGGTCATTCTGGGCAGAGAAATGAACAGTTGAACTCATTTGAGAGATTGTTGTACCTAGTGGGGTTTTATTACTTCCAATGGGTAGAACATACTCATGAGTTGTTATCTTCAACTAGTGAAAGATTTGAGTATATGACCTACTCAAGTTCTTTTGCAAGAGACCATGCTTGTGTCGTATTAAAGATAAAGGGTAGTATACATGATGACCCAGCGATGTTAACGTCTCGTAGTGACCAAATCGAGTTGAGATGAACTTCCAAAGAGGAAGCCCGTCAATTTGGATTTCACCAATTTGTATTTGGAATGGTAATGGTGTAGCTTGTGCAAAGTTATTTCATTATCCATGTACGAGATGTATCACATATTTACCGTCATAATGTTTTACTCCTATTTTATTGACTGCATGGAGTTTGCTGTGGGACTGATTTTATTGTCGTATGGTTGCAGATGGTTCGTACCCAGACCACGCACAAGGTCGGGGGCTCTAGTCAGCAGGGGGGTCATGACTCACAGCCACCTGCCTACGACAACAACCCGCAGCAACAACCACCGCCGCCGCCTCCGCTTACTCTAGCGGACGTGATTTCAGCGCTGGTGGGTTCTCGTGAGGAGCAGACCGACCTGCTCTGCACGATTGTGCAGAATACATCCTAGGCGGGGATGCGCCAAGAAAGGGGGCCTTGTGAGCCCCACATCACGATGTACTCGGATTTCATGAGTACGCATCCTCCAGTGTTCACCGAAGCGGCGGAACCACTGGAGGACGATAACTGGCTACGGACGATTGAGTCCAAGGTCGGGATGCTCCAATGCATGGAGCGGGAGAAGACTCTCTTTGTGGCACAGCAGCTTCACGGTGCCGCCGGTGCGTTGTGGTTGAATTATGTCGCCTCACTACCTGCTGGCCACGCCATGGAATGGCAGGAGTTTCGGGAGGCGTTCCACACCTATCACATACCTCCCGGGATGATGAAAAGGAAGTTCCAAGAGTTCTTGGAACTGAAGCAAGGCGGGAGGAGTGCCCATGACTACTCCTGTGTGTTCAACCATCTGGTGCAGTACATGTCGTATTACATCTCGACCAAGGAGAAGAAGCGAGAGGAGTTCTATCGGGGTTTAATTCCCGAGATGAAGACGCATCTCGCGCAATGCAACCGTGGTACCTTTAACGACCTTGTCAATGCCGCGATTATGCAAGAGGATGCTCAGCAGAAATTTGCGGCTGGGCAGCAGAAGCGCAGCGCTCCACCGAGCAGCGGGGGTGGAGCTCCTAGAAAATACCACATGGTGTATCCGACACCGTCCGGTCAGCAGTGCCATCCACCGGCACGACCTCAACAGTTTGGGGGTCGTTCTTTTTAGCCACCCCCATTCCGACCGCCGATGACACCACCGCGACCGCAACAGCAGCAGATGTTACCCCGGGCGTTTCCACCACCATAACGCGCCCCGAGATCCCATACGCTGGTCAGCGGAGGACCGTCCTCTCTACACATGCTATACGTATGGCCAGATGGGTCATTTCCCAAAGGACTGCCCACAGGGGCAGCAAAGCAGCAGACAAGCCCAATATAAGGGCGGTGCTCGAGACCGACCACCGGTGAAGAAGGGAGGTCAGCGAACCAGGGGTGTTCGTTACATCGACAATGACGACGCCCCGAAAGGAGAGAACGTACTGGCGGGTAGGTTCACTCTCAACGATCGAGCAATCATAATTTTATTTGATTCTGGTGCAACCCAGAACTTCATAAGTGCATCATATGTGGTTAAGCATCAACTGCAAGTCTTTCCAACCGAGTGCTCGTATATGATCTGCTCACCGGGAGGGAAGATTTCAGCAAATTTGATGATTCCCAAAGCACCACTGTGCTTAGGTGGGAGAATATATCCCACTACTATGATTATCCTTGAAGCGCAGAAAATTGATGCAATCTTAGGAATGTCATGGCTAAGTTACCATGGCGCTGTCCTGGAAACTGTATCACGGGCGGTTCACCTTAACTCTCCACTCCACCGTCCGCATTCACTTATATTAGACAATCCGATCCCGGAAGTTTCAGCCGCCTATCATACTGAAACTCCCAAGTTAGAGGACATCCACATAGTCCGAGAATACCCTGACGTGTTCCCGGATGATCTCCCGGCCATGCCACCTTAACGGGATGTAGAGTTCAAGATTGAACTTGCACCCGGGACTACACCAATATCGCGGAGACCGTATAAGATGGCTCTGAATGAGCTGGCTGAGTTGAAGGAACAGCTCAATGACTTGTTGAGCAAGGCTTTCATTAGACCGAGTTCCTTGCCTTGGGGATGCTCGGCGCTGTTTTTCAAGAAGAAAGATGAAATCTTGAGATTGTGTGTCGATTACAGACCGCTCAACGCCGTCACCATCAAAAACAAATATCCACTGCCCCGCATTGACATCCTGTTTGATCAACTTGTGGGTGCAAGTATGTTTTCAAAGATGGACCTTCGCTCCGGGTATCATCAAATAAAGATCCGGGTGGAGGATATCCCGAAGACGGCATTCTCAAGGAGATATGGACTATATGAATATCTCGTCATGTCTTTTGGTCGCACCAACGCCCCGGCACATTTCATGTACCTCATGAACTCAGTATTCATGCCGGAGTTGGACACGTTCGTCGTGATGTTCATTGATGATATCTTGGTTTACTCCAAGTCAGAAGCAGAACACGCCGAACACTTGCGAATCGTACTTCAACGATTGCGAGACCATAAACTCTATGCGAAGTTCAGTAAATGTGAGTTTTGGATCAATCAAGTGCCATTTTTGGGACATATCATCTCAGCGGAAGGCATTGAGGTTGACCCAAGCAAAATTGAACAAGTGCTAAAATGGAAAGCCCCCACTTCTGTCCATGGAGTTAGAAGCTTCCTCGGTTTAGTGGGGTATTACCGGAGGTTCATCCCGAGCTTCTCCAAGCTTGCTAAGCTGATGACTGAACTATTGAAGAAGGGGACGGAATATGTTTGGAACTCAGCGTGTGAAGGAGCGTTCCAAGCATTGGTGAAGCATCTCAAAACAGCCCCGGTCTTAGCTCAACCGGAGACCACTAATCCTTTCGACATGTATTGTGACGCGTCCAGCATTGGGCTTGGCCGCGTATTGATGCAAGAGGGCCGTGTGGTCGCGTATGGCTCACGCCAACTTCGAAACCACGAGCAGCACTATCCGGGTCATGATATTGAGCTCGCTGCTGTGGTATTGGCGCTGAAAATGTGGAGACACTATCTTCTGGGATATTTGGTGCATCTCTACACCGACCACAAGAGCTTAAAATATACCTTCACCCAGAAAGAGCTGAATATGAGGAAAAGGAGGTGGTTAGGATTAATCAAAGACTATGAGATTGAGATTCATTACCACCCCGACAAGGGAAATGTGATTGCCGACGGGCTGAATCAGAAATCACATGTCCATAACCTTACCATTACACCGATGGAAGACGAAGAACCGAGTTTATACTTGGTTCCATATGGATCACTCTACAACCTTGCTCTCATCCCTACTATTAGGGAGGATATAATTGCAGCTCAGAAGATTGAAAAAGATATGGCACATCTCCGAGAATGGATAGAAAGCGGTGATATCAAATGTTTCTGGAAGGATGATGAGGGAACGCTATGGTTCAATGACCACATAGTCGTACCTCGGAATATGGAGCTGAGAAATAAGATCCTTGATGAAGCTCACTTGTCTAAGTTCTACATTAATCCGGGTAGCAACAAGATGTACCAAGATTTGAAGAGTAAGTTTTGGTAGACACGGATGAAGCAGGAAATTGCCAAGTACGTATCCGAATGTGATACGTGTAGACAAGTGAAGGCGGATCAAATGAGAAAATCAGGGCTGTTGCGACCCCTAAAAATTCCAGCATGAAAATGGAAAGATGTGAGCATGGATTTCATTGTGGGGTTAGCCATGACTTTTCACAAGCATGATTCCATCTGGGTAATCGTTGACCGGTTAACCAATCGGCTCACTTCATCCCGCTGCATACCAATTACCATGCAAGTAAGTATGCGGAGTTGTACATTGCAAAGATCTTGTGCTTGCACTGGGTAGCGAAAACCATAATCTCAGATCGAGGGGCACTGTTTGTGGCTCGGTTCTGGGAGCAGTTGCACGCTACTTTGGGTACCAAAATGATTACAAGCTCCGCCTATCACCCTCAGACCGATGGGCAAACGGAAAGGGTGAATCAAGTGTTAGAAGATATGTTGAGAGTGTGTGCCATCCACCGTCGTAGAAATTGGGATGATCATCTACCGTTGGCGGAATTATCGTACAACAATGGCTATCAAGTGAGTATCAAGATGGCGCCATATGAGGCTCTCTACGGTTGCAAATGCCGCACCCAATTGAACTGGTGCTAGTCCGGTGAAAGGGTCACTTTCGGGATTGATTTAATGAACAACGCCGAAGAGCGCGTTTGAATTATTCAAGCAGATTTGAAAGCCGCCCAATCCTGACAGAAGAGTGTAGGCCGCTGCTCTTTGACGTCGGGGAATACGTGTACCTCCGTGTATCTCTGATGAAAGGCGTGCACCGATTCGGCGTGAAGGGGAAACTCGCTGCCCGATTTATTGGACCCTATGCTATTACCGAGAAGTGTGGACCAGTGGCGTATAGACTGGAACTACCGGCATCTCTCGCTGGTGTTCACGACGTTTTCCATGTCTAACAACTCCGGAAATGTCTGAAGTATAGTGCTGCTCTTCCCACCAATGACATTGGCGAGTTGCAACGGGATTTGACCTATGCTGAATATCCGGTGGAGCAGCCACACCGCTGAGGAAGCGACGTGGGAGAGTGAAGATTTCCTTCGCTCAAAGTACACGGATTTCATGGCATCTCATCACGGATAATTCCTCATACATCAGCGCCTCTTCTTTTATAATCTTGGGATGAAATTCTTTTAAGGAGGAGGGATGTAAAAGCCCAATAATTTACTTGCTATAGTGTTCATCACATCACAACACCATCAAAAGGTTGATTAGAGGAAGAACTCCTAAATCCAAAAGTAGGATCTCACACCTAGAAACATGAGGGGCTGAGATCTCCATTAGGCCCTAAACTTTCTTGGAAATGCTCAGGCCAAGTTTCATGCAAATCCAAATCATTTTGAGCCACTTTTGAATACAATTGCAAAAAAGGGCTAATTTGAATCCAAATTCAAATTTCAGCTACTTTCATCACTCGGATTCAAAAGTTGACTTCATATTCCAACTCAGAACATTTTTCTGAGTTAGTGCACCAATTTTCATCCTCATTGGAGTTCATCTTGTCGGCAGCTACATTTGAAGTAATTCAAAACTGAATTTGAATTTCAAATTGAAATGTGAATCAAATGTGGCCAAATAAAATCCTATGTGAAGAATTCAAATTCATTCCCTGACTTGGTGGCTAAGTCTACCATTTAAGTGTGAGTAGCTGGGATATTTGCAGCAAGAAATGGAAAAGGATTAGAGGGGAGGAGTGGGCCCACATGTCAGTCAAACCTCTGAGTGAAGCAACTCACATGCGCGTTCTGTTTCTTCGGGACTCTGCAGCGGACGCCACCGAGACGGTGCGATTGCCACCTCCTCGGATTGCCGTCGTGCTGGCGACCAGCTTCGGCGCCTCCTTGCTCACAACGGCACCCCAGCGCTGCACACCCACAAACCCCATGCTCTGTTTTCGCCCGCTCGACAGAAAACCAAGCTGCACGGCCACGCCTCTGCCTCTCTCATAGATCACCCACTCCGGTGGTGTTCACGCTAGACCGAGCTGCTCAGAGGTTGCGCCCACCGTCCCTTGACGTTCCTGAAGTGAGAAATCGGAGGTAGCCGCACTAGAACGTGGTAGCGAGCTCGAATTTCTTCGTCGACGCCGTGAGTCGCCACCGCTAAAAAAACTCATCACCCAGCCATGAGCGTCCTTCTTCTTCGGAGTTTATCACGCCAAAATGTTCGCCTAGGAGCACACTTCCTTTTCCGCAACCCCGGCCGCATGCCGCAGAGTGTGCTCACTGGAATTTCAGTTCTTGCCAAAAGCATGTGATGTAGACCGTGGCCATCTAACTCAAAGATTCATGCTAACCATTCAAGAAAACGTTCCTCAACTTAGACAACCGTCCGGAAACATCCGTGTGAATCCATACGATCAAGAACCATGGGAAACCGACGAGAAACCACTGAGTTCTTTGGGTTTTTCGTTCTTCATCGGATTTAGACCTAGGGCGCACGGTGAAGTCCTATTTGCCACAACCTTTAGCAAGATCAGGGTCATGATCGTTGCTCCTTAGGTCGTGGTGTTTCTGTAGGAGCCAACAGCGGAGATTTTGAGGCACTACAGCGCCATACCGACCTTGCCGAACTTGCCACGGAGGCTGTCACTGTCGCACGACCATTTCCGGTGATCACCGGGCGGCGACAACGGGCAGCAACATATTCTCTGAACATATATCCCTGTGGCCCCGTGTGTCCGGCTCTTGGTTGGCGCCACGTCACCCCGGGACCCAGCTGTCAGAGTTTTAAACATTTCTAAAGATTTCCGGATTTCAGTTCAAACTTCAAATGCCTATAACTTTTGCTAGGATGCTCCAAATTTAGTGAACCAAATTTTGTTGGATTCAGATCTTTGAGTACTATCCAGAAAAACAAATTTCAGTTCATGAAACTTATTTTTTTAGAATTAATTCCATAAATTTTAAACTGTGGGAAATTTTATCTGGAGAATTCCTTTATGGAAAATTGTGAAATTTTGCTAGGATGTTCATTTGAAAATCCTTGAGTCACAGGAAAAATTTCAGAACCATCCATGTTCATTTATTCCCCCCTAATGGTGTGATTAATTGAACTGCCCTGACAAAATGGAACAATGTACAGAAACATTTTTCAGAATTTTCTCAAATCTTGATTAGGGCATAACTTTCTCTAGGATTATTAAAATTACATGAAACCAACTCCATTAGAACCATCTCAAACTCTAGTTTCCAGAAAGTAATGGATAGATCCATGAAAATCCCTGGAAATCTATAGAAGCTCTAGTAATGACCATTTAGACTTTTATTTGTGCAGAGCTCAATTGAGCTTTGTTCCAAATGAAATTTGGTCAAGTATCTAACTAGGTTCTTACCAAGCCACAGTAAAAATTTCAGAGCCAATGTGAATGTCTAGTTAGATTTATAGCCTGTACATACTAAATTCAACATTTTTTGCATTTAAATTTGACATATCGTTGAATTGCTTACGTGTAATCGCTGAACGCGAGGAGACCCCGGAGGTTTTGGGCTTTATACTTCCGGAGGAAACACTAACCCCTGACCAGCAGAAACAAGGCAAGCCCCGTTTTGCATTTAACAAGTTTTATAAAGTTTTGCTTTATATTGACTTAGCGTGAAGTATATGTGTGCATTAGGTGTAGGATGGATGAAAACCCAAATGCATAACCAGATTATTCCAAAAGGAGAGAGGGTAGTGTCTAAGTCATCGAGTAGATCATGCTTTGCTTAATGATAATAGGCTTCGGTACAAGTCGAGTAGTTGGAATCTACTCGCGAGTATAGGGTTCGTTACAAGGGATTGATTCGAGATGGGAGACAATTTTAGCAGGAAAAATGAGACTAGGCAGGGGCTAGGACGCAGAAAGAGGAAGTCTTGTGTGTGTATCCCTGTCTGTGTCGATTGAGGACCGATCCGTGTGCGGCCCTGCTGAACAAGTTTGAATGTACCAAAGGCATATCGGATATATGGGGTCCGATAAACTGATGTAACCTATACCTCCGGGCGTCAAGGCATATCACACCGATTTATAGGTGTAGGTTGAGGGCAGCAAGGTGGAAATCCGATAATGGGCATAGAGAGATGCTCCGTGTAGGAAACCTCCTGTCCGTTTGGGTGCGACCGGTTCGACGTTTGGGCTGTTTGGTGAAAGGTTGTTACGTATGACGTCGGGTGAGCGTGCTGTGTGCAACTCTGAGTATGGGCGTACGTGAAGTGCTGTTTGGGTATCCCTGCAGGTGTATAACGAGTCGATTCACCGTCCCTCAAGGTTATGAGTACCACTTATTCACTGTGTCGTGACGTAGGTTCACATATGGAATGTTATGATTAAATATTGCTGATATGATTAACTTGTATTGTTACATTCGTGCCACCAAATATTGCTCACTAAATTTCATCTTCATGAACCGTTGACTTGTAGGCGAGTCCTTTGCTGTAAATTGTGATCCTAACTTTGTTATGACTTGCATGTAGAGTTTTTGTGTAGTAGCATCGGTTAATCCTTGTGAGACGGCCCGACGCCTCCCGTTCAGTCACGGGGACATGGCACTCACCCGGGAATCGCATTGGGTGGTGCCGTGTTGTGCGGCACCCAACAGCACACATATAAGGAGCAAAGTATTACATAAAACAATAGCGGAATCTTACAAGTTTTTCTTTGTAAATAGTTTACATCAAGTAATTACAGCGGAAGTCTATAGATAACTCACGTCGAATAACTAAAGAGCACCTGAGATGAAGTCCAGCCCGCGGACTCCACTCGCTAGCAACACGTAGACAACGACAGCGGCTGGGTTTTCCATGTGTTACACGACTCGGAATTCTCTGAGTCTCACCAGACAACCTTCTTCCTAGCGTCGAGGTTAACCTGCAAAACCACTCATATAGCAAGCATGAGCACATAGGCTCAGCAAGACTGATCCATCTCTCCTAAACAAGAAACTCTACATGGACGACGGTTGCAATTGGGTTAGCTAGATTTGCATAAAGGACTCGCCTAAAATTGATCCTTAACTTTCAGATTTTAATCCTCATTGTGCAAACCTTGAGCCGAACAGCATCGCAACTCCAAAATCAAACAAGAAACACTTTGTTACGATGCTCCTTGCACAAGGTGAAATTAAAGTTTAATGAGCCTATCTCTAATTCAATCATGGCTGCAATACAAGTTACATCACAGCCTTATCAAGTTCAAAAGAAAACTGCTTGAGTTGTTACTACGTCAAGACGCAGTGGGTAAGTATGCTCATATGACCACGAGCGACGGTGATTCGAGTCAGTACATGCCCGGACTACACGACACATACACACGTACTCCGAGTTGCCGGCAGCAACCTCGACTGACGTTGTACGCGGCCACCTTTCGCAAGATCTTCCACATTGGACGCAGTCTAAATGCCACGAGTCCGCAAGCTCCCTCAAGGTACATACCCGCTGTGGTATGTTCTTGAGCGAGTTACCTCCTGCTACCCTGACGTCGAAAGCATAAGGCAGTTAGAAAAGTTCCACTGTGGATCTCCCAAGGTACACCGGTTTCCAGGGGTCCCATATAGCCAGTATGTGCCCGGTACACAACTCAAACTTGACCAACAGGGCCAAGCCCGGACTGGCCTTAACCGAGACAGGCAGGGCTATGCACGCACGATCCGCAGCCTGCTACATCTAAACCTCCCTGCCCGCTCTCCATTTCTTATGTGTGAACTTTTCTCATCATTTCTATTCTTGACCCGCTCCGGACAAACCAGCCCTAAACTCTTGAGTAGATTCCAACTACTCGACTTCTACTGAACCTTTCCTACTAACATTAGCGTAGCCGAATTCCCTCGAGGCGGTGCTATTCTACCCTTTCTCTCTTAGGTATTTCTGGTCATGCAATTGGGGTTTTCAATATCAACTAGACTTAATGCAATCAAACAATTTAAAACAATGATCTCTAAAAATGGAAATGCTTTATAAAACTGTTCAAATGCAAACTGGGGCTTGCCTGTTTTGCAGGTGACTAAGAATACAATCAGTTAGTGACGATCACTTTGAGCTTGATCACTTGCTTTCCTCCCTCCTTGCTCTTCTCTCCAACCCCTTCACACGTGCTCACGTAGATGCTATACGATATGATCATGCATATGTATTTAATTGAAAAGCTTTTTCCAATAAGATCTAATGACAGTTTAAAAACTGGAACTCTTTTTAAGAATTTAAAATGACACTGGTGCTAGTGGTTTGGGTTGGGTTTAAACACTATGATCAAATGTTGAGTGCTATTCCCACTTAAGTGTTGATCACCTTAAGAGGTTACACATGACAGTGGTGATCCAGAGCCCCAATGGAGTTGAAAATTTTCATGTGCGTTCCTTGTCACAACAAAGTCAACTGGACCAAAAATTAGCACTTCTCATTGAGTGGTTTATTCAGAACAATTCTATAAGTATTTAAGCAAAGAGGAATTAGTTCTGAGGTAACACCCATGTTCATGTCAAACTCAGTGAACCAAAATTTCAATTATAGTTCATAGAGCCTTCATGAATTTTCCTAGGATTTTTGGAGCTAAGAATTGCCCAGAACTGAATTTCCAAGTTTTGGGAATTCTCTGAAAATGTTTCTGTATTTATTTGAACACAGCAACTTTAAATCTTAATTCTCCTAATAAAATCAACTCCAAATGAGCTGAAGTTTTTACAGGAGTCTAATAACACTCTGAAGAATATTTTGGCAAATTTTGAGGATTTATGGATAAACCAAACTCCCTCTAAAATTCTTTTGCTGAAACGTTTTAAAAAATTTTCTAGAATTAATTAATGCCTTTCATACAAATTGGGTTGCATATTTATATAGAGTTTGTCAATCTGAATCTAACCCAATTTGAATCACTAAATTTGGAGTTTCTTCGCAAAATTTATGCTCTTCTAAAGTTTGGGGAAAATCTGGGATTTCAATAAATCGTGGAAAAGTTTAAATCTACCAGTGGGGCCGGGGAGCACACGTGTCATGCGCTGGAACCATGCCACACGGGGTTACAGAGCTGTTTCCCGTGTTGCCACAGTTAATCCGGCGCCACAGAAGATCTGTTTACTGTTTCCGTGCGACTGACGAGTGAACCCGGCAGCACCTTCGTCTACCTCCCGCCCCCGCGCGATATCGCCGCCGGGCTCGCAGGAGCAACCCCGAACTCGGTCGTCCGGCCATCACCGACGTTCAAACTCGCCGCTAAGCCCTAGTTTCGTGCGAGGAACACGCTGGTGCAGTCCTCCCGAGCTGGCAGAGCCCTAAAGTAGCATGCGATGGCGCGACGGCTCGGTGGAACTCTGGCGATGTCGCCCCGATGAGCTAGCCTGCCAAAAGCTCCCTGGAAAGGTACTACAGCACCAGTGAGGGCAAGAGAAGCTCGGCATGCCCACACACGGGCTCGGGAACGGCTCCAAACTAGGGTTCATCATCCGCCCGAATCATCCCGCCGTAGCCGCCGTAGGAAAGATCGAAAATACACCGTGCACAGTGTGTGTCATGCTAGGTTTCAACAGGGGAATTGTTGCTAAGCAAGGCTAGGTCATGTGAGTGCAATTTGCAGCGCTCTAAACAATTATAGCACGAGAATTTGAAGGATTCTTACCCGCGGGTCCGTTTACACCGGACGGAGAGGAATTCTGAAATTCGTCGGCAAGAAGCAACCACTAGGGCTGAGCTTCAGATGGAAGCTTCAGGGAGCTCTTGCGCGTCCAAGGGTCCTTTTGCTTGGTCGTGAAAAAATCTCTGTAGGGCTGCCCACGAGAGCACCTCGTCGCCGTTGCTTTTGGCCACCGCGGAAAGGTTTGCTCCCGATTGAGGAGGACTAAGAACCGCTCGGCTGTGGTGCGAGGGGTCTTGGGAAGGTCTTTGGCACCGTTCTTCTGCTTTGCTTGGGCTTGCACAAGAGCTATGGTGGTGGCCAAGCGATCGGAAGGCAGCGGCAGCAGATCTGTTCGGTTGTTTGCGCGAGGAGAAGGGAGCAGCGCCGAGTCTTCGGTGATACAGCAAAAGGGAGCACGGCAGAGGATATAAGAACCTCGGCTGAGGCGGTTCGAGCGAGAGGCGGTCGACCGAGCGGTGGCGCTGGTGTCGGTTGCCTCTGTCGACCTTACGTGAGAAGAAAAACAGAGACTGCTCTTCTGAAGATCTTTTGCAAATTCCTCCTCTTCAATGACAGGTGGGACCCACAGTTCAGTCCCTCCTTATCTCTCTCCTAAATATCTCCGAAAATTTGCAAATGGTGAAATCAAATTGTGGGAGTTAAAATCTGAGGTGCATTTGGATAATTGGGCAAGTTTCATCCAAATTCAAAAAGGTATTTGAATTCTTTATTATTTAAAGTCCATTTTGGAAAATGAGTTGCAAAACATTTCAATAATTCATGAAACTTTGCATACCCCCTAATTTGGACCTAAGGAATTCAAATATGCAATCTGATTTTTATTTTGGCTGCTGCAAATGAGATTTGTAGCACATCAGCTTTGAAATTCATAGTGTTGCTCTCATTTGAATTTTGAGTTGAATAAATTTGTTTCAAATCTGACTTTAGCTTTCTCACCCATATGGGAACTTCCCATCTTGGTTTTATACCCCTCTTGGGTTCCATGTTTTCAAACAAACATTTGAACTTGTGTGAAGAAAGCCCTCATGTGGATTATCACATATGGAAAAGTTTTAACAAGTCCCAAATTTCATACATATGAAACCAACTTTTGCAAACAAGAGTTTCTTTGTATTCTCATTTTTGGGACCTTTACATTCCTCCCCCCTTAAAAGAAATCTCGTCCCGAGATTACAAAAGAAGAACGAGACGGAAGGTAATTACAAAGTTTATGACAAAAGTTCCGGATAGTTCTTGCGGATGTAATCTTCGGTTTCCCACGTCGCCTCTTCCGAGGTATGATTACTCCACAGGACTTTGTAAAATTTCAAAGTCCGGTTTTGGGTGATCCGGGTCTTTTCGTCAATAATCTGTACGGGTTTCTCAACATAGGTGATATCTGGCTTCAACTCGTCGATGTCTTCGGTGCGGACAGCAATAGTAAATTTGAGACACTTATGCAGCTGGGACACGTGGAATATGTCGTGGATTCCGGCAAGGCTTGCCGGTAGTTCCAGCCGGTATGCTACAGTCCCTCACTTCTCCGTGATGGCAAACGGAATGATGAATCGGGGAGCAAGTTTCCCCTTGACACCGAACCGATGAATCCCTTTCATCGGAGACACACGAAGATACACGTGCTCTCCGACATCAAAATGCAGTGGTCGGCGCTCTGATCCGCGTAGCTTTCTGCCGAGATTGGGCAGCTTTGAGGTTCTCTTGTCTTATCCGAACTCTCTCTTTGGCTTCATTGACAAGATCAACCCCGAACGTTACTCGTTCACCGGACTCACACCAGTTCAATGGTGTACGGCACTTCCGGCCGTATAGAGCTTCATATGGCGCCATTTTGATGCTCGTCTGATATCCGTTGTTGACACAACCCCTTTGGGTCCTGTCGAGCCAGGATCACGCTGAGGGGTGCTGCGTTGCACAGCACCGCATAACACACGTCAAAGGTACAAAGCGGAAGCGGAAGCTTTATTACATAAACAAGTTTATCAACATGTTTACATCAAAATAAGTTTAGTCCACACTCGCGGGCGTAGACTAAGCATCAAGTGCACGTTCAGCCCTCGAACGTGTCCTTGCTAGCACACACGCACACTAACTCTGCGGCGTGCACGACTCCCACTCGACGGGGTTCCCCTCCTGGGGTTCCGTCTCCTCTTCGGGAGTCCCTTCCTCATAGAACCCTGCAAAAGCTTCAAACACAAGCAGTGAGCACGAAGGCTCAGCAAGTCTGACCCGTCTCACCTAAACATGGAACTTCTACATGAGGGTAATGGGTTACATGAGGTAAAATCATTTGCAAGGACTCGCCTAATTAGTAGAACCTTACTTTCAAGTTTTAGCAGCAGGTTGTGGAGAACCTTACGCGAAGGTACATGAGAGAGCCGCAATCAAACAAGAAACGCATTTCTCTCATGTACTTTGCCCAAAGTTGAAAAGAACTTTAGTTAGCTCTAAGCTACAGCATATCATTAACAATCAATGTCCATCTTTCAATCAGCAACATTTTAACATGTAACTAGCCTGTTCTTTCTACGTCACGGTACAGTGAACAAGTGGTACTCACTGACCGCGAGGGACGGCGATTATAATCGATTTACACCTGCAGGGTTACCCGAACAACCCGTCACGTACGCCCGTACTCGATGTTGCCTACAACAACCATCACGGACGCCGTACGCGACTACCTTTCACCCGTTAGCCAAATATTGAACCGGTCCCATCGTCCCGGGCAAGAGGTCCCTGCACGCGCATCTCTGTGCCGCCAGCTGATTTACACCTCGAGCTCTCAACCTACCCTCTGAACGACGGGCAATGCCTCAACACCCAGCTACCCGAGTTACATCAGTTTCCCGGTTCCCATATAGCCGGTAGGTCTTCGGTACTGTTCTAGCTTGTTCAACAGGCCCGCACACGGCTCGGTCCTCAATCGACACAAGCGGAGCTACAGCACACAGGCCCCAAAGTCCTGCTGCCCTTACTCTCCGCTCGGTCTCATTTTCTTGCCATGTGTTTCATGTGCTATCTCTACCCGAGCAATGTGCCTCTAGCCTATTCTCGCGAGTAGTTCCAACTACTCGACTTGTACCGAATCCTACTCTATCCTAGCAATGCAGTGGCTAACGAGGTTTTCAATCCTAAACCCAACCCATGGTTTTTCTTGGCTATGCAGTTGGATTTCCAAACAAGACTCTAATGCACAGAACAAAGGAAACAAGTATGTGCTCAAAACAATAAAAATTTGTAAAAAGGTTAATGCAAACCGGGGCTTGCCTTGCTGCTCTTGGTCGTAGGCTAGCTGTTCCTCCGGAGTAACGAAGTCTAGGACTTCGGGTTCCTCCTCGACCTTAGCGACTACATGATAAGAACAATGTATGTATTAATTTAGAGGCCTTTGTATTAACTTTGAAGTTGTGAAGCCTATAACCCTTACTAGACAGACCTAATGACTGTGAAACTTTTACTGTGGCTTGGTTACAACCTAAACAAAGACTTGGTCAAGTTTTAGTTGCAGCAAAGCTCATTTGAGCCCTCCACAAATAATTATGTCCTTGACCTTAATTGGAACCCTTAGGGTGTTCTAGGGATTTTCATGAGACAAACTATGACTTTCTGAAAACTAGATTTTCAGAGGGTTCTAATGGAGTTGGTCTCACTTAATTTGGAAGTCTCTAACTAAAGATATGAGCTAAACAATTTCAGAGAAAATCCTGAAAATGTTTCTGAACATTTTCTATTTTCTCTGGAACAGTTTTACTAATCACACCATTAGGTGGACTAAATGAGCTCAAATGGGTCTGAAATTTTTATGGTAGCTCAATGATATTTTGGTGAACATCTCAGCAAAATTTCAGGATTTTCCGCCAAAGGATTCTCCCGTTAAAATTCCTAACAGTTTAAACATTAAGGAATTAATTCTGGAGAATTAGGGAATTTCATGAAGTGAAACTTGATTTTCTGGAAAGTACTCAGAGAGCTGAATCCAGCAAAATTTGGTTCACTCAATTTGGAGCTTTCTAGCCAAAGTTATAAGGATTTGAAGTTTGAAGGAAATCTGAAAATCGGGGAAAAGTTTAAACTCGCGCGTGGGCCCAGGGGACACGCGTCGCACGCCGAAGCGACAGCACACCGCGGCCCACAAGGCTTTTGCGCGCCAGCACACCCGATCCCGGCCGCAGCCGGATCTCGATTCAAAATATCGGCCGCTGACAGCTGGGGTCCACCCCCTTCTTCAACCTCGCGACACCCGCGCTCCGCCGCCGAGGGACCTCGCCGGAGAGCTCGCCGCTGGCTGCTGTACCGCTCCAAACTTCTTGATTCTGGCCGCCCCTGCCTACTTTTACTTGGGGAACATGATCCGAGGGTCAGCTGCTCATGACAACGGCCGGAGCATGGTCGGCGACGAGCCGCCATATCGGAACGACTTCGGCCATGTCGGCTGATGCTCCTAGTGCCTCAGCTACTTGGGAAACCGGTCGGGGAGCATCAGTGGACCTCAGAGAAGGTCGACATGAACTCGGGGCAGCTCGGGGAAGGCCCGAAATAGGTCCTCACCGTGCGCCCGATACCCCCCGTGCGTTCCGCCATTAGTAGACCTTGAATTACGCCGGGCACAGAAGTTCTCCGGCCCAGAGTTGTGAAGGCAACTTGTGCGTCACCGTGTCTAGTTCGTGTGGGAGTGGCCTGAGGCCCTCTAATCCTTTCTAGAGCACGAATTAAACAGAATCGTACCCGAGGGTCGTTCTGCACACAGAAAGGGGAAAAGTGGAAATTCGCCGCCGGTGAGCAACCACTCGAGCTGTGGCTCGGGGATGAGCAGCACCGATCACTTGCGCGTCCAAGGGTGCCTTGGCTCGGGCGTGACAACGCCCAGGTTGGGCTGTCCACGAGAGCCCGAGGTGCGGCGGTTTCCAGTTCCGAGTTTGATCTTTCGGCACAGCCGATATCACTCGGTTTCAATCGATTTCTATCAATGGGAAGGATGGAGGATGGTTGCTAGTACCTTGCTGGGACCTTGGAATGGAAAGAGGGAGCTGCGATCGGCTTGATCAAGCAGGAACTCGAGCGCTAGTGATGGCAGTGGGAAAAACAAGTCGTGTGCGTCGGCAGCTCGAGGAAATGGTGACTGAAGCACGCCGGGGAGGGAATAAATAGCCCGGCCGGCTGGTCTCCGGCTTGGGGCACGCAGCAGGAGCTGGCGCCTGCTGCCCCCTTCGGTGGCGCGCGCGCACAGCTGCCGGGAACCGACTGAACTGTGGTTCAGTCGGTTTGCTTTGAGGCTGAGGCTGACATGTGGGTCCCACTTCTCTTTTAACCTCTGAAATTTATTCCTAACAGCTGTGGTAAACAGTGAACCCTATTCTACCCTTGGCAATTCAAATTATTCACCCAAGAGCCATTTGAATTGATCAAAGTTCAAATGAGGTTTGGTTTGAATGAATTTCAGCACAAGTGCAGTTTGAAATTCAAATAAAGTTTGAATTTCTCCCCCTTAGCTCATGTCAAGATCAACTCCAAATGGAGTGAAAATTGGTGTGTGAGCTCACAAAAATGTGCTGAGCAAGAATATGCCTTCCACTTTTAAATTCAGTGGGTGAAAACAGTTTGAATTTGAATATGGTTTCAAACTGCCCTCTTCCTAACTATACCCAAAATGACCTCAAAAAGGTTTTGAATTTGGGTGGAACTTGGCATGGACATCCTTAGCAAAGTGTAGGAGTTTTCATATGTCCAGCCCATCTATATCACATGTGGGAAGTACCACTTTTGCAATGTGTGAGTTTGTTCCCTAATGAGCATGTTGATAATTGTTACTTGCTCTTTATTTGTGTTCATCATTCTTCCTCAAATGAGGTGTGTGGTGTGGTGATGAACACTGCAAATGAGTGTCAAAAACTGAGGCCCTTACATTTCCTCCCCCCTTAAAAGAATCTCGTCCCGAGATTATAAGGTGAAATGAGAGAGAGGACGGTGGAAAATTACCGAATATGCGACGTGAAAAAGTCGGGGTAGTTAGTGCGAAGGAATTCTTCGCTCTCCCATGTCGCTTCGTCCATGGAGTGATTACTCCATAGAACCTTGTAGAACCACAACGTACGGTTGCGTGTGGTTCGGTCCTTTTCATCAATAATCTGCACCGGTTCCTCCCGATAGGTGAGATCCGGTTGCAGTTCTTCAATGTCTTCCAGCTGAACGGTAGTTGATAGCTTGAGACACTTACTCAGCTGGGAAACGTGAAAGACGTCGTGCACACCGGAAAGTGCTTCTGGTAATCTTAGCCGGTATGCCACCGATCCACATCTTTCGGTAATCTGGAATGGACCGATGAATCGGGGTGCTAACTTTCCTCTCACCCCAAATCTGTTTACGCCCTTCATTGGAGACACTCGTAGGTATACGTGATCTCCAACTTCGAATTGTAATGGGCGCCTCCTCCGGTCCGCATACTGTTTCTGTCGGGATTGGGCGGCTTTTAGGTTCGCTTGAATTAATCGAACCTTTTCTTCCGCGTTGTTGACAAGATCAATCCCGAAGGTAACCCTCTCGCCAGATTCACACCAGTTCAGTGGTGTGCGGCATTTCCTGCCGTATAGCGCCTCGTAGGGCGCCATCTTGATGCTGGCTTGGTACCCATTGTTGTACGAGAACTCGGCTAATGGCAAGTGATCATCCCAATTCTTGCCGTGGTCGATAGCGCAAGCTCGTAGCATGTCTTCTAGGATTTGATTTACCCGCTCCGTTTGCCCATCCGTCTGCGGGTGGTAGGCTGAACTACGGATCAGCTTCGTCCCCAGGGCAGCGTGTAGCTGCTCCCAAAAACGGGACACAAATAAAGTGCCCCGGTCCGATATGATGGTACGGGGTACGCCGTATAAGCATAGGATCCGTGAGATGTACAGTTCAGCGTACTTCTTGGCGTTGTAGTTGGTGTTGACCGGGATGAAATGGGCAACTTTGGTGAGTCGATCGACGATCACCCACACAGAATCATGTTTCTGTAAGGTGGTGGGTAAACCGACGACGAAATCCATGCTCACGTCTTCCCACTTCCAGGCAGGAATGCCCAGTGGTTGCAGCAGTCCCGGTTTCCGCATGTGGTCTGCCTTCACCCTTCGACATGTATCACACTCGGACACGTATTTCGCAGTCTCCCGCTTCATCCGTGTCCACCAAAACTTTCTCCTGAGTTCTTGATACATTTTGTTGCTGCCGGGGTGAATAGAAAACTTTGATAAGTGAGCCTCATCAAAGATTTTCTTCCGTAACTCCGGGTTTCGGGGTACGACGATCCGGTCCTTGAACCATAGGACGCCGTCTCCGTCCTTCCGGAAACATTTCAACTCCCCACTGTCTACTCGTCTCCGTAAATGTGACATGCCCTTGTCATTCTTCTGGGCTGCCGCTATCTCTTCACGGAGGGTGGGGATCAAAGCTAGGTTGTAGAGAGCTCCATGTGGAATCACATGTAGTGGTGGTTCGCTCTCTTCCAACGGTGTGATGGTCAGATTATTGACGTGTGACTTGCGGCTTAGCGCGTCTGCCACAACGTTTGCCTTGCCCGGATGATAATGGATCTCTATCTCGTAATCCTTTATCAGTTCCAACCATCTTCGTTGCCTCATGTTCAGCTCCTTCTGAGTGAAGATGTACTTGAGGCTTTTGTGGTCGGTATATAAATGTACGAGGTTACCGAGTAGGTAGTGCCTCCACATTTTCAGTGCAAGTACCACGGCAGCGAGCTCCAAATCGTGAGTTGGATAATTTTGCTCATGGTTCCTAAGCTGTCGTGATCCATACGCTACCACTCTTCGGTCTTGCATCAGCACACATCCGAGCCCAATGCCGGATGCATCGCAGTACACATCGAACGGTTTTGTTGTGTCTGGCTGCGCCAAAACCGGTGCTGATGTTAGGTGCTTGACTAAAGCCTTGAATGCTGCTTCACATGCTGGACTCCAAACATATTTGGTAGCCTTCTTCAGCAGCTCTGTCATTGGCCTGGCAATCTTCGAGAAGTTCGGAATGAACCTCCGATAATATCCCGCGAGTCCGAGGAAACTCCGTACCTCATGAACAGTTCTCGGGGATTTCCAATTCAGCACTTGCGTGATTTTGCTCGGGTCCACAGCGATACCCTCCGCTGAGATGATATGCCCGAGGAAAGGCACTTGCGATATCCAAAACTCGCATTTGCTGAACTTTGCGTATAACTTGTGATCCCGCAGCCGTTGCAAGACTATACGCAGATGTTTCTTGTGATCTTCCTCCGACTTGGAGTATACCAGGATGTCGTCGATGAAGACCACGACAAACTTGTCCAGCTCCGGCATGAACACCGAGTTCATTAAATACATGAAGTGAGCTGGAGCATTGGTGAGGCCAAAGGACATGACCAGGTACTCATAAAGTCCGTACCTTGTCGAAAAAGCTGTCTTTGGAATGTCCTCAGCCCTGATCTTAATCTGATGGTACCCGGATCTTAAATCCATCTTGGAAAAGACCTTTGCTTCGACCAACTGATCAAACAACATGTCGATCCGTGGCAACGGGTACTTGTTCTTGATGGTTACGGCATTTAATGGACGGTAGTCCACGCAAAGCCGCAACGTTTCATCCTTCTTTTTGACAAATAATGCCGAACAGCCCCATGGCGAGGAGCTCGGCCTAATAAAACCCTTCTCCAGAAGGTCCGTGAGCTGAGTCTTCAGTTCCGCCAACTCCTTGGGCGCCATCTTGTACGGCCTTCGGGATATTGGCATGGTTCCCGGTGCAAGTTCAATCTTGAACTCCACCTCTCTATCGGGTGGCACCCCCGGCAAATCATCCGGGAATACATCAGGGAATTCTCGGACCACTGGAATGTCTTCCAATCTGATGGTTGTGGCTTGATAGACACTTGGAAGTTTTATTTCTGGACTGTCCAGAAATAATGAGTGAGAACCGTGCACTCCTGAATTCAAGTGCACGACTCGGAGGACGGTGTCTAAAACAGCGCCGTGGCGGGTTAACCACGACATCCCTAGGATGACATCGACCTTCTGTCCCTCTAAGATAATGAGAGACGTGGGGTACACTCTACCCGCTAAGCATAATGGTGCTTTGGAGACCATTACGCTTGCTGAAATCTTCCCACCCGGTGAACAAATTAAATATGGACTATCGGTGGGTAGTATTGGCAAGCTGTGTTTAGCAATGAAAGCTTGGCTAATAAAATTATGCGTGGCGCCTGAATCAAATAGTACTATAGCGGGATGCTGGTGGAGTTGGAACATACCCGCAAGGATTGGCTCGCCCTCCGGCACGTCCTCAATGGCAAGCTGGTGGACAGTGCCGGGCCTAGGGTTTGCCCGCCGCGCATTAGTAGGGTTCCGGGGTTGATTCCTCCCCGGAAACTGTGGTACCACTCCGCCGCCTTGCCTCTCCGGGCAACTGCTCGCGAAGTGTCCTGGACGACCACACTTGTAACATGTGGCCGCTGCTGGTGGAGTACTCGGGGGACGAAAGCCCGGCATGCGTTGCGGAGGTGCAAACGCACGCGGCATCGCCCGCTGCTGCTGCTGTTGTTGCGGTGGTACTGGCAGTGCCGGCCGGAATGCCGGTGAAGAATACGGCCGACCGCGGAACGGCATCAACCGCTGTGGTGGCTGCCAGCGCGGACCTGATGGTGGGCGATTCACCATCCGAAACTTCTGAGAAGGACCGCCTCCTTCTCCGCTGCTCTGCGGCGCGCTTCGCTTTCGCTCTGCCGCCGCCAACTCCTTGCCGGAGTCTTCCTGAACAATCGCAGCATCAATTATGTCGTTGAGGCTGCCGCGATTGAACATCGCCAGCTTGTCCTTCAGGAGCGGGTTAAGCCCCTGGTAAAAGTGGTCCCGCCGCTTCTCGTCCGTATCTGCGTGATACGACGCGTAGAGTGCGAGACCGTTGAACGCTCTGGAGTACTCCAGCGCGTTCCGGCTCCCTTGTTGCAGGTGTAGGAATTCCTGCGTCTTCCTCTTCATCAAACCGGGCGGTATATGATAGGCCCGGAAGGCCGTCCGAAACTCCGCCCAGGTCATCACTCGGTCGGTGGGTTGTGAAGCACAAAAGTTGGCCCACCACGCGCTCGCGGATCCTTGGAGCTGCTGGACCGCGAACTGAGTCTTGCGCTGCTCGCTGATTTGGAGCAGCCCGAACTTCATCTCTATGGCGCGGAGCCAGTTGTCCGCGTCAAGTGGTTCATCCGCCCTTGAGAATACAGGGGGATGAGTCGCCAGGAAGTCGGAGTAGGAGCTCTGTTGGCGCTCCTCACGATCTTGACGTCTCTCTGGGCGAGACGTATTCGCAATTAACGTTTGCAGCAGCTCTGTATGCTGCTGATGTGAACCCGCCATTGCCGCGACAATGTCGGCCAATGTAACCGTTGGCAGTGGCGGTGGCGGTGTTTGCTGTTGCTGTTGCTGCTGCTGTCCCGAGGAGTCCTCGGGAGGCGGTTGGGAGGTCTCTCCCCCTTGGCTAGTACCTCCAACATCAGGGTTGGCACGAGTACGCGTCATTCTGAAATTCAACACAGCAGCAATTAGCACATGTCTTACTCAAAATTCCATAAACAGCAGTAAGTATTGAAGCGACGCATGACTAACTTGCACAACATTCACATATATTGATAAAGCATAAACTTTATACAAGATACATTATTCTCGGACCTCCGAGAAGTCGTGCTCATGCCGTCACTACCTATACATACGCTACTGTCTACACGACATGTCACCGATTACAAAAGTTGGGTTACGCTACCCTAGC
The DNA here is from genome assembly GCA_030760725.1 of Neostapfia colusana. NCBI lineage: Eukaryota > Viridiplantae > Streptophyta > Magnoliopsida > Poales > Poaceae > Neostapfia > Neostapfia colusana. Next base: position 103,858,894 of record JASWHV010000007.1, read on the forward strand.
TGCCCTACTTGGCAACCGTAACCCCCTACTCGGAGTAGAACTCGACCTCCTGTGGGTCGTCCTCCTCCGGTACCTCTGCTGGTGGCTCGGGGTCTACCACCTCTTCTCCCATTCCAGGTTCTCCCATGGCTGGAAGACCCAAGACTACCGGTACGCCCAATACCGGGGGCACGAGGTCCTGCAATGCATGCACCTCGTCCATAGCCTGGTTGTAGTCCTCTTCCCAGCCTTGTCCTTCCTCAATAGCGTCGTCCCGCTCTTGAGCAAGGTCCTCATTCTGCTGGGTTAGGGTCTGCACCAGCTCTTGCAACGCCGCAATGTCAACACGGCTCTTCTTCTTTGCCTTCTTCAGACGACGCAACTGATTGTGTTGTTCATTCAGTCGCTTGATCGTCGGAAGGAGCACATTGCGGAGTGCACTGTGAGCACTCTCAAAATGATCTCCACGGCTTGTGCTCTCCTTGAGCTTGGTGGCGAGATGCTCCGTATGAACAGCTTGGCTGTCCATCACAGCGTTTCCCGCCCTCATTTGGAGGCTGAGATTTGCCTCCGCGGGGTTGTACCTTGGGCAACTCGGGTTTGTTGCCTCTAGGTACCTCTCTTCCCACACATGCTGAGCTCGTCCCTCCACCGGAACGAGTGCGTATGGAGTTCCCTCCATAGCCTGCACGTGTAGTTGGCAGAAACGTGACATAGTGTCACGGGCTGCCACTTGCCACATCCCTTCCGGTTGTCTTCCTCTCACCGTGACGGTGAATGGCACCCAACCGGGTGGCGTAGGCCCTGCAGGAACCTCGACATGGATCGTCCACGTCTTGTTCCCCTCTTCGCCTTCTTCCTTGGCGAAGTATTGCGGCATCTGGTTGTACCCGAAATATTGGAGCATTAGCCACAATGCTCCCGGGTAGCCGCTACGGTCAGAGCAGTGGGAAACTACCCACCCGTTCTCCAACCGTTTATCTGCTGCCATCTGTAAAAATATATTTGAGAAATGTCAAATATTTATTTAAACAGTAGACCATTGAGTTATAACATAAGATATGTCATTGAACCCTTAACACTTGGAAACATAGTTCAAATTTTTAAACAAATTTGACTGCTGATCTGCTGTTCCCATGACAGCCCTGACCAGTTTCCATATTAATCTGATTTAGGCCAGGTTAAAAGCAAAACCAGTCCTGGAGCTCAACATCAAAGTTAAAGTTAACTTCAATAGCTTTCCAGAAAGTATTTGGTTGGCCTAAGATCTGTCCTGGTTCAAAAGTTATGAGATGTCAAAGTTAACAGAATTTCTGGGAACAATTGGACAGCACCTCCCTGCCTTAGGTACTGATTTGATCCAAGAATCCCAGTTAATTCTGTTCCTAATCTGACAAAACTTTCTGTTACAAAGTTGTAACCCATCTCATAATCTTTCCAGAACTACCTCATTTTCTATTTTTGGATTTTTATGCAGGAAGTTATGCTTAATTTACAGAGAGTCTTTGCTCCGTCCTGTTTTCTGGACAGTTTCAACTCTGCTGCATTTTTCGAGTGGTTAAGGGACGAAACACCTCTGGAACTCAACAGAAAAGTTGTAAAGCTCCTCCAAAGTTTTCCAGAGATGTATCATACGACATCAACCTCGAAAGAACTCAACCTCTAACCTCTGATTAACTTCAGCCTTAATTTAGCTGGAAACAGAGTACTCTGTCCTTAACATCCTATAAGTTGAAAGCTTGTTAACTTTGAATATCCTGTTCAAGGGAAGGAGTTACATCAAGTTTTACTACTTTGGATCAAAACCATCAAATTTTAAATGAAGTTGTTCATTTTGTTGGGTGTGACGTCGAGGCGTCACCAGATTATGTCGGTACTACGTCCTCACAAAGGAAAAACCTATACCGGACTTAGCCGGCGTCGTTACTTCAGTGGCACTACTCGTCACTCGCACACGGATACTACACGTCTACCGTTTCGTGGTAAGGCTACCTGCAGAAATTCAACCAATCATCAGACTCGGCTGCACACCGAGCCCGGAATCCATACAGTTGGTACATCCGGCCGTCATCACTCGCCCGGATGTTCTCAAGCCAAACACGCCCTGAGTTACGTGTTCACGTTTCAGACCACGTGACGGGGTCTCCCATGTTGCACCACGCACGCCAGGGACAGACGTTGCTCGAATACCCCAAACGACATGAAGAGTCGTAGAGGATATCAAAGCGGGTCGGGTTACCTGCCACCCGTGGGGCTCCACCCTTCAGCTTGTGCGCACTGGTGGACAGCGCTTACGTGCACCCCCCAAGACATGAACGTCCCGAGATGCACGATTTTCCGACATAACAAATAGGTTAATAAGCCACTTTCTATATACTAATAACATCCTTATACGGGCTACTAATTCGTTCCTCACTGGATTTTTGAAAAAGAAGACCTTTGTACTGTGTTAAACCTCAAGCGAGCTCTGATACCACGCTGACACAACCCCTTTGGGTCCTGTCGAGCCAGGATCACGCTGAGGGGTGCTGCGTTGCACAGCACCGCATAACACACGTCAAAGGTACAAAGCGGAAGCGGAAGCTTTATTACATAAACAAGTTTATCAACATGTTTACATCAAAATAAGTTTAGTCCACACTCGCGGGCGTAGACTAAGCATCAAGTGCACGTTCAGCCCTCGAACGTGTCCTTGCTAGCACACACGCACACTAACTCTGCGGCGTGCACGACTCCCACTCGACGGGGTTCCCCTCCTGGGGTTCCGTCTCCTCTTCGGGAGTCCCTTCCTCATAGAACCCTGCAAAAGCTTCAAACACAAGCAGTGAGCACGAAGGCTCAGCAAGTCTTACCCGTCTCACCTAAACATGGAACTTCTACATGAGGGTAATGGGTTACATGAGGTAAAATCATTTGCAAGGACTCGCCTAATTAGTAGAACCTTACTTTCAAGTTTTAGCAGCAGGTTGTGGAGAACCTTACGCGAAGGTACATGAGAGAGCCGCAATCAAACAAGAAACGCATTTCTCTCATGTACTTTGCCCAAAGTTGAAAAGAACTTTAGTTAGCTCTAAGCTACAGCATATCATTAACAATCAATGTCCATCTTTCAATCAGCAACATTTTAACATGTAACTAGCCTGTTCTTTCTACGTCACGGTACAGTGAACAAGTGGTACTCACTGACCGCGAGGGACGGCGATTATAATCGATTTACACCTGCAGGGTTACCCGAACAACCCGTCACGTACGCCCGTACTCGATGTTGCCTACAACAACCATCACGGACGCCGTACGCGACTACCTTTCACCCGTTAGCCAAATATTGAACCGGTCCCATCGTCCCGAGCAAGAGGTCCCTGCACGCGCATCTCTGTGCCGCCAGCTGATTTACACCTCGAGCTCTCAACCTACCCTCTGAACGACGGGCAATGCCTCAACACCCAGCTACCCGAGTTACATCAGTTTCCCGGTTCCCATATAGCCGGTAGGTCTTCGGTACTGTTCTAGCTTGTTCAACAGGCCCGCACACGGCTCGGTCCTCAATCGACACAAGCGGAGCTACAGCACACAGGCCCCAAAGTCCTGCTGCCCTTACTCTCCGCTCGGTCTCATTTTCTTGCCATGTGTTTCATGTGCTATCTCTACCCGAGCAATGTGCCTCTAGCCTATTCTCGCGAGTAGTTCCAACTACTCGACTTGTACCGAATCCTACTCTATCCTAGCAATGCAGTGGCTAACGAGGTTTTCAATCCTAAACCCAACCCATGGTTTTTCTTGGCTATGCAGTTGGATTTCCAAACAAGACTCTAATGCACAGAACAAAGGAAACAAGTATGTGCTCAAAACAATAAAAATTTGTAAAAAGGTTAATGCAAACCGGGGCTTGCCTTGCTGCTCTTGGTCGTAGGCTAGCTGTTCCTCCGGAGTAACGAAGTCTAGGACTTCGGGTTCCTCCTCGACCTTAGCGACTACATGATAAGAACAATGTATGTATTAATTTAGAGGCCTTTGTATTAACTTTGAAGTTGTGAAGCCTATAACCCTTACTAGACAGACCTAATGACTGTGAAACTTTTACTGTGGCTTGGTTACAACCTAAACAAAGACTTGGTCAAGTTTTAGTTGCAGCAAAGCTCATTTGAGCCCTCCACAAATAATTATGTCCTTGACCTTAATTGGAACCCTTAGGGTGTTCTAGGGATTTTCATGAGACAAACTATGACTTTCTGAAAACTAGATTTTCAGAGGGTTCTAATGGAGTTGGTCTCACTTAATTTGGAAGTCTCTAACTAAAGATATGAGCTAAACAATTTCAGAGAAAATCCTGAAAATGTTTCTGAACATTTTCTATTTTCTCTGGAACAGTTTTACTAATCACACCATTAGGTGGACTAAATGAGCTCAAATGGGTCTGAAATTTTTATGGTAGCTCAATGATATTTTGGTGAACATCTCAGCAAAATTTCAGGATTTTCCGCCAAAGGATTCTCCCGTTAAAATTCCTAACAGTTTAAACATTAAGGAATTAATTCTTGAGAATTAGGGAATTTCATGAAGTGAAACTTGATTTTCTGGAAAGTACTCAGAGAGCTGAATCCAGCAAAATTTGGTTCACTCAATTTGGAGCTTTCTAGCCAAAGTTATAAGGAGTTGAAGTTTGAAGGAAATCTGAAAATCGGGGAAAAGTTTAAACTCGCGCGTGGGCCCAGGGGACACGCGTCGCACGCCGAAGCGACAGCACACCGCGGCCCACAAGGCTTTTGCGCGCCAGCACACCCGATCCCGGCCGCAGCCGGATCTCGATTCAAAATATCGGCCGCTGACAGCTGGGGTCCACCCCCTTCTTCAACCTCGCGACACCCGCGCTCCGCCGCCGAGGGACCTCGCCGGAGAGCTCGCCGCTGGCTGCTGTACCGCTCCAAACTTCTTGATTCTGGCCGCCCCTGCCTACTTTTACTTGGGGAACATGATCCGAGGGTCAGCTGCTCATGACAACGGCCGGAGCATGGTCGGCGACGAGCCGCCATATCGGAACGACTTCGGCCATGTCGGCTGATGCTCCTAGTGCCTCAGCTACTTGGGAAACCGGTCGGGGAGCATCAGTGGACCTCAGAGAAGGTCGACATGAACTCGGGGCAGCTCGGGGAAGGCCCGAAATAGGTCCTCACCGTGCGCCCGATACCCCCCGTGCGTTCCGCCATTAGTAGACCTTGAATTACGCCGGGCACAGAAGTTCTCCGGCCCAGAGTTGTGAAGGCAACTTGTGCGTCACCGTGTCTAGTTCGTGTGGGAGTGGCCTGAGGCCCTCTAATCCTTTCTAGAGCACGAATTAAACAGAATCGTACCCGAGGGTCGTTCTGCACACAGAAAGGGGAAAAGTGGAAATTCGCCGCCGGTGAGCAACCACTCGAGCTGTGGCTCGGGGATGAGCAGCACCGATCACTTGCGCGTCCAAGGGTGCCTTGGCTCGGGCGTGACAACGCCCAGGTTGGGCTGTCCACGAGAGCCCGAGGTGCGGCGGTTTCCAGTTCCGAGTTTGATCTTTCGGCACAGCCGATATCACTCGGTTTCAATCGATTTCTATCAATGGGAAGGATGGAGGATGGTTGCTAGTACCTTGCTGGGACCTTGGAATGGAAAGAGGGAGCTGCGATCGGCTTGATCAAGCAGGAACTCGAGCGCTAGTGATGGCAGTGGGAAAAACAAGTCGTGTGCGTCGGCAGCTCGAGGAAATGGTGACTGAAGCACGCCGGGGAGGGAATAAATAGCCCGGCCGGCTGGTCTCCGGCTTGGGGCACGCAGCAGGAGCTGGCGCCTGCTGCCCCCTTCGGTGGCGCGCGCGCACAGCTGCCGGGAACCGACTGAACTGTGGTTCAGTCGGTTTGCTTTGAGGCTGAGGCTGACATGTGGGTCCCACTTCTCTTTTAACCTCTGAAATTTATTCCTAACAGCTGTGGTAAACAGTGAACCCTATTCTACCCTTGGCAATTCAAATTATTCACCCAAGAGCCATTTGAATTGATCAAAGTTCAAATGAGGTTTGGTTTGAATGAATTTCAGCACAAGTGCAGTTTGAAATTCAAATAAAGTTTGAATTTCTCCCCCTTAGCTCATGTCAAGATCAACTCCAAATGGAGTGAAAATTGGTGTGTGAGCTCACAAAAATGTGCTGAGCAAGAATATGCCTTCCACTTTTAAATTCAGTGGGTGAAAACAGTTTGAATTTGAATATGGTTTCAAACTGCCCTCTTCCTAACTATACCCAAAATGACCTCAAAAAGGTTTTGAATTTGGGTGGAACTTGGCATGGACATCCTTAGCAAAGTGTAGGAGTTTTCATATGTCCAGCCCATCTATATCACATGTGGGAAGTACCACTTTTGCAATGTGTGAGTTTGTTCCCTAATGAGCATGTTGATAATTGTTACTTGCTCTTTATTTGTGTTCATCATTCTTCCTCAAATGAGGTGTGTGGTGTGGTGATGAACACTGCAAATGAGTGTCAAAAACTGAGGCCCTTACAGTTGTTGTACGAGAACTCCGCCAAAGGTAAGTGATCATCCTAGCTCTTACCATGGTAGATGGCACATGCTCTTAGCATATCTTCCAGTATTTGATTCACCCTCTCAGTTTGCCCATCGGTTTGAGTGTGATACGTGGAGCTTCTAATCAGTTTGGTTCCGAAGGATGCATGTAGTTGCTCCCAGAAACGGGCTACGAACAGCGATCCTCTATCTGACACAATGGTACGGGGAACTCCATGTAAGCACAAGATCCATGCTATGTACAGCTCAGCATACTGCTTTGCGTTATATCTTGTATGCACAGGGATGAAATGTGCTGATTTGGTTAATCATGGTTGTGGAAGATCATCGGTAACCCGACGATGAATTCCATACTCAAGTCTTACCACTTTCATGCCGGTACTTGCTGTAACACCCAGTTCCGGAAACCAGAACCGAGTTAATGCATATGTGTGCCCAGGATGTTCGTTACACATACACATGTAATCCACAAACTGAATTCAGAATATAACCATGAATAAATAGTGTTTAAGTATTTATTACATCAACAATTTGTCTCACTCATGATTGTCTATCTTATTCTTGCAGCGGAAGTCTCTAAACGACAGCGGAAATAACTAAATAGCAGCGGCTCCATCTTCAACTCCACAGGCATGTCGACGGTAGTTCACACGCCTAGTACCCCACATGGTCCTCGAAGTACTCTTCTCCTGTTGCTGATATTTATGTGATAATGCAAGGGTGAGTACATGTTGTACTTAGCAAGTGCAGGAAAAGTATGACATGTAGCTTACAACAAGGTATGGAATAAAAAGGCTCATTGCAGCAGGCAAATTTATTTCATAAACATGGTAAAAACAACAAGTATTTCTAGGTGAATTTAATCCCAACATTTATATCCAAATAGAACAGCAACATTCCTCCATCATAATTCACCATTTATCAAGTCTCAACCAACCATTAATCTTTCTCAAGTTCAACTCATGCTCATAAATATTCATAACCATCTCATAATCATATAACCAAAACAAAACTCAATGTAATGACTCAAAACTGTCCCAAAACCAATCCCAATGACCATACCATAACCATACCGAACATCCATCCCAAGTTTTCCCTCTAATCATGTGAGTTGGCAAGATGCTTGTGACCGTAAGCACGGCTATCATGATAGTTTTACACTCTGCAGAGGTGGCACCACTTTACCCATAAGTTTGTGATTTCGTCACCCGTCGGCGACTGCAAAACCTCCATTACACCAGTACACAACCGTCAGTGTATGACCAAGAGATCACAAAATAGCCTTTACAAAGGGGCTACTAGATGTTTGGACTCACTATGGTTTCACCGGCAGGCTTGAATCACCATTCTCCCACCTATGGGCCCCCTCTTGTGCCATGCAGTTCCCAGTGCAGTCCCTCTCGACTCCCATTCCCCGCGCCATCCACGGTCCATAACAAGCGAGCAACACACCTAATTAGTCAGCTAAGCCACACCCATATTTGGCCTTGTGGTGGCACTGTTTTCCTTGCATGTGCTGGTATGAACCGGTCCTTAGATCCACGGCAAGTAAACCACCATCTCAATCAGCAACATCTACGAACCAAGCTTGCCTAGGTCACCCCGATTCCATGCTCATTAACATCATGAAGTTCTCATCATCATTATATGAGTGCAGTAGCTAACCATGTTATAATTCAACTTCCTATATCCCGTAGACTAAGCGAAGCAAAAAGGAAAAAGCGACCATACCCGACTCATCAACTTTCCCAGCGAAAAGGATGGTTAACAAAACTACTAAACTCCTATAAAAGGGTGTCCCATCAAGTTGACTCAAGTATACACATTTTTACAAACAAAACAGTTTCAAAACATGGGATCAATATGGTCAAGGGGCACTTGCCTTGCTCCCGTGGCTCTTGCTGCTCAAGCGTCTCGAAGTCTTGGTGCTGTAGTTCTTCGTAGATGGCTTCCTGAGCTTGTCCTTCTACTCACAACCACACACATACAAAATTTTCATCAATCAAACATCATGCACAACTCTACTCATGATGCACTGGTGTCGATGAATGCAAACCCTAGGGTGCTGTTTTATTAAACCAGTTTGTACGTGTTCTTTCATGTTTTAATGGGCTTTGCATGGAGTTTTATGATGAACAAGGGTGTAGAGATCAAGTGTGGACATGGTGATGATCTTGACTCAAGATCTAGATCAATTCCACCGTCAAAAAATGATCAAAATGTGATCTGTCCACACGTAAAAGTTTCTGCTCGAAGGGGGACGAAGAAAATGGATGCGTAGAAACAGAGACAATGTCGTAAGATGGGTAACGAAGACCTACCTTACTTCCCTTTGGTTGTAGGGCCTTCCTCCTAGCAATGGCAGCAGCGGGGGCTCACCGGCGACTGAACTCCGCCGAGGGGGGGTATAACTCGGCGAGTTGGGAGCTAGGGCCTCCAAGTCGTCGACTTGGGAGGGGGGAAATAAGAAAGGGCTTACGGCCAAGGAGGGGGTTTTGGGTTCTATTTATAAGGGGAAAAGAGAAGTCCTACTCCAATTGGAGCTCAAATAAAAGTCCAACTCAATTTTGGATTTCAACAAACTTATCTTTTCAGTTAGGTGCGACAGCCTTGGGGATATTGTGTCGGTACCCTTAGTATCGGGTACTCCCGCGCACAGGAGAAAAATCTGCCTAAGGACCTCACATCTCCACAGGGGTGAGCTCCGAAGGCGCTGCGTGTCCAGCGGTGGCGGACCTCATCCCTTCCGCAGGGGTGAGCTCCCCAGGCGCCACGTGTCCCGCGGGGCCGGACCTCATCCCTTCCGCAGGGGTGAGCTCCCCGGGCGCCACGTGTCCCGCGGTGCCGGACCTTACCCCCTCCGCGAAGGTGAGCTCCGCGGGCTCCACGTGTCCCGCGATGCCGGACCTCAGCCCCTCCGCAGAGGTGAGTTCCGCGGGTGCCACGTGTCCCGTGGTGCCGGGGAAAGCGTCGAGGCGCACTTGGGCAGATTGGAATTGGCCCATTTCAGCTATCTTTTTCCCATTCCCCACCATTTTTATGATTCTTTCTCCATTTCTACTTCTTTTTAATGTTTCTCTATATGAAAAATGTATGCATGCATGGAAATGAAGTTGAGGGTGTTACACTTGCAATGTCTAAACAGGCCCGACTTCTTCACATGGTCGGCCTTGACTCTTCGACATGTATCACATTCTAAAACGTACTTTGCAACTTCATGTTTCATATGTGTCCACCAAAATTTCTTCCGGAGATCTTGGTACATCTTATTGCTGCCCGGATGAATGGAAAATTTGGACAAATGAGCTTCATCCAAAATTTTCTTCCGTAGTCCCATATCCCGGGGTACTACAATCCGGTCGTTGAACCACAAAGTACCTTCATCGTCCTTCCGGAAGCACTTCATTTCTCCGTTGTCTAATCTCCGCCGTATGTGAGACATACCCTTGTCTTTTCGTTGTGCTTCCATGATCTCCCCTCGGATAGTAGGAATGAGAGCGAGATTATAGAGAGCTCCATACGGGATGATACGGAGGCTTGGTGCTTCATCATCCATTTGAGCAATAGTCAGGTGATGGATATGCGCCTTACGACTGAGCGCATGGGCGACCACATTCGCCTATCCTGGATGATAATGAATCTCAAGTTCATAATCTTTAATGAGCTCTAGTCATCTTCGTTGCCTCATGTTTAATTCTTTCTGAGTGAAGATGTACTTCAAGCTCTTGTGGTCGGTGTAGAGGTGTACAAGATTTCTGAGCAAGTAATGCCTCCACATCTTCAAAGCAAGGACCACGGCAGCTAACTCAAGATCATAAGTTGGATAATGCTGCTCGTGATTTCTGCGTTGACGAGATCCATAAGCGACAACTCGTATTTATTGCATCAGCACGCAGCCAAGACTGATGCCAGATGCATCGCAATAAACGTCGAACGGCTTCGTCGTATCTGGCTGAGCAAGAACTGGGGCTGTTGTGAGATGCTTCATTAAAGTCTTGAAAGCTCGTTCACACGCAGTACCCCACACAAATCTGGTATTCTTCTTTAATAATTCCGTCATCGGCTTAGCGATCTTGGAGAAACCTGGAATGAACCTCCAGTAATAACCCGCTAAACCGAGTAAGCTACGGATTTCATGCACTGACTTTGGTGACTCCCATTTCTGTACTTGGATAATCTTACTCGGATCTAAAGCTATACCCTCCTCTGAAATAATGTGTCCGAGAAACGATACTTGATTAACCCAGAATTCACACTTGCTGAATTTTGCATAGAGCTGATGATCTCGCAATCTTTGTAGCACAATATGCAGATGTTCAGCATGCTCTTCCTCAGACTTGGAGTACACCAAGATAGCATCGATTAAGACAACGACGAATTTATCCAACTCCGGCATGAATACTGAATTCATTAGGTACATAAAGTGTGCCGGGGCGTTGGTCAAACCAAAAGACATAACGAGATACTCATACGTCCCGTACCTCGTCGAGAATGCCGTCTTTGGAATATCTTCTGCCCGGATTTTAATCTGGTGATATCCGGACCGAAGATCCATTTTCAAAAATACCTTCGCACCCACTAATTGATCGAAGAGAATATCAATGCGAGGTAGTGGATACTTGTTCTTGATGGTAACTGTGTTCAAAGGACGATAATCAACACAAAGCCGGAGTGTTTCGTCCTTCTTCTTGACAAACAATGCCGAACAACCCCAAGGTGACGAACTCGGTCGTGTAAAGCCCTTGCTCATTAGGTCATTCAGTTGTGTCTTCAATTCTGCCAGTTCATTGGGTGCCATCTTGTACGTCCTACATGATATCAGTGTTGTTCCCGCTATAAGTTCAATCCTGAACTCAACATCTCGCTCGAGTGGCATGCCCGGTAAATCATCGGGAAATACATCCAGATACTCACGTACCACCAGAATCTCCTCTATCTTAACAGCTTCCGTGTGGTTCACTGTTGCAATCTGTTGCTGTCTGGCGCCCAGAATTAATATATGAAGACCATGCTGTGAGGAGTTGAGCTCAATGGTCCTGGAGCTAATGTTAAGAACCGCCTTGTGGTAATTCAACCACGACATCCTTAAAATGATGTCGATCTTCAAACTCTCAAGAATAATGAGAGCCGTAGTATATTCTACCCCCCAAACCAAGAGGTGCTCGGGAGACAACCTCGCTTGCAGTACTGCTGCCCCCGGACGAAGATATGATGTATTGCCTCTTTGTATAAACTGTTTGGAGCTGATGTTGAGCCAGAAAAGAATGGCTAATGAAATTGTGTGCGGCCCCAGAATCAAAGAGAATTAAAACCGGTAACTGATTCATATAAACATCCCTGCTAAAGCGGCTTCTCCTTCCGGAACATCATCAATCACAGTATAGTGAATATTGCCCCTTATCTGCCCTCCTGTCTGCAGATTGAGGTACGGGTCGTATTGTTGTAAAGATGATGACCCGTAGCCTTGAGTTCCCTCCGGACGATGCCTAGCATAATGGCCCATACGCCTACTAGTGAAACACGGATGTCTCTCCGGTTCCTCGTTGACTAGCGGTTGGATGCTAGCTACACATGGCTGCAGCGATGGAACACAAACCACCGTCTGATGCTGCGGCTGTGGAGGTGGTGCAAGTTGTAGAACTTGACCAGCAATCAACCGCTGAGGAGTTGATCGTACAGGTGGCCTCCACCTTTCACCGGGTGGCGTTTGATACACCAAACGGTACTTTTGAGGCACATAACTTGTGCTGGCCCGCTCGATCTCACTCATCTTTCTCTTCTCAGCTTGCCACTCAAGTGTCGGCTTCTCTTGGATGAGAGCCGCATCTACCATGTCGGTGTAACTGCCGTTATTGTGCACGGCCAACTTCTCCTTTAATATGGCACTCAGGCCATGGAAGAATGAGTCACACCGTGCCTCTTCTTTCGCCACATATTCAGGAGCATATTGGGCCAAAAGGTTAAACCTTCTGACATACTCGAGGACACTCATGTCCCCTTGCTTCAAACTCAAAAATTCCTCCCGCTTTGCCTTGACAATACCTAGTGGTATGTGACGAGTATGAAAGGCTTCACAGAACTCACTCCATGTTACTTGATGGTCATCTCGGAATGGTGGTAACATGATCAACCCACCAGTTTCCGGCGGCTCCATGGAGATGCTGAGCGTTAAACTTTGTCTTTTGCACTTCATCACACTCGAATACTCCGAATTTTGACTCAATGACATGAAGCCATTGATCTGCTTCCACAGGTTCGGTGGCTTCAGTAAAGATTGGTGGTTGAGTCGCCAAGAAATCCAGATAAGCGTTCCGAGGTGGAACGACTTGTTGCGTGTTCTGGAGTAAGCCTTGCTGTACCAAAGCTTGGAGTAGGCGTGTGTGTTATTGCGTTGCTTCTTGGAGTAGTCTAGTGTTCTCTTGGTTAGACTCGACGACTTGAGTCATAAGATCCACCCATCCCGTGGATGGTGGTTCCAAAGGTGGAATAGAAGCATCACCGCCTCGGCGAGAACTCCCGGCCCTACTCCTAGAGCGAGTACAAACCATACTGCAGAATTGTATTCGGGATGAGTTAAACATGAACTCAGCAGTATGTGAGACTAATGAAAACATGAATATGTCAAAATTTTATGAAAGCATTAACAAAATCCATGTTTACACAACTCCTTAGTAGGCATGGCTATCCAGTCTATCTGTACAGAACAGACATTTATGCACTATTTCCAGATTTTGATCTAGTTAAACGCATTTTCATAACTCAAGATGAATACAAAAGTTAAGGTTAACTTCAGTATCTTTCCAACGAGTATTTATATGCATCCAGATCATCTCTGGATTAAAAGTTATGATTTTCCAAATTTGACAGAATTCCTGGATAAAATTTGCCAGCATCTCCTTTGTATGTGGCTGATTTTATCGCAGCTGTATATGCAAATACAATAAGAATCTGAACAAGCTTTGTATTACAACAATGTTGCAAATTTCATAACCTTTCCAACAGTGTATCATATTATCCTTAAGTATTTTTCTACCGGAAGGTATGCCTTAAAAACAGAAAGGTCCAGAGAGGTTTTGCTGCTGTCCTGGTTCTGGACAGTTTACCTTCCTCTGAACTTTCTACCCATTTAACTTGTGATTTTGCTCTGGAGGTCTACAAATAAGTTGTATATCACTTACAAATCTTTCCAGAACTGTATCATACACCTTAATTGGTTAAAGCTACTCAGAGTTATGCTCTGTTAAAGTCCAGCAAGAATTCCTGCCAAAAACAGAGCACTCTGCTTTTGAAATCTTTGAAGCCTAGTCTTCCTCTCATTTGAATCTTAGCTCAAAATAAGAGTTCAGAAACTAATATTTGTTTCAAACTTCCATTTTTAGTTGAAAGTTTGTTTATGAGTGTCATGCCTGGTCAAAACGGAACCCAGCTAATGCATATGTGTGCCCAGGATGTTCATCACACATATACATGTAATCCACAAACTGAATTCAGAATATAACCACGAATAAATAGTGTTAAGTACTTTATTACATGAATCTCTAACTTTATTTTTGCAGCGGAAGTCTCTAACTTATTATAGCAGCGGAAGTCTCTAAACGATAGCGGAAGCATCTAAACAGCAGTGGCTCCATCTCCAATTCCACAGGCAAGTTGACGGTAGTTCACACGCCTAGTACTCCACATGATCTTCGAAGTACTCTTCTACTGTTGCTGATGTTTGTATGGTAATGCAAGGGTGAGTACATGTCGTACTCAGCAAGTATGGGAAAAGTATGACATGTAGCTTACAACAAGATAGGGAATAAAAAAGCTTATTGCAGAAAGCAAAGTTTATTTCACAAACATGATAAAAACAGCAACTATCTTTAAGTGAATTTAGTCCCAACATATATGTAAGTAAAACAGCAACATACCTCCTTCATAATTCACCACTTTTTATGTCTCAACCAACCATTAATCTTTCTCAACTTTATCTCATACTCAGAATAACCATCTCTTGTTCATATCCATCTCATAACCATATAACCGAACAAAAACTCATCGTCATGTCTAAACAGTCCCCAAACCAATCTCATTACCAAGACTCAACAGTCCCGAAACCAATCCCAAGACCATATAATAACCATCCTTATAACCATCCCATCTAATCATGTGAGTTGGCCAGACGCTTGTGACCGTAAGCACGGCTATCATGATAGTTTTACACTCTTAAGAGGTGGCACCACTTTACCCACAAGTTTGTGATTTCGTCACCCATCGGCAACTGCAGAACCTCCATTATACCAGTACACAACCGTCGGTGTATGGCCAAGAGATCACAAAATAGCCTTTACAAAGGGGTTACTAGATGTATGGACTCACTAAGGTTTCAACAGCAGGCTCGAATCACCATTCTCCCACCTACGGGCCCCCTCTTGTGCCATGCAGTTCCCAGGGCAGTCCTCTCTCGACTCCCATTCCCCGCACCTTCCACGGTCCATAACAATCTAGCAACTTACCTAATTAGTCAGCTAAGCCGCATCCATAATTGGCCTTGTGGTGGCACTGTTTCCTGGCATGTGCTGGCATGAACCGGTCCTTAGATCTACTGCAAGTAAACCACCATCTCATTCTACCACATCCACGAACCAAGCTTGCCTAGATCTCCCCCGATTCTATGCTCATTATCAAGTTCTCATTATCATTATTCATATGAGTGCAGTAGCTAGACATGTTCTATCTCGGCTTCCCGTAATCCATAAGCTAAGTGAAGCAAAAAGCAAAAATGACCATACCCGACTCATCAACTTTCCCGGCGACAAGGATGGTTAACAAAACTAGTAAACTCCAATAAAAGGGTTTCCCATCAATTTGACTCAAGCATACACATTTTCGCAAACAAAACAGTTTTCAAAATATGGGATCAATATGGTCAAGGGGCACTTGCCTTGCTCCTGTGGCCCTTATTGCTCACGTGTCTCAAAGTCTTGGTGCTGTAGTCCTTTGTAGATAGCTTCCTGAGTTTGTCCTCCTACTCATGACCACGCACATACAAAATTATAGCAATCAAACACCATGCACAAACTTTACTCAAGATGCAATTGTGCAAATCCTATGATGCTGTTTTATTAGACCAGTTTGTACGTGTTCTTGCATGTTTTAATGGGCTTGCATGGGTTTTTATGATGAACAAGGGTGTAAGAATCAATTGTTGACGTGGTAACGATCTTGACTCGAGATCTAGATCAATTCCACCGTCAAAAACCGATCAACACGTGATCTGTCCACACGAAACTGCTTCTATTCGAAGAAAACAGATGCGAAGAAAACTGCGATGATGTCGTAAGGTGGTAATGAAGACCTACCTCGGCCTTCCTCCTAGTAATGGAAGCAGGACAGTTCGTCGGCTCTCTTCCGGCGACGGCGAGCGTGACGGGGCACGTCGGCTGTCTCACTGGTGGCTGAACTCCGACGAAGGGGGTTAACTCGGCGAGTTGGAAAATAGGGCCTCCAAGTCGTCGACTCGGGAGATGGAAAATAGGTACGTGGTTGTGGCCAGGGGGTTTTGGTTTCTATTTATAAGGGGTGAAAGAAGAGTCCTACTCCAATTGGATTTCAAATAAGAGTCCTATTCAATTTGTTTTGGATCTTAACAACTTATCTCCAATTGATTTGGTGCGGTAGCAACGTGGAAATCGTGTCGGTTGTAAAGGTCCCAAAATTTTGAATAAAAAGGGACTGAAGTTTGAGCACCAGTTGGTTTCAAGTTATGAAAATTTGGACTTGTTTAAATTTTTCCACATATGATGACACACATGAGTGTCCCAACACTCTAGACTAGGATCAATCGAGTGTTTGGGGGACAAAGTTATTTTAAAACCCATGTGTAAGCTCTAATGTGCAAGGGGAAATGGGATCCAGATTTTTAAACTCAAATTTCAAATGAGGGCAACAATAGGAATGCAAACTGTTGTGATCAAAACCTCATTTGCAGCAGCCAAACAAAAGATCAGGCTTCATATTTGAATTCTTTAGGTCCAAATTAGGGGGTAGGCAATGTCTCACGAATTTTTGAAGATATTTGCTACCCATTTTTCCAAATAGACCTAAATGTACAATGAATTCAAATACATAATTGAACTTGGATGAATTGTGCCCAATTATCCAAAGGCAGTTCAGTTTTGAACTCCACATAATTGCATTTCCTCATTTGCAAACTGTGGAGATATTTTGGGAGAGTTTGATTTCAACTTACAAAACAAAGTTAAGGCATAGGAATTTCTTGATCATGTGTCACATGAAATAATGAACCCCAAAATGGTCATGTGAGGGAGTTAAAAATCTTCTTTAGCCAATGCTTAACACAGGTTGACATGAGGAAATAAATTCACTCCACCAATCTCATTCATGTGCACATTCTTTGTGAGTAGAAGATGAGGGAGATTTAAACACAAATTTGAATCATTTAAAAGGATTCATGATCAGATTGTCTAAACACATTCGAGTGAATTCACCAATGCATTCCTCAAGTGTTCAAGAGTTTAAGTTCCAAGTTTGGAGAATTTTGGAGCTCATCTACCATTTATTCGAATGAATATTTGTGAGCACATTCAAATTCAAATTTGAATTTGAAACTGAACCAAATGTGCTCAATTTTGAAATCAGATTTCATATTCAAATTCCTCACATTATGTTTGGCCTATCCTCCAAATTGGTGAGATTTGGACAATGTTTGCATGGGAATCTTAAAGCACAGTGAGGGAAAAATTTGAGAGAGGTGGGCCCCATCTGTCAGCTTGTCAACAAAGGGCACCGCCTCTTTTTTCTCTCGGTCGAGCGCGTGCCCGACAGCACGCCGGCGCCAAGCCTTGCCGACTTCCCTCCAGCGCCAGCTCCTGCTTGCCGATCCTTTGCTCGATCTGATCGACTCCACAGAGGGTGCACCGAAGGCAGCTCGCTTTTTCCTTCCATTCTCGCCTCGGTAGTTTGCCCCACGACCACACAACAGCCTCGGCCGCTCTCGGTCTCCCGATCGCCAGACACCACCACGCCTCAGAAGCTCGAGCTTTCAACACAGAAAAGGCGTGCAAGGGCGTGCACAAGTTGTTCCCCGTCGCACCTCGGAGCTTTGAGCTGCTATTTGGCTTGATTTGAGGTTTGGCGCCAAGAACCGAAGCTCACGGCGGAACCGCAACCGGCTCACCGTGGACAGCGAGCTACGTCCCTTTTCACCGTCCCCCCTCTATACAAGAAAAGTGTGCCATCTTCCCTAGCTCGTGTAGCTGCAAGCCATATAGCGATTCATCAACCGAGTGAGAAGAATTTCCAGATTTCCCGAAACGTAGTGTATTCAGGTAGAGCTCGGTCTACCCCGAAATTCAAGTTACTCGGGTAACTACTGACCGAGCAAGCTTGCAAACACCTTCCTCACATCCTAGCGCTCCTCCTCGACCAAGAATCGAGCTAAATGATCCAGAAACGACCGAGTTCTTGCTGTTTTTCGGGCCTCTATGGAAAAACACCCCGTGTCGCCGTGGAGCCCTAGGTTGCCGGCCGTTTCACCGGTGTTAGAGTCCATGTCTAGCTTCTACCAGTTTCCCTGATGCTCTAGAGCCCGAGAGACGATCATTTGGTGAAGAAACTACGGAACCCGACCTCGCCGGAGTCTTAACCATCTCTGTGACCAGTGTGAGCTAGTTTCCGGTGAACATCGGCCGCCGGCGACCCTGTAGCTGAGTTCAGCACCGAAAGTTATGGGGGGGGCGAGTTTGAGGTCGGGAGGTGACTGGAAACTGGGTTCTGGTGAACCTCGCGGGAAGGCGCCGCCACTCAGGCCTCTGGCGCGAGGTTGAAGAAAACGGCTGACGGGTGGGCCCCACAGTCAGCGTTTAAACATTTTAGGGTTCCCAGTTTTCAGTTCAGCCTTTGAAGAGCCACAACATTGTGTAGGAATGTCCAAAAATTGTGAAACAAATTTTGTTGTATTCTCTCAAAGAATAATATCCAGGGGTGCAGCCCAATATTTACGAAAATCCCTGGATTTGGCGCATTAATTCATATAAAGAAAATCTTGTAGGAATTTTTCCAGGAGTTCTGTGTATTGGAAAATTCCCAAATTTGGGTAGGAGATTCCTCCAAAAATACTTGAAATCCAGTAAAACTTTCAGGGGCATTGTACCTCATTTGCTCTGCCAAATGTGTTGTTAATTCCTTATGTCTCTGAAAATTGGGAAAATAGAACTGAGTTCATTTTCAGATTTTACCCAATTCATGTAAAGGTCATATCTTTGTGTAGGAACCTCCAAATCTAGTGATTCAAATTGGGTTAATTTAAGATTGAAATACTCTATACAAATATGCAACCCAATTTTTATGAAAGTCAATAATTAATTCTGGAAAATTCTTTGAAGCAGATAAGTAAAAGAATTTTAGAGGGGTTAGTTTATCCAAAAATCCTCAAATTCGCCAGGATAATCCTTATGATGTTATTGAACTCCTGTAAAAATTTCAGCTCATTTAGAGTTGAATTGTGTGGGGAATTCAGATTTCAATGTACTGTATTGAAATGAATACAGAGACTTTTCAGAAATTGTCCCAGAGTTGGAAAAACCATTTCTGGGCCATTCATAGCTCCAAAAATCCTAGGAAAATTAATGCAGACTCTATGAACTATAATTAAAATTATAGTTCACTAAGTTGGGCATGAACATGTGAGTTAATTCAGAATAAATTTCTTTTTGCTTAATTGCTTAGGGAGTTCTTCTGAATAAAACACTCAATGAAAAGTGTTCATTTTTGGTCCAGAACACTTTCATGTGACCAGGAATTCACATGCAAACTTTCAGCTCAAATTGATCCTTGGATCTCCCTGTCCTTGTTCTCCATTCCATTGTATGTGAAGAACAACATGGGGGTTGGTGTGGAAATTGTGGAAGACACAATTTCTTTCCACTTCAGCTGCAATTTGGCAAGCTAAGTCCCTGCAATTTGGCAATCAGAATCTTTATTTATGTCCAACTCATTAGAGCTCATCTTATATGTCATTAGAAAGTTAGCTAGGGGTGTAATGAAACATCTAAGGTAGATTTAGTTTCTTTGAGTTCTTTGCACAACAGAGGCAACAACATCATCTTAGGATCTCCACACAGCCTCTGCTCTTAAGAAGTTTTAATCTATGAAGTCTTTAAATTGCATGATAAAAGATTATGCATATACATGTCGATAGGGTTCACGACGAAGGAATTCTACGGAGTCATCCCTTGACGTGTGGATCAGTTGAGGAAATTCAGAAAGATCAAGGGATTGAAGATCACTAACTTCTATTATATACTACTACCCTGCAAAACAGGCAAGCCATGGTTTGCATTAACCTTTTTACAAATTTTTATTGTTTTGAGAACTTACTTTGAGTACCACTACTTCTTGCATTAGAGTCTTGTTTGAAACCCAAATGCATAGCCAAGAAAACAATGGGTGGGGATTAGGATTGAAAACCCCGTTTAGCTACTGCAATGCTAAGATAGTGTATGTTTCGGTAAAAGTCGAGTAGTTGGAACTACTCGCGAGGATAGGCTAGAGGCACCCGACTCGGGTAAAGATAGCAAATGAAACACATGGCAAGACCGAGCGGAGAGTAAGGGCAGCAGGACTTTGGGGCCTGGGTGCTATAGCTCCGCTTGTGTCGATTGAGGACCGAGCCGTGTGCGGGCCTGTTGAACAAGCTAGAACAGTACCGAAGACCTACCGGCTATATGGGAACCAGGAAACAGATGTAACTTAGGTAGCTGGGTATTGAGGCATTGCCTGTCGTTCAGAGGGTAGGTTGAGAGCTCGAGGTTTAAATCGGCTGGCGGCACTGCAGATGCGCGCGCAGAGACCTCTTGCTCAGGACGATAGGACTGGTTCAATATTGGGCTAACGGGTGAAAGGTGGTTGCGTACGACGTCCGTGATGGTTGCTGTAGGCAACATCGAGTACAGGCGTACGTGACTGTAGGTGCATCTAGGATATCCCTTGTGGGTTTTGGCTAATTGATGACGAACATATGAGATCCTAATGAAACTATTAAGATGATTGCAGGATAAACAAAGTGAACTGGCTCGGCACACACACAAAAAGGTGAAAAATAGAGTGGTGCCCGAAAAAGAAGAAGTTAGTGGAATTTAGAGAAGCAAAGTAGATAAAAATGTATAGGTTGTGTGTGAGAGAGACACATCCCAAGAGCTCATGACTTTGCGTAAGAGTAAGGGGTTTAAAAATCAACTAAAATCCACTGAAAACCGGACAAGTCCGTTCATGGACCGGACTAGTCCGTTTAACTTTCTGAAAGACGCAAACATAGTGCACCGGACTAGTCCGCCTTGTGAAACGGACTAGTCCGGTCAGCTCACTGGAATGCAACCGGACAAGTCCGGTTTTAGACCGGACTAGTCCGGTCATGTCTCTGTTGTCCTCTTTAGAGGACTACGGACTAGTCCATCCAAGCAACAGGACTAGTCCGCTAAAGTTTCTGAAAACCCATCTCACATAGCACCGGACAAGTCCGGTTTGTGGACCGGACTAGTCCGGTTAACCCACTGGAAGTAGGCCGGACAAGTCCGATCATATACCGGACTAGTCCGGTAGTAGGTTTAACAACGGTAACTTTTTGGGAAAGGCTATAAAAAGAGGTCCTTCGTCTTTTTCCCTAAGAAGACACGACTCATACTGTCAAAAACTGAAACCCTAGCGCCGCCACCTGTCCCAAGAGCCCAAAACACATCTCCCCACACATCTAAGGTGCAAAAAGGTGAAGATCAATAAAATACTTGGATTTGGGATTGGGAGATCGTCGTTCCTTCGTTGTGAGCTCTTGGGGTTTGATCTCTCTACACTCATATTCTGCATTGTAATCTTTTTGAGTGTATTTGTTCAACTTCTCATTGTAATTCTTGTGGGAGCCCTCAACGTGTGAGGTTGCCCCATAAAAACGGTGATTACACTTGATAGTGAAGTCAAGTCGGCCTGTGTGGTGACTTGAAGAGGGAAAGGGTTGGGAACCCGGCTCTGTGTGAGCTTCCTCAACGAGGACGTAGATCTCTTGGTGAGATCGAACCTCGGTAAAAATTCGTGTATTTTGTCTCTCATTTGTTTTACATCTTGACACATTAGATCACTAGTTTGCTAGTCATCGTTTGAATTCCTTACAAGTTTGCACGTGCATCCATACAATAAATTTAAGTTATAAAAACTGTTGTTCTTATTCCGCTGCTATAAGATAAAATTTGTGAGACACACTTAATCAACTCAAATAATTCAGCACACCGGACTAGTCCGCCCACACCACCGGACTAGTCCGGTCAGTCAAGTTTCTGACAACTTTATTAAGTGTGCAGGAATTCTTTAAAGGCCTATTCACCCCCCTCTAGGCCACATTCAATTGGTATCAGAGCCAAGTTCTCCATCAACGAGACTCACATCTCGGAGAGATCAATGGCCTCTGAGAAGAACAACGATATCCCGAAGACGAGTAACAACGATGAGGAGCAAGAAGCCAAAGCCTTCGATGTGCTGAAAGAAAGCCCACATGACGATGAAGAAGTGAGGCAGCTAAAAGCACTCCTGAGAAAGAAACTGCTGGCACAAAAAGGAAAAGAGGAAGAAAAGACGATGGGGAGTGGTCATCACGACTACTCCCGGTATCCTTACAACTACAACCGACTCAATTCAAATAATCATTATCTCTCTATTCCTATGGGATGGCCTCCACAGTTTGATGGAAGTGACTACACCATGTGGAAGTACAACATGAAGATGCATCTGATATCCCTGAACCCTAGTCTGTGGCACATTGTTTGCACAGGCATCAATATTCCGGACACGGATGATGAACTCACCTCAGAACAAGAACAGGAGATTCACAGAAATGCACAAGCCGTCGCCGTGATCACATCATCACTAAGCAGAGAGGAATTCACAAAGATCGATGGGTTAGAAAGTGCAAAAGAAATCTGGGATACCCTCAAGACAGCTCACGAAGGAAATAGGTCAGTTCGTGAAGCCAAAATCGAAATGCTTGAAGGAGAGTTGGGAAGATTTGCTATTGAAGAAGGCGAATCACCTCAAGACATGTACAACCGGATGAAAGCACTCATCAACAGAATTCGTGCTTATGGAAGTAAGAAATGGACAGATCACGAAGTGGTCAAAAGAATGATTAGAGCCTTCATGCCAAGAAACGTCACACTTTGCTCAATGATTAGAGAAAGCCCCGGGTTTCACAAAATGACTCCCGATGAGTTATTGGGAAAGATCATAAATCATGAAATGATGGAGAAAGAGGCTCAATACGTCAAAGACTTAGCCGAGCTCACCTCTGCTAAAATGAAACAAGTTGCCCTCAAAGCAACGTGCAGACCCAAACTCAAAGAAACTCGTGAAGACCAAGATGATGGAGATACAAGCGACGAAAGCACCGATCTTGATGACGAAGAAATGGTACTCTTCATCAAAAAGTTCAAACGCATGATGAAGAGAAGACACGGCAACAATTCACATGAAGGCAAAAGCAAGGATAAAGGAAAATCCAAGGCTCGACGCACTTGCTACAACTGCGGAGAGTATGGTCACTTCATGGTGGACTGTACTTATGAGGAAAACAAAAAGAAGAAGGAAACAAGATCTCAAGGAAAGAAAAATTTTAGAAAAAGAAGACAAGCCCATCAAGCTCACATTGGGAAGGAGTGGGACTCAAACGACGAGTCCTCCTCCGATGAAGAAGAAGAGATGGCCACTATCGCAGTCAAGAAACCAACTATGAGAGCCACACTCTTTCCGAACATGGGAGGACGGGACATGAACATCCACACTTGTCTTATGGCTAAGGAAGGCAAGAAAAAGGTTAGACTTACTCCTCCTATACTAAATTCCTCCATTGATGACTTTGATAGCTCTAGTGATAATGAAGAATTATTTAGATGGCTAAGTAAAATTGCTTTAAAGAAAATGGAAATGTTGTCGAACGAAATCTTTGAAAAGGAGGAACTTGTCAACCGACAAGAAGATATGCTCATCCGTGAGAGGAAGAGATATCAAGAAGTTGAAAAGCTTCTTGAGCTTGAAAGAGAGAAGAATGAGTCACTTGAGTTAGAGCTAACCTTGAGTAAGGAAACTTACTCAAAGTTAGAGGACTCGCACATTGCAATCAAGGAAGAACTTGCTAACTTGTCAAAAGTTAACAAAATCCTTGAGGTGCAAGTTGAGTCGCTCAAACAAAGTGACTCCTCTTCCTCCAAGAGCTCTTCCTCCAAAGATATGCGCTCGACAACAGTAAGAACCTGCACTTGCTCTAGTAAGAAGAATGTAATTTCTAATGCTTTAACCCCACATGACATGCATTCTTCTCAAAACAGCATCTTTGATAAGGAGAAGATCAAATATGCAAGAAGTGCATATATGATCACTAGACCTTCCAATGTCAAAGATGGACTTGGCTTCGACAGGAATAAACACATGTCTACTTCTAATCATGCTAAGAATAGAATCATTTTTGTTAAAGAAAAGTCCCATGAATCTGAGCTACAAACACTATTCCATACATTTGATGCTTCATATGTTCTCATGAAAAACAAGTATGGAAAAGTCATTGCTAAATATACAGGGCCACGCCACAAGAACTTAAAAACTTGTGTGTGGGTGCCCAAGACTCTTGTGACTAACCTGAGAGGACCCAAGCAAGCTTGGGTACCTAAAACCCAGAAATACTTCTATTTTGCAGGCTTACTCCTCCGGTGGATCTAAGTGGGTGCTAGATAGCGGATGCACAAATCATATGACCGGAGAGAGAAGTATGTTTGTGGAATACGAGTGCAACAAGGATCCAAGTGAAGGTATATACTTTGGAGATAACAGCCAAGGAAAGGTCCTTGGTAGTGGTAACATTGAAATATCCTCTCAACACACCCTATCTAATGTTTTACATGTAGACTCTCTAGATTATAATCTTTTATCAATATCTCAACTATGCGACAAAGGTTACAACTGTTTATTGACTAATGAGGGTGTGACCGTCTTTAGAAGAAGCGATGGCTCGATTGCATTCAAGGGATTGTTGAAGGGAAAGCTTTATCTTGTTGACTTCAACAAAGATAAAGCCGAACTCAACGCTTGCTTGGTTGCTAAGACCAACATGGGATGGCTGTGGCATAGACGGCTAGCCCATGTTGGAATGAGAAATCTGCAGAAACTTCTAAAAGGTGGTCACATCCGTGGTCTTAACGATGTGGTTTTTGAAAAAGACAGGCCGTGCAGCGCATGTCAAGCAGGAAAACAGGTTGGAGCACCACACCCCGCCAAGAATGTGATGACCACCGCTAAACCGCTGGATCTTCTCCACATGGATCTCTTTGGTCCAATTGCGTACATCAGCATCGGCGGTAACAAATACGGTTTAGTAATTGTTGATGATTTTTCAAGATTTACCTGGGTATTTTTCTTGTATGATAAATCAGAAACTCAAGGAATCCTCAAGAATTTATTGAAATGAGCTCAAAATGAATTCTCATCAACCATAAAGAATATCAGAAGTGACAATGGGACAGAATTCAAGAACACCCAAGTTGAAGAATATCTCAATGAAGAAGGTATAAAGCATGAATTCTCGGCACCCTATTCTCCTCAACAGAACGGGGTGGCCGAAAGGAAGAACAGAACATTGATCGAAATGGCGAGAACAATGTTGGATGAATACAAGACGTCAGACTGGTTTCGGGCAGAAGCGGTGAACACCGCTTGTCATGCCACAAATCGGTTGTACCTTCATCGACTTCTGAAGAAAACTCCATATGAGCTTCTCACGGGTAAAAAGCCTAACGTTTCCTATTTCAAAGTTTTTGGTTGAAAATGTTTTATTCTGAACAAGAAACCAAGGGCCTCAAAGTTTGCTTCAAAGTCCGATGAAGGATTCTTGCTCGGATATGAATCGAACGCCTACGCCTATCGTGTCTTCAACAAGGTGTCCGGCCTTGTTGAAGTAGCGCGTGACGTAGTGTTCGATGAAACTAACGGCTCACAAGTGGAGCAAGTCGATAAGTCTATGCTAGATAAGGAGGAAGCTCCATGTGAAGCGCTGAAGAAAATGGCACTTGGTGATATCCTACCACGAGAGGAGACACAAGATGAATTTCAACAAGGAAGCAATGATCAAGGGGGAGCTCCTACACAAGATCAAGTTGAGGAAGATCAAGAAAATCAAGATGATCATGGAAGCAATGATCTAGGGGGAGACATGACACATGAAGACAATGAAGAACAAACAACAATACAAATTCCACACCCTAGAGTACATCAGTGTGTGCAAAGGGACCATCCTGTCAACAATATCATTGGAGATATTGCTAAGGGAGTAACTACTAGATCTCAAATTGCAAATTTTTGTGAACATTATTCTTTTGTGTCTTTTCTGGAGCCTTACAGGGTAGAAGAAGCCTTAAGGGATCCAGACTTGGTGATTGCGATGCAAGAGGAGCTGAACAACTTCAAAAGAAATGAAGTGTGGGAGCTGGTGGAAAGACCAAGGGCGAAAATCGTTGGAACCAAATGGGTATTTCGGAATAAGCAAGATGAACATGGAGTAGTGACAAGAAATAAAGCAAGCAAAATAATGACAGACGGGTTCGAGATGTCAATGATGGTTGAATTGAAGTTCTTCTTGGGATTTCAAGTGAAGCAACTGAGAGAAGGTACATTTATAATCCAAACTAAATATACACAAGACATTCTCAAGAAATTCAGTATGGACAAAGCCAAGCCCATCAAGACACCCATGGCCATCAACGGACATCTAGACCTCAATGAAGACGGTCCAAATGTGGACCAAAAGGTATATCGGTCCATGATTGGCTCCTTACTATACTTATGTGCATCTAGGCTAGATATTATGCTTAGTGTTTGCATGTGTGCAAGGTTTCAAGCCGCACCTAAAGAGTGTCACTTAATTGCTGTAAAAAGAATCCTAAGGTATCTTGTGCACACACCCAACTTGGGCCTTTGGTATCCCAAAGAATCCAAGTTTAACTTGATAGGGTACTCCGACGCTGACTATGCAGGATGCAAAGTCGATAGAAAGAGCACGTCAGGGACTTTTCAATTTCTTGGTAGGTCCCTAGTTTCTTGGTCATCTAAAAAGCAAAACTCCATTGCTCTTTCCACAGCGGAAGCAGAGTATGTTGCAGCCGGTAGTTGCTGTGCGCAGCTGCTTTGGATGCAACAAACTCTTAGGGACTACGGCTACAATCTAAGTCATATCCCGCTTCTATGCGATAATGAAAGTGCTATAAAGATTGCACACAACCCGGTAGAGCACTCAAGAACTAAGCACATAGACATCCGTCATCACTTTCTTAGAGATCATTCATTAAAAGGTGACATAGCTATTTCACATGTTAGGACTGAAAAACAACTTGCAGATATTTTTACCAAACCATTAGATGAGAAAAGGTTCTGTGAACTAAGAAATGAGCTAAACATTCTTGACTCTCGAAATGTGGCTTGAAACATTGCATACCTGGTTGCAACTTAAATTGTTCCTCCGTATTGTCAAAAATGCTCCTCCTCTCCTTTGTACTCAGAAAACTATTCTTAATGAATAAATCTTGTGGATTATGACCATTGTTCGATTGTTGATTGCCTACTGGTCGTAATCACCAAGACTACTTGCAAAATTGTTGTCCTTGGATCACTATTAGTTATCTATATATAAATATATCAAGTCTGTTGGAAATGGACTAGTCCGATTTCCAACCGGACTAGTCCGGACAGACAATAATTAGTTTAACTAAGGGGTACCGGACTAGTCCGCTACCATGACCGGACTAGTCCGGTCAGTCGCCTATAGAAGCAGTCAGCCGGACCAAACGCCTCCCTCTCCACTCATAAGCATTTTGTCTCACCCTCTCTCCTAAACCCTACCTCTCAAAGTGATTTTCGAGTTGAGCCCTCAAACTCGGAGTTTTCTCCGTGAAAAAGCCTCTTCTCGACGAGGGGATCCTACTTTCCGGACTCATCCGGACTGATTTCCACTCCTTCAACGCGAATCTTCAAATCTTGGTAAATCCCCCCAAAACCAAAATCTCAATTTTTCTAGCTCTAGCTAGTTTCCTTTGACTTCAAAAGGATGTACATTGCATAAATAGATCTATTCCTACCACTTTCCTACCATTGTGTCCTTAGATAGGAGATTTGCTTCAAATGAAACACTCAAGTTAGGGTTCTTATGCTAGGCCGGACTAGTCCGGCGTCCAGATGCGGACAAGTCCGGTCCACCGGACTAGTCCGCACTCTGAAACCGGACAAGTCCGGTCTCTGACAGCTGAACTCCTACATTCCCATTTGAAGTCGATAAGGTGTCCGTTTGCATCTAATCCTTAAACTCCTTGTCAGGCATCATGTCTTCAGGATCAGATGACAGCTCTTTTCACATTGACGAAGAATTTCAACGTGAAAGAGTGAGGAGAGCTAAGGAGGGAGTGATGAAGAAGAGACATGATGTCAATGCTCACTCTCCACCCTCCGACGACAATCTACCTAAGAAGAGAAAAGTCATTATCAAAAGGCCTCAAAGGAAAGATGCTGCTGAGGGCTCATCAGGGCCAAGAAGAGTTCTCAATAAAGGGAAGGGACTTGCTAGTGGCCCCATTGGGCCTCTGAAATTGAAAAATCCCGTTCACAGCAACAGGCAGCCTTCAAGTGAGGATTTCACTGGAAAAGGGAATGAGCTAGCTGATAACTTCAGAAAGATTGAAGTGTATGGTCAACCTAAACAATGTTCTGATCCTAGGTTCTGGAGCAACTTC
The DNA here is from genome assembly GCA_030760725.1 of Neostapfia colusana. Classification (NCBI taxonomy): domain Eukaryota; kingdom Viridiplantae; phylum Streptophyta; class Magnoliopsida; order Poales; family Poaceae; genus Neostapfia; species Neostapfia colusana. The sequence continues at coordinate 103,887,230 of JASWHV010000007.1, forward strand.
CATGCAGACTACTACGAGCACGTGTACATGAAGATGAAGAATCCCGTAGTAGAGAGTCAATGGCTGAATGTTGACTACCTGAAGTCGAAGAAGTATCCCGCCTTTCGTGAGATGGTGGAGGCCTTAGAGAGGCACGGTCTGACGGACCTGCTATCCTTTGAGTATGACTGGAACAATGAAGTCATTACCCAGTTTTACTCCACTCTCTACTTTGCTCGGGATGATGGAGACAGTCTTACTTGGATAACTCATGGTTCAAGGTATAGTGTCACTTATGATGAATTTGCTAGGATTCTTCACCTCCAAAACACTTTGGATCATGAACTGGTCATTCATAATCTGAAACCCCTGGAGAAGGAGGAACTTGAATTTCTCTATGACACAAGGATGCCATATGTCCCTCCAACCATCAAATATCTAAAGCCCTTCTTTGTGGTTCTAAATAGAGTCTTGAGAAAGACGATAGCTCCGAAGGATGGATATGCAGGAACTATACAAGGAACCTTGAGGACTCTCATGAAAGTCATTAGTGGGAGGAGACCATTCAATGTCTTTGAGTATATCTACAATGACATTGTGAACATCTCAATTACCCCCAATAGGTCCTGTGGATACGCACCGTATATCATGTACATGATTGAGAAGGTGACAGGACTCGAGTTTGTCAAGGATGTCAAGCATACGGGGTTGAAGCCGCAAAAACCCACCGAGTACACTCTCCCTCCGGCTCCAACTGCCCCGTCCTCTCCACCAGTGGAGAGGAGATCAAAGCAAGCTCATGATGACACTAGGTCTGCAGCTGCTCCTCCTGGTTCTCCACCTGCCCAAGAATCATCTAGCGGCATCCTCAAGATGCTCTCCTCTATCTTTGCCTGCTGCCGTAAGATCGAAGACAGGCAACGCAAAGAAAAGCTTGCAAGGAAGAGACATCAACAGTACGTCAATGCAAATATCAAGTCTATCTGTGCAAAGCTTGAGATTGAGCCTGTTGGATCACCGCCCGCCTCCAAGGACTCAGAGGAAGATCCTGCTCCCATGGATGCTGAAGATGAAGATCAGACTGAGACTGGCGGAGGAGTGAGTGATGAGTGATTTCCCTCAATTTTTCCCTTTTTGGTGTCTTGATGCCAAAGGGGGAGAGATTGAGATGGAAGATTGAGATTAGACTTGGACTTTTTCTATCTAGTATTAGTCATTAAGATCTTGTGTGATCAAGGACATGTACCTATTTTTAAAATCTTGTAATGCACTATTTCTTTTCCTATGTGTGATGTACTATGCTCCAATGCCCACTTACTGTTTGTCTTTAATTTATCACTTTTTGTTTATCACACACCTGTGAGGCACCCCACCATAAGGTGTGTGCATATGTGAGAAGCGTTTTGCGAATTCTTTATTATTCTCATATGTACACACCTTATGAAAATCAACCTTTTATTCTCAATTGTGATATCTCAAATGGTTGTCATCAATCACCAAAAAGGGGGAGATTGTAGGTGCATCTAGGATATCCCTTGTGGGTTTTGGCTAATTGATGACGAACATATGAGATCCTAATGAAACTATTAAGATGATTGCAGGATAAACAAAGTGAACTGGCTCGGCACACACACAAAAAGGTGAAAAATAGAGTGGTGCCCGAAAAAGAAGAAGTTAGTGGAATTTAGAGAAGCAAAGTAGATAAAAATGTATAGGTTGTGTGTGAGAGAGACATATCCCAAGAGCTCATGACTTTGCGTAAGGGTAAGGGGTTTAAAAATCAACTAAAATCCACTGAAAACCGGACAAGTCCGTTCATGGACCGGACTAGTCCGTTTAACTTTCTGAAAGACGCAAACATAGTGCACCGGACTAGTCCGCCTTGTGAAACGGACTAGTCCGGTCAGCTCACTGGAATGCAACCGGACAAGTTCGGTTTTAGACCGGACTAGTCCGGTCATGTCTCTGTTGTCCTCTTTAGAGGACTACGGACTAGTCCATCCAAGCAACAGGACTAGTCTGCTAAAGTTTCTGAAAACCCATCTCACATAGCACCGGACAAGTCCGGTTTGTGGACCGGACTAGTCCGGTTAACCCACTGGAAGTAGGCCGGACAAGTCCGATCATATACCGGACTAGTCCGGTAGTAGGTTTAACAACGGTAACTTTTTGGGAAAGGCTATAAAAAGAGGTCCTTCGTCTTTTCCCTAAGAAGACACGACTCATACTGTCAAAAACTGAAACCCTAGCGCCGCCACCTGTCCCAAGAGCCCAAAAACACATCTCCCCACACATCTAAGGTGCAAAAAGGTGAAGATCAATAAAATACTTGGATTTGGGATTGGGAGATCGTCGTTCCTTCATTGTGAGCTCTTGGGGTTTGATCTCTCTACACTCATATTCTGCATTGTAATCTTTTTGAGTGTATTTGATCAACTTCTCATTGTAATTCTTGTGGGAGCCCTCAACGTGTGAGGTTGCCCCATAAAAACGGTGATTACACTTGATAGTGAAGTCAAGTCGGCCTGTGTGGTGACTTCAAGAGGGAAAGGGTTGGGAACCCGGCTCTGTGTGAGCTTCCTCAACGAGGACGTAGATCTCTTGGTGAGATCGAACCTCGGTAAAAATTCGTGTCTTTTGTCTCTCATTTGTTTTACATCTTGACACATTAGATCACTAGTTTGCTAGTCATCGTTTGAATTCCTTACAAGTTTGCACGTGCATCCATACAATAAATTTAAGTTATAAAAACTGTTGTTCTTATTCCGCTGCTATAAGATAAAATTTGTGAGACACACTTAATCAACTCAAATAATTCAGCACACCGGACTAGTCCGCCCACACCACCGGACTAGTCCGGTCAGTCAAGTTTCTGACAACTTTATTAAGTGTGCAGGAATTCTTTAAAGGCCTATTCACCCCCCCCCCTCTAGGACACATTCAGTGACGGGTTATTCGGGTAACCCTGCAGGTGTAAATCGATTATAATCGCGATCCCTCACAGTCAGTGAGTACCACTTGTTCACTTTACCGTAAAGTAGAAACAACATGCTAGATACATGTTAAAAGTTTGCTGATTTGAATGCTATACATTGCTTGTTAATGAACTGTTGTAGATTAGAGCTAATTAAAGTTCTTTTCAACTTTGGGCAAAGTACATGAGAGAAATGCGTTTCTTGTTTGATTGTGGCTCTCTCATGTGCCTTAGCATGAAGTTCTCCACAACCTGCTGATATAACTTGAAAGTAAGGTTCAAATAATTAGGCGAGTCTTTTGCAACTGACCTTCCTATTTCATATTGCAATCCTACCATTTAGTGTTACATGTTTAGGTGAGACGGATCAGTCTTGCTGATCGTACGTGCTCACGCTTGCTATACGAGTGGTTTTGCAGGTTAACCTCCGTGCTATTGAGAAGGTTGTCTGGTGAGACTCGGAGACTTCCGAGTCATTTAACACCTGGAGAACCGGGCCGCTGCTGTATGATTTCGTGTTGCTAGTGACGATTATAGTCTTCTGCTGTAGTTATTTGATGTATACTATTTACAAAGAAACAGTTGTAAGCTTCCGCTTTTGATTTATGTAATACATGTTCCCTTATATGTGTGCTGTTGGGTGCCACGTATCACGGCACCACCCAATGCGATTCCCGGGCGAGTGGCACGACCCCGTAATTGAACGGGCGTCGTGGTCCCTCTCAGCGTGGTATCAGAACCGCATTGGTAATAGCGCACGGAATAAGGATCGTATTACAACAAAAACTAAGGTTACGGTGAGGATACGGTACCAGGCCCACATAAGGACTACTATTAGTTTAATTATGATGTTGGCAACCTAACTTATTTGTTATGTCAGAAAATCGTGCATCTCAAGACGTTCTATGTCATGGGGGTGCACGTAAGCGCTGTCCACCAGTGCGCACAAGCTGAAGGTTGGAGCCCTACGGGTGGCAGGTAACCCGACCCGCTTTAATATCCTCTACGACTCTTCATGTCGTTTGGGATATTCGAGCAACGTCTGTCGCTGCCGTGCTTTGGGCAAGTTTGGGAGACCCCATCACATGGTCCATAACGTGAACACATAGCTCAAGGCGTGTTTGGCTTGAGAACACCCGTGCGAGTGATGACGGACGGATGTACGAACTGTATGGATACCGGGCTCGGTGTGCAGCCGAGTCTGATGATTGTGTGCAACTTATGCAGGTGCTAACCACGGAACCGTAGTACGAGTAGAACATGTTTGTGAGTGATCTTTTTAGTGCCACCTATGATACGGATATGCCAGTATAATCCGGTTAGGAATTTCTTTTGTGAGGCAACGTAGTACCGTCATATGTCTTACGGTGCATTGCCACCTACTACAATTTATAACTTGTTTCCTATGAAGAAATCTGAGGGGGCCAGGATCTCGTCGGGTGGTGCCGTGTTATGCGGCACCCAACAGCACACGGGTTGCAGAAACACATCATATTACATAAATAGTTTAGTGGAAGCATACAAGAATGTTTTACAAATAGTTATATCAGAGTAAACTACAGCGGAAGACTATCACTCTCACGTCTCGTATCTAAATTGGCAACAAAGAAACGGTCCAGCCCGCGGACGTTTCTTACTAGCAACACGAAGACAATCTGCAGCGGCGAGGATGCTCTTTGAGTAAGCACTCGGAGGTTCCCGAGTCTCATCGGCACCCCTTCTCATAAGCATCGAGTCAATTACCTGCAAAACAACTCGGATAGCATCCGTGAGCATAACGCTCAGAAAGACTTAACCGTCACCCTAAACATGAAACTCTAAGTGAGGTTATGAACCTAACATAGTATGGCATAAGCATAATTAAACTCGCCTACAAGTGAATCCTTACTTTCAGTATTAATTGCAGTATTTTAAGTAACCCTGGGCGCGCCACATCGGGAGTCCACAATCAAACAAGAAACGCTTTCCCCCGATGTAAATTGCTCATGGCATAAAAGAATCGAGTTTGCACTAGCCTATTCATCAAGATCCAATACAAAGGTAGGATAATACTTCACATCAAAATGATTAGTTCCTTTCTCATGCAAGTTCTTACTACGTCACGACTGTGAGAACAAGTATGCTCGGTCCATTCCACGAGCGACGGTGATTCGAATCAATAACACCCGGACTACACGACACGTACGCCCGTACTCGACGTTGCCTACAACAACCATCACTGACGTCGTACGTAGCAGCCTTTCCCTTGTTTCACCCCCGCTGAATCGATCAAGTCGCCCCGTACAGTAGCTATTCTCATGGTGCACCTACCGACATGAGATGTCATGAGAATATTCCCCACATATTGCACACCGGCCGTCCGCCTGAGGCGACCCGAAAAGTCCTAATGACAGCTTCCCGAGGTACATCGGTTTACTGGGTCCCATATAGCCAGCATGAGTCCGGTACACAACTCAAACTTGTTCAACAGGTTCGCATACGGATCGGTCCTTGACCGACACGGACAGGTCTACAGCACCCATGACCCTATGTCCTGCTGCTCCTACAACCTTCCGGTCTCAACTTTAACTTGCTAGTTCAATTACGAACCAATCCCGTATGCCCCTGTTGTTCCTAAATCTGCGAGTAGCATCTCACCACTCGACTTCTACCGAACCGTACTTAAGCATGGCAGTTCTACACGGTGAAAGACACCTACCCAATACTCCATGGGTCATTTGGCTATGCAAGAGGAGTATCAAACACTAGACCTAATGCACAGTTCATATCTTGACCAAAAGTTAATACAAAACAAAAACTTTAACAGCTGTTAAATGCAAACCGGAGCTTGCCTGTTTTGCAGGGTTGTCATATATAAACAGTTAGTGTCCTTGCAGATCCACCCTTGACTCTCCGGAGCTTGATCCACTTCGATGATCACTCCTTTGAGTCCCCTTCGTTGTGGTTCCTATTGAAATGCATATGCATATGTTTTATAGACTGTAATGGAAAGAAGTTATGGCCTCAAAACTTTTACCGCAGGTTCTATACTACCTAAGTATTTAGCTTGCCAAATTGCAGCTAATGTGGAGTCATATTGTGTCCTCCCTAATTCTCACAATATCTCTTATGTATTCCCACATATAAACAAGTATGGAGCATAAGAACAGGGAGTTCAAGGACTCATCTTGGGCTGATAATTTACATGTGAGTTCTTGATCACATGAGAGTCATCTGGTCCAAAATTCAGCCCTTTTACTTGGGTAGTTCGCCCAGAACAATTCTTTAAGAATTTGTACTCAACAGAATTAATTCTGTAGTAACGTGCATTTTCATGCCCAACTAAGTGAACTACAATTCCAAGTATGTCTCAGAGAGCTTGCCTAAATTTTCCTATGATTTTTGGAGCTATGGATTGCTTAGAACAGATTTTTGAAGTGGGAAACATTTTCTGAAAATGTTTCTGGACTCTTTTGAACACAGTAGTTTGCATTTAGCAAATTCCTACTCAAATTATCTTCAAATGAGCTGAAAATTTGCTAGTAGGTAAACAATATGCTAAAGAATATTCTGGAAAAATTTGGGGATTTTTGGATAATCCAAACTCCCTCAATAATTCTTTTTCCGAAAATCTTCCAAGACTTTTCCAGAATATAATATTAACTTTCATACAAATCTGAGTACATATTTGGATAGAACTCAGAGAGATGAATCCAACCCCATTGAAATCACTCAAATTGGAGTTTTCTACAGGGAGATATGAATTTCCAAAGATTGAGCTAAGTCTGGAATTATTTTCCTACAGCAAATTCGGCTGGACCCACAGTTTTGAATTCCAGCCAATAGAAACAAAGCCACACCGGGCCACAGCACCTCAGCGCACCAACACACGGGATCCCGGCCACACCCGATCCCAGGTTTAAAATTTGAGCTGCTGACAGAGGGGCCCACTCTCCGTCTTCTTCCTCCGGCTCAATCCCCGCGCCCGCGCTGCCCCTCGCCGGCCCGACGCCGGAGCTCGCCGGCTCGCCATTTCCGGCAACCGCCTGAGCTGAAACTCGCCGCCAGGGAGTTTGTGACACCGAGGAACACGGCTGTGGGTTTGCTTGGGCCGCCGACGACCGGAACATGGCCGGCGACGTGTAACTGCCTCTGTGGCAGTTCGGCAGCGTCGCCCGGGGTCTCCAGCCCTCAAAAACTTGTGCCGACGAGCCCTACAGCACCAGCGTACCTCTAGGGAGATCGACACGACCGCAAACTAGCTCGGAAATGGCTGGAACTAGGTTGTCATCGTGTGACCGAACGGGTCTGCCGTGAATACCACAAGAAAAGCTCAAAATTTGCCGGTCTGAGGCGTTTTCATGCGCTGGATGCAAAAGGGAAAATGATCGCCGGCTAATCCAGCTGCTACGTGCAAGATTTGAGAACCTAGGAAATATTAGAGAGCGGGAATTTGCTGAATCCATACCGGAAGCTCGGAATGAGGTCGCCGGAGCAAAACCTCGAAATTCACCGTCGACCGCTCATGGCACGGCCTGAGCTTGGGCTGAGAGCAGCACCGCACCCGTGCGCATCCGTAGCTGTGATCGCTCGGCCGTGAAACCCCCTGTGGAGGGCTGTCCACGAGCGCCCGATCACCTTTTTGAGCTCGGTCGCCGCGGCGGCGGTTGTTCTCGGGCACCGGGGGCCGCAGCTCGCTTGCTTGCGGGTCAGGGAGGTGGAGGTTGAGCTCGTGGGAGTGTTTAGCAGCTCTGGGAAGGAGGAGGCGCGGTGGTTATGCCGATCTTCCGATCGGACCGAGAGCGGGGAGGGGGGGGGAGAACGGCTGTCGTCCGTGCGCTCGCGAGGGGGGAAGCACAAATGAGCCTTTTGCTCGGTTGAGGGGACGTGAGCACAGGGATCAGCACGAGGGCACCGTCTCGGTGGTCAGCGCATGGGGGAAGGCAGCAGGAGGTGCCGCCGGTAAGCACCTCGGTGGCTCCCGTGAGCTGTTCAGGGAAATCTCCCACTGAGGCTAAGACTTAGGGTGCAAGGCTCCTCCTTTAGCTCTATGACATGTGGGTCCCACTCCACATTTCCTCCCCAAATATCTTCTGAAGCTGATCTTCTTAATTCCCACAATTCTGAGTTTTAATATGTGGGTTAGAATTTGAATCCTTCCAATTCAGTTTGAATTTGCTTGCCAAATTTGAATTTGGTTGAAGTTTGCAAATTCTTCTCTTTAACTCCTTTTTGAGCCCACCCTACAAATAGAAAGTTGGGGATCAAACTCCTCCCTATAATTCCAACTATGTGGCTGCATGTTTAATCAAAGTCCTTGGTCACTACATGTGTGAACTTTGAATTTCAAATCTGATTTTTAAACTTACATGCAAAGAGGTATTTAACTCCTTATTGGTTCAACACTTTTAAATAAAAATGTGAGCCTCATTTTGGATGGTCATCCATGTATTACTTTGCATGAAGAAAAGTTTTAGCAAGTCCCATTTTTCATGTCTTTGCCACACATATGAACTCAAACCTTAGTTTTTATTCATACACATTTTTGGGACTTTTACATTCCTCCCCCCTTAAAAGAATCTCATCCCGAGATTACAAAAGAGGAACGAGACGGGAGAGGTAATTACAAACTGTACAAAGATAAAAATTCCGGATAGTTGGTGCGGAGGTAATCTTCACTTTCCCACGTCACCTCTTCCGCGGTGTGATTACTCCACAGCATCTTGAAAAATCGGATTGTCCGGTTCCGGGTGACCCGGGTCTTTTCATCCAAAATCTGAACCGGTCGCTCGGTGTATGTCAGGTCCGGTTTCAGTTCGTCGATGTCATCAGTGCGAACAGCAGCGGTGAAAGTGAGGCACTCCTGCAGCTGTGAAACATGAAATACATCATGAACACCCGCTAGACTTGCCGGTAACTCCAGCCGGTAGGCTACGGGTCCGCCCTTCTCCTTGATAGCAAAAGGACCAATAAAACGGGGAGCGAGTTTCCCCTTTACACCGAACCGGTGAATTCCCTTCATCGGAGATACACGAAGATAAACGTGTTCTCCAACGTCAAAATGTAATGGCCTACGCCTTTGATCAGCGTAGCTCTTCTGTCGGGATTGTGCAGCCTTCAAGTTCTCTTGTATCAACCGAACTATGTGTTCGGCTTCGTTGACAAGATCAATCCCAAACAGAACTCTTTCGCCGGACTCACACCAATTCAGCGGTGTGCGACACTTCCGGCCGTAGAGAGCTTCATACGGTGCCATTTTAATACTCGCTTGATAACCGTTGTTGTATGAAAACTCCGCCAACGGTAAGTGATCGTCCCAAATCTTACCGTGGTGGATGGCACACGCTCTCAACATACCCTCAAGCACTTGATTTACCCTCTCAGTTTGTCCATCGGTTTGAGGGTGATATGCAGAGCTTCTAATTAGCTTGGTGCCCAACGAGGCATGCAGCTGCTCCCAACAACAAGCAACAAACAGCGCACCTCGATCAGAGATGATGGTCTTCGGGACACCATGTGAGCAAATAATTCTGGAGATGAATAACTTCGCATATTGCCTTGCTCGATAATCAGTGTTCACCGGTATGAAATGAGCCGACTTTGTCAACCGGTCGACGATCACCCATATCGAGTCATGCTTCCTGGATGTGAGCGGTAATCCGATGATGAAGTCCATACTCACATCCTCCCATTTCCACGCCGGTATCTTCAGAGGTTGTAGCGGTCCGACTTTCCGCATATGATCAGTCTTGACCCATCTACACGTATCACACTCGGATACGTATTTAGCGATCTCCCTCTTTATCCTCGTCCACCAAAATTTCTGTTTCAAATCTTGGTACATCTTGTTACTTCCGGGATGAATGGAAAACTTAGACAGGTGGGCTTCATCCAATATTTTCTTCCGGAGTTTCATATTACGTGGTACCACTATACGGTCGTTAAACCATATTGTACCGTTCTCATCCTTCCGGAAACATTTCACCTCTCCGTTGTCTAGTCTTCTCCGTATATGAGACATACCTCTGTCTCTTCTTTGAGCCTCAACAATCTCTTCACGGATTGTTGGAATGAGCGCGAGATTATACAGCGCGCCATACGGAATGACACGGAGGCTTGGCTCTTCATCTTCCAACTCAGCAGCCGCAAAGTTGTGAACATGGGCTTTCCGACTAAGCGCGTCGGCAACCACGTTGGCTTTTCCCGGGTGACAGTGGATCTCAATTTCATAATCTTTGATGAGCTCCAACCATCTCCGTTGTCTCATATTCATCTCCTTCTGCGTGAAGATATACTTCATGCTTTTATGGTCGGTGTAGAGGTGCACAAGATTACCCAGTAGGTAATGCCTCCACATCTTTAACGCCAACACCACAGCAGTAAGCTCGAGATCGTGAGTTGGATAATGCTGCTCGTGGTTTCGCAGTTGACGAGACCCATAGGCGACTACACGCCCTTCTTGCATCAGAACGGAGCCGAGACCGATGCCAGATGCATCACAATATACATCAAATGGCTTCGTCGTGTCTGGCTGAGCAAGAACTGGAGCTGTTGTGAGATGTTTCACCAAAGTCTTGAATGCGGCTTCACATGCTGCATTCCACATGTATTTAGTACCCTTCTTCAGCAGCTCCGTCATTGGTTTAGCAATCTTTGAGAAGCTTGGAATAAACCTCCGATAATAACCCGCTAATCCTAGGAAACTTCGGACCTCGTGGACAGATTTGGGAGATTCCCACTTCAGCACTTGTTCAATTTTGCTGGGATCCACGGCAATGCCCTCTGTTGAAATGATATGGCCTAGGAAAGGCACTTGATCAATCCAAAATTCGCACTTGCTGAACTTGGCATATAATTGGTGCTCCCGCAACCGTTGTAGCACAATGCGCAGATGTTCAGCGTGCTCTTCTTTTGATTTGGAGTAAACCAATATGTTGTCGATGAATACCACGACGAACTTGTCTAACTCCGGCATGAATACAGAATTAATCAAGTACATGAAGTGTGCCGGAGCGTTGGTTAATCCAAATGACATGACGAGGTACTCATAGAGTCCGTATCTTGTCGAGAAAGCTGTCTTCCGTATGTCCTCCGGTCGGATTTTTATTTGATGATGTCCCGACCGAAGATCCATCTTCGAAAATACCTTTGCACCCACCAGTTGATAGAACAGGATGTCAATGCCGGACAAAGGATACTTGTTCTTTATAGTGACAGCATTTAGAGGACGGTAATCAACACATAGCCATAGTGTTTCGTCCTTCTTCTTAACGAACAGCGCTGAGCAACCCCAAGGTGAAGAACTTGGCCGTATGAAACCCTTGCTCATGAGTTCATTCAGTTGCTCTTTCAACTCCGCTAGCTCGTTAGGTGCCATCTTGTAAGGCCTGCGTGAGATAGGCGTCGTTCCCGGCGCCAGTTCAATCTTGAACTCGACGTCCCGTTCGGGCGGCATGCCCGGTAAGTCATCAGGAAATACGTCAGGATAATCACGTACCACCGGAATATCTTCAAGCTTAAGTGCTTCCGTGTGGTAGGCCTCTACCATATCTGGATCTTCGCTGTCTAAAAACAGCGTGTGATGTCCGCGAATCGGCTAGTCAATCTGGACAGTCCGGTTACCGATATTGATAACGGCACCGTGATGATTTAACCAAGACATCCCCAATATAATGTCTATCTTATGCCTATCCAACATAATCAGCGATGTTGGGTATATTTTTCTGTCCAAACACAAAGCTGCTCGGGAAACAATCTGATTGGCAGAGATATTCCCTCCCGGTGAACGTATAAGAAAACTCATTGTGGTAGTATTGGTGGATAGTTGGTGCTGATCCACGCATGTCTTGCTGATAAAATTATGGGTTGCACCAGAATCAAAAAGTACCAACACAGGCACGTCTTTGAGAGTAAATATGCCCGCTAACACCGGTGCTCCCTCCGGGACATCCTCAATAGCCAGATGTTGCACACTCCCGGATTGCAATGCTGTCATGTTGACTGGAGCGGGTGGCGGCATACCACCTGATGATGAGGGCTGTCTGGTGTTCACCAACTTCTCCCGGCATTCTTGCCTAAAATGCCCTGAACGGTGGCAATAAGAACACGGAGGTTTCCCCGGTTCTTCATTGACTTGTGGTTGAGAAGTTGATGTACTTGGTTGCAGCAATGATGTGACAGGTGTCATTTGTTGCTGGGAAAAAGGTGTTGCTTCAAGACATGATTCTTGAGCAGGAAATCTATACGGCGTTGATCTTACTGTTGCTTGCCATATTTCATCGGATGGTGTGTGATACACCACACGGTATTTGCGAGGAACAACTGGTGTGTCTACTTGCACATCATCCCGGTTCCTCTTCTCTGCTTGACACTCAAGTGTCACTTGTTCTTGCAGCAGAGCAGCACTGATCAACTCGGTGTAACTTCCTTGATTGAACAAAGCTAACTTCTCTTTTAGTATGGCACTCAAGCCATAGAAAAAGTAGTCACACATTGCAGCTTCGCTCGTCGCATAAGCAGGAGCATATTGTGCCAGAAGGTTGAATCGTCTGACATAATCGAGGACACTCATGTCCCCCTGCTTCAAGTTCCTGAATTACTGCTGCTGGGCCTTGATAAAACCCATAGGAATGTGACGAGCACGGAATGCTTCACGAAATTCCGTCCATTCCGCTTGATGGCCTCCCGGAACGGTGGCGAGATAAGCAAACCACCAATTTCCGGCGGCTCCATGGAGCTGTTGAGCTGCAAATAATGTCTTCTGATATTCGTCGCACTCAAACACTCCAAACTTGGACTCCATAACCCGAAGCCACTGATCAGCTTCCACTGGTTCGTTAGCTTCAGTGAAAATTGGCGGTTGAGTCGCCAAGAAGTCAAAATAGGCGTTCCGAGGTGGAACATCCTGTTGTGTACGTTGGAGTAAACCTTGTTGTACCAAGGCTTGGAGTAATCTGGTGTTCTTTTGACTTGACTCGACCATCTGAGCCATGACATCCGCCCATACCGTTGATGGCGGTGCCCCTGGTGGAGTCGGGTCATCACTGTCTCGGCGAGAACTTTCAGCCCTACTCGGAGAGTGAGTACGCACCATACTGCAAAAAGCAAATTTTTTAGTGAAGCCAAAACTTGATTTCAGCAGTATGTGAAAGTATGTAAAACATGAACATTCTAAAACTTTATGAAAGCGTAACCATACTTCATGTTTACACATCTTTCTAAAGCCAAAATTAGAACACTCCCTCTATTCTGTACAGGATAGATCTTTCTGTACTTAACCCAGATTTGGATCCAGTTACCAGCATTTTCAGAACTCAAGTTGAATACCAAAGTTAAAGTTAACTTCCATATCTTTCCAACGAGTACTCACATGCCTCTGGATCATCCCTTAACCAGAAGTTATGATCGTTCAAGGTTGACAGAATTTCTGGATAAATTTTTTGCCAGCACCTCCTTTGTATGTAGCTGTTTTCATCACAGTGTTACATACAAATGGGGTACAATTCTGAACAAACTATGAACTACAAAATCGTTGCAAGTTTCATAACCTTTCCAACGGTGTATCATATGACCCTTAGAAATTTTTCTACAGACTGTGACGGCTAATTTACAGCAACATCCAGAGAAGTTTGCAGCTGCTCTGTTTTCTGAACAGTTTGCATTCATCTGGACATTTAACTAAGTTGGTGTTGGATTTGGCTCTGGAGTTCTACACAAAAGTTGTAGAGCACTTAATAACCTTTCCAGAACTATCTCAAACACCACCATTGGGTCAAACTAATTAGAGTTACGCTCTGTTAAAGCCCAGAAATATTCCTGTCTAAACAGAGCACTCTGTCTTTGAGATCAAAAGAAGCCTAACAAGTCTCTTCTTTGAAACTTAGTTCAAATAAAGAGCTCAGTAACTAATATGTGCTTTATCACATCCATTTTTAGTTTGAAAGTTAGTCATGAATGATATCTTCATAGGTAAGAATACTATCCAGTGTTGTACAGTGACGATGCACCATAAGACATATGACGGTACTACGTCGCCTCACCAAAGAAAAACCTAACCGGATTACACCGGCATATACGTATCATTAGGTGGCACTAAAACGGTCACTCGCAAACGTGTTCTACACGTACTAAGGTTTTCGTGGTTAGTACCTACATAAGCCACACTCAATCATCAGGTTCGGCTGCACACCGCACCCGGTATCCATACAGTTCGTACATCCGGCCGTCATCACTCGCCCAGGTGTTCTCAAGCCAAACACGCCTTGAGCTACGTGTTCACGTTACTGACCACATGACGGGGTCTCCCAAATTGCACCACGCACGCCCGGGACAGACGTTGCTCGAATACCCCAAACGACATGAAGAGTCGTAGAGGATACTAAAGCGGGTCGGGTTACCTGCCACCCGTGAGGCTCCACCCTTCAGCTTGTGCGCACTGGTGGACAGCGCATACGTGCACCCCCCAAGACATAGACGTCCCGAGATGCACGATTTTCCGACATAACACATAAGTTAGCTTGCCACCTTCATATTATGCTAATAGTAGTCCTTATGTGGGCCTAGTACCGTTATCTCACCATATCCTAAGTTTTTGACGTAATATGATGCTCAATACGTGCTCTGTTCCCAACGCAGCTCTGATACCACGCTGAGGGGGCCAGGACCTCGTCGGGTGGTGCCGTGTTATGCGGCACCCAACAGCACACGGTTTGCAGAAACACATCATATTACATAAATAGTTTAGCGGAAGCGTACAAGAATGTTTTACAAATAGTTATATCAGAGTAAACTACAGCGGAAGACTATCACTCTCACGTCTCGTATCTAAATTAGCAACAAAGAAACGGTCCAGCCCGCGGACGTTTCTTACTAGCAACACGAAGACAATCTGCAGCGGCGAGGATGCTCTTTGAGTAAGCACTCGGAGGTTCCCGAGTCTCATCGGCACCCCTCCTCATAAGCGTCGAGTCAATTACCTGCAAAACAACTCGGATAGCATCCGTGAGCATAACGCTCAGCAAGACTTAACCGTCACCCTAAACATGAAACTCTAAGTGAGGTTATGAACCTAACATAGGATGGCATAAGCATAATTAAACTCACCTACAAGTGAATCCTTACTTTCAGTATTAATTGCAGTATTTTAAGTAACCCTGGGCACGCCACATCGGGAGTCCACAATCAAACAAGAAACGCTTTCCCCTGATGTAAATTGCTCATGGCATAAAAGAATCGAGTTTGCACTAGCCTATTCATCAAGATCCAATACAAAGGTAGGATAATACTTCACATCAATAACACCCGGACTACACGACACGTACGCCGGTACTCGATGTTGCCTACAACAACCATCACTGACGTCGTACGTGGCAGCCTTTCCCCCATTTCACCCCCGCTGAATCGATCAAGTCATCCCGTACAGTAGCTACTCTCATGGTGCACCTACCGAAATGAGATGTCATGAGAATATTCCCCACATACTGCACACCGGCTGTCCGCCTGAGGCGACCCGAAAAGTCCAAACGACAGCTTCCCGAGGTACATCGGTTTACTGGGTCCCATATAGCCAGCATGAGTCCGGTACACAACTCAAACTTGTTCAACAGGGCCGCATACGGATCGGTCCTTGACCGACACGGACAGGTCTACAGCACCCAGGCCCCTATGTCCTGCTGCTCCTACAACCTTCCGGTCTCAACTTTAACTTGCTAATTCAATTACGAACCAATCCCGTATGCCCCTGTTGTTCCTAAATCTGCGAGTAGAATCTCACCACTCGACTTCTACCGAACCGTACTTAAGCATGGCAGTTCTACACGGTGAAAGACACCTACCGAATACTCCATGGGTCATTTGGCTATGCAAGAGGAGTATCAAACACTAGACCTAATGCACAGTTCATATCTTGACCGAAAGTTAATACAAAACAAAAACTTAACAGCTGTTAAATGCAAACCGGAGCTTGCCTGTTTTGCAGGGTAGTCGTATATAAACAGTTAGTGTCCTTGCAAATCCACCCTTGACTCTCCGGAGCTTGATCCACTTCGATGAATCACTCCTTTGAGTCCTCTTGGTTGTGGTTCCTATTGAAATGCATATGCATATGTTTTATAGACTGTAATGGAAAGAAGTTATGGAATTGATTTCTTAGGAACAGAGGTTGTGTGGAAAAGCCAAGCATGTCTTGGTTTGCCTCTGTTGTGCAAAGAACAGAAATAAACTAAATTGACCTTAAGGCCTTAGCTATACACTAATCATGTTCCCTAATGAACATAATAGATAAGCTGAAAGGATTTGAGTGCAACTGAAGAACAAGAACTCCAATGGCCTCAAAACTTTTACCGCAGGTTCTATACTACCTAAGGATTTAGCTTGCCAAATTGCAGCTAATGTGGAGTCATATTGTGTCCTCCCTAATTCTCACAATATGTCTTATGTATTCCCACATATACACAAGTATGGAGCATAAGAACAGGGAGTTCAAGGACTCATCTTGGGCTGATATACATGTGAGTTCCTGATCACATGAGAGTCATCTGGTCCAAAATTCAGCCCTTTTACTTGCGTAGTTCTCCCAGAACAATTCTTTAAGAATTTGTACTCAACAGAATTAATTCTGTAGTAATGTGCATTTTCATGCCCAACTAAGTGAACTACAATTCCAAGTATGTCTCAGAGAGCTTGCCTAAATGTTCCTATGATTTTTGGAGCTATGGATTGCTTAGAACAGATTTTTGAAGTGGGAAACATTTTCTGAAAATGTTTCTGGACTCTTTTGAACACAGTAGTTTGCATTTATCAAATTCCTACTCAAATGATCTTCAAATGAGCTGAAAATTTGCTATTAGGTCAACAATATGCTAAAGAATATTCTGGCAAAATTTGGGGATTTTTGGATAATCCAAACTCCCTCAATAATTCTTTTTCAGAAAACCTTCCAAGAATTTTCCAGAATTTAATATTAACTTTCATACAAATCTGAGTTATATTTGGATAGAACTCAGAGAGATGAATCCAACCCAATTAAAATCACTCAAATTGAAGTTTTCTACAGGGAGATATGAATTTCCAAAGATTGAGCTAAGTCTGGAATTATTTTCCTACAGCAAATTCGGCTGGACCCACAGTTTTGAATTCCAGCCAATAGAAACGAAGCCACACCGGGCCACAGCACCTCAGCGCGCCAACACACGGGATCCCGGACACACCCGATCCCGGGTTTAAAATTTGAGCTGCTGACAGACGGGGCCCACGCTCCGTCTTCTTCCTCCGGCTCCCTCCCCGCGCCCGCGCTGCCCCTCGCCGGCCCGACGCCGGAGCTCGCCGGCTCGCCGTTTCCGGCCACCGCCTGAGCTGAAACTCGCCGCCAAGGAGTTTGTGACACCGAGGAACATGGCTGTGGGGTTTGCTAGGGCCGCCGACGACCGGAACATGGCTGGCGACGTGTAACTGCCTCTGTGGCAGTTCGACAGCGTCGCCCGGGGTCTCCAGCCCTTAAAAACTTGTGCCGACGATCCCTATAGCACCAGCGTACCTCTAGGGAGATCGACACGACCACAAACTAGCTCGGAAATGGCTGGAACTAGGTTGTCATCGTGTGACCGAACGGGTCTGCCGTTAATACCCCAAGAAAAGCTCGAAATTCGCTGGTCTGAGGCGTTTTCATGCGCTGGATGCAAAAGGGAAAATGATCGCCGGCTAATCCAGCTGCTACGTGCAAGATTTGAGAACCTAGGAAAGATTAGAGAGCGGGAATTTGCTGAATCCATACCGGAAGCTCGGAATGAGGTCGCCGGAGCAAAACCTCGAAATTCGCCGTCGACCGCTCACGGCACGGCCTGAGCTTGGGCTGAGAGCAGCACCGCACCCGTGCGCCTCCGTAGCTGTGATCGCTCGGCCGTGAAACCCCCTGTGGAGGGCTGTCCACGAGCGCCCGATCACCTTTTTGAGCTCGGTCGCCGCTGCGGCGGTTGTTCTCGGGCACCGGGGGCCGCAGCTCGCTTGCTTGCAGGTCAGGGAGGTGGAGGTTGAGCTCGTGGGAGTGTTTAGCATCTCGTGGAAGGAGGAGGCGCGGTGGTTTTGCCGATCTTCCAATCGGACTGAGAGCGGGGGGGGGGGGGGGGAGGGGGGAGAACGGCTGCCGTTCGTGCGCTCGCAAGGGGGGAAGCACAACTGAGCCTTATGCTCGGCTGAGGGGACGTGAGCACAGGGATCAGCACGAGGGCACCATCTCGGTGGTCAGCGCATGGGGGAAGGCAGCAGGAGGTGGCGCCGGTAAGCACCTCGGTGGCTCCCGTGAGCTGTTCGAGGAAATCTCCCACTGAGGCTAAGACTTAGGGTGCAAGGCACCTCCTTTAGCTCTATGACATGTGGGTCCCACTCCACATTTCCTCCCCAAATATCTTCTCAAGCTGATCCTCTTAATTCCCACAATTCTGAGTTTTAACATGTGAGTTAGAATTTGAATCTTTCCAATTCATTTTGAATTTGCTTGCCTGTAACACCCCAAAGTCCTGTTAAGAGGGGAATTTAAAAATTTTTGGACGTGTTGCATGTGTTGCAAAAAGTTCAAATTCAAACTGGAATTCAATTTAAACTCAAAACAAAAAAGAAATAGAAAAAGAAAAAGGAAAACAGAAAAAAACCGGCCAGTGGCCGAAACCCACCAGCCGGCCCACCGATCCCGCGCCAGCCCGCAGCCGTGCGCCCCCCCCCCCTTCTTCCCACTGACATGCGGGGCCCGCCATCCTTTCTTCCTCCTCGCGCCCGCGCCCGCGCTCGGCCGGACTCTCTCACCCGAATCAAAACCGACCGGAAAATCTCGCGTATCCCAGCCGACTTCCGGACCCCGAAGACTCCAGCTTGATCTAAACCAACCCGCCGCCCTCCCCCGTCTATAAAAACCCCGGCATTGTCCCATTTTCCCCCACGTGTGGGGACCACCCCGTGGTTCACCCACTCCAGGATCGCATAGGGTGGTGCCGTGCGATGCGGCACCCAACAGCACACACGAAAAGAATCAAGGGTAACATACAAACTTTTATTTGATATAAAACAGCGGAAGTCTTTTTACAAAACCTATTCATACAGCGGAAGTAATATACATATAAGGCCTCTCATCCTAGCTATGCAAAAGTGCAGCCGTCCAGCCCGGGGACGCTACACACTAGCAGCATGGAGCCGGAGAATCACGGCGGCGTGCATGGCTCCAGCTCGGCCGTGTACCCCGACGGGGGCATCGCCTCGTCCTCGGAAGCTTCCTCATACCTCTCACCTGCACACAGCTCAAATATTGCAACCGTGAGCACGAAGGCTCAGCAAGTCTTAACCGTCAACCCTAGGCATGGAACTCTACGTGCAAGGGTATGTAAGATAGGAAAGGATTTTTGCAATAAAGACACGCCTATAAGTTGGTCCTTACTTTCAGTTTAATAGCAGCAGATTCATGTGCCTTAAGCAACTCTCACATCGGAAGTCCACAATCAAACAAGAAACGCTTTCCCCCGATGTGGAGATGCCCAAAGTGGAATGTAAACTTAATTAGCTCTATATCTACAACAATCAAGGTATTCAAGACATTAAGATCAATACAGCATTTTCAGTTGGCTTATTTCACTTCTTACTACGTCACAGCGCAGTGAACAAGCGGGTACTCAAATAACCGCGAGGGACGGTGATTGCAATCAAGACACACCCGGATAACACGTCACATACACCCACTTTCAGAAGCGTGATTCCACACCCCTTCCTACTCTGTTGTATGCAGCAACCTTTCAAAGGCAACCCAAATGTCGAACCGGTCCATCCGTAACGGGTAGGAGGTCCCCGCGTGGAGCGTGACTGTGCCCACCGGCAGATTTACACCTTGCTACCCTCAACCCACTCCTATTTACGGTTGGGTAAGCCTCGACACCCAGGTTAACCAATTACATCGGTTTCCTGGTTCCCATATGCCAGTATGCATCCGGTACTGTTCGATACTTGTCCAGCAGGGCCGCACACGGACGGTCCTCAACCGACACCAACAGGGCTACGCACGTGAGACCTCTGCTCACTGCTTCCTATCCCCCCTGCTGGGTCTCATTTTCATAACTTAAGCCATTATCTACCTCTTTTCTTCCCGTGTGATAAGTACTATCTCGCGAGTAGCTTCCAACCACTCGACTTCTACCGAGTTCCTATACATTAGCATGGCAATCTCTACTCGTCGGTTTGTAAACTACCCAACCCTTTATAGGATTTAAAGAGGCTATGCAAGTGGGGTTTCAATCACCCTAACTCTAATGCAAACATTCACCCTAGACATAAATGATACAAATAAAAACTTTATAAAAGGTACTTAAGTGCAAACCGGGGCTTGCCTTGTTGCGAGTTAAAGGGAAAGTCAGCTTCTGGTGGGAGGACGTCCAAAGGCTCTGGCGTATCCTCAACTTCGGTCACTATCATGAACTCAGGGACCTTTCTGTTGATCGGGAGGGGCTGCAAAACCGTCGGGCGACGGTGTGGCGTACAGGCGATCAACACCGGAGTTCCGAAAGGAATTCCAGCTCGTAGGCGCCAACCACCGGTGCTGGTGTTCACTTGAGGCTGCGGGGAGCAGGAGAGGAACCTGGCGCAACGATCCCGTGGCTCAGCCGCGCGAGAGGCACGCCGACCTCACCGGGTGCCGATGAGCCGAAGGTTTCTTCCGCAGGGTGGAGGAACTGGGTCCGCGAGGCTCGAGCAGAGCGTGGAGAGGCTGCGGGGTAATGGGGATGAGGTCAGATACGGCACTCGGCGGTCGCTTTAAGCACCCACGCGCCTGAACCGACGTCGGGGCGGCGGGGAAGCAGCTGGGTGGAGCATCGGCCGGCGGGTTTGATCGGGAGCTGGCGCCCTCGCGTGAACAGCCGAGTGAAACAGAGAGGTTTTGCTTCTATGGTGACTGACCAGTGGGCCCCCTCTCCTTATTTCTCAGTAATTTTTTTTCTGATATTTCCCACCAGCAACTCAACATTAAATACTTGACTTCAACCCCAAGTCATAGTTTGAATTTGCAGAATTCAAATGGTTTGAATTCTGGTGTAGAATTTGAATGGGGTTTGATCATTTGAAAAGGAGTTTGAATTCTCCACTTTGTATTGCCTCAAAAAATATAGCAAACCAGCTCCAAAATTTCCAATTTTTGGCATGGCTGCTTATTAAAAGGTGGAGAACACATTTGTGAAACCCAATTTTCAAATTGAGGGAATTGAAATTTGAAACTGAATTTGAAATTCAGATTAGAGGGCTTCTCCTTTTAATTCCAAACAAATATCAAAACTCCTCCAAATGAGCTGAAATTTGGAAGGTTGAATATTTGGACTATGAAGACCCAAGTTATGAATTTAGATCTCCATGTTTGGAAGTTTTGGGAAGTCTAAACCCTCACTTTGAACTTACCCCATTATAATTCAAAGTTTTAATTCTCCTCATTTTTCATAAGTGCACATGAGCAGAATTTTCTTGCTACCACTTTTGGGGATTTTACACCACGATCCGCCGATTTTCTCTCCGGTGAGAACCCGAGCCCCTCCGGCGAATTCTGCCCGATCTACGCTCGGGAATTCCGATCTAACTCGCTGGTCTTGATCCACCGCCTCCGGGGAACCTCGCAGGTGCAGAAAACGTGGTGGTTTGCGGTTCAAACACAGCGCCGACGAGCCTCGCCGTGAATTCACCTCGGACCTCGTCACCGACCGCCTTCCAGGACCTCCGAGCTCAAGAAAACCCCCGAGGTGAGATCCCCGACCTCCCCTCTACCGATCTATGCCATAAAATCACAGTTCTAGGAAGAATTTACGAAGATCCGAAACTCTCCGGCGAGATCGCCGCCTCCCGCCGACGGGCAGCGCCGCCCGCGCTCGATCAGAGCGACGTGGCCCCTTGTGCGCCGTTTATTTTAAATCGCACGGTAGAGTTGAAATCCCCGCGTACCGGTTCGATGTTATAATCTCAGCCGTCTGTTTTAAATCGAACGGTCCACGTCAGCCCCGCGTTATAAAGACTGGAATTCTTACGCGCTACCCCCTGGGGTTCTCGGGAAATAAGAGCTAGCCCCAGAAACTTCTGATCTAGCCCCTGGAACTTCAGAAAATCATGTAAATTCTTTTAAAAATCAGTTTTAGCCCCTGGACTTGATAGAAATTAGGAAAACCCCTCTGTTAAGTGTAGTTAGACCCTTGGAAATTCTTAAAATAAATTAATGGACCCTGTAGTGGGGTGAGTTTACTTTTTTTAACCCTATTTGATATTAAAGATAGGAATTTGAGTAAGTGGCTAGTATTTAAAATTTAAAAGGTGGGACAAACATAGTGTCAAATTCAAATTAAAAACTTTCCCAGTACTTAGAAAACCTTGGAGTGAGATAAAAATAGATTTTTGGCTGAAATGAATCTGTATAATTTATTATTCACTTTTATTAGTTAGAGGCACACATTTTTAAGTAGAGAATAATTATGAAAATTAGAAAATAAATAAATGTAAAATAGTTTACATCAGAGGAAAAGATCAAAAATATATTATTAACTATTTTGGATCAGAATCTATTCTGTTTAGATGATGTGTCTTACTAGTTTCATAATAAAATACCCATTTAGGCATGGGAAGTAAATTTGAAAATATAGCAAGCTAGGTATAAATAATTAGAAAATGATAAATGAAGTTTCCAAAATCCAAAGAATTCAGTTTAGGGTGGGTAGAAGTTCTGAAGACACATATGGAGTATACCTTTCATGCATACTTAGTAGCTAAAAGGTGTAGTAATTGAATATAAGGAATTTATTTAAAGTTGGAAACTCATATATATATATAGTATACAAGCATAAATGTGAATACAAAAGTAGGAATCATATACACATGATTAAAAGTGCATGTAAGCCACAAATCAACACCCATAGAGTAACCACAACACATATAATTGAGAATGACTTTCATAAATGTGAATGTGTGGTTTGTATGAAGTGGAAGGGTGAACTATGCCTTATGGATTGTTGTTTTTCTTTTGCTATGTGTGATGGTATGATGTAGAACCTGCTCCAGAGCAAGTTATTCCTTTCCAAGATCAGGACTACCCATTTCAAGAGCAGCAGGAAGGAGGCAAGTGTCCTTGACCACTTTGATCCTATGCTAGGATTTGTAGATAGAATTATTTGCATTGTCAATTAAAATATGAAACCCATGCTAGGAAGTTTCCCTAGAGTTGCATTATCTTGTTTCCTTGTAGCTTGGGTTGGGTTTATTTTATTTTGTCATTCATTCATATTACTTATGCTTAGCCATGCTTAGAATGGAATAAGTGGGATATGAGATCATCAATTTATTTACCTTATTCTTGAATGAGATATTATGAGTTATGTAGAGGTAGGGATCAAGGCAAGTTGGATGATTTGGTTGGTGCTGATTGCACGAGACTCGGGTTTGTGTTTAAGTACTTGCCTAGATCCTAAGGACCGGTTCATGGAGCATGTAACCTGGCTTTACCGTGCCAACCACATGCTGAGATGGGGCAGCTTGGCCAATTAATTAGGTGTATCCCCGGCGTAGTATGGGTGTGTTGGATGGTGCGGGGAATGGGTGTCAGCTGGATTACCATATGAACCGCAAGGCTCAAGAGGGGGCCACTGCAGCGGGGTTGGAGCCTCTTGTATGCTGTTAGGGGTGAAACCTCAGTGGGCCCACGCTCGTCGGGAATCCCTTTGTAAAGGCTTCGTAGTGATCTCCTGGCTACACACCTGGGAAGTGTGAATGTGGTTCGTAGCCACTGGCATAATGGAGGTTCTTTAGTCCACCCGGCAACGGGGGATGAAATCACTACATGTGGGTACAGTGGTGCAAACTCTGCAGAGTCAAAACTGTCATGACAGCCGTGCTCACGGTCAACAGCGGCTTGGACTTATTCATGATTAGAGTATGATGATCTTGGAGGTTGTGGATGTTAAGCGGGGAGCTTAACATTGGAAATGATGTTATGGTTATTTGATTATGATGATGAGATGGGAGATTGGGACCATTTCACCTATGTAGTAATGTAGGTGCTTAATAAGCTAAGGTGATAGGTATTAATTGCGTAGTGCTTTAACCATGAGTTCAACCTCCCCTTGCTCTAGCCATGCATGACATAACTTTCCCACACTTGCTGAGTACCATTGGTACTCAACCTTGCATATTTGTTGGTTTTTATTGCTGCTCAGGTCAAGAAAGTGAGGTGGTGTATAATGATCAAGACTTTGGACCCGAAGAAGGTTTCTAGGTTCATGGAGTCCCCGGGCAACGCCTGTAACGGAGCCCCACAAGAATAATATTCCGCTGCTGTTTTATTTACAGATTATGAACTTATTATCGTCCACCGAGA
Organism: Neostapfia colusana; assembly: GCA_030760725.1. Lineage (NCBI taxonomy): Eukaryota > Viridiplantae > Streptophyta > Magnoliopsida > Poales > Poaceae > Neostapfia > Neostapfia colusana. The sequence continues at coordinate 103,911,532 of JASWHV010000007.1, forward strand.
CGCATGCTATGTAAGACTTATTTATATTCGACACCTGGCTTGTAATAAATGATGCTTCACTATTTGTCATCACATGTATGAGAAAATGATCCTGGCATACATGTGATATTCACTCGGTTGTTCTTCGGAGAAACCGGGTGTGACAGAAGTGGCATCAGAGCCAAGGTTGCTCGTAGGAACGTGGACCTAGTTAGAAATGGACGTATTTAAGACGCCGTGTTAGCAGAGATGTTTTCTCTGAATCGGCTACCGGTATTAATTCTCTTGGACTCAGGTGCCACACCTAGCTTTGTTAGTCAATCTTTTGTGGCTCAACATCAGCTTCAAACAACTGTTACAAAGAGGCAATACCTCATATCTTCGCCAGGGCAGCATTACAAGAAGTGATGTTGCTTTCCGAGCACCTCTTTGTTTGCGGGTTAGACTATAACCCATGAACCTCCTTATTCTTGGGGTATGAATATCGACATTATTTTGGGGATGTCGTTGTTGAATAACAACAAAGCGGTTCACAACATCAGTTTTCTTACCGTTAAGCTCAAACTCCCCACGGCACGGTCTTCATACATTATTTCTGGGCGCCAGTCGGCAACAGATTGCAATATTGAACCACTCGGAAGCTGTTAAGATAGAGGACAGTCCGGTGGTACGTAAATTTCAGGAGGTGTTTCCCAATTGTTTACCGGGCATACCACTCAAACGGGACGTAGAGTTCAAGATGGAACTTGCGCTGGGAACAACACCGAGTTTGCGAAGGCCGTACAAATGGCACCCAATGAATGGGCAGAGTGGAAGACACCGCTAAATAACCCTATGAGCAAAGGTTTTATACGACTGAGTCGTCAACTTGGGGTATGCAGCATTGTCTGCAAAGGAGAAGCTCGGAACACTACAACTTTGTGCGGTGTTCGTCTGCTTAACACTGGGTACAATCAAGAACGAGTACCCGTTACGACGGATCGACATGTTGCTTGATCAGTTGGTCGAAACAAGGGTCTTTTACCCAATGGACTTAAGATCAGGGTACCATCAGATTGAGATACGGGCGGAGGATGTTACAAAGACAGCTTTTCGACGAGGTACGGGCTTTATGGGTACCTTGTCATGTTCCTTGACCCCACCAATGCTCCAGCTCAGTTCATGTACTTGATGACCTCGGTATTCATGCCGGAGCTGGACATGTTTGTCGTGGTCTTCATCGATGACCTACAGGTTTAGTCCAAGTCGGAGGAAGAACACGAGGAGCACCTGTGTATAGTCTTGCAACGGCTGCGGTATCACAAGCTATACGCGAAATTTAGCAAGTGCGAATCCTAGATATCGCAAGTACTTTTTCTCGGGCACATTATCTCGGAGGAGGACATCGTTGTGGACCCGAGTTAGATCGCACAAGTGCTGTATTGAAAGTCCCCGAGGTTTATTCACGAGGTACGGAGTTTCCTCGGACTCACGGGATATTATTGGAGGTTCATTCCGAACTTCTCGAAGATTGCCAAGCCTATGATAGAGCTGCTGAAGAAGACTACCAAAGATGTTTGGAGTCCAACATGCGAAGCAGCATTGGAGGCATTAGTGAAGCACTTAATATCAGCACCGGTTTTTGCGCAGCCAAACACAACAAAACCGTTTGATATGTACTGCGATGCATCCGGCATTAGGCTCGGATGTGTGCTGATGCAAGACCGAAGGGTGGTCGTGTATGGATCACAGCAGCTCAGAAACCATAAGCAAATTTTCCCACTTATGACCTAGAGCTTGCTGCTGTGGTACTCGCATTCAAAATGTGGAGGCACAGCCTACTCGGTAACCTCATGCATTTATATACCGACAACAAGAGCCTCAAGTACATATCCACTCAGAAGGAGTGGAACATGAGGCAGCAAAGATAGTTGGAGTTGATAAAGGATTACAAAATAGAGATCCATTATCACCCCGGCAAGACTAACGTGGTGGCGAATGCGTGAGTCGCAAGTCACACGTTCATAATCTAACCATCACCCCGTTGGGAGAGAGCGAGCCACAATCACGTGTGGTTCCCCATAGAACTCTCTACAATTTAGCTCTTATCTCTACCATCCGTTAAGAAAGGGTGGCAGCCCAGGAATATGACAGGGGCATGTCACATTTGCGGAGATGTATAGACAGTGGGGAGTAAAAAAAATGTTTCCGGAAAGACGGAGACGACATCCTGTGGTTTAAGGACAGAATCGTCATACCCCGTAAACCTGGATTTAGGAAGTAAATTTTTGGACGGGGTTCATTTGTCAAAGTTTCTATTCACCCCGATTCATCGGTCCATGCCAGGTTTTCGGAAAGATGTGGATCAGTTGCACACCAGCTGGAATTACCAGCGATATTCACCGGTGGGTACGACATCTTCCACATTTCTCAGCTAAGGAAATGCCTAAAGTGTTTAACCACCATTCAGCTGGGGAATATCGAGAAACTGAAACCAGATCTCAGACATCAGGAGGGGCTGGTTCAGATCATCAACATAAAGGGCCGAACCACACGCGACCGTACGTTGTGGTTCTATAAAGTTTCATGGAATAATCATTTCAAGGTTGAAGCGACATGGGAGAGTGAAGGATTTCTTCGCGCCAATTATCCCGACTTTTGACATCACGCATCCTGTAAGTTTTCCATCATCCTCTCTATCATTTCTACCTTATAATCTCGAGACGAGATTCTTTTAAGGGGGAAGGAATGTAAAGGTCCCAAAATTTGGAATGAAAAGGGACTGAAGTTTGAGCACCAGTTGGTTTGAGTTATGAAAATTTGGACTTGTTTAAATTTTTCCACATATGATGACACACATGAGTGTCCCACCACTCTAGACTAGGATCAATCGAGTGTTGGGGGACAAAGTTATTTTAAAACCCATGTGTAAGCTCTCATGTGCAAGGGGAAATGGGATCCAGATTTTTAAACTCAAATTTCAAATGAGGGCAACAATAAGAATACAAATTGTTGTGATCAAAACCTCATTCACAGCAGCCAAACAAAAGATCAGGTTTCATATTGGAATTCTTTAGGTCCAAATTAGGGGGTAGGCAATGTCTCATGAATTTTTGAAGATATTTGCTACCCATTTTTCCAAATAGACCTAAATGTACAATGAATTCAAATACATAATTGAACTTGGATGAATTGTGCCCAATTATCCGAAGGCAGTTCAGTTTTTAACTCCACATAATTGCATTTCCTCATTTGCAAACTGTGGAGATATTTTGAGAGAGTTTGATTTCAACTTACTAAACAAAGTTAAGGCATAGGAATTTCTTGATCATGTGTCACATGAAATAATGAACCCCAAAATGGTCATGTGAGGGAGTTAAAAATCTTCTTTACCCCATGCTTAACACAGGTTGACATGAGAAAAGAAATTCACTCCACCAATCTCATTCATGTGCACATCCTTTGTGAGTAGAAGATGAGGGAGATTTAAACACAAATTTGAATCATTTAAAATGATTCATGATCAGATTGTCTAAATGCATTCGAGTGAATTCACCAATGCATTCCTCAAGTGTTCAAGAGTTTAAGTTCCAAGTTTGGAGAATTTTGGAGCTCATCTACCATTTATTCGAAGGAATATTTGTGAGCACATTCAAATTCAAATTTGAATTTGGAAACTGAACCAAATGTGCTCAATTTTGAAATCACATTTCATATTAAAATTCCTCACATTATGTTTGGCCTAACTTCCAAATTTGGTCAGTTTTGGACAACGTTTGCGTGGGAATCTTAAAGCACAGTGAGGGAAAAATTTGAGAGAGGTGGACCCCATCTGTCAGCTTCTCAACACAGGGCACCACATCTGTTTTCTCTCGGTCGAGCGCGCGCCCGACAGCACGACGCCGCCAAGCGTTGCCGACTTCCCTTCAGCGCCAGCTCCTGCTTGCCGATCCTTTGCTCGATCTGATCGACTCCATAGAGGGTGCACCGAAGGCAGTTCGCTTCTTCCTTCCGTTCTCGCCTCGGTAGTTTGCCCCACGACCACACAACAGCCTCGGCCGCTCTCGGTCTCCCGATCGCCAGCCACCACCGCGCCTCAGAAGTTCGAGCTTCCAACACAGAAAAGGCGTGCACAAGTTGTTCCCTGTCGCACCTCGGAGCTGTGAGCTGCTATTCGGCTTGACTTGAGGTTTGGCTCCAAGAACCGAAGCTCACGGCGGAACCGCAACCGGCTCACCATGGACAGCGAGCTACGACCCTTTTCACTGTCCCTCCTCTTCACAGGAAAGGTGTGCCATCTTCCCTAGCTCAAGTAGCTGCAAGCCGTATAGCCGGATAATTTTCAGATTTTCCGAAACATATTTGTCGAAGTGTTCGGTCGACACTTCCCCCGGGCCTGCACTGGGCAGCCCGCGGAGGTTCTTTTTTCGGTGGGGCTAGACCCTTGCGGAGAGCTTGCGCAGATGGACGAGTTAGTAAAAGCTTGACACTGTGAGTTTTACGTGGTTCAGGCCGCCGGAGCGTAAAACCCTACGTCCACGGCGAGCTATGGTGCTCGCTGTATTGCTTGCTGCTCAGGGCCGGAGTCCTGAGCATGGGGGTGAGTTACAGCTTGGGTGTGAATGGCTAGCATATGAGTTGCGGAGATGCGAACCCTTGCTACCGTCGCCTACCCGAGCCTTTTATAGTCCAAGACTCGGGTGGCTTACAAGGGGGCCCGGGACCCGACAGGTGGTCCCGGGGAGATTGACTGTTATCTACCGTATCTGTAGTTATGCCGGTAGTTGTCTCTGGTGAAGGCTTCTGAGTCTTCGTCTTGCAGCCCTGCCCATGCCGCATGCTAGTCGTAGTGGTTGATGACGGCGCGGGCGGCATGGGATGTCTTGTCGCTGTGTTTATTGGCTGGCAGGTTCTGACACCGCGCGCCAGTCTGTGATGCGACTGGGCGCAACGGCACCTGACAGAGGCGTGCTCCGTGTCTCCGCGTCTTGGGAAGACGTGGGCCTTGAATACCTTGTACGGGCAAGGTATGGGGCGTCTTTAAGCCCGCTGCCTATCGCTCGGGGGCAGGCAGCGCCGTTCTGCTGCCACGTGGCGGGCCCGGAGCCCTCCTCAGAGGAGAGGAGGGCTCCGGCCCTGCGGGACACGTGGAGCCTTCGGACCTCTCCCCGCGGAGGGGGAGGTTCGGCTTCTGTCGGCCACGTGGCGGGTCCGGACCTCCTCTCTGAGGAGAGGGAGGTCCAGCCCCGCCGGATACGTGGCACCTTCGGACCTCTCTCCCGCGGAGGGGGAGGTCCGGCCTCTGTATGCCACGTGGCGGGCCCGGAGCTCTCCTCTGAGGAGAGGGAGGTCCGGCCCCGCCGGACGCGTGGCGCCTCCGTAGCTCTCCCTGCGGAGAAGGGCGAGTTCCTTAGGCATTTTCCCCTATGCGTGGGGGTACCCCATATCGCAGGTACCGACAGTGGCCCCCGGGCCCATCTCGGGGGAGATAGCGAGCTCGAGGTGGGACCTCCGTCTCTTCTGATCCGCACACTTTCTCTAAGTCCCGCATTGACCGCTGCCGGAGCACAAACCGCCGCGGGATCGTGGGAGCGTGCGCCCACTTGATGGTTGCTTTTACTGTGGCGGTTCCCAAGACTGCCACTTCGGCACGTTGCGGCGCTTTCTTCGGGAACCGCCGAAGTGCCTTGCCGGCTCATCTTCTCAGGAGACTGACTCCTTGGCCCACTGCTTCAGTTGGGCGGCTTGGGTTCATCTGTCATCGGCGCTTGGTCTCGGAGCCGAAGCGGCTGCCGATGCGGTGTATCCGAAGAGTTCCGAATCGCTTGGGATTACACCCGGGAAGGTGTGAAAAGAAACCGCCACGTGGGTACGCTCCCCTTATAAGGCTTCCAGCCTTGTGCCTCCCTCGAGTCTCTGCAGTCTTGTCTTCTTCCATGGCTCCTAACCCGCCTTACGGGGGGAGAATTGCTCTCGATTCCCTCCAGCGACGGTGTCTGCACCAAGTCTGGGACCCAGGGAGCCTGCCTGCCTTGCCTCTAGTGGTGGCGCCTCCAAGGGGTCTCTGGTTTGTCCTCCCGACGGGGCCCTTCCTTGGTGACGGCAGGCAGAAAGCTCCCTGGCATTGCGCCCCTTCTCAGATGGTGGAGTCTTCAAAGAAACTGCTGAAGCACCAAGGAGAATTCCGGGCGGCAGAGTCTCCGAGGAGACCGCTGAAGCTGCGGAGGGGGCCTCAGGAGCGCCCTTGACGACACCGGCTTTTGCGCCGGTGATGGGGGAACTTCAGGAGAAGGAAACCGCTGATGCACCAAGGAGGATCCTAGGCGGCAGAGTCTCCAAGAAGACCGTTGAAGCTGCGGAGGTGGCCTCAGGAGCACCCTTGATGACACCGTCCTTTGCGCTGGTGATGAGGGAGGCGCTCTCCCTTTCCCGGCGCGGCCGATCTTGCAACTTCTAGACTATGGTCATGTTAGGGGAACCTTGGGTCTTGTTTCTTTCTTTTTCATCGAGTTTGTAGTCCAGCTCATGGATCCATGAATACATGAACTCTTATGACCCTCCGTGCCTGCGCTGTTTTCCGTCTTCTTCCTGGTTTTGCCTGACCGAGCCCTTAGCTCCGCAAGGTGCTCAGAGGCCTTCACCAATCTCGACGTTCTGCTCCGGCACCTTCCCCGGGTCCTCATTATATTAAGGGCCCCGGAGGTCCTCGGGCCCCGCTTCATGAGGATGGGGAGGCCCGGATCAGCCAGCCACGTGGCGGATCCGGAGCTCTCCTCTGAGGAGAGGGAGGTCCGGACCCGCGGTACACGTGGGGTCACCGGGCCCTTCCCCTCAGCGGAGGGGAGGTCCGGTCCCGCTGGAGCCGTGGATCCTTCCGTCTTGCCTTGGAGTTCCGGTCTGGCATGATTCCGTAGTGGCCCCCTGGCAGGGGCGTCCCATTGGTCAGGTGCTCCTACCACATTCCTGCAGGGATCCGAGGCCAAGAGGTCCTGCACACAAGTAGGGAAAAAGTAATTCTCCTTGGGAGCTTCCCCTCCCTTATCTCATAGTCTGATTCAACTTATGGCCCCTAACCATATGCTCGGTGCTTGGGGACAGTAGTGCGCGAAGCGTTCGGGGGCTCAGGGCCCCCCTCGACTATCGGCAGTACCCCCGATGCACCCGCCTCTGGTAGGGCAGCGAATGCCGACTAGTGGTGAGAATGAGAAGGGGGAGCTGAGCACATGGCAGCCATGCACCGCAAGGGTAGTCATAAAAAACTTAGTACACAATTTAAATGAGTACGAGGAAAGAGCAAAGTAGAACAGGATTCTTTTCGTATAACTTTCCACAGGAGGGAGGCAGGCTAAACATGGAGGCCACGACCTGCCCCATTAAGAGGGGAAGCAAGACTCTATGCGCTTGGAGTCGGAACTAGGCAAAGCTGAACGTAGTCCTGTACCGTCCCCTGGGGCTTAGCTGCTCCGAGCGCTGTTCCTGGACTCTATGGAGTTTATTACGGAAAGAAAGTACTGTCCTATCTTTGCTCTAGGGGTAGAACTTACGGAGGTGTTCTATGTTCCAAGGGTTTGGGAGCAGGTCCCCATCCTCGGTGGAAAGGCGCACACACCCGGGGCGGCATACTTTCGCGACTCGGAAGGGACCTTCCCAACTAGGGGAGAGTTTGTGGGCCCCTTCGCGAGAAAGTATGCGCCGCAGCACCAGGTCACCTTCCTGCAGCTCCCGGGCACGCACAGATCTCTGGTAGTAGCGCCGAAGCGCTTGTCTGTACCGCACGTTACGGAGTGCTGCATGTAATCGGACCTCGTCGACGAGGTCGATTTCTCCACGCCGGAGGTTGTCCTGCGCAGCTTCGTCGTAAGCCCGGACACGGTGAGACTTCATGGTGATTTCTGGGGGAACTATAGCATCAGCCCCATACACCATGAAGAAGGGTGTCTCTCTGGTGGCCCGGCTCTGGTATGTCCGGTTAGCCCATAGTGTGCTCGGAAGCTCATCTACTCAATTGGCACCATGTTTCTTCAGACTGGCGAAGGTGCGAGTCTTGAGGCCCCGGAGAATCTCCGCGTTGGCCCTCTCAACTTGCCCATTGCTCTTCGGGTGGGCGACAGAGGCATAGCACACCTGAATGCCGAGGTCTTCACAGTAGTCTTGGAAGGCTGCGCTGGTGAACTGGGTCCCGTTGTCGGTGATGATTCTGTTCGGGACCCCGAACCGGCAGACAATAGACTTGATGAATCTTACTGCGGATTGTTTGTTGATGGTGACAACTGGTGTAGCTTCCGGCCACTTGGTGAACTTGTCGATGGCGACATAGAGGTACCGGAATCCCCCGACGGTTCTGGGAAATGGTCCCAAGATGTCCAGCCCCTATACGGCAAATGGCCACGAGGGCGGGATCATCTGTACCGCCTGAGCCGGTGTATGGATCTGCTTGGCGTGGAACTGGCACGCCTTGCAGCTCTCGACCAGCTTGACGGCATCCTGGAGTGCTGTCGGCCAGTAGAAGCCGTGCCGGAAGGCTTTACCGACAAGCGTGCGTGAGGAAGAGTGACTTCCACATTCGCCTCCATGGATCTCAACGAGCAAGTCGCAGCCTTCCCCCTGGGTTATGCACCGCATTAGGATGTGGTTGGCGCCACGCCGGTAGAGAACCCCCTATACCAGCGCGTACCTCTTAGCCATACACACAATCCGCTCAGCGGTTGCATGTTCATCAGGGAGGATATTGTCTTTCAAGTAGTCCCGGATCTTCGTGATCCATGCATCGGGTCTGACTTGAGCTTCTGGATCTTGAGCGCTGGGTTGCACGGAGTCCCCAGTGACGCTTACGATCCTTGGCGGCATCCATGGCTGTAGGGCCGTCGGGACCGCCAGCTTCGAGGTGCTGGTCAAGCCCCCTTTGCCCGTCTTGGCGGGCCGGGCTGTAGGCCGCAGCAACGTCCTCTCGAAAACTCCTTCGGGCGCAGGGGCTCCGGTGGAAGCCTTAGTTGAAAGGTTGTCAGCTGCGGCATTGCCAGCGCGCGGTACGTGGTGCAGGTCCAAGGCGAGGAATTCTTTCTCCAACATCTGCACGTGAAGCAGATACGCAGCTAGCTGTGGGTCATTGCAGGAGCATTCGCCCTTGACTTGTTTGATGACCAGTTGGGAGTCGCCCTGTGCCAACAACTGGCGAGCGCCTAAAGACAGGACTGTCTGCAGGCCAAAGATGAGTGCTTCATACTCTGCCATGTTGTTGGTTGCCTTGAAATTGAGACGCACCATGTACCCAAACTGTTCCCCCGATGGCATGAGGAGCAGTACGCCGGCACCAGCCCCCTGCTTTCGCGAGGAACCGTCGAAGAAAAGTGTCCAGTGGGGTTCGGTGAAGATCGGAGCTTGGTGCTCTGGTTCACGGCCTTCATGGCCCCTGGGTCAGTCTTCGTTGGTGTCCACTCTGCCACAAAGTCAGCCAGTGCTTGGCTTTTGACTGCATGGCGTGGGAGGAAGTCCAGCTCAAACTCAGCCAGCTCCGCCGCCCATTTAGCAACGTTGCCAGTCGCATGGGGGCTGTGAAGAATCGTCTTTGGCGGATATGAGGTGACTACCGAGACCCGGTGGGCCTGGAAGTAATGGCGGAGCTTCCTGGAGGCCACGAGCACCGCATACAGCAGCTTGTGGACTTCTAGGTACCTTGTCTTGGCATCATGAAGTACTTCGCTGATGTAGTAGACAGGCCTCTGGATGGTTCGAACCCTCTCCCTTAGGCTTGGGAGGTCCTCGTCCATTGGCCCTAGCCCGCTGGAGGTGAGTGGACCCGCGGGGGCCTCCGGGAGCTGGGACTCGGAGGCCCTTAAGCTATCTTGGTTATCCGGGAGCTCTGGGGGGTCTTGAGGGACCTCCGGGAGGTCCCATTTGGCCCCCGGGGGGTCCCGCAGGACCCTCGGGGGTTTATCTTGGGGGTCCGGGAGACCGCCCTGGACCTCCGAGAGGCCGACCTGGACCTCCGGGAGGTTGCCTTGGAGGTCCGGGAGACCGCCTTGGTCCTGCGGGGCCTCCTGGCGTCTGTCTTCTGCTACCGGAGCAGGTTGTGAAGATGAGGGGTCCGGCCGCTCTGCGACGAGGACCATACTCACCACTTCAGTTGTCGCCGTGATGTAGAGCAGCAGGTGCTCTCCGGGCTCAGGGGCTACCATGATAGGTAGGGTCGTCAGGAGTCGCTTCAACTCCTGGAAAGCCTCTTCTGCTTCGTCAGTCCAGGCAAAAGGGCCTGACTTGCGCAGGAGCTTAAAGAAAGGGAGTGCCCGCTCTGCTAGCCTCGGTATAAACCGACTCAGCGCGGCTTGACATCCCATGAGTTTCTGGACATCCTTGACGCGGGCAGGGGGCCGCATCAAGTCGATGGCCTTGATCTTCTCTGGGTTGGCCTCAATCCCTCGGTGCGAGACCAGGAATCCTAAGAGCTTCCCAGAGGACACACCGAACACACATTTATCGGGGTTCAGCTTGGTGCGCGTAGAGCGCAACTTGTCAAAAACTAAGGCTAGGTTATCTAACAAAGATGAACCCTGCTTGACCTTGACAACTATGTCATCGACGTACACCTCAACTAGGTCTCTTATTAACTCCCCAAAGGTTTTGTGCATTGCTCGCACAAAGGTGGGAAGTGCATTCTTTAGGCCGTAAGGCATAGACACATAACAATAAAGGTCGTCTACTGTGATGAAGGAGGTGTGCTCCTCATCCTCCCTAGACATAGGGATCTGATGGAAACCCGAGTAGGCATCTAGGAAGCACAGCATATCACAGCCTGACGTTGAGTCTACTATTTGATCTATTCTAGGGAGAGGGAATGATCTTTGGGACATGCCTTATTGAGACTGGTGTAGTCGATGCACATCCGGAGCTTCCCGCCGGCCTTCGGGACAACGACGGGGTTCGCCAACCACCGGGGGTGGTGGACCTCCCGTATGAAGCCAGCGTCCAGCAGCTTCTTGACTTCTTCACGAATGAAGTTTTGCCGCTCGATGGACTGCTTGCGGGGCTTCTGTTGAACCGGCCGAGCATCGGGGAAGACTTTTAAGTGGTGCTCGATCACCTCCCTGGGGATCCCCGGCATCTGTGACGGCTGCCATGCAAACACGTCGACGTTGTGCCGGAGGAAGGTGACGAGCGCGCCTTCCTATTTGCTATCCAGGCCCCCGGCTACCCGGGTGGTCTGGGTGGCTTCAGCGTCGACTTGGACGACCTTTAAGGGAACGCCGCCCTCGTCGAGAGGTTGCACCCGGGGTGCTGTGGCGGAGGCACGGTGGCGTGCGCTCGGGCGGAGCTGGTCCGGCTCTGCACTGCCGGGGGCTGACGCCCCAGCTGTTGCGAGCGCTTGAAGTTTCTCTAAGGCCGACACTGCAGCAGTGCGGTCTCCACGAATCCTGAGGACGCCCGTCGGTGTTGGCATCTTCAGGACGAGGTAGCCGTAGTGGGCTACTGCCATGAACCGGTACAGGGCTGGCCTGCCGATTATGGCGTTGAAGGGGAGGTCTATCTCCGCTACGTCCAACAGAATGTACTCTGTCCGATAGCAGTCCGGAGCCCTGAAGGTCACCGGGAGGCTAATGTTGCCGTAGCGAATGACTTGTCCCGGCCCTACCCCTGAGAACGGGGTCGATGGGGTGAGCTTGGCCATCGGGATCTGCAGCTTCTGGAAAGCTGCACGGCTGATGAGGTTCAGCCCAGCTCCACCATCTACCAAAACGTGGTACATTCTCACGTTGGCGATAGTAGGAGCTACCAAGAGCGGTAGTTGGCCGGCCCCAGCCATGTTCCTGGGGCAGTCGGTGGCGTCAAAGCTGATGGGGGTCCCCATCCACTTAAGGTGCAGTGCGGCACTTGGGAGTGGCGCCACCGACGCTACCGCTCGGCGCAGAGTCTTTACTGCACTTCGGGACGAGGGGTCGGCGGACCCGCCGTATATGACGTAGAGCTTCTTTCGACGCTCATCGTCGCTGGAGCTGGAGTCCTCATGATTGCGTGCCGCCTTCACGGCGCGCTGAGGCTCCTGGATCTCCTCTGGGTGGTCGATGCTGTCTGGGACATCCACCCTCTGTTTGCCCTCCTTTGGACGGAAGGGTGGGGCCTCAGCCCGCTGCTGCTTCCCCTTGCGGAAGCGCTCTGCGAGCTTTCGGATCTCCCGGCACTCGGCAGTAGTGTGGCGACAGCTGCCATGCACGGGGCACATATTGTCTTGATCACCTTCTGGGATTGGTGATCTTCGCTGCCTCTTGTCGGGGCGCGGCCCCCGAGCCCCACTGAGCGTCGCTGCAGTGACGACTGGAGCTGCGGTCGGTGATTCTATCTTCCCTCTGCCTCGGTTCTTGGCCTTCCTGCTGCCTCCACAGGGAGTAGGACCAGATCCTGGCAGTCCTCCTGACTCGGAGGACGGCAGTGAGTCCCAGTTTCGCCCTTCGGCTGCCCTGGCGCACTTGTCTGCCAGGCTGAAGATCTCTGAGACATCGCGGACCTCCCTGGTCGCGAGCTTCTCGAGCATCTTCTTGTCCCGGACGCCTTGCCGGAACGCCACCACCACAGAAGCATTTTGAATTTGTGGGATGGTGTTCCGCACCTGGGAGAACCGCTGGATGAAAGAGCGCAGCGACTCCCCAGGTTGTTGCTGGATGGCGTGGAGGTCGAGCTCCATGCCATGCCGGGTGTAGGAACTGCCGAAGTTGGCGATGAACTGCCGGCAAAGCTCTCCCCAGGAAGTTACGGAACCCTGGGGGAGGTTCATGAGCCAAGACCGTGCTGGGCCGCTCAAGGCGACAGGGAAGTAATTGGCCATGACGGCTTCATTCCCTCCTGCGGCAAGTATAGCGGTGGAGTAGATCTGGAGGAACTCCGCCGGGTTGACGCTGCCGTCGTACTTCTCGGGCAGGTGCGGCCGAAACTTGCGCGGCCACTTCGTGAAGCGAAGGTGGGGCGCGAGGGCCGCACACCCTGCTTCTGTCGCCGCAGGTTCTGGTGCCACGAACGCTCGGTTCGCACTGGGCACAGTGTACCCCAGTACGAGCAAGGCTGCACCATAGGCCGGGGGCGCCATCTGCAGGACATAGGACTGTGGCATATTCTGCACGGCGCAGGCCTGGGGCAGAGATCGCGTGGCGAAGGTCTGCTCTTCAGGCTGGGTCGAGGCCGACGTCATGCTGTCGTCAGCCTCTTGGTAGCGACGCCTTTCTCGGCGTTGCTCGAGGTATACCCGGGCATCTTGACCCAAGCGACACCGCTCCAGCTCTGTCCTCAGATCCGTCGATTGGAGCCTGGTAGAGCTGGAATCTGCCATCTGCTCGTCAACCAATGGTGCGCGCATCAGCGGCACGGCCGGTTGGCCAGAGCGTCGTCCCCGCCAAAGTCGAGGGTTTGCGGCGGCGACGACGAGACGGTCTACCTCGCGAATCCACTGCTGGGTCGCTGCCTGAGGCGCGTCCCCAGCGGGCGGATTATACAGTAGCGCTCTTGCTGCAGCTAGCACACCCCCACCGGGTACGCCCAGCGCTACTGAAGACCTGATGCTGGTTGGAGCCTGCATTGCCGGGGTCGGCGCTGCCAGAGCCGGTTGCTGGCTCCCAGCTTGTACCGACACACTCCGTCCCGAGTGTGTTGACATGTACTCCACCCTGGTCGCGGTTTGCCGCAAAGGCGAGGGAGGAGAGTTCGCCGCTGAAGGAAGCTTGGTCATCTTCGTCGGCGGAAACTCGTCGCGCTAGGGGAAAAGCCCCCTACCTGGCGCGCTAAATGTCGAAGTGTTCGGTCGACACTTCCCCCGGGCCTGCACTGGGAAGCCCGCAGAGGTTCTTTTTTCGGTGGGGCTAGACCCTTGCGGAGAGCTTGCGCAGATGGACGAGTTAGTAAGAGCTTGACACTGTGAGTTTTACGTGGTTCAGGCCGCCGGAGCGTAAAACCCTACGTCCACGGCGAGCTATGGTGCTCGCTGTATTGCTTGCTGCTCAGGGCCGGAGTCCTGAGCTTGGGGGTGAGTTACAGCTTGGGTATGAATGGCTAGCGTATGAGTTGCGGAGATGTGAACCCTTGCTATCGTCGCCTACCCGAGCCTTTTATAGTCCAAGACTCGGTTGGCTTACAAGGGGGCCCGGGATCCGACAGGTGGTCCCGGGGAGATTGACTGTTATCTACCGTATCTGTAGTTATGCCGGTAGTTGTCTCTGGCGAAGGCTTCTGAGTCTTCATCTTGCAGCCCTGCCCATGCCGCATGCTAGTCGTAGTGGTTGATGACGGCGCGGGCGGCATGGGATGTCTTGTCGCTGTGTTTATTGGCTGGCAGGTTCTGACACCGCGTGCCAGTCTGTGATGCGACTGGGCGCAACGGCACCTGACAGAGGCATGCTCCGCGTCTCCGCATCTTGGGAAGACGCGGGCCTTGAATACCTTGTACGGGCAAGGTATGGGGCGTCTTTACGCCCGCTGCCTATCGCTCGGGGGCAGGCAGCGCCGTTCTGCTGCCACGTGGCGGGCCCGGAGCCCTCCTCAGAGGAGAGGAGGGCTCCGGCCCTGCGGGACACGTGGAGCCTTCGGACCTCTCCCCACGGAGGGGGAGGTTCGGCTTCTGTCTGCCACGTGGCGGGTCCGGACCTCCTCTCTGAGGAGAGGGAGGTCCGGCCCTGCCGGATACGTGGCACCTTCGGACCTCTCTCCCGCGGAGGGGGAGGTCCGGCCTCTGTATGCCACGTGGCGGGCCCGGAGCTCTCCTCTGAGGAGAGGGAGGTCCGGCCCCGCCGGACACGTGGCGCCTTCGGAGCTCTCCCCTGTGCAAGTTCCTTAGGCATTTTCCCCTGTGCGCGGGGGTACCCCATATCGCAGGTACCGACAGTATTGTATTCGGGTAGAGCTCGGTCTACCGCGAAATTCAAGTTACTCGGGTAACTACTGCCCGAGCAAGCTTGCAAACACCTTCCTCACATCCTAGCGCTCCTCCTCGACCAAGAATCGAGCTAAATGATCCAGTAACGACCGAGTTCTTGCTGTTTTTTGGGTCGCCATGGAAAAACACCTCGGGTCTCCGTGGAGGCCTAGGTTGCCAGCAGTTTCACCGGTGTTAGAGTCCATGCCTAGCTTCTACCAGTTTCCCTGATGCTCTAGAGCCCGAGAGACGATCATTTGGTGAAGAAACGATAGAACCTGACCTCGCCGGAGTCTTAACCCTCTCTGTGACCGGTGCGAGCTAGTTTCCGGTGATCCTCAGCTGCCAGCGACCCTCCAGCTGAGTTCAGCACTGAAAGTTAAGGGGGGGCGGCGAGTTTGAGGTCCGGAGGTGACTGGAAACTGGGTTCCGGTGAACCTCGCCGGAAGGCGCCGCCGCTCGGGCCTCTGGCGCGAGGTTGAAGAAAACGGCTGACGGTTGGGCCCCACAGTAAGCGTTTAAACATTTTAGGATTTCCAGTTTTCAGTTCAACCTTTGAAGAGCCACAACTTTGTGTAGGAATGTCCAAAAATTGTGAAACAACTTTTGTTGGATTCTCTCAAAGAATACTATCTAGGGGTGCAACCCAATATTTATGAAAATCCCTGGATTTGGCTCATTAATTCATATAATGAAAATATTGTAGGAATTTTTCCAGGAGTTCTGTGTATTGGAAAATTTTCAAATTTGGGAAGGAGGTTCATCGAAAAATACTTGAACTCCAGTAAAAATTTCAGGGGCATTGGACCTCATTTGATCGGCCAAATGTGGTGTTAATTCCTTATGTCTCTGAAAATTGGAAAAATAGAACAGAGTTCATTTTCAGATTTTACCCAATTCTTGTAAAGATCATATCTTTGTGTAGGAACCTCCAAATTTAGTGATTCAAATCGGGTTATATTCATATTGAAATACTCTATCCAAATATGCAACTCAATATTTATGAAAGTCAATAATTAATTCTGGAAAATTGTTTGAAGCAGTTAAGTAAAAGAATTTTAGAGGGAGTTTGGTTTATCAAAAAATCCCCGAATTTTGCCAGGTTAATCCATATGATGTTATTTAACTCCTTTAAAAATATCAGCTCATTTAGAGTTGAATTCTGTCAACTTTGTAAAATCATAACTTTTGATCCAGAAGTGATATAGAGGCATGTGAATACTCATTGGAAATATATTGAAGTTAACTTTAACTTTGGTATACAACTTGAGTTATGAAAAATGCTTCTAACTGGATCAAAATATAGATTTAGTGCATCAAGGTCTGTTCTGTACAGAGGAGGAAAATGAGTGATATCGTTCAGGCTAGTACAAGTTATGTGTCCCAAAAGTACCTGTTGGTGTTCCGAACGCCATTCGGTGAAATGTAGGCCCCTGTACGATTAACTCCTCAGAGGTTGATTGCTGCTCAAGTACCACAACTTGCACCACCTCTAGAGCAGCAGCATCAGACGGTGGTTTGTGCTCCATCGCTGCAGCTATATGTATCTAGCTTCCACCCAAAAGTTAGCGAAGAGCCGGAGGGACATCCATGCTCTACTTGTGGTCTGATGGGCCATTGTGCTAGGTATTATCTGGAGGGAATTCAAGGGTGTGGGTCATCATATTAAAAGTGTTCAGACCCGTACCGATATCTGCAGAAAAGAGGGCAGACAAGGGGCAACATTCACTAAACAGTGAGTGATGATGTTCCAGAATGAGAAGCCATGTTAGCAGAGATGTTTTCTCTAAATCGGCTACCGGTATTAATTCTCTTGGACTCAGGTGCCACACCTAGCTTTGTTAGTCAATCGTTTGTGGCTCAACATCCGCTTCAAACCAGTGTTACAAAGAGGCAATACCTCATATCTTCGCCGGGGCAGCATTACAAGAAGTGATGTTGCTTTCCGAGCACCTCTTTGTTTGCGGGTTAGACTATAACCCATGAACCTCCTTATTCTTGGGGTATGAATATCGACATTATTTTGGGGATGTCGTCGTTGAATTACCACAAAGCGGTTCACAACATCAGTTTTCTTACCGTTAAGCTCAAACTCCCCACGGCACGGTCTTCATACATTATTTCTGGGCGCCAGTCGGCAACAGATTGCAATATTGAACCACTCGGAAAGCTGTTAAGATAGACGACAGTCCGGTGGTACGTAAATTTCAGGAGGTGTTTCCCAATTGTTTACCGTGCATACCACCCAAACGGGACGTAGAGTTCAAGATGGAACTTGCGCCGGGAACAACACCGAGTTTGCGAAGGCCGTACAAATGGCATCCAATGAATGGTCAGAGTGGAAGACACCGCTAAATAACCCTATGAGCAAAGGTTTTATACAACTGAGTCGTCACCTTGGGGTATGCAGCATTGTTTGCAAAGGAGAAGCACGGAACACTACAACTTTGTGTGGTGTTCGTCTGCTTAACACTGGGTACAATCAAGAACGAGTACCCGTTACCATGGATCGACATGTTGCTTGATCAGTTGGTCGAAACAAGGGTCTTTTCCCCAATGGCCTTAAGATCAGGGTACCATCAGATTGAGATACGGGCGGAGGATGTTACAATGACAGCTTTTCGACGAGGTACGGGCTTTATGGGTACCTTTTCATGTTCCTTGACCCCACCAATGCTCCAGCTCAGTTCATGTACTTGATGACCTCGGTATTCATGCCGGAGCTGGACATGTTTGTCGTGGTCTTCATCGATGACCTACTGGTTTAGACCAAGTCGGAGGAAGAACACGAGGAGCACCTGTGTATAGTCTTGCAACGGCTGCGGTATCACAAGCTATACGCGAAATTCAGCAAGTGCGAATCCTAGATATCGCAAGTACTTTTTTCTCGGGCACATTATATCAGCGGAGGACATCGTTGTGGACCCGAGTTAGATCGCACAAGTGCTGTATTGAAAGTCCCCGAGGTTTATTCATGAGGTACGGAGTTTCCTCGGACTCACGGGATATTATTGGAGGTTCATTCTGAACTTCTTGAAGATTGCCAAGCCTATGACAGAGCTGCTGAAGAAGACTACCAAAGATTTTTGGAGTCCAACGTGCAAAGCAGCATTCGAGTCATTAGTGAAGCACTTAACATCAGCACCGGTTTTGGCGCAGCCAAACACAACAAAACCGTTCGATATGTACTGCGATGCATCCGGCATTAGGCTTGGATGTGTGCTGATGCAAGACCGAAGGGTGGTCGTGTATGGATCACAGCAACTCAGAAACCATAAGCAAATTTTCCCACTTATGACCTAGAGCTCGCTGCTGTGGTACTCGCATTCAAAATGTGGAGGCACTCCCTACTCGGTAACCTCATGCATTTACATACCGACAACAAGAGCCTCAAGTACATATCCACTCAGAAGGAGTGGAACATGAGGCAGCAAAGATGTTTGGAGTTGATAAAGGATTACGAAATAGAGATTCATTATCAGCCCGGCAAGACTAACGTGGTGGCGAATGCGTAAGTCGCAAGTCACACGTTCATAATCTAACCATCACCCCGTTGGGAGAGAGCGAGCCACCATCACGTGTGGTTCCCCATAGAACTCTATACAATTTAGCTTTTATCTCTACCATCCGTGAAGAAAGGGCGGCAGCCCTGGAATATGACAGGGGCATGTCACATTTGCGGAGATATATAGATAGTGGGGAGTAAAAAAAATGTTTCCGGAAATACGGAGACGACATCCTGTGGTTTAAGGACAGAATCGTCATACCCCGTAAACCGGGATTTAGGAAGCAAATTTTTGGACAGGGTTCACTTGTCAAAGTTTCTATTGACCCCGATTCATCGGTCCATTCCAGGTTTTCGGAAAGATGTGGATCAGTTGCACACCAGCTGGAATCACCAGCGATATTCACCGGTGGGTACACCATCTTCCACATTTCTCAGCTAAGGAAATGCCTCAAGTGTTTAACCACCATTCAGCTGGGGAATATCGAGGAACTGAAACCAGATCTCACACATCAGAAGGGACTGGTTCAGATCATCGACATAAAGGGCCGAACCACATGCGACCGTACGTTGTGGTTCTATAAAGTTTCATGGAATAATTATTCCAAGGTTGAAGCGACATGGGAGAGTGAAGGATTTCTTCGCGCCAATTATCCTGACTTTTGACATCATGCATCCTATAAGTTTTCCATCATCCTCTCTATCATTTCTACCTTATAATCTTGAGACGAGATTATTTTAAGGTGGAAGGAATGTAAAGGTCCCAAAATTTTGAATAAAAAGGGACTGAAGATTGAGCACCAGTTGGTTTGAGTTATGAAAATTTGGACTTGTTTAAATTTTTCCACATATGATGACACACATGAGTGTCCCACCACTCTAGACTAGGATCAATCGAGTGTTGGGGGACAAAGTTATTTTAAAACCCATGTGTAAGCTCTCATGTGCAAGGGGAAATGGGATCCAGATTTTTAAACTCAAAATTCAAATGAGGGCAATAATAAGAATACAAACTGTTGTGATCAAAACCTCATTTGCAGCAGCCAAACAAAAGATCAGGTTTCATATTGGAATTCTTTAGGTCCAAATTTGGGGGTAGGCAATGTCTCATGAATTTTTGAAGATATTTGCTACCCATTTTTCCAAATAGACCTAAATGTACAATGAATTCAAATACATAATTGAACTTGGATGAATTGTGCCCAATTATCCGAAGGCAGTTCAGTTTTTAACTCCACATAATTTCATTTCCTCATTTGCAAACTGTGGAGATATTTTGAGAGAGTTTGATTTCAACTTACTAAACAATGTTAAGGCATAGGAATTTCTTGATCATGTGTCACATGAAATAATGAACCCCAAAATGGTCATGTGAGGAAGTTAAAAATCTTCTTTAGCCCATGCTTAACACAGGTTGACATGAGAAAAGAAATTCACTCCACCAATCTCATTCATGTGCACATCCTTTGTGAGTAGAAGATGAGGGAGATTTAAACACAAATTTGAATCATTTAAAATGATTCATGATCAGATTGTCTAAATGCATTCGAGTGAATTCACCAATGCATTCCTCAAGTCTTCAAGAGTTTAAGTTCCAAGTTTGGAGAATTTTGGAGCTCATCTACCATTTATTCGAAGGAATATTTGTGAGCACATTCAAATTCAAATTTGAATTTGGAAACTGAACCAAATGTGCTCAATTTTGAAATCAGATTTCATATTCCAATTCATCACATTATATTTTGCCTATCCTCCAAATTTGGTGAGATTTCGACAATGTTTGCTTGGGAATCTTAAAGCACAGTGAGGGAAAATTTTGAGAGAGGTGGACCCCATCTGTCAGCTTCTCAACACAGGGCACCGCCTCTGTTTTCTCTCGGTCGAGCGCGCGCCCGACAGCACGACGGCGCCAAGCGTTGCTGACTTCCCTTCAGCGCCAGCTCCTGCTTGCCGATCCTTTGCTCGATAAGATCGACTCCACAGAGGGTGCACAGAAGGCAGTTCGCTTCTTCCTTCCGTTCTCGCCTCGGTAGTTTGCCCCATGACCACACAACAGCCTCGGCCGCTCTCGGTCTCCCAATTGCCAGCCACCACCGCGCCTCAGAAGTTCGAGCTTCCAACACAGAAAAGGCGTGCAAGGGCGTGCACAAGTTGTTCCCTGTCACACCTCGGAGCTGTGAGCTGCTATTCGGCTTGACTTGAGGTTTGGCTCCAAGAACCGAAGCTCACAGCGGAACCGCAACCGGCTCACCGTGGACAGCAAGCTACGGCCCTTTTCACCGTCCCCCCTCTACACAAGAAAGGTGTGCCATCTTCCCTAGATCGTGTAGCTGCAAGCCGTATAGCAATTCATCAACCGAGTGAGGAGAATTTCCAGATTTCCCGAAACGTAATGTATTCGGGTAGAGCTCGGTCTTCCCCGAAATTCAAGTTACTAGGGTAACTACTGCCCGAGCAAGCTTGCAAACACCTTCCTCACATCCTAGCGCTCCTCCTCGACCAAGAATCGAGCTAAATGATCCAGAAACGACCGAGTTCTTGCTGTTTTTTGGGCCTCCATGGAAAAACACCTAGGGTATCAGTGGAGCCCTAGGTTGCTGGCCGTTTCACCGGTGTTAGAGTCCATGTCTAGCTTCTACCAGTTTCCCTGATGCTCTAGAGCCCAAGAGACGATCATTTGGTGAAGAAACGATGGAACCCGACCTCGCCGGAGTCTTAACCCTCTCTGTGACCGGTGCGAGCTAGTTTCCGGTGAACCTCGGCCGCCGGCGACCCTCCAGCTGAGTTCAGCACCGAAAGTTACGGGGGGGGGGGGGGGGGGGGGGGCGGCGAGTTTGAGGTCCGGAGGTGACTGGAAACTGGGTTCCGGCGAACCTCGCCGGAAGGCGCCGCCGCTCGGGCCTCTGGCGCGAGGTTGAATAAAACGGCTGACGGGTGGACCCCACTGTAAGCGTTTAAACATTTTAGGATTTCCAGTTTTCAGTTCAATCTTTGAAGAGCCACAACTTTGTGTAGGAATGTCCAAGACTTGTGAAACAACTTTTGTTGGATTCTCTCAAAGAATACTATCTAGGGTTGCAGCCCAATATTTATGAAAATACCTGGATTTGGCTCATTAATTCATATAAGGAAAATATTGTAGGAATTTTTCCAGGAGTTCTGTGTATTGGAAAATTCTCAAATTTGGGAAGGAGGTTCTTCCAAAAAATACTTGAACTCCAGTAAAAGTTTCAGGGGCATTGGACCTCATTTGATCGGCCAAATGTGGTGTTAATTCCTTATGTCTCTGAAAATTGGAAAAATAGAACAGAGTTCATTTTCAGATTTTACCCAATTCTTGTAAAAATCATATCTTTGTGTAGGAACCTCCAAATTTAGTGATTCAAATCGGGTTATATTCATATGGAAATACTCTATCCAAATATGCAACTCAATTTTTATGAAAGTCAATAATTAATTCTGGAAAATTGTTTGAAGCAGTTAAGTAAAAGAATTTTAGAGGGAGTTTGGTTTATCCAAAAATCCTCAAATTTCGCCAGGGTAATCCATATGATGTTATTTAACTCCTTTAAAAATATCAGATCATTTAGAGTTGAATTGTGTGGGGAATTCAGATTTCAATGTACTGTATTCAAATGAATACAGAGACTTTTCAGAAATTGTCCCAGAGTTGGAAAAACCATTTCTGGGCCATTCATAGCTCCAAAAATCCTAGGAAAATTCATGCAGACTCTATGAACTATAATTGAAATTATAGTTCACTAAGTTGGGCATGAACATGTGAGTTAATTCAGAATTAATTTCTTTTTGCTTAATTGCTTAGGGAGTTGTTCGGAATAAAACACTCAATGAAAAGTGTTCATTTTTGGTCCAGAACACTTTCCTTTGACCAGGAATTCACATGCAACCTTTAAACTAAAATTGAGCCTTGGATCTCCCTGTCCTTGTTCTCCATTCTATTGTATGTGAAGAACAACATGGGGGTTGGTGTGGAAATTGTGGGAGACACAATTTCTTTCCACTTCAGCTGCAATTTGGCAAACTAAGTCCCTGTGTAGTGTATGAATTCCTGTAAAAATTTCGAGGTCATTGGAGATCAGGATCTTTAGTTATGTCCAAATCATTAGAGCTCATCTTATATGACATTAGAAACTTAGCTAGAGGTGTAATGAAACATCTAAGGTAGATTTAGTTTCTTTGAGTTCTTTGCACAACAGAGGCAACAACATCATCTTAGAATCTCCACACAGCCTCTGCTCTTAAGAAGTTTTAATCTATAAAGCCTTAAAATTGAATGATAAAAGATTATGCATATACACGTCGATAGGGTTCGACGAAGGACTTCGACGGAGTCATCCCTTGACGTGTGGATCAGTTGAGGAAATTCAGAAAATTCAAGGGATTGAAGATCACTAACTTCTATTATATACTACTACCATGCACAACAGGCAAGCCCCGGTTTGCATTAACCTTTTTACAAATTTTTATTGTTTTGAGAACTTACTTTGAGTACCACTACTTCTTGCATTAGAGTCTTGTTTGAAACCCAAATGCATAGCAAAGAAAACCATGGGTGGGGATTAGGATTGAAAAACCCGTTTAGCTACTGCAATGCTAAGATAGTGTAGGTTTCGGTACAAGTCGAGTAGTTGGAACTACTCGCGAGGATAGGCTAGAGACACTCGACTCGGGTAAAGATAGCAAATGAAACACATGGCAAGAAAATTGAGACCGAGCGGAGAGTAAGGGCAGCAGGACTTTGGGGCCTGGGTGCTATAGCTCCGCTTGTGTCGATTGAGGACCGAGCCGTGTGCAGGCCTGTTGAAAAAGCTAGAACAGTACCGAAGTCCTACCGGCTATATGGGAACCGGGAAACCGATGTAACTCGGGTAGCTGGGTATTGAGGCATTGCCTGTCGTTCGGAGGGTAGGTTGAGAGCCCGAGGTGTAAATCGGCTGGCGGCACCGCAGATGCGCGTGCAGAGACCTCTTGCTCGGGACGATAGGACCAGTTCAATATTCGGCTAACGGGTGAAAGGTGGTTGCGTACAACGTCCGTGATGGTTGCTGTAGGCAACATCGAGTACAGGCATACGTGACCGGTTATTTGGGTAACCTGCAGGTGTAAATCGATTATAATTGCCGTCCCTCACGGTCAGTGAGTACCACTTGTTCACTGTACCGTGACGTAGAAAGAACAGACTAGATACATATGAAAAGTTTGCTGATTTGAAAGCTATACATTGCTTGTTAATGAACTGTTGTACATTAGAGCTAATTAAAGTTCTTTTCAACTTTGGGCAAAGTACATGAGAGAAATGCGTTTTTTGTTTGATTGCGGCTCTCTCATGTGCCTTAGCGTGAAGTTCTCTACAACCTGCTGCTAAAACTTGAAAGTAAGGTTCAAATCATTAGGCTAGTCTTTTGCAACTGACCTTCCTATTTCATATTGCAATCCTAGCATTTAGAGTTACATGTTTAGGTGAGACGGGTCAGTCTTGCTGAGCCTATGTGCTCACGCTTTCTATATGAGTGGTTTTGCAGGTTAACCTCGGTGCTATTGAGAAGGTTGTCTAGTGAGACTCGGAGACTTCCGAGTCATTTAACACATGGAGAACCCGGCTGCTGCCGTATGATTTCGTGTTACTAGCGAGAAGAGTCCGCAGGCTGGACTTCTCCTCGAGTGCTTAGTAGTTATTCGACGTGAGATGATTATAGTCTTCCGCTGTAGTTATTTGATGTAAATTATTTACAAAGAAACAGTTGTAAGCTTCTGCTTTTGATTTATGTAATACATGTTCCCTTATATGTGTGCTGTTGGGTGCCGCGTATCACGGCACCACCCAATGCGATTCCCGGGCGAGTGGCAAGACCCGGTGATTGTACGGGCGTCGTGGTCCCTCTCAGCGTGGTATCAGAGCCGCACTGGTAATAGCGTACGGAATAAGGATTGTATTACAACAAAAACTTAGGTTACGGTGAGGATACGGTACTGGGCCCACATAAGGACTACTATTAGTTTAAATATGAAGGTGGCAACCTAAGTTATTTGTTATGTCAGAAAATTGTGCATCTCAGGACGTTCTATGTCTTGGGGGGTGCACGTAAGCGCTGTCCACCAGTGCGCACAAGCTGAAGGGTGGAGCCCCACGGGTGGCTGGTAACCCGACCCGCTTTAATATCCTCTACGACTCTTCATGTCGTTTGGGGTATTCTAGCAACGTCTGTCCCTGGCCTGCTTTGGGCAAGTTTGGGAGACCCCGTCACGTGGTCCATAACGTGAACACATAGCTCAAGGCGTGTTTGGCTTGAGAACACCTGTGCGAGTGATGACGGACGGGTGCATGAACTGTATGGATACCGGGCTCGGTGTGCATCCGAGTCTGATGATTGTGTGCAACTTATGCAGGTACTAACCATGAAACCGTAGTACGAGTAGAACACGTTTGTGAGTGATCTTTTTAGTGCCACATATGATACGGATATGCCAGTATAATCCGGTTAGGATTTACTTTTGTGAGGCAACGTAGTACCGTCATATGTCTTACGGTGCATCGCCACCTACTACACTTTATAACTTCTTTCCTATGAAGAAATCATTGATGAATAACTTTAAACTAAAAATGGATGTTGGAAAACACATATTAGTTAATGAACTCCTCATTTGAACTAAGCTTCAAAGGGGAGAATAAATAGGCTTCTAGGTTTCTCAAAAACAGAGTGCTCTGTTCTGGCAGAAATTTTTGCTGGACTTTAACAGAGCATAACTCTGAGAAGATTGACCTAATTGAAGTGTATGATACAGTTATGGAAAGATTTTTATGTTCTCTACAACTTCTTTGTAGACCTCCAGGGCAAAATCACAAGCCAAATTGGTTGAATGTCCAGTTGAATGCAAACTAACCTCCCTGGATGTTTCTGTATAACACTTGTAACTTTCTGTAGGAAAATCCCAAAGAGTCATATGATACACCATTGGAAAGGTTATGAGATAATAAAAATTGTTGTAGTTCAAAGTTTGTTCATATTCCTATTGTATTTGCATATACAACTGTAATAAAACCAGCCACATACAAAGGAGATGCAGGCAAATTTTATCCAGGAATTCTGTCAACTTTGTAAAATCATAACTTTTGGTCCAGAAGTGATATAGAGACATGTGAATACTCATTGGAAATATATTGAAGTTAACTTTAACTTTGGTATACAACTTGAGTTATGAAAATGCTTCTAACTGGATCAAAATCTAGATTTAGTGCATCAAGGTCTGTTGTGTACAGAGGAGGAAAATGAGTGATATCGTGCAGGCTAGTACAAGTTATGTGCCCCAAAAGTACCTGTTGGTGTTCCGAACGCCATTCGGTGAAATGTAGGCCCCTGTACGATTAACTCCTCAGAGGTTGATTGCTGGTCAAGTACCACAACTTGCACCACCTCTAGAGCAGCAGCATCAGACGGTGGTTTGTGCTCCATCGCTGCAGCTATATGTATCTAGCTTCCACCCACAAGTTAGCGAAGAGCCGGAGAGACATCCATGCTCTACTTGTGGTCGGATGGACCATTGTGCTAGGTATTGTCTGGAGGGAATTCAAGGGTGCGGGTCATCATATTAAAAATGTTCAGACTCGTACCGATATCTGCAGAAAAGAGGGCAGACAAGGGGCAACATTCACTACACAGTGAGTGATGATGTTCCAGAAGGAGAAGCCGTGTTAGCAGAGATGTTTTCTCTCAATCGGCTACCGGTATTAATTCTCTTGGACTCAGGTGCCACACCTAGCTTTGTTAGTCAATCTTTTGTGGCTCAACATCAGCTTCAAACCACTGTTACAAAGAGGCAGTACCTCATATCTTCGCCGGAGCAGCATTACAAGAAGTGATGTTGCTTTCCGAGCACCTCTTTGTTTGCGAGTTAGACTATAACCCATGAACCTCCTTATTCTTGGGGTCTGAATATCGACATTATTTTGTGGATGTCATGGTTGAATTACAACAAAGCAGTTCACAACATCAGTTTTGTTACCGTTTAGAGTCACAACATCCTAGCATTTAGAGTTACATGTTTAGGTGAGACGGGTCAGTCTTGCTGAGCCTATGTGCTCACGCTTGCTACATGAGTGGTTTTGCCTGTTAACCTCGGTGCTACTGAGAAGGTTGTCTGGTGAGACTCGGAGACTTCCGAGTCATTTAACACGTGGAAAATCCTGCCGCTGCCGTATGATTTCGTGTTGCTAGCAAGAAGAGTCAGCGGGCTGGACTTCTCCTCGAGTGCTTAGTAGTTATTCGACGTAAGATGATTACAGTCTTCCGCTGTAGTTATTTGATGTGAATTATTTACAAAAACAGTTGTAAGCTTCCGCTTTTGATTTATGTAATTCATGTTCCCTTATATGTGTGCTGTTGGGTGCCGCGTATTACGGCACCACCCAATGTGATTCCTGGGCGAGTGGGACGACCTTGTGATTGAACGGGCGTCGTGGTCCCTCTCATCGGTTTCCTCAGTACCAAGTATTCCCCCGCACAGGCGGAACACCGCTTAAGGATCTCGTCACCTCCGCACGGTGAGCTCCGGAGGCGCCACGTGTCCAGTGGGGGCTGGGCCTCCCTTTTACTCAGGGGCGAGCTCTGGTTGCGACGCATGTCTGGCAGGCGAGACCTCCCTCTCCCTCAGAGGCGAGCTCCGCATGCGCCACATGTCTGGCGGGCGGGACCTCCCCTCTCCTCAGAGGCGAGCTCCGCGTGCGCCACGTGTCAGCGCCGGACCTCCCCTCTACTCAGAGGCGAGCTCCGAGAGTGCCACATGTCCAGCAGCGCCAGACTTCCTTTCTCCTCAGAGACGAGCTCCGAGGTCGACACGTGTCCAGCATTGTCAGACCTCCCTTCTCCTTGGAGGTGAGCTCCGAGGACGACACGTGTTCAACGGGACCGGACCTCTCGGAGGCGAGCTCTGAGGGTGACACGTGTCCAGCAAGCCGGACCTCTCGGAGGCGGGCTCCGAGAGAGACATGTGTCCCGTGGGGCCGGGCCTCATCCCTTACGCAGGGGTGAGTTCTGAAAGCATCACGTGTCCCGTGGGCTGGGCCTCGCTTCTCTGCAGAGACTAGCTCCGAAGTCAACACGTGTCCCGCGGGAATGAGCCTCGCTTCTCCGCAGAGACTAGCTTCGAAGGCAACACGTGTCCAGCAGGGTCGGACCTCGCCCCTTCTCCTGAGGCGAGCTCTGAGCCTGCCATGTGGCCAGCAGTGCCGGACCTCACCCCCTCCGTAGGGATGAGCTCCGAAGGCGTCACGTGGCCTGCGGGCCACGGAAAGTGCTCCTTGGTGAATTGGAATTTGCTCTTTTCAGCTATCTTTCTCCCATTCCCCACCATTTTTATGATTCTTTCTCCCGTTCTACTTCTTTTATAATGTTTCTCTATATGCAATGCATGGATATGAAATCTGAATATTTGCCATCTCTGAATATTTTTATTTTGAGGGTGTTACAAACCTACCCCCCTTAAACTGAATCTCGCCCTCGAGATTCGATAGAGTAGAGAATAGATGAGGGAATTCTTCCTTAGGTCTTCCTCACGCTCCCATGTAGCCTCGACTTCCGTGTGATGGCTCACTTGTACCTTGCACCAACGGATCACTCTGTTCCTCGTGACCCTTTCCTTCATATCCAAAATTTGGATTGGGTGCTCCACATAGGTCAGATCCTCTTGAAGCTCGAGCTCATCCATTGGTACTTGTTCTTCTGGTACTCTCAAGCACTTCTTGAGCTGGGATACGTGTCATGCACGTCGGAGAGGTGCGTTGGGAGCTCTAGTTGATAAGCTACCTCTTTTCGCTTGCCCAAAATCTTGAATGGCCCAATGTAGCGAGGTGCTAACTTGCTTTTGACATTGAAACGCCGTTGGCCTCGGATAGGCGATACCTTAAGTTACACGAAGTCTCCTACTTCAAAAGTCAACTTTCTTCGCCTATTGTCCGCATAACCTTTTTGTCGTGACTGAGCAGCCTTCAAGTTCTCCCGTATTGTTTGGACTTGCTTCTCGGCATCTTGCTGCACTTCGGGTCCAAACACTTGGTTCTCTCCGGTCTCATTCCAGAATAGCGGCGTTCCACACCGTCTACCATACAATGCTTCAAAAGGTGACATCTTCAAGCTGGCTTGATAGCTGTTATTGTATGACAACTCAGCATACGGCAAGCTCCTATCCCAACTACGCCCATGTTTCAAGGCGCAGGCTCTCAACATGTCTTCCAAAATCTGGTTTGTCCTCTCAGTTTGCCCGTCGGTTTGCGGGTGATAAGCGGAACTGAAATCCAGTCGTATACCCATAGCTTCATGCAGCTTCTTCCAGAACCTATAGGTAAATTGGGTACCCCGATCTGAAACTATCCTCTTCGGAACTCCATGATGGCACACGATTTTCTCCATGTACAGATCGGCTAGTTCCGCGATGCGGTACGTGGTTCTAACAGGAAGAAAATAGGCTATTTTCATCAATCGGTCCACAATAACCCAGATGGAGTCGTAACCCGACCCAGTACGTGGTAATCCGACGATGAAATCCATGCTGATGTCTTCCCACTTCCACTCGGGTACTTTCAATGGTTGCAACAGTCCAGCGGGTCTTTGATGTTTGGCCTTCACGCGTTGGCACGTGTCACATAAGGCAGCATACTCAGCTATGTCCCTTTTCATACCATCCCACCATTAACAAGTTTTCAGGTCCTTGTACATCTTTGTACTGCCGGGACGTATGGAATAAGGTGAGTCATGTGCCTCCTTTAATATCGTGTCGCGGATGTGCTTCACGTTAGGCACACAAATCCTTTTCCCTAACCAAAGCGTACCCTTCTCGTCTTCCTTGAAGTCCATTTCTATGCCTTGTTGGATTCTGTCCTTGATCTCCTTGATTTCCTCATCCGTTGCTTGGCCATCTCTTATCTCTTGTTCCAGCAAAGAGTTGAGTTCTATCACTTCCATCTCATTTAAGAACCTGAGATGTAACCGTTCGAACTCCTTGCGCAGCTCGGGCGGTAGCTCCCGAACCGTGAGTTGGTGACATGCTCCCTTTCGGCTCAATGCATCAGCTACTACATCGGCCTTTCCGGGGTGATAGTTGATTCCAACATCATAATCCTTGATGAGTTCCAACCATCGACGTTGCCTCAAATTCAAATCCGTTTTGGTGAATATATACTTCAGGCTTTTGTGATCCGTATGGATCTCACATCGGTGGCCAAGCATATAATGTCTCCAAATCTTCGAGGCATGTACCACAGCTGCGAGTTCCAAATCATGTGTGGGGTAATTCAGCTCGTGTTTCTTTAGTTATCTCGACGCATAGGCTACCACTTGTCCTTCTTGCATGAGCACACATCCAAGTCCTTGTCTTGATGCGTCACAATATATGTCAAAACTCTTGCTCATGTCGGGCAATACCAAAACCGGCGCTGTGGTTAGCCTTTTCTTGAGCTCCTCAAAGCTTTCTTGGCACGCTGGTGTCCACTGAAATGCTTCCCCCTTCATTAGCAGTTCAGTCATAGGCTTTGCTATTTTGGAGAAATCTAGTATCCGGCCATCCCAAGGAAACTCCTAATATCTCTCACATTGTGTGGTTGGTTCCACTTCAGAACATCTCCCACTTTTCCGGGATCAACCGATACTCCTCTCTCGGAGATGATGTGTCCTAGGAACGATATCTCCTTTAGCCAAAATTGACATTTGCTGAGCTTGGCATACAATTGGTGCTCTCGCAGTTTCTGCAATGTCAATCTCAAGTGTTCTTCATGTTCTTCCTCGCTTTTCGAATACACCATGATATTGTCGATGAAAACCACGACGAACTTGTCCAAGTACTCATTAACCCATAAGACATGAAGTATGCGGGTGCATTCGTTAACCCAAAAGACATAACGGTATATTCATACGAACCATACCGTGTTCGAAATGCAGTCTTGGGTATGTCGGAGGGCTTAATCTTTAGCTGAAGTATCCCGACCGAAGATCAATCTTGGAGAAAATTCGAGCACCTTTCATTTGGTCGAACAGGTCCTCTATACGGGGCAGCGGGTATTTATTCTTGATCGTCACCTCATTGAGAGACCTAGAATCCACACACATCCTTTGGGTCACATCCTTCTTGTCTACGAACAGCACGGGGGCTCCACATGGTGACGAGCTCAGGCGTATAAAACCCTTTTCTAGCTGCTCCTCAATTGTCTTCTTAAGTTCCACTAGTTACTTAATGGGCATCCTATATGGCCTCTTCGCTATAGGTGCAGTTCCATGTACTAAATCAATAGCAAACTCAATGTCCCGGTCAGGTGGCATACCTGGAAGTTCTTCCAGGAACACATCCGAATATTCTTGAACCACCGGAATGCTTTCCAATGTTTCTTCTTCAACGTGGTTCAACGTTGCCTTCTCGGTTGCCGGTTGGGCTGACTCGAACTCAATACGAGTACCGTGCTCATTTGTCAACTGCACGCTCCTCTCAGCACATTGGATCACTCCGTTGTGCTTGATTAACCAATCCATTCCAAGTATTATATCAAGCCCTTGAGAATCGAAGACAATAATGTTGGCAAGGAAGTCTACTCCCTTATTTTAAGGTCTACTTTTGGACATACTATATTAGTCCTCATCTCTCCACTGGGTGAATTAACCAACATAGTATATTTCATGTGTGATATGGGCAGATTATACTTGGCAACATACTTGGATGATATGAATGAATGCGATGCTCCGGAATAAATAAAACAGTAGCTGGGTTGGAGTTGGCAAGGAACATACCAATCACGACGTCCTCATTCTGTTGCGCCTCCTCAGCGGAGACATGATTCACGTTGCCACGAGCATAGTTCTGCTGTCCACGGTTACCTTGATTAGCTCCTCCGTTCGGCCGTGGGTTCTGCTTGGGCGCGTCGGTCGGCTGTCCAATGCCTTTCCTCGGACACTGACTTGCAAAGTGTCCCGCCTCTCCGCATGCAAAGCATGCCTTGTTGCCCAAGACAGCAGGAACGTTGGGGCGAGGGTGGTTTTGAGCATATGTGCCCATGTTTGGACGGGGCGCAGAAGGAAAAGGCACACGAGGTGCTTGCACAAAAGGACATTGCTGCGGTGGTGGATTAGGGCAAGGTGAGTTTGCAGGGAAGAAAGTAGAAGCGGATGAGCCATACTGTGGTGCAGCTGGGTGTCACACCCGGTTTCTCCGAAGAACAACCGAGTGAATATCACATGTATGCCAGGATCATTTTCTCATACATTTGATGACAAATAGTGAAGCATCATTTATTACAAGCCAGGTGTCGAATATAAATAAGTCTTACATAGCACATGTCTCGATGGACGATAATAAGTTCATAACATAAAATAGCAGCGGAATATTATTCTTGTGGGCTCCGTCACAGGCATTGCCCGGGAGACTCCATGAACCTAGAATCCTTCTTCGGGTCCGAAGTCTTGATCATTAAACACCACATCATCCCCTTGACCTGAGCAGCAATTTAAACCAACAAATATGCAAGGTTGAGTACCGTTGGTACTCAGCAAGTGTGGGAAAGTTATGTCATGCATGGCTAGAACAAGGAGAGGTTGAACTCATGATTAAAGCACTACGCAATTATTGCCTACCACCTTAGCTTATTAAGCACCTACATTACTACACAGGTGAACTGGTCCCAATCTCCCATCCCATCATCATAATCAAATAACCATAACTTTATTTCCAATGTTAAGCTCCCCACTTAACATTCACAACCTCCAAGGTCATCATATTCTAATCATGAATAAGTCCAAGCCGCTCTTGACTGTGAGCACGGCTGTCATGATAGTTTTGACTCTGCAGAGTTTGTACCACTGTACCCACATGTAGTGATTTCATCCCACGTTGCCGGGTGGACTAAAAGAACCTCCATTATGCCAGTGGCCACGAACCACATTCACACTTCCCAGGTGTGTAGCCAGGAGATCACTATGAAGCCTTTACAAAGGGATTCCCGACGAACGTGGGCCCACTGAGGTTTTACCCCTAACAGCATACAAGAGGCTCCAACCCCGCTGCAGTGGCACCCTCTTGAGCCTTGCGGTTCATATGGTAGTCCAGCTGACACCTATTCCCCGCACCATCCAACATACCCATACTACGCCGGGGATACACCTAATTAATTGGCCAAGCTGCCCCATCTCAGCATGTGGTAGGCATGGTAAAGCCAGGTTACATGCTCCATGAACCGGTCCTTAGGATCCAGGCAAGTACTAAACACAAACCCGAGTCTCGTGCACCCAGCACCAACCAAATCATCCAACTTGCCTCGATCCCTACCTCTACATAACTCATAATGTCTCATTCAAGAGTAAGGTAAATAAATTGATGATCTCATATCCCAATTATCCCATTCTAAGCATGGCTAAGCATAAGCATGTAAATAAATGATATGATAAAATAAATCCCAACCCAAGCTACAAGAAACAAGATAATGCAATTTTAGGGAAACTTCCTAGCATGGGTTTCATATTTCAATTGACAATGCAAATAATTCTATCTACACATCCTAGCATAGGATCAAAGTGGTCAAGGACACTTGCCTTCTTCCTGCTGCTCTGGGAATGGAAAGTCTTGGTCTTGGAAGAGGAGAACTTGCTCTGGGGCAGGTTCTACTCATGCCAATACACATAGCAAAATAAAACAACAATCCATAAGACATGGTTCACACTTTCACTTCATACAAACCACACATACATACCTATGAAAGTCATTTACATTACTAAGTGTTGTGGTTATCCTATATGTGTTGATTTTTGGCCTACATGCACTTTTAAGCATATGTATATGATTTCTAACTTTTGTATTCAGATTTCTGTTTGCACACTATATATGAATTTCCAATTTAAACAAATTCTTTAATACACTCTTTAGCTACCAAGTTTGCATGGAAGGTAATTTCCTATTCCAAATGGGTTTTCAGACCTTCTACCAAATCCTAAACTGAAGTCTTTGGATTTGGAGACTTCATTTATCATTTTCTAGTTATGCATTCCTATTTTCCTATATTTTCCAGATTTATTTTCTATGCCTAAAAGTGAGTTTTAATATTAAATAGTAAGGCATATCATCTAAACAGAATAGGTTCTGATCTAAAATATTAAATAATATATTTTGGAACTTCTACTCTGATGTGAACTAATTTAAATTTATTTTACCAATTTTCAGAATTACTTCCTAGCCTAAAGTATGTTTCTATAACTAATAAATATGAACAGTCAACTAGACAGATTCATTTCAGCTTAAAATCTATTTTTAACTCATTCTAAAGTTTTCCAAGTGCTAGGAGAGTTTAAATTTGAATTTACAATGTGTTTGCCTCACCTTTTAAATTTTAAATCCTAATCACATATTCAAATTCCTAAATTTAATAGCATATAGGGTTAAAAAGGTAAACTCATCCCACTACAGGGTCTACTATATTATTTCATAAATTTCCAGGGGTCTAACTACACATAACAGAGGGGTCTTCCTAATTTTTATTAAGTCCAGGGGCTAAAACTGATTTTTAAATGAATTTACATGAATTTCTAAAGTTTCAGGGGCTAGATCAGAAGTTTCCAGGGCTAGCTCGTGTTTTCCGAGATCCCCAGGGGGTAGCCGTAAGAATCCCGGCCTTTATAATGCGGGGCTGATGTGGACCGTCCGATTTAAAAAAGACGGCTCAGATTAGATCGCTGAACCGGTACGCGCGGGTTTTAATTCTACCGTGCGATTTAAAATAGACGGCGCATAAGCGGCCACGTCGCTCTGACCGTGCGCGGGTGGCGCTGCCCGGCGGCGCGCGGCGGCGGGAGGCGGCGATCTCGCCAGAAAACTTCGGATCTTCGTCTATTCGTCCTAAAACTGGGATTTCATAGCATAGATCGGTAGAGGGGAGGTCGAGGATCTCACCTCGGGATTTTTCTTGAGCTCGGAGGTCTTGGAAGGCGGTCGGCGATGAGGTCCGAGATGGAATCGCTGTGGTGCTCGTCGGAGCTGTGCCTAGAGCGCAAACCACCGAGTCTTCTGCACCTGCGTGATTCCCCGGAGGCGGTGGAACACGATCGGCGCGTTAGATGGTGATCGGAGCTTCGGTTCTCACCGGGAGGAAAAACACCCGATCGTGGGGGAAAACGGGGCGATGCCGGCGTTTTTATAGACGAGGGAGGGCGGCGTGTTGGTTGTGATCGAGTCGGAGTCGTCCGGGACCAGAATTCGGCTGGGAAAGCGCAGTTTTCCGGGTTAGTTGCGATCGGACGCGCGCGGAGGAGTCCGGGTAGTTGGCGCGAGCGGGAGGTCAGGGATGACACGCGGGTCCCGCGTGTCAGTGAGAGAGAGAGGGGAGAACGCGGCTGCGGGCTGGCGTGGGGGCGGGTGGGCCGGCTGGTGGGTTTCGGCCCACTGGCCGGGGGTTTTGTTTTTTTCTTTTTCTTTTTTCGTTTTCCTTTCTGCTTTGAGTTGAATTTGAATTCCAATTTAAATTTGAATTTCTACACCACATCCAATACGTCCAAAAATTTTTAAATTCCCCTCTTAACAGGTTTTGGGGTGTTACAGCTCTACCCCCATTAAAAGAAATCTCGTCCTCGAGATTGGTGGTTCTAGGAAAACAATTCCGGAAACTATGCCTTAAGCTCGTCTTCTCGCTCCTATGTGGCTTCCTCTTCCGAGTGATGCTTCCACTGCACCTTGCACATCCGAATTCTTTTATTTCTTGTGAGGCGTTCCATTGTCTCAAAAATCTTGCATGGTTGCTCGGCATAAGACAGATCCTCAGCTACGTCAATCTCATTCATGGGTAACATCTCTTCGGGCGTCCTCAGATATTTCTTGAGTTGTGACACATGGAATACATTGTGCACATCCGATAGACGAGCCGGTAGTTCTAGTTGATATGCCACTTCGCCTTTCCTCTCCAGAACTTGAAAGGGTCCGATGTATCAAGGTGATAACTTCCCTTTCACCTTGAACCAACAAAGTCCTCGAATAGGGGACACCTTGAGGTAGACATAGTCCCCCACATTGAAAACGAGCTCTCTTCTCCGTACATCTGCATAGCTCTTTTGTCGTGTCTGTGCTATCCTCAAGTTGTTGCGGATTTCCCTCACTTTCTCCTCGGCTTCTTGTAGTACTTCGGGTCCAAACATTTTACTTTCCCCCATTTGGTTCCAAAATAGGGGAGTTCTGCACTTCCTCCCATACAAAGCTTCAAACGGTGACATCTTCATACTAGCCTGATAGCTGTTGTTATAGGAGAACTCCGCATATGGTAAGTTCTTATCCCAACTCCGATTGTTTTTGAGCGCACACGCTCTCGGCATATCCTCAAGGATCTGATTGGTTCTTTCCGTCTGCCCGTCAGTTTGGGGATGATAGGCAGGACTAAAATTCAGATGAGTTCCCATGGTTTCATGCAACTTCTGCCAGAACCTTGAGCTGAACTGTGTCCCTCGATCTGACACTATCTTCTTTGGCACTCCATGGAAACACACGATCCTTGACATATATAATTCTGCCAATTTGGATCCGTTGTAGCTTTCTTTCACGGGGATGAAATGAGCTACCTTGGTTAGCCTGTCGATAATGACCCATATCGAATCATATCCTGATTGGGTCCTAGGTAGTGCCACTATGAAATCCATACCGATTTCTTCCCATTTCCATTCATGCACTTTGAGTGGTTGCAATAATCTCGTGGGTCGTTGATGTTCTGCTTTCACCAACTGACATGTGTCACATAGGGCAACATGTTCCGCGACATCTCGCTTCATGCCATACCACCAATACCTGCTCTTGAGGTCCTGGTACATCTTCGTACTCCCAGGATGAATGGAATAGTCGGAGTCATGAGCCTCCTTCAAAATCAATTCACGGATCTCCTTCACTTCAGGCACACAGATTCTTTTCCCGTGCCACACGGTACCTTGTTCATCCTCTCTGAAACCAGGGGCTTTATTTTCCTTGATGAGTTCTCTAATCTCTTGTACCTTCTCGTCATTCTTCTGACCATTTCGGATTTCTTTCTCTAATGTGGAGTCCACTTCCATGGCGATGGCCTCACCACTATTCACCAGACATAGATTGAGTTTTACAACCTCTTCCTTCAATTCTGTAGGCATGTCCTTCAAGCTCAACCTGTTGACCTGCACTTTCCGGCTTAGAGCATCCACCACGACGTTCGCTTTCCCATGATGATAGTTAATGCCCACATCAAAGTCGTTGATTAGCTCTAACCATCTCCTTTGTCTGAGGTTGAGATCTGGCTGTGTGAAAATGTACTTTAAGGTCTTATGATCCATAGATATCTCTGTCCTCTTCCCCATCAAGTAGTGCCGCCAAATCTTCAACGCGTGTACCACTGTGGCTAGTTCTAGGTCATGTGTTGGATAGTTCTTCTCGTGTTTCTGGAGCTGTCGGGACGCATAAGCCACGACATGCCCCTCTTGCATGAGAACACATCCCAACCCGTTTCTAGAGGCATCGCAGTACACCGAAAAGTTCTTCTGCATATCTGGCGTAACTAGCACTGGGGCTGTTGTCAATCTTTTCTTTAGCTCTTGAAAACTCGTCTCGCCCTGCGGCGTCCATGTGAATGTGATTCCTTTCTCCAACAGTTTGGTGAGGGGTCTCGAGATCTTGGAGAAACCCTCAATAAACCGTCGATAATACCCAGCCAATCCTAAGAAGCTTCGAACTTCCCCGACATTCTCAGGGGTCTTCCACTTCTGTACATCCTCGATCTTGGCGGGATCTACGGAGATTCCTCCCTCCGAGATTATATGTCCTAAGAAGGGAACTCTCTTCAGCCAAAACTCACACTTGCTCAACTTGGCATATAGTTGGTGTTCTCTCAGCTTTTGCAACACCAACCTTAGATGTTTCTCATGTTCTTCTTCATCTTTGGAGAAGAGGAGAATGTCATCTATGAAAACCACCACAAATTTGTCCAGATATTCCATGAATACCTTGTTCATGAGATACATGAAGTATGCCGGGGCATTAGTTAGCCCGAAAGGCATGACGGTGTATTCATATAGTCTGTACCGAGATACGAAAGCTGTCTTTGGAATATCAGTTTGCCTTATCTTATGTTGGTGGTATCCCGACCTGAGATCAATTTTTGAGAACACACATGCTCCCCTCAACTGATCAAACAAGTCTTCAATGCGGTGTAATGGGTACTTGTTCTTGATGGTTACTTCATTTAGGGCACGGTAGTCTACGCATATCCTTTGGGTTCCGTCCTTCTTGGGCTCAAATATCACTTGAGCTCCCCATGGTGAGGAAATAGGACGAATGCACCCCTTCTCTGTCAACTCTCTTAAATGTTCCTTGAGTTCTTCCAGCTGTTTAGAGTCCATCTGATAAGGTCTCTTGTATATCGGAGCTGTTCCAGGCACTAGCTCAATTGCGAATTCCACTTCACGATCGGGAGGCATACCTGGCAACTCCTCCGGAAAAACGTCTGGATATTCCGTGATAATCCTGATCACCTCCACTTTCACCTCAACTTGATTTAATTTAATGTCTCTCCTAGGCTCTTGTATTGTTATAAACTTTACTCTTGTGCCACTAGGGTGAGTTAGTTCCACCGTTCTGGTCGAACAATGGATGATTCCCTTATGTTTGGTCAACCAATCCATGCCCAAAATAATATCTATCCCTTGTGAATCTATCACTATGCGGTTTGCAGTAAATACTATCCCATTAATGTCTAGATTCACCTTGGGACACACTTGTCTTTTCCTTATTTCTCCACCTGGAGAGTTCACTGCTAGCATATGGTTCATTTGTGTTGTTGCTAAATCATGCTTCTTAACAAACCCTTGGGCAATGAACGAGTGGGTAGCACCAGAATCGAACAACAGGGTTACAATGTGTAAATTGGCAGGAAACTTACCAACTACCACGTCAGGTGCCTCTTGCGCTTCCTCCATGGTCACGTGGTTCGCCCGTCCCCGCATCACATTCTGCTGTTGCGGTTGCACGGGCTTCTTCTTTGGGCACTTATGGCCGTAGTGACCCACTTCACCATAGTTAAAGCATTGCACCCCAACCTTAGGTGTCTGGCCTTTGTTGTCTTCGCTTTGGTTCGGTGGTCCTTGTACTGCTGGTCGAGGTTGATATGTGGGGTGAGGCTGCTGTATAAACTGACGGTGTGGCTGTGTTGGTGCTGACGGAGGCCTGAAGTTCAGGTTGTACCCTCTCGGTGCGGAGTAGGGTACCGCAGCACGGCTCGTCTGCCCTGCAGGTTGCTGCAGCAGACGTGGCGTGTGTTGCTGCCCGAGGCTTGGTGTGACCATCCCGCCTTCCTCTTGTTTTTATTTTCCAAGGCCTTCAGCTTCCTTTCCACAACAAATGCTCTGTCCACCATCTTTTGGAAGCTTTCGTACTCGTTGGAGGACATTGCACACTGCATTTCTGCTGTAAGTCCTTCCACAAAGCATTCCTGTTTCTGCTCCTCAGTCTCTATGTCCCGTGGTGCATAACGGGATAGTTGGGTGAATTTAGTGAGGTATTCCCTCACCGTCATGTTTCCTTGCTGCAGCCCCAAGAGCTCCTTTCTCTTGTTTTTGAATTCACCCCTTAGTATGTAATGGTTGCGGAAACTGCGCTTGAACTCTTCCCAAGTGATGTTCTCAGGGTCATGATGGGCGGCCACGTAAGCGGTCCACCAATCAGCAGCAGGTCCATGCAATTGGTGAGAGGCAAACAGCACCCTCTCATATCCTTGGCATTGTATGATCCTCATCTTGCTCTCAATGGTCTTTAGCCAATCATCTGCCTCCAGAGGTTCAGCAGCACTTGCAAACTTTGGAGGTTGAGTCCCTAGAAACTCACTCAACCTTGGTTGGCGTGGTGCATCTTGTGGGGGTGGAGCTTGGTGCAAGTTGGCCACCACTTGAGTCAGGCTCTGGATGAGCTGATTCTGATTTTCAAGCATTTGGTGGATGGAATCAACTCCTTCATGGCGACCACCCCTGTCTTGTCCTCCAGAAAGATGAGGGTTGCCGGCCTCATCGTTGTTGTTGGCGGGGTTGGCACCACGACCCTTTCCTCTTCCGGCCATCTATCATGATGAACCAAATGTCAATTTAAAGTATTACGTATTAACTTACCAATTTTTCTTGTTTAAACTTTAAAATTTTGAGACCTTGTTTCATTTATATTTTCTGAGTATTTCATGTCTTACGCGAACATAAATGCACTCTTAACTCATATAGGTTCACACACCAAAGCAAAACAACCTCAAGACGAGGTTGTGGACAAACGCTCATGGCTTCCACAACTCACGTCACACACCAAGCATTGTCACACCATTAACTAAGGTGACGACTCGACTACTCGACATCCTGCTAAACTAAGGGAAATGACTCTACACTACTCGTATCACTGAGCTGGCTCCTCGGGATCTTCCTCGTTATTGCGGCTGCCCTCTAACTCCGCTTTGGGTGGGGAAGCTGCTGGTGGAGAAGTGCGGCGACGCCTGCTCGCCCGGCGATCTGGGGAGACAGGAGCCCATGTGTCATTCACGGTGACACAGTTCATTCCCATCTCCTCTTTCTCTCGCCCTCAAGCGGGCTCGAAGCAACGCCTCAGTCTCCTTCAGGGTGTCACGTACATCCTGAAGCTCTTGCTGACACTCCTGCAGTCGAGTGCTGAGCATAGCAGCATCCTCCAAGCACAAGTCCATGTGCTCATGGGAAGTCCCCTGCTGCACTGGCGGGTACTTGTACTCCGTTGTACCAATCTCACGCTGGAGGACATACATGTACTCAGTCCTGTCCAGGTGGCGATGATAGATGTGACTCTGGCAGGTGATTGCCTCCAAGGTGACATCCTTCTCCGCATCGACCTGTGTCGCTCGACAAGCTGGAGAGCGGTGGATTTTGAGCAGCTGATTTTCGTGGATAATCCTCATTTCTGAACTCCATTCTTCCCGCTTCTCACGGATGGTTCGGGTGGAGCTGTAGTGTATGATTAGCTTGCCCGTATTGTCGGCGGCTTGGAGCATGCGTCGAAGACGGCGCAACAAGCCTCCTACTGCCAATCCGTAGGAGAGGTACGTCACCGGACGGTTCTCCTCTCGTGGGGCAAGGGCAAATACGGGAACTCTCCCTCCGGTGGACTTGCGGGCGGTGCGGATCATGCGAACCATCTAAAACATAAAGCATTTAAAATTAAGTTAGATAAGATTTTAAACAAAAAAACCCTATTTTGAATAAAAGTTGGGGTAAGATGAAGAAAGTGAGCCCATTAAATAACACTTTTCTACCCACACCTTGTAAAATAGTTTTTAAGAAAATAGGGTCCTTAAATACGTCCATTTCTACCTAGGTCCACATTCCTACCGGCAACCTTGGCTCTGATACCACTTCTGTCACACCCGGTTTCTCCGAAGAACAACCGAGTGAATATCACATGTATGCCAGGATCAATTTCTCATACATGTGATGACAAATAGTGAAGCATCATTTATTACAAGCCAGGTGTCGAATATAAATAAGTCTTACATAGCACATGTCTCGATGGACGATAATAAGTTCATAACATAAAATAGCAGCGGAATATTATTCTTGTGGGCTCCGTCACAGGCGTTGCCCGGGGGACTCCATGAACCTAGAATCCTTCTTCGGGTCCAAAGTCTTGATCATTAAACACCACATCATCCCCTTGACCTGAGCAGCAATTTAAACCAACAAATATGCAAGGTTGAGTACCGTTGGTACTCAGCAAGTGTGGGAAAGTTATGTCATGCATGGCTAGAACAAGGAGAGGTTGAACTCCTGATTAAAGCACTACGCAATTATTGCCTACCACCTTAGCTTATTAAGCACCTACATTACTACACAGGTGAACTGGTCCCAATCTCCCATCCCATCATCATAATCAAATAACCATAACTTTATTTCCAATGTTAAGCTCCCCGCTTAACATTCACAACCTCCAAGGTCATCATATTCTAATCATGAATGAGTCCAAGCCGCTCTTGACCGTGAGCACGGCTGTCATGACAGTTTTGACTCTACAGAGTTTGTACCACTGTACCCACATGTAGTGGTTTCATCCCCCGTTGCCGGGTGGACTAAAAGAACCTCCATTATACCAGTGGCCACGAACCACATTCCCACTTCCCAGGTGTGTAGCCAGGAGATCACTACAAAGCCTTTACAAAGGGATTCCCGACGAGCGTGGGCCCACTGAGGTTTCACCCCTAACACATACAAGAGGCTCCAACCCCGCTGTAGTGGCCCCCTCTTGAGCCTTGCGGTTCATATGGCAGTCCAGCTGACACCTATTCCCCGCACCATCCAACACACCCATACTACGCCGGGGATACACCTAATTAATTGGCCAAGTTGCCCCATCTCAGCATGTGGTTGGCACGGTAAAGCCAGGTTACATGCTCCATGAACCGGTCCTTAGGATCCAGGCAAGTACTAAACACAAACCCGAGTCTCGTGCACCCAGCACCAACCAAATCATCCAACTTGCCTCGATCCCTACCTCTACATAACTCATAATGTCTCATTCAAGAGTAAGGTAAATAAATTGATGATCTCATATCCCAATTATCCCATTCTAAGCATGCTAAGCATAAGCATGTAAATAAATGATATGATAAAATAAATCCCAACCCAAGCTACAAGGAAACAAGATAATGCAATTATAGGGAAACTTCCTAGCATGTGTTTCATATTTCAATTGACAATGCAAATAATTCTATCTACACATCCTAGCATAGGATCAAAGTGGTCAAGGACACTTGCCTTCTTCCTGCTGCTCTGGGAATGGAAAGTCTTGGTCTTGGAAGGGGAGAACTTTCTCTGGGGCAGGTTCTACTCATGCCAATACACATAGCAAAAGAAAGCAACAATCCATAAGACATGGTTCACACTTTCACTTCATACAAACCACACATACATACCTATGAAAGTCATTTACATTACTAAGTGTTGTGGTTATCCTAGATGTGTTGATTTTTGGCCTACATGCACTTTTAAGCATATGTAGATGATTTCTAACTTTTCTATTCAGATTTCTGTTTGCACACTATATATGAATTTCCAATTTAAACAAATTCTTTAATACACTCTTTAGCTACCAAGTTTGCATGGAAGGTAATTTCCTATTCCAAATGGGTTTCCAGACCTTCTACCAAATCCTAAACTGAAGTCTTTGGATTTGGAGACTTCATTTATCATTTTCTAGTTATGCATTCCTATTTTCCAATATTTTCCAGATTTATTTTCTATGCCTAAAAGTGAGTTTTAATATTAAATAGTAAGTCATATCATCTAAACAGAATAGGTTCTGATCTAAAATATTAAATAATATATTTTGGAACTTCTCCTCTGATGTGAACTAATTTAAATTTATTTTACCAATTTTCAGAATTATTTCCTAGCCTAAAGTATGTTTCTATAACTAATAAATATGAACAGTCAACTAGACAGATTCATTTCAGCTTAAAATCTATTTTTAAATCATTCTAAAGTTTTCCAAGTGCTAGGAGAGTTTAAATTTGAATTTACAATGTGTTTGCCTCACCTTTTAAATTTTAAATCCTAATCACATATTCAAATTCCTAAATCTAATAGCATATAGGGTTAAAAAGGTAAACTCACCCCACTACAGGGTCTATTATATTATTTCATAAATTTCCAGGGGTCTAAATACACATAACAGAGGGGTTTTCCTAATTTTTATTAAGTCCAGGGGCTAAAACTGATTTTTAAATGAATTTACATGAATTTCTGAAGTTCCAGGGGCTAGATCAGAAGTTTCCGGGGCTAGCTCGTGTTTTCTGAGATCCCCAGGGGGTAGCGCGTAAGAATCCCGACCTTTATAATGCGGGGCTGATGTGGACCGTCCGATTTAAAACAGACGGCTCAGATTAGATCGCCGAACCGGTACGCGCGGGTTTTAATTCTACCGTGCGATTTAAAATAGACGGCGCATAAGCGGCCACGTCGATCTGACCGTGCGCGGGCGGCGCTGCCCGGCGGCGCGCGGCGGCGATCTCGCCGGAAAACTTCGGATCTTCGTCTATTCTTCCTAAAACTGGGATTTCATGGCATAGATCGGTAGAGGGGAGGTCGGGGATCTCACCTCAGTGTTTTTCTTGAGCTCGGAGGTCCTAGAAGGCGGTCGGCGACGAGGTCCGAGATGGAATCGCTGCGGTGGTCATCGGAGCTGTGCCTAGAGCGCAAACCACCGAGTCTTCTGCACCTTCGTGATTCCCCGGAGGCGGTGGAACACGATCGGCGCGTTAGATCGGAAAATCCGAGCAGAGATCGAGAGAAAATGGTGATCGGAGCTTTGGTTCTCACCGGGAGGAAAAACAGCCGATCGTGGGGGAAAAA
The DNA here is from genome assembly GCA_030760725.1 of Neostapfia colusana. Taxonomy (NCBI): domain Eukaryota; kingdom Viridiplantae; phylum Streptophyta; class Magnoliopsida; order Poales; family Poaceae; genus Neostapfia; species Neostapfia colusana. The sequence continues at coordinate 103,955,270 of JASWHV010000007.1, forward strand.
CGGGGCGATGCCGGCGTTTTTATAGACGAGGTAGGGTGGCGTGTTGGTTGTGATCGAGTCGGAGTCGTCCGGGACCACAATTCGGCTGGGAAAGCGCGGTTTTCCGGGTTGGTTGCGATCGGCCGCGCGCGGAGGAGCCCGGGTAGTTGGCGCGAGCGGGAGGTCAGGGATGACACACGGGTCCCGCGTGTCAGTGAGAGAGAGAGGGGAGCGTGCGGCTGCGGGCTGGCGCGGGGGCGGGTGGGCCGGCTGGTGGGTTTTGGCCCACTGGCGGGGGGTTTTGTTTTTTTCTTTTTCTTTTTCGTTTTCTTTTCTGTTTTGAGTTGAATTTGAACTCCAATTTAAATTTGAATTTCTGCACCACATGCAATACGTCCAAAAATTTTTAAAATCCCCTCTTAACAGGTTTTAGGGTGTTACACTGGGGGCATGAAACTGGGACGTACATTGCTCCCTTGTGGCTGGTATGGCATCTTCCTCTTGCCCTCTTGCTCGATCTCACGGATCCTGCTCTCAACCACTATAGCTTTGTCAACAAGCTTCTGGAAATTAGCATAGTTGTTGTTGAGCAGCTGAACTTGGATCTCATTGTTCAACCCTCTCATGAACAAGTATTGTTTCCTTTGATCTGAGTTGACGTCTTCTGGAGCATATCTTGAAAGTTGCGTGAACTTGTTGAGGTGCTCATTCACGCTCTTCTTTACATGGCGGAGGCCTTCGAACTCTTGCCTTTTAAGCATCATGACTCCAGCAGGGACGTAATGGGAGCGGAAACTCTCCTTGAACTCAGTCCAAGTGATAGTCTCCTGGTTGACATGAGCATTGCAAAGAGCGTCCCACCAATCAGCGGCTGCTCCCATGAGTTGGTGCGATGCGAAGAGAACTTTCTCCCGATTTGCACTGAACAATAGCAAGCTTCTTCTCCATGGACTTCAACCATCGTCGGCCTCCATGGGATCATTAGCTTGTGCAAAAGTAGGCGGTCGAGTCCTCATGAACTCTCCCAACCGGTTGTGAGCCGGCGGTGGTGGTGCAGGAACGGGGTTAGGATTGTTGTTGTTGTTGGCTTGCAGCTGACATAAAGTTTGGATAATAGTTTGCATGAGCTGGTTCTGCATAGCCATCAACCATTCAAGGTTGTTTGCACCAGCCCCGGGGTTAACATTCTCATGAACTTCAACGTGGCCATCCTCTTGTGGTTCCTGGTTGCGACGAACGTTCCTCCTTTGTCGGTTGGCGTTTTCCCTCACCATCTGTGAGAGAGAGTTGAGTAGAATAGAAAAGAGAAGTTTAGGTTGATACCCCAGCTATATGCATCAAGGTGTACAAACTAAATATTTTCTTCTATTAATATCAGCCTATACAAGGTTGTGAACACAAGCCGAAACATCTCACATTTCTCTACTATATGTGGATGTGGATATTCGTATAAGTGTCCCACAACTCACACTCAAGCACACAAACACAAGCAATCATCACAAAAGTTCAACACACCACTCCTATTCAAGCTACTATGATTTAGCGTTCCTATTACAGCTTATTCAATGGGAATCCTAAACTTAATCATGTGAACTGGTGCTGTTCCCGCCATGTGACGGGGGTGGTCCATCAGACACCTCAATGGGGTTAAGTGCGCTCCCACGTGGTGGTGAACGAGTGCTTATGTGTGTCGTGCTCCGGATCACCGGCATCTTTAAATGGGACATGAGGAACTTTAGAGAAGGAAGAAATAACTTAAAAACTTCAGAAGTTATGGAGCAAGGAAGCAAAGGTGTGGCTGTCCACAAGAAGAGAAAAGAGGGGCTGAAAATAGCACTTTGCGGTGGCTGAATTGACAAGGAAAGTGCAGCAGCAAACAATTTTCAAAAATAGCGGTTTAGAGGGGTGTTCCTATGTGTTTTAGGCTGTCCATTCTACCTAGTCTTGCATCCTACGGTTAATGTGGTTCTGATGCCAATCTGTGCATTCTACCTAGGCTTGCATCCTACGGTCAACGTAGTTCTGATGCAAATCTGTGCACTCTATCTAGGCTTGTGTCCTACGGTAAACGTGGCTCTGATACCAATCTGTGACGCCCGGTCCCGTGAAAACGGAACCCAGCTAATGCATATGTGTGCCCAGGATGTTCATCACACATATACATGTAATCCACAAACCGAATTTAGAATATAACCATGAATAAATAGTGTTAAGTACTTTATTACATGAATCTCTAACATTATTTTTGCAGCGGAAGTCTCTAACTTATTGTAGCAGCTGAAGTCTCTAAACGATAGCGGAAGCATCTAAACAGCAGCGGCTCCATCTCCAATTCCACAGGCAAGTTGACGGTAGTTCGCACGCCTAGTACTCCACATCATCTTCGAAGTACTCTTCTCCCGTTGCTGATGTTTGTATGGTAATGCAAGGGTGAGTACATGTCGTACTCAGCAAGTGCGGCAAAAGTATGACATGTAGCTTACAACAAGGTAGGGAATAAAAAGGCTCATTGCAGAAAGCAAAGTTTATTTCACAAAGTTTAAGTGAATTTAATCCCAACATATATGTAAGTAAAACAGCAACATACCTCCTTCATAATTCACCACTTTTCATGTCTCAACCAACTATTAATCTTTCTCAACTTTATCTCATACTCATAATAACCATCTCTTGTTCATATCCATCTCATAACCATATAACCGAACAAAAACTCATTGTCATGTCTTAACAGTCCCCAAACAATCTCATTACCAAGACTCAACAGTATCGGTAACCAATCCCAAGACCATATAATAACCATCCCGATAACCATCCCATCTAATCATGTGAGTTGGCCAGACGCTTGTGACCGTAAGCATGGCTATCATGATAGTTTTACACTCTTAAGAGGTGGCACCACTTTACCCACAAGTTTGTGATTTCTTCATCCGTCGGTGACTGCAGAACCTACATTATACCAGTACAAAACCGTCGGTGTATGGCCAAGAGATCACAAAATAGCCTTTACAAAGGGGTTACTAGATGTATGGACTTACTAAGGTTTCACCAGCAGGCTCGAATCACCATTCTCCCACCTACGAGCTCCCTCTTGTGCCATGCAGTTCCCAGGACAGTCCTCTATCAACTCTCATTCCCCGTGCCTTCCACGGTCCATAACAATCTAGCAACTTACCTAATTAGTCAGCTAAGCCGCACCCATATTTGGCCTTGTGGTGGCACTGTTTTCCAGGCATGTGCTGGCATGAACCGGTCCTTAGATCTACGGCAAGTAAACAACCATCTCATTCTACCACATCCATGAACCAAGCTTGCCTAGATCTCCCACGGTTCTATGCTCATTATCAAGTTCTCATTATCATTATTCATATGAGTGCAGTAGCTAGACATGTTCTATCTCGGCTTCCTGTAACCCGTAAGCTAAGCGAAGCAAAAAGCAAAAACGACCATACCCGACTCATCAAATTTCCCGGCGACAAGGATGGTTAACAAAACTAGTAAACTCTGGATTTCCCATCAAGTTGACTCAACCATACACATTTTTGGAAACAAAACAGTTTCCAAAATATGGGATCAATATGGTAAAGGGGCACTTGCCTTGCTCCTGTGGCTCTTGTTGCTCACGTGTCTTGAAGTCTTGGTGCTGTAGTCCTTTGTAGATAGCTTCCTGAGCTTGTCCTCCTACTCACGACCACGCACATACAAAATTATAGCAATCAAACACCATGCACAAACTTTACTCAAGATGCAATTGTGCAAATCCTATGATGCTGTTTTATTAGACCAGTTTGTACGTGTTCTTGCATGTTTTAATGGGCTTGCATGGGTTTTTATGATGAACAATGGTGTAAGAATCAAGTGTGGACGTGGTGATGATCTTGACTCGAGATCTAGATCAATTCCACCATCAAAAACCGATCAACACGTGATCTGTCCACACGAAACAGCTTCTGTTCAAAGAAAACAGATGCGAAGAAAACAACGATGATGTCGTAAGGTGGTAACGAAGACCTACCTCGGCCTTCCTCCTAGTAATGGCAGCAGTACTGTTCGTCGGCTCTCTTCCGGCGATGGCGAGCGTGACGGAGCATGTCCGCGGTGTCACTGGTGGCTGAACTCTGACGAAGGAGGTTAACTCGGCGAGTTGAAAATAGGGCCTCCAAGTCGTCGACTCGGGAGTTGGAAAATAGGTACGTGGTTGCGGCCAGGGGCTTTTGGGTTCTATTTATAAGGGGTGAAAGAAGAGTCCTTCTCCAATTGGATTTCAAATAAGAGTTCTATTCAATTTGTTTTGGATCTTAACAACTTATCTCCATTTGATTTGGTGAGGTAGCAACGTGGAAATCATGTCGGTTTCCTCAGTACCGAGTATTCCCGTGCACAGGAGGAAAACCGCTTAAGGATCACATCACCTTCGCAAAGTGATCTCCGGAGGTGCCACGTGTCCAGCAGGGGCCAGGCCTCCCTTTTCCTTAGGGGCGAGCTCCGGTTGCACCACGTGTATGGCGGGCGGGACCTCCCTCTCCCTTAGAGGCGAGCTCCGCGTGCGCCACGTGTCTAGCGGGCAGGACCTCCCCTCTCCTCAGAGGCGAGCTCTGCGTGCGCCAGGTGTCAGTGCCGGACCTCCCCTCTACTCAGAGCCGAGCTCCGAGAGTGCGACGTGTCCAGCAGCACCGGACTTCCTTTCTCCTCAGAGACGAACTCCGAGGTCGACACATGTCCAGCAGTGTCGAACCTCCCTTCTCCTTGGAGGTGAGCTCCGAGGATGACACGTGTCCATCGGGACCGGACCTCTCGGAGGCGAGCTCCGAGGGTGACACGTGTCTAGCAGGTCAGACCTCTCGGAGGTGGGCTCCGAGAGTGACATGTGTCCCGTGGGGCAGGGCCTCATCCCTTCCGCAAGGGTGAGTTCCGAAAGCGCCACGTGTCATGTGGGCTGGGCCTCACTTCTCTGCAGAGACTAGCTCTGAAGTCAACACATGTCCCGCGGGGCTGAGCCTCGCTTCTCCGCAGAGACTAGCTCCGAAGGCAACACGTGTCCAGCGGGGTTGGACCTAGCCCCTTCTCTTGAGACGAGCTCCGAGCCTGCCAAGTGGCCAGCAGTGCCGGACCTCACCCCCTCCGCAGGGATGAGCTACGAAGGCGCCACGTGGCCAGCGGGCCATGGAATGTGCTCCTCAGCGAATTGGAGTTGGCTCTTTTCAGCTATCTTTCTCCCACTCCCCACCATTTTTATGATTCTTTCTCCCGTTCTACTTCTTTTATAATGTTTCTCTATATGCAATGCATCGATATGAAATTGAGGGTGTTACAATGAGTCATTTCTTCAGATGGAAGAGGTTACTAGGTTTAGTACGGCGTCGATGCACCGTAAGAAGCATGTCGATACTACGTAGCCTCACCAAAAGAAAATCCTAACCGGATTATACCGGCATAAACGTATCTTAGGTGGTACTAAAACGATCACTCACAAATGTGTACTACACGGGATCTGTACGTGGTTAGTACCTGCAGAAGAACACTCAATGATGATGCACACATAGGTTTTCTCATTTCAGGCAGTTTCATATCATACTAAAAACATACGTTCCGTATCATTTCCATACGGATCGTCCTTGAGTCAGGCCATGTCTCAAGGTACATGGTCGCGTTTTTACACCACACGACGGGGAAACCTGAGTAGAGCGCGAACGGGTCGTTACGGTTGGGAATTTTATCAACCCAACAGATACCACCTACTGCCCTGCAGGGCACGCCGATGGCAAGCGCTGCATATGTCCTATTAGGATATTTCCAGAAGAACACAATATCACGTTACTGACCACACGATGGGGTCTCCACTTACATGCCTAATGCATGCTAGAGATCAGCGTTTCATATGAACTCAGGAACATGAAGAGTTCAAGAGTTTCATATTAACGTCTCACACAAGGCTGTGAGACCTATCCCTGAACCACTTTCCTCGTCAGGGGAGCTAACAAAAATTGAACCGCTTTCGGTGGCGTTCCTTACCATGCTTACCAGATTGTAGGTGCGTCGTTATATAATAAAAATTCAGAATTCTAACAAGTATGTTAGTCATTCCACTTTAAGTAACTATACTACTATAGTCCTTATGTGGGCCTAATACCGTTTCCTCACCGTAACCTATGTTTTTGTCATCATACGATCCTTATTCTATGCGCTATTACCAATGTGGCTCTGATACCACGCTGAGACGGCCCGATGCGCCCAATCAGTACGGGGATGTGGCACTCGCCCGGGAATCGCATTGGGCGGTGCCGTGTTGTGCGGCACCCAACAGCACACATATAAGGAACAAAGTTTACATTAAACAATAGCGGAAGCTTACTAGTTTTTCTTTGTAAATAGTTTACATCAAGTAACTACATCGGAAGTCTATAAACAACTCACATCGAATAACTAAAGAGCACTCGAGATGAAGTCCAGCCCACAGACTCCTCTCGCAAGCAACACGAAGACAACGGCAGCGGCTGGGTTTTCCATGTGTTACACGACTCGGAAGTCTCCGAGTCTCACACCTTCTTCCTAGCATCGAGGTTAACTTGCAAAACCACTCATATAGAAAGCGTGAGGACATAGGCTCAGCAAGACTGATCCGTCTCTCCTAAACAAGAAACTCTACATGCATGATGGTTGCAATTGGGTTAGTTAGATTTGCATAAAAGACTCGCCTAAAGTTGATCCTTAGATTTCAGATTTTAATGCAGACCTTGAGCCGAACAGCATCGCAACTCCACAATCAAACAAGAAACGCTTTGTTGTGATGCTCCTTGCACAAGGTGAAAGTAAAGTTTAATGAGCCTATCTCTAATTCAATCATGGTTGCAGTACAAGTTACATCACAGCCTTATCAAGTTCAAAATAAAACTGTTTCAGTTGTTACTACATCAAGACACAGTGGGCAAGTATGCTCATATGACCGTGAGCGACGGTGATTCGAATCGGTACACGCCCGGACTACAAGACACGTACACCCCTACTCCGAGTTGCCGGCTGCAACCTCGACTGACGTTGTACGCGGCCACCTTTCCCAAGATCTTCCACATTGGACAAAGTCTAACTGCCCCGAGTCCGCAAGCTCCCTCAAGGTACATACCCGCTGTAGTATGTTCTTGAGCGAGCTACCTCCTGCTATCCTGACGCAGAAAGCCTAAGGCAGTTAGAAAAGTTCCACTGTGGATCTCCCAAGGTAAATTGGTTTCCTAAGGTCCCATATAGCCAGTATGTGCCCGGTACACGACTCAAACTTGTCCAACAGGGCCAAGCACGGACGGGCCTTAACTGACACAGACAGGGCTATGCACGCACTGTCCGCAGCCTGCTGCATCTAAACCTACCTGCCCAGTCTCCATTTCTTATGTGTGAACTTTCCTCATCATTTCTATTCTTGACCCGCTCCGGATAAACCAGCCCTAAACTCGTGAGTAGATTCCAACTACTCGACTTCTACCGAACCTTTCGTACTAACATTTGCGTAGCCAAATTCCCTCGAGGCAGTGCTATTCTACCCTTTCTCTCTTAGGTATTTCTGGTCATGCAATTAGGGTTTTCAGTATCAACTAGACTTAATGCAATCAAATGATTCAAAACTATGATCTCTAAAAATGGAAATGCTTTATAAAACTGTTCAAATGCAAATCGGGGCTTGCCTGTTTTGCAGGTGACTAAGAATACAATAAGTTAGTAATGATCACTTGGAGCTTGATCACTTGCTTTCCTCCCTCCTTGCTCTTCACTCCAACCCCTTCACACGTGCTCACGTAGATGCTACACTATATGATCATGCATATGTATTTAATTGAAAAGCTTTTGCTAATAAGACCTAACAACAGTTTAAAAACTGGAACTCTGTTTAAGAATTTAAAATGACACTTGTGCTAGTGGTTTGGGATGGGTTTAAACACTATGATCAAATGTTGAGTGCTATTCCCACTGAAGTGTCGATCATCTTAAGAGGTTACACATGATAGTGGTGATCCAGAGCCCCAATGGAGTTGAAACTTTTCATGTGTGTTCCTTGTCACAAGAAAGTCATCTGGACCAAAAAATAGGACTTCTCATTGAGTGGTTTATTCAGAGCAATTCTCTAAGTATTTAAGCAAAGAGGAATTAATTCTAAAGTAACACCCATGTTCATGTCAAACTCAGTGAACCACAATTTCAATTATAGTTCATAGAGACTACATGAATTTTCCTAGGATTTTTGGAGCTATGAATTGCGCAGAACTGAATTTCCAAGTTTTGGGAATTCTCTGAAAATGTTTCTGTATTTATTTGAACACAGCAAATTTAAATCTGAATTCCACTGATCAAATCAACTCCAAATGAGCTGAAATTTTTACAGGAGTCTAATAACACTCTGACAAATATTTTGGAAAAATTTGAGGATTTTTGGATAAACCAAACTCCATATAAAATTCTTTTGCTGAAAAGCTATAAAGAATTTTCCAGAATTAATTATTGCCTTTCATACAAATTGGGTTGCATATTTGGATAGAGTTTGTCAATATGATTCTAACACAATTTGAATCACTAAATTTGGAGTTTCCTAGCAGAATTAATTAATGCCTTTCATGCATATTGGGAGTTTGAGGTACTCATTCACGCTTTTCTTGCCTTGGCGGAGACCTTCAAACTCTTGCCTTTTGAGCATCATGACTCTCACAGGGATGTAATGAGAGCGGAAACTCTCCTTGAACTCAGTCCAAGTAATAGTCTCCTGGTTGACATGAGCATTGCATAGAGCATCCCACCAGTCAGCGGCTGCTCCCATGAGTTGGTGCGATGCGAAGAGAACTTTCTCTCGATCATTGCACTGAATTATATCAAGCTTCTTCTCCATGGACTTTATCTAGTCATTGGCCTTCATGGGATCATTATCTTGTGCAAAAGTGGGTGGTCGAGTCCTCATGAACTCTCCCAAGTGGTTGTGAGCCGGCGGTGGTGGTGGTGGTGGTGGCGGGGGTGCAGGAACGGGGTTATTGTTGTTGGCTTGCAGCTGACCCAAAGTTTGGATCATGGTTTGCATGAGCTGATTCTTCATAGCCATCAACCTTTCAAGGTTGTTTCCACCAGCCTCGGGGTTGACATTCTCAGGAACATCAATGTGGTCATCCTCTTGGTTGCCACGGACGTTCCTCCTTTGTCAGTCGGTATTTTCTCTCACCATCTTTGAGAGAGAGTTGGATAGAATAGAAGTTAGAAATTTAGATGGATTCCCCAACTATATGCATCAAGGTGGATGGACTATATATCATCCTATACGAGGATGTGAACACATGCTGAAGCATCTCACATCTCTCTACTATGCGTGGATATGGAAAACGCTGAAACGTCCCACAACTCACACTAAGCACACAATCACAAGCAATTTATCACAAAAGTTTCACACAACTCCTATTCAAGCTTATTCAATGGGAGTCCTATGTGTTTTTCAATTTGTGACTTGTCCTATAGTCAATGTGGTTTGGGGTGATACCTAGGATACCAATATGTGATCAATCTGTGACTTTTCCTAGGCTTGCATCCTACGGTCAAGGTGGTTCTGATGCCAATCTATGCATTCTAGGCTTGCCTCCTATGGTCAATTCTGGCTCTAATGCTAATCTGTGACTAGACCTAGGCTTGCGTCCTTTGTCAGCGTGGCTTCTAATACCAATCTGTGATTTCAACCTAGGCTTGTGTCCTACAGTCAACCGTGGTAGCTTGATACCAATCTGTGACCTTATCTAGGCTTGTGACCTACAGTCAACCGTGGCTCTGATACCTATTTGTGACGCCCGGATTCCATAGAACACCACGGAACCCTAGCTGATGCGTATGTGCACCCAGGATGTTCATCACACATACACATGTATTCCACAAACTAAATTCAGAATATATAAAACCACGAATAACAGGTTTTATTACAATGTCTCATGAGTCTCCAACTCATTCTAGCAGCGGAAGTCTTATTCTAGCGGCGGAAGTCTTATTCTGGCAGCGGAAGTCTTCTAACTTATTGTGGAAGCAACTAAGCACGGCAGTGGCTCCATCTCCTACTCCACAGGCAAGTTGACGGTAGATCACACGCCTAGTACTCCACATGGTCTTCGAAGTACTCTTCTCCTGTTGCTGATGATGAAGTAATAATGCAAGTTTGAGTACATGACATACTCAGCAAGTGCGGGAAAATATGATATGTAGCTTCCAACAAGGTATTTATAAAAAGGCTCATTGCAGAAAGCAAGGTTTATTTCACAAAACATGATAAAAACAGCAATTAGCTTAGAATGAATTTAATCCCAACATATATTAAAACATCAACATACCTCCATCATATTCCACTTTCCATGTCTCATCCAGACATTAATCTTTCTCATTTTTCATCTCATGCTCATGAATACCATCTTGTATTCACTACCATCTTATCTCATATTCAATTTTTCATCTCATAACCGAGACCAAAGCTCATTATCACGACTCAAGAGTCCAAATTTCATTACCAAGACTCAACAGTCCCAAAACCAAAACCAAAGACCATCCATGACCAAACCAAATATCCATCCCAAAAACCATCCCATCTAATCATGGAAGTTGGCCAGGCGCTTGTGACCGGAAGCTCGGCTATCATGATAGTTCTATACCCTGCAGAGTTTGCACCACTTTACCCACAAGTTTGTGATTTCGTCACCCGTCGGCGACTGCCGAACCTCCATTATACCTGTACACAACCGTCGGTGTATGGCCAAGAGATCACAAAATAGCCTTTACAAAGGGGCTACTAGATGTATGGACTCACTATGGTTTCACCAGCTGGCTCGAATCACCATTCTCCCACCTACGGGCCCCTTCTTGTGCCATGCAGTTCCCAGGACAGTCCTCTCTCGACTCCCATTCCCCGTGCCTTCCACGGTCCATAACAAACTAGTAACTTACCTAATTAGTCAGCTAAGCCGCACCCATACTTGGCCTTGTGGTGGCACTGTATTCCTGGCATGTGCTCGCATGAACCGGTCCTTAGATCTACGGCAAGTAACCACCATATCATTCTATCACTTCCACAAACCAACACTACAGGAATTCGGACAATATACGACGGCCAAAAACCGTCGTCAATAAGCACAGTACCGTCATCAATAACTTATTGACGATGGTAAAACGTTATAGATAACGGTTTACGGTTGTCGTCAATTATTAGTCGTCAATAAGCTTATTGACGATGGTTACCGTCATCAATAATCTTATTGACGACAGCTAACATTGGCTGTCGTCAATAAGCTACAGCAGCTTGTTGACGACGGTCAGGGTTTGGCTCTCGTCAATAAGCAAGCTTATTGACGACGGCCTGGGTTTGTACCGTCGTCAATAACGATGGATTATTAACGACGGTTTCTGGTACCTGGCCGTCGTCAATACTAATGGCTTATTGACAACGGCCAAGTACCTGGCCGTCGTCAATAACTATGGCTTATTGACGACGGTTTCTGGTACATGGCTGTCGTCAATACTAATGGCTTATTGACGACGGCCAAGTACCAGAAACCGTCGTCAATAAGCTTTACAATTTTTTTAAAAAAATAGAGAATCCTGCCCTGGCTTCGAGGCCAGCCCTGGCTCGATGGCCAGATCACAGGCAATCAAAAATACATCACAGGCAGGCACAAAAACACTATACGCACGCCACACTACCCTACGCTACCCCGACCACTGCCACCGGAGTCCAGGAAGTCGTCGTGCGCTCATCCAAACGCCGGTTGTTGAGGGGATGGAGTTTCCTGAGCCCGCGTCGCCGATCCCTGTGATGTACATGTATAGTTAGACAAATTAGAAGTTCACAAATGTGTATATAACTAAATAAACTCATTACAAGTTAGAATTGAGCAAGTTAGCTAGATTTAGCTATGTTTCAGTAAGTTTGCTCATTGTTTACTAAGTTTGAGAAGTATGGACTAGTAGTATTTATGTTTGAGCTAGTTCAACTAGTTTTGGCTATGTTTGAGTAAGTTTGCTCATATTTGACTATGGTTGAGTAAGTTGTACCATATTTTACTCAGTTTGAGGATGTTTAACTAGTTTCCCTAAGTTTGAGTAACTTTGATCAAATTCAACTAAATTTGAGCAAGTTTAACTAGTTGCAGTTATTATGAGAAATTTTGTACCTGTGCTCCTGACGTCGGCCCCTGTGGTAGTTGTATCGGTGGTGGCGCCCACTGAAGAAAGACAGCCGGCTGTCCTGCGGCCATAGCCTGCAAATATGAAGTAAATTATTGTACATGTCATTCATATATTAGAAACGTTGAGTACAATGATCTGAACTTACTTGCATGGCAGCTTCCAGCTGTAGCATGTATGAGTGTTGATACTCGTCCCTAGCCCGGAGCTCGACTGCCTGTCTCTCGCCCCTAGCTCTGAGCTCGGCTGCCTACCTCTCGTTCGCGAGCCTCAGCGCTTCCTGCGTCCTCTAGAGCTCCTCCGGGACACTCTGGAGCTCCAGATCTCGGCTGCCACGCCTGCTGGATCCACCCTGCATGAAGAGGCCCTCGAGGAAGACCGCGCCTCCCTCGAGTCGACTACTGCATCAAAGATGGCCAACCTACACAACGAAGTAAGAGTATTAAAGTTTCATGTCTCAAATTTAATGAAAGTAAATGAAAAACAACAGAACTCACCGGCCGTGAGGTTTACCGTCACCGCTTGCATAGGCGGCTTCAGGTACAATCGGCGAGTTCTGCCAATCGTAATCGTCACCTCGAAGCCTCCGCACCTATTCCCATACTTTTCCTGAAAATATAGAAAATTAAAGTCATCAAAAGTTTTAAAGAGAATACAATTAAGTTAACTAAAGTACTCACCAACGTGTTTGTCGCCATCTGAGAAGACAGCTGATCAGGCTGCGAGGGGTCACTTCCCATGTGACCCCTCCTCCACACCTGGATAGCGGTCGGCTCCTGACCGATCTCACGCTCCTATTGATAGGTGTTAGCACAATGATAGCGACAGAAATTAACTAGAATAAAATTCGAGTATCACTTACCATCCGTTTAGCAAGGCGTACATAGCCGTCCCCGCCAAGACGGTGTTTCCCGTCCGTCCCTCGACTTTGTCGGCGGGTCATCGACACGCCCTTGGAAGTCCTGGCTCGCCCAACGAGCACACAGGGAACTGTAGGCGTCCGGACAGCTCAGTTGTCCTCTCCATCTCAAATAAACAAACACAAATAGCCACTCAAATTTTGTTACTCAAATCAAACGGCTGAATGGTGAAAGCGCCCACCAACCTAGAAAGGCAAAATGGGTCAAAAAGTAGGTTCGATTCCTGCCGGATGCACTGCCTCTTAAAGACAGAAACAGAGGAGGGAAAGAAGGTAGTATAGGGAACTTGCTTTTGGATTCTTATCGAAAGTGAATCCCTCTAACACTTCAGTTAGTGTTTTATGAGAAAATCTTTGCAGCCTAGACACAACAAGTGTGAAAATCCTTAGTCACTAGGCAAGAATGGAAAGAGCTTCTTTACCCGCTTGACCGACCTTTCGATTTGAGATGAAACAGATGAGCCAACGAAGAAAGATAAGCATCTCAGTAGTAGCCAGATACGAATGAATTGAATAAAGTTGTTTGCCTACCACCACGAACCCCTGTCTCTGCCAAGTAGAAAGCTAGTAAGCAAGTACTGAACTTCAATCCTGCATTCTCACTCTTGTTTTTGTCGCTCAATCCAAAGAAAGAAATAGGAATACGAATCCTCATCCCCAAAGCCCGGGTCCTAGACTGCTTAGTACTCAAAAATGAGCTTAGCTTAAAAATGGAATAGGTGTAAACGCCCAGGAAAAGATCTCTAGTTAACAAAACCAATCCTAGACCTAGCAGATTTGCCAAGCCCTCCAAGGCTGACCAACAGCCAGCAAGAGAGAGAGGCACCGAGCCAAAATAATACTTTGATCAATAATTTGATAAACAACTATAAAATTCAGCTGACTGATTCGATATAGTAAGTGTATATAATAACTAAAAATATGATAATATACACGAAAAATATTTATACACTTACACTAGTTTAAAATATTGCAAGATACCTCCTTTGCAGTCAGAGATTGTGATGAAGTAGCATCGACCTTATTTGCTACATGTTTTTCTGTTCTTTATCATATATGGGTTCAACTTCACTATGATAAGCACTAGAAGAAGATCAACTGGAAAATGAAAATCTACTTTGATAATAGAATATCGTGTCTTAATGTCCACAGTAAGATCAAAGTGTTTCACGTTTGACACAAACATTTCAATACATAATGAACATGATTTGTTTGGCAGTTTGATCAATCAAACAACTAACACATGATCCTGCAGACAAACACGTCAAGGACTCAAGTTCGATATGACTACGAGCTATGGACACGCATCAAGCCTGACCGCGGGCTACACTGAGCGTCACCATGTGAGCGTCCATGGCGCATGTCAGATGACGTGGTGAAGACTAAGAATTAAGAATTGAGCGATGGCAGCAGCTAGTTTAAGTTAGAAGGCGAAGTTAATCAGTTGATCCAATCCATTTCCTTGTTTTCCCGTGGACTGTGAAGCTCGAGGGGCTGGCTTTGGTCCAAATCTACAGGGTATGCCGGTGCCCACCCGGAATACCATGTAGGTCTGCCACTGGGAGGCAGAGGCACCGATCTGCTGCTGCTGCTCGGGCCAGAGGCCGGAGGGGGAGGGTGAGGGGGACTTACCTCGGGCCAGAGACGGGCGGCGGTGGCGGCTGGGACAGGCGGCGGCGACGAGACGTCCGGCGCGAGCCCGGCTCGCGTACGGGTTATATGTCACGTTATTGACGACGGTGCTAAGAAACTATCGTCTATAAGGACCTTGTTGACGACGGTGCTAGGTCACCGTCGTCAATAACTCCTCGGGTGGGCCCGAATTAAGTTAAAGACGACGGGAACCGTCATCAATAATTTATTGACGACGGTACTCGTCTAGCCGTCATCAATAACAAAGTTATTGACGACGGCTAGATAATGCCGTCGTCAATAACATTAAAGACGACGGCCCCGTCCTCAATAAATTTGGCCGTCGTCAATGATCGTTTTTCCTGTAGTGCAAGCTTGCCTAGATCTCCCTCCGATTCATGTTCATTAATATCAAATTCTCATTATCATTATTCTCATGAGTGCAGTAGCTAGACACATTCCATCGCTTCCCAAACCCGTAGATTAGTGAAACAAAAACCGACCATACCCGACTCATAAACTTCTCGAGCATCAAGGGTGGTTAACAAAACTAGTAAACTCCTATAAAAGGGTTTCCCATCAAGTTAACTTAGGATACACATTTTTTTCGCAAAACAAAACAGTTTCAAAATCATGGGATCAATATGGTTATGGGGCACTTGCCTTGTTCCCGTGGCTTCTGTTGCTCACGGATCTCGAAGTCTTGTTGTTGTAGCTCGTCATAGATAGCTCCCTGAGCTTGTCCTTCTACTCACGATCATGCATATACGAGATTTACAGATATCAATCATCATGCACAAACTTTTACACAAGATGCAATGATGCATATGCATGCTAATCTTATGGTGCTATTTTATTTGATCAGTTTGTACGTGTTATGGCTTGCATGGGTTTGCATGGTTTTTATGATGAACGGAGGTGTAAAGATCAAGTGCGGAGGTGGTGATGATCTGGACACAAGATCTAGATCAAACCGATCAACACGTGATCTGTCCACGAAAAAGCTTCTGTTCAAAGGGATCGAAGAAACAGATGCAAAGAAAACCGCGATGAGGTCGTAAGGTGGTAACGAAGACCTACCTCACTTCTCCTTGTCTCAGGGTCTTCCTCCTAGCAATACAGATCGTCGGGGC
Organism: Neostapfia colusana; assembly: GCA_030760725.1. Taxonomy (NCBI): domain Eukaryota; kingdom Viridiplantae; phylum Streptophyta; class Magnoliopsida; order Poales; family Poaceae; genus Neostapfia; species Neostapfia colusana. Next base: position 103,971,107 of record JASWHV010000007.1, read on the forward strand.
TCTCTTCCGGCGACGGCGAGCTCGTCGGCGGTCTCCGGCGACTGAACTCCGGCAAAGGGAATTAACTCGATGAGTTGGGAGCTAGGGTCTCTAAGTCGTCGACTTGGGAATAGATGGTAGGGCCAAGGGGTGTTTCGGGTTCTATTTATAACCGGGAAGAATCTGATTGGATTTCAAATAAGAGTCCTATTAAAAAAAATTGTATCTTAACAACTTAGCTTCAATTGATTCGGTGCGGTAGCAACGTGGAATTCGTGTCGGTTTCCTCAGTACCGGCTATTCCCGCGCGTACAGGAGAAAAACTGCTTTAAGATCTCGTCACCTCCGCGGTGATGAGCTCCGGAGGCTCCACGTGTCTAGCAGAGGATGGGCCTCCCTTTTCAGCAGAGGCGGGCTCCGGTTGTGCCACGTATCTGGCGGGCGGGACCTTCCCTCTCCTCGAAGGTGATCTCCGCGTGCGCCACGTGTCCTGGCAGGCGGGACCTCCCTCTCCCTCAGAGGCGAGCTCCACGTGCGCTACGTGTCTGGTGGGTCGGGACCTCCTCTCAACAGAGGCGAGTTTCACGTACGCCACGTGTCAGTGCCGGACCTCCCCTCTATTCGGAGGTGAGCTCTGAGAGTGCCACGTGTCAGGCAGCGCCGAATTTCCTTTCTGCTTAGAGATGAGCTCTGAGGTTGACACGTGTCCATCAGCGTCGGACCTCCCTTCTTCTTGGAAGTGTGCTCCGAGAATGACACGTGTCCAACAGTGTTGGACCTCCCTTCATCTCGGAGATGGGCTCCGAGGATGACACGTGTTAAGCAGGGTGGGACCTCTCGGAGGTGAGCTCCAAGGCTGACGGGTGTCCTGCAGTACCTTCTCCTCGGAGGTGAGCTCCGAGGATGACACGTGTCCACCGGGATGGACCTCCCGGAGGCAAGCTCCGGAGGTGACACGTGTCCAGTAGTGTCAAACCTCTTGGAGGTGAGCTCCAGAGGTGACACGTGTCCCACAGTGTCGGACCTCTCAGAGGTGGGCTCCGAGAGCGACACATGTCCCGCGGTTCTGCGCCTCTCTTCTCTGCAGTGACCAGCTCCGAAGGCGACACGTGTCCTGCGTGACTGGCCTCCCTTCTCCGCCGAGGCTAGCTCCGGGGGCAACACGTGTCCCACGGGGTCGGACCTCTCCCCTTTCATAGAGGCAAGCTCCTAGCCTGCCACGTAGCCAGTTAGTGGCGGACCTCTCCCCCTTTTGCGGGAATGAGCTCCGAAGGCGCCACGTGGCCAGCGGGCCGCGGGAAGTGTCTTCGGCGCTCTCGGTGAACTGGAATTTGCTCTTTTTGGCTATCATTTTGAGTCTTTTTCTGTTCCCACTTCTTTTAAAATGCTTTCTCTATATAAAATCTGTATGGATGCATAAATACGAATTTGAGGGTGTTACAGTGGCCGAGCAATCGGAAGGCAGCGGCAGCAGCTCTGTTCGGTTGTTTGCACGAGGAGAAGGGAGCAGCGCCGAGTCTTCAGTGATACGGCGAAAGGGAGCACGGCAGAGGGTATAAGAACCTCGACTGAGGCGGTTCGAGCAAGAGGCGGTCGACCGAGCGGTGGCGCTGGCGTCGGTTGCCTCTGTCGACCTCACGTGAGAAGCAAAACAGAGACTGCTCTTCTGAAGATCTTTTGCAAATTCCTCCCCCTCAATGACAGGTGGGACCCACAGTTCAGTCCCTCCTTATCCCTCTCCTAAATATCTCCCAAAATTTGCAAATGGTGAAATCAAATTGTGGGAGTTGAAACCTGAGGTGCATTTGGATAATTGGGCAAGTTTCATCCAAATTCAAATAGGTATTTGAATTCTTTGTTATTTAAAGTCCATTTTGGAAAATGAGTTGCAAAACATTTCAATAATTCATGAAACTTTGCATACCCCCTAATTTGGACCTAAGGAATTCAAATATGCAATCTGATTTTTATTTTGGTGGCTGCAAATGAGATTTGTAGCACATCAGTTTTGAAATTCATATTGTTGTTCTCATTTGAATTTTGAGTTGAACAAATTTGTTCCAAATGTGACTTTAGCTTTCTCACCCATATGGGAACTTCCCATCTTGGTTTTAGACCCCTATTGGGTTCCAAGTTTTCAAACAAACATTTGAACTTGTGTGAAGAAAGCCCTCATGTGGATTATCACATGTGGAAAAGTTTTAACAAGTCCCAAATTTCATGCATATGAAACCAACTTTTGCAAACAAGGGTTTTTTTTGTTTTCACATTTTTGGGACCTTTACACCTTGCTGCTATAAGTGTTTGCAGGCGAGGAGTACCCCACGGACTCAGAGTACGAGTTCACCGCCGAGGGCTACCCTCCGTCGGGGACTACTGCTGAGTGGGAGCCGTACACGCCGCGCTGAGGTTGAGTGCAGCTAGTGTGGGTTGTCCGTAGGGCCGGACAACCAACCTTTGCTAGTTTGGCGTGAGTTGTATAATTATCTTCCGCTGTAGTAGACTCTGTAAAGAGAGGTAAACTGAATGTTTGTACTACTTTTGTACATATTCAGCATGTTTTCAATGTAATACTATGGTTTCTTTGTGATGTGCGCTGTCGGGTGTCGCATCGTGCGGCACCACCTTCTAAGATCCTGGGATGTACAGATTGCGGTTCGTCACAGGTCGCCGGTGAGGTCAGGTTTCCTGTGCCTTCGGGTTCAAACCAAGGCCATGCCGAGCTTCCCTAGGGTTCACTGATTGTGGTGACACATCTGGCACATGAGTTGGGTGTCTGGATCGTCGGGAACACGTCGCCGAAGTGGCTCGGTGGCACTGCTCTTGTCGCTGTTTAGCTACGGCGGTTTACCGTCGGAGCCACCTTGGCCATCGTGTTCAGCATCGGAAAATATGTGGGGGCGGCGATTCTCGCTGTCGCCAGCGAGCTAGGTCGTCGGGAACGTCGACCTCGACGGAGCTCTGGTGGCTTGGGCGCGGCAGCGGCTGGAGGTAGACAAAGGCGCCGGATCCCACGTGTCAGCCTAAGCCAGCGCACGCTCGTGGCGGCTTAGTTTAAATTAAATCACGGGCCCAGGTGTCCGTGACTGTTTAAGCGCAGGAAAGGGTTTTCTTTAGGAAAATAAATACGAAGTCAACCCAATATTTAGGAATTAATAACTTCTAAATGTATCGTCCAAATCTGGTCAACTAAATTTTGTTGGATTCATCTCTCTGAGTACTATCCAGTAGTACCAGTTTCATTCCTTCAAAGTCCTTAGTTTTTCAGAATTAAATCCTTAAAATTTAAAGTGTGCTAGAATTAATAACTTGAGATCCGCTTGGTAGAAAATTCTCAAATTTGGTCAGATTATTCTTTTTAATATCATTGATTCACATGACAAATTTCGGATCAATCCAATTTCATTAAGTCCACTTAATTGTGGAATTAAATGAACTGCCCCTGAGAAAATAGAAAATGTACAGAAACATTTTCAGAATTTCTCCAAATCTTGTAATACCCTCAATTTCACTACCATGCATTGCATACATTTTTCATTTAGATGAACATTTAAAAAGAAGAAGAAATGGAGAAAGGAAAATAGAAAGGGAAAGTAATGAAGATAAAATAGCCAAATTGAGCCACCCCAATTTTTCCCCAAGATTTCCCCCTTCCCAAAAATTCCCAAATTCTTCCCAATTTTTCCAGTATTTCCCCAAATTCCCCAAAATTTCCCTAGGGCGAAGTTCCCCCACATTTGGGGGGAATTTTACCCGAAATTGGCCGCAGCCCTTGATGGGGGAACCCTAGTCCCCCACCTCTAGGACTCTTTTGTTAAGTCCCCCACCTCTAGGACTCTTTGTCCCCCACCACTAGGACTCTTTGGTTGAGTCCAATACCTTTAGGACTCTTTGTTTCCACCCCTAAGACTCTTTGGTTGAGTCCCATACTTCTAGGACTCTATGTTTCCACCCCTAGGACTCTTTTTTCCCCTTATAAATATAACCCCCACCTCCCTAGCCGCACCCCCCCTATTCCCTTTGGCCGCCCCCCTCTGCCCCAAGTCGCCGAGTTGCCCCCCTCCCTGCTGCCCATGTCACCGAGTCCCCCCCCCTACCTTGCTGGAATTTGGCCGCCGTCGAGCCCCGTCACGCCTTGCCGTCACTGGAGAAGAAGCCCGACGTTCTTCCCTTGCCATAATTCTCCACAGAAAAATCCCCCGCGGCAGCCATTGCTAAGAGGGAGGCCCTGCCAGAAGGAAGAAGTGAGGTAGGTCTTCATTACCCTACTTACGACATCGCCTCTGTTTCTATGCACCCATTTTCTTCGCTCCCTTCGAGCAGAAACTTCTGCGTGTGAACAGATCATGTTTTGGTCGATTTTTGACGGTGGAATTGATCTACATCTTGTGTCAAGATCATCACCACATCCACACTTGATCCCGGCACCCTTGTTCAACATAAAACCCCATGGAAGGCCATTAAAACATGCAAGAATATGTACAAACTAGTTTTATAAAACTGCATCCTAGGATTTGCATTTAACTATCTCATTGCATCTTGAGTAAAGATTGTGCATGATAATTTATTGCTGTAAATCTTGTATGTGCATGGTCGTGAGTAGAAGTACAAGCTCAAGAGGCCGCCTACGAGGAACTACAACACTAAGACTTCGAGTCACTTGAGCAACACGAACCACTGTAGCAAGGCAGGTGCCCCTTGACCATATTGATCCAATGTTTTGAATCTGTTTTGATTGCGAAAACTCGTATGCTTGTGTCAACTTGATGGGAAACCCTTTTATAGGAGTTTACTAGTTTTGTTAACCATCCTTGTCGCCGGTAAAGTTGATGAGTCGGGTATGGTCATTTTTCCTTTTTACTTCGCTCAACTTACGGGATACGGGAAGCTGAAATAAAACTCGTTAGCTACTGCACTCATATTAATAAAGATGATGATAACTTGATGATATTAATGAACATGGAATCGGGGAGATCTAGGCAAGCTTGGTTCGTGGATGTTGCTGAATGAGATGGTGGTTCGCCTGCCGTAGATCTAAGGACCGGTTCATGCGAGCACATGCCAGGAAAACAGTGCCACCACAGGGGCCAAATATGGGTGCGGCTTAGCTGACTAATTAGGTTTATTGCTAGCTTGTTATGGACCGTTGGATGGCATGGGGAATGGGAGTCGAGAGGGACTGCCCTGGGAACCGCATGGCACAAGAGGGGGCCCGTAGGTGGTAGAATGGAGATTCAAGCCTGCCAGTGAAACCTCAGTGGGTCCGTACATCCTAGTAGCCTCTTTGTAAAGGCTATTTTGTGATATCTTGGCCATACACCGACGGTTGTGTACTGGTATAATTGAGGTTCTTTCTAGTCGCCGACATGTGACGAAATCACGAACTTGTAAGTGGTGCCACCTCTGCAAAGTGTAAAACTATCATGATAGCCGTGCTTCCGGTTACAAGCACCTGGCCAACTTCAATGATTAGAGCCAAAACATGGGATGGTTATTTTGTATGGTTGTGGTATGCTCATTGGGATTGGTTTTGGGACTGTTTTGAGTCATAACAATGAATTTGGTTTCGGTTATATTAATATGAGATGGTTATGAATATTTATGAGTATGAGATGAACTTGAGAATAATTATTGGCTGGTTGAGACTTGATAAATGGTGAATTATGATGAAGGTATGTTGATGAAATACTTGGTTATGATGGGATTAAACTCACCTAGAGATAGTTTCTGTTTTTACCATGTTTGTCAAATAAAATTTGCTTGCTGCAATGAACCTTTTTATTTCCTACCTTGTTGTAAGCTACATGTCATACTTTTCCCGCACTTGCTGAGTATGTACTCACACTTGCATTCCCACATATACATCAGCTACAGGTGAAGAATATTTCAAGGAACATGTGGAGTACTAGGCGCGCGCACTACCGTCAACATGCCTGTGGAGTTGAAGTTGGAGCCTGCTGTTTTAGTCATTTTCCGTTGTCGTTTAGAGTCTTCCGCTGCAAGAATAAGTTAGATATTCATGAGTGAGACATTGAGTCATTGTAATAAAGTACTTAAACACTATTTGTACGTGGTTATATTCTGAATTCAGTTTGTGGAACACATGTGTATGTGTGATGAACATCCTGGGCACACATATGCATTCACTTGGCTCATTTTCAGAACCGGGTGTCACAAAATATTCCCAAGGCCATAACATTCTATAGGATGCTTAGAAAAATATGAAACAACTTCCATTAGACTCATCATAAACTTTAGTTTCTAGAAAGTATAAATTTGCTTAATGAAAATCCATATAAATATCTAGAGGTTCTAATAATGATCTTTCATACATTTATTTGCACATAGCTCAATTGAGCTTTGATTCAAGAGAGATTTGGCCAATATTCTGTTTAGGTCTTAGCAAAGCCAATGTAAAAGTTTCATAATCAATACTGATGTCTATCAAAAGTTAGGGTCTTTACGTATTCAATCCATTCAATTGCATTTAAATTGACATGCCGTCTTTATTTCATTTACGTGTAGTCGCTGAAATCAACGAAACCATGAGATCCTTGACAGCATTCCTCCGGAGAATAACATAGTCGACGACTCGCAACAAGGCAAGCTCTGGTTTGCATTAACACCATTTTATAATGTTTTATTTTTCACATTGAATATAGATGGTATAAGACTTGTGTGCACTACGTCTTTGTATGAAAACACAAAATGCATAGCTTATAAATCCCAGGTGGTTTGAGTCCAGTTTAGACTTCTCAGGTAGACAATGCCATGCTCTAAAATGCATAGGATTCGGTAAAAGTCGAGTAGTCGGAACTACTCGCGAGGTTAGACTTAAGGGGTAAACTACTCAGGTTTAGACACAAATGATGAGAATACGACATGAACTTGAGACCAAGCAGAGGGTAGGACCAGCCGGACTTTGGGGGCTTGTGAGCCGTAGCTCTGATTGTGTCGGTTGAGGACCGAGTCATGTGCGGCCCTGTTGGACAAGCTTTAATTGTACCAAAGATATAACGGGATTATTGGAACCGGTAAACCGATGTAATTCGGGTAGCTGGAGGTTGAGACATTGCTTGCCATCCAGAGGGGTTGGTTGAGGGCAGCATGGTGTAAATCCACTAGCGGGCACGTGGTTGCTCCGCGTAGAGACCTCCTGCTTGGGATGGTAGGACCGGTTCAACAATTGGCTAACGGGTGAAAGGTTGTCTCGTACGACGTCCGGGATGTGTGTTGTGGCAACATCGAATACGGGCGTACGTGACGTATTTTTCGGGTAAACCCTGCAGGTGTAAATCGATTATACTCGCCGTCCCTCTCTGTCAGTGAGTACCACTTGTTCACTGTACTGTGACGTAGGTAATTAGAAGTGTTGTCATGGAATTAAACTGCTGTTTTAGTAATTACTTGTGATGTTAATTACATGTTATAGAGTAGAGCAAACTAAAGTTATTTTACGCCTTAGGCAAGTATCATTGGAATGAAGTGTTTCTTGTTTGATTGTGGATTTCCTGTGTTGCTTGACACAAGGTTATTAAGAGGATGCTAAAATATGAAAGTAATGTTCCACTAATTAGGCGAGTCTTTATGCAAAACTACCTTCCATTGTATGTCTAAATTTCAGCATGTAGAGTTGCATGATCTAGTTGCGTCGGGTTAGACTTGCTGAGCCTTCCTGCTCACTGCTTGTTGTTTAAGTATTGCTGCAGGTGAGGACGTAGAAGAAGAGGTTCCCGAAGATGAGACGGGTCCCCCAAGGGGTTCTACCGTCGAGTGGGAGCCGTGCATGCCGCCATATTGAGTGTTGCGTGTGTTGCTAGTGGTAACATGTTCACGGGCTGAGCATGAACTCTTTTGCTTAGTCTACGCTCGAGAGTGTAGACTATAAACATATATGATGTATATTAAGTTCAGAACTCTTTATGTAATAAGAATTTAGCTTCCGCTGTTTAAAATATGTTTGTGTTTATACGTGTGTTATCTGGTGTTGGCGATACAACACCCCTCAGTGAGATCCTGAGATGTTGGGACCCTAGTCCTCACAAGTACCAGGTGCACAATAAAATATTCTACCTTGTATTGAATAAATTTGCAAAGGTACTCACCCGTTACCTTGTCAATATGGGGCGTATGTCTTCTCCTCTTTTTGGGTGGTTGAAAGATAGAATAGAAAATCAAGCATGCAGCACCTAAATTCTAATTCAACTTAAAGTCCGGAGAGTTTCAAATTGTTTTCAATTTTCAAGTTTCCTCAAATGATACTCTCAATCACTCATATTTGTAAGTAGAATTTTCCTCACCAAGGCAATGACTCTTTTGATCCTACCTCTAAATATGGCCTTTGTGGATCTTGGTAGGGAACAAGAGTAGGCATATTTGCATCACATATTTCGCTAAGTCAAAATAGTAATTCTTAGGAGAAAACAAATCATACTCTAGATCAAGATGTGCATGTGTGAGGGATGATATGTGGGAGTGGAAGATAACTCCTTTTTCTGGACTCTCTTTATTATAAGGATGAAACATGGCTATTTTTTCTCATGCTCATGTATTGTGAGCATGCATTTTCTTTTTCTTTTTCTTGTAGCCATGTCTTCTTCACCTTTTTTTCAATAAATCCTAAGAGTGTTTGAGAATAAAAATATGGAGTCTTTTTTTGTAGTGAAATGTTATGATAGACAAATTTGCTAACTTCTAGTGTAGAAGTTTAGCATATGCACGTGATATCTTGATCAGAAGAGTATGAAAAGAATATCAAATAGGTCTATACTAGTTTTGCTAGGCTCAATGTGAAAGCAAATAACATATGCCTAAGGTTTTATCTATTGATAATATCATGTGGCTTTGGTTGGAAGTTCTAATCAAGTGAGGAAGCTTACAAGTTTGATCCAATATGTATTTCTATGGATATTAAGTTTCACCTTGATTAGGATTTAGCAACTCAATTGCTATATGATATCTTACAACAACCTAGAATTAGATGCAAGATTATGCTACTCACAAATTCTAAGTTCATGGTAAAATTATTCAAAACCAATAAACTCAATAGTTGAAGAATACTATGTTGTATACTAATGACTAAGGAAAAAAATGAAATGGAGGAACTATTCATCATTTCAACTTATGCAAAGGCATAACATTCTTACCGTGCAGCATTTATTCAATTCAAATCCTATACCAATTTTTTAATACATTGTGAGGTGAAAAAAGGAAATGAAATGCAAGGTGATACAAGGTGGGGGTCCTCCCCAAAGCTTGTTCTTCATCAATTTTCATGATAAGGGTTGAACCCTTGATGACGCAAATAGGCCAAGAGGTCGGACGGTTGTTGTTGCAGCGTGGCGTTGATGTTGTTGAACTGTGTGTCAATTTGTTATTGCCAATCATGGGTGCCTTGAATTTGATCAAGTGTTTTGATATCTTCCATCCTCATTGAAGGTCTCCCATCTGCTGAGTGAGATCCGTCATTCATTGGCTAAGGTCACGATAACCTCTAGCTGAAAAGTAACGTCAGACACTCATTGGTGGAGGAGATAAGCTACTTGAGCTTGAGTGAGAACCGTGTGGTTTCCATCATCCTCCCGTGGCCCAGTGGTCACTGGATGCAGATTTCCACGATGATCCTCCTGCCTCATACAGTTGGGGTGGGGTCCATCCCGGTGTATCTCATGATGGATCCACTTCCTCTTGGTACTCATGGGCAGTAGTGTATTGTGGTAGAATCGTGATGGCTGCATTTCTTGATAGACTCTTGTGATTCTGCCTAAAACATTACTCCTGCGGGCTTCTTCGAGAGGTCAAAGAGCAATGGTTAGCTCCTGGCAATTATATAAATGAAGATCCGGGTTAGGTAACCGGATTTCATTTAATAGACGGGAAAGAAAAACAATAAAGCATCAGGTCCATGTTTTAGAGTGTGTCCTTGAACAAGATAATCCTCATTGATAAGATAGCGAGTTGTTGGGATATAAGCAATAGATGGATTTTATAAAGCTTCTATTCCTATAGCAATGCGGGTAACTAATGAGGTGTACTCTATAGGACCCATGGTCCTAAAATTTTCTAATCATTGATAAATCATAGCCTTTACATGAACCATTTTTATCTTTCTAACCATGGCAAAGAGGATCTTTAGTTCATCCTCTCGAAGAGTCCTAACATCACCTCTAAGGAACATAGTCATAGCCACCCATCTGTGGATGAAGCGTAAAGTAGGATTTTGGAGATGGCTATTCCTAGGAGCTCTACATGCTACCTTATTTGTTATTTCTTGACAAAAGCTTTGTTTATTAAATTTAGACCTAGGGTCTAAATCTAGTAAACAATACTCATGAAAGAAAATATTCTTTTTGGAAAAACCTACAAGGAATACCTTCATTTCCATGTGTAAGTGTACATAGAAATTGAATAGTGAGGAGGTGTGAACCCTCCTCGTCAATTTGAGCAAAATTATCCCATCCTAATGCATGCCAAACGGTAAATAATTCGGAGTTCATACCTATTTTGGATAGTAGCATGGGATCATAGGCCTTCGTGTCAGATAACTCACGATCTCGTATTAGGTTGTAGGCTTGTTGCTCAACGTTTCTTTCCAAGTCAAGGTCGTCGTCATTGACAAGTTGGGGTGTAGCATCACCTCCCTCCATTAGGACGTCATCTTGCACATTTCTCCATCGTGGACTTGGTGTAGGCTCGGAGATGTATGTGCTAGAGTCATCCATCCATTGGCTTGAGCTTGATGAAACATCTTTATTATTCCCAAACAACCTCTTAATTCCTTTCTTCATGGCTGCACAACTTGTGAAAACAAAACAAAGCAAATCTCGAATAGGGTTACATTAGTGAAACCAAAACGAAACCTTCAACGAGTTGCCTTCCTTAGCTTAAGAGAAACATGTAAATGCAATCAAAGAAAATCTTTTTCGTTTGGAAATGAGAGAAGTATTTCAATGAGGAGCAAGAAAACGACATAAGCAAAAGTTTGAGAGTGTTGAAGAGATAAAAATGGGATGAAGTGTGAAGGAACACTCTCACCTGGGCACCAATTTATTGTGCTTCATGTAAGGACCCAAGTTTTTAACTTGCTAAAAGTGTTCATCACACTCACACCTCACCTCATTTGTGGTAATCACATGAACACATTTGATAAGCAAGTAACCACCGTAAATAGATTTATTAGGAGATGAACTCACAAAATGCAAATGTGTTATTTCCCACATGCATCATATAGGGGCTGAGCATATGATTAACTCCTAAACTTTGTTAGGAATGCTCATACAAAAATTCACCCAAATCCAAACATATTTGAGATACTTTTTGGTACAATCATTAAAAGACTAGTTTGAACTTAAATTCAAATTCAAACTCCTTTCATCAAAGAAATTCAAAAGTAGGATTCATATTCACACTAATCACATTTTTTTGAGCTCACACAACAATTTTCACTCCATTTGGAGTTGATCTTGACATGAGCCATTTGGGCAAATTCAAACCACATTGGAATTTCAGCTTCACATTTGCTATAAATTCATCCAAACCAAACCATAGTATGAAGTATTTAAATCCAAAGGGTCATTTGGTTGTTTTGATCAAATGGTAATGGGTATTAAGGTCACCATATTCAGAGCAGTAGGGAAATTCAAGTTTTTAGGACAAAAATGGAAATTGGGACCCACATGTTAGTGAGCCAATTGACTTACTCGGGAAGATTTCGTTGCTCTGTTTCTCGGGCCGTAGCTGTGATCGCCACCTAGCCAAACACCGGCGCCACCTCCTGCTCTGGGCTGTTTTCACACTGGAGGCCGGTCTACGGCGCTTATCCATCCCACGAAGCAATCCTCTCACGGCACAAACAGAGTTTTCTCTCTGCTCGCACGCTCGAACGAAAAACACCGCCGCTCGCTGCCGCCTCAGTTGCTTGATCGCGAGACCACGCTAGCTCACGGTTGAATTCATTCTGAGCTGCAAAACGGCACCGTGTGATTGCCTACTGCCTCTTCGACGCACCACCGAGCGCACTAGGCCCTCCCTACGCTGAGAACACCGTTGTCTTGCGGCGGCCAAAATTCTCCGCAGCTTCGGTCTCCCGTTGACAGTTCAACACAGAGCTTGTCACGGCCGAACAAGAGGACCATTGGACGCGCATGACCTCCATACTACTCACCTCCAAAGCTTAGCTCGATCTGTTGAACCTCGCCTGCAGAATTTCTGTTTTGCTTCCGGCCGGTGTAAACCGACCTTTGGGTAAGGAAACCTGAAATTCCCGCTTGATCTTCGTTTATGGTTTGTAAACTTTCACACACACGCTCTAGAATAGCCAACGATCTTCCACGCATGAAAACACAGCCTAAGATGAGGAGTAGAGGCACTATTTTGAGATTTTCCGACGGCGCACCGTTGGTATCACGTTAGGTGCATGATGAGAGCCACCTTGGAGCTATTCGTGATCCTTTGTGCGTCCATGTCGAGCATCACCGTAGCCCACTGATGCTGTAGAGCCGTTTAACCGATCGTTTGGCGGGCTAGAAGTGGCGGGCGATGTCGTCGGACTTCGGTTTGAGCCGCCGCTCGTTGCGAGATGGGTTAGGGGCATCGCCGATCCGGGGAAGTTGCACCAACATATTCAGCACGTGTAATTAGGGGCTGGCGGCAAGTGGTAGCGCGGGAGGAGGGCAGACGACCGAGCTCCGAGGAGCTCCAGCGAGGTCGGGCACGGGCGCTCGCGGGAGTGCGAGAGGTTGAAGACGACCACCCGGCCCCACGCGTCAGCCACTTGGGTGAACTGAATCGAATTGTCTGCGGGTCTGGATCCATTTGTGGCTTCACAGTGAAACTCAGTGGCCCCGTGTGGCATTGTCCGAGGAGTCACCATATAGCCCCGTGACGCGGCCCCATCCAACTGAGACAGGCCACTTGCCCGGGAATCACATTGGGTGGTGCCGTGTTGTGCGGCACCCAACAGCACACATATGAGGAACCATGTATTACATAAAACAATAGCGGAACCTTACAAGTTTTTCTTTGTAATTACTTTACATCAAGTAACTACAGCAGAAGTCTAGATCAACTCACATCGAATAACTAAGAGCACTCGAGATGAAGTCCAGCCCGCGGACTCCTCTCGCTAGCAACACGAAGACAACAGCAGCGGCTGGGTTCTCCCTGTGTTAAACGACTCGGAAGTCTCCGAGCCTCACCGGACAACCTTCTTTTCAGCATCAATGTTAACCTGCAAAACCACTTATATAGCAAGCGTGAGCACATAGGCTCAGCAAGTCTGACCCGTCTCTCCTAAACAAGAAACTCTACATGCACGACGGTTGCAACTGGGTCGGCTAGATTTGCATAAAGGACTCGCCTAAAGTTGATCCTTAACTTTCAGAATTTTAAGTCTCATTGTGTGGACCTTGAGCCGAAAAGAATCACAACTCCACAATCGAACAAGAAACACTTTGTTGTGATGCTCCTTGCACAAAGTGAAAGTAAAGTTTAATGAGCCTATCACTAAATCAATCATGGTTGCAATACAAGTTACATCACAGCCTTATCAAGTTCAAAAGATAACCAGTTCAGTTGTTACTACGTCAATACGCAGTGGGCAAGTATGCTCATATGACCGCGAGCGACGGTGATTCGAATCAGTACACGCCCGTACTACATGACACGTACACCCGTACTCCGAGTTGCCGGCAGCAACCTCGACTGACGTTGTACGCGGCCACCTTTCCCAAGATCTTCCACATTGGACGCAGTCCAACTGCCCCGAGTATGCAAGCTCCCTCAAGGTACATACCCGCAGTGGTATGTTCTTAAGCGAGGTACCTCCTTCTACCCTGACGCCGAAAGTCTAAGGCAGTTGGAAAAGTTCCACTATGGATCTCCCAAGGTGCATCGGTTTCCTGGGTCCCATATAGCCAGTATGCGCCCGGTACACAACTCAAACTTGTCCAACAGGGCCAAGCTTGGACGGGCCTTAACCGACACAGGCAGGGCTATGCACGCACGGCCTGCAACCTGCTGCATCTAAACCTCTCTGCCCGGTCTCCATTTCTTATGTGTGAACTGTCCTCATCTTTTCTAATTCGGACCCGTTCCGAGTAAACCAGCCCTAAACTCGCGAGTAGCTTCCAACTACTCGACTTCTACCGGACCTTTCCTACTAACATTTAGCATAGCCAAATCCACTTGAGGAGGTGCTATTCTACCCTTTATCTCTTAGGTATTTCTGGTCATGCAAGTGGGTTTTCAATATCATCTAGTCTTACGGCAATCAATGATGCAAAGCTATGATCTCTACAAATGAAAATGCTTTATAAAACTGTTTAAATGCAAACCGGGGCTTGCCTGTTTTGCAGGTGACTAAGGTTACAATCAGTTAGTGACGATCACTTGGAACTTGATCACTTGTTTTCCTCCCTCCTTGATCTTCACTTCAAGTCCTTCTCACCTTCTTCATGTATATGCTACACGATATGTTTATGCATATGTATTTAATTGAAGGCTTTTGCTAATAAGATCTAAGGACAGTTTTAAAAACTGGAACTCTTTTTGAGAATTTAAAATGACACTGGTGCTAGTGGTTTGGATTGGGTTTAAACATTATGATCAAATGTTAAGTGCTTTTCCCACTTAAGTGTTGATCACCTTAAGAGATTACACATGGCAGTGGTGATCCTGAGCTCCAATGGAGCTGGGACTTTTCATGTGAGTTCCTTGTCACAAGAAAGTCCTCTGGACCAAAATTTAGCACTTTTCATGGAGTGATTTATTCAGAACAATTCTCTAAGTGTTTAATCAAAGATGAATTAATTCTGAGTTAACACCCATGTTCATGTCAAACTCAGTGAACCAGAATTTCAATTATTGTTTATAGAGTCTACATGAATTGTCCTAGGATTTTTGGAGCTAAGAATTGCCCAGAACTGAATTTACAAGTTTTGGAAATTCTCTGAAAATGTTTCTGTATTCATTTGAATACAGGAACTTACAATCTGAATTACCCTGATCAATTCAACTCCAAATGAGCTGAAACTTTTACAGGAGTCTAATAACAACCTAAAGAATATTCTGGCAAAATTTGAGGATTTTTGGATAAACCAAACTCCCTCTAAAATTCTTTTGCTGAAAAGCTTTAAATAATTTCCAGAACTAAATAAAGACTTTAATACAAATTGGGTTGCATATTTGGATAGAGTTTGTCAATCTGAATCTAACCCAATTTGAATCACTAAATTTGGAGGTTCCTAGCAAAAGTTATGCTCTTCTAAAGTTTGGGGAAAATCTGGAATTTGAATAAATCCGGGAAAAAGTTTAAACCTGACTGTGGGACCAGGGGCACGTGTCAGTCACCGGGAGCGCGCCACACGGGGTCACAGGGTTATTTCCCGCGCTGTTACAATCGATCCCGCACCACAGAATATCCGGCCCGCTCCCCCGAGTCGCTGACAGGCGGGACCGGCGAGGTCGTCTTCAACCTCCCGCTCCTGCGAGATCCCGCTGCCGGGCTCGCCGGAGAAGCTCCGGAATCGGTCGTACGGCCATCCCTGGCGCTGAAACTCGCCGCCAGCCCCTAAATATCAACGCGAGGAACACGCTGATGGGGTTTGCTCGAGCTGGCTGGGCCCCCAAACTAGCCCGTGACGGCTTATCGGCTCGGATGAGGTCTGGCGACGTCGCCCTGTTAAGCTAGCCTGCCAAAAGATTCCTAGAAAGGCTCTACAGAACCAGTGGAGGTTGGCCAAGCTCGGCATGGCCGCATATGGGCTCGGGAACGGCTCCCACCTAGGGTTCATCGTGTACCTGATGGTCTCTACCACAAACGCCGTTAGAAAGATCAAAATCACGTCGTGCAGAGCGGGTTTCTAGCTAGGTTCCAAAAGGAAAGTTGTTGCTAAGCAAGTCTACGTCCCGTGTGTGCTATTTGAAATGCTCAAAACAAATATAACTCGAGAATTTCACGGATTCATACCCGCGGGTCAGTTTTCACCGGCCGGAGGAGATTTCCGAAATTCGTCGACCAGAGGCGAAGACAGGCTTTGTGCTTCGGGTGGAAGCTGCACGGAGCTCCTGCGCGTCCCAGGGTGGCCTCGCTTGGTCGTGACAAGCTCTGGAGGAGGCTGTCCACGGGAGCGCCTTGTCTCGGTTTTGTGATGGCCGCCGCGGGAACCGGGTTATCTCGGTTTGGGAGGGCGGAACTCACGTTAGAGTGGCACGAGGACGCCGGAGGGGAGTCTGTGTTGTGGTTTTGCTGCTTAGCTGACGTCCTCACGCGGTCTAGGTGGGTGTTGATCGACCAAAAGCTCGGCGGCAGTGCTCGGTCGTTTTTTCTTGCGCGAGGAGGAAGAACAGGCCGAGGCTTCGGGGCTTCGGTGATGAGAGGGAAAAATGAGCCCGGCAGGGGGTAATAAAGCCCTGGGGTGAGGTGGTGCCCGTGGGGAGGAGGTCGTCCGAGGCGGTGAGCGCCGCTGTCGGCTCTGCCGATTGCTTCTCGTGGGAGGTAAGCAAACAGAGACTGTGGACTGCAGATCTTTTGCAAATTTCAGTGCTCCCAATGACATGTGGGTCCCACATGTCAGTCCTCCTTATCTCTTCTAAAATATCTCCCCAATTTTAATATTGATGGAATTCAATTGTGGAAGTTTAAATCTGAGAGGCATTTGGATAATTGGGCAAGTTTTATCCAAATTCAAATGTGCATTTGAATTCTTTGTCATTTAAAGTCCATTTTGGTAAATGGGTTGCAATTCATTTCCATAATTCATGAAACTTTGCACACCGCCTAATTTGGACCCAAGGAATTCAAATATGAAATCTGATTTTTATTTGGGCTGCTGCAAATGAGGTTTTCAGCACAACAGTTTTGAATTCCATTGTGTTGTTCTCATTTGAATTTTGGTTGAACAAATTGTTCCAAATCTGATTTTTGTTTTCTCACACATATGGGAACTTCCCATCTTTGTTTTAGACCTCTCTAGGGTTCTAAGTTCTCAAATAAACATTTGACTTGTGTGAAGAAAACCCTCATGTGTGTTATCACATGTGGGGAAAAGTTTTAACAAGTCCTAAATTTCACTCATATGAAACAAAATTTTTGCAAACAAGAGTTTCTTTGTATTCACATTTTTGGGACCTTTACATTCCTCCCCCCTTAAAAGGAATCTCGTCCCGAGATTCAAAAAAATAACAAGACGGGAGGTAATTACAAAGCTTATGACAAAAGTTCAGGATAGTTCTTGTGGATGTAATCTTCGGTCTCCCACGTCGCCTCTTCAGGGGTATGATTACTCCACAGGACTTTGTAAAATCTCAAAGTTCGGTTTCGGGTGATCCGGGTCTTTTCATTGATAATCTGTACTGGTTGCTCGACATAGGTGAGATCCGGCTTCAACTCGTCGATGTCTTCGGTGCGGATGGCAGCGGTAAACTTGAGACATTTCCGCAGCTGGGACACGTGAAATATGTCGTGAATACCGGCAAGGCTTGGCGGTAGTTCCAGCCGGTAGGCTACGTTTCCGCACTTCTCCGTTATAGCAAACGGGCCGATGAATCGGGGAGCAAGTTTCCCCTTGACACCGAACTGATGAATCCCCCTCATCGGAGACACACGAAGATACACGTGCTCTCCGATTTCGAAATGCAGCGGTGGACGTCTCTGGTCCGCGTAGCTCTTTTGACGAGATTGGGCAGCTTTGAGGTTCTCTTGTATTATCCGAACTCTCTCTTCGGCTTCATTGACAAGATCAACCCCGAATGTTACTCGTTCACCGGATTCACACCAATTCAATGGTGTACGTCACTTCCGGCCGTATAGAGCTTCATATGGTGCCATTTTAATGCTCGTCTGATATCCGTTGTTGTACGAGAACTCCGCCAGCGGTAAGTGATCATCCCAGCTCTTACCGTGGTGGATGGCACATGCTCTGAGCATATCTTTGTAACACCCGAAATTTTGATTCACAACCCTAAACCATGTTCAGAGGGGAATTTAAAAAATTTTGGACGTGTTGCATGTTTTGCAAAAATTCAAATTCAAACTGGAATTCAAATTAGACTCAAAACAGAAAAGAAATGGAAAAAGAAAAAGAGAAAACGGGAAAAACCGGCCAGTGGGCCGAAACCCGCCAGCCGGCCCAATTTCCCCCGCGCCAGCCCGCAGCCGCGCGCCCGCGCTATCCCTCACAGACAGGTGGGACCCACCTGTCATCCCTAACCCCGCGACCCCGGACTCTCCCGCGCGCGCGCGATCTTAACCGATCGGAATACCACGTCCCTCAGCCCGAATTCCGGTCCCAGAAGAATCAAACTCGATCACAACTGACCCACCGCCCTTCCCCGGCTATAAAAACCCCAGCCCCGATCGGTTTTTCCCACGCGATCGCCGATTTTTACTCCAGTGAGCACCGAGACTTCGCCGGTGAATTCTGGCCGATCTAAGCTCGGAAACTCTGATCTAACTCGCTGGTCTTGATCCACCGCCTCCGGGGAGCTTTGCAGGTGCAGAAAACTCGGAGAATTACGGTGTAAACACAGCGCCGACGAGCTTCGCCGTGGTTTTGCCTCGGACCTCGCCGCCGATCACTTTCCAGGACCCCCGAGCTCGAGAAAACCCCCGAGGTGAGATCCCTGACCTCCCCTCTACCGATCTATGCCATAAGATCACAGTTCTAGGCAGAATTCTCGCGGATCCGAAACTTTCCGGCGAGATCGCCGCTTCCCGCCGCCGTGCGCCGCCGGCAGCGCCGCCCGCGCTCGATCAGAGCGACGTGGCCGCTTGTGCGCCGTTTATTTTAAATCGCACGGTAGACTTTAAAACCCCGCGTACCGGTTCGATGTTATAATCTCAGCCGTCGGTTTAAAATCGGACGGTCCACGTCAGCCCCGCGTTATAAAGACTGGAATTCTTACGTGCTACCCCCTGGGGTTCTCGGGAAATAAGAGCTAGCCCCGGAAACTTCTGATCTAGCCCCTAGAACTCCAGAAAATCATGTAAATTCATTTAAAAATCAGTTTTAGCCCCTGGATTTAATAAAAATTAGGAAAAACACCTCTGATAAGTGTAGCTAGACCCCTGGAAATTATGAAAATAATATTATAGACCCTGTAATGGGGTGAGTTCATTATTTTAGCCCTGTTTAGTATTTAATTTAGAAAATTGAATATGTAACTAGTGTTTAAAAATTAAAAAGTGGGACAAACATAATTGTCAAAATTAATTAAAAGCTTTCTCAGTACTTAGAAAACTTTGGAGTGAGATAAAAATATACTTTGGGCTGAAATGAATCTGTTTCATTTATTAATCACATTATTTAGTATAGGGACACATTTTTAAGTAAAGAATAGCTATAGAAAAATAGGGAAAATAATTATGAAATAGTTTACATCAGAGGCCAAGGTCAAAATATGTTATTCAATTATTTAGGACCAAAACCTATACTGTTTATATGATGTGTATTACTAATTTCATAATAAAATACACAATTATGCATAGGAATATAAATCTGAAAATATAGCAACTAGTAAATGATAAATGGAGTTTTTAAAATTCAAAGAGTTCAGTTTAGGGTTGATAGAAATTATGAAGGCACATATGGAGAAGAAAAATACTTTTCTTACATACTTGGTAGTTTAATATAAGGAATTTATTTTAGCATGGGATATTTGGGACATGAGATCATCAGTTTATATTACCATACTCTTGAATGAGACATTGTGAGTTATGTAGAGGTAGGGATCAAGGCAAGTTGGATGTTTTGGTTGTGTGCTGGGTGCACGAGACTTGGGTTTGTGTTTAGTACTTGCCTGGATCCTAAGGACCGGTTCATGGAGCATGTAACCTGGCTTTACCGTGCCAACCACATGCTGAGATGGGGCAGCTTGGCCAATTAATTAGGTGTATCCCCGGCGTAGTATGGGTGTGTTGGATGGTGCGGGGAGTGGGTGTCAGCTGGACTACCATATGAACCGCAAGGCTCAAGAGGGGGCCACTGCAGCGGGGTTGGAGCCTCTTGTATGCTGTTAGGGGTGAAACCTCAGTGGGCCCACGCTCGTCGGGAATCCCTTTGTAAAGGCTTCGTAGTGATCTCCTAGCTGCACACCTGGGAAGTGTGAATGTGGATCGTAGCCACTGGCATAATGGAGGTTCTTTTAGTCCACCCGGCAACGGGGGATGAAATCACTATATGTGGGTACAGTGGTACAAACTCTGCAGAGTCAAAACCGTCATGACAGCCGTGCTCACGGTCAAGAGCGGCCTGGACTTATTCATGATTAGAGGATTGACGGTTTTGGAAGTTAAGCGGGAAGCTTAACATTGGAAAATGATGATTATGGTTATTGGATTATGATGATGGAATGGGAGATTGGGACCATTTCACCTGTGTAGTAATGTAGGTGCTTAATAAGCTAAGGTGATAGGTATTAATTGCGTAGTGCTTTAACCTCTCCTTGTTCTAGCCATGCATGATATAATTTTCCCACACTTGCTGAGTACCATTGGTACTAAACCTTGCATATTTGTTGGTTTATATTGCTGCTCAGGTCAAGATAATGAGGTGGTGTATAATGACCAAGATTTTGGACCCGAGGAAGGTTTTTAGGTTCATGAAGACCCCCGGGCAACGCCTGTGATGGAGCCCTAAAGAATAATATTCCGCTGCTAGTTTATTTACTTGTGATGAACTTATTATTGTCCATCGAGACATTTACTATGTAAGACTTACTTATATTCGGCACCTGGCTTGTAATAAATGATGCTTCACTATTTGTCATCACATGTATGAGAAAATGATCCTGGCATACATGTGATATTCACTTGGTTGTTCTTCGGAAAAACCGGTTGTGACAGAGGTGGTATCAGAGCCAAGTTTGCCCGTAGGAACGTGGACCTAGGTAGAAATGGACGTATTTAAGGGCCCTATTTTCTTAAAAACTATTTTCCATGGTGTGGGTGGAAAAGTGTTATTAAAGGAGTCATTTTCTTCATCTTACCCCAACTTTCACTCAAAATAGGATTTTTGTTTGAGAATTTATCTAACCTAATTTTAAATTCTTTTGTTTTAGATGGTTCGCATGATTCGCACCGCTCGTAAGTCCACAAGAGGGAGAGTTCCCGTAGTTGCCCTTGCCGAAAGAGAGGAGAGTCGTCCAGTGACGTACCTTTCCTACGGATTGGCAGTAGGAGATTTGTTGCGCCGTCTTCGACGTATGCTCGAAGCCGCCGGCAATACGGGCAAGCTAATCATCCACTATAACTCCACCAGGACCATCCGTGAGAAGAGGGAAGAATGGAGTTCGGAGATGAGGATTATACACGAGAATCAGCTGCTTAAGATTCACCACTCTCCAGCTTGTCGAGCAACACAAGTTGACGCGGAGAAAGATGTCACCTGGGAGGCCATCACCTGCCAGAGTCACATCTATCGTCGCCACTTGGACAAAACTGAGTACATGTATGTCCTCCAACGTGAGAGTGGTACCACGGAGTACAAGTACCCACCGGTGCAGCAAGGGACTTCCCATGAGCACATGGACTTGTGCTTGGGGGATGCTGCTATGCTCAGCACTCGACTGCAGGAGTGTCAACAAGAGCTTCAGGATGTCCGAGACACCCTGAAGGAAACGGAGGCGTTGCTGCGAGCTTGCTTAAAGGCGAGAGAAAGAGGAGATGGGAATGAACTGTGTGTCACCGTGAATGATACATGGACTCCTGACTCCCCGGATCGCCGAGCGATCAGGCGTCGTCGCACTTCTCCACCAGCAGCCTCCCCACCCAAAGCAGAGTCAGAAGGTAGCCGAAATGAGGAGGAAGATCCCGAGGAGCCAGCTCAAGAGGACGAGTAGTGTAGAGTCTTTCCCCTAGCTAGCAGGAGGTCGAGTAGTCGAGTCGTGACGTAGTTAATGGTGTGATAATGCTTGGTGTGTGACGTGAGTTGTGGAAGCCATGAGCAATTGTCCGCAGCCTCGCATTCAGATTGTTTTACTTTGGTGTGTGAACCCACAGGAAATAATAGTGCATTTATTTGGTGTGAGATATAAACCCTCGTAAAATTTTAACAAAGCCTTAACACCTCAAAGTACCAACAAATGAAAGTAGTGAGATGATACTAAATGGTATCAAATTAACATTTGTTGATTCTGCCAGATGGCCGGAAGAGGAAAAGGATGTGCTGCCAACCCCGCCAACAACAATGATGAGTCATGCAACCCTCATCTTTCTGGAGGCCAGGACAGGGGTGGTCGCCGTGAAGAAGTTGATCCTCTCCACCAAATGCTGGAGAATCAAAATCAACTCATCCAGAACTTGACTCAAGTGGTGGCCAACTTGCATCAAGTTCCACCTACACAAGCTGCACCACGCCAACCAAGGTTGAGTGAGTTTGTAGGAACTCAACCTCCAAAGTTTGCAAGTGCTGCTGAACCTCTGGAGGCAGATGATTGGCTGAAGACCATTGAAAGTAAGATGAGGATAATACAATGCCAAGGGTATGAGAGGGTGCTGTTTGCCTCTCATCAATTGCATGGACCTGCTGCTGATTGGTGGACCGCCTATGTGGCCGCCCATCATGACCCTGAGAACATCACTTGGGAAGAGTTCAAGCGTAGCTTCCGCAACCACTACATCCCAAGAGGTGAACTCAAAAACAAGAGGAAAGAGTTTCTGGGACTGCAGCAGGGAAACATGACGGTGAGGGAATACCTCACTAAATTTACTCAACTATCCCGTTATGCTCCACGAGACATAGAGACTGATGAGCAGAAACAAGATTGTTTCGTGGAAGGACTTACCGCAGAGATGCAGTGTGCAATGTCCTCCAATGAGTATGAAAGCTTTCAAAAGATGGTGGACAGAGCATTTGTGGTGGAAAGGAAGCTAAAGGCCCTGGAAAATGAGAATAAGAGGAAGGCGGGGTGGTCACATCAGGCCTCAGGGAGCAACACCCGCCCACGTATGATGCAGCAACCTACGGGGCAGACGAGCCGTGCTGCGGTACCCTATTCAGCACCAAGAGGGTACAACCCAAACTACAGTCCTCCCGCAGCACCAGCACAGATGCCACGTCAGTTTGTGCAGCAGCCTCGCCCCGCATATCCACCTCGACCAGCAGTGCAAGGACCCCCAAACCAACCCCAAGACAACAAGGGCCAAGCATCTAAGATTGGGGTGCAATGTTTCAGCTGTGGTGAAGTGGGGCACTACGCCCATAAATGCCCAAAGAAGAAGCCTGCGCCGCCACAACAGCAGAATGTATTGAGAGGACGGGTGAACCATGTCACTATGGAGGAAGCACAAGAGGCACCCGACGTGGTAGTTGGTAAGTTTCCTGCCAATTTACACCTTGCAACTCTGCTGTTTGATTCTGGTGCTACCCACTCGTTCATTGCTCAAGGGTTTGTTAAGAAGCATGACCTAGCAACCACACAAATGAACCATATGCTAGCCGTAAACTCTCCAGGTGGAGAAATAAGGACAAGACAAGTGTGTCCCAAAGTGAGCCTAGACATTAATGGGGTAGTATTTACTGCTAACCTCATAGTGATAGATTCACAAGGGATAGATATTATTTTGGGTATGGATTGGTTGACCAAACATAAAGGAATCATCCATTGTTCGACCAGAACGGTGGAACTAACTCACCCCAGTGGTACCAGAGTAAAGTTCATAACAATACACGAGCCTAGGAGGGACATTAAATTAAATCAAGTGGAGGTGAAAGTTGAGGAAATCAGGACCATTAGGGAATATCCAGATGTTTTTCCGGAGGAGTTGCCAGGTATGCCTCCCGACCGTGACGTGGAATTTGCAATTGAGCTAGTACCGGGAACAGCCCCGATATACAAGAGACCTTATCGAATGGACTCCAAGCAGCTAGAAGAGCTCAAGGATCATTTGAGAGAATTGACGGAGAAGGGGTATATTCGCCCTAGTTCCTCACCATGGGGAGCTCCGGTGATATTTGTGCCTAAGAAAGACGGAACCCAAAGGTTATGCGTGGATTACCGTGCCTTGAATGAGGTAACCATTAAGAACAAGTACCCATTACCCCGCATTGAAGACTTGTTTGATCAGTTGAGGGGAGCTTGTGTGTTCTCGAAAATTGATCTCAGGTCGGGATACCACCAACTCAAGATAAGGCAATCTGATATTCCCAAGACAGCTTTCGTATCTCGGTACGGACTGTATGAATACACTGTCATGCCTTTCGGGCTAACCAATGCCCCGGCATATTTCATGTACCTCATGAACAAGGTATTCATGGAATATTTGGACAAATTTGTGGTGGTTTTCATAGATGATATTCTCGTCTTCTCCAAAGATGAAGAAGAACATGAGAAACATCTAAGGTTGGTGTTACAGAGGCTGAGAGACCACCAACTATATGCCAAGTTGAGCAAGTGTGAGTTTTGGCTGAAGAGAGTTCCCTTTTTAGGACATATAATCTCGTAGGGAGGAATCTCCGTAGATCCAGCCAAAATCGAGAATATCCAGAAGTGGAAGACCCCTGAAAATGTCGGGGAAGTTCGAAGCTTTTTGGGATTGGCTGGATACTATCGACGGTTTATTGAGGGATTCTCCAAGATCTCGAGACCTCTCACCAAACTGTTGGAAAAGGGAATCACATTCACCTGGACGCCACAGTGCGATACGAGCTTTCAGGAGCTAAAGAAGAGATTGACAACAGCCCAGTGTTGGTTATGCCAGATATGCAGAAGAATTTCACAGTGTTTTGCGATGCCTCTGGGAATGGGTTGGGATGTGTTCTCATGCAAGAAGGACATGTCGTGGCATATGCATCCCGGCAGCTTCGGAAGCACGAGAAGAACTATCCTACACATGACCTAGAACTAGCTGCAGTGGTACACGCGTTGAAAATTTGGCGGCACTATTTGATGGGGAAGAGGACAGAGATATATACGGATCATAAGAGTTTGAAGTACATATTCACACAGCCATATCTCAACCTCCGACAAAGGAGATGGTTAGAGCTAATCAATGACTTTGATGTGGGCATCAACTATCATCCCGGGAAAGCAAACGTCGTGGCCGATGCTTTGAGTCGGAAAGTGCAGGTCAATAAGTTGAGCTTGAAGGACATGCCCGCAGAATTGAAGGACGAGGTTATAAGGCTCAATCTATGTCTAGTAAATAGTGGTGAAGCCATCGCCATGGAAGTGGACTCCACACTCGAGCAAGACATACGCGAGGGCCAAAAGAATGATGAGAAGATACAAGAGATCAGACAGCTCATTAAGGAAAATAAAGCTCCTGGTTTTAGAGAGGATGAACAGGGAACGGTGTGGCACGGGAAAAGGATCTGTGTGCCAGAAGTAAAGGAGATCCATGAATTAATTTTGAAGGAGGCTCACGATTCTGACTATTCCTTTCATCCTGGGAGTACGAAGATGTACCAGGACCTCAAGAGCAGGTATTGGTGGTATGGCATGAAGCGAGATGTCGCGGAACATGTTGCCCTATGTGACACATGTCAGTTGGTGAAAGCAGAACATCAACGACCCGCGGGATTGCTGCAACCACTCAAAGTGCCTGAATGGAAGTGGGAAGAAATCAGCATGGATTTTGTCGTGGGATTGCCTAGGACCCAATCCGGGTATGATTCAATATGGGTCATTATTGATCGGCTAACCAAGGTAGCTCATTTCATTCCTGTGAAAGAAAGCTACAGCGGATCCAAATTGGCAGAATTGTACATGTCAAGGATTGTGTGTTACCATGGAGTGCCAAAGAAGATAGTGTCGGACCGAGGGACACAGTTCACCTCGAGGTTTTGGCAAAAGTTGCATGAAACCATGGGAACCCATCTGAATTTCAGCTCTGCCTATCATCCCCAAACTGACGGGCAGACGGAGAGAACCAATCAGATCCTTGAAGATATGTTAAGGGCATGTGCACTCAAAAACAATAGGAGTTGGGACAAGAACTTACCGTATGCGGAGTTTTCCTATAACAACAGCTATCAAGCTAGTATGAAAATGTCACCGTTTGAAGCTTTGTATGGAAGGAAGTGCAGAACTCCCCTATTTTGGAACCAAACAGGAGAAAGTAAAGTGTTTGGTCCAGAAGTGCTACAAGAAGCCGAGGCAATGGTGAGGGAGATTCGCAACAATTTGAGGATAGCACAAACACGCCAAAAGAGCTATGCCGATGTACGAAGAAGAGAGCTCGTTTTCAACGTGGGAGACTATGTTTATCTCAAGGTGTCCCCTATCAGAGGGCTTCGTCGGTTCAAGGTGAAAGGGAAGTTGTCACCTCGATACATCGGACCCTTTCAAATTTTGGAAAGAAAAGGCGAAGTGGCGTATCAACTAGAGTTACCGGTTCATCTATCGGATGTACACGATGTATTCCATGTGTCACAACTCAAGAAATGTCTGAGGACGCCTGAAGAGGTGTTACCCATGAATGAAGTGGATGTAGCTGAGGATTTGTCTTATGCCGAGCAACCATACAAGATTTTGGAGACGATGGAACGCCTCACCAGAAACAAGAGAATCCGGATGTGCAAGGTGCAGTGGAAGCATCACTCAGAAGAGGAAGCCACCTGGGAACGGAAAGATGAGCTCAAGGAAAAATTTCCGGAATTGTTTTCTTAGAAACACAAATCTCGAGGACGAGATTTCTTTTAAGGGGGGTAGAGCTGTAACACCCCAAATTTTGATTCAAAACCCTAAACCATGTTCAGAGGGGAATTTAAAAATTTTTGGACGTGTTGCATGTTTTGCAAAAATTCAAATTCAAACTGGAATTCAAATTAGACTCAAAACAGAAAAGAAATGGAAAAAGAAAAAGAGAAAACGGGAAAAACCGGCCAGTGGGCCGAAACCCGCCAGCCGGCCCAATTTCCCCCGCGCCAGCCCGCAGCCGCGCGCCCGCGCTATCCCTCACAGACAGGTGGGACCCACCTGTCATCCCTAACCCCGCGACCCCGGACTCTCCCGCGCGCGCGCGATCTTAACCGATCGGAATACCGCGTCCCTCAGCCTGAATTCCGGTCCCAGAAGAATCAAATTCGATCACAACTGACCCACCGCCCTTCCCCGGCTATAAAAACCCCAGCCCCGATCAGTTTTTCCCACGCGATCGCCGATTTTTACTCCGGTGAGCACCGAGACTTCGCCGGTGAATTCTGGCCGATCTAAGCTCGGAAACTCTGATCTAACTCGCTGGTCTTGATCCACCGCCTCCGGGGAGCTTTGCAGGTGCAGAAAACTCGGAGAATTACGGTGTAAACACAGCGCCGACGAGCTTCGCCGTGGTTTTGCCTCGGACCTTGCCGCCGATCACTTTCCAGGACCCCCGAGCTCGAGAAAACCCCCGAGGTGAGATCCCTGACCTCCCCTCTACCGATCTATGCCATAAGATCACAGTTCTAGGCAGAATTCTCGCGGATCCGAAACTTTCCGGCGAGATCGCCGCTTCCCGCCGCCGTGCGCCGCCGGCAGCGCCGCCCGCGCTCGATCAGAGCGACGTGGCCGCTTGTGCGCCGTTTATTTTAAATCGCACGGTAGACTTTAAAACCCCGCGTACCGGTTCGATGTTATAATCTCAGCCGTCGGATTAAAATCGGACGGTCCACGTCAGCCCCGCGTTATAAAGACTGGAATTCTTACGTGCTACCCCCTGGGGTTCTCGGGAAATAAGAGCTAGCCCCGGAAACTTCTGATCTAGCCCCTGGAACTCCAGAAAATCATGTAAATTCATTTAAAAATCAGTTTTAGCCCCTGGATTTAATAAAAATTAGGAAAAACACCTCTGATAAGTGTAGCTAGACCCCTGGAAATTATGAAAATAATATTATAGACCCTGTAATGGGGTGAGTTCATTATTTTAGCCCTGTTTAGTATTTAATTTAGAAAATTGAATATGTAACTAGTGTTTAAAAATTAAAAAGTGGGACAAACATAATTGTCAAAATTAATTAAAAGCTTTCTCAGTACTTAGAAAACTTTGGAGTGAGATAAAAATATACTTTGGGCTGAAATGAATCTGTTTCATTTATTAATCACATTATTTAGTATAGGGACACATTTTTAAGTAAAGAATAGCTATAGAAAAATAGGGAAAATAATTATGAAATAGTTTACATCAGAGGCCAAGGTCAAAATATGTTATTCAATTATTTAGGACCAAAACCTATACTGTTTAGATGATGTGTATTACTAATTTCATAATAAAATACACAATTATGCATAGGAATATAAATCTGAAAATATAGCAACTAGTAAATGATAAATGGAGTTTTTAAAATTCAAAGAGTTCAGTTTAGGGTTGATAGAAATTATGAAGGCACATATGGAGAAGAAAAATACTTTTCTTACATACTTGGTAGTTTAATATAAGGAATTTATTTAAAACTGAAACACACACACATATATATATATATAGTATGTAAGTATAAATATGAACACCAAAGTAGGAATCATACACATATAAATAAAAGTGTGTGCAAGCCACAGATCAACACACAAAGTAACCACAACACATATAATGGTGAATGAATTTCATAAATATGAATGTGTGGTTTGTATGAAGTAAGAAGTGTGAACTATGTCTTATGATTGTTGTTTTTCTTTTGCTATGTGTGATGGTATGAAGTAGAACCTGTTCAAGAGCAAGTTATTCCTTTCCAAGATCAGGACTACCCATTTCAAGAGCAGCAAGAAGGAGGCAAGTGTCCTTGACCACTTTGATCCTATGCTAGGATGTGTAGATAGAATTATTTGCATTGTCAAATGAAATATGAAACCCATGCTAGGAAAGTTTCCCTAGAATTGCATTACCTTGTTTCCTTGTAGCTTGGGTTGGGATTTATTTTACCATGTCATTTATTTCCATGCATATGCTTAGCCATGCTTAGAATGGGATATTTGGGACATGAGATCATGAGTTTATATTACCATACCCTTGAATGAGGCATTGTGAGTTATGTAGAGGTAGGGATCAAGGCAAGTTGGATGTTTTGGTTGTGTGCTGGGTGCACGAGACTTGGGTTTGTGTTTAGTACTTGCCTGGATCCTAAGGACCGGTTCATGGAGCATGTAACCTGGCTTTACCGTGCCAACCACATGCTGAGATGGGGCAGCTTGGCCAATTAATTAGGTGTATCCCCGGCGTAGTATGGGTGTGTTGGATGGTGCGGGGAGTGGGTGTAAGCTGGACTACCATATAAACCGCAAGGCTCAAGAGGGGGCCACTGCAGCGGGGTTGGAGCCTCTTGTATGCTGTTAGGGGTGAAACCTCAGTGGGCCCACGCTCGTCGGGAATCCCTTTGTAAAGGCTTCGTAGTGATCTCCTGGCTGCACACCTGGGAAGTGTGAATGTGGATCGTAGCCACTGGCATAATGGAGGTTCTTTTAGTCCACCCGGCAACGGGGGATGAAATCACTACATGTGGGTACAGTGGTACAAACTCTGCAGAGTCAAAACTGTCATGACAGCCGTGCTCACGGTCAAGAGCGGCCTGGACTTATTCATGATTAGAGGATTGACAGTTTTGGAAGTTAAGCGGGAAGCTTAACATTGGAAATGATGATTATGGTTATTGGATTATGATGATGGAATGGGAGATTGGGACCATTTCACCTGTGTAGTAATGTAGGTGCTTAATAAGCTAAGGTGATAGGTATTAATTGCGTAGTGCTTTAACCATGAGTTCAACCTCTCCTTGTTCTAGCCATGCATGATATAATTTTCCCACACTTTCTGAGTACCATTGGTACTCAACCTTGCATATTTGTTGGTTTATATTGCTGCTCAGGTCAAGATAATGAGGTGGTGTATAATGACCAAGATTTTGGACCCGAGGAAGGTTTTTAGGTTCATGAAGACCCCCGGGCAACGCCTGTGATGGAGCCCTAAAGAATAATATTCCGCTGCTAGTTTATTTACTTGTGATGAACTTATTATTGTCCATCGAGACATTTACTATGTAAGACTTACTTATATTCGACACCTGGCTTGTAATAAATGATGCTTCACTATTTGTCATCACATGTATGAGAAAATGATCCTGGCATACATGTGATATTCACTTGGTTGTTCTTCGGAAAAACCGGGTGTGACAATCTTCCAGTATTTGATTCACCCTCTCAGTTTGCCCATCAGTTTGAGGGTGATACGCAGAGCTTCTAATCAACTTTGTCCCCAAGGATGCGTGTAGCTGCTCCCAGAAACGAGCTACGAACAGCGATCCTCTATCTGACACAATGGTACGGGGAACTCCATGTAAGCACAAGATCCGTGCTGTGTACAGCTCTGCATATTGCTTTGCGTTATACCTTGTATGCACCGGGATGAAGTGTGCTGATTTGGTTAACCGATCAACGATTACCCAAATCGAATCATGGTTGTGGGAAGTCATCGGCAGCCCGACGATGAAGTCCATACTCAAGTCTTCCCACTTCCATGCAGGTACTTGCAATGGCTGCAACAGGCCTGACTTCTTCATATGGTCGGCCTTGACTCTTCGACACGTATCACATTCCGAAACGTACTTTGCAACTTCACGTTTCATACGTGTCCACCAAAACATCTTCCGGAGATCTTGGTACATTTTATTGCTGCCCGGATGAATGGAAAACTTGGACAAATGAGCTTCGTCCAAAATTTTCTTCCGTAGTCCCATATCCCAGGGTACTACTATCCCGTCATTGAACCACAAAATACCTTCATCATCCTTCAGGAAGCACTTCATTTCTCCGTTGTCTATCCTCTGCCATATGTGAGACATACCCTTGTCTTTTCGTTGAGCTTCCATGATCTCCTCTCGGATAGTAGGAATGAGAGCGAGATTATAGAGAGCTCCATACGGTATGACACGGAGGCTTGGTTCTTCATCATCCATTTCAGCAATAGTTAGGTGATGGATATGCGCCTTATGACTGAGCGCATCGGTGACCACCTTCGCCTTTCCTGGATGATAATGAATCTCAAGTTCATAATATTTAATGAGCTCTAGCCATCTTCGTTGCCTCATGTTCAATTCTTTCTGAGTGAAGATGTACTTTAAGCTCTTGTGGTCGGTGTAGAGGTGTACAAGATTTCCGAGCAAGTAATGCCTCCACATCTTCAAAGCAAGGACCACGGCAGCTAACTCAAGATCATGAGTTGGATAATGCTGCTCGTGAGTTCTGAGTTGACGAGATCCATAAGCGACCACTCGTCTTTCTTGCATCAGCGTGCAACCAAGACCGATGCCAGATGCATCGCAATAAACGTCGAATGGCTTTGTTGTATCAGGCTGAGCAAGAACTGGGGCTGTTGTGAGATGCTTCACTAGGGTCTTGAAAGCTTGCTCACACGCAGCACCCCACATAAATCTGGTGTTGTTCTTTAATAATTCGGTCATCGATTTAGCGATCTTGGATAAACCTGGAATGAACCTCCGGTAATAACCCGCTAAACCGAGAAAGCTACGGATTTCATGTACTGACTTTGGTGAGTCCCATTTCTGTACTTGGATAATCTTACTCGGATCTACAGCGATGCCCTCCGCTGAAATGATGTGTCCGAGAAATGGTACTTGATTAATCCAGAATTCACACTTGCTGAATTTGGCATAGAGCTGATGATCTCGCAATCTTTGTAGCACAATATGCAGATGTTCAGCATGTCCTTCTTCTGACTTGGAGTACACCAAGATATCGTCGATGAAGACAACGGCAAATTTATCCAACTCCGGCATCAACACTGAATTCATCAGGTACATAAAGTGTGCCGGGGCGTTGGTCAAACCAAAAGACATAACGAGATACTCATACAGCCCGTATCTCGTTGAGAATGCCATCTTCGGAATATCTTCTGCCCGGATTTTAATCTGGTGATATCCAGACCGAAGATCCATCTTCGAAAATACCTTCGCACCCACTAATTGATCGAAGAGCATATCAATGCGAGGTAGTGGATACTTGTTCTTGATGGTAACGGCGTTCAAAAGACGATAATCAACACAAAGCCGTAGTGTTTCGTCCTTCTTTTTGACAAACAACGCTGAACAACCCCAAGGTGATGAACTCGGTCGTATAAAGCCCTTGCTCATAAGGTCATTCAGCTGTGTCTTCAATTCTGCCAGTTCATTGGGTGCCATCTTGTACGGCCTTCGTGATATCGGTGTTGTTCCCGGTATAAGTTCAATCTTGAACTCAACGTCTCGTTCTTGTGGCATGCCCGGTAAATCTTCAGGAAACACATCCGGATACTCACGTACCACCAGAATGTCCTCTATCTTAACAGCTTCTGTGTGGTTCACTGTTGCAATCTGCTGCCGTCTGGCGCCCAGAATTAATATATGAAGACCGCCTGGTGGTAATTCAACCACGACATCCCCAAAATGATGTTGATCTTCAGACCTTCAAGAATAATGAGGGTTGTAGGGTATACTTTACCCCCCAAACAAAGAGGTGCTCGGGGAACAACCTCGCTTGCGGTACTGCTGCCCCGGGCGAAGATATGAGGTATTGCCTCTTTGTATAAACTGTTTGGAGCTAATGTTGAGCCATGAAATGACACGACCCCACGGTCTTGTTGAGCCAGGATCACGCTGAGGGGTGCTGCGTTGCACAGCACCGGATAACACACATCAAAGGTACAAAGCGGAAGCGAAATTTTATTACATAAACGAGTTTATGAACATGTTTACATCAAAATAAGTCCAGTCTACACTCACGGGCGTAGACTACGCATCAAGTTCACGTTCAGCCCTTGAACGTGTCCTTGCTAGCACACACGCACACTAACTCTGCGGCGTGCACGACTCCCAGTCGACGGGGTTCCCCTCCTGGGGTTCCATCTCCTCTTCGGGAGTCCCTTCCTCATAGAACGCTGCAAAAGCTTCAAACACAAGCAGTGAGCACGAAGGCTCAGCAAGTCTGACCCGTCTCACCTAAACATGGAACTTCTACGTGAGGGGTGATGGGTTACATGAGGTAAAAATCATTTGCAAGCACTCGCCTAATTAGTAGAACCTTACTTTCAAGTTTTAGCAGCAGGTTGTGAAGAACCTTACGCTAAGGCACATGGGAGAGCCGCAATCAAACAAGAAACGCATTTCCCTCATGTACTTTGCCCAAAGTTGAAAAGAACTTCAGTTAGCTCTAAACTACAGCAATTTATTAGCAATCAAGTCCATCTTTCAATCAGCAACATTTTAACATGTAACTAGCCTGTTCTTTCTACGTCACGGTACAGTGAACAAGTGGTACTCACTGACCGCGAGGGACGGCGATTATAATCAATTTACAGCTGCAGGGTTACCCGAACAACCCGTCACGTACGCCCGTACTCGATGTTGCCTACAACAACCATCACGGAGGCCATACGCAACCACCTTTCGCCCGTCAGCCAAATATTGAACTGGTCCCATCATCCCGAGCAAGAGGTCTCTGCAGGCGCACCTCCATGCCGCCAGCCGATTTACACCTCAAGCTCTCAACCTACCCTCTGAACGACGGGCAATGCGTCAATACCCAGCTACCCGAGTTACATCGGTTTCCCGGTTCCCATATAGCCGGTAGGTCTTCGGTACTGTTCTAGCTTGTTCAACAGGCCCGCACACGGCTCGGTCCTCAATCGACACAAGCGTAGCTACAGCACACAGGCCCCAAAGTCCTGCTGCCCTTACTCTCCGCTCGGTCTCATCTTTCTTGCCATGTGTATCATGTGCTATCTCTACCCGAGTCGAGTGCCTCTAGCCTATGCTCGCGAGTAGTTCCAACTACTCGACTTGTACCGAATCCTACACTATCTTAGCATTGCAGTAGCTAACAGGGTTTTCAATCCTAATCCCAACCCATGGTTTTCTTGGCTATGCAGTTGGGTGTCCAAACAAGACTCTAATGCAAAGAATCGCAACAGTATTCAAAGATGTGCTCAAAACAATAAACATTTGTAAAAAGGTTAATGCAAACCGGATCTTGCCTTGCTGCTCTTGGTCGTAGGCTAGCTGTTCCTCCGGAGTAACGAAGTCTAGGACTTCGGGTTCCTCCACGACCTTAGCGACTACATGATAGAAGCAATACATGTATTAATTTAAATGCAGTTGTATTTACTTTTAATCTTGTGAAGTCTATGACTCTTACTAGACAAGCCCAATGACTGTGAAACTTTTACTGTGGCTTGGTTACAACCTAAACAGAGACTTGGTCAAGTTTTAGTTGCAGCAAAGCTCATTTGAGCCCTCCACAATTAATTATGTACTTGACCTTAATTGAAGGCTTTTAGGGTGTTCTAAGGATTTTCATGAAACAAACTATGACTTTCTGAAAACTAGATTTTCAGAGGGTTCTAATGGAGTTGATCTCACTTAATTTGAAGGTTCCTAACAAAAAATATGAGCTAAACAAATTCAGTGAAAATTCTGAAAATGTTTCTGAACATTTTCTATTTTCTCTGGAACAGTTTCACTAATCACACCATTAGGTGGATCATATGAGATCAAATGGGTCTGAAATTTTTGTGGTAGTTTAGGGATATTTTGGTGAACATCACAGCAAAATTTAAGGATTTTCCTCCAAAGGATTCTCCAGTTAAAATTCCTAACAGTTTAAACTTTGAGGAATTAATTCTGAAGAAACAAGGGTTTTTATGAAGTGAAAATTGATTTGCTGGAAAGTTCTCAGAGAGATGAATCCATTACAATTTGGTTCACTCGATTTGGAGCTTTCTAGCCAAAGTTATGAGGATTTGAAGTTTGAAGGAAATCTGAAAATCGGGGAGAAGTTATGAGGACATGTGGGTCCCACTTCCAATTTTAACCTCTGAAATTTACTCCTAATCACTGTTGTAAACAGTGAGTCCCAAAATACCCATGGTGATTCAAATTATTCACCCATGAGCCATTTGAATTGAGTAGAATTCAAATTGGGTTTGATTTGAATGAATTTCAGCACAAGTTCATTTTTGAATTCAAATAAAGTTTGAATTTCTCCCACTTAGCTCATGTCAAGATCAACTCCAAATGGAGTGAAAATTGGTGTGTGGGCTCACAAAAATGTGCTGAGTAAGAATATGCCTCCCACTTTTAAATTCATGGGATAAAAACAGTTTGAATTTGAATATGGTTTCAAACTGCCCTCTTTCTAGCTATACCCAAAATGACCTCAAAAAGGTTTTGAATTTGGGTGAAACTTGGCATGGACATTCTTAGCAATGTGTAGTAGTTTTCATATGTCCAGCTCACCTATATCACATGTGGGAAATACCACTTTTGCAATGTGTGAGTTTGTTCTCTAATGAGTATGTTGATGGTGGTTACTTGCTCTTCATTTGTGTTCATCATCTTTCCTCAAATGAGGTGTGTGTGTGTGGTGATGAACACTTCAATTATGTGTCAAAAACTGAGGCCCTTACATTCCTCCCCCCTTAAAAGAATCTCGTCCCGAGATTATAAGGTGAAAATGAGAGAGAGGACGGTGGAAAATTACCGGATATGCGACGTGAAAAAGTCGGGGTAGTTAGCGCGAAGAAATCCTTCGCTCTCCCATGTCGCTTCGTCCATGGAGTGATTACTCCATAGAACCTTGTAGAACCACAACGTACGGTTGCGTGTGGTTCGGGCCCTTTCATCAATAATCTGAACCGGTTCCTCCCGATAGGTGAGATCCGGTTGCAGTTCTTCAATGTCTTCCAGCTGAACGGTAGTTGATAGCTTGAGACACTTCCTCAGCTGGGAAATGTGAAATACGTTGTGCACACCGGAAAGTGCTTCTGGTAATTCCAGCGGGTATGCCACTGATCCACATCTTTCGGTAATCTGGAATGAACCGATTCATCGGGGTGCCAACTTTCCTCTCACCCCAAATCTGTTGACGCCCTTCATTGGAGACACCCGTAGATATACGTGATCTCCAACTTCGAATTGTAATGGGTGCCTTCTCCGGTCCGCATACTGTTTCTGACGGGATTGAGCGGCTTTTAGGTTCGCCTGAATCAGTCGAACCTTTTCTTCCGCGTTGTTGACGAGGTCAATCCCGAAGGTAACCCTTTCGCCAGATTCACACCAATTCAGTGGTGTGCGGCATTTCCGCCCGTATAGCGCCTCGTAAGGTGCCATCTTGATGCTGGCTTGGTACCCATTATTGTACGAGAACTCGGCTAACGGCAACTGATCATCCCAATTCTTGCCGTGGTTGATAGCGCAAGCTCATAGCGTGTCTTCTAGGATCTGATTTACCCGCTCCGTCTGCCCATCTGTCCGCGGGTGGTATGCTGAACTACGGATCAGTTTCGTCCCCAAGGCAGCGTGCAGCTGCTCCCAAAAACAGGACACAAATAAAGTGCCCCGATCCGATATGATGGTATGGGGTACGCCGTACAAGCATAGGATCCGTGAGATGTACAGTTCAGCATACTTCTTGGCGTTGTAGTTGGTGTTGACCGGGATGAAATGGGCAACTTTGGTGAGCCGATCGACGATCACCCACACAGAATCATGTTTCTGCAAGCTGGTGGGTAAACCGACGATGAAGTCCATGCTCACATCCTCCCATTTCCAGGCAGGAATGCCCAGTGGTTGCAGCAGTCCCGGTTTCCGCATATGGTCTGCCTTAACCCTTCGACATGTATCACACTCGGACACGTATTTTGCAATCTCACGCTTCATCCGTGTCCACCAAAACATGCTTCTGAGTTCTTGATACATCTTGTTGCTGCCGGGGTGAATAGAAAATTTTGATAAGTGAGCCTCATCAAAAAATTTCTACCGTAGCTCCGGGTTACGGGGTACGACGATTCGGTCCTTGAACCATAGGACGCCGTCTCCGTCCTTCCGGAAACATTTCAGCTCGCCACTATCTACACGTCTCCGCAAATGCGACATGCCCTTGTCATGTTTCTGAGCTCTCGCTATCTCTTCACGGATGGTGGGGATCAAAGCTAAGTTGTAGAGAGCTCCGTGTGGAATCACATGTAGTGGTGGTTCGCTCTCTTCCAACGGTGTGATGGTCAGATTGTTGACGTGTGACTTGCGGCTCAGCGCATCCGGCACTACGTTTGCCTTGCCCGGATGATAATGGATCTCTATTTCATAATCCTTTATCAATTCTAACCATCTTCGTTGCCTCATGTTCAGCTCCTTCTGAGTGAATATGTACTTGAGGCTTTTGTGGTCGGTATATAAATGTACGAGGTTACCGAGTAGGTAGTGCCTCCACATTTTCAGTGCAAGTGTAAAATCACCAAAAGTGGTAGCAAGAAAATTCTGCTCATGTGCACTTATGAAAAATGAGGAGAATTAAAACTTTGAATTATAATGGGGTAAGTTCAAAGTGAGGGTTTAGACTTCCCAAAACTTCCAAACATGGAGATCTAAATTCATAACTTGGGTCTTCATAGTCCAAATATTCAACCTTCCAAATTTCAGCTCATTTGGAGGAGTTTTGATATTTGTTTGGAATTAAAAGGAGAAGCCCTCTAATCTGAATTTCAAATTCAGTTTCAAATTCCAATTCCCTCAATTTGAAAATTGGGTTTCACAAATGTGTTCTCCACCTTTTAATAAGCAGCCATGCCAAAAATTGGAAATTTTGGAGCTGGTTTGCTATATTTTTTGAGGCAATACAAAGTGGAGAATTCAAACTCCTTTTCAAATGATCAAACCCCATTCAAATTCTACACCAGAATTCAAACCATTTGAATTCTGCAAATTCAAACTATGACTTGGGGTTGAAGTCAAGTATTTAATGTTGAGTTGCTGGTGGGAAATATCAGAAAAAAATTTACTGAGAAATAAGGAGAGGGGGCCCACTGGTCAGTCACCATAGAAGCAAAACCTCTCTGTTTCACTCGGCTGTTCACGCGAGGGCGCCAGCTCCCGATCAAACCCGCCGGCCGATGCTCCACCGAGCTGCTTCCCCGCCGCCCCGACGTCGGTTCAGGCGCGTGGGTGCCTAAAGCGACCGCCGAGTGCCGTATCTGACCTCATCCCCATTACCCCGCAGCCTCTCCACGCTCTGCTCGAGCCTCGCGGACCCAGTTCCTCCACCCTGCGGAAGAAACCTTCGGCTCATCGGCGCCCGGTGAGGTCGGCGTGCCTCTCGCGCGGCTGAGCCACGGGATCGTTGCGCCAGGTTCCTCTCCTGCTCCCCGCAGCCTCAAGTGAACACCAGCACCGGTGGTTGGCGCCTACGAGCTGGAATTCCTTTCGGAACTCCGGTGTTGATCGCCTGTACGCCACACCGTCGCCCGACGGTTTTGCAGCCCCTCCCGATCAACAGAAAGGTCCCTGAGTTCATGATAGTGACCGAAGTTGAGGATACGCCAGAGCCTTTGGACGTCCTCCCACCAGAAGCTGACTTTCCCTTTAACTCGCAACGAGGCAAGCCCCGGTTTGCACTTAAGTACCTTTTATAAAGTTTTTATTTGTATCATTTATGTCTAGGGTGAATGTTTGCATTAGAGTTAGGGTGATTGAAACCCCACTTGCATAGCCTCTTTAAATCCTATAAAGGGTTGGGTAGTTTACAAACCGACGAGTAGAGATTGCCATGCTAATGTATAGGAACTCGGTAGAAGTCGAGTGGTTGGAAGCTACTCGCGAGATAGTACTTATCACACGGGAAGAAAAGAGGTAGATAATGGCTTAAGTTATGAAAATGAGACCCAGCAGGGGGGATAGGAAGCAGTGAGCAGAGGTCTCACGTGCGTAGCCCTGTTAGTGTCGGTTGAGGACCGTCCGTGTGCGGCCCTGCTGGACAAGTATCGAACAGTACCGGATGCATACTGGCATATGGGAACCAGGAAACCGATGTAATTGGTTAACCTGGGTGTCGAGGCTTACCCAACCGTAAATAGGAGTGGGTTGAGGGTAGCAAGGTGTAAATCTGCCGGTGGGCACAGTCACGCTCCACGCGGGGACCTCCTACCCGTTACGGATGGACCGGTTCGACATTTGGGTTGCCTTTGAAAGGTTGCTGCATACAACAGAGTAGGAAGGGGTGTGGAATCACGCTTCTGAAAGTGGGTGTATGTGACGTGTTATCCGGGTGTGTCTTGATTGCAATCACCGTCCCTCGCGGTTATTTGAGTACCCGCTTGTTCACTGCGCTGTGACGTAGTAAGAAGTGAAATAAGCCAACTGAAAATGCTGTATTGATCTTAATGTCTTGAATACCTTGATTGTTGTAGATATAGAGCTAATTAAGTTTACATTCCACTTTGGGCATCTCCACATCGGGGGAAAGCGTTTCTTGTTTGATTGTGGACTTCCGATGTGAGGGTTGCTTAAGGCACATGAATCTGCTGCTATTAAACTGAAAGTAAGGACCAACTTATAGGCGTGTCTTTATTGCAAAAATCCTTTCCTATCTTACATACCCTTGCACGTAGAGTTCCATGCCTAGGGTTGACGGTTAAGACTTGCTGAGCCTTCGTGCTCACGGTTGCAATATTTGAGCTGTGTGCAGGTGAGAGGTATGAGGAAGGTTCCGAGGACGAGGCGATGCCCCCGTCGTGGTACACGGCCGAGCTGGAGCCATGCACGCCGCCGTGATTCTCCGGTTCCATGCTGCTAGTGTGTAGCGTCCCCGGGCTGGACGGCTGCACTTTTGCATAGCTAGGATGAGAGGCCTTATATGTATATTACTTCCGCTGTATGAATAGGTTTTGTAAAAAGACTTCCGCTGTTTTATATCAAATAAAAGTTTGTATGTTACCCTTGATTCTTTTCGTGTGTGCTGTTGGGTGCCGCATCGCACGACACCACCCTATGCGATCCTGGAGTGGGTGAACCACGGGGTGGTCCCCACAGCCGTGGTATCAGAGCCGCATTGGGAATAGCACGCTCGAAAAGAGCTTATTTTGAAAACTTAGTAGTCGAGTGAGGATTAGTCAGTAAGCCCACATAAGGTCTATGATAGTACTAGTTATGATGGTCGAAAGCTAACTTATATGTTATACATTCTGTAACGACGCTCCGACGTCAGGTAAGAGGTAAGGTACGCCACCGTAGGCGGATCAATTACGGTAACTCACCATACGAGTAATAGTATGGAAGGTTATACCGTGGCTTGGCACGGTAGTTAATATGAGTCTCTGAACTTCTCAATGGTTCCGAGAGCATATGAAAACGCTGATCTCCAGCGTGCTTTAGGCAAAAGTGAGAATACCCCATCGTGTGGTAAGCAACACGATAGTATGCAACTCTTGAACGTTCAATGTTCAAAGGGCCATACGCAGCGCTCGCCATCGGCGTGCCTCAACGGTCATGAGGCAGTAGGTGGTATCCGTTGGGTTGATAAAATTCCCAACCGTGACGACCCGTTCGCGCTCTACTCGGGTTCCCCGTCGTGTGGTGTGAAAACACGACCATGTACCTTGAGACGTGGCTTGACTCAAGGATGATCCGTATGGCAATGATACGGACCGTATGTTTTTACTACGATATGGAACTGCCTGAAATGTCAAAAACCTTTGTGTGCACCATTATTGTGTGTTCTTCTGCAGGTACATTAACCACGTTAGTGCATGACGTGTAGAAACCGTTTGTGAGTGACGACTTTAGTTCCACCATTTGACACGTATATGCCGAAATACCGGTTTAGGATTTTTCTTTGGTGAGGAAACGTAGTACCGACTGCATAAAAGCTTATTTTCAAAGAAAAGAATCACAATGAAGTATAGGAATTCATTTAGGGGTTAGTAAACTCCTATATTGAACTGAGAGTCAATTGGGAGTATAGGTTCAATCTCAAAGCTTAGGAACAATCTCCCTGTTTTTGGCAGAAACTTTTGCTGAACTTGAACAGGGCATAACTTAGGATTGGTTGAACCAATGGAGGTGTGGGATACCCTTCTGGAAAGGTTTTGAAGTCCTCTACAATTTTTCTGTAGAGTTCCAGAACAAAATCTCCCTCCAATGGGATGAAAATCTAAGATGAGTAGGTACTGTCCAGAAACAGGGCAGACCAAATGCTCTCCGGAATTTTCTGTATTTCAACCAAAACACTTAGTTTCACAGTTTGACGTCCAGTGGCTGTTGTAAAACAGCGAGTTAGAGTCAAAGGGTTTATGCATTTGACATATCACTTCGAGTTAGTACATGTTTGGGTCCAATACAATAGCGAGGAATTACGCATGCTAACACACTTAACATCACGTGGTGACCCCGATGGTCGAAATGAACTTTTAAACCCCTAAAGTTCAATACTTTGGAACTCGATCATGGGACATGGTCCAGGGATGTATATGTTGCATAAAGTTTATACTTTATCCATATGTATGTTTGTTATGCGCATTGTCTACGCCATTCTCGTATCACTATTGTATAGACTGGATGAAATAAACCAACATGTGCTGATCGTTTGAATGATGTGAATGCAGAATGGTGCGGACACGCTCAACGCAAGAGGAGGGAGGTCCGAGTCAAGTTCGCGGTGATGAGTCTCCACCTCCGGAGCAGACCACGACGCAGCAGCAACCACCCCCTCCACCGCCAGAACTTCCCAGGAATCTTGCAGAGGTTCTCACCGCAGTGCTCGGCTCGCGCGATGAGCAAACCGAGTTACTGCGGATGTTGGTGCAGCAGAATGCGTCCCATCAGGGAGGACGCCAAGACAATGGGCAACGCCAGCCCCAACAAAGCTCGTATTCAGAATTCATGGCGACCCATCCACCGGTCTTCACAGAGGCCGAAGAACCTTTGGAGGCAGACAGCTTTATCCGCACTCTAGAGGCAAAGTTCGGGCTGCTGCGATGCACCGAACATCAGAAGGCGCTGTACGCAGCGCAACAGCTTCAAGGAGAAGCCGGTACCTGGTGGGCGAACTACACCGCCTCCTTACCGGCTGGACATGCCGTCACATGGACGGAGTTCCGGGAGGCGTTCCGCGCCTATCACATACCTCCCGGTGTGATGGAGATGAAGCTCCAGGAGTTCCTGGCGCTACGGCAAGGCGAGAGGAGTGCTCATGAGTACTCCAGGTTATTCAACCGGCTGGCGCAGTATGCGCCAGGATTTGTGGGCACGGAAGACAACAAGCGCAATGCGTTCTTCCGGGGCCTGAACTCCAAGATGAAGGTCCATCTCGCCCAGAGCAATCGCGGCACATTCAACGACTTAGTTAATGCCGCGATCCTACAGGAGAATGCTCAGCGCGAGCGCGGTTCTGACAAGAGGAAACGCAGCGCGCTGACGAGCAGCAGTGGTGGGACGCCACAGAAATACCGCGTGGTGTATCGATCACCATCCGGTCAGAGATGGCAGCCACCGGCGCGACCGCCTCAGTTTCGCGGTCGGCAATATAATGCGCCGGGCTTTCGACCAACGTATCCACCACAGCAACAGCAGCAGCAAAGGATGGTCCCGCGTGCGCCCCAGTTTCAACAGCGTGCACCGGGATTCCGTCCTCAAGTCGGCGGGACCCCGACACCTTACACGTGCTATACGTGTGGCCGTGTCGGGCACATTTCAAGAGACTGCCCCGAGCCGCGACAGGGCAGGGGTGCAGCACCATATCAGGGTGCTAATCAGCCCCGCAACCAGCCCAAGAAACCAGCACTAAAACCCGGCAACGTCCACCACTTAGCCATCGAAGACGTGCCGGAAGGCGAACCCGTCCTCGCGGGTACGTTCTCTTACCTAGATCATCCCGTAGTCATACTTTTTGACTCCGGTGCCACCCATAATTTCATAAGTCAGTCTTATGTTATTAAATATCAACTGCCTATCATTCCCACAAATAATTCATATTTGATATGTTCTCCGGGTGGGAAAATAACAGCTGATAGAATGGTCTATAGAGCACCATTACAGTAGGGTGGGAATCTATATCCGACTTCTCTAATCATATTAGAGAGTCAAAAACTTGATGTCATTTTAGGAATGTCATGGCTACATCGCCATGGTGCTGTTCTTGACATCATTCCACGTGTGGTTCGTTTAAACTCTCCACTTCATGAACCACATGTTCTTATTCTTGACCATTCGGTTCAAGAAACCCCAGCCACATATAACACGGAAGCCACGAAACTTGAGGATATTCGTGTGGTCCGTGAATACCCGGATGTCTTTCCAGATGATCTTCCGGGCATGCCACCTGAAAGAGATGTCGAGTTCAAGATTGAACTCGTACCTGGGACGACACCAATCTCACGGAGACCATATAAGATGGCTCCAAATGAGCTGGCTGAACTAAAGGAGCAGCTCAACGATTTGATGAAGAAGGGTTTCATTCGACCGAGTTCCTCGCCATGGGGATGCTCGGCGCTGTTTGTGAAGAAAAAGGATGAAACCTTGAGGTTGTGTGTGGACTACCGGCCTCTCAACGCCGTCACCATCAAGAATAAATACCCACTGCCCCGCATCGATATTCTCTTCGATCAACTTGTGGGTGCGAGTGTATTTTCCAAGATGGATCTTCGCTCAGGGTATCATCAAATCAAGATCCGGGCGGAAGATATTCCAAAGACGGCCTTCTCGACGAGATATGGGTTGTATGAATACCTCGTCATGTCCTTTGGTCTCACCAACGCCCGGCACACTTCATGTATCTCATGAACTCAGTGTTCATGCCGGAGTTGGACAAGTTTGTGGTGGTTTTCATAGACGACATCTTAGTTTACTCTAAGACTGAAGAAGAACACGCCAAACACTTGCA
This sequence comes from Neostapfia colusana, assembly GCA_030760725.1. Classification (NCBI taxonomy): domain Eukaryota; kingdom Viridiplantae; phylum Streptophyta; class Magnoliopsida; order Poales; family Poaceae; genus Neostapfia; species Neostapfia colusana. Next base: position 104,014,688 of record JASWHV010000007.1, read on the forward strand.
TATCGTACTTCAACGATTAAGAGACCATAAGCTTTATGCTAAGTTCAGCAAGTGCGAGTTTTGGATCAGCCAAGTGCCATTCCTTGATCACATTATTTCTGCAGAAGGCATTGCAGTTGATCCAAGCAAAATTGAACAAGTGCTGAAATGGAAGTCCCCCACATCAGTCCATGAAGTCAGGAGTTTCCTCGGGTTAGCAGGATATTATCGGAGATTCATACCAAATTTCTCCAAGCTTGCTAAGCCGATGACTGAACTGTTGAAAAAGGGGATCAAATTTGTTTGGAGCTCAGCTTGTGAAGAAGCTTTCCAAGCATTAGTGAAGCATCTTACAACAGCCCCGGTGTTAGCTCAACCGGATACAACCAAGCCCTTTGACGTATATTGTGATGCGTCTGGCATCGGGCTTGGCTGTGTATTGATGCAAGGAGGAAGAGTGGTCGCCTATGGCTCACGTCAACTTCGTAACCACGAGCAGCACTATCCGACTCATGATCTTGAGCTCGCTGCTGTGGTATTGGCCTTGAAGATGTGGAGGCACTATTTGCTTGGGAACTTAGTGCACCTCTACACCGACCACAAAAGTCTGAAATATATATTCACTCAAAAGGAGTTGAATATGCGGCAACGGAGATGGCTAGAACTGATCAAAGATTATGAGATCGAGATTCACTACCACCCCGGTAAGGCAAACGTGGTTGCCGAGGCCTTAAGCCGCAAATCCCATGTCAACAATCTGTCCATCACCCCACTTGAAGAGGGGGAGCCGAGTCTGTACTTGGTTCCATACGGGGCATTATATAATCTTGCTCTCATCCCAACCATAAGAGAGGAGATTATGGAAGCTCAGAAGAAAGACATGGGGATGTCGCACATTCGGAGAAGGATGGAGAATGGCGAAATGAAATGCTTCCGAAGAGATGAACACGACACTCTATGGTTTAAAGACCGTATAGTGGTACCCCGTGACATGAAGCTTCGGAAGAAAATCTTGGACGAGGCTCATTTGTCCAAGTATTCTATTCATCCGGGCAGCAACAAGATGTACCAGGATCTGAAAACCAGGTTTTGGTGGACACGGATGAAGAGAGAGATCGCCAAATACGTATCCGAATGTGATACGTGTCGGCGTGTGAAGGCCGACCATATGCGTAAAGCCGGACAGCTGCAACCGTTGAACATTCCGGCGTGGAAGTGGGAGGGTATCAGCATGGACTTCATTGTTGGTTTACCTCTCACGTCTCACAAGCATGACTCGATTTGGGTGATAGTCGATCGACTAACCAAGTCGGCTCATTTTATCCCCGTACATACAAAGTACGTGGCCAAGCAATATGCGGAGCTTTATATTGCAAGAATCTTATGCTTGCACGGTGTTCCCCGCTCCATTATTTCAGATCGCGGTGCGCTGTTTGTCTCTCGGTTTTGGGAACAGCTGCACGCATCATTGGGGACCAAACTGATCCGAAGCTCCGCGTATCACCCGCAGACAGATGGTCAAACTGAACGGGTGAATCAAGTGCTTGAAGACATGCTACGCGCGTGTGCCATCCACCACGGCAAGAATTGGGACGATCTTTTGCCGTTGGCGGAGTTTTCTTACAACAATGGCTATCAAGCTAGCATCAAGATGGCGCCGTATGAAGCTCTCTACGGCCGGAAATGCCGCACACCTCTCAACTGGTGCGAGTCCGGCGAGCGAGTCATCTACGGCATTGAACTTGTGAATGAAGCTGAAGAACGAGTGCGAGTAATACAAGCCAATCTCAAGGCTGCTCAATCTCGTCAGAAGAGCTATGCGGATAAGAGACGCCGCCCTCTACACTTCGACATCGGGGACCATGTCTATGTCCGTTTGTCTCCAATGAAGGGAATTCATCGTTTCGGAGTGAAGGGTAAACTTGCGCCGCGGTTCATTGGTCCGTTCGCCGTCATTGAAAGACGCGGACCCGTGGCCTATCGCCTGGAGTTACCAGCATCACTCGCAGGCATTCACAGCGTCTTCCACATATCTCAGCTGAGGAAATGCCTCAAACCCTCAGCTGAAATCCGCACAGAAGACATAGAAGTTCTTCAACCGGACCTCACGTACACGGAGTATCCAATCCGGATCATCGATGAAAAGACTCGTGCCACAAGAAACCGGACCTTATGGTTCTACAAGGTCTTGTGGAGTAACCATACCGCTGATGAGGCGACATGGGAAAGCGAGGATTTTCTACGCACGTATTATCCGGACTTGCTATCATCATATACCTGGTAAGGTTTTCCCCACTTTGCTTTTCCTTTAGAATCTCGGGACGAGATTCTTTTTAAGGGGGGAGGGATGTAAAATCCCCAAAAGTGGTAGCAAGAAAATTCTGCTCATGTGCACTTATGAAAAATGAGGAGAATTAAAACTTTGAATTATAATGGGGTAAGTTCAAAGTGAGGGTTTAGACTTCCCAAAACTTCCAAACATGGAGATCTAAATTCATAACTTGGGTCTTCATAGTCCAAATATTCAACCTTCCAAATTTCAGCTCATTTGGAGGAGTTTTGATATTTGTTTGGAATTAAAAGGAGAAGCCCTCTAATCTGAATTTCAAATTCAGTTTCAAATTCCAATTCCCTCAATTTGAAAATTGGGTTTCACAAATGTGTTCTCCACCTTTTAATAAGCAGCCATGCCAAAAATTGGAAATTTTGGAGCTGGTTTACTATATTTTTTGAGGCAATACAAAGTGGAGAATTCAAACTCCTTTTCAAATGATCAAACCCCATTCAAATTCTACACCAGAATTCAAACCATTTGAATTCTGCAAATTCAAACTATGACTTGGGGTTGAAGTCAAGTATTTAATGTTGAGTTGCTGGTGGGAAATATCAGAAAAAAATTTACTGAAAAATAAGGAGAGGGGGCCCACTGGTCAGTCACCATAGAAGCAAAACCTCTCTGTTTCACTCGGCTGTTCACGCGAGGGCGCCAGCTCCCGATCAAACCCGCCGGCCGATGCTCCACCGAGCTGCTTCCCCGCCGCCCCGACGTCGGTTCAGGCGCGTGGGTGCTTAAAGCGACCGCCGAGTGCCGTATCTGACCTCATCCCCATTACCCCGCAGCCTCTCCACGCTCTGCTCGAGCCTCGCGGACCCAGTTCCTCCACCCTGCGGAAGAAACCTTCGTCTCATCGGCGCCCGGTGAGGTCGGCGTGCCTCTCGCGCGGCTGAGCCACGGGATCGTTGCGCCAGGTTCCTCTCCTGCTCCCCGCAGCCTCAAGTGAACACCAGCACCGGTGGTTGGCGCCTACGAGCTGGAATTCCTTTCGGAACTCCGGTGTTGATCGCCTGTACGCCACACCGTCGCCCGACGGTTTTGCAGCCCCTCCCGATCAACAGAAAGGTCCCTGAGTTCATGATAGTGACCGAAGTTGAGGATACGCCAGAGCCTTTGGACGTCCTCCCACCAGAAGCTGACTTTCCCTTTAACTCGCAACGAGGCAAGCCCCGGTTTGCACTTAAGTACCTTTTATAAAGTTTTTATTTGTATCATTTATGTCTAGGGTGAATGTTTGCATTAGAGTTAGGGTGATTGAAACCCCACTTGCATAGCCTCTTTAAATCCTATAAAGGGTTGGGTAGTTTACAAACCGACGAGTAGAGATTGCCATGCTAATGTATAGGAACTCGGTAGAAGTCGAGTGGTTGGAAGCTACTCGCGAGATAGTACTTATCACACGGGAAGAAAAGAGGTAGATAATGGCTTAAGTTATGAAAATGAGACCCAGCAGGGGGGATAGGAAGCAGTGAGCAGAGGTCTCACGTGCGTAGCCCTGTTAGTGTCGGTTGAGGACCGTCCGTGTGCGGCCCTGCTGGACAAGTATCGAACAGTACCGGATGCATACTGGCATATGGGAACCAGGAAACCGATGTAATTGGTTAACCTGGGTGTCGAGGCTTACCCAACCGTAAATAGGAGTGGGTTGAGGGTAGCAAGGTGTAAATCTGCCGGTGGGCACAGTCACGCTCCACGCGGGGACCTCCTACCCGTTACGGATGGACCGGTTCGACATTTGGGTTGCCTTTGAAAGGTTGCTGCATACAACAGAGTAGGAAGGGGTGTGGAATCACGCTTCTGAAAGTGGGTGTATGTGACGTGTTATCCGGGTGTGTCTTGATTGCAATCACCGTCCCTCGCGGTTATTTGAGTACCCGCTTGTTCACTGCGCTGTGACGTAGTAAGAAGTGAAATAAGCCAACTGAAAATGCTGTATTGATCTTAATGTCTTGAATACCTTGATTGTTGTAGATATAGAGCTAATTAAGTTTACATTCCACTTTGGGCATCTCCACATCGGGGGAAAGCGTTTCTTGTTTGATTGTGGACTTCCGATGTGAGGGTTGCTTAAGGCACATGAATCTGCTGCTATTAAACTGAAAGTAAGGACCAACTTATAGGCGTGTCTTTATTGCAAAAATCCTTTCCTATCTTACATACCCTTGCACGTAGAGTTCAATGCCTAGGGTTGACGGTTAAGACTTGTTGAGCCTTCGTGCTCACGGTTGCAATATTTGAGCTGTGTGCAGGTGAGAGGTATGAGGAAGGTTCCGAGGACGAGGCGATGCCCCCGTCGGGGTACACGGCCGAGCTGGAGCCATGCACGCCGCCGTGATTCTCCGGTTCCATGCTGCTAGTGTGTAGCGTCCCCGGGCTGGACGGCTGCACTTTTGCATAGCTAGGATGAGAGGCCTTATATGTATATTACTTCCGCTGTATGAATAGGTTTTGTAAAAAGACTTCCGCTGTTTTATATCAAATAAAAGTTTGTATGTTACCCTTGATTCTTTTCGTGTGTGCTGTTGGATGCCGCATCGCACGGCACCACCCTATGCGATCCTGGAGTGGGTGAACCACGGGGTGGTCCCCACAGCAAGTACCACGGCAGCGAGCTCCAAATCGTGAGTTGGATAATTCTGCTCATGGTTTCTAAGCTGCCGTGATCCATACGCGACCACTCTTCGGTCTTTCATCAGCACACATCCAAGCCCAATGCCGGATGCATCGCAGTACACATCGAACGGTTTTGTTGTGTCTGGCTGCGCCAAAACCGGTGCTGATGTCAGGTGCTTGACTAAAGCCTTGAATGCTGCTTCACATGCTGGACTCCAAACATATTTGGTAGCCTTCTTCGGCAGCTCTGTCATAGGCTTGGCAATATTCGAGAAGTTCGGAATGAACCTCCGATAATATCCCGCGAGTCCGAGGAAACTTCGTACCTCATGAACAGTTCTCGGGGATTTCCAATTCAGCACTTGAGTGATCTTGCTCGGGTCTACAGCGATACCCTCCGCTGAGATGATATGCCCGAGAAAAGGCACTTGCAATATCCAAAACTCGCATTTGCTGAATTTTGCGTATAACTTGTGATCCTGCAGCCGTTGCAAGACTATACGCAGATGTTTCTTGTGATCTTCCTCCAACTTGGAATATACCAGGATGTCGTCGATGAAGACCACGACAAACTTGTCCAGCTCCAGCATGAATACCGAGTTCATCAAATACATGAAGTGAGCTGGAGCATTGGTGAGGCCGAAGGACATGACCAGGTACTCATAGAGTCCGTACATCGTTGAGAAAGCCGTCTTCGGAATGTCCTCAGCCCTTATCTTAATCTGATGGTACCCGGATCTTAAGTCCATTTTAGAAAAGATCTTTGCTTCGACCAACTGATCAAACAGCATGTCGATCCGTGGCAACGGGTACTTGTTCTTGATGGTTACGGCATTTAATGGACGATAGTCCACGCAAAGCCGCAACGTCTCATCCTTCTTCTTGACAAATAATGCCGAACAACCCCATGGCGAGGAGCTCGGCCTAATAAAACCCTTCTCCAGGAGGTCCGTGAGCTGAGTTTTCAGTTCAGCCAACTCCTTGGACGCCATCTTGTACGGCCTTCGGGATATTGGCATGGTTCCCGGTGCAAGTTCAATCTTGAACTCCACCACTCTATCGGGTGGCATTCCCGGCAAATCATCCGGGAATACGTCAGGGAACTCTCGGACCACTGGAATATCTTCCAATCTGATGGTTGTGGCTTGATAGACACTTGGAAGCTTTATTTCTGGACTGTCCAGAAATAATGAGTGAGACCTGTGCACTTCTGAGTTTAAGTGCACGACTCGAAGGACGGTGTCTAAAACAGCGCCGTGGCGGGTTAACCACGACATCCCTAGGATGACATCGACCTTCTGTCCCTCTAAGATAATGAGAGACGTGGGGTACACTCTACCCGCTAAGCATAATGGTGCTTTGGAAACCATTACGCTTGCTGAAATCTTCCCACCCGGTGAACAAATTAAATATGGACTATCGGTGGGTAGTATTGGCAAGCTGTGTTTAGCAATGAAAGCTTGGCTAATAAAATTATGTGTGGTGCCTGAAGCAAACAGTACTATAGCGGGATGCTGGTGGAGTTGGAACATACCCGCAAGTTTTGGCTCGCCCTCCGGCACGTCCTCTATGGCAAGATGGTGGACAGTGCCGGGTCTAGGGTTTGCCCGCCGCGCATTAGTAGGGTTCCAGGGTTGATTCCTCCCCGGAAACTGCGGTGCCACTCTGCCGCATTGCCTCTCCGGGCAACTGCTCGCGAAGTGTCCTGGACGACCACACTTGTAACATGTGGCCGCTGCTGGTGTAGTGCTCGGGGGACGAAAGACCGGCATGCGCTGCTGAGGTGCATACGCGCGTGGCATCGCCCGCTGCTGCTGTTGTTGCGGAGGTGGTGCTGGCATTGCCGGCCTGAATGCCGGTGAAGAGTACGGCCGACTGCGGAATGGCGTCGACCGCTGTGGTGGCTGCCAGCGTGGACCTGATGGTGGGCGATTCACCATCCGAAACTTCTGAGAAGGACCGCCTCCTTCTCCGCTGCTTTGCGGCGCGCTTCGCTTTCGCTCTGCCGCTGCTAACTCCTTGCCGGAGTCCTCCTGAACAATCGCAGCATCAATGATGTCGTTGAGGCTGCCGTGATTGAACATCGCCAACTTGTCCTTCAGGAGCGGGTTAAGCCCCTGGTAAAAGTGGTCCCGCCGCTTCTCATCAGTATCTGCGTGATATGACGCGTAAAGCGCGAGATCGTTGAACGCTCTGGAGTATTCCAGCGCGCTCCGGCTCCCTTGCTGCAGGTGCAGGAACTCTTGCGTCTTCCTCTTCATCAGACCTGGCGGTATGTGATAGGCCCTGAAGGCCGTCCGGAACTCCGTCCAGGTCATTACTCGGTCGGTGGGCTGTGAAGCACAGAAGTTGGCCCACCACGCGCTCGCGGATCCTTGGAGCTGCTGGACCGCGAACTGAGTCTTGCGCTGCTCGCTTATCTGGAGCAGCCCGAACTTCATCTCTATTGCGCGGAGCCAGTTGTCCGCGTCAAGAGGTTCATCTGCCCTTGAGAATACTGGGGGATGAGTCACCAGGAAGTCGGAGTAGGAGCTCTGTTGGCGCTCCTCACGATCTTGACGTCTCTCTGGGCGAGACGTATTGGCGATAAGCGTTTGCAGCAACTCCATGTGCTGCTGATGTGAACCCGCCATTGCCGCGACGATGTCGGCCAATGTAACCGTTGGCAGTGGCGGTGGCGGTGTTTGCTGTTGCTGTTGCTGCTGCTGTCCCGAGGAGTCCTCGGGAGGCTGTTGGGAGGTCTCTCCCCCTTGACTAGTACCCCCAACGTCCGGGTTGGCACGAGTACGCATCATTCTGAAATTCAAAACAGCAGCAATTAGCACATGTCTTGCTTAAAAATTTCCATATGCAACAGTAGGTATTGAAGTGACACATGAATAATTTGCACAACATTCACATATATTGATAAAGCATAAACTTTATACAAGATACATTATTCTCGGGTCTCCGAGAAGTCGTGCTCATGTCGTCACTACCTATACATACGCTACTGTCTACACGACATGTCACCGATTACAAAATTTGGGCTACACTACCCTGGCTGCCCTACATGGCAACTGTAACCCCCTACTCGGAGTAGAACTCGACCTCCTGTGGGTCGTCCTCCTCCGGTACATCTGCTGGTGGCTCCGGATCTACCACCTCTTCTCCCATCCCGGGTTCTATTGCTGGAAGACCCAAGACCACCGGTATGCCCAATACCGGAGGTACGAGTTCCTGCAATGCATGCACCTCGTCCATAGCCTGGTTGTAGTCCTCTTCCCCGCCTTGGCCTTCCTCAATAGCGTCGTCCTGCTCTTGAGTAAGTTCCTCATTCTGCTGGGTCAGATTCTGTACCAGTTCTTGCAATGCCGCGATGTCGACACGGCTTTTCCTCTTCGCCTTCTTCAGACGATGCAACTGATTGTGCTGTTCATTCAGTCGCTTAATCGTCGGAAGGAGCACATTGCGGAGTGTGCTGTGAGCACTCTCGAAATGGTCTCCACGGCTTGTGCTCTCCTTGAGCTTTGTGGCGAGATGCTCCGTATGAACAGCTTGGCTGTCCATCACGGCTTTTCCCGCCCTCATCTGGAGGCTGAGATTTGCCTCCGCGGGGCTGTACCTTGGGCAACTCGGGTCCGTTGCCTCCAGGTACCTCTCTTCCCACACATGCTGAGCCCGTCCCTCCACCGGAACGAGTGCGTATGGAGTGCCCTCCATAGCCTGCACGTGTAGTTGGCATAAACGTGACATGGTGTCACGGGCTGCAACTTGCCACATCCCTTGGGGCTGTCTACCTCTCACCGTGACGGTGAACGGCACCCAACAAGGTGGCGTAGGTCCTGCAGGGACTTCGACATGGATCGTCCACGTCTTGTTCCCCTCTTCGCCTTCTTCCTTGGCGAAGTACTGCGGCATTTGGTCGTACCCGAAATATTGGAGCATTTGCCACAATGCTTCTGGGTAGCCGTTGCGGTGAGAACAGTGGGACACCACCCACCCGTTCTCCAACTGTTTATCTGCTGTCATCTATAAAAATATATTTGAGAAATGTCAAATACTTATTTAAACAGTAAACCACTGAGTTATAACATAAGGCATGTCATTGAACCCATAAAACTTGGAAACATAGTTCAAATTTTAAACAAATTTGACTGCTGATCTGCTGTTCCCATGACAGCCCTGACCAGTTACCATTTCAACGTGATTTAGGCTATGTTGAAGGCAAAACCAATTCTGGAGCTCAACATCAAAGTTAAAGCCAACTTCAATAGCTTTCCAGAAAGTATTTGCTTGGCCTAAGATCTGTCGTGGTTCAAAAGTTATGAGGTGTCAAAGTTAACAGAATTTCTGGAGAAAATTGGACAGCACCTCCCTGCTTTAGGTACTGATTTCATCCAAGAATTCCAGTTAATTATGTTCCTAATCTGGCAAAACTTTACGTTACAAAGTTGTAACCCATCTCATAATCTTTCCATAACTACCTCATTTTCTATTTTTGTGTTTTTATGCAGGAAGTTATGCTTAATTTACATAGAGTTTACAGAGAGCCTGTACTCTGTCCTGTTTTCTGGACAGTTTCAACTCTACTGCATTTTTAGATTGGTTAAGGGATGAAACACCTCTGGACCTTAACAGAAAAGTTGTAAAGCTTTTCCAAAGCTTTCCAGAAATGTATCATATGACCCCAACCTCGAAAGAACTCAACTTCTAACCTCTGATTAACTTCAGCCTTGATTCAGCTGAAAACAGAGTGCTCTGTCCTTAACAACCTATAAGTTAAAAACTTGTAAACTTTGAATATCCTGTTCAAGGGAAGGAGTTACATCAAGTTTTACTACTTTAGATCAAAACCCTCAAGTTTTAATTGAAGTTGTTCATTTAGTTGGGTGTGACGTCGATGCGTCACCAGATTATGTCGGTACTACGTCCTCACAAAGAAAAACCTATACCGGACTTAGCCGGCTTCGTTAGTTCAGTGGCACTAATCGTCACTCGCACACGGATACTACACGTCTACCGTTTCGTGGTCATGCTACCTGCATAAACTCAAACAATCATCAGAATCGGCTGCACACCGAGCCCGGAATCCATAAAGTTCATACAACCGGCCGTCATCACTCGCCCGGATGTTCTCAAGCCAAACACGCCTTGAGTTACGTGTTCACGTTTCAGACCACGTGACGGGGTCTCCCAAGTTGCACCACGCACGCCAGGGACAGACATTGCTCGAATACCCCAAACGACATGAAGAGTCGTAGAGGATATCAAAGCGGGTCGGGTTACCTGCCACCCGTGGGGCTCCACCCTTCAGCTTGTGCGCACTGGTGGACAGCGCTTACGTGCACCCCCCAAGACATAAACGTCCCGAGATGCACGATTTTCCGACATAATCAAATAAGTTAATATGCCACTTTCTATACACTAATAACATCCTTATACGGGCTACTAACTCGTTCCTCACTGGATTTTTGAAAAAGATGACCTTTGTAGTGCGTTAAACCTCAAGCGAGCTCTGATACCAACGCTGACACGACCCCACGGTCTTATCGAGCCAGGATCACGCTGAGGGGTGCTGCGTTGCACAGCACCGGATAACACACATCAAAGGTACAAAGCGGAAGCGAAATTTTATTACATAAACGAGTTTATGAACATGTTTACATCAAAATAAGTCCAGTCTACACTCACGGGCGTAGACTACACATCAAGTTCACGTTCAGCCCTTGAACGTGTCCTTGCTAGCACACACGCACACTAACTCTGCGGCGTGCACGACTCGCACTCGACGGGGTTCCCCTCCTGGGGTTCCGTCTCCTCTTGGGGAGTCCCTTCCTCATAGAACCCTGCAAAAGCTTCAAACACAAGCAGTGAGCACGAAGGCTCAACAAGTTTGACACGTATCACCTAAACATGGAACTTCTACATGAGGGGTGATGGGTTACATGAGGTAAAAATCATTTGCAAGGACTCGCCTAATTAGTAGAACCTTACTTTCAAGTTTTAGCAGCAGGTTGTGGAGAACCTTACGCTAAGGCACATGAGAGAGCCGCAATCAAACAAGAAACACATTTCTCTCATGTACTTTGCCCAAAGTTGAAAAGAACTTTAGTTAGCTCTAAACTACAGCAATTCATTAGCAATCAAGTCCATCTTTCAATCAGCAACATTTTAACATGTAACTAGCCTGTTCTTTCTACGTCATGGTACAGTGAACATGTGGTACTCACTGACTGCGAGGGACGGCGATTATAATCGATTTACACCTGCAGGGTTACCCGAACAACCCGTCACGTACGGCCGTACTCGATGTTGCCTACAACAACCATCACGGACGCCGTACGCAACCACCTTTCGCCCGCCAGCCAAATATTGAACCGGTCCCATCGTCCCGAGCAAGAGGTCTCTGCACGCGCATCTCCGTGCCGCCAGCCGATTTACACCTCAAGCTCTCAACCTACCCTCTGAACGATGGGCAATGCCTCAATACCCAGCTACCCGAGTTACATTGGTTTCCCGGTTCCCATATAGCCGGTAGGTCTTCGGTACTGTTCTAGCTTGTTCAACAGGCCCGCACACGGCTCGGTCCTCAATCGACACAAGCGGATCTACAGCACACAGGCCCCAAAGTCATGCTGCCCTTACTCTCCGCTCGGTCTCATCTTTCTTGCCATGTGTATCATGTGCTATCTCTACCCGAGTCGAGTGCCTCTAGCCTATGCTCGTGAGTAGTTCCAACTACTCGACTTGTACCGAATCCTACACTATCTTAGCATTGCAGTAGCTAACGGGGTTTTCAATCCTAATCCCAACCCATGGTTTTATTGGCTATGCAGTTGGGTGTCCAAACAAGACTCTAATGCAAAGAATCGCAACAGTATTCAAAGATGTGCTCAAAACAATAAACATTTCTAAAAAGGTTAATGCAAACCGGAGCTTGCCTTGCTGCTCTTGGTCGTAGGCTAGCTGTTCCTCCAGAGTAACGAAGTCTAGGACTTCGGGTTCCTCCTCGACCTTAGCGACTACATGATAGAAGCAATACATGTATTAATTTAAATGCAGTTGTATTTACTTTTAATCTTGTGAAGTCTATAACTCTTACTAGACAAGCCCAATGACTGTGAAACTTTTACTGTGGCTTGGATACAACCTAAACAGAGACTTGGTCAAGTTTTAGTTGCAGCAAAGCTCATTTGAGCCCTCCACAATTAATTATGTACTTGACCTTAATTGAAGGCTTTTAGGGTGTTCTAAGGATTTTCATGAAACAAACTACGACTTTCTGAAAACTAGATTTTCAGAGGGTTCTAATGGAGTTGGTCTCACTTAATTTGAAGGTTCCTAACAAAAGATATGAGCTAACAATTTCAGAGAAAATTCTGAAAATGTTTCTAAACATTTTCTATTTTCTCAGGAACAGTTTCACTAATCACACCATTGTAGTTTAGGGATATTTTGGTGAACATCCCAGAAAAATTTCAGGATTTTCCTCCAAAGGATTCTCCAGTTAAAATTCCTAACAGTTTAAATTTTGAGGAATTAATTCTGGAGAAACAAGGGTTTTTATGAAATGAAACTTGATTTGCTGGAAAGTGCTCAGAGAGCTGAATCCAGTAAAATTTGGTTCACTCGATTTGGAGCTTTCTAGCCAAAGTTATGAGGATTTGAAGTTTGGAAGAATTCTGAAAATCGGGGAAAAAGTTTAAACTCTCAGGGGCCCGCGGGGACACGTGTCGAGCGCGGAGGTGTCCGTCACACCGGATCTCACAGGGTATTTGCGCGCCAGCACAGCCGATCCCGGCCGCAGCCCGATCCTGATTTAAAATATCTCCCGCTGACAGCTGGGGTCCACCCCTTCGTCAACCTCCCGACGCCCGTGTTCTGCCGCCGAGGAACCTCGCCGGAGAGCTCGCCGCCGGCTTCTGTAAAGCTCCAAACTTCACGATTTTGGCCGCCCCTGCCTACTTTCACTCGGGGAACAGGATTCTGGGGTCAGCTCGTCATGACAACGGCCGCCACCTGGTCGGCGACGAGCCACAGCCTCGGAAGAACTTCGGTCGCGTTGTCCACCCTCCCTAGCACCTGCCCCGATCAAGCTAAGGGTCGTCGAGCATCAGTGGACCATAGGAAAGGTCGACATGAGCTCAACGGAGCTCGGGAAAGGCTGCGTTGGGCTGTCACCGTGCGACCTAGGCTGGAAATCGGGATTTCTACTAAAGCTCGAAGAACAGCGGTTTCCCTCCACGGTTCTTCGTGGTTCTTGCTCCTATGGATCCGCACGGGCTACTAGAAGTGATCCTCTCTACAAGAGGATGAGTGATGCAGTGTGGCTTACGAATTTCTCGGATCGGTACCGACCTCACTTTTGCACACCGTCGCTAAAATACGAAATTCCGGCCGGAGCAGTGATTGTCACGCCGTCGGAGCTTGCGGAAATGAAAGAGGGGTTGGAGGCGAACCTCTTTGCTGTTCACAGCTCCGTGAACGGTGGGCTGTGGTAGCCGGAAGGACGGTTCCTGCAGTGGCGGTTCGAGCTGAACCGGCAGGGCAAAGATCGCCGTGGTGGAGCTCAGGGAAGGCTGCACAGGGTCTGGAACCGATGCGAAGCTGTTGAAGGTGGCTTGGTGCACCCGGTGCTGGTCTCATATCACCGGGAGGGTCACTGGATCGGCCGGGCGATGAGGGATCAAAAATTCACTCGGGCGGCGATGAGTTTCAGTCTGTTGGGCGAGAGCGCGTCGGGGTAGGGATGGGGAGCACCGGCGGCGGCTCGGACGCCTAGATAAGGGCCTCTGGAGTCGGTTCAGCGACCGTGGGCAGCAAGCAGGTGGTGGCGCGGCGGCCTCCCCTCGGTGGCGCTCTCGGGGATCCGAGTACTGAAAGTCCACTCGGTTGATCTCCTTCAGTGGCTGACATGTGGGTCCGACTTCCAATTTTAACCTCTGAAATTTACTCCTAATCACTGTTGTAAACAGTGAGTCCCAAAATACCCATGGTGATTCAAATTATTCACCCATGAGCCATTTGAATTGAGTAGAATTCAAATTGGGTTTGATTTGAATGAATTTCAGCACAAGTTCAGTTTTGAATTCAAATAAAGTTTGAATTTGTCCCACTTAGCTCATGTCAAGATCAACTCCAAGTGGAGTGAAAATTGGTGTGTGGGCTCACAAAAATGTGCTGAGTAAGAATATGCCTCCCACTTTTAAATTCATGGGATAAAAACAGTTTGAATTTGAATATGGTTTCAAACTGCCCTCTTTCTAGCTATACCCAAAATGACCTCAAAAAGGTTTTAAATTTTGGTGAAACTTGGCATGGACATTCTTAGCAATGTGTAGGAGTTTTCATATGTCCAGCTCACCTATATAACATGTGGGAAATACCACTTTTGCAATGTGTGAGTTTGTTCTCTAATGAGTATGTTGATGGTGGTTACTTGCTCTTCATTTGTGTTCATCATCTTTCCTCAAATGAGGTGTGTGTGTGTGGTGATAAACACTTCAATTATGTGTCAAAAACTGAGGCCCTTACACGAAAGATTGGCTAATGAAGTTGTGTGTGGCACCGGAATCAAATAGAACTAAAACTGGTAGCTGATCCAGAGAAAACATCCCTGCTAAAGCGGCTTCTCCTTCCGGAACATCATCAATCACAGTATAGTGAATATTGCCCCTTATCTGCCCTCCTATCTGCACATTAAGGTACGGGTCGTATTGTTGTAAATATGACGACCCACATCCTTGAATTCCCTCTAGACATTGCCTAGCATAATGACCAGTACGCCCACAAGTGAAACACGGATGCCTCTCCGGTTCTTCGTTGACCTGCGGTGGGATGCTAGGTACACATGGCTGCAGCGATGGAGCACGAACCACCGTCTGATGCTGCGGCTGTGGAGGTGGTGCAAGTTGTAGAACTTGACCAGCAATCAACCTCGGCGGAGTAGATCGTACAGATGGCCTCCATCTTTCACCAAGTGGTGTTTGATATACCAAACGGTACTTTTGAGGTACATAACTTGTGCTAGCCTGCTCGATCTCACTCATCTTTCTCTTCTCAGCTTGCCACTCAAGTGTCGGCTTCTCTTGAATGAAAGCCGCATCGACCATGTCGACGTAACTGCCGTTATTTTGTACGGCCAGCTTTTCCCGTAATATGGCACTCAGGCCATGGAAGAATAGGTCACACCGTGCCTCTTCTTTCACCACATATTCGGGAGCATATTGGGCCAAAAGGTTAAACCTTCTGACATACTCGAGGACACTCATGTCCCCTTGCTTCAGGCCCAAAAATTCCTCCCGCTTTGCCTTGACAATACCTAGTGGTATGTAACGAGTACGAAAGGCTTCACAAAATTCACTCCATGCTACTTGATGGTCCTCCGGAATGGTGGCAAGATATTCAACCCACCAGTTTCGGGCGGCTCCAAGGAGTTGCTGAGCGGCAAACTTTGTCTTCTGGTATTCATCACACTCGAATACTCCAAATTTTGACTCCATGACACGAAGCCATTGATCTGCTTCCACAGGTTCGGTGGCTTCAGTAAAAATTGGTGGTTGAGTCGCCAAGAAGTCCAGATAAGCGTCCCGAGATGGAACGGCTTGTTGCGTGTTCTAGAGTACGCCTTGCTGTACCAAAGCTTGGAGTAAGCGTGTGTGTTCTTCTGTTGCTTCTTGGAGTAGCCTAGCGTTCTCTTGATTAGACTCAACAACTTGAGTCATAAGATCCATCCATCCTGTGGATGGTGGTTCCAACGGTGGAATAGAAGCATCACTGCCTCGACGAGAACTTCCGGCCCTACTCCTAGAGCGAGTACGAACCATACTACAAACATGTAGTTGAGAAGAGTTAAACAAGAACTCAGCAGCATGTGAGACTAATGAAAACATGATTATGTCAAAACCTTAGTAAAAGCAGTAACAAAAACCATGTTTACACAATTCCTTAGTAGGCATTACTATCCAGCCTATCTGTACAGGACAGACCTTTTTGCACTATCTCCAGATTTTGATCTAGTTAAGAGCATTTTCATAACTCAAGTCGAATACCAAAGTTAAAGTTAACCTCGGTATATTCCCAACTAGCACTCATATGCCTTGAGATCATCTCTGTATTAAAAGTTATGATTTTCCAAAGTTGACAGAATTCCTGGATAAAATTTGCCAGCATCTCCTCTGTATGTGGCTGATTTCATCACAGTTGTATATGTAAATACAATAAAAATCTGAACAAACTTTGAACTACAAAATTGTGGCACAATTCATAACCTTTCCAATGGTGTATCATAGGCTTCTTAAGGGTTTCTCTACAGGAAGTTATGGCTTAAAAACAGAAAGGTCCAGAGAGGTTTTGCTGCTGTCCTGGTTCTGGACAGTTTACCTTCCTATGAACTTTCTACCCATTCAGCTTGTGATTTTGCTCTGGAGCTCTACAAATAAGTTGTAGACCACTTGAAAATCTTTCCAGAACTGTATCATACACCTTAATTGGGTCAAGCTACCCAGAGTTATGCTCTGTTTATTTCCAGCAAAAATTTCTGCCGAAAACAGAGCACTCTGTTTTTGAAATCTTTGAAGCCTAGTCTTCCTCTCATTTGAATCTTAGCTCAAAAATAAGAGTTCAGTAACTAATATTTGTTTCAAACTTCCATTTTTAATCGAAAGTTAGTTCATGAGTCATTTCTTCAAAGGAAAGGGGTTATTATGTTTAGTACGGCGTCGATGCACCGTAACAAGCATGTCGGAACTATGTAGCCTCACCAAAAGAAAATCCTAACCGGATTATACCGGCATATTCGTATCTTAGGTGGCAACTAAACGGTCACTCGCAAACGTGTATTATTCGTACTACGGTTTCTTGGTCAATCCTGCATAAGTCACACTCAATCGTCAGGTCCGGCTGCACACCGAACCCGGTATCCATACAGTTCTTACACCCGTCCGTCATCACTCGCACAGGTGTTCTCAAGCCAAACACGCCTTGAGCTACGTGTTCACGTTTCAGACCATGTGGTGGGGTCTCCCAAATTGCACCACGCACGCCAGGGACAGACGTTGCTCGAGTACCCCAAACGACATGAAGAGTCATAGAGGATATTAAAGCGGGTCGGGATACCTGCCACCCGTGGGGCTGCACCCTTCAGCTTGTGCGCACTGGTGGACAGCGCTTACGTGCACCCCCCAAGACATAACTCGTTCCGAGATGCACGATTTTCCGACATAACAAATAAGTTAGTTTGCCACATTCATAATAAGCTAATAGTAATCCTTATGTGGGCCTAATACCGTTTCCTCAACGTATCCTAAATTTTTGTCGTAATACCTTCCTTATTCCGTGCGTTATTACCAATGTGGCTCTGATACCACGCTGACGCGGCCCCGTCCAGCTGAGACAGGCCAATCGCCCGGGAATCGCATTGGGTGGTGCCGTGTTGTGCGGCACCCAACAGCACACATATGAGGAACCATGTATTACGTAAAACAATAGCGGAAGATTACAAGTTTTTCTTTGTAAATACTTTACATCAAGTAACTACAGCGGAAGTCTATATCAACTCACGTCGAATAACTAAGAGCACTCGAGATGAAGTCCAGCCCGTGGACTCCTCACGCTAGCAACACGAAGACAACAGCAGCGGCTGGGTTCTCCCTGTGTTAAACGACTCGGAAGTCTCCGAGCCTCACCGGACAACCTTCTTTTCAGCATCGATGTTAACCTGCAAAACCACTTATATAGCAAGCGTGAGCACATAGGCTCAGCAAGTCTGACCCGTCTCTCCTGAACAAGAAACTCTACATGCACGACAGTTGCAACTGGGTCGGCTAGATTTGCATAAAGGACTCGCCTAAAGTTGATCCTTAACTTTCAGAATTTTAATCCTCATTGTGCGGACCTTGAGCCGAAAAGCATCGCAACTCCACAATCAAACAAGAAACGCTTTGTTGCGATGCTCCTTGCACAAAGTGAAAGTAAAGTTTAATGAGCCTATCTCTAAATCAATCATGGTTGCAATACAAGTTACATCACAGCCTTATCAAGTTCAAAAGATAACCAGTTCAGTTGTTAATACGTCAAGACGCAGTGGGCAAGTGTGCTCATATGACCGCGAGCGACGGTGATTCGAATCAGTACACGCCCGGACTACACGACATGTACACCCGTACTCCGAGTTGCCGGCAGCAACCTCGACTGAAGTTGTACGCGGCCACCTTTCCCAAGATCATCCACATTGGACGCAGTCCAACTGTCCCGAGTACGCAAGCTCCCTCAAGGTACATACCCGCAGTGGTATGTTCTTAAGCGAGGTACCTCCTGCTACCCTGACGCCGAAAGCCTAAGGCAGTTGGAAAAGTTCCACTATGGATCTCCCAAGGTACATCGGTTTCCTGGGTCCCATATAGCCAGTATGCGCCAGGTACACAACTCAAACTTGTCCAACAGGGCCAAGCACGGACGGGCCTTAACTGACACAGGCAGGGCTATGCACGCACGGCCTGCAACCTGCTGCATCTAAACCTCTCTGCCCGGTCTCCATTTCTTATGTGTGAACTTTCCTCATCTTTTCTAATTCGGACCCATTCCGAGTAAACCAGCCCTAAACTCGTGAGTAGCTTCCAACTACTCGACTTCTACCGGACCTTTCCTACTAACATTTAGCGTAGCCAAATCCACTCGAGGAGGTGCTATTCTACCCTTTCTCTCTTAGTTATTTCTGGTCATGCAAGTGGGTTTTCAATATCATCTAGACTTACGGCAATCAATGATCAAAGCTATGATCTCTACAAATGAAAATGCTTTATAAAACTGTTTAAATGCAAACCGGGGCTTGCCTGTTTTGCAGGTGACTAAGGTTACAATCAGTTAGTGACGATCACTTGGAGCTTGATCACTTGTTTTCCTCCCTCCTTGATCTTCACTTCAAGTCCTTCTCACCTTCTTCACGTATATGCTACACGATATGTTTATGCATATGTATTTAATTGAAAGCTTTTGCTAATAAGATCTAAGGACAGTTTTTAAAAACTGGAACTCTGTTTAAGAATTTAAAATGACACTAGTTCTAGTGGTTTGGGTTGGGTTTAAACATTATGATCAAATGTTAAGTGCTTTTCCCACTTAAGTGTTGATCACCTTAAGAGATTACACATGACAATGGAGCTGGGAATTTTCATGTGAGTTCCTTGTCACAAGAAAGTCCTCTGGACCAAAATTTAGCACTTTTCATGGAGTGGTTTATTCAGATCAATTCTCTAAGTGTTTAATCAAAGATGAATTAATTCTGAGTTAACACTCATGTTCATGTCGAACTCAGTGAACCACAATTTCAATTATAGTTTATAGAGTCTACATGAATTGTCCTAGGATTTTTGGAGCTAAGAATTGCCCAGAACTGAATTTACAAGTTTTGGAAATTGTCTGAAAATGTTTCTGTATTCATTTGAATACAGGAACTTACAATCTGAAACCCTGATCAATTCAACTCCAAATGAGCTGAAACTTTTACAGGAGTATAATAACACACTAGAGAATATTCCGGCAAAATTTGAGGATTTTTGGATAAACCAGACTCCCTCTAAAATTATTTTGCTGAAAAGTTTTAAGAATTTTCCAGAATTAAATAAAGACTTTCATACAAATTGGGTTGCATATTTGGATAGACTTTGTCAATCTTAATCTAACCCAATTTGAATCACTAAATTTGGAGGTTCCTAGCAAAAGTTATGCTCTTCTAATATTTGGGGAAAAATCTGGAATTTGAATAAATCCGGGAAAAAGTTTAAACCTGACTGTGGGACCAGGGGCACGTGTCAGTCACCGGGAGCGCGCCACACGGGGTCACAGGGTTATTTCCCGCGCTGTTACAATCGATCCCGCGCCACAGAATATCCGGCCCGCTCCCCTGAGTCGCTGACAGGCTGGACCGGTGAGGTCGTCTTCAACCTCCCGCTTCCGCGTGATCCCGCCGCTGGGCTAGCCGGAGAAGCTCCGGAATCGGTCGTACGGCCACCCCTGACTCTGAAACTCGCCAGCAGCCCCTAATTCAACTCGAGGAACACGCTGATGGGGTTTGCTCGAGCTGGCAGGGCCCCCAAACTAGCCCGCGACGGCGCATCGGCTCGGATGAGGTCCGGCGACGTCGCCCCGTTAAGCTAGCCTGCCAAAAGCTTCCTGGAAAGGCTCTACAGCACCAGTGGAGGTTGGCCAAGCTCGGCATGTCCGCATATGGACTCGGGAATGGCTCCCACCTAGGGTTCATCGTGTACCCGACGGTCTCTACCACAACCGCCGTTAGAAAGATCGAAATCACGTCGTGCAGAGCGGGTTTCTAGCTAGGTTCCAAGAGGAAAGTTGTTGCTAAGCAAGTCTACGTCCCGTGTGTGCAATTTGAAATTCTTAAAACGAATATAACTCGAGAATTTCACGGATTCATACCCGCGGGTCAGTTTTCACCGGCCGGAGGAGATTTCCGAAATTCGTCGACCAGAGGCGAAGACAGGCTTTGTGCTTCGGGTGGAAGCTACACGGAGCTTCTGCGCGTCCCAGGGTGGCCTCACTTGGTCGTCACAAGCTCTGGAGGAGGCTGTCCACGGGAGCGCCTTCTCTCGGTTGTGTGACGGCCGCCGCGGGAACCGGGTTATCTCGGTTTGGGAGAGAGGAACTCACGTTGGAGTGGCACGAGGATGCCGGAGGGGAGTCTGTGGTGTGGTTTTGCTGCTTAGCTGACGTCCTCACGTGGTCTAGGTGAGGGTTGATCGACCGAGAGCTCGGCGGCAGCGCTCGGTCGGTTTTTCTTGCGCGAGGAGGAAGAACAGGCCGAGGTTTCGGGGCTTCGGTGATGAGAGGGAAAAAGGAGCCCGGCAGGGGGTAATAAAGCCCTGGGGTGAGGCGGTGCCCGTGGGGAGGAGGTCGTCCGAGGCAGTGAGCGCCGCTGTCGGCTCTGCCGATTGCTTCTCGTGGGAGGTAAGCAAACAGAGACTGTGGACTGCAGATCTTTTGCAAATTACACTGCTCCCAATGACATGTGGGTCCCACATGTCAGTCCTCCTTATCTCTTCTAAAATATCTCCCCAATTTGAATATTGGTGGAATTCAATTGTGGAAGTTTAAATCTGAGAGGCATTTGGATAATTGGGCAAGTTTTATCCAAATTCAAATGTGCATTTGAATTCTTTGTCATTTAAAGTCCATTTTGGAAAATGGGTTGCAATTCATTTCATAATTCATGAAACTTTGCACACCCCCTAATTTGGACCCAAGGAATTCAAATATGAAATCTGATTTTTATTTGGGCTGCTGCAAATGAGGTTTTCAGCACAACAGTTTTGAATTCCATTGTGTTGTTCTCATTTGAATTTTTGTTTGAACAAATTGTTCCAAATCTGATTTTTGTTTTCTCACACATATGGGAACTACCCATCTTTGTTTTAGACCCCTCTAGGGTTCTATGTTCTCAAATAAACATTTGACTTGTGTGAAGAAAACCCTCATGTGTGTTATCACATGTGGGGAAAAGTTCTAACAAGTCCCAAATTTCACTCATATGAAACAAAATTTTTGCAAACAAGAGTTTCTTTGTATTCACATTTTTGGGACCTTTACACCCCGGACCCACTGGCAGGATTTAAAAATTTCCCGATTTTCAGTTTTGAGTTTAAACTTTGAACACAGATAACTTCGGCTAGGAATGTCCAAATCAGGTGAACCATTGTTCCATTCAGCTCTCTGAGTACTTTCCAGCAAAACAAGTTTAACTCCATGAAAACCTTTATTTCTCCAGAATTCATTCTCCGGATTTAATCTGTTGAGAATTTTAATTGGAGATCCCTTTAGTGGAAAATTCTGAAATTTTGCCAGGATGTTTCTTGTTATATCTCTGAGTCACCATAAAAGTTTCAGATCCATCCGAGCGCATTTCATCTACCTAATGGTGTGATTAAGGAAACTGGTCCAGAGAAAAAGAAAAATGTCCAGAAACATTTTTCAGATTTTCTCTGAACTTGATTAGCTCATATCTTTTGCTAGGATTCTCCAAATTCCATTAGAACTATCTGAAAGTCTAGTTTCCAAAAAGTCGTGGATTGCTCCATAAAAATCCTTCCAAAATCATAAGAGCTCTAAATATGGCCAAATACACCTTTATTTGTACATGGATCAAATGAGCTTTGTTTCAAATAAATTTTGTCCAAGTCCCTGTTTAGATTGTCTCCAAATCACATTGAAAATTTCAGAGTCAAAAGGACTCTCTAGCTATATTTATAGTCTTCACCGTCTCAATTAAATACAAGTGCATTCAAATTTGACACGCATCATATTTTATTTCGTGTAGTCGCTAAAATCGAAGAAGACCCGGAGGTTCTAGACTTCATTACTCCGGAAGAACAATTAGCTAACGATCAGCAGCAAGGCAAGCTCCGGTTTGCATTAACCCATTTACAAAGTCTTATGTTTTGATCACTTACTTTATGCATTTCCTACAATTGTGCATTAGAGTCTTGATTGGAAACTCAAATGCATAGCCAAGAGAACCAGGGGTTTTGGGGCTTAGGTTTTAAACCTCGAGTAGTCACTGCAATGCTAAAATGGTATAGGTTTTGGTACAAGTGGAGTAGTTGGAACTACGCACAATAATAGGGTTAGCGGCACGCCACTCGGTTAGAAAGATAGACACTGAATCACATGGCAAGAAAATGAGACTGAGCGGAGAGTAAGAGCAGCAGGACTTTGGGGTCTGGGTGCCATAGATATGCTTGTGTCGATTGAGGACCGAGCCGTGTGCGGGCCTGTTGAACAAGCTAGAACAGTACCAAAGACCTACCGTATATATGGGAACTGGGAAACCGGTGTCATTCGGGTAGCAATCTATTGACGTATTGCTTGTCGTCCAGAGGGTAGGTTGAGAGCAGTGAGGTGTAAATCAGCTAGCGAGCACTGCAGATGCTCCACGTAGAGACCTCCTGCTTGGGACGATAAGACCAGTTCAACACTTGGCTAACGGATGAAAGGTGGTTGCATACAACGTCCGTGATGGTTTCTGAAGGCAACATTGAGTATGGGCGTACGTGACGGGTTATTCGGGTAACACTGCAGATGTAAATTGATTATAATCGCCATCCCTCACGGTCAGTGAGTACCACTTGTTCACTGTATCGTGACGTAGAAAGAACAGGCTAGTTGTCATGATAAAATATTGCTGGTTGAAAGATTTACATTGTTTGGTAATGAAATGCTTAGTTTAGAGCCAATTAAAGTTCATTTCAACCTTAGGCAAAGCACATAAGAGAAATGTGTTTCTTGTTCAATTGCGTATTTCTTATGTGTCTTGGCACAAGGTTCCCCATTAACTTGCGGCTAAAACCTGAAAGTAAGAGTCAACTAATTAAGCATGTCTTTTGCAACATACTTTCCTATTATACATTGCAAACCCATCATGTAGAGTTTAATGTTTAGGTGAGACGGGTCAGTCTTGCTGAGCCATCGTGCTCACTGCTTGTGTTTGAAGCGTTTGCAGGGTTCTATGAGGAGGAGGCTCCCGAGGAAGAAACAGACCCCCAAGAGGGAAACACCATCGAGTGGGAGCCGTGCACGCTGCCGTGTTAGTGTGTGTGTGTGCTAGTGAGGACACGTTCAGGGGCTGAACGTGAACTCTTTTTGCTTACTCTACGCCCGCGAGTGTAGACTTAAAGTTATTTTGATGTAACTATGTTCATAAACAAGTTTATGTAATAAAATTTTGCTTCCACTTTTTGCCTTTTATGTGTGTTATCCAATGTTGTATATCGCAACATCCCTCAGTGTGATCCTGGATAGTCGGGACCGTCGGGTCCTCGACGTGTAGCATTAGAGCATCGTTGAGGTTTAACGCACTTAAAAAGGTTAAATTTTCAAAAACTAACCTATTTGATATTTTGGAAAATCATGCATCTCAGGACTTCATAGGTATTGGGGGTGAATGTGAGCACTATCCACCAGTGTGCACAAGCTTAAGAGTGGAGCCTCACGGGTGGCAGGTAACCCGGCCAGCTTTAGTATCCTCTACGACTCTTCATGTCGTTTGGGGTATTCGAGAAACACCCTTCCCTGGCGTGCTACAGGCAAGCAGGGGAGACCCTGTCACGTGGTTAGTAACGTGAACACGTAGCTCAAGGCGTGTTTGGCTTGAGAACACCCGTGCGAGTGACGATGGACGGGTGTATAGAACTGTATTGGGCACGGGTTCAGTGTGCAGATGAGCCCGATGATTGTGTGGTTTAATTGCAGGTAGTCTAACCACAAATCGGTAGACGAGTAGCATACGTGTGCGAGAGACGTTTAGTGCCACTAAATAACGAAGCCGGCTAAGTCCGGTATAAGGTTTTCTTTGTGAGGAACATAGTACCGGCATGATTGTGGTGACGCTTCGACGTCACACTCCACCAAATGATCAACATCATTGTAAAACGTGAATGTTTTGATTCAGAGCACCAAAACTGTGATTTAACTCCTCCCCTTAATCAAAATTTTCAAAGTAAGCAAGTTGTCAACTTATATGATATTAGGAACAGAGTCCTCTGTTTTCAGCTGAAATAATGCTGAAGTTATACAGAAGTTAGAGGTCGAGTTCTTTCGATGTTGGGGTCGTATGATACATTTCTGAGAATCTTTGGAAGATCTTTAAAACATTTCAATTGATGTCCAGAGGTGTTTCATCCCTTAACTATTCAAAAAATGCAGTGGGCTTGAAACTCTCCAGAAAACAGGGCAGAGCAAATACTCTCTGTAACTCTCTGTAAAATGAGCATAACTTCCTGCATAAAAATCCTAAAATAGAAAATTAGGCAGTATGAAAAGTTCATGAGAGATGTTACAACATTGTAAAATAAAGATTTGTCAAATTCGGGGAAGAATTAACTGGAATTTTCGGATAAAGTCAGTACCTCAAGCAGGGAGGTGCTGCCCAATTTTCTCCAGAAATTCTATCAACTTTGACATCTCATAACTTTTGAATCACGGCAGATCTGAGGGCATACAAATACATTCTGGAAAGCTATTGAAGTTAACTTTAACTTTGATGTTGATCTCCAGAACTGTTTTGTGGCAGACCGGAATCCGCACGTCCAGGATCACAGAGGGTGGTGCCGCACGATGCGACACCTGACAGCACACATCATAAGGGAACATTGCATTACATAGAAAACCAACTGAATATGTACAAACTAGTATAAGACCTCAGTTACAAACTAAGTATTTGGATTACAACAGCGGAAGCTATGTTTATACAACTCACACTTATCTATCTAGCAAAAGTCGGTTGCCCAGCCCTATGGGCAACCCACACTAGCTGCACTCCTCAGCTCAGCCCGGCGTGTACGGCTCCTACTCAACCGTGGTCCCCGACGGAGGGTAGCCCTCGCTGGTGGACTCGTAACCTGTGTCCGTGGGATACTCCTCACCTGAAAAACACTTATAGCAGCAACAGTGAGCACAATGGCTCAACAAGACTTACCCGACTCATATATGCATGAAACTCTACATGCAGTTCACAACGAACATGGGATGGTAATTTGCAGCAAACGGACACGCCTACAAGTTCATCCTTATTTCATCTTTTAGCCACAAGTTAGCAGTTCATGAATCTGATATTTAGTAAGCAATATTTGGTGGCACACATGTAGCAATACAATTATATATATCAGCAGAATAGAATCATAACATTCCATGATTTATCTACGTCACGACGCAGTGAACAAGCGGTACTCATCACCGCGAGGGACGGCGATACACACCTGCAGGGATACCCAAATAACATATCACGTACGCCCATACTCGGAGCAGCACACAGCACGCTCCACTGATGTCGTATGGGACAACCTTTCACCCAACAGCCCAAACGTCGAACCGGTCGCACTGAAACGGACAGGAGGTTTCCTACACGGAGCATCTCTCTATGTCCGTTAGCAGATTTCCACCTTGCAGCCCTCAACCTACACCTATAAATCGGTGTGCTATGCCTCGACGACCGGAGGTTTAGGTTACATCGGTTTATCGGGGCCCATATATCCGCTATGCCTTCGGTAAGTTCAATACTTGTTCAGCAGGGCCGCACACGGATCGGTCCTCAATCGACACGGACAGGGCTGCGCCCACAAGACTTCCTCTTTCTACGCCATAGCCCCTGCCTAGTCTCACTTTCTTACTAAAATGATCTCACAAAGCTTAAAATCGCGTGTAGATTCCAACTACTCGACTTGTACCGAAGTTCCATGAACATTAAGCATAGCCTGTTGTCACACCCGGTTTTTCCGAAGAACAACCAAGGTGAATATCACATGTATGCCAGGATCATTTTCTCATACTTGTGATGACAAATAGTGAAGCATCATTTATTACAAGCCAGGTGACGAATATAAATAAGTCTTACATAGCAAATGTCTCGATGGACAATAATAAGTTCATCACAAGTAAATAAACTAGCAGCGGAATATTATTCTTGTGGGCTCCGTCACAGGCGTTGCCCGGGGGTCTCCATGAACCTAGAAACCTTCTTCGGGTCCAATGTCTTGGTCATTATACATCACCTCATTATCTTGACCTGAGCAGCAATATAAACCAACAAAATATGCAAGGTTGAGTACCGATGGTACTCAGCAAGTGTGGGAAAGTTATGTCATGCATGGCTAGAACAAGGGGAGGTTGAACTCATGGTTAAAGCACTACGCAATTAATACCTATCACCTTAGCTTATTAAGCACCTACATTACTACACAGGTGAAATGGTCCCAATCTCCCATCCCATCATCATAATCAAATAACCAAAACATCATTTCCAATATTAAGCTCCCCGCTTAACATCCACAACTTCCAAAACCATCATCCTCTAATCATGAATAAGTCCAAGCCGCTCTTGACCGTGAGCACGGCTGTCATGACAGTTTTGACTCTGCAGAGTTTGCACCACTGTACCCACATGTAGTGATTTCATCCCCCGTTGCCGGGTGGACTAAAAGAACCTCCATTATGCCAGTGGCTACGAACCACATTCACACTTCCCAGGTGTGTAGCCAGGAGATCACTACGAAGCCTTTACAAAGAGATTCCTGATGAGCGTGGGCCCACTGAGGTTTCACCCCTAACAGCATACAAGAGGCTCCAACCCCGCTGCAGTGGCCCCCTCTTGAGCCTTGCGGTTCATATGGTAGTCCAGCTGACACCTATTTCCCGCACCATCCAACACACCCATACTACGCCGGGGATACACCTAATTAATTGGCCAAGCTGCCCCATCTCAGCATGTGGTTGGCACGGTAAAGCAAGGCTACATGCTCCACGAACCGATCCTTAGGATCCAGGCAAGTATTAAACACAAACCCGAGTCTCGTGCACCCAGCACCAACCAAATCATCCAACTTGCCTTGATCCCTACCTCTACATAACTCATAACATCTCATTCAAGAGTATGGTAAATAAACTGATGATCTCATATCCCAATTATCCCATTCTAAGCATGGCTAAGCATAAGCATGTAAATGAATGATATGATAAAATAAATCCCAATCCCAAACTACAAGGAAAACAAGATAATGCAATTCTAGGGAAACTTCCTAGCATGGGTTTCATATTTCAATTGACAATGCAAATAATTCTATCTACATATCCTAGCATAGGATCAAAGTGGTCAAGGACACTTGCCTTCTTCCTGCTGCTCTGGAAATGGAAAGTCTTGTTCTTGGAAGGGAAGAACTTGCTCTGGGGCAGGTTCTATTTATGTCAACACACATAGCAAAAAGAAAACAACAATCCATAAGACATAGTTCACACTTTCACTTCATACAAACCACACATTCACATCTATGAAAGTCATTCACATTTCTATGTGTTGTGGTTACTCTATGTGTGTTGATTTTTGGCTTACATGCACTTTTAAACATGTTCATATGTTTTCTAACTTTTGTATCCAGATTTATGTTTGCACACTATATATGAATTTCCAATTTGAACAAATTCCTTATATTCAATTGATACACATCTTAGCTACAAAGTATGCATGGAAGGTGTTTTCCTACTCCAAATGGGTTTTCAGATCTTCTACCAAATCCTAAACTGAAATCTTTGGATTTGGAGACTTCATTTATCATTTTCTAGTTATGCATACCTATTTTCCTATATTTTAAGATTTATTTTCTATACCTAATTGTGAACTTTATTATGAAAATAGTAAGACACATCATCTAAACAGAATAGGTTCTGATCTAAAATATTTAATAATATATTTTTAAACTTCTCCCCTGATGTGAACTAATTTACATTTATTTTACCAATTTTCAGAATTATTCTCTAACCTAAAAATGTGTTTCTAGATCTAATAAACATGAACACACCCAAACAGACTTCATTTCAGCCTAAAATTTATTTTTAGCTCATTCTACAGCTTTCCAATTGTTAGTAGAGTTTAAACTTGAATTTACAATGTGTGTGCCTCACCCTTTTAAATTTAAATCTTAATTACATATTCAAATTCCTAAATTTAATATTATATAAGGTTAAAAAGGCAAACTCACCCCATTAAAGGGTCTTATATTATTTCATAAATTTCCAGGGGTCTAACTACACATAAAAGAGGTGTTTTCCTAATTTTTATTAAGTCCAGGGGCTAAAACTGGTTTTTAATTGAATTTACATGAATTTCTGAAGTTCCAGGGGCTAGATCGGAACTTTCCGGGGCTAGCTCGTATTTTCCGAGATCCCCAGGGGGTAGCGCGTAAGAATCCCAGCCTTTATAACGCGGGGCTGACGTGGACCGTCCGATTTAAAACAGACGGCTGAGATTATAACGTCGAACCGGTACGCGGGGATTTAAATTCTACCGTGCGATTTAAAATAGACGGCGCACAAGCGGCCACGTCGCTCTGACCGAGCGCGAGCGGCGCTGCCCGGCGGCGCGCGGCAGCGGAAGGCGGCGATCTTGCCGGAAAACTTCGGATCTTCGTCTATTCTTCCTAAAACTGGGATTTCATGGCATAGATCGGTAGAGGGGAGGTCGGGGACCTCACCTCGGGGTTTTTCTTGAGCTCGGAGGTTCTGGAAGGCGGTCGGCGACGAGGTCCGAGGTGAATTCACGGCGATTCTTGTCGGCGCTGTGTTTGAAGCACAAACCACCGAGTTTTCTGCACCTGCGTGATTCCCCGGAGACGGTGGAACACGATCGGCGCGTTAGACCAGAGAACCCGAGCAGAGATCGAGAGAAAACGGTGATCGGAGCTTAGGTCTCACCGGGAGGAAAAACAGCTGATCGCGGGTGAAAATCGGGACGATGCAGGTGTTTATATAGCCGGGGGAGGGTGGCGTTCGGTTGTGATCGAGTTTACGTCGTCCAGAACCGAAATTCGGTTGGCATACGCGAGTATCCGGGGTGGTTTTGATTCGGGGGAGAGAGAGGAGTCCCGGTCGACCGAGCGCGCGCGCGAGGAGGAAGAAGATGGCGGGCCCCACACGTCAGTGAGAAGAAAGCGGGGCACGAGGCTGCGGGCTGGCGCGGGGGTGATGTGGGCCGGCTGGTGGGTTTCGGCCCACTGCCCGGGGAATTTGTTTTTTCTTTTTCTTTTTCTTTTTCTTTTCTGTTTTGAGTTGAATTTGAATTCCAATTTGAATTTGAATTTCTGCACCACATGCAATACGTCCAAAATTTTTTAAATTCCCCTCTTAACAGGTTTTGGTGTGTTACAGCTCTACCGCCCTAAAAAGAAATCTCGTCCTCGAGATTGGTGGTTCTAGGAAAACAATTCCGGAAACTGTGCCTTAAGTTCGTCTTCTCGCTCCCATGTGGCTTCCTCTTCCGAATGATGCATCCATTGCACCTTGCACATCCGGATTCTTTTATTTCTTGTGAGGCGCTCCATTGTCTCCAAAATCTTGGATGGTTGCTCGGCATAAGACAGATCCTCAGCTACGTCAACCTCATTCATGGGTAACATCTCTTCAGGTGTTCTCAGACATTTCTTGAGCTGTGACACATGGAATTCGTCGTGCACATCCGATAGGCGAGCCGACATTTCTAGTTGATATGACACTTCGACTTTCCTCTCCAGACCTTGAAAGGGTCCGATGTATCGAGGCGATAGCTTCCCTTTCACCTTGAACCGACGAAGTCCTCGGAAAGGGGACACCTTGAGGTAGACATAGTCCCCCATGTTGAAAACGAGCTCTCTTCTCCGTACATCGGCATAGCTCTTTTGTCCTGTTTGTGCTATCCTCAAGTTGTTGCGGATTTTCCTCACTTTCGCCTCGGCTTCTTGTAGTACCTCGGGTCCAAACACTTTACTTTCCCCAGTTTGGTTCCAAAATAGTGGAGTTCCGCACTTCCTCCCATACAAAACCTCAAATGGTGACATCTTCATACTAGCCTGATAACTGTTGTTATAGGAGAACTCCGCATACGGTAAGTTCTTATCCCAACTCCGATTGTTTTTGAGTGCACACGCTCTCAGCATATCTTCAAGGATCTGATTGGTTCTTTCCGTCTGCCCGTCAGTTTGGGGATGATAGGCAGAACTGAAGTTCAGATGGGTTCCCATGGTTTCATGCAACTTCTGCCAGAACCTTGAGGTGAACTGTGTCCCTCGATCTGACACTATCTTCTTTGGCACTCCATGGTAACACACGATCATTGACATGTACAACTCCAGCAATTTGGATCCGCTGTAGCTTTCTTTCACGGGGATGAAATGAGCTACCTTGGTTAGCCTGCCGATGATGACCCATATCGAATCGTATCCTGATTGGGTCCTAGGCAATCCCACTATGAAATCCATACCGATTTCTTCCCATTTCCATTCAGGCACTTTGAGTGGTTGCAATAATTCCGCGGGTCGTTGATGTTCTGCTTTCACCAACTGACATGTGTCACTTAGGGCAACATGTTCCGCGACATCTCGCTTCATTCCATACCACCAATACCTGCTATTGAGGTCCTGGTACATCTTCGTACTCCCAGGATGAATGGAATAATCAGAATCGTGAGCCTCCTTCAAAATCAATTCACGGATCTCCTTTACTTCAGGCACACAGATTCTTTTCCCGTGCCACACCGTACCTTGTTCATCCTCTCTGAAACCAGGGGCTTTATTTTCCTTTATGAGTTCTATGATTTCTTGTATCTTCTCGTCATTCTTTTGACCATCGCGTATGTCTTGCTCTAGTGTGGAGTCCACTTCCATGGCGATGGCTTCACCACTATTCACCAGGCATAGATTGAGTCTTATAACATCGTCCTTCAATTCTGCAGGCATGTCCTTCAAGCTCAACCTATTGACCTGCACTTTCCGGCTTAAAGCATCTGCCACGACGTTTGCTTTTCCAGGATGATAGTTGATGCCCACATCAAAGTCGTTTATTAGCTCTAACCATCTCCTTTGTCTGAGGTTGAGATCCGGCTGTGTGAAAATGTACTTTAAACTCTTATGATCCATATATATCTTTGTCCTCTTCCCCATCAAGTAGTGCCGCCAAATTTTCAACGCGTGTACCACTGCGGCTAGTTCTAGGTCATATGTAGGATAGTTCTTCTCGTGTTTCCTGAGCTTCCGGGATGCATAAGCCACGACGTGCCCTTCTTGCATGAGAATACATCCCAACCCGTTTCCAGAGGCATCGTAGTACACCGAAAAGTTCTTCTGCATATCTGGCATAACTAGCACTGGGGCTGTTGTCAATCTTTTCTTTAGCTCCTGAAAACTCGTCTCGCACTACGGCGTCCACGTGAATGTGATTCCCTTCTCCAACAGGTTGGTGAGGGGTCTCGAGATCTTGGAGAATCCCTCAATAAACCGTCGATAGAATCCAGCCAATCCTAAGAAGCTTCGAACTTCCCCGACATTCTCAGGGGTCTTCCACTTCTGTACATCCTCGATCTTGATGGGATCTACGGAGATTCCTCCCTCCGAGATGATATGTCCTAAGAAGGGAACTCTCTTCAGCCAAAACTCACACTTGCTCAACTTGGCATATAGTTGGTGTTCTCTCAGCTTCTGCAACACCAACCTTAGATGTTTCTCATGTTCTTCTTCATCTTTGGAGAAGACGAGAATGCCATCTATGAAAACCACCACAAATTTGTCCAGATATTCCATGAATACCTTGTTCATGAGATACATGAAGTAGGCCGGGGCATTAGTTAGCCCGAAAGGCATGACGGTGTATTCATACAGTCCATACCGAGATACAAAAGCTGTCTTTGGAATATCAGTTTGCCTTATCTTAAGTTGGTGGTATCCCGACCTGAGATCAATTTTCGAGAACACACAAGCTCCCCTCAACTGATCAAACAAGTCTTCAATGCGGGGTAATGGGTACTTGTTCTTGATTGTTACATCATCCAAGGCACGGTAGTCTACGCATAACCTTTGGGTTCCGTCCTTCTTGGGCACAAATATCACTGGAGCTCCCCATGGTGAGGAACTAGGACGAATATACCCCTTCTCCATCAATTCTCTTAAATGCTCCTTGAGTTCTCCCAGCTGCTTGGAGTCCATCCGATAAGGTCTCTTGTATATCGGAGCTGTTCCAGGCACAAGCTCAATCGCGAATTCCACTTCACGATCGGGAGGCATACCTGGCAACTCTTCTGGAAAACATCTGGGTATTCCCTGATAATCCTGATCTCCTCCACTCTCACCTCAACTTGATTTAATTTAATGTCCCTCCTAGGCTCTTGTATTTTTATGAACTTTACTCTTGTGCCACTAGGGTGAGTTAGTTCCATCGTTCTGGTCGAACAATGGATGATTCCCTTATGTTTGGTCAACCAATCCATGCCCAAAATAATATCTATCCCTTGTGAATCTATCACTATGAGGTTGGCAGTAAATACTACCCCATTAATGTCTAGATTCAGCTTGGGACACACTTGTCTTGTCCTTATTTCTCCACCTGGAGAGTTTACTGCTAGCACATGGTTCATTTGTGTTGTTGCTAGGTCATGAATCTTAACAAACACTTGGGCAATGAACGAGTGGGTAGCACCAGAATCAAACAGCAGGGTTGCAATGTGTAAATTGGCAGGAAACTTACCAACTACCACGTCGGGTGCCTCTTGCGCCTCCTCCATGGTGATGTGGTTCACCCGTCCTCGCATTACCTTCTGCTGTTGCGGCTGCGCGGGCTTCTTCTTTGGGCACTTATGGGCGTAGTGCCCCACTTCACCACAGCTAAAGCATTGCACCCCAACCTTAGGTGGCTGGCCTTTGTTGTCTTGGGGTTGGTTTGGGGGTCCTTGTACTGCTGGTCGAGGTTGATATGCAGGGCGAGGCTGCTGTCCAAACTGACGCTATGGTGGTGCTGGCGCTGCCGGAGGCCTGAAGTTTGGGTTGTACCCTGTCGGTGCTGAGTAGGGTACCGCAGCACGGCTCGTCTGCCCTGCGGGTTGCTGCATCATATGTGGGCGGGTGTTGCTACCCGAGGCTTGGTGTGACCACCAGGCCTTCCTCTTGTTTTCATTTTCCAAGGCCTTCAGCTTCCTTTCTACAACAAATGCCCTGTCCACCATCTTTTGGAAGCTTTCATACTCGTTGGAGGACATTGCACACTGCATTTCTGCGGTAAGTCCTTCCACGAAACAATCCTGTTTCTGCTCATCAGTCTCTATGTCCCGTGGGGCATAATGGGATAGTTGGGTGAATTTAGTGAGGTATTCCCTCACAGTCATGTTTCCTTGCTGCAATCCCAAGAACTCCTTCCTCTTGTTTTTGAGTTCACCCCCTGGTATGTAATGGTTGCGGAAGCTACGCTTGAACTCTTCCCAAGTGATGTTCTCAGGGTCATGATGGGCGGCCACGTAAGCGGTCCACCAATCAGCAGCAGGTCCATGCAATTGGTGAGAGGCAAACAGCACCCTCTCATACCCTTGGCATTGTATGATCCTCATCTTGCTCTCAATGGTCTTTAGCCAGTCATCTGCCTCCAGGGGTTCAGCAGCACTTGCAAACTTTGGAGGTTGAGTTCCCAGAAACTCACTCAACCTTGGTTGGCGTGGTGCAGCTTGTGGAGGTGGAGCTTGGTGCAAGTTGGCCACCACTTGAGTCAGGTTCTGGATGAGCTGATTTTGATTCTCAAACATTTGGTGGATGGGATCAACTCCTTCACGGCGACCACCCCTGTCTTGGCCTCCAGAAAGATGAGGGTTGCCGGCCTCATCGTTGTTGTTGGCGGGGTTGGCACCACGACCCTTTCCTCTTCCGGCCATCTATCATGATTAACCAAATGTTAATTTAAAGCATTACGTACTAACTTACCAGTTTTTGCTTGTTTAAACTTTAAGGTTTTGAGAACTTATTTCATTTATATTTTTCTGAGGATTTCATGTCTTACGTGAACATAAATGCACTCTTAATTCATATGGGTTCACACACCAAAGCAAAACAACCTGAAGACGAGGTTGTGGACAAACGCCCATGGCTTCCACAACTCACGTCACATACCAGCATTAACACACCATTAACTAAGGTAACGACTCGACTACTCGACATCCTGCTAAACTAAGGGAATGACTCTACACTACTCGTATCACTGAGCTGGCTCCTCGGGATCTTCCTCGTTATTGCGGCTGCCCTCTGACTCCGCTTTGGGTGGGGACGCTGCTGGTGGAGAAGTGCGACGACGCCTGATCGCCCGGCGATCTGGGGAGTCAGGAGTCCATGTGTCATTCATGGTGACACACGGTTCATTCCCATCTCCTCTTTCTCTCGCCCTCAAGCTGGCTCGAAGCAACGCCTCGGTTTCCTTCAGGGTGTCACGAACATCCTGAAGCTCTTGCTGACACTCCTGCAGTCGAGTGCTGAGCATAGCAGCATCCTCCAAGCACAAGTCCATGTGCTCATGGGAAGTCCCCTGCTGCACTGGCGGGTACTTATACTCCGTCGTACCGCTCTCACGCTGGTGGACATACATGTACTCAGTCCTGTCCAGGTGGCGATGATAGATGTGACTCTGGCAGGTGATGGCCTCCCAGGTGACATCCTTCTCCGCATCGACCTGTGTCGCTCGACAAGCTGGAGAGCGGTGGATCTTAAGCAGCTGATTTTCGTGGATAATCCTCATCTCTGAACTCCATTCTTCCCGCTTCTCCCGGATGGTCCTGGTGGAGCTATAGTGTATGATTAGCTTGCCCGTATTGCCGGCGTCTTGGAGCATGCGTCGAAGACGGCGCAACAAGCCTCCCACTGCCAACCCGTAGGAGAGATACGTCACCGGACGGCTCTCCTCTCTCAGGGCAAGGGAAACTACGGGAACTCTCCCTCCGGTGGACTTGCGGGCGGTGCGGATCATGCGAACCATCTAAAACATAAAGCATTTAAAATTAAGTTAGATAAGGTTTTAAACAAAAATCCTATTTTGAATAAAAGATGGGGGAAGATGAATAAAGTGGCCCATTAAATAACACTTTTCAACCCACACCTTTGTGAAAATAGTTGTTAAGAAAATAGGGTCCTTAAATACGTCCATTTCTACCTACGTCCACGTTCCTAAGGGCAACCTTGGCTCTGATACCACTTCTGTCACACCCGGTTTCTCCGAAGAACAACCGAGTGAATCTCACATGTATGCCAGGATCATTTTCTCATACATGTGATGACAAATAGTGAAGCATCATTTATTACAAGTCAGGTGTCGAATATAAATAAGTCTTACATAGCATATGTCTCGATGGACGATAATAAGTTCATCACAAGTAAATAAACTAGCAGCGGAATATTATTCTCGTGGGCTCTGTCACAGGTGTTGTCCGGGGGACTCCATGAACCTAGAAACCTTCTTCGGGTCCAAAGTCTTGATCATTAAACACCACATCATTCTCTTGACCTGAGCAGCAATATAAACCAACAAATATGCAAGGTTGAGTACCGATGGTACTCAACAAGTGTGGGAAAGTTATGTCATGCATGGCTAGAACAAGGAGAGGTTGAACTCATGGTTAAAGCACTACGCAATTAATACCTATCACCTTAGCTTATTAAGCACCTACATTACTACATAGATGAAATGGTCCCAATCTCCCAACCCATCATCATAATCAAATAACCATAACATCATTTCCGATGTTAAGCTCCCCGCTTAACATCCACAACTTCCAAAGTCATTATCCTCTAACCACGAAAAAGTCCAAGCCGCTCTTGACCGTGAGCCCGGCTGTCATGACAGTTTTGACTCTGCAGAGTTCGCACCACTGTACCCACATGTAGTGATTTCATCCCCCGTTGCCGGGTGGACTAAAAGAACCTCCATTATGCCAGTAGCTACGAACTACATTCACACTTCCCAGGTGTGTAGCCAGGAGATCACTACGAAGCCTTTACAAAGGGATTCTCGACGAGCGTGGGCCCACTGAGGTTTCACCCCTAACAGCATACAAGAGGCTCCAACCCCGCTGCAGTGGCCCCCTCTTGAGCCTTGCGGTTCATATGGTAGTCCAGCTGACACCTATTCCCCGCACCATCCAACATACCCATACTACGCCGGGGATACACCTAATTAATTGGTCAAGCTGCCCCATCTCAGCATGTGGTTGGCACGGTAAAGTCAGGTTACATGCTCCATGAACCGGTCCTTAGGATCCAGGCAAGTACTAAACACAAACCCGAGTCTCGTGCACCCAGCACCAACCAAATCATCCAACTTGCCTTGATCCCTACCTCTACATAACTCATAACATCTCATTCAAGAGTATGGTAAATAAACTGATGATCTCATATCCCAATTATCCCATTCTAAGCGTGGCTAAGCATAAGCATGTAAATGAATGATATGATAAAATAAATCCCAATCCCAAGCTACAAGGAAAACAAGATAATGCAATTCTAGGGAAACTTCCTAGCATGGGTTTCATATTTCAATTGACAATGCAAATAATTCTATCTACATATCCTAGCATAGGATCAAAGTGGTCAAGGACACTTGCCTTCTTCCTGCTGCTCTGGGAATGGAAAGTCTTGTTCTTGGAAGGGAAGAACTTGCTCTGGGGCAGGTTCTATTCATGTCAACACACATAGCAAAAAGAAAACAACAATCCATAAGACATAGTTCACACTTTCACTTCATACAAACCACACATTCACATCTATGAAAGTCATTCACATATCTATGTGTTGTGGTTACTCTATGTGTGTTGATTTTTGGCTTACATGCACTTTTAAACATGTTCATATGTTTTCTAACTTTTGTATCCAGATTTATGTTTGCACACTATATATGAATTTCCAATTTGAACAAATTCCTTATATTCAATTGATACACATCTTAGCTACCAAGTATGCATTGAAGGTATTTTCCTATTCCAAATGGGTTTTCAGATCTTCTACCAAATCCTAAACTGAAATATTTGGATTTGGAGACTTCATTTATCATTTTCTAGTCATGCATACCTATTTTCCTATATTTTAAGATTTATTTTCTATACCTGATTGTGAACTTTATTATGAAAATAGTAAGACACATCATCTAAACAGAATAGGTTCTGATCTAAAATATTAAATAATATATTTTTGAACTTCTCCTCTGATGTGAACTAATTTACATTTATTTTACCAATTTTCAGAATTATTCTCTAACCTAAAAATGTGTTTCTAGATCTAATAAACATGAACACACCCAAACAGACTTCATTTCAGCCTAAAATTTATTTTTAGCTCATTCTAAAGCTTTCCAATTGTTAGTAGAGTTTAAACTTGAATTTACAATGTGTGTGCCTCACCCTTTTAAATTTAAATCTTAATTACATATTCAAATTCCTAAATTTAATATTATATAATGTTAAAAAGGCAAACTCACCCCATTAAAGGGTCTATTATATTATTTCATAAATTTCCAGGGGTCTAACTACACATAACATAGGGGTTTTCCTAATTTTTATTAAGTCCAGGGGCTAAAACTGATTTTTAATTGAATTTACATGAATTTCTGATGTTCCAGGGGCTAGATTGGAAGTTTCCGGGGCTAGCTCGTATTTTCTGAGATCCCCAGGGGGTAGCGCGTAAGAATCCTGGCCTTTATAACGTGGGGCTGACGTGGACCGTCCGATTTAAAACAGACGGCTGAGATTATAACGTCGAACCGATACGCGGGGATTTAAATTCTACCGTGCGATTTAAAATAGACGGTGTACAAGCGGCCACGTCGCTCTGACCTAGAGCGGGCGGCGCTGCCCGGCGGCGCGCGGCGGCGGAAGGCGGCGATCTCGCCGGAAAACTTCGGATCTTCGTCTATTCTTCCTAAAACTGGGATTTCATGGCATAGATCGGTAGAGGGGAGGTCGGGGACCTCACCTCGGGGTTTTTCTTGAGCTCGGAGGTCCTGGAAGGCGGTCGGCGACGAGGTCCGAGGTGAATTCACGGCGATGCTCGTCGGCGCTGTGTTTGAAGCGCAAAGCACTGAGTTTTCTGCACCTGTGTGATTCCCCGGAGGCGGTGGAACACGATCGGCGCGTTAGACCAGAGAACCTGAGCAGAGATCGAGACAAAACGGTGATCGGAGCTTCGGTTCTCACCGGGAGGAAAAACAGCTGATCGCGGGTGAAAATCGGGACGATGCCGGTGTTTATATAGCCGGGGGAGGGCGGCGTTCGGTTGTGATCGAGTTTGCATCGAGTTTGATTCGGGGGAGAGAGAGGAGTCCCGGTCGGCCGAGCGCGCGCGTGAGGAGGAAGAAGATGGCGGCCCCACACGTCAGTGAGAAGAAAGCGGGGCGCGCGGCTGCGGGCTGGCGCGGGGGTGAGGTGGGCCGGCTGGTGGGTTTCGGCCCACTGGCCGGGGAATTTGTTTTTTTCTTTTTCTTTTTCTTTTCTGTTTTGAGTTGAATTTGAATTCCAATTTGAATTTGAATTTCTGCACCACATGCAACACGTCCAAAAAATTTTAAATTCCCCTCTTAACAGGTTTTGGGGTGTTACATCAATGGGGTGCGGCATTTGCGACCGTAGAGAGCCTCATATGGTGCCATCTTGATACTCGCTTGATAGCCATTGTTGTACTAGAATTCCGCCAATGGTAGATGACCATCCCAGTTTCTACCATGGTGGATGGTGATGAGTGGTTTAGGCCTGATCTTCCGAAAGGTAGGTTGATTGAGGTGGAGAACTTGACGTTGATGATCCGCGGCACTCGAGCAGTTCGAACACCTCTGCAATCACTACACCACTGCTCCGTTTGTTATCAACCGTGCAGCACACGCTTGACCTCGCCAAGAAGGCTAATCCCTGCAG
The DNA here is from genome assembly GCA_030760725.1 of Neostapfia colusana. Taxonomy (NCBI): domain Eukaryota; kingdom Viridiplantae; phylum Streptophyta; class Magnoliopsida; order Poales; family Poaceae; genus Neostapfia; species Neostapfia colusana. Next base: position 104,053,822 of record JASWHV010000007.1, read on the forward strand.
GTGCAACCGAGAACACGAGCAAGAACGTAGAAAATGTGATATGAAAATCAGGAAGTTGGGGTTTCACACAAACCGTAGAAGGGCAGCTGTTTATCTAAGCAAAAACCCACCAAATATGGCTGGCGGCTGCAGTATTTAAAGTCTAGGGTTTGACCATAAGACCTTTATATGCGTCCCTAATGGACTCATATGGGATACAAGGCCCAAAAGCCCAATACGGTGGTGCAACACCGGACAGAACTCTGAATTCAACTTGTTTCAACAACTCCCAACGACTCCCTGCGAATTTTAATGTGGGACCAGAACCATTGGAAAGTTTATCTTCTCATATTTCCATGCATACGTAGAACGTCAAAAACGGAGTCCGTATGCATCCTGGGCGTCTGTTTTAAGATGTACTGCTCCTGGACTCCGAGTTGAACTCGAGTCCGAGTTGGCGACTGTTTCCATCAACTTGTGGACGTCCCATATGATTCTCCACGTCCCCAAATCCTCCTCCCTTTACTTATTGATCATGTCCATGGTTCCTAATATCAATAAAATCACTCAATAGCAATCCATTCTAAAATCACATGGGTAGGAAGTTAGGAACGAGTTCACCTGCTGATTTAGTAATCGTGCTCGTCCTCTTGTGATTGGTCCTTGTATATCAATGTGAGTATCCACTGTTGTGATGTCCTCATCATCCTCCTGCTCTTGAATCAGAGTCGTCCTCGACTCAAGATCATCTTCTTCCCCCAAGTATGGTCATAAATCTGAAATTTAAATGTGGGACTAACCGCAAAATCAGGAGGCAACTCAAGCTTATATGCATTGTCATTGATCTTTTCAATAATCTTAAAAGGACCAGCAGCTCGTGGCATAAGTTTCGATTTTCTCAAGTGAGGGAATCGTTCTTTTCTCAAATGTAGCCATACAAACTCCCCTGGTTCAAGTTTTACTTCTTTTTTACCTTTACTACCAGAAATTCTATACTTCTCATTCATCCTTTCAATATTTTTCTTTGTAGTTTCATGCATCTTAAGAATGAATTCAGATCGTTGTGTAGCAACCAAATTTATAGTTTCAGAAGGAGGCAAAGATAATAAATCAATAGGAGCACGGGGATTGAAACCATACACTACCTGGAATGGGCATACCTTTGCAGTAGAGTGAACTGACCTGTTGTAAGCAAATTCTATATGTGGTAAACAATCCTCCCAACCCTTTAAATTTGTTTTTAAACAGCCCGCAACATAGTGGATAGAGTACGATTTACTACCTCAGTTTGTCCATCGGTTTGTGGGTGACATGTGGTTGAAAACAGCAGCTTGGTTCCCAATTTATACCACAAAGTTCTCCAAAAATGACTTAAAAATTTTGCATCACGATCAGAAACAATGGTATTTGGTACACCATGTAAACGAATAATTTCCGTCATAAATAAATCAGCAATGTGTGAGGCATTATCATTCTTATGACAAGGTATAAATTTGCCATTTTGGAGAAACGATCAACAACCACAAAAATTATATCCCTCCCCCTCTTAGTCCTAGGCAATCCCAAAACAAAATCCATGGAAATATCCTGCCAAGGTACACTAGGAACAGGAAGAGGCATATAAAGACCATGTGGGTTAAGTCGAGACTTAGCTTTATTGCAAGTAGTGCATCGTGACAGGTAGCGCTCGACATCACGTCTCATTTTGGCCAAAAGAAGTGTGTGGCCATCACGTCCTCCGTTTTCTTCACTCCAAAATGTCCCATCAAACCTCCTTCATGTGCTTCCTGCAAAAGTAATAGGCGAACGGAACTAGCAGGAACACATAGCTTGTTAGCACGATAGAGGAGGCCCTCCCGTAGTACATATTTATTCCATGTTCTTCCTTGTCTACAATTTTCAAAGGCATCTCTGAAGTCCAAATCAGTAGGATATAATCCTTTTATTGTTTCTAAACCAAATATTTTATGATCAAGTTGGGACAGCATGGTGTAACGTCTAGATAATGCATCTGCAATAACATTCTCCTTCCCTTTCTTATGCTTAATGATGTATGGAAATGATTCTATGAAATCAATCAATTTAGCATGTTGTTTATTCAGATTGTTTTGACACTTAAGATACTTCAAAGATTCATGATCGGAATGTATGACGAACTCCTTAGACCAAAGGTAATGTTGCCAAGTTTGTAGAACTCGCACTAAGGCATACAATTCCTTATCACAAGTAGAATAATTCAGAGAAGGACCATGCAATTTTTCACTAAAAAATGCAACGGGTCTACCTCCTTGTATGAGATCACCTCCAATACCAATGCCGCTTGCATCACATTCTAGCTCAAATGTCTTGTCAAAATTAGGAAGTTGTAGCAATGGTGCTTGTGTAAGCTTTGATTTGAGAACATCAAAAGCTTGTTGCTGTTGTTCGCCCCATAGAAACTGCACTCCCTTCTTCGTCAGTTCATGGAGAGGTGCTGCAATGGTGCTGAAATCCCGCACAAAGCGTCGATAAAAACCTGCAAGACCAAGAAAACTAAGCACCTGCATGGCGGTCGATGGAGTTGGTCAGCTAGTGATCGCCACAATTTTTGCCTCATCCATCTCAATTCCCTGCGATGAAACGACATATCCAAGAAACGAAACTCGATTGGTGCAAAAGACGCACTTTTCTAGGTTACCAAACAAACGTGCATCTCTCAAGACACTGAAAACAGCACGTAAATGATTAAGATGTTCACCATATGACTTGCTGTAAATGAGGATATCATCGAAGTAAACCACCACAAATTTTCCAATAGAAGCATGTAAAACCTCGTTCATTAATCGCATAAAAGTGCTAGGTGCATTAGTTAAACCAAAAGGCATTACTAATCACTCACAAAGTCCAAACTTGGTTTTAAATGCAGATTTCCATTCATCTCCTAGTGCCATTCTAATTTGGTGGTAACCACTACGCAAGTCAATTTTTGTGAAAATAATAGCACCACTCAATTCATCAAGCATGTCATCTAATCGATGAATAGGATAACAATATCTAATGGTGATGTTATTAATCGCTCTACAGTCAACACACATGCGCTAGCTACAATCTTTCTTAGGAACCAAAAGAACATGAACAGAACAAGGACTAATGCTTTCACGAATATACCCACGGTTCAAAAGATCTTGAACTTGTTACTGAATTTCCCTTGTTTCTTCCAGATTCGCCCTGTACGCCGCACGATTTGGCAAACTTGCCCCTGGAATCAAGACGATCTTATGTTCAATGCTCCTCATAGGTGGTAATCCAGGGGGTATCTCGGGGGGGGGGGGGGGGGGAACACATCCGCAAAATCCTGCAAAAGGTTAGCAACAGCAGGGGGCAATGCAATGGACACTTCATGAATTGAAAACATGGCTTCTTTGCATACTAAAGCGTAGTACATCCCCTTGGTATTAAATAAATCAGCAAGGTCAGATTTAGTTGTGAGCAACGAAGGTGATTTTAACATAATTACTTGCAGTTTTTCAGAGTCTAGTGATTTTGTTGCCTTATCGTCACGTGTTTTACTTTTCTCAAAATGTACAATTTCAGCAGGAGTCATAGGAAGCAAAGTGATTTTCTTTCCTTTATGCATCAGAGTATATTTATTAGTTCTACCATGATGAATAGCATCCTTATCAAATTCCCAAGGATGTCCCAACAAAAGAGAACAAGCATCCATAGGTACGACATCAAAATCAGCAAAATCATGGTAAGAGCCAATCGAAAAATGTACCCTCGCTGTTTGTGTTACCCTAACCTTACCGCTGTTGTTGAACCACTGTATGTGGTATGGATGAGGGTGTGGTCTTGTTGTCAACCCAAGCTTCTTGACCACATCGGTGTTCACCAAGTTGTTGCAGCTGCCTCCATCAATTATAGTGTGCACGCGGCAGTCCTTCACGATGAGAAACATGTGAAAAAGATTGTGTCGTTGTAGCTTGTCATCCGCCTCAACTTTGGAGCTCAAAGCACCCTGCACAATTATGCTTCTATAATTTTCCGTTGCTGCAGTACCAAGTACCTCTTCATCTGTGCTATAGTGGTCATCTTTTGGTCCTGCAACATTAGTAGAAAGAGAATATTCATCTTCAACGTCCGAAGTACTATCATACCCGCCATCATCTCGTGCTATGTATGCTCGTTTGCTAGGGCAATCTTTCATCACATGACCAACTCCCTGGCAGCGGTGACACTTAATGTTGGAAGTTCGACTTGTGGAAGGAGTGGAAGACGTAGGCTTGAATGGTGTCGTCTTGCTTCCCTACGGCACGCGAGGAAATGGAGCAGTAGATGAAGTTCGTTGGCCACCATTGGATGGTGTAGTGGCAGTAGGAAAACTCGAAGATGGTGCTGTTTTGGATGGTGTAGATGTCGAACGTGGTGTAAATGTGCTTCTCATGCATTGGTGCTGCTGCTGTTGGCGGCCCTGCAATTCTTTTTCTGCCAACATAGCCAGCTGAAATAATCTGTTAACAGTATCATATTCCTTATAATCAACAATGTCCTGAATTTCACAACTCAACCTCCCATAAAAACGAGCTATTTTATCATCCATGTCCTCTACTACTCCACAGCGCAACATACCCTTTTTGTAACTCTTGATAATACTCCTCTACGGACATGTTACCTTGGTCTAAGCGCTGCAAAATTTTTGCGAAGGTACCGCTGAAAAGGAGGAAGAAGACAAATACGCATAGCTTCCTTTAATCTATCCCAAGTTGGAGGATCAATTCTAGTTTTAACAAGTTCATTCCACCATATGATAGCAAAATCCTTAAACTCACTAGTGGCTTGACGAACTCTATGTTGTTCAGGAACAAGTTGGGCATTAAATTTCTGCTATACTGTCATCTGCCAATCAATATATGCCTCAGCATCATAAGCACCAGAAAAAGAGGGTATACTAAATTTGACTTTAGTAAAAGGATCATCAAGAGGGCGATTAAAATTGTTATGGCGATCATTGTATTTATAACGATTATTACCTCCCATACCTCGTAGATAACGTGGAAGTCGTGGTTGATTGTTATGATCTTCCATATTATAAGCATCGTCTTCACGATCTTCAGCGAGAGGCAGCCGCGCCTCTAAGAGTATCCATCTGAACAACAAGATTAGCAAGTTGGTGATTCAAGGTCGTCAATGACGCCTCTGTCGATGTTTGGGTTTTGGTGAACATATCTGTCATTTCCCTCATCATGTCATGCAACTCAGCATGTTGAACACATTCATCATCCCTTTTATCTTCTGCCATTGTTAGTAGTAAACAAAAGACAACAAAAAGATGTTATCCCTATCAACTACGAAGGATAGTGGCAATGTGAAAATTGGAAGGAAGGAAACAATCTCTCTCTCTCTCTCAAGCGTCTTACCACGTTCATACAAGTGTTCTTACTGACACAGCAGGTGGTAAACGGTGGACGGTGAGAACCAATGAAGCGTGGAGTGATTGCAAAGGTACCTGTTCTGCTCAAGAGGAAAAGTGGAGCTTGGATGGCACAATATAGTGGCTAATAAGCAAAGAATATCGTTAACAGCAAAACAAAGTTGAATAAGTATTCAATGTAGGAACTGTTGCTGGTTAACAAGTGTTCTAGGCCTAGCACAACACAAGGCGGTAGAGAGGCAAATAGAAGATCAGGAAGATATAAGCAATAAGTACAGCACAAGTGTATAGGCCAACTGTTTCAAGTGTGTGCTGTCAATGCTTTAATATCTGTGCTCTCTTCACTATTTTTTCTTTTTTTAAATATTTTTCTGATATTTTTTATTTACTTGAGAGCACAAAAATAGGAGGCACACAACTTTGCAGCTCAATTGGATGTAAGATGTGGCCTATAGAAAATCAGGAAGATTCTTTAAAATTTGTGCTGAAACTTCGGAGGCCGGATAGTCTATCTTCCAAGGGGAATTTGGCCAAACAAATTTCACCGAACATGGGGAAGCGGTGGAGAATCGGTTGCGAAATTTCGAGTAGATCAATTTGAAAAAAAAATCACCTGATTTCGAGTTCATATGCAAAAGTTATGGCCGTTTTAAGGTAGGATACCCGAGTTACTGTTTTTATGTTGATTTAAACTTGGTTTTGAAAAAGATCTCGCAATAGGATGTCAAAAACAATCGGAATTTAGCAACGACGACTGATGGGATGTTGTGTGATAAATCAAGGAGGACTGTCACAATGGTTTTTCACCTGTTCTAGGGCTGGCGATGCGGGAGTTCACGCAAGGCGGCTAGCTAGGGCGAACCGATGATCTTGGTGGCTCGGTTTGTTGTTTAGGGATTGTGGAATAGGTGAGCAGCAAGAAAACAAGGAAGAAAAATGATAACAATGACCCAAAAACTCAACAATGCAAACTGAAAAACGAAAACTTGCAGGCACTATAGTCTAGGAATCGGTAACACGATATGTTTTTTTATGGCTTTTTCTGTGGACTCTAGGTATGAAAAACAAAAACTAATCTTGTGGGAAATCAATGTACCTCACGGGCAACCTGAAATATGATACCAAATGATGAGTGGTTTAGGCCTGATCTTCCAAAAGGTAGGTCGATTGAGGTGGAGAACTCGAGCAGTTCGAACACCCCTGCAATCACTACACCATTGCTCCGTTGGTTATCAACCGTGCATCACACGCTTGACCTCGCCCAGAAGGCTAATCCTTGCAGGTGCAACCGAGAACACGAGCAAGAACGTAGAAGATGTGATCTGAAAATCACGAAGTTGGGGTTTCACACAAACCGTAGAACGGTGGCTGTTTATCTAAGCAAAAACCCACCAAATATGGCTGGCGGCTGCATTATTTAAAGGCGAGGGTTCGACCATAAGACCTTTAGACGCGTCCCTAATGGACTCATACGGGATACAAGGCCCAAAAGCCCAATACGGTGGTGCAACACCGGACAGAACTCCGAATTCAACTTGCTTTGACAACTCCCAACAACTCCCGGCGAATTTTAATGTGGGACCAGAACCATTGGAAAGTTTATATTCGCATCTTTCCATGCATATGTAGAACGTCAAAAACGGAGTCCGTATGCATCCTGGGCGTCCATTTTAAGATGTACTGCTCCTGGACTCCGAGTTGAACTCGAGTCCGAGTTGGTGAATGTTTCCATCAACTTGTGGACGTCCCATATGATTCTCCACGTCCCCAAATCCTCCTCCCTTTACTTGTTGATCATGTCCATGGTTCCTAATAACAATTAAATCATTCAATAGCAATCCATTCTCAAAATCACATGGGTAGGAAGTTAGGAACGAGTTCACCTTCTGATTTAGCAACCGTGCTCGTCCTCTTGTGATTGGTCCTTGCATATCAATGTGAGTATCCACTGCTGTGATGTCCTCATCAGATGGCACACACTCTCAACATGTCTTCTAGTACTTGGTTCACCCTTTCAGTTTGCCCATCTGTCTGAGGGTGGTAGGCGGAGCTTCTAATCATCTTAGTACCCAATGCAGCGTGCATCTATTCCCATAAACGAGATACAAATAGTGCACCATGATCTGAGACTATGGTCTTGGGTACCCCATGTAAGCATAAAATCCTTGCAATGTACAACTCCGCATATTTGCTGGCATTGTAACGTGTATGCACGGGAATGAAGTGAGCCCACTTGGTTAATCGGTCAACGATTACCCAAATGGAATCATGCTTGTTGGAAGTTAGGGGTAATACCACAATGAAATCCATGCTCACATCTTCCCACTTCCATGCTAGAATTTTAAGGGGTTGCAACAGCCCTGATTTTCTCATGTGATCTGCTTCCACATCTTCAGCGCCAAAACCACAGCAGCGAGCTCAAGATCATGAGTCGGATAGTGCTGCTCATGGTTTCGAAGTTGGCGTGAGCCATATGTGACCACACGTCCTTCTTGCATCAACACGCAGCCGAGCTGGATACCAGATGCATCACAATACACGTCGAAAGGCTTGGTCGTATCCGGTTGAGCTAAGACTGGGGCTGTTGTGAGATGCTTCACCAATGATTGGAACGCTCCTTGACATGTGGAGTTCCAAATATATTTTATTCCCTTCTTCAATAGTTCTGTCATTGGCTTAGCAAGCTTGGGGAAACTTGAAATGAATCTCTGGTAATATCCTGCCAAACCGAGGAAGCTTCTGACTTCATCAACAGAAGTGGGGGCTTTCCATTTCAGCACTTGTTCAATTTTGCTTGGATCAACCGCAATGCCTTCCGCTGAGATGACATGTCCCAAAAATGGCACCTGGCTGATCTAGAACTTACATTTGCTGAACTTGGCATAGAGCTTGTGGTCTCGCAATCGTTGAAGAATGATTCTCAAGTGTTCGGCGTGTTCTGCTTCTGTCTTGGAGTAAACCAAGATATCATCAATGAACACCACAATGAACTTGTCAAGCTCGGGTATGAACACCGAGTTCATGAGATACATGAAATGTGCTGGAGCATTGGTGAGACCAAAAGACATGATAAGATATTCGTATAAGCCATATCTCATTGAGAAGGCCGTCTTCGGGATATCCTCCACCCGGATTTTTATTTGATGATACCAGGAGCGAAGGTCCATCTTTGAGAACACACTTGCACCCACAAGCTGATCAAACAGGATGTCAATGCGGGGCAGTGGGTATTTGTTCATTATGGTGATGGCATTGAGCAGCCGGTAATCCACACGCAGCCTCAAGGTTTTATCCTTCTTCTTTACAAACAGTGTCGAGCATCCCCAAGACGAGGAACTCGGTCTAATGAAACCTTTTCTCAACAGATCATTCAGCTGTTCTTTTAATTCAGCCACCTCGTTCGGAGCCATTTTGCATGGTCTCCGTGAGATGGAAGTAGTCCCGTGTGCAAGCTCAATCTTGAACTCTACATCCGCTCAGGTGGCATGCCAGGAAGATCATCCGGAAACACATCAGGGTATTCCCGGACTATGGGGATGTCCTCTAACTTGAGAGCTTCAGTATTATAAGTTGCTGAAACTTCGGGGACAGGGTTGTCTAACACCATGAAATGCGGATGGTGGAATGGAGAATTCAAATGAACCGTCCGTGATAGAGTGTCCAGGACAGCGCCATGGTAGTGTATCCATGACATCCCTAAGATTGCATCAATCTTCTATCCCGTTAGGATTATCAAGGTGGTGGGATATATCTTCCCACCTAAGCACAGTGGTGCTTTTGGAATCATCATATTTGCTAAAATCTTCCCTCCCGGTGAGCAGATCATATATGAGCAGTCGGTTGGGAAGACTTGCAGTTGATGCTTACCCACATAGGATGCACTTATGAAACTGTGGGCTGCACCCGAATCGAATAAAATGATGATTGCTTGGTCGTTGAGAGTGAACGTACCCGCCAGCACGTTTTCTCCCTCTGGGGTGTCCTCATTGTCGAGGTTGCGAACGCCCCCAGTTCGCTGACCAACCTTCTTGACCGGAGGTCGGCCTCAAGCACCGCCCTGATACTGGGCTTGCCCGCTGCTCTGCTCCCCTGGGGATAGTCCTTCGAGAAATGGCCCGCCTGGCCACACGTGTAGCAGTTGTAGCGAGGCGATCCTCCGCTGATCGGTGGACGGAAACCCGGGGTGCGTGGTGGCGGTGGAAATGCCTGGGGTACCATCTGCTGCTGCTGCTGTTGCGGTTGCGGTGGTGGCATCGGCGGTCGGAACGGGGGTGGCTGGAAAGAACGACCCCCGAACTGCTGAGGTCGCGCCGGTGGATGCCACTGCTGACCGGATGGTGTCCGATACACCATGTGGTATTTCTGAGGGGCTCCACCCCCACTGCTGGGTGGAGCGCTGCACTTTCGCTGCTCAGCTACCAATTCCCGCTGAGCATCTTCTTGCATGATCACGGCATTGACAAGATTGTTGAACGTGCCGCAATTGCATTGTACGAGATGCATCTTCATCTTGGGATTTAACCACCGATAGAAATGCTCTCACTTCTTCTCCTCGGTGGAGGTATAATCTGACGCATACTGCGCCAGATGGTTGAAAGCACGGGAGTAGTTGTGGGCACTCCTCCCGCTCGGCTTCAGCTCCAAGAACTCTTGGAACTTCCGCTTCATCATCCCGGGAGGGATATGGTTGGCACGGAACGCCTCTCGGAATTCTTCCCATTCCACGGCATAGCCAGCCGGCAGTGAGGTGACATAGTTCGCCCACCATGCACTAGCGGCACCGTGAAGCTGCTGCGCCGCGAAAAGAGTCTTCTGCTGCTCCGTGCATTGGAGCAGCCCGAACTTGGACTCAATCGTCCGCAGCCAGTTGTTGGCCTCCAGGGGTTCTACCGCTTCGGTGAACACCGGAGGGTGCGTACTCATGAAATCCGAGGACGTCACAATGTGGGGCTCACGAGGCCCCCTCTCTTGACGCCCCCTGCCTGGGACGTATTTTACACGATCCTGCGGAGCAGATCGGTCTGCTCCTCACGATTACCCACCAGGGCCGCGATCACATCCGCTAGTGTAAGCGGAGGCGGCGGCGGTGGTTGTTACTGTGGAGTGCTGTCGTAGGCAGGTGGCTGGGAGTCATCACCCCCCTGCTGGCTAGAGCCACCGACCTCATGCGTGGCCCGAGTGCGAACCATCTGCAACCATACGACAATAAAAATCAGTCTCTCAACATACTTCATGCAGTCCAATAAAATAGGCGTAAAACATAATGACAGTAAAACATGCGATACACCTCGTATGTAGATAATGTAATAACTTTGCACAAGCTACACCATTACCAGATCAAATACAAGCTAGTTAAATCCAAATTGACGGACTTCCTCTTTGGAAGTTCATCTCAACTTGGTTTGGTCACTACGAGATGTTAATATCACTTTGTCATCACATATACTACCCTTTTATCTTCAATACGACACAAACATGGTCTCTAGCAAAGAACTATAGTAGTACATATACTCAATCTTTCACTAGTTGAAGATAACCACTCATGAGTATGTTCTGTCCCATTGGAATTACTTAAACCCCCTAGGGTACAACAATCTCTCAATGAGTTTAACTGTGATCCCTCTGCCAGAATGACCAGTTTCTACATATTCCAGATTTTGATCTTGTGCTGGGCATTTTCATGACTCAAGCTGAATACAAAAGTTAAATTAACTTCAGTATCTTTCTAACGAGTATTTATTTGCCGTCAGATCAGCTCTGGTTAAAAAGTTATGATACTTTAAAGTCAACAGAATTTCTGGAAGAATTTTCAACAGCACCTTCTTTGGAAGTTGCTGTTTTCAACTCTAATTTCCACTGAATTCCGTGCTGCATTTGCAGATACTTTGAATAACAAAGATGTAACACATCTCCTACCCGTTACAAATATGTATCATATGATAATTTTAGATTTTTCTACAGGAAGTTATGTTTGAAAAACAGAACAGTCCAGAGAGTGTTTTGAATCCGTCCTGGTTCTGGACAGTTTACAATTATCTGAAATTTCAGCCAGTTCAAGGTGTGATTAAGCTCTGTAAGCCTACAACAAAGTTGTAGAGTACTTAAACACCTTTCCAGAACTATATCCCACACCTCCATTGGCTAAATAATCTGTGAGTTATGCTCTGTTAAAATTCAGCAGGCTTGCTGCCAAAACAGAGCACTCTGTTTTTCAATCCCCCTTGAGCTAAACTGATCAACTATTGAATTTTTCTACCCAACCAGGGTCCTAAATATTGAAACTTGGTTATTTTAGTTCCTTGTTACCATTATCTTTGATGCAAATGCCTATTATATGTCGGTACTACGTTCCTCACAAAAAGAAAATCCTAACCGGATTATACCGGCATATACGTCTCAATTGTGGCACTAAATGGTCTCTCGCACATGTGTACTACACGGTTTACATACGTGGTTAGTACCTGCAGAAGAACACCCAATAATGATGCACTCAAAGGTTGTTTTCATTTCAGGCAGGTCCATATTTCAAAGTAAATACATATGCCCGTATCATTGCCATACGGCCGTCCTTGAGTTAAGCCAGGTCTCAAGGTACGTGATCGTGTTGTCACACAACACGACGGGGAACCCGAGTAGAGCGCGAACGGGTCGTCACGGTTGGGAATTTTATCAACCCAACAGATACCACCTACAGCGCTGCAGGGCACGCCAATGGCAAGCGCTGCGTATGTCCTCCTGGGCTATTTCCAGAAGAACACACTATCATGTTACTGACCACACGATGGGGTCTCCACTTGCTTGCCTAATGCATGCTAGGGATCAGACATGGAGAGTCCAAGACTTTCATATTGACGTCTCACACCAAGCTGTGAGACCTATCCCTGAACCACATTTCTCGTCAGGGGAGCTAAGCGAAATTGAACCGCTTTCGGTGGTGTTCCTTACAATTTTTACCTGAGAGTAGGTGTATCTTTACATAATAAAAATTCAGAATTATAACACATATGTTATTCTTGCCACTTTAAGAAACTATGCTAATATAGTCCTTACTTGGGCAAACTACCGAATCCTCACCGTAAGCCTATGTTTTCCCGTAATACAGTCCCTACATAGTGTGATATCCCCAATGCGGCTTTGATACCAGCCTGTGGCGGACCGGAATCCGCATGTCCAGGATCGCAGAGGGTGGTGCCGCATGATGCGACACCTGACAGCACACATCATAAGGGAACATTGCATTACATAGAAAACCTACTGAATATGTACAAACTAGTACAAGACTTCAGTTACAAACTAAGTATTTGGATTACAACAGCAGAAGCTATGTTTATACAACTCACACTTATCTATCTAGCAAAAGTCAGTTGCCCAGCCCTATGGGCAACCCACACTAGCTGCACTCAGCTCAGCGCGGCGTGTACGGCTCCCACTCAACCGTGGTCCCCGACGGAGGGTAGCCCTCGCCAGTGGACTGGTAACACGAGTCCGTGGGATACTCCTCACCTGAAAAACACTTATAGCAGCAACAGTGAGCACGATGGCTCAACAAGACTTACCCGACTCATCTATGCATGAAACTCTACATGCAGTTCACAACGAACATGGGATGGTAATTTGCAGCAAATGGACACGCCTACAAGTTCATCCTTATTTCATCTTTTAGCCACAAGATAACAGTTCATGAATCTGAAATTTAGTAAGCAATATTTGTTGGCACACATGTAGCAATACAATTATAGATATCAGCAGAATTAAATCATAACATTCCATGATTTATATACGTCACGATGCAGTGAACAAGCGGTACTCATTACCGTGAGGGATGGCGAATCGACTCGATATACACCTGCAGGGATACACGAATAGCACGTCACGTACGCCCATACTCGGAGCTGCACACAGCACGCTCCACTGATGTCGTACGGGACAACCTTTCACCCAACTGCCCAAACGTCGAACCGATCACACTGAAACGGACAGGAAGTTCACTACACGGAGCATCTCTCTATGCCCGTTAGCAGATTTCCACCTTGCTGCCCTCAACCTACACCTATAAATCGGTGTGCTATGCCTCGACGCCCGGAGGTTTAGGTTACATCGGTTTATCGGGGCCCATATATCCGATATGCCTTCGGTACGTTCAATACTTGTTCAGCAGGGCCGCACACGGATCGGTCCTCAATAGATACGGACAGGGCTGCACCCACAAGACTTCCTCTTGCTACGCCCTAGCCCCTGCCTAGTCTCATTTTCTTACTAAAGTGATCTCACAACACTCGAACCAATCCCGTGTGTCCCAAAGCCTAAACTCGCAAGAAGATTCCAACTACTCCACTTGTACCAAAGTTCTATGAACATTAAGCATAGCCTGTCTATTCAAGGACTTAGACACTACCCTCGCCCTTGTAGGAAAAATCTGGCTATGCACTTGGGGTTTCATCTATCCTACGCCTAATGCACACACATACCTCATGCTAAGTATACATAAGGTAGAACTTTGTAAAATTTGTTAATACCGGGGCTTGCCTTGTTGTTTCTGGTCAGTGGTTAGGGCTCCTTCTGGAAGGAGGAAGTCCAGCACTTCTGGGGTTTCCTCGCCTTCAGCGACTACACGTAAGCAATATACTATATGTCAATTTAAATGTGATGTGTTAATTTGAATATGTAAAGACCATAACTCTATCTAGCCCTCCCCTTTGGCTCTGAAACTTTTATGGTGGCTTGGTAGGGTCCTAACCAGATACTTGATCAAGTTTTATTTGCAACAAAGTTCATTTGAGCTCTGTACAAATAAAAGCCTATTTGGTCATTAGTAGAGCCTCTATGGATTTCCAGGGATTTTCATGGCTCTAACCCTTACATTCTAGAAGCTAGAGCTTAATCTGGTTCTAATGGGATTAGTTTCATGTTATTTGGATAATCCTAGATGAAGTTATTCCCTAAACAAGACTTGAGTAAATCTGAAAAATGTTTCTGTACATTTTTCCATTTTCTCAGGGCAGTTCACTTAATCACACCATTAGGAGGACTAAATGAACTTGGATAGGTCTGAAATTTTTCCTGTGACTCAAGGATTTTCAATAGAACATCCCAGCCAAATTTCATAAATTTTCATAAAGTAATTCTCCAGATAAAATTCCCAACAGTTTAAAATTTAGGGAATTAATTCTGGAAAATAATAAGTTTCATAAGCTGAAACTTATTTTGCTGGATAGTACTCGAAGAGATGATTCCAATAAAATTTGGTTCACTGAATTTGCACACTTCCAACCAAAGTTATGAATTTCTAAAGTTTGGGCTGATCCCTGAATTATTTTCCTAAAAAAATCGCCTCCCGCGCTTAACCAGTGACTGACAGCTGGGGCCCGCCGTTGAAATTAAATAAACCGTGCGCGCGCGCTTAGTTCAGTGGCTGACACACGGGACCCGTGCCCTTCGTCAACCTCGTGGTGCCGCCGCCTGAGCCGTCGGAGCTCTGGCGAGGTTGGCGTTCCGGGCGACTTAGCTCGCCGGCGACGGTGAGACTTGCCGCCCCCACGTAACTTTGGACGCTGAACACGCTGGATACCATGCTGCTACCGGCTAACCGCCGTAGCTCACAGCGACGAGCGCTATGTCCCAGTGTAACATTGGCAACGCGTTCCCGTCCTTCTGATCACCACCTTCGCGTGCTAATCGCATCACCACGTCCAGGGAAACCTCAGGAAGCTCGGCATGACCTCAGCTGAGACCGAAACAGCCGGCAAACCGGACCTCACCGGTGACCCCCTCTTCCGCCGAGCTGTTCCTCGGTGAACCTAGGGTTCCAGCGGTGGTTTATTTCCGGTTTTCGATCGAGGAGGGGCGCAAGAATCTCTAGATGCCATTTCTATTGTCTGTCTTCCCTCCCACACGATGATCCTCCCGAATTTCTCCTAAACCTAATCGGGCCCCGAATTGAGCTCCTAATCTTAAACTGGGAAATTATCTGCGCACGAAGGTCGAACCTTGAAACGGTTTGCACGGCGAGCTCGAGGACAATCTAGCGCTCCGCTTTGCTATAGACGTCGAGGGAAGAGAACGAACGTAGCTCGGTTTGCACGGGATCAGAACCCAGGCGGCTAGGCGGCAGTTTACGGATGTGCTCAAAAACGAAGCTCGCCGGCCGATCTCATGCCTTTTATAGCCAACTGAGGGCAGTGTAGGGTGCAACACCTGTTTAGCCACCTCCCACACCGAAGCAAGAGCTGGCCGACGCCGCTCGGTGGCCTTCGGCGTGAAGTCTCAGTGCCCCCCCTCCCGCTGAGCGCGTGGAAACCGAGTACACCGAGTTCAGTCGGTTTGGACTCCAGTATGGCTGACAGGAGGGCCCCACAGCTACAAAATTGTCCTCAAAAATTGAATTCCTACTGCTCTTAATATGTGTGACCCCCTTGTCCATGGTAATTAGATCAGACAACCTTTTTGGTTCTCTGAATTTGAATGATTCAAATTGACATTGGGTTTGAATGAATTTGAGCATATGTGGGGATGAAATTCAAATTCACTTTGAATTTGCTAAAATTAGCTCCTAACAAGATGAGCTCCAATGAGGATGAAAATTGGAGGACTAACTCAGAAAAATGTGTTGAGTTTGAATATGGAGTCAACTTTTGAATTCATGTGATGAAAGTGGCTGCAATTTGAATTTGCATTCAAATTGGCCCTTTTTTCAAATGTCTCCAAAAGTGCCTCAAAAAGTCATGGATTCGCATGAAACTTGGCCTGAGCCTTCCCAAGAGTATTTAAGGTCTAGGGGTGAGCTCAGCCTCTCATGTTTATGTGTATGACTCCTACCTTTTTGAAATTATGGCTTTCCCCTCTAATTACCCTGTTGATGGTGTTTACATGCTCTTCTCAAATGTTCAAGAGCTGTCTACCAAATGAACTGTGGTGGGGTGATGTGATGAAGTGAACACTTTTGCAAGTCCATTTCTTGGGCTTTTACATGTTTCTTCTTTTAGCATGGTCTAAATGAGGTTAAAAGGAAAACTGGTCAGGGCTTTCATTTTGGACAGCAGACCAGAAATCAAAGTTGTTCTAAGTTTGATTTATATTTCCATGTTTTATGAGTTTTATGACATGTTTTATCTTACAACTCACTGAATTACTGTTGAAATAAATATTTGACCATTTTGAAATATGTTTCTACAGATGGCAGAGGGTAAACAATTGGAGAACAGATGGGTAGTATCCCATTGTTCTCAACGCAGCGGATATCCGGACTTATTGAAGCTAATGCTTCAATATTTCGGATATGTGGAGTAGCCACGTTACCTTGCCAAGAAAGAAGGCGAGGAGGGAAATAAGACATAGACTGTCCATGTCGATGTTCCAACAGGACCTACGCCACCAGGTTGGGCACCGTGCACCGTCACTTTGAAATTAAAGGGAGACAACCGGAAGATATGTGGCAAGTGGCAGCCCGCGACACCATGTTGCATTTCTGCATGCTACACGTGAGAGCTATAGAGGGCACTCCATACGCGCTTGTCCCAGTGGAGGGACAAGCTAACCATGTATGGTGGCAGAGGTACTTTGCGGTGACTGATCCGAGTTTCCCAAGGTACAACCCCGCAGTGGCGAACCTCAGCCTCCATTTAGCGGCAGGGAAGAACGTGATGGACAGCCAAGCTGTCCATACGGATTGACTTACCGTGAGCTCAAGGAGAGCACCAGCTGCTGTGACCATTTCGATAGTGCCCACAGAGCACTCCATAATGTGCTTCTTCCGATGATCAAGCGACTGAATGAGGAGCACAATCAGTTGCATCGTCTGAAGAAGACGGGGAAAGAAAAGCCATGTCAACATCATGGCTTCGCAGCAGCAGGTTCAAGCCTTGACCCAGCAGAACGGGGTCCTTACTCAAGAGTGTGATGACTATATTGAGGAGGGGCAGAACTGGGAGGAGGATTATAACCAGGCAATAGACGAGGTGCATGCTTTGCAGGACCTTGTACCTCCGGTAGTGGGCCTACCGATGGTAGGTGCAGTACCCGTGGTTTTGGGTATCCCAGCGATGCCGGAACCTGAACCCGAATAGGAGGTCATGGACTCTGAGCCACCAGCAGGACTAGTTTAGGAGGAAGACCCGCAGGAGGTCGAATTCTACTCTGAGTAGTGAGTTTACCGCCATGTAGGGCAACTAGGGTGGTGTGTAATAACTTTTGTAACAGCGACATGTCGCATAGACAGTAGCGTGTGTATATGTAGTGACGACTTGAGCATGACTTCTCGGAGTTCCAAGAATGATGTATCTTGTATATAGTTTTTGGTTTATCAATATATGTAAATGGTGTGCAATTTCCTCCATGTATCACTGCAGTACCTACTGTTTTCTATGGAATTTTGAGTATGATATGTGCTGACTGTTGCTGTTTTGAATTTCAGAATGACTCGTACTCGTGCCAACCTGAGGTTGGGGGACACAGTTCGCGTCCCAGCAACTTCAGGGGTCCCCGAGTGCTTGGTGGGCAAATTTCTGTGCCTCGCAACGCGCCGAGCGTGTGCTGACCTGGGTGGAATTCCGGACGACCTTCAGGGCCTATCATATACTGCCGGGTGTGATGAAGAGGAAGACGCTAGAATTCCTCCAATTACAGCAAAGAAACTGGAACACGTTGGAGTATGCCAGGGCGTTCAATGATCTCGCGCTCTATGTGTTGTATCATGCTGATACCGACGAGAAAAGGTGGGACTACTTTTACCAGGAGCTAAATCAGCTCCTAAAGGACAAGCTGGTGATGTTCAATCGCGGCAGCCTCAACAATATGATTGATGCTGCGATTGTTGAAGAGGACTCCGGCAAGGAGTTGGCTGTCGGTGTGCATCAAAGAAACAGTCCAGCCCGCGGATGTTTCTTACTAGCAACACGAATAATCAACAGCAGCGGCAAGGATGCTCATGAGTAACCACTCAGAGGTTTCAAAGTCTCATCGGCAACCATATTCGTAAGCATAAAGTCAATACCTGCAAAACGACTAGTATAGTATCTGTTAGCATAAAGCTCAGCAAGTCTTAACCGTCGAACCTAAGCATGAAACTCTACATGAAGGTAAAGACATAAAATGGGATATTAGCATGCATAATAAACTCACCTAAATGTGAATCCTTACTTTCAAGTTTTATTATCAGCAAATTAAAAGTAACCATGGGAACGTCACATCGGGAGTCTACAATCAAACAAGAAACTCTTTCCCCCGATGTAAATTGCTCACCGTGAAAATGAATCGAATTTGCTCTAATCTATTCATAAAAGGTAACAACACAATGGTAGTATCAACTTCAGTCCACAATGATTAGTTCTTATCTCAATGCCAGTTCTTACTACGTCATGACTGTGAGAACAAGTATGCTCACTACCGCGAGTGACGGTGATTCGAATAAAAAGCACCCGGACTACACGACACGTACGCCCGTACTTGACGTTGCCTACAGCAACCATCACTGACGTCGTACGTGGCAGCCTTTCCCCCATTTCACTTACGTCAAATCGATCCGATCATCCCGTACAGTAGCCACCCTCATGGTGCACCTACCGACATAAGATGTCATCAGAGCGTTACCCACATACTGCACACCGGCCTCTCGCCTGAGGCTACCGAAAAGTTCCAATGCAAGCTTCCAGAGGAACATCGGTTTACTGGGTCCCATATAGCCAGCATAAGTCCGGTACACAACTCCAGCTTGCTCAATAGGGCCTCATACGGATGGGTCCTTGACCGACACGGACAGGTCTAATGCACCCAGGCCCCTATGTCTTGTTGCTCCTACAACCTTTCCGGTCTCAACTTCAACTTGCTAACAATTTTTTGAACCAATCCCGTATGCCCCTTTTTCTCCTGTTCATGCGAGTAGCATCCCACCACTCGACATCTTGCTAACAATCATGGCAGTTCTACACGATGAAAATACATCTACCCAATACTCCATAGGTTTATCTGGTCATGCAAGAGGAGTATCAAAACAACTAGACCTAATGCACATTTCATTTCCTAACCAAGAGAGTGAATAGAAAGTACAAACTTAAAAGATATTAAATGCAAACCGGAGCTTGCCAATTTTGCAGGGAAGTAGTATATAATAGCAGTTAGTGATCTTCTATCCCTTGATCCTTCTGAATTTGCCCATCTGATCCACACGTCAAGGGATGACTCCATCGATGTCCTTTGTCGTGAGCACTATCGACATGTATATGCATAAGCTTTTATAATGCAATTTAAAGACTTAACGACTTAAACTTGTGAAGAACAGAGGACTGTGTGGAAGTGCTAGGTATGATGTTGTTGCCTCTGTTGTGCATGGAAATCAAGAAAAATTAAAGCTGCCTTGGGAGTTTAATTATAACTAACAAAGTTTCCTAATGAACATATAAGATGAGCTGAACTGATGTGAAGAAAACTGGAGAAACTGAACTCCAATGATTCTGAAAATTTTACAGGAAGCCCTATATTACACAGGGAGTTAGCTTGCCCAATTACAGCTAAAGTGGAAAGAAATTGTGTCTCCCATAATTCCCACTACACTCTTATGTATTTCCCCACATACATAAGCATGGAAAACCAATACAGGGAGTTATAAGGCTCAACATGAGCTGAAACTTTACATGTAAGTTCCTGGTCACAAGAAAGTACTTTGGTCCAAAATTCAGGTCTTTGACTTGAGTAGTTCCTTCAGAATAATTCCATAAGCAGTTATGCTAAAAAGAACTAATTCTGAAGTAATGTGCATTTTCATGCCCAATAAAGTGAACTACAATTTCAAGTATGAAATTGCCTAGAAATTTTTTGAGCTATGAATTGCCTAGAATGGGTTTTACAAATTGTATATCTTTTCTGAAAAAGTTTCTGGACCATTTAGAGTGCAGAAGATTTCACTCAGAAAATTTGTACTCAATTCAACTTCAAATGAACTGAAAATTTTCTATAAGGTAAATAATTTCCTAAAGAATATTCTGTAAAAATTTGAGAATTTTTGGATAAACCAAACTCCCTCAATAATTCTTTTTCGGAACATATTCAAAGAATTTTCTAGAATTTATTATTGACTTTGATACAAATTGGGGTGAGTATTTGGATAGATCTTTGAAAACTGAATCCAACCAAATTTGAATAACGTAATTTGGACTTTCCTACACCAAGTTATTAATTTCCAAAGTTGGAGATGAAATTAGAATTGATTTCCTCACAGAAAAGGTACCCGGGGCCCACAGTTTAAATTACAGCCAATGAGGTGAACTGACACATAAGGTTACACGGTTATCAGCGCATAGCCACACCGGATCAGAGAGCCACAGCCTATCCGAATTTTAAATTCTAGTCACTGACCGCTGGGCCTGGTGCCCTTCTTCCTCCTCCCGCCCCCTTCTCTCTCGCGCGCGTGCTAGCTCGCCAGACAGAGGCTGAGCCCTCACCAGAGACTCGTTTCCGGCCGGCTCCCTGCCGGACACTCGCCGCCCGTGTGTTTGGAAGGTCGAGGAATCTATCTGTGATGTGCTCTCGGGCTGCCGGTGGCCGGAAACCGGTCGGCGGCGTGCGGCGGCTTCGGGACGAGTTCGGCGCCGTCAGCCGACCGTTCCAGCCTGCCAAAAGCTCGGCCAAAAGGCTCTACAGTCCTGGACTACGAGGAAGATTGACATGGACTCAAACTTGCTCGGGAACGGCCCCATCTAGGTTGTCACGATGCGCCCGCAACATCTGCCGCGGTGGAGCTCGGAAAAATTGGAAATTGGTCGGTCTACGTGCCATTTAAAGCTAGGGTTGAGAAGAGGATTTGCTTGCCGACTACCCTAGCTCCTCTGTGCCTAATTTGGTGACCTAGCAATGAAAAACGAGTGCGAATTTATCAGTTTCGTACCGGGGTGTCGAGTTGCGCCCTCCGTAAGAACTTCACCGAATTCGCCAGCGATGATCCACGGCTTGGCTTGAGGTTTGGGGTGAAGCAGCATGGATCACCGGCCCTTCTATGGCCGTCCTCGCTCGGGCCTGAGAGTACCCGGTGTGGGCTGTCCACGTGAACACCGTGCCGCGGTGATGTTTGGTCGCTGCGGAGGAGGGCTGTTCTAGGGTTGGAGAACCGTAGCTTGAGCTGTTTGCACCGAGGAAGTAGGAGGAGCTCGCACAGGACTGTTTGCAGCTCAGCAGAGTGGGCCGCGTGAGGATTGGTCGGTTCCCTTCGATCGACCGAGTGGCGGCGCTCTGTTCTTCGTGTTTGCTCGCGAGGAGGAAGTAAAACGTGAGTACCTCGGTTCAGTGAGGGAGAAGATCACACCGAGAGGTAAGGCAGCACACAAGCTGGTCGCCAGCGCGGTTAAATCATCGAGGAGGTGGCTCGGCGGCAGCTCGGTGGCTCTCGTAGATCTGCGGTTGATTTTTACACTGAACGAGCATGACTTTGGGTGCAAGTCACTGGTGGCTCACTGACCAGTGGGGTCCACCCATTTTTCTCCCCAAAAGAACTTCCTAAATATCTTCCAAATTTAGCAGGTGATCAATTTAAATATGGACAGCTAATTTTCGGGGATTCATTTGGACATGTGGAAAAGTTTCTTCCATATTCGAATTTGATTTTGAATTCAAATGCCCTTTAATGTCCTCTTGCAAATACTTAGTCAAAACACTTCCAAATGTTGTGAAAATTTGTACTCCCACAAATTTGGAGCTAAGGATTTCAATGATGGGATCAGCTTTCAAATTTGGATGCCGCAAACAAAAAATTTGAACCAAGAGTTTTGAATCCTCTTTTTATGATGAACAAATTTAAATTTGAGTCAACACTTCCTTTGCTTTATAGAACAACTAGATCACTCATGTTCATGAGCTGAACCTCACAAGTTCAGTTTACATGGCAAAACAAATGTGGGATTTTACATTGGCGACAGTGGAGAAGAAGCGCAGCATGCCGCAAAGCAGTGGAGAGGGACGTGGTCCTCCCCAGAAATATCGGATGGTGTATCGCTCACCATTGGGTCAATGCTGGCAGTCACCGTAGCAACCGATGCAGTATCGTAATCGACCATATTCACCACCGGCGTTCCGACCGGCCTTACCAGCACCTCCGCAGCAGCAACAACAACAGCAGCGGGCGATGCCATGTGCGTTTGCACCGCAGCAGCGCATGTCGGGCTTTCATCCACCAAGCACCGGCCAGCCATCGACCACATGCTTCATGTGCGGTTGCCAGGGGCATTTCGCCAACAACTGCCCCGAGAAGCAAGGCATCGGTGTGGCACCACCGTTTCCGGGGAGGAATCAGCCTCGGAATCCCATTAATGCACTGCGGGAAAACCCCAAGCACGGCAATGTTCACCCCTCGCCATAGAGGACGTGCCGGAGGGAGAACCCGTTCTTGCGGGTATGTTCCAGCTCCACAAACACCCTGCTATAGTCTTATTTCATTTGGGTGCCACACATAATTTGATTAGCCAAGCATATGTTGCTGAGCACAGATTGCAAATACTACCCACTGAGAATCCATATTTGATTTGTTCACCGGGTGGTAGAATTTCAGCAAGTGTAATGGTTCCAAAAGCACCGTTGTGCTTAGTGGGAAGGGTATACCTACGTCTCTTATTGTTTTAGAGGGACAAAAGGTCGATGTCATCCTAGGAATGTCTTGGCTAAACCACCACGGTGCTGTTTTAGACACCGTCCTTCGAGTTGTGCATTTGCATCCAGAGATGCACGAGTCTCATTCATTATTTCTGGACAGTCCAGAAAAAAACTTCCAGCCGTATACCAATCCACCACTATCAGATTGGATGATATTCCATTAGTCCGTGAGTTTCCCGACGTATTCCCGGATGATTTAACGGGTATGCCGCCCGATCGAGAGGTGGAGTTCAAGATTGAACTTGCGCCGGGAACAATGCCAATATCCCAAAGGACGTACAAGATGGCGCCAAAGGAGTTGGCAGAACTTAAAACGCAGTTGGCGGACCTGCTGAACAAAGGGTTTATTAGGCCGAGCTCCTCGCCATGGGGCTGTTTGGCATTATTCATCAAGAAGAAGGACAAAACATTGCGTCTTTGCGTGGACTATCGTCCACTAAACACCGAGACAATCAAGAACAAGTACCCATTGCCACGGATCAACATGTTGTTTGATCAGTTGGTCAAAGCAAAGATCTTTTCCAAAATGGATTTAAGACCAGGGTACCATCAGATTAAGGTACAGGCTGAGGACATTCCAAAGACGGCGTCTCGACGAGGTCCGGTCTATATGAGTATCTGGTCATGTCCTTCGGCCTCACCAACGCTCCATCTCACTTCATGTTGTTGATGAACTCGGTATTCATGCCGAAGGTGGACAATTTTGTCGTGGTCTTCATCGACGACATCCTGGTTTATTCCAAGTCAGAGGAAGAACATGCGAAGCACCTGCGTATAGTCTTGCAATGGTCGTGAGATCACAAGCTATACGCGAAATTCAGTAAGTGTGAATTCTGGATATCGCAAGTACCTTTCCTCAGGCAAATTATCTCAGCGGAGGGCATCGCTGTTGACCCGAGCAAAATTACACAAGTGCTGAATTGGAAGTTCCCGTGGTCTGTCCACGAGGTATGGAGTTTCCTCGGACTGGCGGGATATTATTGGAGTTTCATTCCAAACTTCTCGAAGATTGCCCAGCCTATGACAGAGCTCCGGAAGAAGGCTACCAAATATGTTTGGAGTCCAGCTTGTGAAGTGGCATTCAAGGCTTTAGTGAAGCACCTCACATCAACACCGGTTCTGGTGCAGCCAGACACAACAAAACCGTTCGATGTGTACTGCAATGCATCCGGCATTGGGCTCGAGTGTGTGCTGATGCAAGACCGAAGAGTGGTCGCGTATGGATCACGGCAGCTCCGCAATCATGAGCAAAACTATCCAACAAATGACCTAAAACTCGCTGCTGTGGTACTAGCTCTCAATATGTGGAGGCACTACCTACTCGGTAACCTCGTACACTTATATACCAACCATAAAAGCCTCAAGTACATATTCATTCAGAAGGAGTTGAACATGAGGCAAAGAAGATGGTTATAGTTGATAAAAGATTATGAAATAGAAATCCATTATCACCCCGGCAAGGAAAACGTGGTGGCGGATGCGCTGAGTCGCAAGTCAGACGTTCACAATCTGACCATCACCCCATTGTGAACCACTTTGGTATGTGGTTCCCCATGGAGCTCTCTACAACCTAGCTCTTATCCCCAGCATCCGTGAAGAGATAGCGGCATCCTAGAAACATGACAAGGGTATGTCGCATTTGCAGAGAAGTGTAGACAATGGGGAGTTAAAGTGTTTTCGGAAGGACGGAGACGGTGTCCTGTGGTTCAAAAACAGGGTAGTCATACCCCGTAACCTGGAATTGAGGAAGAAAATTTTTGACGAGGCGCACTTGTCATAGTTTTCTATTCACCCCGGCAGCAACAAAATGTATCAAGAGCTCAAGGGCAAATTTTGGTGGACACGGATGAAGCAAGAGATCGCTAAATATGTGTCCGAGTGTGATACATGCCGGAGGGTAAAGGCTGACCATATGAAGAAATGAGATTGTTGCAACCGCTAGGCATTCCTGCCTGGAAGTGGGAGGACGTGAGCATGGATTTTATTGTTGGTTTACCCACCAAATTTCAGAAACATGATTCAGTGTGGGTGATCATCGACCCGTTTTATCTTGGTCAATATAAACTACAACACCAAGAAGTATGCTGAGCTGTATATCTCACGGATTCTGTGCTTATACAGCGTACCCCGCACTATAATCTCGGATCAGGGCACTTTATTTGTGTCTCATTTTTGGGAGCAGTTACATGCTGCATTGGGTACAAAACTGATCCGTAGTTCAGCGTACCACCCGCAGACAGATGGGCAAACCGAGCGGGTAAATCAAATCCTGGAAGACATGTTACGAGCTTGTGCTATCAACCACGGTAAGAATTGGGATGATCACTTACCATTAGCAGAGTTCTCGTACAATAATGGGTACCAGACCAGCATTAAGATGGCGCCCTATGAGGCGCTATACGGAAGAAAATGCCGCACACCGCTGAATTGGTGAGTCCGGCGAAAGGGTTAACTTCGTGATCGATCTTGTCAACAATGCGGAAGAAAAAGTTTGGCTGATTCAAGCGAACTTAAAAGCCGCCCAATCCCGAAAAAAGCAATATGCGGACCGGAGAAGACGCCCTCTACAATTTGAGGTCTGGGATCACGTGTATCTACGTGTGTCTCCGATGAAGGGTGTTAACAGATTCGCGGTCAGAGGAAAGTTGGCACCTCGATTCATCGGTCCATTCCAGATTCTGGAAAGATGTGGATCCGTTGCATGCCGGCTGGAATTAACAGCGACACTCTCCGTTGTGCATGACATCTTGCACATTTCTCATCTGAGGAAGTGCCTCAAGTTTTCAACCACCGTTCAGCTGGGAGATATCAAGGAACTGAAACCGGATCTCACGTATCGGGAGGAACCGATTCAGATCATTGATGAGAAGGCCCGAACAACACGCAACCGTATGTTGTGATTCTATAAAGTCTTATGGAGTAATCACTCTGAGGATGAATCGACATGGGAGAGCGTAGGATTTCTTCGCGCCAACTACCCGAACTTTTTAACGTCGCACATCCGGTAATTCTCCACCATCCTCTCTCTCATTTTTACCTTATAACCTCGAGAAGGGATTCTTTTATGGGGGAGGAATGCAAGGGCCCAAGTTTTTCACTTGCTAAAAGTGTTCATCGCACCCACACCTCACCTCATTTGTTGTAATCACATGAACACATTTGAAGAGCAAGTAACCACTGTAAATAGATTTATTAGGAGATGAACTCACAAAATGCAAAAGTGGTATTTCCCACATGCATCATATAGGATCTGAGCATATGATTAACTCCTAAACTTTGTTAGGAAAGCTCATGCCAAATTTCACCCAAATCCAAACCTATTTGAGATGCTTTTGGGTACAATCATTAAAAGGCTAGTTTAAACTTAAATTCAAATTAAAACTCCTTTCATCCAAGAAATTCAAAAGTAGGATTCATATTCACACTCAGCACATTTTTTGAGCTCACACACCAATTTTCACTCCATTTGGAGTTCACCTTGACATGAACCATTTGGGTAAATTCAAACCACATTTGAATTTCAGCTTCACATTTGCTATAAATTCATCCAAACCAAATCATAGTTTGAAGTATTTAAATCCAAAGGTCATTTGGTTGTTTGATCAAATGGCAATGGGTATTAAGGTCACCATATTCAGAGCAGCAGGGAAATTCAAGTTTTTAGGACAAAAATGGAAATTGGGACCCACATGTCAGTGAGCCAATTGACTTACCCCCGAAGAATTCGTTGCTCTGTTTCTCGGGCCGTAGCTATGATCGCCAGCGAGCCAAACAATGGTGCCACCTCACGCTCCGGGCTGTTGTCGCGCTGGAGGCTGGTCTACGGCGCTTATCCACCCCACAAAGCGATCCCCTCACGGCACAAACAGAGTTTGCTCTCTGCTCGCACGCTCGAATGAAAAACACCGCCGCTCACTGCCGCCTTGGTTGCTCGATCGCGAGACCAAGCTATCTCACGGTTGAATCCGTCCTGAACTGCAAAACGGCACCGTGTGATCGCCTACTGCCTCTCTGATGCACCACCAAGCGTGCTAGGCCCTCCATACGCCGAGAATACCGTTGTCTTGTGGTGGCCAAAAACCTCCGCAGTTTTGGTCTCTCGTGGACAGCTCAATGCAGAGCTTTTCATGGCCAAATGAGAGCACCCTTGGACGTGCACGACCTCCATACTGCTCACCTCCAAAGTATAGCTCGATCTGTGGAGCCTCGCTGGCGGAGTTTCCGTTTTGCTTCCGGCCGGTGTAAACCGACCTTCGGGTAAGGAAACCCGAGATTCCCGCTTGAACTTCATTTATGGTTCGGCCACTTTTGCACACATGCTGTAGAATAGCCAACGATCTTCCAAGCATGAAAACACAGCCTAAGATGAGGAGTATAGGCACTATTTTGAGATTTTCTGATGGCGCACCGTCGGTGTCACGTTAGGTGCACGATGAGAGCCACCTTGGAGTCATTCCCGAGCCTTTGTGCATCCATGTCGAGCATAACCATAGCCCACTGATTCTCTAGAGTCGTTTAACCGGGCTTTTGGTGGGCTAGAAGTGGCGGGCGACGTTGCCGGACTTCGATTTGAGCCGCCGCTCATCGCAAGATGGGTTAGGGGCATCTCCGATCCTGGGAAGTTGCACCAACATGTTCAGCACGTGTAATTAGGGGCTTGTGGTGAGTAGGAGCGCGTGAGGAGGCTGGACGACTGAGCTCCAAGGAGCTCCGGCGAGGTCGGGCGCGGGCGCGCGCCGTAGTGCGAGAGGTGGAAGACGACCACCTGGCCCCACGCGTCAGCCGCTCGGGTGAACTGAATCGGATTGTCTGCGGCTCCAGATCCATTTGTGGCTGCACAGTGAAACTCAGCGGCCCCGTGTGGAATTGTCTGAGGTGTCGCCATGTAGCGAGGTCGGGCGCGAGCGCGCGCGGGAGTGCGAGAGGTGGAAGACGACCACCCAGCCCCACGCGTCAGCCGCTCGGGTGAACTGAATCGGATTGTCTGCGGCTCCGGATCCATTTGTGGCTGCACAGTGAAACTCAGCGGCCCCGTGTGGCAATGTCTGAGGAGTCGCCACGTAGCCTCGGACCCACTGGCAGGATTTAAACATTTCCCGATTTTCAGTTTTGAGTTTAAATTTCAAACACACATAACTTTGGCTAGGAATGTCCAAATTGAATGAACCAAATTTTATTCGATTCACCTCTCTGAGTACTTTCCAGCAAAACAAGTTTCACTCCATGAAAACCTTTATTTCTCCATAATTAATTCTCCAAAAAATTTAAACTGTTGAGAATTTAAACTGGAGATCCCTTTAGTTGAAAATTCTGAAATTTTGCCAGGATGTTTCTTGTTATATCCCTGACTCACCATAAAAATTTAAGATCCATCCGTGCTCATTTAGTCCACCTAATGGTGTGATTAAGGAAACTGGTCCAGAGAGAAAGAAAAATGTCCAGAAACATTTTTCAGATTTTCTCTGAACATGTTTAGCTCATATCTTTTGCTAGGATTCTCCAAATTAGATGAAACCAATTCCATTAGTACTATCTGAAAATGTAGTTTCCAAAATGTTGTGGCTTGCTCCATGAGATCCTTAGAAAACTATAAGAGCTCTAAATATGGCCAAATACATCTTTATTTGTACAGGGCTCAAATGAGCTTTGCTTCAAATGAAATTTGGCCAAGTCCCTGTTTAGGTTGTCTCCAAACTACAGTGAAAATTTCGGAGTCAAAAGGACTGTCTAGCTATATTTATAGTCTCCACCGTCTCAATTCAATACAAGTGCATTCAAATTTGACACGCATCGTATTTTATTTCGTGTAGTCGCTAAAATCGAAGAAGACCGGGAGGTTTTGGACTTTATTACTCCAGAAGAACAATTAGCTAACAATCAGCAGCAAGTAAAGCTCCGGTTTGCATTAACCCATTTACAAAATCTTATGTTTTGATCACTTACTTTATGCATTTTCCTACAATTGTGCATTAGTCTTGATTGGAAACCCAAATGCATAGCAAAGAGAACCAGGGGTTTTGGGCTTAGGTTTTAAACCTCGAGTAGCCACTGCAACGCTAAAATGGTATAGATTTTGGTACACGTTGAGTAGTTTTGGAACTACTCGTGGGAATAGGCTTAGCGGCACACCACTCAGTTAGAAAGATAGACAATGAATCACATGGCATGAAAATGTGACCGAGCGGAGAGTAAGGGCAGCAGGACTCTGGGGTCTGAGTGCCATAGCTCTGCTTGTTACGATTAAGGACCGAGCCGTGTGCAGGCCTGTTGTGTGACACCCGGGAATCGCAGTGGGTGGTGCTGTGCGATGCGGCACCCAACAGCATGCACGAAAAGAGGCTGAAGAACATAAAAGAACCATTTTGTTACTCAAGATAATTTCTTTTACAACATAATGTACACACGCAGCGGAAATTAAAACTAGCTGGACAATCTACTCACTCTCGACCCTAACTACGCCAAAGAGAAGTCGTTCAGCCCGTGAACGTTTCCTACTAGCTTCACCTAAGAAAGGCAGCGGCTAGGTTTCCGATGAGTGGAACGAACCGTGAGGTTCATCGCCTCACCGAACAACCCTCTTCATAGCAGGCATCCTGCTACCTGCAAAACAACTCAGAAGCAACCGTGAGCACTAAGGCTCAGCAAGACTTAACCATCAGTCCTAAACATGTAACTCTAAATGCAGGGGTAGTAAGACAGTAGGAATAGGAATTTGCAAAATGCAGCTTGACTAAACTTGATCATTATATTCAGATTCTTATAGGCTTCATTTTAGTGGTCCTCACGCCTCACAACATTAGAAGTCCACAATCAAACAAGAAACGCTTATCCCGATGTTGCTAGCCTAAGGTGGAAATGAAATTTAGTTGGCTCTATATCTACTTCAGTCAAGGTTCCAATACAGTGATTAATCCACAAACAGCCAGTTAAGAGACTTAGTTCCTCTTCTTACTAAGTCACAGCGCAGTGGGCAAGTATGCTCAATCCTCTTCCGCGAGCGACGGTGATTCGAATCAATAACAACCCGGAATACACGACACATACACCCGCCTCGAAAGACTCTCTCAAGAGCTCTTTCATACGTTGTATGCAGCAACCTTTCACACGACACCCCGACATAGAAAAACGCTTCGCGCCGAGAAGGATGGTCCTCTACGCGAACACGTCGAAGTTGCCCGCTAAAGGATTTACACCTCCCGCCTTCTCAACGCCATTCCCACGCGAAGGATGAGTTTCTATATCACGGTCCATCGAGTTACATCGGTTTCATGGGTCCCATACCCCACTATATATCCGGTACAGCTCAATCTTGTCAAGCAGGGCCGCATACATACGGCCTTAACCGACACAGATGGGGCTACAACCAACCTCCACATTTGCCTTACCATCCCGGTCCAGGCCAAATGTGGTCTCAAGCATTGTCACACCCATCGCAGGTCGAGACCAACCTTGAGCGCTCCATCCTACAGGAACATCTCCGTCCCCATCTCATATTCATGAGGGTGCTCTTATCATTTATCTCTCGCGAGTAACTCCATTACTCGAACTTTCTCGCAAGTAGCTTTTTACTACTCGACTTCTACCGAGCTAGCTACAACATTAGCCTAGCATCTACAACGAGGCAAAGCCTACACTAAACCTTCTAATGAGGGATGTAATAGGCATGCAAGTGGGTTTCAATCATCCTAGACATAATGCACTCAAGTCTAATAAACATGATGTGAAGTAAAGCAAAAGTTAAAACGGTAACGATATGCAAACCGGGGCTTGCCTTGCTCAACGGTTTTGTTAGAAGCTAGGAGTTAGTCTTCCTCCGGAGAATCCGCCAACTCGTCACGAGATGGAGATCCTCGCTGTAGAATCGAGTCCTCGTCGAACGTCGACGTCACGTGAGCTATTAAGATGATTTATGCACATGTATTCAAAAGCAATTTAGAAAATGATTCAAAACTGTTGTTGTACAAGTTAACTCACACATAAGAGAGATAAAAAAACAGCAAGGTTTCTGTTGTTGGATCTACAACCTTAGAGATGATGAAAGCTAGGGTGAAAAGAGATACTAATAATCACCATGTGATTAAGTCCATTATATGAACACTTAAACCTAAAAGATGGTAGCTCAAGTTCCATAGGTCCAATGAAGCTGAGAATTTAACCACAGCCTCTATGGAAGGTATTTAGGCAGTGCGCAAAAATTGAGCTCATGAAATGGCTCAAGGTGATCACAATAATTCCTTATGTGATTTTCACTAACCTGCCTTTACCCCCTAGGTATTAAGCTTTCCTATGCTGCAAAGTAGACTTTTTGTGAATTACAAAATGTCCTGAGTCCATAGGAATTGGTTTTAAAATTTTTGGAGTTTCCTACATGGAGATATGGATTTTAGAAGGATTGGGAAAAAGCTGAAAATGTCTCTGTTTATTTTCCCATTTTCAGAGACATAAGGAATGAACACATCATTTGACCAAGCAAATGAGGTCTAATGCCTCTGAAATTTTTACTGGAGTTCAAGCAATTCTTGAAGAATGTCCTGGCCGAATTTGGGAATTTTCCAACAAACAGAACTCCTGTAAAAATTCATACAATATTTTCTTTAAATGTATTAATGAGCCAAATCCAGGGATTTTCATAAACATTGGGCTGCATCTCTGGATAGTACGCTTTGAGAGGAATCCAAAAAAATTTGTTTCACAATTTTTGGACATTCCTACACAAAGTTATGGCTCTCCAAAGTTTGAACTAAAGTGGGAAAATCTGGAAAATGTTTAAATGCCGACAGTGGGTCCCATCTGTCATCCCTAACCTCCAGACTCGCGCCAAACAGACCAGTGGGGGCCCCCTCCGGCGAGGTCGCCGGAAAGGCACTTCCCAGCCGCCTCCAGACCCCCTGCCCCCCCCCCCCCATATTCCCCCACGTTGAACACGTTGGTGAGGTCGCCGGCGGCTGAAACTCGCCGGAGAACAGGGCTCACCGGCCACAGCAAACCCTAGGGCTCCGCGCAAGGTCTTGCACGGTGAATTCTCCACTAAATGGTCGGTTCTTGGGCTCTACAGCACCAGGGGATCATGTAGAAGACCGGCATGAGGTCTAAACAAGCTGGAGAGGGCTCTAAACCTATCGGCACCGTGCTCCCGATAGGGTCCAGCGGCATACCCTCTAAAAGAGCTCGGATTGCTCACTCTACACTCAATTTCTTGGTCTAAAATCGATGGAGGAGGTGTGCTAGGCAGTTAACATCCTGTGTGTGGAGTTTGAAACCCAACAAACACGATTTGAGGACGAATTTTACAATTCCTTACCTCAAGGTCCGTTTCTGCCGCCCGGGAGAAAAAAACTTGAAATTCTCCCTCTGTGATCAATGGCAAGAGCTGAGCTTTGGAGGTGAGAAACTAGACTTGTTGGTGCACAGATGAGGTGGCTTGCTTGGGCGTGATCCCTTCTGGTTTGGGCTGTCCACGGCGTCCAGTTTCGGTTCCTTCAGTTTCAACTCGCGAGCAGCAGAAGCTTTGCTGTTTCTAGGTGCCAGCGAGCTCGGGACGGCGGAGGAAAGTTGACAGCCGGCTAGAGCACTCAGGGGCAAACCTTTTTGCTGTTGGAAGCTTGGGCAAAGGGGGTTTGGTTCAGTTGCTGGCGATCAGAGAAACAGAGGGGAGCTTCTGTTCTTCACTGTGTGCGGGGAGGGACGAGCAGAGGCTGAATCTTCAGTGATAAGGGCAAAGGAAGCAGCTCGCCAGCACAAATTGATCAAGGAGAAGGTGGCGTGGTGAGAAAACGGTGGCACCGGCGAGCAGCAGGTGTCCCTCGTGTGCTGCCCGAGTGAAAACAGAGACGCCTCCAGTTTGAGGTCTACTGACATGTGGGCCCCATGTCCGCCCTCTTATCCTCCGGTTCCAGATAAAATAGCAAACGAGCTCTAAATTTGACCAAACATGGAGGATAGGTCAAAAGAATTATGAGGAACTCAAATCTGACATCAGATTTTGAAATCGAGTTTGTTTGGTTCAAAATTCAAATTCAAGTTTGAATTTGAACGTGCCCTCATTTAATCCTCGGAACAAATAGTATATGAAAGCTAGAATTCTCCAAATTTGAAACTTAGGCTCTTGAATACATGATAAATGCATCTATAATCTCACATATAGGCCTTTGTACAATCTGAATAGGAATCCTTTCAAAAGAATTAAAATTGCATTTAAATCTCCTCCACTCTACTCATAGAGAAGGTGCACATGAGTTAGAGTTTTGGGGAGTCTAATTCTTTCCCCTAGGTTAACATGTTCTGATCATGGGCTAGAGAAAATTTTTAACTCCCTCACATGCCCATATTTGTGTCCATCATTTCATGTGACAAAACTATAGCCTTTCATCACCTTAACTTTGTTTCATAAGTTGAAATCAAGCTTTACAAAAGTTAGGGCTGTTACATTCCTCCCCCCTTAAAAGAATCTCGTCCCGAGATTACAAAAAGAAAGAAGAAGGGAGAATGGCTACTGGACATATGGTACAACCAAGTCAGGAAAATTTAAACGGAGAAAATCCTCGCTTTCCCATGTGGCTTCTTCAGCGGTGTGGTTGCTCCACAAGACTTTGTAATCTGTATTGGATACTCAGAATAGGTGAGATCCGGTTGAAGATCCTCAATGTTCTCCATATGAACCGCGGTTGGGTACTTAAGACATTTCCGCAGTTGAGAGACATGGAAAACATTGTGAATGCCCGAAAGTGACATCGGTAACTCCAGACGATAGGCCACGGGTCCACATATCTCAGTGACAACAAACAGCCCGATGAATCTCGGAGCGAGCTTTCCCTTCACTCCGAACCGATGAACCCCTTTCATCAGAGAGACACGAATATAAACGTGGTCTCCGATGTCAAAGTGAAGAGGTCGACGTCTTTTGTCTGCATAGCTTTTCTGCCGAGATTGAGCAGCCTTTAAATTGGCTTGGATCACTCGCACTCGTTCCTCGGCTTCATTCACAAGATCAATCCCGTAGACCACTCTCTCGCCGCACTCACACCAATTCTGCGGTGTGCGACACTTCCGGCCATAAAGAGCTTCATACGGGACCATCTTGATGCTGGATTGATAACCGTTATTATATGAGAATTCTGCTAACGGTAGATGGTCATCCCAATTCTTCCCATGATTGATGACACATGCCCGTAGCATATCCTCCAGAATCTGATTTATCCTCTCCGTTTGACCATCAGTTTGCGGATGATACGCTGAACTCCGAATTAACTTGGTTCCCAAGGAAGCATGCAGTTGCTCCCAAAATCTGGATACGAACAACGCACCTCCATCAGATACGATGGTGCGGGGAACCCCGTGTAAACACACAATTCTTGAGATGAACAGCTCCGCATACTTCTTTGCCACATATTTGGTATGGACTGGAATAAAATGTGCTGTCTTAGTCAAACGATCGACGATTACCCAAATAGAATCATGCTTGTTGCTGGTCATGGGTAAACCTACGATGAAGTCCATACTTATGTCTTCCCACTTCCATGTTGGAACCTTCAGCGGTTGAAGTGGTCCGGCTTTCCTCATATGGTCGGCTTTAACCCGCCGACACGTATCACACTCAGATACGTATTTTGCAATCTCCCTTTTCATCCGTGTCCACCAGAACTTAGATTTCAAGTCCTGGTACATCTTATTGCTTCCCGGATGAATGGAGTACATGGATAAATGCACTTCATCCAATATCTTCCTTCGTAATTTCATATTTCGGGGTACAACTATACGGTTGTTAAACCATAGAGTACCCTCTTCATCCTTGCGGAACATCTTCAATTCACCGCTGTCCACTCTCCTCCGGATATGAGACATACCCCTGTCTCTCTTCTGAGCCTCTACAATCTCATCTCGGATTGTAGGAATAAGAGCGAGGTTGAACAACGATCCGTAGGGAACTAAGCGCAGGCTTGGTTCTCCTTCTTCATGTGCAGCCATGGCTAAATGGTGAACGTGGGCTTTCCGACTAAGTGCGTCGGCAACCACATTCGCTTTGCCCGGATGGTAATGAATTTCAAGTTCATTGTCCTTGATCAATTCCAGCCATCTTCGCTGCCTCATATTCAGTTCCTTCTGTGTGAAGATGTACTTCAAGATTTTGTGGTCAGTGTAGAGATGTACTAGATTGCCTAGTAGATAATGTCTCCACATTTTCAATGGTAAGACCACTGCAGCTAGTTCAAGCTCGTGCGTCGGGTAATTCTGCTCATGACCCCTGAGTTGTCAGGATCCATACGCGACCACACGTCCTTCTTGCATCAACACACAACCCAAACCAATGCCGGATGCATCACAATAGACATCAAAAGGCTTCGTGGTGTCCGGCTGGGCCAAAACTGGAGCTGTAGTGAGATACTTCACTAAAGTTTGAAAAGCTTGTTCGCATGAATTGCTCCAATCATACGTGGTGCTTTTCTTCAACAGCTCCGTCATAGGTTTAGCGACTTTGGAGAAGTTTGGAATGAATCTCCGGTAATAACCCGCTAAACCTAGGAAACTCCTCACTTCATGAAAAGATGTTGGAGATTTCCAATTCAGCACTTGCTCGATTTTACTTGGGTCCACAGCGATGCCTTCCGCTGAAATAATATGCCCAAGAAACGGCACTTTGCTGATCCAAAACTCACATTTACTGAACTTTGCATATAGCTTGTGATCCCTCAAGCGTTGGAGTACAATACGCAAATGTTCAGCGTTTTCTTCTTCTGACTTTGAATAGACCAAGATGTCGTCGATGAAAACCACGACGAACTTGTCTAACTCCGGCATGAACACAGAGTTCATGAGATACATAAAGTGAGACGGAGCATTGGTCAATCCAAAGGACATGACAAGGTATTCATAAAGACCATATCATGTCGAGAACGCCGTCTTAGGTACGTCTTCTGCCCGGATTTTTATCTGGTGATACCCGGACCGAAGATCCATCTTGGAGAATACCTTAGCACCCACTAGTTGATCGAACAAAATATCGATGCGCGGTGGTGGATACTTATTCTTGATAGTGACAGCATTCAGTGGACGATAATCTACACATAGTCTCAAAGTTTCGTCCTTCTTCTTCACGAAGAGTGCGGAACAGCCCCAAGGTGATGAACTTGGGCGTATAAAACCTTTGTCCATGAGTTCATTCAGCTGCTCCTTCAATTCCGCTAGCTCCTTTGGTAACATTTTGTATGGTTGCCGAGAAATAGGTGTTGTTCCCGGTGCGAGTTCAATCTTGAACTCTACATCACGTTCGGGCGGCATGCCCGGCAAGTCTTCGGGAAACACATCTGGATATTCACATACCACTAGAATATCCTCAAGTTTAGGAGCTTCAATCTGATGCACTGCTGCAACTCGTTGTGATGGATCCACAAGATTCAATGTGTTGCAACCGTGTATTGGGGAATTCAGTTGGACAGTCCGAGAGCTGATGTCAAAGATAGCTCCATAATGTGTCAACCATGACATCCCCAAGATAATATCAATCCTTTGGCCTTTGAGTATGATAAGGCTCGCAGGATAGATGTTTCCACCCAATCATAAAGGTGCCCCTGAGACCATCTCATCTGTTGATATTTTGCCTCCGGGTGAGCTGATATGAAACGGATGCTTAACTGTGCTAAACGAATGATTATTCTTCAGCACATAGTCTCTGCTAAAAAATTGTGGGTGGCCCCGGAATCAAATAACACGAAAGTGGGCTGTTCATGTAAAGTGAACATGCCCGCTAAAACTGGTTCGCCTTTTGCAATGTCCTCAATAGTAGTATAATTAACCCTGCCAGCTTTTGAAAGATTCTTCTTTGAATGTTCATGATGTCCATCTGAGCATTGATGAGACAACACACGAGTGTGACTCTGCTCAGCACCATGACGGTTTCGTGTCGCAGAAATCCTCAGCTCTCTACTAACACGAGGTGGAAATAATTCGTGCGTAGCTGGTTGCGGTAGGGTTCCACGAATAATTTCTGTCCGCTGCTGTTGAGGTGGAGGCTCATAAGTGATCAACTCCAGCCGTGGTTGTGAGAGTTGCACCACAGGCTGAATTTGTTGCCTAACTGGCGAGAAATACCGCACTCGATAGTTCGGACGAACCTCGATGTCACTGTCCGGCGGTATACTTCTTTTCAGTTCCGCTTTGCAACGAAGATGCATGTCTTCCTTAATGATAGTAGCATTTACCAACTCATTGTAAATACCGTTATTGAACAAGGCCACTTGCTCCTTAAGTTCGACATTCAAACCTCGGAAGAAATACTCGCACTTCAACGCTTCCGAGTCAACCATATGAGTTGCGTATTGCATCAAGTCTTCAAACTCCTTGAAGTACTCGTACGCACTCCTTTCTCCTTGCTTTAGCTCCAGAAAATCTTGATACTTTGTTCGAAGAATTCCCGAACAAACGTGACGTGCCCGGAAAACATTCCGGAATTCCTCCCACGTCACTCGATGGCCTTCAGGAAGAGTAGCGATGTACTCCGCCCACCAAACTCCAGCAGCTCCGTGGAGTTGTTGAGCGGCAAATAAAGTCTTCTGGTACTCATCGCACTCAAGCATCCCGAACTTGGCTTCAATACATTGGAGCCAATGAGCCGACTCCAACGGTTCTTTCGCTTCCGAGAAAACCGGTGGTTGCCTTGCTAGAAAACCCAGATAAGTGCTCAGCGGGGGATTTTGCTGTAGTGTCTCCTGTCGTATGCTTTGTCGCACCAACAGATCCAGAGACTCAGCCATCCTTGCCAAGATTTCCGCCAATCCGGTTGATGATGTCGGCACTTCTTGTCGTGGCGAATTACTTTCGCCGTGACTCGACTCACCAACCTCACTCCTGGAATGAGCATGATCCATGCTGCAAGAATGAGCAATTTACTGTTAAAATTCAAAGTTCAAACTCAACTTGAATTCAAAAACATTAACCATCAAAGCATCACTTCAATAATGCAGCACACATAATCTAACCCGGGTTTTGACAATTCTGAAATCTATCAAACGTGAGCAAGTTCGTCCAAACCCTTAATTCCAACAGTAGGACAAACTGAAAAATAACTCAAGAACATGTTATGGAGCTTAGAGAAGTCTGAAACATCCCTGTCCACAACAAGTCTTAAGTTACATAGGCACTAAGCACTACTCTGTTCAGAATGACCAGTTGGTCTGAATCCCAGAATTTGAATATGAAAATGGCAACTTCATGTCTCAAGTTGAATATCAAAGTTATAGTTAACTTCAATATATTTCCAACGAGTATTCATTTGCCTTCATATCAGTCATGGATCAAAAGTTGTGATATTTCAAAGTTAACAGAAATCTGGAACAATTTTGACAGCACCTTCTTTGAATATGGTCGTTTTGTCCGCAAGATTTCATCCCTTTAAACTCCAAATCTGGAGAAACTTTGAACTACAAAGTCATAGCATATATCACAAGCTTTCCAACGGTGGATTACTTGACCTTTAGAAATTTTTCTACAGAAAGTTATGGTCGAAATACAGAAATTTCCAGAGAGCAATTTGTGACTGCCCTGTTTTGGGGCAGTTCACACTCCTCTGAGAATTTCATCCATTTGGAGGGTGATTCTGATCTGGAGTTCTACTGAAGAGTTGTAGAATACTCCAATAGATTTCCATAAATGTATCACTCACCTCCATTGGTTCAACCAAACAGAAGTTATGTCCTGTTCAACTTCAGCAAAATTCTGCCGAAAACAGGGGAGGTTTCTCCTAAGTTTTGTGAATAATTCTATACTCCCAATTGACTCTTAGTTCAATATAGGTGTTCATTAACCCCTAATAGAACCCTAGAATCCAAATTTACTCTTTTTTTTAAAACCTTCTTTTTCATGCAGTTCAAAACATGTCATGGTACTACGTTTCCCCACCAAATTAAAATCCTAACCGGCTTTATCCGGCATATACGTTTCAAGTGGTGGCACTAAAACGATCACTCACAAACGTTTTCTACACGACATGTACTAACGTGGTTAAGGTACCTGCAGGAAATCACTCAATAATGATGCACACATTGGTTTATCATTTCAGGCCAGTCCATATCATAGTAAAAACATACGCCCCGTATCATTGCCATACGCGCCGTCCTTGAGTCAAGCCACGTCTCAAGGTACATGATCGGGTTATTCACCACCCGACGGGGGCTCCACACCATTGCAATAAAGCACACCGGTGGAACAGCGCTTTCGTATGCCTCATAGGACATGAAGAGTCCTAGAGAACACACTTCGTGTTACAAACCACACAATGGGGTCTCCTCCTCTTGCCCCTGGGTTTGCGCACTGGAGGCTAGTGCCATTCATATGTCTCTAAGACATGAAGAGTCTTAGAAAACATATTCACTTTCCGTCCATTGCTGAACGGAACATCCCACACTACTTTCCTCGTTTGGGTGAGCTAACCGAAATTGATCCGCTTTCGGTGGCGTTCCTTACCATTCTTACCTCCACGTAGGTGCGTCGTTACTGAATTTAAATACTGAAGAGTAACACACTGTTATCTTGCCACCTTAAGTAACTATGCTAATAATACTCCTTATGTGGGCATACTATACGTTCCTCACTCATATACCCCTAAGTTTTCAAAAATAGACCCTTTTCATGCGTGCTTTTCCCAATGCGGCTCTGATACCATGCTGTGACGCCCAGGAATTGCAGTGGGTGGTGCCGTGCGATACGGCACCCAACAGCATGCACGAAAAGAGGCTGAAGAACATAACAGAACCATTTTGTTACTCAAGATAATTTCTTTTACAACATAATGTACACACGCAGCGGAAATTAAAACTAGCTGGACAATCTACTCACTCTCGACCCTAACTACGCCGAACAGAAGTCATTCAGCCCGTGAACGCTTCCTACTAGCTTCACCAAAGAAAAGCAGCGGCTAGGTTTCCGATGAGTGGAACGAACCGTGAGGTTCATCGCCTCACCGAACAACCCTCTTCATAGCAGGAATCCTGCTACCTGCAAAACAACTCAGAAGCAACCGTGAGCACTAAGGCTCAGCAAGACTTAACCGTCACTCCTAAACATGTAACTCTAAATGCAGGGGTAGTAAGACAGTAGGAATAGGAATTTGCAAAATGCAGCTTGACTAAACTTGATCCTTATATTCAGATTCTTATAGCCTTCATTTTAGTGGTCCTCACGCCTCACAACATCGGAAGTCCACAATCAAACAAGAAACGCTTATCCCGATGTTGCTAGCCTAAGGTGGAAATGAAATTTAGTTGGCTCTATATCTACTTCAGTCAAGGTTCCAATACAGTGATTAATCCACAAACAGCCAGTTAAGAGACTTAGTTCCTCTTCTTCCTAAGTCACGGCGCAGTGGGCAAGTATGCTCAATCCTCTTCCGTGAGCGACGGTGATTCGAATCAATAACAACCCGGAATACACGACACATACACCCGCCTCGAAAGACTCTCTCAAGAGCTCTTTCTTACGTTGTATGCAGCAACCTTTCACACGACACCCCAACATAGAAAAACGGTTCGCGCCGAGCAGGATGGTCCTCTACGCGGACACGTCGAAGTTGCCCTCTAAAGGATTTACACCTCTCACCTTCTCAACGCCATTCCCACGCGAAGGATGAGTTTCTATATCACGGTCCATCGAGTTACATCAGTTTCATGGGTCCCATACCCCACTATATATCTGGTACAGCTCAATCTTGTCCAGCAGGGCCGCATACATACGGTCCTTAACCGACACGGACAGGGCTACAACCAACCTCCACATTTGCCTTACCATCCCGGTCCAGGCCAAATGTGGTCTCAAGCATTGTCACACCCATCGCAGGTCGAGACCAACCTTGAGCGCTCCATCCTACAGGAACATCCCCGTCCCCATCTCATATTCATGAGGGTGCTCTTATCATTTATCTCTCGCGAGTAACTCCATTACTCGAACTTTCTCGCGAGTAGCTTTTTACTACTCGACTTCTACCGAGCTAGCTACACCATTAGCCTAGCATCTACAATGAGGCAAAACCTACACTAAACCTTCTAATGAGGGATGTAATAGGCATGCAAGTGGGTTTCAATCATTCTAGACATAATGCACTCAAGTCTAATAAACATGATGTGAAGTAAAGCAAAATTTAAAACGGTAACGATATGCAAACCGGGGCTTGCCTTGCTCAACGGTTTTGTTAGAAACTAGGAGTTAGTCTTCCTCCAGAGAATCCGCCAAACTCGTCACGATATGGAGATCCTCACTGTAGAGTCGAGTCCTCGTCAAACGTCGACGTCACGTGAGCTATTAAGATGATTTATGCACATGTATTCAAAAGCAATTTAGAAAATGATTCAAAACTGTTGTTGTACAAGTTAACTCACACATAAGAGAGATAAACAACAGCAAGGTTTCTGTTGTTGGATCTACAACCTTAGAGATGATGAAAGCTAGGGTGAAAAGAGATACTAATAATCACCATGTGATTAAGTCCATTATATGAACACTTAAACCTAAAATATGGTAGCTCAAGTTCCAGAAGTCCAATGAAGCTGAGAATTTAACCACAGCCTCTACGGAAGGTATTTAGGCAGTGTGCAAAAATTGAGCTCATGAAATGGCTCATGGTGATCACAATAATTCCTTATGTGATTTTCACTAACCTGCCTTTACCCCCTAGGTATTAAGCTTTCCTATGCTGCAAAGTAGACTTTTTGTGAATTACAAAATGTCCTGAGTCCATAGGAATTGGTTTTACAATTTTTGGAGTTTCCTACATGGAGATATGGATTTTAGAAGGATTAGGAAAAAGCTGAAAATGTCTCTGTTTATTTTCCCATTTTTCAGAGACATAAGGAATGAACACATCATTTGACCAAGCAAATGAGGTCTAATGCCTCTGAAATATTTACTGGAGTTCAAGGAATTCTGGAAGAATGTCCTGGCCAAATTTGGGAATTTTCCAATAAACAGAACTCCTGTAAAAATTCATACAAGATTTTCTTAAATGGATTAATGAGCCAAATCCATGGATTTTCATAAACATTGGGCTGCATCCCTGGATAGTACTATTTGAGAGGAATCCAACAAAATTTGTTTCACAATTTTTCGACATTCCTACACAAAGTTATGGCTCTCCAAAGTTTGAACTAAAGTGGGAAAATCTGGAAAATGTTTAAATGCCGACAGTGGGTCCCACCTGTCATCCCTAACCTCCAGACTCGCGCCAAACAGACCAGTGGTGGCCCCCTCCGGCGAGGTCGCCGGAAAGGCACTTCCCAGCCGCCTCCAGACCCCCTGCTGGCCGCCCCCCATATTTCCCCACGCTGAACACGTTGGTGAGGTCGCCGGCGGCTGAAACTCGCCGGAAAACAGGGCGCACCGACCACAGCAAACCCTAGGGCTCCGGCGAGGTCTTGCACGGTGAATTATCCACTAAATGGTCGGTTCTTGGGCTCTACAGCACCAGGGGATCATGTAGAAGACCGGCATGAGGTCTAAACAAGCTGGAGAGGGCTCTAAACCTATCGGCACCGTGCGCCCGATAGGGTCCAGCGGCATACCCTCTAAAAGAGCTCGGATTGCTCACTCTACACTCAATTTCTTGGTCTAAAATCGATGGAGGAGGTGTGCTAGGCAGTTAACATCCTGTGTGTGGAGTTTGAAACCCAACAAACACGGTTTGAGGACGAATTTTACAATTCCTTACCTCAAGGTCCGTTTCTGCCGCCCGGGAGAAAAACTTGAAATTCTCCCTCTGTGATCAACGGCTAGAGCTGAGCTTTGGAGGTGAGAAATTATACTTGTTGGTGCACAGATGAGGTGGCTTGCTTGGGCGTGATCCCTTCTGGTTTGGGCTGTCCACGGCGTCCAGTTCCGGTTCCTTCAGTTTCAACTCGCGAGCAGCAGAAGCTTTGCTGTTTCTAGGCGCCAGCGAGCTCAGGACGGTGGAGGACAGTTGACAGCCGGCTAGAGCACTCAGGGGTGAACCTTTTTGCTGTTGGAAGCTCGGGCAAAGGGGGCTTGGTTCAGTTGCTGGCGATCAGAGAAACAGAGGGGAGCTTCTGTTCTTCACTGTGTGCGGGGAGGGACGAGCAGAGGCTGAATCTTCAGTGATAAGGGCAAAGGAAGCAGCTCGCCAGCACAAATTTATCAAGGAGGAGGTGGCGTGGTGAGAAAACGGTGGCACCGGCGAGCAGCAGGTGTCCCTCGTGTGCTGCCCGAGTGAAAACAGAGACGGCTCCAGTTTGAGGTCTACTGACATGTGGGCCCCATGTCCCCCCTCTTATCCTCCGGTTCCGGATAAAATAGCAAACGAGCTCTAAATTTGACCAAACTTGGAGGATAGGTCAAAAGAATTATGAGGAACTCAAATCTGACATCAGATTTTGAAATCGAGTTTGTTTGGTTCAAAATTCAAATTCAAGTTTGAATTTGAACGTGCCCTCATTTAATCCTCGGAATAAATAGTATATGAAACCTAAAATTCTCCAAATTTGAAACTTAGGCTCTTGAATACATGATAAATGCATCTATGATCTCACATATAGGTCTTTGTACAATCTGAATAGGAATCCTTTCAAAAGAATTAAAATTGCATTTAAATCTCCTCCACTCTACTCATAGAGAAGGTGCACATGAGTTAGAGTTTTGGGGAGTCTAATTCTTTCCCCTAGGTTAACATGTTCTGATAATGGGCTAGAG
Source organism: Neostapfia colusana (assembly GCA_030760725.1). Classification (NCBI taxonomy): domain Eukaryota; kingdom Viridiplantae; phylum Streptophyta; class Magnoliopsida; order Poales; family Poaceae; genus Neostapfia; species Neostapfia colusana. Next base: position 104,097,521 of record JASWHV010000007.1, read on the forward strand.
AAATTTTTTAACTCCCTCACATGTCCATATTTGTGTTCATCATTTCATGTGACAAAACTATAGCCTTTTATCGCCTTAACTTTGTTTCATAAGTTGAAATCAAGCTTTACAAAAGTTAGGGCTGTTACATGTTGAACAAGCTAGAACAGTACCGAAGACCTACCGGATATATGGGAACCGGGAAACCGATGTACTTTGGGTAGCAATCTGTTGAGGCATTGCTTGTCGTCCAGAGGGTAGGTTGAGAGCAGCGAGGTGTAAATCGGCTAGCGGGCACTGTGGATGCTCCACGTAGAGACCACTTGCTCGGGACGATAAGACCGGTTCAACACTTGGCTAACGGATGAAATGTGGCTTCGTACGACGTCCGTGATTGTTGCTGAAGGAAACATCGAGTATGGGCGTACATGACGGGTTATTCGGGTAACACTACAGGTATAAATCGATTATAATCATTCTCCATCACGGTCAGTGAGTACCACTTGTTCACTGTACCATGACGTAGAAAGAACAAGCTAGTTGTCATGATAAAATATTGCTGGTTGAAAGCTTTACATTGCTTGGTAATGAAATGCTTAGTTTAGAGCCAATTAAAGTTCTTTTCAACCTTAGGCAAAGCACGTAAGAAAAATGTGTTTCTTGTTTGATTGCGGATTTCTTGTGTGTCTTGGCACAAGGTTCCCCACTACTAGCGGCTAAAACCTGAAAGTAAGAGTCAACTAATTAGGCGTGTCTTTTGCAATATATTTTCCTATTATCCATTGCAAACCCAGCATGTAGTATTTAATGTTTAGGTGAGACGGCTCAGTCTTGCTGAGCCATCATGCTCACTGCTTGTGTTTGAAGGGTTTGCTGGGTTCTATGAGGAGGAGGCTCCCAAGGTAGAAATGGACCCCCAAGAGAGAAACACCATCGAGTGGGAGCCGTGCATGCTGCCGTGTTAGTGTGCATGTGTGCTAGTGAGGACACGTTCAAGGGCTGCACGTGAACTTCTTTTTCTTAGTCTACACCCACGAGTGTAGACTTAATGTTATTTTGATGTAACTATGTTCATAAACAAGTTTATGTAATAAAATTTCACTTCTGCTTTTCGCCTTTTAGTGTGTTATCCGGTGTTGTATATCGCAGCACCCCTCAGCATGATCCTGGATAGTCGGGACTGTCGGGTCCGCGACACTTCACTCCCCAACGGTCACAAGGGAAAAGAGTATAGCCGTTGGAGGAGGAAGGGCCACAAAGGCTCTTTCCCCAAGTCGGCCGAACCCTGTTAGTTGACACAACAAAATTCTCAACATGCAAATAAAACTTCAAAAATGCTATGGAAAATGCAAACTAAATGGGGAAAAATCAAATTGTGAAGGAAAAGCAAATATGAGATAACTACCAATTAACCTGTTGGCATGGTCTCACCCAACTTTTTAAAGTCCGATGAGAGGGACTTTCCTCCATCTTGTTCAGCTCGATGGCTTGGCATCCGGTCCTGGAGAAGAATACGTTGATGATGATGAGTGGTTTAGGCCCAATCTTCCGAAAGGTAGGTCGATTGAGGTGGAGAATTCGACGTTGATGCTCCGAGGCACTCGAGCAGTTCGAACACCCCAGCGATCACTACACCACTGGTCCGTTGGTTATAAACCGTGCAGCACACGCTTGATCTCACCAAGAAGGCTAATCCCTGCAGGTGCAACCGAGAACACGAGCAAGAACGTAGAAGATGTGATCCGAAAATCACGAAGTTGGGGTTTCACACAAACCGTAGAACGGCGGCTGTTTATCTAAGCAAAACCCACCAAATATGGCTGGCGTCTGCGGTATTTAAAGGCTAGGGTTTGACCATAAGACCTTTAGACGTGTCCCTAATGGACTTATACGGGATATAAGGCCCAAAAGCCCAATACGGTGGTGCAACACCGGACAGAACTCCGAATTCAACTTGTTTCGACAACTCCCAACAACTCCCGGCGAATTTTAATGTGGGACCAGAACCATTGGAAAGTTTATCTTCTCATCTTTCCATGCATATGTAGAACGTCAAAAATGGAGTCCGTATGCATCCTGGGCGTCTGTTTTAAGATGTACTGCTCCTGGTCTCCGAGTTGAACTCGAGTCCGAGTTGGTGACTGTTTCCATCAACTTGTGGACGTCCCATATGATTCTCCACGTCCCCAAATCCTCCTCCCTTTACTTGTTGATCATGTCCATGGTTCCTAATAACAATTAAATCATTCAATAGCAATCCGTTCTCAAAATCACATGGGTAGGAAGTTAGGAACGAGTTCCTGCTGATTTAATAACTGTTCTCGTCCTCTTGTGATTGCTCCTTGTATATCAATGTGAGTATCCACTGTTGTGATGTCCTCATCATCATCCCCCTCTTGAATCGGAGTCGTCCTCGACTCAAGATCATCTTCTTCCCCCGAGTATGGTCGTAAATCTAAAATGTTAAATGTGGGACTAACCCCAAAATCGGGAGGCAACTCAAGCTTATATGCATTGTCATTGATCTTTTCAACAATCTTAAAAGGACCAGCAGCTCGTGGCATCAGTTTAGATTTTCTCAAGTGAGGGGATCGTTCTTTTCTCAAATGTAGCCATACCAAGTCCCCTGGTTCAAGTTTTAGTTCTTTTCTACCTTTACTACCAGAAATTCTATACTTCTCATTCATCCTTTCAATATTTTTCTTTGTAGTTTCATGCATCTTAAGAATGAATTCAGATCGTTTTGTATCATCCAAATTTATAGTTTCAGAAGGAGGAAAAGGTAATAAATCAATAGGAGCACGGGGATTGAAACCATACACTACCTGGAATGGGCTTACCTTTGTAGTAGAGTGAACTGACCTGTTGTAAGCAAATTCTATATGTGGTAAACAATCTTCCCAACCCTTTAAATTTGTTTTTAAAACAGCCTGCAACATAGTGGATAGAGTATGATTTACTACCTCAGTTTGTCTATCGGTTTGTGGGTGACATGTGGTTGAAAACAACAGCTTGGTTCCCAATTTATACCACAAAGTTCTCCAAAAATGACTTAAAAATTTTGCATCACGATCAGAAACAATGGTATTTGGTACACCATGTAAACGACTAATTTCTGTCATAAACAAATCTGCAATGTCTGAGGCATTATCATTCTTATGACAAGGTATAAAATGTGCCATCTTGGAGAAAAGATCAACAACGACAAAAATACTATCCCTCCCCCTCTTAGTCCTAGGCAATCCCAAAACAAAATCCATGGAAATATCCTGCCAAGGTAAACTAGGAACAGAAAGAGGCATATAAAGACCATGTGGGTTAAGTCGAGACTTAGCTTTATTGCAAGTAGTGCATCGTGACATGTAGCACTCGACATCACGTCTCATATTTGGCCAAAAGAAGTGTGTGGCCAGCACGTCCTCCATTTTCTTCACTCCAAAATGTCCCATCAAACCTCCTCCATGTGCTTCCTGCAAAAGTAATAGGCGAACGGAACTAGCAGGAACACATAGCTTGTTAGCACGATAGAGAAGGCCCTCCCGTAGTACATATTTATTCCATGTTCTTCCTTGTCTACGATTTTCAAAGGCATCTTTGAAGTCCAAATCAGTAGGATATAATCCTTTTATTGTTTCTAAACCAAATATTTTATGATCAAGTTGGGACAGCATGGTGTAACATCTAGATAATGCATCTGCAATAACATTCTCCTTCCCTTTCTTATGCTTAATGATGTATGGAAATGATTCTATGAACTCAATCCATTTAGCATGTCGTTTATTCAGATTGTTTTGGCACTTAAGATACTTCAAAGATTCATGATCGGAATGTATGACGAACTCCTTAGACCAAAGATAATGTTGCCAAGTTTGTAGAACTCGCACTAAGGCATACAATTCCTTATCATAAGTAGAATAATTCAGAGAAGGAACATGCAATTTTCACTAAAAAATGCAATGGGTTTACCTCCTTGTATGAGAACACCTCCAATACCAATGCCGCTTGCATCACATTCTAGCTTAAATGTCTTGTCAAAATCAGGAAGTTGTAGCAATGGTGCTTGTGTAAGCTTTGATTTGAGAACATCAAAAGCTTGTTGCTTCTGTTCGCCCCATCGAAACTGCACTCCCTTCTTCGTCAGTTCATGGAGAGGTGCTGCAATGGTGCTGAAATCCCGCACAAAGCGTCGATAAAAACCTGCAAGACCAAGAAAACTACGCACCTGCGTGACGGTCGATGGAGTTGGCCAACTAATGATCGCCACAATTTTTGCCCCATCCATCTCAATTCCCTGCGATGAAACGACATATCCAAGAAACGAAACTCGATTGGTGCAAAAGACACACTTTTCGAGGTTACCAAACAAACGTGCATCTCTCAAGACACTGAAAACAATACATAAATGATTAAGATGTTCATCATATGACTTGCTATAAATGAGGATATCATCGAAGTAAACCATCACAAATTTTCCAATAAAAGCACATAAAACCTCGTTCATTAATTGCATAAAAGTGCTAGGTGCATTAGTTAAACCAAAAGGCATTACTAACCACTCATAAAGTCCAAACATGGTTTTAAATGCAGTTTTCCATTCATCTCCTAGTTCCATTCTAATTTGTTGGTAACCACTACGCAAGTCAATTTTTGTGAAAATAATAGCACCACTCAATTCATCAAGCATGTCATCTAATCGAGGAATAGGATAACGATATCGAATGGTGATGTTATTAATCGCTCTACAATCAACACACATGCGCCAGCTACCATCTTTCTTAGGAACCAAAAGAACAGGAACAGAACAAGGACTAAGGCTTTCACGAATATACCCACGGTTCAAAAGATCTTGAACTTGTCGCTGAATTTCACTTGTCTCTTCCGGATTCGCCCTGTACACCGCACGATTTGGCAAATTTGCCCCTGGAATCAAGTCGATCTTATGTTCAATGCCCCTCATAGGTGGTAATCCAGGGGGTATCTCGGGGGGAAACACATCCACAAAATCCTGCAAAAGGTTAGCAACAGCAGGTGGCAATGCAATGGACACTTCATGAATTGAAAACATGGCTTCTTTGCATACTAAAGCATAGTACATCCCCTTGGTATTAAATAAATCAGCAAGGTCAGATTTAGTTATGAGCAACGAAGGTGATTTTAACTTAATTACTTGCTGTTTTTCAGAGTCTAGTGATTTTGTTGCCTTATCATCACGTGTTTTACTTTTCTCAGAATGTACAATTTCAGTAGGAGTCATAGGAAGCAAAGTAATTTTCTTTCCTTTATGCATCAGAGTATATTTATTAGTTCTACCATGATGAATAGTATCCGTATCAAATTCCCAAGGACGTCCCAACAAAAGAGAACAAGCATCCATAGGTACGACATCAAAATCAGCAAAATCATGGTAAGAACCAATCAAAAAATGTACCCTCGCTGTTTGTGTTACCCTAACATTACCGCTGTTGTTGAACCACTGAATGTGGTATGGATGAGGGTGTGCTCTTGTTGTCAACCCAAGTTTCTTGATCACATCCGTGTTCACCAAGTTGTTGCAGCTGCCTCTATCAATTATAGTGTGCACGCGGCAGTCCTTGACGATGAGAAACATGTGAAAAAGATTGTGTCGTTGTAGCTTGTCATCCGCCTCAACTTTGGAGCTCAAAGCACGCTGCACAATTATGCTTCTATAATTTTCCGTTGCTGCAGTACCAAGTACCTCTTCATCTGTGCTATAATGGTCATCTTTTGGTCCTGCAACGTTAGTAGCAAGAGAATATTCATCTTCAACATCCGAAGTACTATCATACCCGCCATCATCTGGTGCTATGTATGCTCGTTTGCTAGGGCAATCTTTCATCACATGACCAACTCCCTGGCAGCGGTGACACTTAATGTTGGAAGTTCGACTTGTGGAAGGAGTGGGAGACGTAGGCTTGAATGGTGTCGTCTTGCTGCCATCCGGCGCGCGAGGAAATGGAGCAGTAGATGAAATTCGTTGGCCATCATTGGATGGTGTAGTGTCGAACGAGGTGTAAATGTGCTCCTCATGCGTTCTTGCTGCTGCTGTTGGCGGCCCTGCAATTCTTTTTCTGCCAACATAGCCAGCTGAAATAATCTGTTAACAGTATCATATTCCTTATAATCAACAATGTCCTGAATTTTACGCCTAAACCCCCCATAAAAACGAGCTATTTTATCATCCATGTCCTCTACTACTCCACAGCACAACATACCCTTTTGTAACTCTTTATAATACTCCTCTACGGACATGTTCCCTTGGTCTAAGCGCTGCAATTTTTTGCGAAGGTCCCGCTGAAAAGAAGGAGGAACAAAACGAATACGCATAGCTTCCTTTAATCTATCCCATGTTGGAGGATCAGTTCTAGTTTTAACAAGTTCATTCCACCATATGATAGCAAAATCCTTAAACTCACTAGTGGCTTGACGAACTCTATGTTGTTCAGGAACAAGGTGGGCAATAAATTTCTGCTCTACTGTCATCTCCCAATCAAGATAGGCCTCAGCATCATAAGCACCAGAAAAAGAGGGTATAGTAAATTTGACTTTAGCAAAAGGATCATCAAGAGGGCGATTAAAATTTTTATGACGATCATTGTAATTATAACGATTATTACCTCCCATACCTCGTAGATAATGTGAAAGTCGTGGTTGATTGTTATGATCTTCCATATTATAAGCATTGTCTTCACAATCTTCAGTTAGAGGCAGCCACACCTCAAGAGTATCCATCCGAAAAACAAGATCAGCAAGTTGGCGATTCAAGGTCGTCAATGATGCCTCTGTCGATGCTTGGGTTTTGGTGAACATATCTGTCATTTCCCTCATCATGTCACGCAACTCAGCATGTTGAACACATTCATCATCCCTTTTGTCTTCTGCCATTGTTAGTGGTAAACAAAAGACAACAAAAAGATGTTATCCCTATCAACTACGAAGGATAGTGGCAATGTGAAAAGTGGAAGGAAGGAAACAATCTCTCTCTCTCTCTCAAGCGTCTTACCACGTTCTTACAAGTGTTCTTACCGACACAGCAGTTGGTAAACGGTGGACGGTGAGAACCAATAAAGCGTTGAGTGATTGCAAAGGTACCTGTTCTGCTCAAGATGAGAAGTGGAGCTTGGATGGCACAATATAGTGGCTAATAAGCAAAGAAAATCGTTAACAGCAAAACAAAGTTGAATAAGTATTCAATGTAGGAACTGTTGCTGGTTAACAAGTGTCCTAGGCCTAGCACAACACAAGGCGGTAGAGAGGCAAATATATGATCAGGAAGATATAAGCAATAAATACAGTACAAGTGTATAGGCCAACTGTTTCAAGTGTGTGCTGTCAACTTTGGAGGCCGGATAGTCTATATTCCGAGGGGAATTTGGCCAAACAAATTTTGCCGAACAGGGCAAATCAGTGGAGAATCGGTTGTGAAATTTCGAGTAGATCATTTTGAAAAAAATTGCCCTATTTCGAGTTCGTATGCAAAAGTTATGGCCGTTTTAAGGTAGGCTACCCAAGTTACTGTTTTTTATGTTGATTCAAACTCGGTTTTGAAAAAGATCTCGCAATAGGATGTGAAATCAATCGGAGTTTAGCAACGATGGCTGATGGGATGCTGTGTGATGAATTAAGGAGGACTGACACAATGGTTTGTCACCTGTTCTAGGGATGGCGATGCGGGAGTTCACGCAAGGCGGCTAGCTAGGGCAAACCGATGATCTTGGTGGCTCGGTTTGTTGTTTAGGGATTGTGGAATAGGTGAGCAGCAAGAAAAATGATAACTATGACCCAAAAACACAAATCTAAACCAGCAACAAGACTCGACCACACGAATGCAAACTCAACAATGCAAACTGAAAAACGAAAACTTGCAGGCACTATAGTCTAGGAATCGGTAACACGATATGTTTTTTTGTGGCTTTATCTGTGGACTCTAGGTATGAAAAACAAAAACTAATCTAGTGGGAAATCAAAGTACCTCACGGGCAACCATGAATTCTGATACCAAATGATGAGTGGTTTAGGCCCGATCTTCCGAAAGGTAGGTCGATTGAGGTGGAGAATTCGACGTTGATGATCCGAGGCACTCGAGCAGTTCGAACACCCCAGCAATCACTACACCACTGCTCCGTTGGTTATCAACCGTGCAGCACAAGCTTGACCTCACCAAGAAGGCTAATCCCTGCAGGTGCAACCGAGAACACGAGCAAGAACGTAGAAGATATGATCTGAAAATCACGAAGTTGGGGTTTCACACAAACCGTAGAACGGCGGCTGTTTATCTAAGCAAAGCCCACAAAATATGGCAGGCGGCTGCAGTATTTAAGGGCTAGGGTTCGACCATAAGACCTTTAGACGCGTCCCTAATGGACTCGTATGGGATACAAGGCCCAAAAGCCCAATACGGTGGTGCAACACCAGACAGAACTCCGAATTCAACTTGTTTCGACAACTCCAAACCACTCCCTGCGAATTTTAATGTGGGACCAGAACCATTGGAAAGTTTATCTTCTCATCTTTCCATGCATATGTAGTCAAAAACGGAGTCCGTATGCATCCTGGGCGTCCGTTTTAAGATGTACTGCTCCTGGACTCCGAGTTGAACTCGAGTCCAAGTTGGTGACTGTTTCCATCAACTTGTGGACAGCCCATATGATTCTCCACGTCCCCAAATCCTCCTCCCTTTACTTGTTGATCATGTCCATGGTTCCTAATAACAATTAAATCATTCAATAGCAATCCATTCTCAAAATCACATGGGTAGGAAGTTAGGAACGAGTTCACCTGCTGATTTAGTAACCGTGCTCGTCCTCTTGTGATTGGTCCTTGTATATCAATGTGAGTATCCACTGTTGTGATGTCCTCATCAGATGACTTCTCTTGCTTCTTCTGCCATTGTCTTCTTGGAAGTTTTGTGGACTTAAGCCGTTCAACCGACCCTGGCATTCTCGTCGACTTGGATTGTCTCCTTGGGCGTAGCGACAGTGTATCCTCATATAATAATTTCCTCATGAAAGCAATGAGGCTATCCACTGGCAGGGGTGTCACTTCAACTACTGTTATGTGTTTGACATTCAGGCCATACTTGATCTTGATCATGAAGAATTGCTCTCTCCTTGGTCAAAAGTCAAACTTCTCTTCCTTGCCGCTGATATGGAAATGGATTTCTCCGGCTCCCACATCAACGCGAGCATTCTTGATGCTAAGGAATGTTCGCCCAAGAATGAGTGGCATTTCATTCTTGACCTCCATGTCGAGCACTACAAAATCCATGGGGATGAAGTAGTTTCGGATTCTCACTGGGATGTCTTCAGCTATTCCCACCTCAGAGCTGCATCGGCGTTGGTGATAATGCCGTGAAGTTGAGCTTATCAAATACCACCTTTGGCTTGACACTCCCACTTGCTCCAAGGTAACAAAGGGCCTTGTCAAATTGTTCAGTCCCAATTGAGCATGATATGGTGGGACACCCTAGATCCTTCTTAGCTGTTTACGTTCCTTGCTGAGGGTATGGTGGGTCAAGAGTGGATCATAATTTTATCATGGTCACAATATTGACATGTTCTCGGGAGCTTCAGGTTGCCCCATAATCTTCCCATTCTCCATTGGTGGAACAGAAGCTTCCAGTTGAGGTAGTTGAGTCTACAACATCTTGTTGAAGCTCAACTGGTTCTTGAAGGCTAAAGATAATCCTTCTATCTTAGTGTTGATATTCTCTAGGGTCTTGTCATTAGCCGATATCTTCTTGGACATAGCTTCATTAATCTTCAGCTGGCTAATGGTAAGTTCCTTCAAGTTGGGATGATTTCAAATGTTTCCATTGTTGTATCCCCATCGAAAGAAAAGGCGTGGTTGGCCCCACCCTTGACCTCCTGGACGGTATCCTTTGTTGTAGTTTCCGTTGTGCCTCAGGTATAATGCATCTTCATGGGTTTCTGGGCAATGACTACCCATATGACCCGTGTTGCCACAGACTTCGCATGTCATGTGAGCATCCAAAGCCTTGGCAGTGCCATACACTTCTCCATTGTCTTGGCAATCTAATTTCTTCATGAGGAGGTCTAGTTTCGCAGCGGTCATGCCCACCTCTTTCATGGTATGCATGCCTCGCTGAAGGGATTGGAGTCGTTCATCTCTCCAACCCATATTGGCAACCATCTTCTCGATCAATTCTTTGGCCTTAGAAGCCATTAGCGAAAGACACCTCCTGCAGAAGCATCCACATGATCACGGGCTGACGGTGTCAACCCGGTTATAGACATTCTGGATGATGAGCCAATTATCAATCCCATGGTGAGGATAGGCTAGGATGTACTCCTGAAACCTTTCCCAAACCTCGGGAATGGATTCCTTTGGCTCTTGCTGGAAACATGAAATTCTCCCGCGTAAGGCATTGGTTATACCTAACGGGAAGAATTTTGTGAGGAACGCCGTAGAACACTTTTCCCAAGTATCTGTAGCACTTCGGTTCACATAGAACCACTGCTTCGCTCTCCCAAGAAGGTAAAAGGGAAAAACAGTTCCAGACGGATGGCATCTTGAGGGACGCCCTTAATCTTAAAACTGTTGTAAATCTCTAGGAATTGTTGCAAATGGGCACTTGTGTCCTCGTTGCCTTTCCCACATAAGGGATTAGCTTGCACCGTAGTGATAAGGCCAGTCTTTATTTCAATGTTTGTGTCTCCCGTGATGATAGTGGGCCCAACGGGCACATTGTTAGCAGAGGGAGCCGAAAACCCACGAAGGGTCTTTTGAGCCATTGGCGTGAAGCTTGATGATGTGGAAATGACTGGTTTACTTGACAAAAGGATCACTTGAGGGGAACGACACGAGGTCGAACTCTTCTCATAAGTGGTTCCGGATTTTCAATGTAGTTTGTCGGCAAGTGGAAACCGGTTATACACTACCTTGTTTTCACATCAAAGGAATGTGAAAACAAGTTGGGTTATCCTACTAGGTATCTACTAGAATCCTAATCTATCGTAAGCAGTCTTTCACTACTTCTGTGCCTTCTCCGACAACGGCGCCAGAAATGCTTGTTGGTATTTCTTATTTCTACTGGTCATCCTAGCAATGGATGCCAACAAGGCTTATGACAACTTGGCAAACATTTGGCCAAAGCAAGATGAGTTCCGCAAGCGCACGGAAGATACTGATGTAGCATTTCACCAAAGAGTGCTTCCTAGGGTATCGTATTTCCCAAAGAAAGGTGAAGTGTGGCAAGATAAAAAATAGGATAGGGTATTCTAGTAGGAAACCAATGAGGATGGGTAAAGGATAGCAATGGGGTAGTGTGACACACACTGAGCAATCTACTCTAAAGGTAAGAAAGTACTAGTGAGAGTTAGACTAAGGTTAGGGGCTATTCTAATGTGTACAGGGGTCCCGATCTTCTGAAAGGTTTTGATAACTCTCGATTTGGTGGACACTTGACACAAATCGATCCGGCTTCTGAACAACACGTTCTGAACCCTGCAATCGCAGCACCACGTCTGCTCAGGTTATCAACCGATATTGCGCGGTTGACCTCGCCAGGAAGGCTAATCGTTGCCTGCGAAACGAAGAACACAAGCAAGAAAAAGAAAGAATGCAACCAAATTGCTGAAAGATATGAAGCACTCAAGTTGGGGTCTCACAAACCGATGAATGGCGAAACTGGTCTTGACAGAATAATCTAAGCAAAACCCAGCTGTTTGTGACGGCAGCTAGGGAGTATAAAGGAGGTGGAGGACGACGAGAGGGGTGCTGGGGTCGTGACCTAACCCTAAGACACGTGCATAATAGACTTGGACTCGATACAAGGCCCAATGGCCCAACTAGGTGATGCAACACCCTGACAGACTCTAAACTTTATATTGTTTCGAAATTTCCCATCGACTCCGAGGGATTTTGACGTGGGGCCAGTTCCATTGGAAAGTTTATCCTCTCAGATTTCCGTGCATATGTACCGTTAAAAACGGAGTCCGTATGCCTCATGTGCTTCCATTTTAAGGTGGACTGCTCCTGGGCCCGAGTTGGACTCGAGTTTGAGTTGGGCTCGGTCTCTAACTTTTTGTTGGCGTATTTTCTGGTCCTCCACGCCTCCAAACCCCTCTCCATGTATCTCCTTGTCCTCTCCATGGTTCCTAATCATAATTAATCCATTAGGTAGCAACATACTCTCAAAATTCACATATAAAGAATTGTTCAGGAACGAGCTCACCTATAAATTCAATTGTCGTGCTCGAGCTCTAGTAATTGGACCTTGCATGTCTACCATGTGAGTGTTGTGTATATCTGCAGGAGTGATGTCCACATCATCTTCCCCCTCTTGCATTGGCGTCGTCCTCGAATCAAGCTCATCTTCTTCTCCAAAATATGGTCTCAAATCTGATATGTTAAAGGTGGGACTAACCCCAAACTCGGGAGGCAACTCAAGTTTATATGCATTATCATTAATCTTCTCAAGTATTTTAAAAGGACCATCAGCTCTAGGCATCAATTTAGACTTTCTCAGTTCTGAAATCTATCCTTTCTCAAGTGTAACCAAACTAAATCACCCGGTTCAAGTCTAACTTCCTGCCTACCTTTACTACCAGCAATTCTATATTTTTCATTCATCTTTTCAATAATGTGTTTAGTGGTCTCATGAATTTTCAAAATAAAATCAGCATGTTCCTTTGCATCATTATGAGTTCTCTCACTAGTAGGTAAAGGCAAGATATCAATAGGAGCACGAGGATTGAATCCATACACTACCCGAAAAGGACATACCTTGGTGGTAGAATGTGTTGCCCGATTATATGCAAACTCCACATGTGGCAAACATTCTTCCCACATCTTTAAATTTTTCTTCAAAACAGCTCTCAACATGGTGCCCAAAGTGTGGTTCATTACTTCTGTTTGCCCATTAGTTTGTGGGTGACATATTGTAGCGAACAACAGTTTTGTACCCAACTTGTTCCATAGGGTGCGCCAAAAGTGACTCAAAAAATTAGCATCACGATCTGAAACAATAGTAGAAGGCATACCATGCAAGCGAACAATCTCTTTGAAAAAAAGGTCGGCAGTATGTACAGCATCATCACTTTTCTGACATGGTATAAAATATGCCATCTTAGAAAAACGATCCACCACAACAAAAATGTTGTCCCTCCCCCTCTTAGTCCTAGGCAATCCCAAAACAAAGTCCATAGAGATATCCGCCCAAGGAATGGAAGGAGTGGGAAGAGGCATGTGTAAACCATGTGGATTCAAACGGGACTTAGCTTTCTGACATGTGGTGCAGAGAGCCACAAACCGCTCTACATCTCTCCTCATCTTTGGCCAAAAGAAATGTGTGGCCAGAACATCCTCCATCTTCTTTGCGCCAAAATGGCCCATCAAACCTCCACCATGTGCCTCCTGTAATAACAAAAGACGAATGGAACCAACTGGAATGCATAGGCGGTTAGCTCTAAACAAGAATCCATCATCCAGTACAAATTTATTCCAGGTATGACCTTTTCTACAATGCAGCAACACATCTTTAAAATCAGCATCAAGAGCATATTGTTCTTTAATTGATTCAAGTCCAAAAATTCGACAATCAAGTTGGGACAGCATATTATATCGTCTAGACAATGCATCAGGGATCAAATTATCCTTCCCTTTCTTATGTTTAATGACATAAGGAAAAGACTCAATAAATTCAATCCATTTTGCATGTCTACGATTCAGATTAGTTTGAGAACGAATATGCTTTAGCGATTCATGATCAGAATGAATAACAAATTATTTAGGCCATAAATAATGAAGCCATGTCTCTAAGCATCATACGAGAGCATAAAATTCATTATCATATGTGGAGTAATTCAGGACAGGACCATTAAGTTTTTCACTAAAGTATGCAATCGGTTTACCACCTTGCAGTAAGACACCACCAATGCCAAATCCACTAGCATCACATTCAAGTTCAAAAGTCTTACTAAAATCAGGAAGTTGCAGCAATGGTGCATGTGTAAGCTTGTCCTTCAAGGTGTCAAAGGACTCCTCTTGTACTTTCCCCCAATGGAACACCACACCTTTCTTAGTCAACTCATGCAATGGGACAACAATAGTGTTAAAATCCTTGACGAAACGTCAGTAGAAACCTGCAAGACCAAGAAAACTCCTTACCTGTGTGATGGCTTGAGGTATTGGCCAGCTCTTGATCGCTTGAATTTTCATCTCATCCACCTCAATTCCCAGTGGAGTCACAACATAGCCACGAAAGGAAACTCGATTCGTACAAAAGATGCACTTCTCAAGGTTACCAAATAAACGTGCATCTCTCAAAGCATTAAAAACAGCACGTAAATGATCCATATGTTCATCAAATGACTTGCTATAAATCAAGATATCATCAAAGTAAACCACCACAAATTTTCCAATAAAAGCTCTCAAGACCTCATTCATCAAACGCATGAATGTACTTGGTGCATTAGTTAAACCAAAAGGCATTACTAACCACTCATACAACCTAAATTTGGTTTTGAAAGCTGTTTTCCATTCATCTCCCAATTTCATTCTTATTTTGTGGTAACCACTACGCAAGTCAATCTTAGTGAAAATTATAGAACCACACAACTCATCAAGCATGTCGTCTAGCCTAGAAATAGGATGACGATACCTTATAGTAATATTGTTAATGGCTCTACAATCAACACACATACGCCAAGTACCATCTTTCTTAGGAACCAAAAGTACAGGAACAGCACAAGGACTAAGGTTTTCACGTACATACCCACGGTCCAAAAGGTCATAGACTTGCCGCTGAATTTCCTTAGTCTCCTCGGGGTTAGTCCTATATGCAGCACGGTTTTGCAAAATTGCACCTGGAATCAAATAAATTTGATGTTCAACGTAACTTGGGTGTGTTATTTTGCCTTGTGGTGCAATTGTTCCTGCTCAATTATTGTCCTTATCATTCATACTTCTTGCTGTCTTGTTCATAACATCCGAGATAAGACATGAGTAGGCCAGCAACTAGGACAAGTGTTTGGACATCTTTTCAGCATTACTATCTGTTATTGAATTGTGTGCTACTCACATATATTTGGCCATCCAAACTCCACATTCATCCTTTCGATCAGCACAAGTTTTTGACCCTTGCAATCGCTGAATCACGTCGTCCAGGTATCCTTTGCCTTGTAGTGGTAAGAAACTTGTAAGACCTTGGTAAGACTTGACCCATTGCTTTGTGAGTTCCACCATCATTGCGTAGTAGTTGATAGGGATAATCTTGTTGTTTTCCCTATTATTCTTGCTAACAATGTCAGATCATGTTGATCCTACGGAGTGTGTTTTGAAAAGTGAGATGAAGGGTTACATAGAACAAATGATGAAGTCTGTCAAGGAAGCAATCGCACAAGGGGTAAAAGATTATCTTGCTGAACAGAGAATACCCCACACCCTTGAGAGGTTGGACAAACGCTTAAGCTCGCTAGTTGGAATGATTGATGATATGGAGACCCACCTACCATTCAGCCATGATGCTACCCACCACAACAACTTTGAAGAAGAAGAAGAAGACGTGTTGTGTGATGTCAATGGAGAGGTGGATACATGTGCTGCGCAGAATGTACATCTACGTCAACGCCTTCGTCAAAACACTCATGGTATGGTAGGAAACAACATGCGTGGTAACAATAACCGCCCTCTTGATGACCCTTTTTCTAAAGTTAAAATTTCCATACCTTCATTTTCTGGTGCTTATATGCTGAGGCATATCTTGATTGGAAAATGACGGTTGAGCAGAAATCTAATTCCCACCTTGTTCCTGAACAACATATAGTTCGACAAGCCACTAGTGAGTTTAAGGATTTTGCTATAATATGGTGGAATGAACTAGGTACCACATGCTTACAACCTGATACATGGGAACGTTTAAAAGAAGCTATGCATAATCGTTTTGTTCCTCCATCCTACCAACGTGATTTACGAAAGAAATTGCAGCGCTTAGAGCAGGGAAATAATTCTGTCCAGGATTATTATGCGGAGCTTCAAAAGGGTATGATACGATGTGGGGTAGTAGAGGACACTGAAGATAAAATTTGTCATTTCTATGGGGGGTTGAGACGTGAGATACAGGATATTGTTGATTATAAGGAATTTAATACTGTCAACTAGTTGTTCCAGCTTGTTATGCTTGCAGAAAAGGAGTTACAGGGTCGTCAACAAAAGAACAAGAGCAGCAGCGGTGCCTCCTACACTCCACGCACGACAACATCTTCGGGGGCATCCAAGTCATTCCGTTTTGATGCCCTTTCACCAAAACCAGCAGCCAAGCTTCCTTCTGGCAGCAACAACGTTTCAGCAGCACCGAAACCACCACCTGCACGACCTGCGGATTCGGGTAAAAATTCCATGCAGGTACCCGCCAAAAGTGTTTCATCCGTTGCTTCAACAGGGCGCACTTCCGGCATTCAGTGCCACCGCTGCCATGGTCTTGGTTATGTGCAAAAAGATTGTCCTAGTCAGCAGGCATACGTGGCTACAGAAGAGGGAGTATACATCAGCACCTCCGATGTTGAAGACAACAATGATGATGAAGCTGCCACGGACAATGATGATGGACATGTTTTTAGGAGTGAAGACACATCAGCCTACATGAACATAATTGTGCAGCGGGTGCTGAACACACAGGTACAACAACTTGATAGATTACAACGCCATAATTTGTTTCAGATTTTCTTTGTCATCAAGAACCGGCGAGCACGTGTCATCATTGATGGAGGAAGCTGCAACAACTTGGTGAGTTCTGAATTGGTCAAGAAGCTTAGCTTGAATACACGACCACACCCACATCCATACTATATTCAATGGTTGAATGATTCTGGAAGAGCTAAGGTAACACAAACTTGCAGAATTCCGTTTTCCATTGGTACATATGTTGATTCCGTTGATTGTGATGTGGTACCCATGCAAGCGTGTTCACTTTTATTGGGTCGACCTTGGGAACATGATAAGGATGCTTTGCACCATGGTAGAAGTAATAAATATACTTTTATGCATAATGGAAAGAAATTACTTTGCTACCTTTGACTCCTGCTGAAATTGTACAAGCTGATAGGGAGAGAGCTGGAATTTCTAGTAGTTCTAAATCAGAAAATCAACAAGTCATTAATTATGTGTTACCACCAAATAATGAGAGATCTACACCTAGTTCTAAGACTGAGGGAATTAAATTGAAGGGTCGTGTAATGCTTGCTACAAAATCAGACCTTGCTGAAATTTCTGATCATGATATTTGCTGTGCATTGGTGTGCAAACAAGTTTTGTTCTCCATTGATGATATTGCTAGGTCTTTGCCTCCACAAACTGACGGACAGACCGAAAGGGCAAACCAAATTTTGGAGGACATGTTGAGAGCTTGCGCCTTGAAACGAGGGCGTAGTTGGGATAGGAGTTTACCGTATGCCGAATTCTCCTATAACAACAGCTACCAAGCTAGCTTGAAGATGTCGCCTTTCGAAGCATTATATGGTAGACGGTGTAGAACGCCACTGTTTTGGAACGAAACCGGAGAGAACCAGGTGTTTGGACCCGAAGCGCTACAAGAGGCTGAAAAGCATGTCCAAACGGTACGGGAGAACTTAAAAGCTGCTCAGTCACGACAGAAAGGCTATGCGGACAATAGGCGTAGGAAGTTGACCTTGGAAGTAGGAGACTTCGTATACCTTAAGGTATCGCCTATCCGAGGCCAACGACGTTTCAACGTCAAAGGCAAGCTAGCACCTCGCTATATCGGACCATTTAAGATTTTGGACAAGCGGGGAGAAGTAGCCTATGAACTAGAGCTCCCAACCCACCTCTCCGACGTACATGACGTGTTTCATGTATCCCAGCTCAAGAAATGCTTGAGAGTACCAGAGGAGCAAGTATCAATGGGAGAACTTGAACTTCAAGAGGACCTGACTTATGCGGAACACCCTGTACAAATTTTGGACGTAAAGGAAGGGTCACCCGGAACAAGGTGATTCGATGGTGCAAGGTGCAATGGAGCCATCACACCGAAGCTGAAGCCACATGGGAGCGTGAAGAGGATATCAAGGCAGAATTTCCCCATCTATTTTCTACTAATGAATCTACAGCTAGGGTTTAGATGGAATGCAGCAGATGGAATAACAAAGTAGGAACGAAACACGATTAAACCAGCAACAAAACACGAACTAGGACACAAATTCAACACTACGGACTCCAAAACAGAATTGTGCAAAAGGCTAAACCTGGTCTGGGATGGGGAAACCTATGACTATAACTTTTTTGGCTTTTTCGTGGATGATAGGACGAGTTCAAGATAAACAAAACTAGGGGAAGGCGAATCTGACGGTGCACCTAAAGCTCTGATTACCACTTGAAGTGTACAGGCGTCCCGATCTTCCGAAAGGTTCTGATAACTCTTGATTTGGTGGAGATTTGACACAAATCGATCCGGCTTCCGAACAACATGTTCTGAACCATGCAATCGCGACACCACGTCGTCTCAGGTTATCAACAGATATTGCGCGGTTGACCTCGCCACGAAGGCTAATCCTTTCCTGCGAATCAAAGAACACAAGCAAGAAAAGGAAAGAATGCAACCAAATTGTTGAAAGATATGAAACACTCAAGTTGGGGTCTCACAAACCGATAAACGGCGAAACTGTTCTTGACAGATTAATATAAGCAAAACCCAGCTGTTTGTGATGGCGGCTAGGGGGTATAAAGGAGGTGGAGGACGACCAGGGGGGGGCTGGGGTCGTGACCTAACCCTAAGACATGTACATAATGGACTTGGACTCGATACAAGGCCCAATGGCCCAACTTGGTGATGCAAGACCCTGATAGACTCTGAACTTTTTATTGTTTCAAAGTCCCCCATCGACTCCGAGAGAATTTTGACATGGGGCCAGTTCCATTGGAAAGTTTATCCTCTCAGCTTTCCGTGCATATGTAGAACGTCAAAAACGGAGTCCGTATGCCTCCTGTGCATCCATTTTAAGGTGGACGGCTCCTGGGCCCGAGTTGGACTCGAGTTTGAGTTGGGCTTGGTTTCTAACTTCTTATTGCCGTATTTTCTGGTCCTCCACGCCTCCAAACCCCGCTCCATGTATCTCCATGTCCTCTCCATGGTTCCTAATCATAATTAATCCATTAGGTAGCAACATACTCTCAAAATTCACATATAAAGAATTGTTCAGGAACGAGCTCACCTCTAAATTCAATTGTCGTGCTCGAGCTCTAGTAATTGGACCTTGCGTGTCTACCATGTAAGTGTTGTGGATATCTGCAGGAGTGATGTCCACATCATATCCCTAGTGTGCTTCTAGTATACATATGCATAGCATAATCGTGTACATATGGGTATGCTAGTAGTGAATACTAAGTCTTAGTGGTCCAACGTATCGGGCACGGGCTTACCCTTGGTAATACCAGAGCAACTCTCTCCAAGAGCTTGTGGGATAGCTGAACATGGAGGATTACAATATACGAGCAGGGCTTTCACTACCAGCCAGCCTACCCCTACAATCCATGGGTCTACGAGACATCCAACGCTACTTAACTATCCAAGCACCACACTTGCTTGGTAAGTAAATATCATAGGAGCTGCAGTACAATTACCATCCTAAGGCAGTGACTAACCTAAACGTCGTTGAACCAATGCTGGGACCTGTTCGTGGAACAGAGGCTTCAGTAGCGTGGAGTCACTAGCAGATGGTCTAAGACACCTACACTTAGAGAAATCTCGACGTTAGCTCACCGGAATCAAAATAATATAAGGTTCTTGTTGATCAAGAATGTGATACATCTCACTTACGTGGAGTGGGCCGGATGCTTTCCTCAACAAAGAAACAAAAGAACTACGATCTAAGCTATAGTCTATGAAAACAAAAGAAAGAAAAAAGATGAACAAAAAGTTGATTGTGTTGATCTGAGCTTGGCTATACATGTTTCGGCAGATGGCTGCCTTTATATAGAACCTGATTACATTCGAGAAGATTTGATCTTTTATAATTAAACTAAACTCAGCTAATCTCTAGAACTCAATCCTATCTAAATGCACGAACAAATGCCATTTTATACCTTCTAGAACACTTGACATGATAACTTCTAATTTATACAAAGTTTTGAAATCTACCGAGATCACCTAAGTTCCTTCGGCCTTTATCTTGCGTTTTAGCCGGTTTATCTTGCAGCCGCATGGTAATTGGGTCTTCTCAGGTTGAATTCCCACCCGGGCACTTGTATCTTGAGTTTTTGAGGTAAAACAGGCTTGTCGCATGTACTTTCTTCAGTCTTGGGTAGTTTCCTTGCCGAAACCTTCTGCACCTTGAATTCTCGAGATAAAAGGCCCTTTCCACCTCATTTTTTGGCTCCTGCAACCTGCAAAACTCAACCATTTTTCACCTCCAACACATGCCCCCTGTTTTTGGGCAAACATGGTGTGCCAAAAAAACACCTCCATAGCAAGGATTTATTAGATAAATGGGCTATTTTACCTTGCAAAGTGTAGATAACTCAACCCTCCTTCCATACAATCGGATATAATCGTTTTAAGTATCCTCCATTGATAGCATTACCCAAGTTTTCTCATTGTAAGTTCTCTACAATGTATGCATTCCCAGGGACAATTCCTACAATCTAGTAAGGCCGCTCCCAGCTAGGTTACCACTTGCCAAACTTCTTGTCTCGAGTTCCTAAGGGTAAAATCATTCTCCAAACCATGTCTCCAACCTGGAACGATTTTCCTCGAACTCTTCTGTTGTAATACTTGGCCACCTTGAGCTTTTGTTTCTATATCTCCTTCAAAGCTTCCATTCGGCTTTCTGTGATTCCTTCCAAGTTATCCATCATTATGTCTTGATAATCCAGAGCCGAAAGGTTAACATGCTGATCCACTCGATAAGCTTTCATGCGAAGTTCAACAGGTAACATAGCCTCTTGTCGATATACAAGCTCAAATGGAGTAACTTTGGTAGCACCGTGTCTTGATACTCGATGATCCCATAGGGGTTCAATTAGAGTCTCATGCCAACATCTAGGGTTCTCCCTAATCTTCTTTTTTTATGAGCTTGATAAGTATTTTGTTGCTAGAATCAGCTCTTCCTTTGGTGTTGTGGAGAAACCCCTTCTGGGATCCACACTCTAGTAATCACATTGGGTGGTGCTGTGCGATGCGGCACACAACAGCATACACGAAAAGAAACCATAAAGATACAAAGTCTTTTATTCTCAACATAGTGTTATTTACAACATAATGTAACACGAAGGTACACGCAGCAGAATATACATAAACATGTACTCTCAGTCCTAGCTATGCAAAAGAGAAGACTTCCAGCCCACGGACGCTTCTTACTAGCGTCAAAAAGAGCGTAGGCAGCGGCAAAGTTTCCGGTAAGTCCCCGATGTCTCACCGAACAACCATATTCATAGCAACACTAATATAATACCTGCAAAACAATAATAATGCAACCGTGAGCTCGGAAGCTCAGCAAGGCTTAACCGTCTTCCCTAACGAGGAACTTTACATGCCGGAATTTATAAAATAGGACAGCGGCTATTGTATTAGTACTCGCCCAAAAGTAGATCCTTATTAGCAGTTTTACAGCAGCAATTTCATATGCCCTGAGCCTCCCAACATCGGAAATCAACAATCAAACAAGAAACGCTTCTTTCCGATGTTGCTTTGTCCAATGTGGAATATTAATTTGGTGAGCTCTACAACTATAGCATACATGGTTGCAATACAATTAACTTATGAACTTCACAACAGCAATGATTCATCTCAATTCATCTGGAAGTAATTACTACGTCACAACTCAAAGAACAAGTGGTACTCATATAACCGCGAGGAACGGTAATTCGAATCAGGACACACCCGGAACACACGATACATACACCCGCCTCGAAAGACTCACACAAGATCTCTTTCTTACGTTGTATGCAGGAACATTTCACGCGTCACTCCAATGCCGAACCATTTCTACACGCATCAGAAGGCCACTACCCGGAATGCGTCGAAGTTGCTCCACTACTGGGTTTACACCTCTGACACCAACCCCCAAAGGACGGCAGTATAAGTTTCGACACGAGAGTACCCGAGTTACATCAGTTTCCTGGACCCCATAATTCAAGTATGCATCCGGTACTGTTCAAACTTGCTCCGCAGGGTGGCATACGCATCGGTCCTTAACCGACACAAGCAGAGCTATGTCAACACAGGCCCAATGTCCTGCTGCTCCTACTCTCTGCTCGGTCTCATTTTTCATTCCAGTTATTCCATTCTCTAGAATCATACCCATTTGAACCAACTTCCTAGCTTCGCGAGCAGCTTCTGACTACCCAACTTGTACCGGATCCTATACAACTTAAGCCTAGCCGAAACTACACGAAGGTAACCTATTCTACCCTTTAACTCCAAGGGTTTTTGGGTCATGCATTTGGAGTATCAATCACCTTGACCTAATGCACAATACATACTAAACCAATAACATACTAGACCTAATTCACAATACATACTAGGTCAAATGGTCATTATGAACAGAGCATTGTTCATTGATGTAACTTGATACTTGTTGTGGACATGAAGGTTTTTATACTTCTATAAGTTCCATGACATAGTCACTATTTATTTTTATCATCCCTTGCTGTTGATTTAAGTGTTTGACAAACTTGAGAAATCATTGGTTATATTTCAGAATTGTCAAAAACATTTTCCACTTCATGTATGCTGCACAGTTGATGTGATGCTTTTGCGGTTAATAATTTTAAGTTCAAATTGAGTACCATCATGGTTATTAACTGTAAATTGCTTGCTCTTGCAGTATGGATCATAGTCATTCCATGTATGAGGTTGGTGGTTCCAGCCGGGATGGAAATGATTCATCGCAGTGACGATCACCACCATCATAAACCGGACTGGCGGAGGTGTTTGGAAAAATGGCTGAGTCTCTTGAGATGTTGGTCCAGCAAGGTATCCGACAAGAGACCTCACAGAAAAACCCCACAATGAACACTTATTTGGATTTTCTAGCAAGACAACCACCGGTATTCTCGGAAGCTAAAGAAGCCTTGGAGGCAGATCATTGGCTCCAGGTGATTGAATCTAAACTGGGAATGCTCCAGTGTGATGAATATGAGAAGGCTTTATTTGCCGCTCAGCAACTTCATGGATCCGCTGGATCTTGGTGGTCTGAATATATTGCTAAGATCGCTGAAGGCCATCGTGTGATGTGGACAGAGTTTCGTAATGCTCTCCGTGCACGTCATATCTGTGAGGGCATCGTCCAAACCAGAGTTGAAGAATTCTATGAACTCAAGCAAGGAGGGATGAGTGTTATGGAGTACTTTACGGAATTTAACCGTTTAGTACAATATGCATCCGCTTATGTGGATAAGGAGACGATGAAGTGTCATTACTTCTTCTGAGGCCTCAACGTGGAGCTTCGGGCGGAAATGGCACAATGCAATAAAGGGAAATATAGTGAGTTAGTCAATGCCGCTATGATTCAAAAAATAGCTGAACTCGAGCATAAGTAAAGTAAGAGGAAAAGAAGATTATCACCGACGAGTAGGGATGATTATCCTCAAGAACAACCGGTGATATTTTGCTTACCATCCGGGATGGAAATTCAGTCCTTTGACGGACCACCTCAGATCCAATTCTGTCCATATTCAACCATGGATGTTCCGCCACTGCTGCAACAGCAGCAAATGAGTATTTGTGCACCCCTACCTCAGCAAAGTGCACAAGAATATCAACCACTTCCATATTATGAAGATCCTGAGCTCGCATCATACAGTACTTGTAGCAATGTAGAGCATATTCCTCAGGAGTTTCCCATGACCAAGCCGAGCAGCAGTAACATATCATCGCAAGCTGCAAAGAAATTCTATGGTCAGCCAAGGAGGACAGCACTGGAAGTGGGAAACATAAACTATATGGCAGTTGGAGATGTTCCCGTGGGAGAACCCGTGTTTGCGGGTATGTTCAGCCTACGTGATCAGCCCACATTCGTTTTGTTCGACTCTGGTGCTACACATGATTTTTTCAGCAAAGATTATGTGGTTAAGCACCGAATACCATCAACCAACCACCTTGGCCGCATCGTATCAGATTAATTCACCGGGAGGTAGTAGGACAGCGGGCAGGATTGTTGCTCGAGCGCCCATATGTTTGGATGGGCGTATATATCCTACTACTCTTATCATCTTGGAAGGCTTGCAAATTGACATCATCTTGGGAATGGCTTGGTTGACACATCACCGAGCTATATTTGATATTAGTTCATGAACGTGCAGCAGAATTCAAAGAAGCACGGGCAACACACGTTGATGCTGAGAAATGTTGCACCGGAAGTTAATGCTGTACACAATGTTGAAGCTAAGAAACTGGAGGGCATTCCAGTAGTCCGGGAATATCAGGACGTGTTTCCCGATGATCTACCGGGCATGCCGCCAGAACGTGAAGTGGAGTTCAAAATTGAACTAGCACCGGAGACCACACCTATCTCTTGGAGGCCGTATAAAATGGCACAGAAGGAACTCGTGGAGCTGAAGGAGCAGCTGAATAATTTGCTAAGCAAAGGCTTCATTAGACCCAGTTCATCACCGTGGGGATGCTCCGCGCTGTTCGTCAAGAAAAAGGATGAGACTTTGAGGCTATATGTGGACTATTGTCCGCTAAATGTCGTAACAATCAAAAACAAGTATCCACTACCACGTATCGATATGCTTTTAGATAAACTAGTGGGTGCTAAGGTTTTCTCGAAGATGGATCTTTGGTCCGGATATCACCAGATAAAAATCCGGGTGGAAGACATACCCAAGACAGCATTCTCGACGAGATACGGGTTACATGAGTATCTCGTCATGTCATTCGGACTGACTAATGCTCCGGCCCATTTTATGTACTTTATGAATTCAGTCTTCATGCCGGAGCTGGACAATTCGTCGTGGTATTCATCGATGATATCTTGATATAGTCTAAATCGGGGGAAGAACACGCCGAACATCTGCATATTGTGCTCCAACGCCCACGAGATCACAAACTATATGCAAAATTCAGCAAGTGCGAGTTCTGAATCAACCAAGTACCATTTCTTGGGCACATTATTTCTATGGAGGGCATAGCAGTTGATCCAAGCAAGATCGTCCAAGTGCTGAATTGGAGTTCGCCAAAGTCACTCCACGAAGTCCGTAGTTTTCTCGGTTTAGCGGGGTACTACCGGCGATTAATTCCGAATTTCTCCAAGGTCTCTAAACCAATGACAGAACTGCTGAAGAAAGGCCAGAAATATGTGTGGAGTGAAGCATGTGAGGAGGCATTCAAAGCAATGGTAAAGCACCTCACAACAGCCCCAGTGTTGGCGCAGCCCGATACGACTAAGGCTTTTGATGTTTATTGCGATGCATCCGGCATCGGCCTTGGCTGCGTGCTTATGCAAGAAGAGCGAGTGGTCACATATGGATCCCGGCAGCTTTGGAATCATGAGCATAATTATTTGACACATGACCTCGAGCTAGCTGCTGTGGTTCTTGCTCTAAAAATGTGGAGGCACTATTTACTTGGAAATTTAGTCCACCTCTACACGGACCACAAGAGTTTAAAGTACATCTTCACACAGAAGGAATTAAATATGAGGCAGCGAAGATGGTTAGAGATAATCAAAGACTATGAGATAGAGATACATTACCATCCTAGAAAAGAAAATGTGGTTGCCGACACACTTAGTCGAAAATCACATGTTCATAACCTAACCATGGCTGCAAGGGAAGAAGAAGAAGAACCGAGCTTGCGCTTGGTTCCTTATGGGTCGCTATTTAATCTTGCCCTCATTCCTACAATTCGAGACGAAATTGTAGAGCTCAAAAGAAAGATAACAGCATGGCCCATATCCGGAAGAGAAGAGACAAAGTGGAAGTTAAGTGCTTCCGGAAAGATGAGAATGGTACGCTATGGTTCAAAAACCATATAGTTGTTCCCCGTGACATAATTCTTTGGAAGAAGATATTAGAAGAAGCTCATTTATTAAAATTTTCCATTCATCCGGGCAGCAACAAGATGTACCAAGATTTGAGAAGCAAGTTTTGGTGGACACGGATGAAACG
This sequence comes from Neostapfia colusana, assembly GCA_030760725.1. NCBI lineage: Eukaryota > Viridiplantae > Streptophyta > Magnoliopsida > Poales > Poaceae > Neostapfia > Neostapfia colusana. The sequence continues at coordinate 104,123,603 of JASWHV010000007.1, forward strand.
GGAAATAGCTAGATAAGTATCCGAGTGCAATACGTGTCGGAGGGTAAAAGCCGATCACATGAAGAAACCTAGTTTGCTACAGCCCCTCCATATTCCGGCATGGAAGTGGGAAGATGTGAGTATGAATTTCATTGTCGGGTTATCACTCACATCTCAGAAGAATGATTCGGTTTGGGTAATCGTCGACAGATTAACCAAGTCAGCACACTTCATACCGGTAAATGTTAGATTTAATGCCAAGAAATATGCGGAGTTATAAATTGCATGGATATTATGCCAGCATGGAGTTCCAAGAACAATAGTTTCAGATCGTGGTGCACTGTTCATTTCTTGTTTCTGGGAACAGCTGCACGCATCTTTGGGGCAAGATTTATGAGAAGATCCGCATATCACCCTCAAACCGATGGACAAACCGAGAGGGTGAATCAAGTCTTGGAAGATATGTTGAGAGCGTGTGCCATCCACCACGATAGAAATTGGGATGCTTATTTACCATCAGCGGAATTCTCAAACAACAACAGCTATCAGACCATTGAACTTCAACATCGAAGAGTACGTATATCTCCGCGTATCTCCAAAGAAGGGAGTTCACCAATTTGGTGTAAAAGGGAAGCTCGCTCCCCGGTTTATCGGTCCATTTGCCATCACAAAGAAATGTGGACCCGTAGCCTACCGGCTTGAGCTACCGACGAATCTCCCTGGGGTGCGTGTCATATTTCATGTGTCCCAACTTCAGAAATGTCTCAAGAATACCACTTCTGTCCGCACTGAAGATCTCGAGACACTGCAACCGGATCTCTCCTATACCGACCATCTAATCCAGATTATTGATGAAAAGTCTCGGTCAACAAGGAATCGTGCACTCCTATTCTATAAGGTGTTATGGAGCAATCACACTGCAGAGGAAGCGACATGGGAGAGTGAAGAATACCTCCGTTCAAACTATCCGGACTTATGGTCCGCTTATATCCGGTAACTTCTTTTCTATCGCTTTGTCTCTTCTTTTGGAATCCCGGGACGAGATTCTTTTTAAGGGGGGAGGGACCTGAAATCCCAAAATTCTAGCAATTGGAGCTGCTCATCACACCGAGGAAAATGAGAGGGAATTCAAATTTTTGAATATAAAGGTGTGAGCTCCAATTTTAAGTTAAACTTGCAAAAACTTCCGAACACGAAGATCTAAATTTACAATTTGGTTCTCCATACATCCAATAATAGCCTGGCAAATTTTCAGATTATTTGGAAAGTATTTCCTATTTGTTGGAATTAAAACATGCGACAATTCAAACTTGAATTTGAACTTCAGTTTCAAATTCTAAGTTCACCAAAATTCAAATTTGAGCACATCGTTCTGTTCCTCACATGTCTTTTGGCCTATCCTCCAATTTTTATCAAATTTGGGGCTCATTTCCTAATTCAAATCGAAATGGAGGATAGTCTCTGTTCTTTAGTTTGTCACGAGAGTGTGCCACCTCCCCGGCATTTGGTCGCCAACCGACGTTACACTGTGCCACCTCCTGATAGTTTTCCCCGGCAGTCAAAGGATAAGCGGGCAACTTGATCACATGAACCATCTTCCTCACCCTCGCTTCACCCTCTGCCTCGCTCAGTCCCAAACGAAACTCACCGTCGCCCGACTCTCTCTGTTCCACAGCGCCTGGGCGCTACGAACCATTTCGTGGCAAACTCTCTACAGCAAAGAGGACCGTCTTCAACCGCTCGAAATCATGGTGCAAACTGTGGCGGACCGGAATCCGCTATCCAGGATCGCAGAGGGTGGTGCCGTACGCTGCGACACCCGACAGCCCACATCATAAGAAAACATATTGTATTACATAGAAAACCAACTTAATATGTACAAACTAGTACAAGACTTCAGTTACAAACTCGTATTTAGATTACAAAAGCGGAAGCTAAGTTTATACAACTCACACCCATATATCTAGCAAAAGTCAGTTGCCCAGCCCTATGGGCAACCCACACTAGCTGCACTCCTCAGCTCAGCGCGGCGTGTACGTCTTCCACTCATCCGTGGTCCCCGATGGAGGGTAGCCCTCGCCGGTGAACTCGTACCCCGAGTCCGTGGGATACTCCTCACCTGAAAAACACTTATAGCAGCAACAGTGAGCATGATGGCTCAACAAGACATAACCGACTCACCTATGCATGAAACATACATGCAGTTCACATGAACATGGGATGGTAATTTGCAGCAAACAGACACGCCTACAAGTTCATCCTTATTTCATCTTTTAGCCACAAGTCAAAAGTTCATGAATCTGAAATTTTGTAAGCAATATTTGGTGGCACACATGTAGCAATACAATTATACATATCAGCAGAATTGAATCATAACATTTCATAATTTGTCTACGTCAGGACACACTGAACAAGCGGTATTCATCACCGCGAGGGACGGCGAATCGACTCGATATACACCTGCAGGGGTACCCGAAAAGCATGTCACATACGCCCATACTCGGAGCTGCAGCCAGCACGATCCACTGATGTCGTACGAGACAACCTTTCACCCAACATCCCAAACGTCAAACTGGTCGCACCGAAATGGACAGGAGGTTCCCTACACGGAGCATCTCTCTATGCCCGTTAGCAGATTTCCACCTTGCTGCCCTCAACCTACACCTATAAATCGGTGTGATATGCCTCGACGCCCGGAGGTTTAGGTTACATCGGTTTACCGGGGCCTATATATCCGATATGCCTTCGGTTCGTTCAATACTTGTTCAGCAAGGCAGCACACGGATCGGTCCTCAATCGACACGGACAGGGCTGCACCCACAAGACGTCCTCTTTCTGCGCCCTAGCCCCTGCCTAGTCTCATTTTCTTACTAAAGTGGTCTCACGTCACTCGACCCAATCCCGTGTACCCTGACTCCTAAACCCGCGAGTAGATTCCAACTACTCGACTTGTACCGAAGTTCTATGAACATTAAGCACAGCGTATACTACTCGAGGACTTATACACTACCCTCACTCTTGTGGGAATAATCTGGCTATGCACTTGGGTTTCATCCATCCTACACCTAATGTACATACATACCACATACTACTTATACATAAAGCAAAACTTTGTAAAATTAGTTATTGCATACCGGGGCCTGCCTTGTTGCTGCTGGTCAGAGGTTAGTGCTTCGTCCGGAAGGAGAAATTCCAGCACTTCTGGAGTTTCTTTGCCTTCAGCGACTACAAGTAAGCAATATACTACATGTTAATTTAAATGCAATGTTTAGAAATGACTATGTAAAGACCATAACTCTAGCTAGCTCTCCCCTCTGGCTCTGAAATTTTTATTGTGGCTTGTTAGGGTCCTAACCAGAGTCTTGACCAAGTTTCATCTGAAACAAAGTTCATTTGAGCTCTGTACAAATAAAAGCCTATTTGGTCATTAGTAGAGCCTCTGAGGATTTCCAGGGATTTTCATGGCTCCAACCATTACTTTCTGGAAATTAGAGTTTGAGATGGTTATAATGCAATTGGTTTCATGTCTTTTGAAGCATTCTAGATGAAGTTATGCCCTAAACAAGATTTGAGAAAATCTGAAAAAATAGTTTTGTACATTTTTCCAGTTTCTCAGGGCAGTTCACTTAATCACACCATTAGGGGGACTAAATAAACTTGGATGGATCTGAAATTTTTCCTGTAACTCAAGGATTTTCAAATGAACCTTCCAGGCAAGTTTCAGAATTTTTCACCAAGTAATTCTCCAGATAAAATTCCCAACAGTTTAAATTTAGGGAATTAATTTTTGAAAACTAATAAGTCTCATGAGCTGAAATTTGTTTTGCTGGAAAGTACTCAAAAAGCTGAATTCAGCAAAATTTAGTTCACTAAATTTGGAGCTTCCTAGCAAAAGTTATAGCTAGTTGAAGTTTGAACCAAAACTTGAAAATCCCAGAAATGTTTAAACTCTGCGTGCAGGCCCCACCCCACGCCTTCTTCTTCCCCACGCGCGCGCCTGAGCCACGCGGCGGTGATCTCTGGCAAGGTCAGCCGGAAGGGCTTTCTCCACCTTCTCTAGGGCCACACCTTGCCGCCTCTACCTTTTGGGACCCGAGGAACTCGTCCCCAGGGTCAGCCAGGTCTCTAGGCGGCCGGAAACCCATCGGCGACGAGCCGCCGCTACTCCGGCGACATCGCCCGGCCCCTACCGAGGCTCATATCGAGTGATTTTTGGCCCTACAGCTCCACGGTGAACTACTGAGCACGGACATGATGCTAGATCACCGTGAAAACGGCAGGAACTAGGTGTTCACTGTCGATCTAGCCCCGATATTGGCGGCGACTTGAAAAACTCGACAACCAGAGCCTATACTCGACGTTTTTTGGTAGTTTTTGATCCTGGATGGCTGTGGGACGGTGTAGAACACGTGTATAGCTCGGCATACGCGGTGGTGAGCTAATCCCCGCGAATTTTAGATTTTCGAGCGGCTCGGTCCTAAGAACACGAAAACATCCCCGGCGAAATTCTCCCATGACAACGCATGAAACAATGAACAGTTTGGACTAGCATGACAAGCACCTTAGGGTGGTGGTTTCTTGTGTTGATCGTCAGGCAAGACGAGCCCTGTGTCGCCCGGACGTCGGTGAGCAGGAAGAGGTGAGCTCAGAGCGATTTGCTTCAGTTGTGTGGGGCGAAGGTGAACTGCGTGAGGGGAGAACAGGGACACGGCAGGGCTACACGTTTTTATCCCTTCAGTCACTGATCTCCCCCCCTCCCCCCGAGCAGGAGCTGGCGTGGTGCTGAGGCAGTCGGGCGCCGGCATCGGGAGCTGGCGTGCACGTGCCCTGTGTCCGAGTGAAAGAAACAGAAGACTTCAGAGGAAAGTCTTCTGACCAGTGGGCCCCTCCCCATCTAATTCTTTTTCTATTTTTCATTTCTGTTTTCACTGGAAAGATCCCAGCTACTCACAATTGAATTAGAGACATAGCCATAAAATTATGGTTTGAATTTGATTTCCTCAACTGAAATTGGTTTGGCTAAATTTGCTGTCCATTTGAATTTGAAATTCAAATTCAGTTTGAATTATTGCAAATTTAGCTCCCGACAAGATGAACTCCAATGAGGATGAAAATTGGTGGACTAACTCAGAAAACGTGCTGAGTTTGAATATGATGTCAACTTTGGAATTCAAGTGATGAAAGTGGTTGCAATTTGAATTTGCATTCAAATGGCCCCTTTTTCGAATGTCTCCAAAAATGCCTCAAAAAGTCTTGGGTTTGCATGCAACTTGGCCTGAGCCTTCCCAAGAATATTTAAGGTCTAGAGGTGAGCTAAACCTCTCATGTTTATGTGTATGACAACTACTTTTTGAAATTATGGCTTCCCCACTAATCACCCTCTTGATGGTGTTTACTTGCTCTTCTCAAATGTTCAAGAGCTATCCACCAAATGAACTGTGGTAGGGTGATGAAATGAACCTTTTTGCAAGTCCATTATTGGGCTTTTACATCCCTCCCCCCTTAAAAGAATCTCGTCCCGAGATTACAAAAGAAGAGATGATGATGTGAGAGGAGATTTACCCGTGATGGGATGCCATGAAATCTTGGTAGTTTGAGTGAAGGAATTCCTCGCTCTCCCATATCGCTTCTTCGGCGGTGTGGTTACTCCACAGTATCTTGTAGAACCACAGCGTTCGGCTACATGTGGTCCGAGCCTTCTCATCAATAATTGCCATCGGATATTCAGCATACGTCAAATCCGGTTGCAGCTTGCCAATGTCTTCGGTGGGAACAGCAGCCGTATACTTCAGACATTTTCGTAGTTGTGAAACATGGAAAACGTCGTGAACACCAGCGAGAGATGCCGGTAGCTCCAGTCTATACGCCACTGGTCCACACTTCTCGGTGACAGTATAGAATCCAATAAATAGGGGAGCGAGCTTCCCCTTCACGCCGAATCGGTGCATGCCTTTCATCGGAGATACACGGAGGTACACGTGTTCCCCGATGTCAAAGTGCAGCGGCCTAAGCCTCTTATCAGCGTAGCTTTTCTGCCGGGATTGAGTGGCCTTCAAGTTGGCTTGAATCATCTGAATGCGCTCTTCGGCGTCGTTCACCACATCAACCCCGAATGTGACCCTTTCACCGGACTCGCACCAGTTTAATGGGGTGCGGCATTTGCGACCGTAGAGATCCTCATATGGTGCCATCTTGATACTCGCTTGATAGCCATTGTTGTAGGAGAATTCCGCAGATGGTAGATGATCATCCCAGTTTCTACCGTGGTGGATGGCACACACTCTCAACATGTCTTCTTGTACTTGGTTCACCCTCTCAGTTTGCCCATCTGTCTGAGGGTGATAGGCGGAGTTTCTATTCAGCTTAGTACCCAATGCAGCATGCAACTGCTCCCAGAAACGAGATACAAATAGTGCACCTCGATCTTAGACGATGGTCTTGGGTACCCCATGTAACAATAGAATCCTTGCAATGTACAACTCCTCATATTTGCTAGCATTGTAACGTGTATGCACGGGAATGAAGTGGGCCGACTTGGTTAATCGATCAACGATTACCCAAATGGAATAATGCTTGTTGGAGGTCAGGGGTAATCCCACAATGAAATCCATGCTCACATCTTCCCACTTCCATGCTGGAATTTTTAGGGGTTGCAACAGCCCTGATTTCCTCATGTGATCCGCTTTCACCCGTCTACACGTATCACACTTGGATACGTATTTAGCCACTTCCCGCTTCATCCGCATCCACCAAAATTTTCTTTTCAAATCTTGGTACATCTTGTTGCTGCCCGGATGAATGGAGAATTTAGACAAGTGAGCTTCATCAAGGATCTTCTTCCTCAGCTCCATATTCCGGGGTACGACTTTGCGGTCATTGAACCACAGCGTCCCCTCATCATCTTTCCGGAAACATTTGATTTCCCCATTGTCTATCCGTCTCCGGAGATGTGCCATGCCCTTGTCCACATTCTGAGCTGCAATGATATCTTCCCTAATTGTAGGGATGAGGGCAATGTTGTAGAGTGACCCATAAGGAACCAATTATAAACATGGCTCTTCCTCCTCCACCGGTGTAATGGTGAGGTTATGGACATGTAATTTCCGACTCAGCGCGTCGGCAACCATATTCGCCTTGCCGGGGTGGTAATGAATCTCAATCTCATAATCTTTTATTAGTTCTAACCACCTCCTTTGCCTCATATTCAGCTCCTTCTGGGTGAAGATATACTTCGAGCTCTTGTGGTCGGTGTAGAGATGCACAAAATTCCCCAGGAGATAGTGCCTCCATATTTTCAGCGCCAAAACCACAGCAGCGAGCTCAATATCATGAGTTGGATAGTGCTGCTCATGGTTTCGAAGTTGGCGTGAGCCGTATGCGACCACACATCCTTCTTGCATCAACACGCAGCCTAGCCCGATCCCGGACGCATCACGATACATGTCAAAGGGCTTGGTCGTATCCAGTTGAGCTAAGACCGGGGCTGTTGTGAGAAGCTTCACCAATGTTTGGAACGCTCCTTCACACGCTGAGTTCCAAACATATTTCGTCCCCTTCTTTAATAGTTCAGTCACCGGCTTAGCAAGCTTGGAGAAGCTCAGAATGAATCTCCGGTAATATCCCACTAAACCGAGGAAGCTTCTGACTTCATGGACAGAAGTGGGGGCTTTCCATTTTAGCACTTGTTCATTTTTTCTTGGATCAACCGCAATGCCTTCCGCTGAGATGATCTGTCCCAAAAATGGCACTTGGCTGATCCAAAACTCACATTTGCTGAACTTGGCATAGAGCTTATGGTCCTGCAATCGTTGAAGAACGATTCTCAAGTGTTCGGCGTGTTCTGCTTCTGTCTTGGAGTAAACAAGGATATCATCAATGAACACCACCACGAACTTGTCCAGCTCTGGCATGAACACCGAGTTCATGAGATACATGAAATGTGCCAGAGCATTGGTGAGGCCAAAAGACATGACGAGATATTCGTATAACCCATATCTCATCGAGAATGCCGTCTTCGGGATATCCTCCGCCCGGATTTTTATTTGATGATACCCGGAGCGAAGGTCCATCTTGGAGAACACACTTGCACCCACAAGCTGATTAGACAAGATGTCAATGCAGGGCAGTGGGTATTTGTTCTTGATGGTGACGACGTTGAGCGGCCGGTAATCCACACACAGCCTCAAGGTTTCATCCTTCTTCTTTACGAACAGCGCCGAGCATCCCCAAGGCGAGGAACTCGGTCTAATGAAACCTTTGCTCAACAGATCATTGAGCTGTTCTTTCAATTCAGCCAGCTCGTTCGGAGCCATTTTGTATGGTCTCCGTGAGATAGGAGTAGTCCCGCGTGCAAGCTCAATCTTGAACTATACATCCCGCTCAGGTGGCATGCCCAGAAGGTCATCCGAAAACACATCGGGATATTCCCGGACTACAGGGATGTCCTCTAACTTGAGAGCTTCAGTATTATAAGTTGCTAAAACTTCCGGGACAGGGTTGTCTAATATCATTGAATGTGGACGGTGGAATGGAGAATTCAAATGGACCGTCTGTGACAGAGTGTCCAGGACAGCGCCATGGTAGCATAACCATCACATCACTAAGCTTGCATCAATTTTCTGTCCCGTAAGGATTATCAAGGTGGTGGGATATATCTTCCCACATAAGCACAGAGGTGCTTTTGGAATCATCATATTTGCTGAAATCTTCCCTCCCGATGAGTAGAACATATATGATCAGTCGGTTGGGAAGACTTGCATTTGATGCTTAGCCACATAGGATGCACTTATGAAACTGTGGGTTGCACCCGAATCGACTAAAATGATGATTGCTTGGTCGTTGAGAGTGAACATACACGCCAGCACGTTTTCTCCCTCCGGGGCGTCCTCATTGTCGAGGTTGCGAACGCCCCCAGTTCGCTGACCAATCTTCCTGACCGGAGGTCGGCCTTGAGCACCGCCCTGATACTGGGCTTGCCCGCTGCTCGGCTGCCCCTGGGGAGAGTCCTTTGAGAAATGGCCCGCCTGGCCACACGTGTAGCAGTTGTAGCGAGGCGGTCCTCCGCTGATCGGCGGAAGGAAACCCGGTGCGCGTTGTGGCGGTGGAAATGCCCGGGGTACCACCTGCTGCTGCTGTTGCGGTCGCGGTAGTGTCATCGGCGGTCGGAACGGAGGTGGCTGGAAAGAACGACCCCCGAACTGCCGAGGTCGTGCTGGTGGATGCCACTGCTGACTGGATTGTGTCCGATACACCATGCGGTATTTTTTGGGGAGCTCCACCCCCACTGCTGGGTGGAGTGCTGCGCTTTTGCTGCTCAGCCGCCAATTCACGCTGAGTGTCTTCTTGCATGATCACGGTGTTGATGAGATCGTTGAACGTGCCGCGATTGCATTGGACGAGATGCGTCTTCATCTCGGGGTTTAATCCCTGATAGAAGTGCTCTCGCTTCTTCTCCAAAGTGCAGACATAATCTAACACATACTGCGCCAGATGGTTGGAGGCACAGGAGTAGTCATGGGCACTCCTCCCGCCCTGCTTCAGCTCCAAGAGCTCTTGGAACCTCCGCTACATTATCCCGGGGGATATGGTAGGCGCGGAACGCCTCCCGGAATTCTCCCCACTCCACGGCGTGGCCAGCCGGCAGTGAGGCGACATAGTTCGCCCACCACGCACCAGCGGCACCGTGAAGCTGCTGCGCCACGAACAGAGTCTTCTGCCGCTCTGTACATTGGAGCAGCCCGAACTTGGACTCAATTGTCCGCAGCCAGTTGTCGGCCTCCAGGGGTTCTGCTGCTTCAGTGAACACCGGAGGGTGCGTACTCATGAAGTCCGAGTACGTCACAACGTGAGGCTCACAAGGCCCCCTCTCTTGACGCCCCCAGCCTGGGATGTATTTTGCATGATCGTGCGGAGCAGATCGGTCTGCTCCTCACGATTACAAACCAGGGACGCGATCACATCCGCTAGTGTAAGCGGAGGCGGCGGTGGTGGTGGTTGCTGCGGGGTACTGTCGTAGGCATGTGGCTGGGAGTCATCACCCCCCTGCTGGCTAGAGCCACCGACCTCATGCATGGCCCGAGAGCGAACCATCTGCAACCATACGACGATAAAAATCAGTCCCGCAACATACTTCATGCAGTCCAATAAAATAGGCGTAAAATATAATGACAGTAAAACATGCGATACATCTCGTATATAGATAATGTCATAACTTTGCACAAGCTACACCATTACTAGACAAAATACAAGCTAGCTAAATCCAACTTGACGAACTTCCTCTTTGGAAGTTCATCTCAACTAGGTTTGGTCACTACGAGACGTTAGTATTGCTTTGTCATCACGTATACTACCCATTTATCTTCAATACGACACAAACATGGTCTCTAGCAAAAGAAACTTGAGTAGTACATATACTCAAATCTTTCTCTAGTCGAAGATAACCACTCATGAGTATGTTCTACCCCATTGGAAGTACTTAAACCCCCTAGGGTGCGACAACCTTTCAAATGAGTTCAACTGTCACCCCTCTGCCCGAATGGCCAGTTTCTACATATTCCAGATTTTGATCTGGTGCTGGGCATTTTCATCACTCAAGGTGAGTACCAAAGTTAAAGTTAACTTCAGTATATTTCCAAGAGTATTTATTTTCCCTCAGATAATCTCTGGTTTAAAAGTTATAATAATTCAAAGTCAACAGAATTTCTGAAAGAATTTCAACAGCACCTCCTTTGGAAGTTGCTGTTTTCAACTCCAATTTCCCACTGAATTCCGTGCTGCAATTGCAGAAACTTTGAATTACAAAGATGTAACACATCTCCTACCCTTTCCAAAAAAGTGTCATATGAAAATTTTAGATTTTTCTACTGAAAGTTATGCTTGAAAAATAGAACACTCCAGAGAGTTTTTGAGCCTGTCCTGGTTCTGGACAGTTTACATTCCTCTGGAATTTAAACCATCTTTTTGTGTGATTCTGCTCTGGATGTCTATAACAAAATTGTAGAGTACTTAAACACCTTTCCAGAACTATATGCCACACCTCCATTGGCTAAATAATCTGTGAGTTATGATCTGTCAAAGTTCAGCAAACTTGCTGCCAAAACAGAGCACTCTGTTTTTCAATCCCTTTGAACTAACTGATCAACTAATGAATTTTTCTACCCAACCAGAGTCCTACATATTGAAACTTGGTTATTTTAGTTCATTGTTACCATTATCTTTCATGCAAATGCCTATTATATGTCGGGACTACGTTCCTCCCAAAAAGAAAATCCTAACCGGATTATACCGGCATATACGTCTCAATTGTGGCACTAATCGGTCTCTCGCACACATATACTGTGAAGGCCCGGTGATCGCAGTGGGCGGTGCCGTGCGATGCGGCACCCAGCATCATGCACGAAAAGAGGCTCAAGAACATAATGGAACCATTTTGTTACTCAAGATAAGTTCTTTTACAACATAAGTTCACACGTAGTGGAAGGTAAAAACTGGACAATCTACTCACTCTCGACCCTAACTACGCCGAAGAGAAGTCGTTCAGCCCGTGAACGCTTCCTACTAGCATCACCAACGAAAGGCAGCGGCTAGGTTTCCAATGAGTATAACGAACCATGAGGTTCGTTGTCTCACCAAACAACCCTCTTCATAGCAGGCACCATGCTACCTGCAAAACAACTCAGAAGCAACCGTGAGCACTAAGGCTCAGCAAGACTTAACCGTCAATCCTAAACATGTAACTCTACATGCAAGGGTAGTAAGACAGTAGGAACATGTATTTGCGAAAATGAAGCTTGACTATACTTGGTCCTTATATTCAGATTCTTATAGCCTTCATTTTAGTGGTCCTCACGCCTCATGACACCGGAAGTCCACATTCAAACAAGAAACGCTTATCCCGATGTTGCTAGCCTAAGGTGGAAATGAAATTTAGTTGGCTATATATCTAGTTCAGTCAAGGTTCCAATACAGTGATTAATCAACAAACAGCAAGTTAGGAGACTTAGCTCCTCTTCTTATTACGTCACGGCGCAGTGGGCAAGTATGCTCAATCCTCTTCCGCGAGCGACGGTGATTCGAATCAACAACAACCCGGAATACACGGCACATACACCCGCCTCGAAAGACTCTCTCAAGAGCTCTTTCTTACATTGTATGCAGTAACCTTTAACACGACACCCCGACATAGAAAAACGCTTCGTGCGGAGCAGGATGGTCCTCAACGCGGACACGTCGAAGTTGCCCGCTAAAGGATTTACACCTCCCGCCTTCTCGACGCCATTCCCATGCGAAGGATGAGTTTCTATATCACGGTCCATCGAGTTACATCGGTTTCATGGGTCCCATATCCCACTATATATCCGGTACAGCTCAATCTTGTCCAGCAGGGCCGCATACATTTGGTCCTTAACCGACACGGACGGGGCTACAACCAACCTCCACATTTCCCTTACCATCCCGGTCCAGGCCAAATGTGGTCTCAAGCATTGTCACACCCATCGCAGGTCGAGACCAACCTTGAGTGCTCCATCCTATAGGAACATCCCCGTCCCCATCTCATTTTCTCACGAGTAGCTTTTTACTACTCGACTTCTACCGAGCTAGCTACAACATTAGCCTAGCATCTACGACAAGGCAAAGCCTACACTAAAACTTCTACTCACGGATGTAATAGCCATGCAAGTGGGTTTCAAACATTCTATACATAATGCACAAGATCAAGTCTAATAAACATGATGTGAAGTAAAGCAAAATTTAAAACGGTAACGATATGCAAACCGGGGCTTGCCTTGCTCAACGGTTTTGTTAGAAGATAGGAGTTAGTCTTCCTCCGGTGAATCTGCCAAGCTCGTCACGAGATGGAGATCCTCGCTGCGGAGTTGAGTCCTCGTCCAACGTCGACGTCACGTGCTATAAAGATGATTTATGCACAAGTATTCAAAAGCAATTTAGAAAATGATTCAAAACTGTTGTACTAGTTAACTCACACCTAAAAGGGACAAACAACAGCAAGGTTTCTGATGTTGGGTATACAACCCTAGAGACGATGAAAGCTAGGGTGAAAAGGAGATACTAGTAATCACCATGTGATTAAGTCCATTACATGAACACTTAAACCTAAAAGATGGTAGCTCAAGTTCCAGAGGTCCAATGAAGCTGAGAATTTAACCACAGCTTCTATGGAAGGCATTTAGGCAGATGCAAAAATTGAGCTTATGAAATGGCTCAAGGTGATCGCAATTATTCCTTATGTGATTTTCACTAATCTGCCTTTACCCCTAGGTATTAAGCTTTCCTATGCTGCAAAGTAGACTTTTTGTGAGGTACAAATTGTCCTGAGTCCATAGGAATTGGTTTTACCATTTTTGGAGTTTCCTACATGGAGATGTGGATTTTAGAAGGATTGGGAAAAAGCTGAAAATGTCTCTGTTCATTTTTCCCATTTTTCAGAGACATAAGGAATGAACACATCATTTGACAAAGCAAATGAGGTCCAATTCCTCTGCAATTTTTACTGGAGTTCAAGGAATTTTGGAAGAATGCTCTGTCCAAATTTGGTAATTTTCCAATAAAAAGAACTCCCGTAAAAATTCCTACAATATTTTCCTTAAATGTATTAATGAGCCAAATCCATGGATTTTCATAAACATTGGGCTGCACCCATGGATAATACTCTTTGAGAGGAATCCAAGAAAATTTGTTTCACAATTTTTGGATATTCCTACACAAAGTTATGGCTCTCCAAAGTTTGAACTAAAGTGGGAAAATCTGGAAAACGTTTAAATGACGACAGTGGGTCCCACTAGTCATCCCTAACTTCCAGCCTCGCGCCAAACAGGGCAGTGGCAGTTCCCTCCGGCGAGGTTGCCGGAAAGGCACTTCCCAGCAACCTACGGACCCACTGCTGGCCACGCCCCCCCCCCATTTTCCCCCACGCTGAACACGTTGGTGAGGTCGCCGGCGGCTGAAACTCGCCGGAAAACAGGGCGCACCGGCCACAGCAAACCCTAGGGCTCCTGCGAGGTCTTCCACGGTGAATTCTACACCAAATTGTCGGTTCTTGGGCTCTAAAGCATGAGGAGATCATGTAGAAGACCGACATGAGGTCGAAACAAGCCGGGGAGCGCTCCAAACCTATCGGCACCGTGCGCCCGATATGTTCCAGCGCTATACCGTCGAAAGGAACTCGGATTCCTCAATCTACACTTGATTTCTTGGTCCAAAATCGATGGAGGAGGTGTGCTAGGCAGTTTATATCCTGTGTGTGAAGTTTGAAACCCAACAAACATGATTTGAGGACGAATTTTGCAATTCCTTACCTTAAGGTCCGTTTCTGCCGCCCGGGAGAAAAACTTGAAATTCTCCCTCTGTGATCAATGGCTAGGGCTGAGCTTCGGAGGTGAGCAACTAGGCTTGTAGGTGCACCAATGGGGTGACTTGCTTGGGCGTGATCACTCCTTGTTTGGACTGTCCATGGTGATCAGTTTCGGTTCCTTGAGTTTGAACTCGGGAGCAGCAGCAATCAAGCCATTTCCAGGCGCCGGTGAGCTCAGGGCGGTGGGGGAAGGGTGCTAGCCGGCTAGAGCACTCATGGGCGAACCTTTTTGCTGTCGGAAGCTCGGGCAAATGGAGCTGGGTTGCTTGGGCGGTCAGAGGAACAGAGCAGCAGCTGCTGTTTTTCTTCTCGGAAGCAAACGCACGGGAGCAGACCACTGAGGATGGGCTCGAGCTGGGAGAGGCAAAAGAGGGTTGTGGCACTTGCTGTGGTGATCAGAACAAGCAAAATTACGAGCCCCAGCAGGAGGTGGCGTGGGGGTGGCCGGCACCGAGCTGCTGCGTCGCTGGAGTCGGTTGCATTTTTGTGAGACTGACCGGTGGGGTCCACAGCCACAATTCTCTCTCTTATCCCCCATTTCGATTTAAAATAGCAAATGAGCTCAAAATTTAATAAAACTTGGAGGATAGGTCAAAAGAATTACAGGGAACTCCAATCTGAAATCAGATTTTAAATTGAGTTTGTTTGGTTCAAAATTCAAATTCAAGTTTGAATTTGAACGTGCCCTCATTTAATTCTCAGAATAAATAGTATATGAAACCTAAAATTCTCCAAATTTGAAACTTAGGCTCTTGAATACATGATAAATGCATATATGCTCTCACATATAGGCCTTTGGACAACCTAAATAGGAATCCTTTCAAAAGAATTCAAATTTCATTTAAATTCCCTCCACTCTACTCATAGAGGAGGTGCACATGAGTTAGAGTTTTGGAGATGCAATTCTTTCCCCTAGGTTAACATGTGTTGAGCATGGGCTAGAGAAAATTTTTAACTCCCTCACATGTCCATATTTGTGTTCATCAATTTATGTGACACAACTATAGTCTTTTATCACCTTAATTTTGTTTCATAAGTTGAAATCAAACTTTATAAAAGTTAGGGCTGTTATATTACTCCCCCCTTAAAAGAATCTCGTCCCGAGATTACAAAAAGAAAGAAGAATGGAGAATGACTACTGGACATATGGTACAAACAAGTCAGGAAAACTTAAGCGGAGAAAATCCTCGCTTTCCCGCGTGGCTTCATCAGCGGTGTGGTTGCTCCACAAGACTTTGTAAAATCGCAATGTCCGATTTCTTGTGGCGCGAGTATTCTCATCGATAATCTGTATCGGGTACTCAGAATAAGTGAGATCCGGTTGAAGATTCTCAATGTTCTCCATATGAACTGCGGTTGGGTACTTAAGACATTTCCGCAGTTGAGAGACGTGGAAAACATTGTGAATACCCGAAAGTGACGTCGGTAACTCCAGACGATAGGCCACGGGTCGGCATATCTCAGTGACAGCAAACGGCCCGATGAATCGCGGAGCGAGCTTTCCCTTCACTCTGAAACGATGAACCCCTTTCATCGGAGAGACACGAAGATAAACGGGGTCCCCGATGTCGAAGTGAAGAGGTCGACGTCTTTTGTCTGCATAACCCTTGTGCCGAGATTGAGCAGCTTTTAAATTGGCTTGAATCACTCGCACTCGTTCCTCGACTTCATTCACTAAATCAATACCGTAGACCACTCTCTCGCCGGACTCACACCAATTCAGTGGTGTGCGGCACTTCCTGCCATAAAGAGCTTCATACGGGCCATCTTGATGCTGGATTGATAACCATAATTATATGAGAATCCTGCTAACGGTAGATGGTCATCCCAATTCTTCCCAGGATTGATGACACATGCCCATAGCATATCCTCCAGAATCTGATTTATCCTCTCTGTTTGACCATCAGTTTGCGGATGATACGCTGAACTCCGAATTAACTTGGTTCCCAAGGAAGCATGCAGTTGCTCCCAAAATCTGGATACGAATAATGCACCTGGATCACAAACGATGGTGCGGGGAACCCCGTGTAAACACACGATCCTCGAGATGAACAGCTCCGGATACTTCTTTGCCACATATTTGGTATGGACTGGAATAAAATGAGCTGTTTTGGTCAAACGATCGATGATTGCCCAAATAGAATCATGCTTGTTGCTGGTCATGGGTAAACCGACGATGAAGTCCATACTTATGTCTTCCCACTTCCATGCTGGAACTTTCAGCGGTTGAAGTGGTCCGGCTTTCCGCATATGGTCGGCTTTAACCCGCCGACACGTATCACACTCGGATACGTTTTTTGCAATCTCCCTTTTCATCCGTGTCCACTAAAACTTAGATTTCAAGTCCTGGTACATCTTATTGCTTCCCGGATGAAAGGAGTACTTGGATAAATGTGCTTCATCCAATATCTTCCTCCGCAGTTTCATGTTTCGGGGTACCACTATGCGGTTGTTAAACCATATAGTACCCTCTTCATCTTTGCGGAACATCTTCAAGTCACCGCTGTCCACTCTCCTCAGGATGTGAGACATACCTCTGTCTCTCTTATGAGCCTCTACAATCTCATCTCGGATTGTAGGAATAAGAGCGAGGTTGAACAGCGATCTATAGGGAACTAAGCGCAGGCTTGGTTCTCTTTCTTCATCTGCAGCCATGGCTAAATGGTGAACGTGGGCTTTCCGACTAAGTGCGTCGGCAACCACATTCGCTTTGTCCGGATGGTAATGAATTTCAAGTTTATAGTCCTTGATCAATTCTAGCCATCTTCGCTGCCTCATATTCAATTCTTTCTGTGTGAAGATGTATTTCAAGCTTTTGTGGTCAGTGTAGAGATGTACTAGATTGCGTAGTAGATAATGTCTCCACATTTTCAACGCTAAGACCACTGCAGCTAGTTCAAGGTCGTGTGTCGGGTAATTCTGCTCATGACCCCTGAGTTGTCGGGATCCATACGCGACCACATGTCCTTCTTGCATCAACACACAACCCAAACCAATGCCGGATGCATCACAATAAACATCAAACGGCTTCGTTGTGTCCGGCTGGGCCAAAACTAGAGCTGTAGTGAGATACTTCACTAAAGATTGAAAAGCTTGTTCGCATGAATTGCTCCAATCATACTTGGTGCTTTTCTTCAACAGCTCCGTCATAGGTTTAGCAACTTTGGAGAAGTTTGGAATGAATCTCCGATAATAACCCGCTAAACCTAGGAAACTCCTCACTTCGTGAACAGATGTTGGAGATTTCCAATGCAGCACTTGGTCGATTTTACTTGGGTCCACAGCGATGCCTTCCGCTGAAATAATATGCCCAAGAAACTGCACTTTGCTGATCCAAAACTAACATTTACTGAACTTTGCATAAAGCTGGTGATCTCTAAAGCGTTGGAGTACAATACGCAAATGTTCAGCATGTTCTTCTTCTGACTTTGAATAGACCAAGATGTCGTCGATGAAAACCACGACGAACTTGTCTAACTCCGGCATGAACACAGAGTTCATGAGATACATAAAATGAGCCGGAGCATTGGTGAACCCAAAAGACATGACAAGATATTCATAAAGACCATATCTTGTCGAGAACGCCGTGATAGGTACATCTTCTGCCTGGATTTTTATCTGGTGATACCCAGACCAAAGATCCATCTTGGAGAATACCTTAGAACCCACTAGTTGATCAAACAAAATATCAATGCACGGTAGTGGATACTTATTCTTGATAGTGACAGCATTCAGTGGACGATAATCTACACATGGTCTCAAAGTCTCGTCCTTCTTCTTCACGAAGATTGCGGAACAGCCCCAAGGTGATGAACTTGGGTGTGTAAAACCTTTGTCCATTAGGTCATTCAGCTGCTCCTTCAATTATGCTAGCTCCTTCGGTGCCATTTTGTATGGTCGCCGAGAAATAGGTGTTGTTCCCGGTGCGAGTTCAATCTTGAACTCAACATCACGTGCGGGCGGCATTCCCGGTAAATCTTCGGGAAACACATCTAGATATTCACATACCACTGGAATATCCTCATGTTTAGGAGCTTCAATCTGATGCACTGCTGCAACTCGTTGTAATGGATCCACAAGATTCAATGTGTTGCAACCGTGTATTGGGGAATTCAGTTTGACAGTCCGAGAGCTGATGTCAAAGATAGCTCCATAATGTGTCAACCATGACATCCCCAAGATAATATCAATCCTCTGGCCCTTGAGTATGATAAGGCTCGCAGGACAGATGTTTCCATCCAAACATAAAGGTGCCCGTGAGACCATCTCATCTGTTGATATCTTCCCTCCGGGTGAGCTGATATGAAATGGATGCTTAACTGTGCAAAATGGAAGATTATTCTTCAGCACATAGTCTCTGCTAATAAAATTATGGGTGGCCCTGGAGTCAAACAAAATGAAAGTGGGCTTTTCATGTAACGTGAACATGCCCGCTAAAACTGTTTCGCCTTTAGCATTGTCCTCAATAGCAGTGTAATTAACCCTGCCAGCTTTTGAAAGATTCTTCTTTGAAGGTTCATGATGCTGATCTAAGCATTGACGAGACAACACACGAGTGTGACTCTGCTCAGCACCACGACGGTTTCATGTTGTAGAAATCCTCAGCTCTCTACCAACACGAGGTGGAGATAAACTGTGCACAGCTGGTTGTGGTAGGGTTGCACAAATAACTTCTGATAGCTGCTGTTGAGGTGGAGGCTCATAAGTGATCAACTCCAGCCGTGGTTGCGAGAGTTGCACCACTGGCTGAATTTGTTGCCTAACTGGCGAGTAATACCACACTCAATAGTTCCGACGAACCTTGATATCGCTGTCTGGCGGTATACTTCTTTTCAGCTCCGCTTCACAACGAAGATGCATGTCTTCTTTAATGATAGAGGCATTTACCAACTCATTGTAAATACCGTTATTGAACAAGGTCACTTGTTCCTTAAGTTCGACATTCAAACCTCGGAAGAAATACTCGCACTTCAACGCTTCTGAGTCTACCATATGAGTGGCGTATTGCATCAAGTCTTCAAACTCTTTGAAGTACTCGTACGGACTCCTTTCCCCTTGCTTTAGCTCCAGAAAATCTTGATACTTTGTTCGAAAAATTCCCGAACAAACATGACGTGCCCGGAAAACATTCCAGAATTCATCCCACGTCACTCGATGACCTTCAGGAAGAGTTGCAAGATACTCTGCCCACCAAGCTCCAGCGGCTCCGTGGAGTTGTTGAGCGGCAAATAGAGTCTTCTGATATTCATCGCACTCAAGCATATCGAACTTGGCTTCAATACATTGGAGCCAATGAGCCGACTCCAACGGTTCTTTCACTTCTGAGAAAACCGGTGGTTGTCTTGCTAGAAAATCCAAATAAATGATTGGCGGGGGATTTTGCTGTAATGTCTCCTGTCGTATGCTTTGTCGCACCAAAAGATCCAGAGACTCAGCCATCTTTGCCAAGATTTCCGCCAATCTGGTTGATGATGTCGGCACTTCTAGTCGTGGAGAATTATTTTCGCCGTGACTCGACTCACCAACCTCACTACTGGAATGAGCACGATCCATACTGCAAGAGCGAGCAATTTACGGTTAAAATTCAAAGTTTAAACTCAACTTGAATTCAAAAACATTAACCGTAAAAGCATCACTTCAATAATGCAGCATTCACAATCTAACCAGGGTTTCGACAATTCTGAAATCTATCAAACGTGAGCAAGTTTGTCCAAACCCTTAATTTCATTAACCGAAAAATAAATCAAGAACATGTTATGGAACTTAGAGAAGTCTAAGACATCCCTGTCCACAACAAGTCCCAAGCTAAATGGCAATAAGCCCTACTCTGTTCAGAATGACCAATTGGTCTTAATCCCAGAATTTGAATATGAAAATGGCAATTTCATATCTCAAGTTGAATATCAAAGTTACAGTTAACTTCAATATTTTTCCAATGAGTATTCATTTGCCTTCATATCAGTCCTGGATTAAAAGTTGTGATATTTCAAAGTCGACAGAAATCTGTAACAATTTTGACAGCACCTCCTTTGAAAGTGGCTGTTTTGTCCACAAGATTTCATCACTTTAGACTCCAAATCTGGAGAAACTTTGAACTACAAATTCATAGCATATATCACAAGCTTTCAAACGGTGTATTACTTGACCCTTAGAAAATTTTCTACAGAAAGTTATGGTCGAAATACAGAATTTTCCAGAGAGCAATTTGTGCCAGCCCTCTTTTTGGGCAGTTCACACTCCTCTGAGAATTTCATCCATTTGGAGGATGATTCTGATCTGGAGTTCTACTGAAGAGTTGTAGAAGACTTCAATAGCTCTCCAGAAATGTATCACTCACCTCTATTGATTCAACCAAACAAAAGTTATATCCTGTTCAACTTCAGAAAAATTCTGCCAAAAACAGGGGAGGTTATTCCTAAGTCTTTGTTAATAAATCTATACTCCCAATTGACTCTTAGTTCATTATAGGAGTTCATTACCCCCTAATAGAATCCTAAACTCCAAATTTACTCTTTTTATTTTCAAACCTTCTCTTTTTATGCAGTTTCAAAACACATCACGGTACTACGTTTCTTCACCAAATTAAAAATCCTAACCGGCTTTATACCGGCATATACGTCTCATGTGGTGGCACTAAAACGATCACTCACAAACGTTTTCTACACAGCATGTACTACTCGTGGATAAGGTACCTGCAGAAAACCACTCAATAATGATGCACACATTGGTTTGTCATTTCAGGCAGGTCCATATCATAGTAAAAACATATGCCCCGTATCATTGCCATACGGGCCGTCCTTGAGTCAAGCCACGTCTCAAGTATATGATCGGGTTATTCACCACCCGACGGGGGCTCCACACCTTTGCAATAAAGCACACCGATGGAACAGCGCTCTCGTATGCCTCATAGGACATGAAGAGTCCTAGAGAGCACACTCCGTGTTACAAACCACACGATGGGGTCTCCTCCTCTTGCCCCTGGGTTTGCGCACTGGAGGCTAGTGCCATTCATATGTCTATAAGACATGAAGAGTCTTAGAAAACATATTCACTTCCCGTCCATTGCTGAACGGGACATCCCACACTACTTTCCTCGTATGGGGGAGCTAACCGAAATTGATCCGCTTTCAGTGGCGTTCCTTACCATTCTTACCTCCACGTAGGTACGTCGTTACTGAATTGAAATACTGAATGATAACACACTGTTAGCTTGCCACCTTAAGTAACTATGCTAATTTATAATCCTTATGTGGGCATACTATATGTTCCTCACTCGTATACCTCTAAGTTTTCGAAAATATGCTCTTTTCATGCGTGCTATTCCCAATGCGGCTCTTATACCACGCTGTGAAGGGCCGGTGATCGCAGTGGGCGGTGTCGTGCGATGCGGCACCCAACAGCATGCACGAAAAGAGGCTCAAGAACATAATGGAACCATTTTGTTACTCAAGATAAGTTCTTTTACAACATAAGTACACACACAGCGTGTCACACCCGGTTTCTCCGAAGAACAACCGAGTGAATATCACATGTATGCCAGGATCTTTTTCTCATACATGTGATGACAAATAGTGAAGCATCATTTATTACAAGCCAGGTGTCGAATATAAATATGTCTTACAACGCATACATCTCGATGGACGATAATAAGTTCATAACATGTAAATAAAATAGCAGCGGAATATTATTCTTGTGGGCTTCGTCACAGGCGTTGCCCGGGGGACTCCATGAACCTAGAATCCTTCTTTGGGTCCGAAGTCTTGGTCATTGAACACCACATCATCCCCTTGACCTGAGCAGCAATTTAAACCAACAGATATGCAAGGTTGAGTACCGTTGGTACTCAGCAATTGTGGGAATGTTATGTCATGCATGGCTAGAACAAGGAGAGGTTGAACTCATGGTTAAAGCACTATGCAATTAATACCTATCACCTTAGCTTATTAAGCACCTACATTACTACATAGGTGATATGGTCCCAATCTCCCATCCCATCATTATAATCAAATAACCATAACGTCATTTCCAATGTTAAGCTCCCCGCTTAACATCCACAACTTCCAAAGTCATCATCCTCTAATCATGAATAAGTCCAAGCCGCTCTTGACCGTGAGCATGGCTGTCATGACAGTTTTCACTCTGCAGAGTTTGTACCACTGTACCCACATGTCGTGATTTCATCCCCTGTTGCCGGGTAGACTAAAAGAACTCCATTATGCCAGTGGCCACGAACCACATTCACACTTCCCAGGTGTGTAGCCAGGAGATCACTACGAAGCCTTTACAAAGGGATTCCCGACGAGAGTGGGCCCACTGAGGTTTCACCCCTAACAGCATACAAGAGGCTCCAACCCCGCTGCAGTGGCCCCCTCTTGAGCCTTGCGGTTCATATGGTAGTCCAGCTGACACCTATTCCCCGCACCATCCAACACACCCATACTACGCCAGGTATACACCTAATTAATTGGCCAAGCTTCCCCATCTCAGCATGTGGTTGGCACGGTAAAGCCAGGTTACATGCTCCATGAACCGGTCCTTAGGATCCAGGCAAGTACTAAACACAAACCCGAGTCTCGTGCACGCAGCACCAACCAAATCATCCAACTTGCCTTGATCCCTACCTCTACATAACTCATAACATCTCATTCAAGAGTATGGTAAATAAACCGATGATCTCATATCCCCATTATCCCATTCTAAGCATGGCTAAGCACAAGTAATATGAATGTATGATATAATAAAGCAAATCCCAACCCAAGTTACAAGGAAAACAAGGTAATGCAATTCTAAGGAAACTTCCTAGCATGGGTGTCATATTTCAATTGACAATGCAAATAATTCTATCTAGACATCCTAGTATAGGAACAAAGTGGTCAAGGACACTTGCCTTCTTCCTGTTGCTCTGGCAATGGAAAGTCTTGGTCTTGGAAGGGAAGAACTTGCTCTGGGGCAGGTTCTACTCATGCCAACACACATAGCAAAAGAAAACAACCATCCATAAGACATAGTTCACACTTTCACTCCACACATACATACATATGATAGTCATTCACATTTCTAAGTGTTGTAGTTATCCTAGATGTGTTGATTTTTGGCCTACATGCACTTTTAAACATATGTATATTATTTCTAACTTTTGTATTCAGATTTCTGTTTGCACACTATATATGAATTTCCAATTTTAACAAAATCTTTATATTTAATTAATATACTTCTTAACTACCAAGTTTGCATAGAAAGTAATTTCCTACTCCAAATGGGTTTTCAGATCTTCTACCAATCCTAAACTGAAATCTTTGGATTTGGAAACTTCATTTATCATTTCCTAGTTATGCATACCTATTTTCCTATATTTTCAGATTTATTTTCTATGCCTAAATGTGAACTTTATTATGAAAATAATAAGACACCTCATCTAAACAGAATAGGTTCTGGTCTAAAATATTAAATAATATATTTTTGAACTTCTCCTCTGATGTGAACTAATTTAAATTTATTTTACCAATTTTCAGAATTATTTCCTAACCTAAAAATGTGTCCCTATAACTAATAAATGTGAACAATCAATAAAACAGATTCATTTCAGCTTAAAATCTACTTTTAACTCATTCTAAAGTTTTCCAAGTGCTAGGAGAGTTTAAATTTGAATTTACAATGTGTTTGTCTCACCCTTTTAAATTTTAAATCATAATCACATAATCAAATTCCTAAATTTAATATCATATAAGGTTAAAAAGGTAAACTCACCCCACCACAGGGTCTATTATATTATTTCATAAATTTCCAGGGGTCTAACTACACATAACAGAGGAGTTTTTTGTAATTTTTATTAAGTCCAGGGGCTAAAACTGATTTTTAATTGAATTTACATGAATTTCTGAAGTTCTAGGGGCTAGATCAGAAGTTTCTGGGGCTAGCTCGTATTTTCCGAGATCCCCAGGGGGTAGCGCGTAAGAATCCCGGCCTTTCTAATGCGGGGCTGACGTGGACCGTCCGATTTAAAACAGACGGCTCAGATTAGATCGCAGAACCGGTACGCGCGGGTTTTAACTCCACCGTGCGATTTAAAATAGACGGCGCATAAGCGGCCACGTCGCTCTAACGGAGCGCGGGCGGCGCTGCCCGGCGGCGCGCGGCAGCGGGAGGCGGCGATCTTGCCGGAAAACTTCGGATCTTCATCTATTCTTCCTAAAACTGGGATTTCATGGCATAGATCGGTAGAGGGGAGGTCGGGGATCTCACCTCGGGGTTTTTCTTGAGCTCGGAGGTTCTGGAAGGCGGTCGGCGACGAGGTCCAAGATGGAACAGCGGCGATGCTCATCGGAGCTCTGTCTAGGGCGCAATCTATCGAGTTTTCTGCCCCGGCGTGATTCCCCGGAGGTGGTGGAACAAGATCAGCGCGTTAGATCAGAAATCCCGAGCGAAGATCGAGAGAAAATGGCCGGAGAAACTCTGGTTCTCAACGGGAGGAAAAACAGCTGATCGTGGGGGAAAAACGGGGCGATGCCGGCGTATTTATAGATGAGGGAGGGCGGCGGGTTTGTTAAGATCAAGTTTGAGTCGTCTGGGGTCGGGAGTCGGGCTGAGGGACGCGGATTTCCGGGTTAGTTACGATCGCGCGCGCGGAAGAGTCCGGCGGTTGGCGCGAGCAGGAGGTCGGGGATGACAGACGGGCCCCGCGTGTCAGTGAGAGGGAGAGAGGGGGCGCGTGGCTGCGGGCTGGTGCGGGATGGGTGGGCCGGCTGGTGGGTTTCGGCCCACTGGCCGGGGGGTTTTGTTTTTTTCTTTTTCTTTTTCTTTTTCTTTTCAGTTTTGAGTTGAATTTGAATTCCAATTTGAATTTAAATTTCTGCACCACATGCAATACGTCCAAAAATTTTTAAATTCCCCTCTTAACAAGTTTTGGGGTGTTACAGCTCTACCCCCCTTAAAAGAAATCTCGTCCTCGAGATTGGTGGTTCTAGGAAAACAATTCCGGAAACTGTGCCTTAAGCTCGTCTTCTCGCTCCCAGGTGGCTTCCTCTTCCGAGTGATGCTTCCACTGCACCTTGCACATCCGGATTCTTTTATTTCTTGTGAGGCGTTCCATTGTCTCCAAAATCTTGAATGGTTGCTCGGCATAAGACAGATCCTCAGCTAAGTCAACCTTGTTCATGGGTAACATCTCTTCAGGCGTCCTCAGACATTTCTTGAGCTGTGACACATGAAATACATCATGCACATCCGATAGGCGAGCCGGTAGTTCTAGTTGATATGCCACTTCGCCTTTCCTCTCCAGAACATGAAAGGGTCCGATGTATCGAGGTGATAACTTCCCTTTCACCTTGAACCGACGAAGTCCTCGAATAGGGGACACCTTGAGGTAGACATAGTCCCCCACGTTGAAAACTTGCTCTCTTCTCCGTACATCGGCATAGCTATTTTGTCGTGTTTGTGCTATCCTCAAGTTGTTGCAGATTTCTCTCACTTTCGCCTCGGCATCTTGTAGTACCTTGGGTCCAAACACTTTACTTTCCCCGGCTTGGTTCCAGAATAGTGGGGTTCTGCACTTTCTCTCATACAAAGCTTCAAACGGTGACATCTTCATACTAGCCTGATAGCTGTTGTTATAGGAGAACTCCGCATACGGTAGGTTCTTATCCCAACTCTGATTGTTTTGGAGTGCACACGCTCTCAGCATGTCCTCAAGGCTCTGATTGGTTCTTTCCGTCTGTCTGTCAGTTTTGGGATGATAGGCAGAACTAAAGTTCAGATGAGATCCCATGATTTCATGCAACTTTTGCCAGAACCTTGAGGTGAACTGTGTTCCTCGATCTGACACTATCTTCTTTGGCACTCCATGGAAACACACGATCCTTGACATGTATAATTCTGCCAATTTGGATCCACTGTAGCTTTCTTTCACGGGAATGAAATGAGCTACCTTGGTTAGTCCGTCGATAATGACCCATATTGAATCATATCCTTATTGGGTCCTGGGTAGTCCCACTATGAAATCCATACCGATTTCTTCCCATTTCCATTCAGGCACTTTGAGTGGTTGCAATAATCCCGCGGGTCGTTGATGTTCTGCTTTCACCAACTGACATGTGTCACATAGGGCAACATGTTTCGCGACATCTCGCTTCATGCCATACCACCAATACCTGCTCTTGAGGTCATGGTACATCTTCGTACTCCCAGGATGAATGGAATAGTCTGAATCATGAGCCTCCTTCAAAGTCAATTCACGGATCTCCTTTACTTCAGGTACACAGATTCTTTTCCCGTGCCACAACGTACCTTGCTCATCCTCTTAACCCAGGGGCTTTATTTTCCTTGATGAGTTTCCGATCTCTTGTATCTTCTCATCATTCTTTTGACAATTGTGGATGTCTTTCTCTAAGGTGGAATCCACTTCCATGGCTATGGCTTCACCACTATTCACCAGACATAGATTGAGTTTTATAACCTCTTCCTTCAATTCTGTAGGCATGTCCTTCAAGCTTAACCTATTGACCTGCACCTTCCGGCTTAAAGCATCTGCCACGACGTTCGCTTTCCCAGGATGATAGTTGATGCCCACATCAAAGTCGTTGATCAGCTCTAACCATCTCCTTTGCCTGAGGTTGAGATCTGGCTGTCTGAAAATAGACTTTAAGCTCTTATGGTCCGTATATATTTCTGTCCTCTTCCCCATCAAGTAATGCCGCCAAATCTTCAACGTGTGTACCACTGCGGCTAGTTCTAGGTCATGTGTAGGATAGTTCTTCTCGTGTTTCCATAGCTGCCGAGACGCATAAGCCACGACATGCCCCTCTTGCATGAGAACACATCCCAACCCGTTTCCAGAAGCATCGCAGTACACCGAAAAGTTCTTCTGCATATCTGGCATAACTAGCACTGGGGCTGTTGTTAATCTTTTCTTTAGTTCCTGGAAACTCGTCTCGCACTGCGGCGCCCATGTGAATGTGACTCCCTTCTCCAACAGTTTGGTGAGGGGTCTCGAGATCTTGGAGAAACCCTCGATAAACCGTCGATAATACCCAGCCAATCCCAAGAAGCTTCGAACTTCCCCGACATTCTCAGGGGTCTTCAATTTCTGTACATCCTCGATCTTGGCGAGATCTACGGAGATTCCTCCCTCCGAGATTATATGTCCTAAAAAGGGAACTCTCTTCAGCCAAAATTCACACTTGCTCAACTTGGCATATAGTTGGTGTTCTTTCAGCTTCTGCAACACCAACCTTAGATGTTTCTCATATTCTTCTTCATCTTTGGAGAAGACGAGAATGTCATCTATGAAAACCACCACAAATTTGTCCAGATATTCCATGAATACCTTGTTCATGAGATACATGAAGTATGCCGGGGCATTAGTTAGCCTGAAAGGCATGACGCTGTATTCATACAGTCCGTACCGAGATACGAAAGCTGTCTTGGGAATATCAGTTTGCCTTATCTTAAGTTGGTGGTATCCCGACCTGAGATCAATTTTTTAGAACACACAAGCTCCCCTCAACTGATCAAACAAGTCTTCAATGCGGGGTAATGGGTACTTGTTCTTGATGGTTACTTCATTCAAGGCACGGTAGTCTACGCATAACCTTTGGGTTCCGTCCTTCTTGGGCACAAATATCACTGGAGCTCCCCATGGTGAGGAACTAGGACGAATGTACCCCTTCTCTTTCAACTCTCTTAAATGATCCTTGAGTTCTCCCAGCTGCTTGGAGTCCATCCGATAAGGTCTCTTGTATATCGGAGCTGTCCCAGGCACTAGCTCAATCGCGAATTCCACTTCACGATCGGGAGGCATACATGGCAACTCCTCCGGAAAAACGTCAGGATATTCCCTGATAATCATGATCTCCTCCACTTTCCCCTCAACTTGATTTAATTTAATGTCCCTCCTAGGCTCTTGTATTGTTATGAACTTTACTCTTGTGCCACTAGGGTGAGTTAGTTCCACCGTTCTGGTCGAACAATAGATAATTCCCTTATGTTTGGTCAACCAATTCATGCCCAAAATAATATCTACCCCTTGTGAATCTATCACTATGAGGTTGGCAGTAAATACTACCCCATTAATGTTTAGATTCACCTAGGGACACACTTGTCGTGTCCTTATTTCTCCACCTGGAGAGTGTACTGCTAGCATATGGTTCATTTGTGTTGTTGCTAGATCATGCTTCTTAACAAACCCTTGGGCAATGAACGAGTGGGTAGCACCAGAATCGAACAACAGAGTTGCAATGTGTAAATTTGCAGGAAACTTACCAACTACCACGTCAGGTGCCTCTTGCGCTTCCTCCATGGTCACGTGGTTCACCCGTCCTCGCATCACATTCTGTTGTTGCGGCTGCACGGGCTTCTTCTTTGGGCACTTATGGGCGTAGTGCCCCACTTCACCACAGTTAAAGCATTGCACTCCAACCTTAGGTGCCTGGCCTTTTTTGTCTTGGGGTTGGTTTGGGGGTCCTTGTACTGCTGGTCGAGGTTGATATGTGGGGCGAGGCTGCTGTACAAACTGACGTTGTGGCTGTGTTGGTGCTTACGGAGGCCTGAAGTTCGGGTTGTACCCTCTTGGTGCTGAGTAGGGTACCGCAGCACGGCTCGTCTGCCCTGCGGGTTGCTTGTCACACCCGGTTTTTCCGAAGAACAACCAAGTGAATATCACATGTATGCCAGGATCATTTTCTCATACATGTGATGACAAATAGTGAAGCATCATTTATTACAAGCTAGATGTCAAATGTAAATAAGTCTTACATCGCAAATGTCTCGATGGACAATAATAAATTCATCACAGTTAAATAAACTAGCAGCGGAATAATTATTCTCGAGGGCTCCATCACAGGCGTTGCCCGGGGGTCTCTATGAACCTAGAAACCTTCTTCGGGTCCAAAGTCTTGGTCATTATACACCACCTCATTATCTTGACCTGAGCAGCAATATAAACCAACAAAATATGCAAGGTTGAGTACCAATGGTACTGAGCAAGTGTGGGAAAGTTATGTCATGCATGGCTAGACCAAGGAGAGGTTGAACTCATGGTTAAAGCACTATGCAATTAATTCCTATCACCTTAGCTTATTAAGCACCTACATTACTACACAGGTGAAATGGTCCCAATCTCCCATCCCATCATCATAACCAAATAACCATAACATCATTTTCAATGTTAAGCTCCCCGCTTAACATCCACAACTTCCAAAATCATTATCCTCTAATCATGAATAAGTCCAAGCCGCTCTTGACCGTGAGCACGGCTGTCATGACAGTTTTGACTCTACAGAGTTTGTACCACTGTACCCACATGTAGTGATTTCATCCCCCGTTGCCGGGTGGACTAAAAGAACCTCCATTATGCCAGTGGCTACGAACCACATTCACACTTCCCAGGTGTGTAGCCAGGAGATCACTACGAAGCCTTTACAAAGGGATTCCCGACGAGCGTGGGCCCACTAAGGTTTCACCCCTAACAGCATACAAGAGGCTCCAACCCCGCTGCAGTGGCCCCCTCTTGAGCCTTGCGGTTCATATGGTAGTCCAGCTGACACCTACTCCCCGCACCATCCAACACACCCATACTACGCCGAGGATACACCTAATTAATTGGCCAAGCTGCCCCATCTCAGCATGTGGTTGGCACTTTAAAGCCAGGTTACATGCTCCATGAACCGGTACTTAGGATCCAGGCAAGTACTAAACACAAACCCGAGTCTCGTGCACCCAGCACACAACCAAAACATCCAACTTGCCTTGATCCCTACCTCTACATAACTCACAATATCTCATTCAAGAGTATGGTCAAATAAACTGATGATCTCATATCCCAAGTATCCTATTCTAAGCATGGCTAAGCATATGCATAATAATAAATGACATGATAAAATAAATCCCAACCCAAGCTACAAGGAAACAAGGTAATGCAATTCTAGGGAAACTTCCTAGCATGGGTTTCATATTTAATCTTGACAATGCAAATAATTCTATCTACACATCCTAGCATAGGATCAAAGTGGTCAAGGACACTTGCCTCCTTCTTGCTGCTCTTGAAATGGGTAGTCCTGGTCTTGGAAAGGAATAACTTGCTCTTGAGCAGGTTCTACATCATACCATTCACACATAGCAAAAGAAAAACAATAATCATAAGACATAGTTCACACTTTTACTTCATACAAACCACACATTCACATTTATGAAAGTCATTCACCATTATATGTGTTGTGGTTACTCTAGGTGTGTTGATTTGTGGCTTGCATGCACTTTTAATCATGTGTATATGATTCCTACTTTTGTGTTCATATTTATACTTACATCCTATATATATGAGTTTCCAATTTAAATAAGTTCCTTATATTCAATTACTACACCTTGTAGCTACCAAGTATGCATGAAAGTTATTTTCCTTCTCCATATGTGTCTTCAAAATTTCTACCAACCCTAAACTGAATTCTTTGGATTTTAGAACTCCATTTATCATTTACTAGTTGCTATATTTTCAGATTTATTTCCTATGCCAAATTGTGAACTTTATTATGAAAATAACAAGACACATCATCTAAACAGAATAGGTTCTGATCTAAAATATTTACTAATATATTTTAGACCTTTTCCTCTGATGTAAACTATTTTACAATTATTTTCCCTATTTTCCAGAACTATTCTTTACTTAAAAATGTGTCCCTAAATGTGAATAATAAATTAAACAGATTCAATTCAGCCCAAAATATGTTTTTATCTTACTCCAAAGTTTTCTAAATACTGAGAAAGTTTTTAATTTAATTATGACAATATGTTTGTCCCACTTTTTAATTTTTAAACACTAGCCACATATTCAATTTCCTAATTTAAATACTAAACAGGGCTAAAAAGATAAACTCACCCCATTACAGGGTCTATAATATTATTTTCAGAATTTCCAGGGGTCTAGCTACACTTATCAGAGGTGCTTTTCCTAATTTTTATTAAGTCCAGGGGCTAAATCTGATTTTTAAATGAATTTATATGATTTTCTGGAGTTCCAGGGGCTAGATCAGAAGTTTCCGGGGCTAGCTCTTATTTCCCGAGAACCCCAGGGGGTAGCACGTAAGATTTCCAGTCTTTATAACGCGGGGCTGACGTGGACCGTCCGATTTTAAACCGACAGCTGAGATTATAACGCCGAACCGGTACGCGGGGGTTTAAACCCTACCGTGCGATTTAAAATAAACGGCGCACAAGCGGCCACGTCGCTCTGATCGAGCGCGGGCGGCGCTGCCGGCGGCGCACGGCGGCGGGAAGCGGCGATCTCGCCGGAAACTTTCGGATCTTCGGGAATTCTTCCTAGAACTGTGATTTTATGGCATAGATCGGTGGAGGAGAGGTCGGGGATCTCACCTCGGGAGTTTTCTTGAGCTCGGAGGTCCTGGAAGGTGATCGGCGACGAGGTCCGAGGCAAAACCACGGCGAAGCTCGTCGGCGCTGCGTTTACACCGCAAATCACCGAGTTTTCTGCACCTGCAAGGTTCCCCGGAGACTGTGGATCAAGACCAGCGAGTTAGATCGGAATTTCCGAGCTTAGATCGGCCAGAATTCGCCGGAGAAGTCTCGGTTCTCACCGGAGGAAAAATCGGTGATCGCGTGGGAAAAACAGAACGAGGCCGGGGTTTTTATAGACGGGGGAGGGCGGCGGGGTGGTTTAGATCATGTCCGCGTCGCCTACGAACAGAATTCAGCGGGGATACGCCGAAATCCCGATCGGTTTTGATTCGGGAGCGAGGGAGTCCGGGGCGGCGCGAGGTAGACGAAGATCGGGTGGGTCCCGCCTATCAGTGTGAGGCAGCAGCGCGCGAGGCTGCGGGCTGGCGCGGGCGCTGGCTGGGCCGGCTGGTGGGTTTCGGCCCACTGACCGGTTTTTTTCTGTTTTCTCTTTTTCTTTTTCTATTTCTTTTCTGATTTGAGTTTAATTTGAATTCCAGTTTGAATTTGGATTTTTGTAAAACATGCAACACGTCCAAAAAAATTTAAATTCCCCTCTTAACATGATTTAGGGCTTTGAATCAAAATTTTGGGGTGTTACATTGCTGCATCAGACATGGGAGGGTGTTGCTACCCGAGGCTTGGTGTGACCATCCCGCCTTCCTCTTGTTTTCATTTTCCAAGGCCTTTAGCTTCCTTTCTACAACAAATGCCCTGTCCACCATCTTTTGGAAGCTTTCATACTCATTGGAGGACATTGCACACTGCATTTCTGCTGTAAGTCCTTCCACAAAGCAGTCCTGTTTCTGCTCATCAGTCTCGATGTCCCCTGGTGCATAACGGGATAGTTGGGTGAATTTAGTGAGGTACTCCCTCACAGTCATGTTTCCTTGCTGCAGCCCCAAGAACTCCTTCCTCTTGTTTTTGAGTTCACCCCTTGGTATGTAATGGTTGCGGAAACTGCGCTTGAACTCTTCCCAAGTGATGTTCTCAGGGTCATGATGGGCGGCCACGTAAGCGGTCCACCAATCAGCGGCAGGTCCATGCAATTGGTGAGAGGCAAACAGCACCCTCTCATATCCTTGTTATTGTATGATCCTCATCTTGCTCTCAATGGTCTTTAGCCAATCATCTGCCTCCAGAGGTTTAGCAGCACTTGCAAACTTGGGAGGTTGAGTCCCTAGAAACTCACTCAACCTTGGTTGGCGTGGTGCAGCTTGTGGAGGTGGAGCTTGGTGCAAGTTGGCCACCACTTGAGTCAGGCTCTGGATGAGCTGATTTTGATTTTCAAGCATTTGGTGGATGGGATCAACTCCTTCATGGCGACCACCCCTGTCTTGTCCTCCAGAAATATGAGGGTTGCCGGCCTCATCGTTGTTATTAGCGGGGTTGTCAGCACGACCCTTTCCTCTTCCGGCCATCTATCATGATCAACCAGATGTTAACTTAAAGCATTACGTATTAACTTCCCAATTTGCTTGTTTTAAACTTAAAATTTTGAGACCTTACTATATTTATATTTTCTGAGGGTTTCATATCCCACGCGAAATAAATGCACTCTTTATTCATAGGGGTTCACACATCAAAGCAAAACAATCCTGAAGACGAGGTTGTGGACAATTGCCCATGGCTTCCACAACTCACGTTACACACCAAATATAATCACACCCTTAACTAAGGTAACGACTCGACTACTCGACATCTGCTAAACTAAGGGAAAGGACTCTACACCACTTGTTTAACTGAGCTGGTTCCTCGGGATCTTCCTCATTATTGCGGCTGCCCTCTGACTCTGCTTTGGGTGGGGAAGCTGCTGGTGGAGAAGTGCGGCGACGCCTGCTTGCCCGGCGATCTGGGGAGTCAGGAGTCCATGTGTCATTCACGGTGACACACAGTTCATTCCCATCTCCTCTTTCCCTCGCCCTCAAGCTGGCTCGGAGCAACGCCTCAGTCTCCTTCAGGGTGTCACGTACATCCTGAAGCTCCTGCTGACACTCCTGCAGTCGAGTGCTGAGCATAGCAGCATCCTCCAAGCACAAGTCCATGTGCTCATGGGAAGTCCCCTGCTGCACTGGCGGGTACTTGTATTCCGTGGTACCACTCTCATGCTGAAGGACATACATGTACTCAGTCCTGTCTAGGTGGCGATGGTAGATGTGACTCTGGCAGGTGATTGCCTCCCAGGTGACATCCTTCTCCGCATCGACCTGTGTCGCTCGACAAGCTGGAGAGCGGTGGATCTTGAGCAGCTGATTTTTGTGGATAATCCTCATTTCTGAACTCCACTCTTCCCGCTTCTCACAGATGGTTCAGGTGGAGCTGTAGTGTATGATTAGCTTGCCCGTATTGCCGGCGGCTTGGAGCATGCATCGAAGACGGCGCAACAAGCCTCCTACTGCCAATCCGTAGGAGAGATACGTCACCGGACGGTCCTCCTCTCTCAGGGCAAGGGCAACTAAGGAAACTCTCCCTCCGGTGGACTTGCGGGCGGTACGGATCATGCGGACCATCTAAAACATAAAGCATTTAAAATTAAGTTAGATAAGATTTTAAACAAAAATCCTATTTTGAATAAAAGTTGGGGTAAGATGAATAAAGTGACCCCATTAAATAACACCTTCAACCCACACTTTTGTCAAATAGTTTTTAAGAAAATAGGGTCCTTAAATACGTCCATTTCTACCTAGGTCCATGTTCCTACGGGCAACCTTGGCTCTGCATTTCTGTCACACCCGGTTTTTCCAAAGAACAACCGAGTGAATATCACATGTATGCCAGGATCTTTTTCTCATACATGTGATGACAAATAGTGAATCATCATTTATTACAAGCCAGGTGTCGAATATAAATATGTCTTACAACGCATACGTCTCGATGGACGATAATAAGTTCATAACATGTAAATAAAATAGCAGCGGAATATTATTCTTGTGGGCTTCGTCACAGGCATTTCCCGGGGGACTCCATGAACCTAGAATCCTTCTTCCGGTCCGAAGTCTTGGTCATTGAACACCACATCATCCCCTTGACCTGAGCAGCAATTTAAACCAACAAGTATGCAAGGTTGAGTACCGTTGGTACTCAGCAAGTGTGGGAAAGTTATGTCATGCATGGCTAGAACAAGGAGAGGTTGAACTCATGGTTAAAGCACTATGCAATTAATACCTATCACCTTAGCTTATTAAGCACCTACATTACTACATAGGTGATATGGTCCCAATCTCCCATCCCATCATTGTAATCAAATAACCATAACGTCATTTCCAATGTTAAGCTCCCCGCTTAACACCCACAACTTCCAAAGTCATCATCCTCTAATCATGAATAAGTCCAAGACGCTCTTGACCGTGAGCACGGCTGTCATGACAGTTTTGACTCTGCAGAGTTTGTACCACTGTACTTACATGTAGTGATTTCATTCCCCATTGCCGGGTGGACTAAAAGAACCTCCATTATGCCAGTGGTCATGAACCACATTCACACTTCCCAGGTGTGTAGCCAGGAGATCACTACGAAGCCTTTACAAAAAGATTCCCGACGAGCGTGGGCCCACTGAGGTTTCACCCCTAACAGCATACAAGAGGCTGCAACCCCGCTGCAGTGGCCCCCTCTTGAGCCTTGTGGTTCATATGGTAGTCCAGCTGACACCTATTCCCCGCACCATCCAACACACCCATACTACGCCGGGGATACACCTAATTAATTGGCCAAGCTGCCCCATCTCAGCATGTGGTAGGCACGATAAAGCCAGGTTACATGCTCCATGAACCGGTCCTTAGGATCCAGGCAAGTACTAAACACAAACCCGAGTCTCGTGCACCCAGCAACAACCAAATCATCCAACTTGCCTTGATCCCTACCTCTACATAACTCATAACATCTCTGTAGGATCGAAGAACACGTGAATAGCTACCAGAGGGGGGGTGAATGGTAGATTAAAACTTTTCGCAGCGGAAACAACAAAAACCCCTCAACAAAAATCAATCGGTTAAAGAAACCGTGTGTGCAAGTGTTTTCAAACATGTTCAACCGTGACAAATCAAGTAGAGAGGTATAGAATCAAGTCACAAATCTAATGCAACAAGAATCACTTGAAAACACGAAGTAAAACTTGAGATATGATCAAAACATTAAACGAAGATCAATCTGTTCTACCCGATATAAAACAGATCTGCAACGCTGCAAAGAAACTCGTGTATCTAAAAAAATACAGTTCCGAAGCTCGTGAAAATTTCACAGATGATAGATAATTGAGTTGTGAAGACAACCCAAAAAGAATCACGTCAATCGGATCTGTAAAACTCGAGTTATGAACGAATCTACGAAGCAACATCGGTCTGTCTAGAAACTCGGCGAGAAAGACTTGACGAA
The DNA here is from genome assembly GCA_030760725.1 of Neostapfia colusana. Taxonomy (NCBI): domain Eukaryota; kingdom Viridiplantae; phylum Streptophyta; class Magnoliopsida; order Poales; family Poaceae; genus Neostapfia; species Neostapfia colusana. The sequence continues at coordinate 104,159,766 of JASWHV010000007.1, forward strand.
AAACAAGTCGGACGAACAAGGCACAAAAGCTTCTCGAAAATATGAACTTTATTCAATAGAAACACAAGAGGAACAGCCCAAAGTTCTATACACACGAGAGCTCTGGCCTCCCTTGCTTTTATAGCCAGCCCTCAGGCTAAACAATCCAATGTAGGACTCTTACTCCTAATTGGACTCGTATCCTAATTTACCATAACTGCTCAGGACTCTCCTATTCGCAGATAGAAGCAATCGTGAGACATCCAAACACTATAGGAACGTCCTAAACATTCCTAAAACAACTCAACTTCGTGCCTAGCACGAAATCCTATCATAACCAACTCAAATCTTCCATATTTGAGCCATATCCGACTCAGCCTCAGCCTGAGTACGCAATCCAGCCGGTTGGACCTTTCCGACCAATTCTTTACGTCCACTTCTCTTCATCAAGCCTTGGAACAATGTTGCCACGTCCATGCACTCCTTGCACACGTGCAAACACCTTCCAACGACGTACACGCAACCTTCATATGCACTGCCCTTGATCCAAACATGCTGCGCGACCTCCCGATCAACTCAACCACAGCTCCTCCCAAACTTGGTTGTTGGAACCTCATCTCCTCCCTGAGACTAGTCCAAGGATCCCGTCACCAGCCATGTCTTGAACTCAAGCAACACCTTCACATGAATAAACAACCAATTCTTCCGAGCACAAGTCCTCGACTTGACTCACGTTAGTTCGAAAACCACAACACCTTACATGAGCACGTCACATAGGCATGTTGCAAACCATATCAAATGATAACAGCCATAACCACCAAAATACACCAAAAACTTAGCAAATTAATACTAATCAAACCTTCCCATAACTCAAGTTCGAAACATTGTGAGTTAAAAGCAAAAACAAGACGCTGCAGTTCTACGAGTTGAACTTCACGGGAGCTCCCTAAAAACAAGCTTCGGACCTCACAGAAGCTCTCCGGACCTTGCAGGAGCTCTCCGGACCTTGAGTCGGACCTTGCCACAGAAGAATGTTTTGGCAATATTCAAAACTTTGAATGTTAATGCTAACTTTTATCCTAATTGCCAATGTATTCAGCATACATAGGTCTCACAATCTCCCCCTTGATGAATGCATTGGCAACACCAATTAAAATCCGAACATTGGCTTATGAAAAGTTTTGAAAAGCTTTGAAAACTCATTTCTCCCCCTTTATTAATTTCTCCCCATTTTTTAAAATCAGAGAAGGAAGAAAGTGTATAGCATATGCAAAGTGTAAAAAAATCTCTCCTTATACATATTTCTCCCCCTTTGACAATGTATTCAGCAAGGTTGAAAAGAGAAATTTTTAAATGTTATGAGCATATTATAACATATACATACAAAACAAAGCTCATCCAAGTCATACTATCAGCTTACTTACACTATCACATCAATGAGATACATAAAGTAGTGTAAGCCATGCTAGAAATCAAATGTATTTTTCAGTTTAAGCAAGTCATGATCTCCCTTACTCAACTATTTCAAAACCTGAAAACATGACACTTGTTGCTGCATTTTTATTATTCATAATCATTTAAGGCATAAAGTTGATCATATGATATTTGCAAGAGATTATATGCCGCATCAGCCTTATTCTAACCAACCAAGCCAAGCCTATGTCATTTGACAATCAGAAGCTTAAGGACATGGTTCTAGTCATACACAATTCCTTCCAAGTTCATATCTTAGTGCAATGATAAGCAATCTCAAAAGAAGAAGTGTGATGCATGCATATTCTCTTGATCTTTTCTCAAATTTTTATTTGAAAACTCAACATGTGAGCTGATCACTTGATTAATTTTTTATGATTAAAAGCACTTGTGAGCACGCAACAAGTTCAAAACAGCAAGAAAGTTCGATCATGACCAGATTTAGTGTAAGTAATTATTCCAATTACTAGTCATGGCAAAAACTACAAAATGTATAACATGAGTAATGTAGTAAGAACTTTCAGCCTGTAAAAGGAATCACAAAGTCATATGTATGAAATACTATGCTCATATTATTTTAGTTTCAGATTCACACATAGACTTTCAAAGTTTCAAAAACTCCCCCTCAATTTAAGCCATGAGGATGCATAACCCCTATTTCACTACGAATGAAACAAAAACGAGTGAAATCCAAAGGTTTTGTAAAAATATCAGCCAATTGTTGTTCGGTATCGACATGGTGAAGCACAATGTTTCCTTTTTCAACATTATCACGAAGAAAGTGATACCTAATGTCAATGTGCTTAGTTCTAGAGTGTTTCATGGGGTTTTTAGCAATACAAATTGCACTAGTGTTATCACAAAACAGTGGAACACTATCTAAATCAACCCCATATCCCTTAAGTGTTTGAACAATCCAAAGAATTTGTGAGCAAGCGCTAGCCGCAGCTACATATTCAGATTCGGCCGTGGATTGTGCAACTAAACTTTGTTTTCTAGAGGACCAAGCAAAAAGTGAATTACCAAGAAAATGACAAGCACCCGAAGTACTTTTCCTATCAATCCTACAACCCCCAAAATCAGCATCCGAAAAAGCTTTCAAAGAAACGGTTGAGGAAGAAGGAAGAAAAATTCCAAATTCTTGAGTTCCATGTAGGTACCTTAGAATCCTTTTGATGGCTTGGCGATGTGAAGCACAAAGACATACGCTGAATTGTATGTCCGGTCTTGACACCGTGAGATACAAAAGTTATCCAATCATACTTCTGTATTCTTTTTTATCGACCGGGTCACTATCTTCGTCAAGTTCAAGTGTTGTTGCTGTTCCCATTGGTGTCCGAAGAAGCTTGCATTTGTCCATGTTGAAGCGCTTAAGAAGGTCCTTTGTATACTTAGTTTGATGCACAAAAGTTCCTTCTTTTGTTTGCTTGATTTGCAGCCCCAAAAAGTATGTGAGTTCTCCCATCATACTCATCTCAAATTCTGAACTCATCATAGCTGAAAACTTGGACACGAGATCATGAGAAGCACAACCAAAGATAATATCATCCACATACACTTGAACGAATAATGAGTCATTGCCATGCTTAAGTACAAAAAGAGTTTTATCAACCTTGCCCATGGTAAACCCCTTTTCAAGTAAGAATGTTTTTAACCTATCATACCATGCTCTAGGGGCTTGTTTTAGACCGTACAAGGCTTTGGACAGTTTGTAAACATGATTAGGAAAATTTGGATTTTCAAAACCCGGTGGCTTCTTAACATAAACCTCCTCCTCTATGTAGCCATTAAGAAAAGCACTTTTAACATCCATTTGATATAACTTGAAACCTTTAGATGCAGCAAATGCTAATAAAATTCTTATAGCTTCTAATTTAGCAACAGGAGCAAATGTTTCATCAAAATCTAGTCCTTCAATTTGAGTGAAACCTTGAGCAACCAACCTAGCTTTATTCCTAACCACAACCCCATCCTCACTTTGCTTATTTTTAAATACCCATTTAGTTCCAATTAATGTGTGACCTCGAGGTGGAGGTACAAGTTTCCAAACATTAATTCTTTCAAAATTTTCTAACTCTTCTTGCATGGCATTAATCCAAGATTCATTAGTGAGTGCGTGTGATATATCCTTGGGTTCAAAAGAAGCAACAAAAGCAGAATGAGCATGAGAGTTTGGATCGCAAAACCTGGACCGAGTAACTCGTTCATGCAAGCTTCCAATGATTTGTTGTGGAGGATGACTTTTGAGTACTCGGAGGGGAGTAGACACTTCACAAGCACCTTCTTCTTCATGTTCGAACCTTTGATTAGGAGAGCTTGTTGATTGAGGAAGGTCCGAACCAGCAGTAGTGACTGTTGGTGCTGGTTGTGGTGCAAAATCAGCAGCTTGATCGTTATTTACTTCCGAGTTTTCGGGCAGCAGCACCACTTCTTCATATTCTTCAATAAAAATGCTATCCCCCTGCGGATATGGATCCGGACCTGCAATATCAGAGCTAGTACTTGGGCTAGCTTCATCAAAAGAAACCTCGCAAGTCTCCACAATTTTGATAGTGTCAAGTAAAAGCACACGGTAGCCTCTAGTATGAGATGGATTACCAAGAAACATGCCATCAACAGATCTAGCTTCAAATTTATCAAGATTACCATGTTTCTTAACAAAGCATTTGCAACCAAAAACCCTAAAGTGTGTAACACTAGGCCTATGTCCAAACCGGAGCTCATATGGGGTTTTTCCAAGCTTAGCACGCAAGAAAACACGATTTGAGACATAACAAGCGGTTGCAATTGCATCAGCCCAAAATTTCCTATGAGTTTGATATTCATCAAGCATAGTCCTAGCCATCTCAACTGAGGTCCTGTTCTTTCTTTCTACGACACCATTTTGTTGTGGTACATAGGGTGAAGAGTATTGATGATCTATTCCATTTTCAGCACAAAAGTGATCAAAGGATTGGTTTTTAAATTTAGTTCCGTTATCACTTCTAATTGCTTTTAATGATCCTGGGTGATCAATAGATAATCTAAGAAATAAAGTTCTAAAATGACTAAAAGCTTCATTCTTAGATGCCATAAAATAAACCCAAGAATATCTGGAATAATCATCAACAATCACAAGCACATACCATTTACCTCCGAAGGATTGAACACGTGCCGGACCTACTGTGTCAAGATGTAAAAGTTGTCCCGGTTCAGCTGTCATGGTCATTGTGAGAGGAGCATGTGAACCTGCAACAAACTTAGCATGTCTACAAGAAGAGCACACAATATCATTGTCCTTTTTAATCTTCGGCAGCCCACGTATGCGATCGAGAGCACTAACATGAGTGAGATGATCAAAGCCTATGTGACCAAGTCTACGATGCCAAAAATATAGATCCTTTGTATCATTAGAATCTAGACACCGATGCTTAGAAGTTGACAAATCAAAATCAGCTTTAAAAACTCTTCCAAACCTATACATGTTAAACAAAAGCTCACCTTTTGAATCTACAACCTTGCAGCAATTTTTAGAAAAGCTAACCTCTAGATTTTCATCTAGCAATTGTGAAACCGAAAGCAAGTTGTATTTCAAATTTTTAACAAGTGCCACATCTTTCAAAGTGTAGAGATTGTTTACTCTAACCGAACCTTTAGCAATTATGGGAGTAGAAGAGTTATCGGCGAAAGTAACATTTTCTACACGTGACACAAAAGAGAGAGAGGAGAACCATTCTTTGTTACCGGTCATGTGGCGTGAGCAACCTGAATCCACAATCCAAATGTTCTCCTTCCTCAAACGTGAAACCTACACAGCAGCATAATACGTCGATGACTTAATACTGGGTTAGTTAAAAGACTTTTAGGAATCCAGTACTCAGTCACACGACGTCCAGCAGGAATAACACGCGAAAGCTGAGAAGGTACAGCAGGTTTATGAGCCAAACATCGAAATTTTTTGTTCCCAACTACTGAATTAGAAGATGTGTTATATGTAGCACAGAAAACAGTAGGTCCGGGAGCAAGTTTTTGACTCATTACAGCAGGTTGCAAGCTCCGAACATTCGGTCTAGCAGATTTTGCTTGGTTGTTATGTGATCTAGCAAGTATTCTTTGTTTCTTATCGTGTTTAGCTAGTCTATAACAAAAATCGATGACATGACCATCTCTACCACAGTAGGTACAATGAAAAATAACCTTATTATCATGTCTAGATGAGCAAGCAACACGTTTATTAGAACCCGAATGGGACAGTACTCCTGCAGATTTGAAAATCACCTCTTTTTGTCTAGGAGCTGTTTGAATCAAACCGCTTCCTAATGACTTTACAACTTTAGGTGGGTGTGCCTTAGCATGAGCATGAGAATTAAAACCTAAACCAGTTTTATCATTACAAGACTTGGAAGAATTTAGCAGCAAGTTTAGGTTCTTATTTGCATTAGAAAACCGATCTAGTGTCCTATGCATGTCATCATGTTTATTGGACAGATCAAAGCAGTTTTCACATGAAGTTTTTCCTTTTAGTTTGCAATTTGAACAATATTTAACTTCATGCACACGTAAAGCATTGTATAAAATAGAAATCTCATTCATAGCATCATTTAGTTTCTTATTCAGATCATCACATGAAGAACAATGCAAATCAATTGTAGAACAACAAGCATTTTTCAAATTTTTATCATTAAGTGTAGCAAGCTCTTTGTTCTTTTCAATTTCAAGTTCAAGTTTATCAAGTGTAGATGCGTTTGCACTTCTTAAAGTGGATAATTGTTCATAAATCAAATCACATGAGGAACAAGAATCATCACTAGGAATCAAAGTTTTTAAACGATTAGTTTCAGATTCTAGTGATTCAATTTTAACAGCATTGTTCCTAAGTTTTTTATCATTTTTCTTTAATATAACAGTGGCACGAGAAATAGCATCACACATTTTTTCGCAAGTGGGACATACCTCTTCATCGTCGCTGTTGTGTTCTGCCTCCTCGGAGCTTGAACTTGACTTGCTCGCCATGCAGCACATATTTGCCATAGCTTCTTCATCTTCATCACTACCGGTGTCCACATCACTTGAGCCAAAATCTTGAAGTGCAGAGATCATACTATGCACTATGTTGCGCATTGATAAATCTTTCTTCTTCTTATTCTTTGCAAACGATTTCTTCGGCCTTGTTTGCTTTTCTTCACGTGAAGTCGGACCTGAAAGGTTAGGGCACTCCGTACGAAAATGTCCTGTCTTACCACATTCAAAACATCGTTGAGGTCCGGAGCTTCCTCTCCTTCTAGTTCTCACATTTTGCAATGCTTTTGAGAACCGAGTAGAGATGAGTGCAAGCTCCTCCTCTGGAAACTCTTCAATCTGTTCAAGGGTTAGAGAGGACAGCAAAGAGAGTGCACCACTAGATGATGATTGACTAGAACTAGGCATGTCACGTTGCGAAACAAATGCAATAGACTTGTTGGGGTTTTTACGTGAGATGATGTCAATTTCATGAGTTTTCAATTTAGAATAAAGCACGTCTAAATAAGAGAACTCATGACAGTAGATTCACGAATAGATGCAACTTTCATCTCCCAAATTGACATATCTAATGCTCCTAACAATTGTCTAGCATTTTCAGCATCTGAAATGTTGACATTGACACTACGCAAGTTGCTGAGAATTTTATTAAAGCAAGCAAAAAGGGCGTCAATTGACTCACCGGGTTGCATCTCAAAACGCATGTATTCTTTCTTGAACATATCTTACCTTACCTCCTTGATCGTATTGGATCCTTCATGGTAGTCACAAAGAGCTTTCCAAACATCATATGCAGATCGGAGGTGTGCAACACGGTCGAAGTCGCTTTGAGTTAATCCTTGGATGATCAAGTTGCGAGCCATGTTGTTGTTGTCAACATCTCTCATGTTCGCAGCCGTAACTTGATTGTTGGGTGGTACATCGAAGTTCCGGTAGACCTTTTCCCATATGGTGAAGCCTTGCGCCTGTATGTAGGCCTCCATCCGCGCCTTCCGAACCTGAAAATCGATGCCATTGAACACACAAGGTTTTGCGGAGTACTTCTCCATGATGGTTAGTCAAAACACGTGCAAATCACAAAGATTAGAGCACCTTGGCTCTGATACCAATTGTAGGATCGAAGAACACGTGAAAAGCTACCAGAGGGGGGGTGAATGGTAGATTAAAACTTTTCGCAGCGGAAACAACAAAAACCCCTCAGCAAAAATCAATCGGTTAAAGAAACCATGTGTGCAAGTGTTTTCAAACGTGTTCAACCGTGACAAATAAAGTAGAGAGGTACAAATCAAGTCACGGATCTAATGCAACAAGAATCACTTGAAAACACGAAGTAAAACTTGAGATACGATCAAAACATTAAACGAAGATCAATCTGTATTACCGGATATAAAACAAATCTGCAACGCTGCAAAGAAACTCGTGTATCTCAAAAACTACAGATCTGAAGCTCGTGAAAATTTCATAGATGATAGATAATTGAGTTGTGAAGACAACACAAAAAGAATCACGTCAATCAGATCTGTAAAACTCGAGTTATGAACGAAACTCTGAAGCAACGTCGGTCTGTCCAGAAACTCGGCGAGAAAGACTTGACGAAAAACAAGTCGGACGAACAAGGCACAAAAGCTCCTCGAAACTATGAACTTTATTCAATAGAAACACAAGAGGAACAGCCCAAAGTTCTCTACACACGAGAGCTCTGGCCTCCCTTGCTTTTATAGCCAGCCCTCAGGCTAAACAATCCAATGTAGGACTCTTACTCCTAATTGGACTCGTATCCTAACTTACCATAACTGCTCAGGACTCTCCTATTCGCAGATAGAAGCAATCGTGTGACTTCCAAACACCTTAGGAACGTCCTAAACATTCCAAAACAACTCAACTTCGTGCCTAGCACGAAATCCTATCATAACCAACTCAAATCTTCCATATTTGAGCCATATCCGACTCAGCCTCAGCCTGAGTACGCAATCCAGCCGGTTGGACCTTTCCGACCAATTCTTAACGTCCACTTCTCTTCATCACGCCTTGGAACAATGTTGCCACGTCCATGCACTCCTTGCACACGTGCAAACACCTTCCAACGACATACACGCAACCTTCATATGCACTGCCCTTGATCCAAACATGCTGCGCGACCTCCCGATCAACTCAACCACAGCTCCTCCCGAACTTGGTTGTTGGAACCTCATCTCCTCCCTGAGACTAGTCCAAGGATCCCGTCACCAGCCATGTCTTGAACTCAAGCAACACCTGCACATGAATAAACAACTAATTCTTCCGAGAACAAGTCCTCGACTTGACTCACGTTAGTTCGAAAACCACAACAACTTACATGAGCACGTCACATAGGCATGTTGCAAACCATATCAAATGATAACAGCCATAACCACCAAAACACACCAAAAACTTAGCAAATTAATACTAAGCAAACCTTCCCATAAATCAATTTTGAAACATTGCGAGTTAAAAGCAAAAACAAGACGCTACAGTTCTACGAGTTGAACTTCACGGGAGCTCCCTAAAAACAAGCTTCGGACCTCACAGAAGCTCTCCGGACCTTGCAGGAGCTCTCCGGACCTTGCATCGGACCTTGCCAACACTTGGCGGACCTAACAAAGAACTTGTCGGACCTTGCCACAGAAGAATGTTTTGGCAATATTCAAAACTTTGAATGTTAATGCTAACTTTTATCCTAATTGCCAATGTATTCAGCACACATAGGTCTCACAATCTCATTCATGAGTATGGTAAATAAACTGATGATCTCATATCCCCATTATCCCATTCTAAGCATGGCTAAGCACAAGTAATATGAATGTATGACATAATAAAGCAAATCCCAACCCAAGTTATAAGGAAAACAAGGTAATGCAATTCTAAGGAAACTTCCTAGCATGGGTGTCATATTTCAATTGACAATGCAAATAATTCTATCTACACATCCTAGTATAGGAACAAAGTGGTCAAGGACACTTGCCTTCTTCCTGCTGTTCTGGGAATGGAAAGTCTTGATCTTGGAAGGGAAGAACTTGCTCTGGGGCAGGTTCTACTCATGCCAACACACATAGCAAAAGAAAACAACCATCCATAAGACATAGTTCACACTTTCACTCCACACATACATACATATGATAGTCATTCACATTTCTAAGTGTTGTAGTTATCCTAGATGTGTTTATTTTTGGCCTACATGCACTTTTAAACATATTTATATTATTTCTAACTTTTGTATTCAGATTTCTGTTTGCACACTATATATGAATTTCCAATTTGAACAAATTCTTTATATTTAATTAATATACTTCTTAACTACCAAGTTTGCATGGAAAGTAATTTCCTACTCCAAATGGGTTTTCAGATCTTCTATCAATCCTAAACTGAAATCTTTGGATTTGGAAACTTCATTTATCATTTCCTAGTTATGCATACCTATTTTCCTATATTTTCGGATTTATTTTCTATGCCCAAATATGAACTTTATTATGAAAATAATAAGACACCTCATCTAAACAGAATAGGTTCTGGTCTAAAATATTAAATAATATATTTTTGAACTTCTCCTCTGATGTGAACTAATTTAAATTTATTTTACCAATTTTCAGAATTATTTCCTAACCTAAAAATGTGTCCCTATAACTAATAAATGTGAACAATCAATAAAACAGATTCATTTCAGCTTAAAATCTACTTTTAACTCATTCTAAAGTTTTCCAAGTGCTAGGAGAGTTTAAATTTGAATTTACAATGTGTTTGTCTCATCCTTTTAAATTTTAAATCATAATCACATAATCAAATTCCTAAATTTAATATCATATAGGGTTAAAAAGGTAAACTCACCCCACCACAGGGTCTATTATATTATTTCATAAATTTCCAGGGGTCTAACTACACATAACAGAGGGGTTTTCCTAATTTTTATTAAGTCCAGGGGCTAAAACTGATTTTTAATTGAATTTACATGAATTTCTGAAGTTCCAGGGGCTAGATCAGAAATTTCCGGGGCTAGCTCATATTTGCCGAGATCCCCAGGGGGTAGCGCGTAAGAATCCCGGCCTTTATAATGCGGGGCTGAAGTGGACCGTCCGATTTAAAACAAACGGCTCAGATTAGATCGCCGAACCGGTACGCGAGGGTTTTAACTCCACCGTGCGATTTAAAATAGACGGCGCATAAGCGGCCACGTCGCTTTGACCGAGCGCGGGCGGCGCTGCCCGGTGGCGCGCGGCGGCGGGAGGCGGCGATCTCGCCAGAAAACTTTGGATCTTCGCCTATTCTTCCTAAAACTGGGATTTCATGGCATAGATCGGTAGAGGGGAGGTCGGGGATCTCACATCGGGGTTTTTCTTGAGCTCGGAGGTCCTGGAAGGCCGTCGGCCACGAGGTCTGAGATGGAACAGCGGCGATGCTCGTCGGAGCTGTGTCTAGGGCGCAATCTACCGAATTTTCTGCACCGGCGTGATTCCCCGGAGGCGGTGGAATAAGATCAGCGCGTTAGATCAGAAATCCCGAGCGAAGATCGAGAGAAAATGGCCGGAGAAACTCTGGTTCTCACCGGGAGGAAAAACAGCTGATCGTGGTGGAAAAACGGGGCAATGCCGGCGTATTTATAGACGAGGGAGGGCGGCAGGTTTGTTTAGATTGAGTTTGAGTCGTCTGGGGTCGGGAGTCGGGCTGAGGGACGCGGATTTCCGGGTTAGTTACGATCGCGCGCGCGCGGAAGAGTCCGGCGGTTGGCGCGAGCGGGAGGTCGGGGATGATAGGCGGGCCCCGCGTGTCAGTGCGAGGGAGAGGGGGGGCGCGCGGCTGCGGGCTGGCGCGGAGTGGGTGGGCCGGCTGGTGGGTTTCGGCCCACTGGCCGGGGGGTTTTGTTTTTTTCTTTTTCTTTTCAGTTTTGAGTTGAATTTGAATTCCAATTTGAATTTAAATTTCTGCACCACATGCAATACATCCAAAAATTTTTAAATTCCCCTCTTAACAGGTTTTGGGGTGTTACACAGCGGAATGTAAAAACTGGACAATCTACTCACTCTCGACCCTAACTACGCCGAAGAGATGTTGTTCAGCCCGTGAACGCTTCCTACTAGATTCACCAAAGAAAGGCAACGGCTAGGTTTCCAATGAGTATAACGAACCGTGAGGTTCGTCGTCTCACCGAACAACCCTCTTCATAGCAGGCATCATGCTACCCGCAAAACAACTCAGAAGCAACCGTGAGCACTAAGGCTCAGCAAGACTTAACGGTCAATCCTAAACATGTAACTCTACATGCAAGGGTAGTAAGACAGTAGGAACATGTATTTGCAAAAATGAAGCTTGACTATACTTGGTCCTTATATTCAGATTCTTATAGCCTTCATTTTAGTGGTCCTCACGCCTCACAACACCGGAAGTCCACAATCAAACAAGAAACGATTATCCCGATGTTGCTAGCCTAAGGTGGAAATGAAATTTAGTTTGCTATATATCTACTTCAGTCAAGGTTCCATTACAGTGATTAATCCACAAACAGCAAGTTAGGAGACTTAGTTCCTCTTCTTACTACGTCACGGCGCAGTGGGCAAGTATGCTCAATCCTCTTCCACGAGCGACGGTGATTAGAATCAACAACAACCCGGAATACACGACACATACACCCGCCTCGAAAGACTCTCTCAGGAGCTCTTTCTTACGTTGTATGCAGCAACCTTTCACACGACACCCCGACATAGAAAAACGCTTCGTGCCGAGCAGGATGGTCCTCTACGCGGACACGTCGAAGTTGCCCGCTAAAGGATTTACACCTCCCGCCTTCTCAACGCCATTCCCATGTGAAGGATGAGTTTCTATATTACGGTCCATCGAGTTACATCGGTTTCATGGGTCCCATATGCCACTATATTTCCGGTATAGCTCAATCTTGTCCAGCAGGGCCGCATACATACGGTCCTTAACCGACACGGACGGGGCTACAACCAACCTCCACATTTGCTTTACCATCCCGGTCCAGGCCAAATGTGGTCTCAAGCATTGTCACACCCATCGCAGGTCGAGACCAACCTTGAGCGCTCAATCCTACAGGAACATCCCCGTCCCCATCTCATTTTCATGAGGGTGCTCTTATCATCAACCTCTCGTGAGTAACTCCATTACTCGAACTTTCTCGCGAGTAGCTTTTTACTACTCGACTTCTACCGAGCTAGCTACAACATTAGCCTAGCATCTACGACGAGGCAAATCCTACACTAAAACTTCTACACTGGGATGTAATAGCCATGCAAGTGGGTTTCAAACATCCTAGACATAATGCACAAGATCAAGTCTAATAAACATTATGTGTAGTAAAGCAAAACTTAAAATGGTAACCATATGACAATTGGGGCTTGCCTTGCTCAACGGTTTTGTTAGAAGCTAGAAGTTAGTCTTCCTCCGGAGAATCCGCCAAGCTCGTCACGAGATGGAGATCCTCGCTGCAGAGTTGAGTCCTCGTCGAACGTCGACGTCACATGCTATTAAGATGATTTATGCACAAGTATTCAAAAGCAATTTAGAAAATGATTCAAAACTGTTGTACCAGTTAACTCACACCTAACAGGGACAAATAACAGCAAGGTTTCTGTTGTTGGATCTACAACCCTAGGGATGATGAAAGCTAGGGTGAAAAGGAGATAATAGTAATCACCATATGATTAAGTCCATTATATGAACACTTAAATCCAAAAGATGGTAGCTCAAGTTCCAGAGGTCCAATGAAGCTGAGAATTTAACAAAAGCTTCTATGGAAGGCATTTAGGCAGGGTGCAAAATTGAGCTCATGAAATAGCTCAAGGTGATCACAATTATTCCTTATGTGATTTTCACTAATCTGCCTTTACCCCCTAGGTATTAAGCTTTCCTATGCTGAAAATAGACTTTTTGTGAAGTACAAATTGTCCTGATTCCATAGGAATTGGTTTTACCATTTTTGGAGTTTCCTACATGGAGATATGGATTTTAGAAGGATTGGGAATAAGCTGAAAATGTCTCTGTTCATTTTTCCCATTTTTCAGAGACATAAGGAATGAACACATCATTTGACCAAGCAAATGAGGTCCAATGCCTCTGCAATTTTTACTGGAGTTCAAGGAGTTTTGGAAGAATGCTTTGTCCAAATATGGTAATTTTCCAATAAACAGAACTCCTGTAAAAATTCCTACAATGTTTTCCTTAAATGAATTAATGAGCCAAATCCATGGATTTTCATAAACATTGTGCTGCACCCCTGGATAGTACTCTTTGATAGGAATTGAACAAAATTTGTTTCATAATTTGTGGACATTCCTACACAAAGTTATGGCTCTCCAAAGTTTGAACTAAAGTGGGAAAATCTGGAAAATGTTTAAATGCCGACAGTGGGTCCCACTAGTCATCCCTAACCTCCAGCCTCGCGCCAAACAGGGCAGTGGCGGCTCCCTCCGTTGAGATCGCCGGAAAGGCACTACCCAGCCACCTCTGGACCCCCTGCTGGCCGCCCCCCCCCCCATTTTCCCCCACGCTGAACACGTTGGTGAGGTCGCCGGCGGCTGAAACTCACCGGAAAACAGGGCGCACCGGCCACAGCAGACCCAAGGGCTCCGGCGAGGTCTTGCACGGTGAATTATACACCAAATGGTCGGTTCTTGGGCTCTAAAGCACCAGGAGATCATGTAGAAGACCGACATGAGGTCAAAACAAGCCGGGGAGCGCTCCAAACCTATCGACACCGTGCGCCCGATATGGTCCAGCGCTATACCCTCGAAAGGAACTCAGATTCCTCACTCTACACTTGATTTCTTGGTCCAAAATCGATGGAGGAGGTTTGCTAGGCAGTTAACATCCTGTGTGTGAAGTTTGAAACCCAACAAACACGATTTGAGGACGAATTTTGCAATTCCTTACCTCAAGGTCCGTTTCTGCCGCCCGGGAGAAAAACTTGAAATTCTCCCTCTGTGATCAATGGCTAGGGCTGAGCTTCGGAGGTGAGCAACTAGGCTTGTAGGTGCACCAATGGGGTGGCTTGCTTGGGCGTGATCACACCTGGTTTGAGCTGTCCACGGTGATCAGTTTCGGTTCCTTGAGTTTGAACTCGGGAGCAGCAGCAATCAAAGCCATTTATAGGCGCCGGTGAGCTCAGGACGGCGGGGGAAGGGTGCTAGCCGGCTAGAGCACTCATGGGAGATCCTTTTTGCTGTTGGAATCTCGGGCAAATGGAGCTGGGTTGCTTGGGCGATCAGAGGAACAGAGCAGCAGCTGCTGTTTTTCTTCTCGGGAGCAAACGTACGGGAGCAGACCACTGAGGATGGGCTCGAGCTGGGAGTAGCAAAAGAGGGTTGTGGCACTTGCTGTGGTGATCAGAACGATCAAGACGATGAGCCAGCAGGAGGTGGCGTGGGAGGTGGCTGACACCGAGCTGCTGCGTCGCTGGAGTCGGTTGCATTTTTGTGAGACTGACCGGTGGGGTCCACAGCCACAATTCTCCCTCTTATCCCCCATTTCGATTTAAAATAGCAAATGAGCTCCAAATTTAATAAAACTTGGAGGATAGGTCAAAAGAATTACAAGGAACTCCAATCTGAAACCAGATTTTGAAATTGAGTTTGTTTGGTTCAAAATTCGAATTCAAGTTTGAATTTGAACGTGCCCTCATTTAATTCTCAGAATAAATAGTATATGAAACCTAAAATTCTCCAAATTTGAAACTTAGGCTCTTGAATACATGAGAAATGCATCTATGCTCTCACATATAGGCCTTTGGACAATCTGAATAGGAATCCTTTCAAAAGAATTCAAATTGCATTTAAATTCCCTCCACTTTACTCATAGAGGAGGTGCACATGAGTTAGAGTTTTGGAGATGAAATTCTTTCCCCTAGGTTAACATGTGTTGAGCATGGGCTAGAGAAAATTTTTAACTCACATGTCCATATTTGTGTTCATCAATTTATGTGACACAACTATAGTCTTTTATTGCCTTAATTTTGTTTCATAAGTTGAAATCAAACTTTACAAAAGTTAGGGCTGTTACATATACTACACGGGATACATACGTGGTTAGTACCTGCAGAAGAACACACAATAATGATTCACTCACGGGTTATTATCATTTCAGGCAGGTCCATATTTGAAAGTAAATACATACGCCCGTATCATTGTCATACGGCCGTCCTTGAGTTAAGCCACGTCTCAAGGTACGTGATCGTGCTTTTACACCACACGACGGGGAACTCGAGTAGAGCGCGAACGGGTCGTCACGGTTGGGAATTTCATCACCCCAACAGATACCACCTACTGCCCTGCAGGGCACGCCGATGGCAAGCACTGCGTATGTCCTCCTAGACTATTTCCAGACGAACACACTATCGTGTTACTGACCACACGATGGGGTCTCCACTTGCTTGCCTAGTGCACGCTAGGGATCAGTGTTTCATATGAACTTGGGAACCTGAAGAGTCCAAGAGTATCATATTAACGTCTCACACAAAGCTGTGAGACCTATCTCTGAACCACATTCCTTGTCAGGGGAGGTAACCAAAATTGAACCACTTTTGGTGGCGTTCCTTACCATTCTTACATGAGTGTAGATGCGTCGTTACATAATTAAAATTCAGAATTATAACACATATGTTAGTATTGCCACTTTAAGTAACTATGCTAATATAGTCCTTACTTGGGCAAACTAGCGAATCCTCACCGTAAAACTAAGTTTCCCCGTAATACGGTCCTTAATTAGTGTGCTATCCCCAATGCGGCTCTGATACCAGCCTGTGGCGGACCGGAATCCGCTCATCCAGGATCGCAGAGGGTGGTGTCGCACGCTGCGACACCTGACAGTACACATAATAAGAAAACATATTGTAACATAGAAAACCAACTGAATATGTACAAACTAGTGCAAGACTTCAGTTACAAACTAGTATTTGGATTACAAAAGTGGAAGCTAAGTTTATACAACTCACACCCATCTATCTAGCAAAAGTCGGTTGCGCAGCCCTATGGGCAACCCACGCTAGCTGCACTCCTCAGCTCAGCGCGGCGTGTACGGCTCCCACTCAGCCGTGGTCCCCGACGGAAGGGTAGCCCTTGCTGGTGGCCTCGTACCCCGAGTCCGTGGGATACTCCTCACCTGAAAAACACTTATAGCAGCGACAGTGAGCACGATGGCTCAAAAAGACTTAACCGACTCACCTGTGCATGAAATTCTACATGCAGTTCACACGAACATGGGATGGTAATTTGTAGGAAACGGACACGCCTACATGTTCATCCTTATTTCATCTTTTAGCCACAAGTTAACAGTTCATGAATCTGAAATTTAGTAAGCAATATTTGGTCGCACACATGTAGCAATACAATTATACATATCAGCAGAATTGAATCATAACATTTCATAATTTATCTACGTCACGATGCAGTGAACATGCGGTACTCATCACCGTGAGGGACGGCGAATCCACTCGATATACACATGCAGGGATACCCAAAAATCACGTCACGTACGCCCATACTCGGAGCTGCACACAGCACGGTCCACTGATGTCGTACGGGACAACCTTTCACCCAACAGCCCAAACGTCAAACCGGTCGTACCGAAACGGACAGGAGGTTCCCTGCATGAAGCATCTCTCTATGCCCGTTAGAAGATTTCCACCTTGCTGCCCTCAACCTACACCTATAAATCGGTGTGCTATGCCTCGACGCCCGGAGGTTTAGGTTACATCGGTTTATCGGGGCCCATATATCCGATATGCCTTCGGTACGTTCAATACTTGTTCAGCAGGGCCGCACACAGATCGGTCCTCAATCGATACGGACAGGGATGCGGCCGCAATACGTCCTCTTGCTGCGCCCTAGCCCCTGCCTAGTCTCATTTTCTTACTAAAGTGGTCTCACATCACTCGACCCAATCCTGTGTACCCCGACTCCTAAACTCGCGAGTATATTCCAAATACTCGACTTGTACCGAAGTTCTATGAACATTAAGCATAGCATATACTACTCGAGGACTTGTACACTACCCTCACTCTTGTGGGAATAATCTTTCTATGCACTTGGGTTTCATCCATCCTACACCTAATGTACAAACATACCACATACTACTTATACATAAAGCAAAACTTTGTAAAATTAGTAAATGCAAACCGGGGCTTGCCTTGTTTCTGCTGGTCAGAGGTTAGTGCTTTGTCCGGAAGGAGAAAGTCCAGCTCTTCCGGAGTTTTGTCGCCTTCAGTGACTACACGTAAGCAATATACTACATGTTAATTTAAATGCAATGTTTAGAAATGACTATGTAAAGACCATAACTCTAGCTGGCCCTCCCCTTTGGCTCTGAAATTTTTATGGTGGCTTGGTAGGGTCCTAACAAGAGTCTTGACCAAGTTTCATCTGAAACAAAGATCATTTGAGCTCTGTACAAATAAAAGCCTATTTGATCGCTAGTAGAGCCTCTGAGGATTTCCAGGGATTTTCATGGCTCCAACCATTACTTTATGGAAATTAGAGTTTGATATGGTTCTAATGGAATTGGTTTCATGTACTTTGAAGCTTTCTAGATGAAGTTATGCCCTAAAAAAGATTTGAGAAAATCTGAAAAAATGTTTCTGTACATTTTTCCATTTTCTCAGGGCAGTTCACTTAATCACACCATTAGGGGGACTAAATTAACTTGGATGGGTCTGAAAGCTTTTCTGCCACTCAAGTATTTTCAAATGAACCTCCCAGCCAAATTTCAGAATTTTTCACCAAGTAATTCTCCAGATAAAATTGCCAACAGTTTAAACTTTAGGGAATTAATTTTTGAAAACTTATAAGTTTCATGAGCTGAAATTTGTTTTGCGGCAAAGTTCACTAAATTTGGATCTTCCTAGCAAACGTTATAGCTAGTTGAAGTTTGAACAAAAACTGGAAAATCCCAGAAATGTTTAAAATCTGCGTGCGGGCCCCACCCCACGCCTTCTTCTTCTCCGCGCGCGCGCCTGAGCCCCGCGGTGGTGATCTCCGGCGAGGTCGGCCGGAAGGGCTTTCCCCACCACCTCTAGGGCCACACCTTGCTGCCTCTACCTTTTTGGACCCGAGGAACTCGTCCCCGTGGTCAGCAAGGTCTCTAGGCGGCCAGAAACCTATCAGTGACGAGCCGCCGCTACGGCTCAACTCCGGCGACGTCGCCCGGCCCCTACCGAGGCTCATATTGAGTGATTTTTGGCCCTACATCTCTGCGGTGAACTAGTGAGCACGGACACGATGCTAGCTCACCTTGAAAACGGCCGGAACTAGGTGTTCACCGTCGACCTAGGCCCGATATCGGCGGCGACTTGAAAAACTCGACAACCAGAGCCTATACTCGACAGTTTTTGGTACTTTTTGATCCTGGATGGCCGTGGGATGGTGTAGAACACGTGTATAGCTTGGCATACGCGGTGGTGAGCTAATCCCCGTGAATTTTAGATTTTGGAGCGGCTCGGTCCTAATAACACCGAAACTTCCCCGGGGAAATTCTCCCACGACAACGCATGAAACAACGAACAGTTTGGACTAGCATGACAAGCACCTTAGGGCGGTGGATTCTTGTGTTGATTGTCGGGCACGACGAGCCCTGTGTCGCCCGGACGTCGGTGAGCATGGAGAGGCAAGCTCAGAGCAATTTGCTTCGGTTGTGTGGGGCGAAGGTGAACTGCGTGAGGGGAGAACCGGGACACTGCAGGGCTACACGTTTTTATCCCTTCGGTCACTGATCTCCCCCCTCCCCCCCCCGCCCCCGAGCAGGAGCTGGCCAGGTGCTGAGGCGGTCGGGTGCCGGCGTCGGGAGCTGGCGCGCACGCGCCCTGTGTCCGAGTGAAAGAAACAGAAGACTTCAGTTGAAAGTCTTCTAACCAGTGGGCCCCTTCCCTCTAATTCTTTTTCAGTTTTTCATTTCTGTTTTCACTGAAAAGATCCCAGCTACTCACAATTGAATGAGAGACTTAGCCATAAAGTTATGGTTTGAATTTGATTTCCTCAACTGAAATTTGTTTGGCTAAATTTGCTGCCCATTTGAATTTGAAATTCAAATTCAGTTTGAATTAATGAAAATTTAGCATCTGACAAGATGAACTCCAATGAGGATGAAAATTGGTGGACTAACTAAGAAAAATGTGATGAGTTTGAATATGAAGTTAACTTTGGAATTCAAGTGATGAATGTGGTTGCAATTTGAATTTGCATTCAAATGGCACCTTTTTCAAATGTCTCCGAAAATGCCTCAAAAAATCTTGGATTTTCATGCAACTTGGCCTGAGCCTCAAGAATATTTAAGGTCTAGGGGTGAGCTAAATCTCTCATGTTTATGTGTATGACTCCTACTTTTTGAAATTATGGCTTCCCCCTCTAATCACCCTCTTGATGGTGTTTACTTGCTCTTCTCAAATGTTCAAGAGCTATCCACCAAATGAACTGTGGTGGGGTGATGAAATGAACCCTTTTGCAAGTCCATTCTTGGGCTTTTACACGAACCTCTCCTCTCGTGCAATACCGAGAACGAGTTTCGCTTTTTAGTAATTTGGTGTTCATAGGACCGAGCTGCACAAACCTTCAAAATTCATAGGAATCAATCCACCGTCACTTAGGCCGAGCTATAGACATTATCTAGACCCTCCCACACTCCTCTAGGATCAAAAAGCATAAAAAATCATCAAGTGTAGGCGCTGTTCTTCGAAATATCCGAGCCGCCGCCAGTTTTGGACCTAGGTCGCCGATGAGCTCATGGTTGCAGCCACTTTTGAGCTTTATGGAGCTCATGCTGTTGACGAGGGATCCACCACGGTTCTCTAGTAAGAAGAACAGCAGTGTTTGAGCCATGGTGGAGGAAGTTTGATGTCGCCGAAGTGCCGCCGCCACTGCCCGTCGCCGATAGGTTTCCGGTGGCCGGTAGCCTCGGCCGACCCCAAAAACGAGCTTCCCGTGGTCCAAAAGTAAGGAGCGGCGAGATTTAGCCCTAGGGTCGGCCGGGAGCCTCGGTCCAGCGGACCTCACCGGCGCCCACCACCGCGCGCCGCCACCCAAGCTCGCTGTCGCGAGGTTGAAGAAAGGGGTGGGCCCCACTGTCAGCAAATTAAAATTTTCCCCCAATTTCTGTTCAGATTTTCCTGCAACTTCAATTGCTCATAACTTTTGGTAGGGAGCTCCAAAACTTGTGAAATAAATTCCATTGGATTCGTCTCTGTGAGTACTATCTAGGGGGTGCATCCCAATTTTTATTAAAATCCCTATATTTGGCTCGTTAATTCATTTAATGAAAATTTTGCAGTAATTTTTATAGGAGTTCTGTTTATTGGAAAATCCCCAAATTTGGGCAGGATATTCTTCCAAAAATCCTTGAACTCCAGTAAAAATTTCAGAGGCATTGGACTCCATTTGCTTGGCCAAATGTTGTTTAAATCCTCTATGTCTCTGAAAAATAGGAAAAATAACAGAGACCTTTTTCGGTGATTTTCTCCCAACTTGTAAAATTCATATCTCTGTGTAGGAAGCTCCAAAAATGGTGAAACCAGGTCCTATAGACTCATAAGGCTCCTAAGTTTCTGAAAAGCCAAATTTGGAGCATGCCAAGACCCTAGCATTGCAATAGGAATTAAGAGAAGCTAAATAGCAAATAAAATTCCTTAGGCCACATCTTACATCAAATTTGTCTGAAATTTTCCAAGCCATACCTCTGTATGATCTATGGACCACTGTAAAAAGTTCAGAGCAAGTTCAGGTCATCTTATCCAGTTTCTACTAATTCTTTCTAGCTTCATATCTATGTCCAATATATACTCTTTGAACTTTGTTCCAAAGACCTCCACTGATCCAAAATGATTCTTTCTCTGTCCAACACATAACAAGAACCCAAATCTCGAGTCTTCTTTGGTATAATCCGTTCCTAAGTCATAACACACAATTGTTTTATAATTCATTTACTCGCAATATAAAACTGTGCATATTCATGTCGGTAGGAAACACGACGAAGGAGTTCGACGAAGAACTCGACTCGGAGCAGCAAGTTGAATCTTTAACCGTCGACAAGATACTGACTTCAAAGTAGTAATAAACCTGCAGCAACATAATGCAAGCCCCGATTTGCATTTAACAGCTTCTATTTATGTTTTATTTTGTACCACTTTTATTGGTCTAGTATCTGTTGTGCATTAGGTCAAGGTGATTGATACTCCAAATGCATGACCCACAAACTCTTGGAGTTAAAGGGTAGAACAGGTTACCTTTGTGTAGTTTTGGCTAGGCTTAAGTTGTATAGGATCTGGTACAAGTCGGGTAGTCAGAAACTACTCGCGAGGCTAGGAAGTTGGTTCAAATGGGTATGATTCTAGAGAATGAAATTCCTGGAATGGAAAATGAGATCGAGCAGAGAGTAGGAGCAGCAGGACAGTGGGCCTGTGTTGCCGTAGCTCCGTTTGTGTCGGTTAAGGACCGATGCGTATGCCGCCCTGCTGAGCAAGTTTGAACAGTACCGGATGAATACTGGAATTATGGGGTCCATGAAACCGGTGTAACTCGGGTACTCTCGTGTCGAAACTTATACGGCCGTCCTTTGGGGGTTGGTGTCAGAGGTGTAAACCCACTAGCAGAGAAACTTCGACATTGGAGTGACGGGTGAAATGTTGCTGCATACAACGTAAGAAAGAGCTCTTGTGTGAGTCTTTCGAGGCGGGTGTATGTGTCGTGTGTTCTGTGTGTGCCCTGATTCGAATCACCCTCCCTCACGGTTATATGAGTACTACTTGCTCACTGCGTTGTGACGTAGTAATTACTTCCAGATGAAGTGAGATGAATCATTGCTGTTGTGAAGTTCTTAAGATCATTGTATTGCCAACCATGTATGCTATAATTGTAGAGCTCACTAAGTTTATCTTTCACTTTAGGCATAACCACATCGGAGGAAAGCGTTTCTTGTTTGATTGTGGACTTCCGATGTGAGGGCTGCCTAAGGAATATTAATTTGCTGCTATAAAAATGAAAGTAAGGATTAACATGTAGGCGTGTCATTATTGCAACATATTTGTCCTATATTATTAATCCCTGCATGTAGAGTTTCATGTTAGGAGTGTCGGTTAAGTCTTGCTGAGCCATCATGCTCACGGTTGCATTATTAGTGTTTTGCAGGTTATATAAAATTTTCTATGAAGATGGTTGTTCAGTGAGCCATCGGAGACTCACCGGAAACCCTGCCGCTGCACTCATCTTTGTTGAATCTAGTAAGAAGCGTCCGTGGGCTGGACATCTTCTCTTTTGCATAGTTAGTAACGAGAGTACGTGTGTATGTATATTCCACTGTGTGTACCTTCGTGTGCTTGCAGGTGTCGCCGCTCCTCCTCCTCAGCATGGTCATGAAGACGAAGATGAAGATAGGACCGAGAGTGAGGGAGGGAGCGGCGATGAGTGATTCCACTCAATTTTTCCCTTTTTGGTGCCTTGATGCCAAAGGGGGAGAGATTGAGATTAGTCTTATTTGCTTTATCTTCTTGTGAGCCTTAAGGACTAGTGATCATGGACATGTATTTTAAGTTTCATGTACTTTTTATTTCAAACTCCTTTGGATGTGTGATGCTTAATCGATATAATGTGATGATTTCCTTTATTGTTGATATGTTCTTATCTTGTGGCATGTCACATTCTTTTATCACACACTCTTTAGGCATCCCACCATAAAGGGTGCACATATGTGAGAAGTTATTGTTACTCACTTGTCATCCTCATTTATGCACATTATGAAAATCAAATTTTATTATAAATTATGTAATCTCAGTTGGTTGTCATCAATTACCAAAAAGGAGGAGATTGAAAGTGCATCTAGGCATCCCCTTGTTGGTTTTGGACGATTGACGACAAACGAATTGAGAACCTAATGAACTTGTTGAGATGAATGCAGATTAACTCATGTAAGTAGGATTGGTGCACTCAAAAAGCGAAAAATGAAGTGATGAAGAAAAAGGAAAAGAACCGGTCCATGAACCAAGCACAATGTAGACTTACTTGTTTAGGATGTGTGTGAGAGACACATCCCAAGAGCTCAAAATCTTTGCTTAGGGGTAAGGACTTATAACATATCCTAATCACTCACTGTGCACTGGACTAGTCCGTTCAACTCTCTGTTGCTTCACAACACTGTGCACTGGACTATTCCGCTCAGAAACCGGACTAGTCCGTTCAACTCTCTAGAACCGGCTTAACACAAGGAACCGGACTAGTCCGCTCAGAAACCGGAATAGTCCATTCAACTCTCTAGAACCGACTCAACACAAGGAACCGGACTAGTCCGCTCAGAAACCGGACTAGTCGGTTCAACTCTCTGGAACCGGCCATTCACCTTGCACTAGACTAGTCTATTCAACTTTCTGTAACCACGTTAAATTATGGGTTTCACCTTGCCGCATGCCTCACGAAAATTGAACACAGCACACCGGACTAGTCAGGTCAACAAAGCGGACTAGTCTGGCCTCTAGGAATCCTTAATGGCGACCTTTCGAAACTTTGTATAAATAGAGGTGCATGGCCACACATTCCAAGAGACACGAACCCTAGCACCGTCACACATCCCAAGAGCACAAAAACACTTCTCTCCACTCATTCTAAGCCTAGAAAGATCAAATCTTTGAGGATTATGGATTGGATCAAGGAGAGAATCGTTCTCTCAACATTGATCTCTTGGTTTGTTTTCTCTCACACAACTGCTAATCATTTTTCTCTGTGTGTGTGGGAGAAAGAGTTACTCATTGTAATCTTGTGGGAGCACTCAAATTGTGAGAATGCCCCAGTACGATTGTTTACCCCTGTGTGTGGTTAGTGGATTTGAATCGGCCTCTGTGGCGATTCAACAAGGGATGGGTTGGTGAAGACCCGGTCCTTGGTGGACTCCTCAACGGGGACGTAGATTCCTAGGTGGAATCGAACCTCGGGATAAAAACCTTGTCTCGTGTCTTCTTATTCTTGTTTCAATTATCAATTAGGATTTGCTAGTACTTATTTGATTTACATAGATATCTTGTGTTGAACTAGAAAGTTGTTGTCTCTTACATCATTATCATATTACATTCGAGTCGTCATTTACTTTCCGCTGCATAAATACTTGAAGTAAGGATAAGTCTAAATTTAACCTTTAAATTACGCTCATACCGGACTAGTATGCACCATACCGGACTAGTCCGGCCTACCTGGATTTGATCCGTTCGCTAAGTGTTTCAGGGAATCGTTAAAACATTCAAAGAGCCTATTCACCCCCCTCTAGGCTACATTCAATTGGTATCAGAGCCTATCTCTTCAAAAGAGAATCACCGCTTGAAGAGACGATGTCGAAAATCAAGGGTGAACCCAAGGGCTTCAACCATGAAAATGGTGGTGATGAAGGAAACCAAAAGTTGGGGAAGCTCCTCAATGCCATTCAGGACTGCGAGGCTAATGATGAGGAGATGCTCTAACTAAAGGCACTTATGCGGAAGAAGGCACTCTCCCCCAAAGGGAACAACATTGAAAACAAAAAGCAAAAAGGGGGTAGTCACAAAGACTACTCCCAATATCCTTTTAACTATTAGTATTTAAATTCAAATAGTCACTACTTGTCAATTCCATTAGGCAAACCACCTTACTTTGATGGAAATGATTATACAATGTGGAAACAAAACATGAAAATGCACCTTATATCTCTTAACCCAAGTCTTTGGCATATAGTGTGTACAGGTCTAGATATACCTGATGATGATGAAGAGCTAACCCTGGATCAAGAACAAGCTACTCATCGAAATGCTCAAGCCGCAGCAGTAATCACCTCATCATTGAGCCAAGACGAGTTCACCAAGGTGGATGGACTCGAAATTGCTAAGGAAATCTGGGACACTGTAAAAAACGCACATGAAGGTGATCGTCATGTGCGTGAAGCTAAGATCGAAATGATAGAAGGTGAATTGGGAAGGTTTGCTGTCGAAGAAGGGGAATCACCCCAAGAGATGTACAATCAACTAAAATCTCTCATCGATAAGGTCCGAGCCTATGGTTGCAAGAAGTGGACGGATCATGAAGTGGTCAAATTGATTCTTAGAGCATTTATGCCTCATAACTTGACACTCTGCTCCATGATTAGAGAAAGTCCTGGGTTTCACAAAATGACCCCGGATGAGATTCTTGGCAAGATCATCAACCTTGAAATGATGGAGAAGGAAGCCAAACATGTCAAGGAACTTGCTGACCTTACCTTGACAAAGAACATAGGAGTTGCACTAAAGGCAACATGCAAGCCAGCATCAAAAGAAACTCGAGGAGCTCCTGAGGACGATGATGGTGATGATGAAAGCACTGATATCGATGATGAAGACATGATCCTGTTCATCGAAAACTTCAGGAAAATGATGAGAAGAAATAGTGGCAACTCAAATGAAGGAAGATATAAGGAAAGACAAAGATCCAAGACAAGGCACACATGCTACAATTGTGGAGAATATGATCATTTCATGGTGGATTGTCCACATGAAGACAATAAGAGGAAGTGTAATGACAACAAGCCTCAACAAAAGAAAATATTCAAGAAAAGGAAGCAATACGAACAAGCACATCTAGGGAAGGAATGGGACTCCAATGATGAGTCCTCGTCTAAAGAAGAAGAGGAGATGGCCACTATAGCTATCAAGAAGCCTACCATGAAGTCCACTCTCTTCCCAACCATGGAAGCATGGAAGGACACCAACCACACATGCCTCATGGACAAGGAAGGAAAAAGAAAGGTTAAAACTAAATCTTCCTACTTGCATTCCTTTACTAGTGATATTGATGATTCTAGTGATGATGAAGACATGCTTAGAGGTTCAGATAAAAATACAATAGCTAAAATGAAAATTCTAATGGATGAGATTGTTGATAAGGAGGAGCTAGTCAATCGCCAAGAAGATATGATCATTCTCCAAAAGGAGAAATATCTTGAGATTGAATGGCTTCTTGAGTTTGAAATGGAGCGAAGCAAATCACTTGAGCTTGAGTTAACTTCAAGCAAGGAGACTTGTTTGAAGCTAAAAGACTCAAACATTGCACTCAAGGATGAACTTCCTAACTTAACAATGGTTAACAAGATTCTTGAGGCGCAAGTTGAGTCACTCAAGCAAAGTGGTGCCTCATCCTCTTTAAGCTCACCTTCTCAACATGTTGAATCCAAAACTCTCATAACTTGTACATGTGCTAAAAATTACACTAACTTGAAAGAAAAGTCAAACTTGACAAAAAGACAAGCATCCCTCCCAAAGTGGCATGTTTGACAAGGAGAAGGTCAAGTATGCACGTAGTGCATACGTGGTCACAAGACCTCCTAATGTTAAACATGACATTGGGTATTCTTATGGTGAAAGGCAAAACGCTAGAAGCCACAAGGATGACAATAAACGCATTGCCTTTGTCAAGGGACATTCTTCCCAAGTTGGAAAACATAATAATGTTGATAAATTTAACATTGAAAACTCATATGAACAACAAATCTTGTTTAGAACCTTTGATGCTTCATATGTGCTTATGAAAAATAGGCTTGGAAAAGTTCATGCCAAATATGTTGGGCCACGCCATGGGAACACCAAGTCTCGTGTGTGGGTGCCCAAGTCACTTGTCACTAACCTCAAAGGACCCAAGCAAGCATGGGTACCTAATACCAAGGCATAGTTTCTTTCTTGTAGGCATATGCATCCGGTGGAGCAAAATGGGTGCTCGATAGTGGATGCACCAATCACATGACCAGAGAAAGAAAAATATTCGTGGAGTACGAACAAAATGAAGACTCAAGCGAAGGCATCTGTTTTGGTGATAATAGTCAAGGAAAGGTGCTAGGTACCGGTAAAATAGCTATTTCATCACAACACACACTTTCTCATGTTTTACATGTTGATTCCTTAGATTATAACCTCTTGTCCATATCTCAACTATGTGACAAAGGTTATAATTGTTTATTCACTAATGAGGGTGTGACAGTCTCTAGAAGGAGTGATAACTCTATTGCTTTCAAGGGTGTGTTAAAGGAAAACTTTATCTAGTTGATTTAAACAAAGATAAAGCCGAACTTGACACATGCTGAATTGCAAAGACCAACATGGGTTGGCTGTGGTATAGATGGCTAGCACAAGTTGGTATGAGGAATCTACAAAAACTTCTAAAGGGCGATCACATCCAAGGTTTGAAGGATGTTGTTTTTGAGACAGATAGGTCTTGTAGCGCGTGCCAAGCCGGGAAGCAAGTAGGAGCACCCCTTCCCGCGAAGAATGTCATGACTACATCAAGACAGCTCTAGCTCCTCCACATGGACCTATTTGGTCCAATTTTTAATATAAGCATCGGCGGTAATAAATATGGTTTAGTCATTGTCGATGACTTTTCACGGTTCACGTGGGTTTTCTTTTTGCATGATAAGTCAGAAACTCAAGGAACACTCAAGAAGTTTCTCAGGCAAGCCCAAGATGAATTCTCATTGATGATCAACAACATAAGAAGTGACAATGGAACATAATTCAAAAATACGCAAGTGGATGAATATCTAGATGAAGAAGGAATAAAGCATGAACTTTCGACACCCTACTCCCCACAACAAAACGGGGTAGCCGAAAGGAAGAACCGAACGCTCATTGAGATGGCAAGGACAATGCTTGACGAATACAAGACGTCTGACCGATTTTGGGCTGAAGCTATCAACACCGCTTGTCATGCAGCAAACCGACTGTACCTTCATTGCCAACTCAAGAAAACCTCATATGAACTACGCACCGGTAACAAACCAAATATTTCATACATTCGAGTGTTTGGTTCAAAATGTTATATTCTAAACAAGAAGCTTAGGACCTCGAAGTTCGCTTTGAAGTCCGATGAGGGTTTCTTGCTTGTTCATTATTCGAACTCCTACACTTATCGTGTCTTCAACAAGTTCTATAGACTTGTTGAAGTGGCACGTGACGTAGTGTTCGATGAAACTAATGGCTCCCAAGCGGAGCAAGTTGATAGGTGTGTGCTAGATCTAGAAGAAGTCCCATGTCAAGATTTGAGGAGAATGGTACCTGGTGATATTCGACCTCAAGAACAATCACAAGAATCAAGTGCTCAAGATGAACCTCAACGGGAGAGCTATGATCAATGGGGAGCTCATGCACAAAATCAAGATCATGAAGATCAACAAGATGATCAAAGCATTAATGACGGCAACGATCCAGGGGGAGCCGAAGAAGATGATGATCATGAGAATTCAACACCACAAGTGCCACATCCAAGAGTACACCAAAGCGTACAAAGAGATCACCCCATCGACAACATAATTGGTGATAACCAAAAGGGAGTGACAACTCGATCTCGTATAGCTAACTTTTGTGAATTCTATTCTTTGTATCCTCTTTAGAACCATACAGGGTTGAAGATCCACTAAGAGATCCGGACTGGGTGATGGTGATGCAAGAAGAATTGAACAACTTCAAGAGGAACGAAGTATGGGAACTTGTTGAAAGAATAAAGTCCAGCATCATCGGCACTAAATGGGTCTTTCGCAACAAGTAAGACGAACATGGAGTGGTAACAAGAAACAATGCATGACTTGTTGCTAAAGGTTACTCACAAGTCGAAGGTTTGAATTTTGACGAGACTTTTGCTCCCGTAACTAGGCTTGAATCAATTCGTATATTACTTGCATATGCTACTCACCATGATTTCAAGCTGTATCAAATGGACGTCAAAAGCGCCTTCCTCAACGCACCTATCAAGGAGGAGGTGTACGTAGAGCAACCCCCTGGGTTTGAAGATCAAGAGTACCCCAACCTTGTGTTCAAACTACGTAAGGCTCTCTATGGCCTCAAACAAGTTCCTAGAGCTTGGTATGAGTGCCTTACAGATTTTCTAATTGAAAATGGCTTGAAATTTGGTAAAGCTGATTACACCTTGTTTACCAAGCACTTTAATGATGATCTATTCATTTGTCAAATCTATGTTGATGATATCATATTCGGTTCAACTAACAAATCTTTTTGTCAAGAGTTTAGTAAAATCATGACAGATAGATTCGAGATGTCCATGATGGGAGAGTTGAGATACTTCTTTGGATTCCAAGTGAAACAACTAAAGGAAGGAACATTCATAAGCCAAACAATGTACACCCAAGACATTCCTAAGAAAATTGGCATGGACAAAGCGAAGCCCATAAAGACTCCCAGGACAACAAATGGACATTTAGACCTTAATGAAGTAGGACCTAACGTGGATCAAAAGGTATACCGTTCCATGATTGGCTCTCTACTTTACCTTTGTGCATCTAGGCCTGATATTATGTTAAGTGTTTGTATGTGTGCAAGGTTTCAAGCCAATCCTAAGGAATGCCATTTGACATCCGTAAAGAGGATCTTTCGATATTTAGTTCATACACCCAACCTAGGCCTTTGGTATCCTAAAGGTTCAAAGTTCAATCTCATTGGATACTCCGATGCAGATTATGCCGGATGCAAAGTGGATAGAAAAAGTACCTCCGGGACATGCCAATTCTTGGGTAGGTCCCTAGTTTCTTGGTCCTCCAAGAAGAAAAACTCCATTGCCTTTTCCACAGCCGAAGCGAAGTATGTTGCTGCCAGGAGTTGTTGTGCACAGCTCCTTTGGATGCGACAAACTCTAAGGGACTACGGTTACAATATGAACCGTATTCCGCCCCTTTGTGACAATGAGAGTGCGATTAAGATTGCACATAACCCTATCGAGCACTCGAGGACCAAACATATTGATATCCAGCATCATTTTTTGAGAGACCATTCAATCAAAGGAGACATAGCCATTTCCCGTGTCAAAACCAAGAAACAACTAGCCGATATCTTCATCAAGCCTTGTGAGCTTAGGAATGAACTAAATATACTTGGCTCTCGAAACATGGCTTGAAACACTGCATACCTACTTGAATCCCCAAAATCTTACTTACTTTGCGAAAAACTATCCCTTATCTTGATTTTCTCTTGCAAACTATTTAAATTAGTGAATCTTGATAAACAATGACCATTGTCTGATTGTTGATTGCTTACTGGGCATGTTCATCAAGATTATTTGTGAAAAATATGTCCTTAGATCACTATTACATCATATTCCCAATATTTCCCTAATTTCTACTCTTATATATCTGGTTGACCCGGACTAGTCCGCTGTCAACATCGGACTAGTTCGCTCCCTCCGACTAATTTGGATAGATTTGCCATACCGGACTTGTTCGGTCCTACACCTGACTAGTCTGTATGTCCAGGTTTAAAAGTCTATACCCGCGCCAACAGTGCTCCCTTCCCCTCACAAGCACTTTCGGCTTCTCACTCCACAAACCCTAGCTCCCAAGACGATTTTTTATTTTGACCAACGAAATCGAAGTCCTCTCCACAGGAAATCTTCTCCTCGACGCGTGGATTCCTCTCTTCGGACTTATCCGGATCAAACTTCGTGTTTCAACTCAAATCTTCACTTTTTCGGTAAAATCCCTCCCAACTCAAGTTCTTATCTTTCCTATACTTTTGCTCAATTTTCTTGATTCCTAGGGCATACATTACCTTTCTCGATGCATTCCTAGTGTATCCCTCCATATTTTGCATAAATTTGTGATAGATTTATTGAAAATAGGAAATTAGGGTTCTTCAGCAGGTCCGGACTAGTCCGCTATCAGGTGCAAACAAGTTCGGTATTCTGGACAAGTCCACACTCTGAAAACGGACAAGTCTGGTTACCTGTCAATTGAACCTCTAACTTCTTATTTCCACAAAATCTACAATCCATATCGTCAATCAATCCTTGATTTTCCTGACAGGCGCGATGTCGTCAGCCTCCGAGGCCATGAAGAAGAGACGTGACCACGTTGCTCAACCCTCTTCTCCCTATGATTCTCTTCCTAAAAGCAGGAGAGTGGTTGGTAAGATAACACAAAAAAGACATTTTCGGAAGCTCTACGGATCCTAGAAGAAGTTTTGGCAAGGGCAAAGGACTTGCTAGTGGTCCTATTGGTCCATTGAAGAAGAAGGCCCCCATTCACCGCAACAGGCAGCCAACAAGTGATGACTTTACTGGAAAGGGAAGTGAACTTGCTGACAAGTTTAGAAAAATTAAAGTTTATGAGCAGCCAAAGCAATGTGCTGACGCAAGATTTTGGAGCAACTTCCATGCTGACTACTATGAGCATGTATACATGAAGATGAAGAATCTTGTTTGTTGAAAGTCAGTGGCTCAACATTGATTACTTGCAGTCTAAGAGATGTCAGGCTTATCATGAGGTACTAGAGGTATTAGAGAGGCATGTCTTGAAGGACCTTCAATCCTTTCAATGTGATTGGAACAATGAGGTCATTACACAGTTCTACTCAACTCTTTACTTTGCCCACGATGATGGGGATGAGATGACTTGGATGACACATCGATCCAAATACAGTGTCACCTATGAGGAATTTTCCAAGATACTTCACCTTAAACATACCTTGGAAAATGAGCTTGTCATTCACAACTTGAAGCCTTTGGAGAAGAATGAGCTGGAATTCTCATATGATACAAGAATGCCATATGTACCTCCTACTACCAAGTACTTGAAGCCATTCTTTATCGTCCTCAACGGGATCTTGATAAAGACCGTAGCTCCAAATGATGGAGATGCAGGGACAATCCAAGGGACCCTAAGGACCTTGATGAAAGTAATAAGCAAGAAAAGGACCTTCAACGTCTTTGAGTACATCTACATTGACATTGTGAACATCTCTATCAGTCCCAATAGGTCATGTGGCTATGCACCTTATGTCATGTATATGATTGAGAAGGTGATAGGACTTGAGTTTGTCAAATATGTCTATCACACGGGTCTCAAGCCCCAGAAGCATACAATCTACACTGTTCCCTCTGCTCATGAAGGCTCAAGGGCGTCGGATTGTACACCTACTCCTATTCCTCCACCCCCTAGAGAGTCCTCCAGTGGTATGCTCAAGATGCTCTCCTCTATCTTTGGCTGCTGTCGCAAAATTGAAGTTAAGCAACACAAGGAGAGCTTGGCCCAGAAGAGACATCAAAGATACATGGAGGCCAACATCAAAGCCATCTGTGAGAAGCTAGATATTGAGCCAGATGGATCACCACAGATTTCAGAAGACTGAAGAAAACTTCACTGAGATGGCTCCACTCACTGAACAAGAGTTTAGGTCTTTTGGGCTTGCAGGTGTCTCCGCTCCTCCTCCTCAGCATGGTCATGAAGACGAAGATGAAGATGAAGATAGGACCGAGAGTGAGGGAGGGAGCGGCGATGAGTGATTCCATTCAAATTTTCCCTTTTTGTGCCTTGATGCCAAAGGGGGAGAGATTGAGATTAGTCTTATTTGCTTTATCTTCTTGTTAGCCTTAAGGACTAGTGATCATGGACATATATTTTAAGTTTCATGTACTTTTTATTTTGAACTCCTTTGGATGTGTGATGCTTAATCGATATTAATGTGATGATTACCTTTATTATTGATATGTTCTTATCTTATGGCATGTCACATTTTTTTATCACACACTCTTTAGTCATCCCACCATAAAGGGTGCACATATATGAGAAGTTCTTGTTACTCACTTGTCATCCTCATATATGCACCCTTTATGAAAATTCAAATTTTATTATAAATTATGTAATCTCAGTTGGTTGTCATCAATCACCAAAAAGGGGGAGATTGAAAGTGCATCTAGGCATCCCCTTGTGGGTTTTGGACAATTGATGACAAACAAATTGAGAACCTAATGAACTTGTTGAGATGAATGCAGATTAACTTGTGTAAGGTAGGATTGGTGCACTCAAAAAGTGAAAAATGAAGTGATGAAGAAAAAGGAAAAGGACCGATCCACAAACAAAGCATAATGTAGACTTAATTGTTTAGGATGTGTGTGAGGGACACATCCCAAGAGCTCAAAATCTTTGCGTAGGGGTAAGGGCTTAAAACATATGCTAATCACTCACTGTGCACCAGACTAGTCCGCTCAGAAACTGGACTAGTCCATTCAACTCTCTGTTGCTTCACAACAATGTGCACCGGACTAGTCCGCTCATAAACCGTACTAGTCCGTTCAACTATCTAGAACCGGATTTGAAAGTGCATCTAGGCATTCCCTTGCGGGTTTTGGACGATTGATGACAAATGAATTGAGATCCTAATGAACATGTTGAGATGAAAGCAGATCAACTCGTGTAAGGTAGCATTGGTGCACTCAAAAAGGTGAAAAATGAAGTGATGAAGAAAAAGGAAAAGGACGGATCCATGAACCAAGTGCAATGTCGACATTCTTGTATAGGATGTGTGTGAGAGACACATCCCAAGAGCTCAAAATCTTTGCGTAGGGGTAAAAGCTTAAAGCAAATCTAAATCACTCACAACACGGTGCACCGGACTAGTCCGCTCAGAAACCGGACTAGTCCGTTCAACTTTCTGTTGCCTCACAACACGGTGCACCGGACTAGTCCGCTCGTGGACCGGACTAGTCCATTCAACTCTCTGATGCCATGCAACACGGTGCACTGGACTAGTCCGCTCAGAAACCAGACTAGTCCATTCAACTTTTCGAAACCGGCACTCACCTTGCACCGGACTAGTCTACTCAGAAACCGGACTAGTCCGTTCAACTTTCTGGAACCGGCACTCACCTTGCATCGAACTAGTCCGCTCAGAAACCGGAATAGTCCGTTAAACTTGCTGGAACCGGCACTCACCTTGCACCGGACTAGTTCGCACTTGGACAGGACTAGTCCATTAAACTTTCTATAAACACTTCAAATTAAGGTTTCCACTATGCCGCATGCAACACGAAAATTGTACACGGCACACCGGACGAGTCCGGTGAACAGAGCGGACTAGTCCGGCCGCCACGGTTTTTGGAAACTTTATATAAATAGAGGTGCACGGCCACACATTTACAACTCTCGATTCCCAGCGCCGGTGCACGCCTCAAGAGCACAAAAATTACCTCTTTCCACTCATTCTAAGCCTAGAAAGATTAAGTCTTTGAGGATTAGAGATTGGATCAAGGAGAGAGTCATTCTTCTCGACATTGAGCTCTTGGTTTGTCTTCTCTCACACAATTGCTGATCGTTGTTCTTTGTTTGTGTGTGGGAGGAAGAGTTACTCTCTGTAATCTTGTGGGAGCACTCAGATTGTGAGAACGCCCCATGTACAATTGTTTACCCCTGTGTGTGGTTAGTGGATTTGAATTGGCCTTTGTGGCGATTCAACGAGGGAAGGGTTGGTGAAGACCCGGTTCTTGGTGGACTCCTCAACGGGGACGTAGATTCCTGGGTGGAATCGAACCTCAGGATAAAACTTTGTCTCGTGTCTTCTTGATCTTCCTTCAATTGTCAATAAGGGGTGCTAGTTATCATTTGATTTACGTCCACACCTAGTGTTAAAATTGATAGTTACTGTTTCTTACTTCATTACACCTAAATAGTTATTTATTTTCCGCTGCACAAACATTAGAAGTAGGAACAGGTCTAACTTTGATCTTTTAATTACGCTCATACCGGACTAGTTCGTACCATACCGGACTAGTCCGGTCCACCTGGAATTGATTCGTTCGCTAAGTATTTAAGAAACCATTTAAAAATTCAAAGAGCCTATTCACCCCCCACTAGGCTACATTCAATTGGTATCAGAGCCAAACTCTTTAAAAGAGAATCACCGCTCGAAGAGACGATGTCAGAAATCAAGGGTGAATCCAAGGGCTTCAATCATGAAAATGGTGGTGACGAAGGGAACAAAAAGCTAGAGAAGCTCCTCAATGCCATCCAGGATTGCGAGGATGATGATGAGGAGATGCTCCAACTAAAGGCGCTTATGTGGAAGAAAGCATTCTCCCCAATGGAAAGAAAATTGAAGACATGATCCTGTTGATCAAAAACTTCAAGAAAATGATGAGAAGAAGAAATGTGGCAACTCAAATGAAAGAAGATACAAGGACAAACAAAGATCTAAGACGAGGCGCGCATGCTACAATTGTTAAGAATATGATCATTTCATGGTGGATTGTCCACATGAAGACAATAACAGGAAGAGTAAAGACAACAAGCCTCAACAAAAGAAAATGTTCAAGAAAAACAAGCAATATGGCCAAGAAAATCTAGGGAAGGAATGGGACTCCAATGATGAGTCCTCATCTGAAGAAGAGGAGGAGATGGCCACTATGGCTATCAAGAAGCCTACCATGAAGTCCACTCTCTTCCCAACCATGGGAGCATGGAAGGACACCAACCACACATGCCTAATGGCCATGGAATGATAATGAAAGGTTAAAACCAAATCTTCCTCCTTGCATTCTTTTACTAGTGCTATTGATAATTCTAGTGATGATGAAGACATGCCTAGAGGCTTGGATAAAAATACTATAGCTAAAATGAAAATTCTAGTCAATCGACAACAAGATATGATCATTCTCCAAAAGGAGAAATAACTTGAGATTGAAGGGCTTCTTGAGATTTAAAAGGAGCGAAGCAAATCACTTGAGCTTGAATTAGCTTCAAGCAAGGAGACTTGTTTTAAGCTAAAAGACTCAAACATTGCACTCAAGGATAAACTTGCTAACTTAACCAAGGTTAACAAGATTCTTCAGGCGCAAGTTGAGTCACTCAAGCAAAGTGGTTCTTCATCCTATTTAAGCTCACCTTCTCAACGTTTTGAATCCAAAACCCTCTTAGATTCTACATGTGCTAAAAATGACACCAACTTAAAAGAAAAGTCAAACTTGACAAAAAACAAGCATCCTTCTCAAAGTGGCATGTTTGACAAGGAAAAGGTCAAGTATGCACGTAGTGCATACTTGGTCACAAGACCTCCTAATGTCAAACATGGCATTGGGTATTCTTATAGTGAAAGGCAAAATGCTAGAAGCCACAAGGATGACAAGAAGAGCATTGTCTTTGACAAGGGAAATTCCTCTCAAGTTGGAAAACATAATAATGTTGATAAAATTAACATTGAAAACTCATATGAATAACAAATATTGTTTAGAACCTTTGATTCTTCATATGCGCTTATGAAAAATAGTCTTGGAAAAGTTTGTGCCAAATATGTTGGGCCACGCCGTGAAAACACCTTTGTCTCGTGTGTGGGTGCCAAAGTCACTTGTCACTAACCTCAAAGGACCCAAGCAAGCTTGGGTACCTAAGACCAAAGCATAGTTTCTGTCTTGTAGGCATATGCATCAGGTGGAGCAAAATGGGTGCTAGATAGTGGATGCACAAATCATATGACCGGAGAAAGAAAAATGTTTGTGGAGTACGAACAAAATGAAGACTCAAGCGAAGGCATCTGTTTTGGTGATAATAGCCAAGAAAAGGTGCTACGTACCGGTAAAATAATTATTTCATCACAACACACACTTTCTCATGTTTTATATGTTGATTCCTTAGATTATAGCCTCTTGCCCATATCTCAACTATGTGACAAAGGTTATAATTGTTT
The DNA here is from genome assembly GCA_030760725.1 of Neostapfia colusana. Lineage (NCBI taxonomy): Eukaryota > Viridiplantae > Streptophyta > Magnoliopsida > Poales > Poaceae > Neostapfia > Neostapfia colusana. The sequence goes on from JASWHV010000007.1 coordinate 104,196,652, forward strand.
GTTCACAAATGAGGGTGTGACCGTCTCTAGAAGGAGTGATGACTCAATTGCTTTCAAGGGTGTGTTAAAGGGAAAACTTTATATAGTGGATTTCAACAAAGATAAAGCCGAACATGACACATGCTTGATTGCAAAGACCAACATGGGTTGGCTGTGGCATAGACGGCTAGCGCATGTTGGTATGAGGAATCTACAAAAACTTCTAAAAGGTGATCACATCCGAGGTTTGAATGATGTTATTTTTGAGAAAAGCATGCCTTGTAGCGCATGCCAAGCCGGGAAGCAAGTAGGAGCACCCCATCCCGCGAAGAATGTCATGACTACAACAAGACCACTCGAGCTCCTCCGAATGGACCTATTTGGTCCAATTGCTTATATAAGCATCAGCGGTAATAAATATGGTTTAGTTATTGTCGATGATTTTTCATGCTTCACGTGGGTTTTCGTTTTGCATGATAAGTTAGAAACTCAAGGAACACTCAAGAAGTTTCTCAAGCGAGCCCAAAATGAATTCTCATTGACAATCAGGAACATCAGAAGTGACAATGGAACGGAATTCAAGAACACACAAGTGGATGAATATCTAGATGAAGAAGGAATAAAGCATGAACTTTTGGCACCCTACTCCCCACAACAAAACGGGGTAGCCAAAAGGAAGAACTGAACACTCATTGAGATGGCAAGGACAATGCTTGACGAATACAAGACCTCTGACCGATTTTGGGCTGAAGCTATCAACACTGCTTTTCATGCAACAAACCGACTGTAACTTCATCGCCTACTCAAGAAAACCTCATATGAACTACTCAACGGTAACAAACAAAATATTTCATACTTTGGAGTTTTTGTTTCCAAATGTTATATTCTAAATAAGAAGCCTAGAACCTCAAAGTTCACTTTGAAGTCCGATGAGGGTTTCTTGCTCGGTTATGATTTGAACTCCTACGTTTATCGTGTCTTCAACAAGGTCTCTGGACTTGTTGAAGTAACACGTGATGTAGTGTTCGATGAAACTAATGGCTCCCAAATAGAGCAAGTTGATAAGTGTGTGCTAGATCAAGAAGAAGCCCCATGTCAAGCATTGAGAAGAATGGCAATTGGTGATATTCAACTTCAAGAACAATCACAAGAATCAAGTGCTCAAGATGAACCTCAACAGGAGAGCTATGATCAAGGGGGAGCCCATGCACAAAATCAAGATCAACAAGATGATCAAAGCATGAATGATGACAACGATCCAGGGGGAGCCAAAGAAGATGATGATTATGAGAACACAACACCACAAGTGTCACATCCAAGAGTACACCAAAGCATACAAAGATGTCACCCCGTCGACAACATAATTGGTGATATACAAAAGGGAGTGACAACTCGATCACGTATAGCTAATTTTTGTAAATACTATTCCTTTGTATCCTCTTTAGAACCATACAAAGTCGAAGATGCACTAAAATATCCGGACTGGGTGATGGCAATGCAAGAAGAATTGAACAACTTCAAGAGGAACTAAGTACGGTGACTTGTTGAAAGACCAAAGTCCAACATCGTCGGCACTAAATGAGTCTTCCACAACAAGCAAGACAAACACGGAGTGGTAACAAGAAACAAGGCACGGCTTGTGGATAAAGGTTACTCACAATTCGAAGGTTTGGATTTTGACGAGACTTTTGCTCTTGTAGCTAGGCTTGAATCAGTTCATATATTACTTGCATATGCTACTCACCATGATTTCAAGCTATATCAAATGGACGTCAAAAGTGCCTTCCTCAACAGACCTATCAAGGAGGAGGTGTATGTGGAGCAACCCCCTGGGTTTGACGATCAAGAGTACCCCGGCCATGTGTTCAAACTGCGTAACGCTCTCCATGGCCTCAAACAAGCTCCTAGAGCTTGGTATAAGTGCCTTAGAGATTTTCTAATTGAAAATGGATTTAAAATTGGTAAAGATGATTACACCCTGTTTACCAAGCACTTCAATGATGATCTATTTATTTGTCAAATCTATGTTGATGATGTCATATTCGGTTCACTAACAAATCTTTTTGTCAAGAATTTAGTAAAATCATGACAGATAGATTCGAGATGTCCATGATGGGAGAATTGAGATACTTTTTGGGATTCCAAGTGAAGCAACTAAAGGAAGGAACATTCATAAGCCAAAAAAAGTACACCCAAGACATTATCAAGAAATTTGGCATGGACAAAGCGAAGCCCATAAAGACTCCCATGGCAACAAATGGACATTTAGACCCTAATGAAGATGGACCTAACGTGGATCAAAAGGTATACCGTTCCATGATTGGATCTCTACTCTATCTTTGTGCATCTAGGCCTGATATCATGTTGACTGTATGTATGTGTGGAAGATTTCAAGCCAATCCTAAGGAATGTCATTTGAAAGCCGTAAAGGGAATCTTGCGATATTTAGTCCATACACCTAACCTAGGCCTTTTGTACCCTAAAGGTTCAAAGTTCAATCTCATTGGATACTCCGATGCAGATTATGCAGGATGCAAAGTGGATAGAAAAAGCACCTCCAGGACTTGCCAATTCTTGGGTAGGTCCCTAGTTTCCTCGTCCTCCAAAAAGCAAAACTCCATTGCCTTGTCCACAGCCAAAGCAGAGTATGTTGCAGCCGGGAGTTGTTGTGCACAACTCCTTTGGATGTGACAAACTCTAAGGGACTATGATTACACTATGAACCGTATTCCGCTCCTTTGTGACAATGAGAGTGCGATTAAGATTGCACATGACCCTATTGAGCACTCTAAGACCAAACACATTGATATTCAGCATCATTTTTTGAGAGATCATTCAATTAATGGAGACATAGCCATTTCCCATGTCAAAACCGAGAAACAACTAGCTGATATCTTCACCAAGCCACTTGATGAAAAATGCTTTTGTGAGCTTAGGAATGAACTAAATATACTTGACTCTCAGAACGTGGCTTGAAACATTGCATACCTGCTTGAATCCTCAAAATCTTACTTACTTTGCAAAAAACTATCCCTTATCTCGATTTTCTCTTGAAAACTATTTACATTAATGAATCTTGATAAGTAATGAGCATTGTCTGATTGTTGATTGCTTACTGGGCATGTTCGTCAAGATTATTTATAAAAATCACGTCCTTAGATCACTATTAGATCAAATTCCCAATATTTCCCTGATTTCTACTCTTATTTGTCCAGTTGACCCAACACCGGACTAGTCCGTTGCCTCAGACTAGTCTGGACAGATCTGCCATACCGGACTTGTCCGGTCCTCTCACAGGACTAGTCCGTATGTCCAGGTTTAAAAGTCTATACACGCGCCAACCTCAGCCCTCTTCACATCACAAAGCACTCTTTTGCTTCTCACTCCTCAAACCCTAGCTCCCACGGTGATTTTTGACTTTAGCCAACAAAGTCGAAGTCCTCTCCACGGGAAAGCTTCTCCTCGACGCGTGGTCTCCTCTCCTCCGGACTAATCCGGATCAGACTTCACGCTTCGACTCAAATCCTCATTTTTTCGGTAAAATCTCTCTCAACTCAAGTTCTCATCTTACCAATACTTTTGCTCAATTTTCCGGATTCCTAGGGCATACACTACCTTTCTAGATGCATTCCTAGCGTATCCCTCCATATTTTGCATCAATTTGCGGTAGATCTATTGAAAATACAAAGTAAGGGTTCTTCAGCAGGTCCGGACTAGTCCGGTCTCTGGTACGGAAAAGTCCGGTATTCCGGACAAGTCCGCACTCTGAAAACGGAAAAGTCCGGTTACCTTTCAATTGAGCATCTAACTGTAAGAGCCTAAGTTTTTGCACACATCCAAAGTGTTCATCACACCACACACACACCTCATTTGAGGAAAACTTATGAACACATTTGAAGAGCATGTAAACACAATTGGCCATTAGTGGATAAACTCACAAATTGCAAAAGTGGTATTTCCCACATGCATCATATAGGGGCTGAGCATATGAAAAACTCCTACACCTTGCTAGGAATGCTCATGACAAATTTCACCCAAATCCAAAACCTTTTGAGGTATTTTTGGGTATAATAAGAAAGAGGCTAGTTTGAACTCAAATTTAAATTCAAACTCCTTTCATCCCATGAATTCAAAAGTGGGTTTCATATTCACACTCAGCATATTTTTGTGAGCTCACACACCAATTTCCACTCCGTTTGGAGTTGATCTTGACATAAGCCAATTTTAGCAAATTCAAATTAAATTTGAATTTCAAACTGCACATGTGCTGTAAATATATTCAAACACTCCACAATTTGAATTGTATCAAGTTCAAATGGGCATTTGGTAGATAATTCAAATTTCAAGGGGTATCAGTGGTACTACTGTTTAGAGCAGTGGGGGAAATTTAATTTCAGAGGTTAAAATGGAAGTGGGGCCCTCATGTTGGTCTAACTAGTGATCAACTGACTGAAGAGTGACGGGACTTGGTTTCTTGGGCTGCAGCCGCTGTTGCCACCGCTCCGAGGCTCGGCGCCAGCAGCTGCTTTGCCCCGCGCCCCAGTGGAGATTACGTTCGGCGTCTATATCCTTCCCCGAGCAGCTCAGAGCTGGGTTCTCCTCCGTTCTCACGCGCCCACTCATCTTCAGCGCTGCTCTCACGATAAACGTCGCCGCCACCTCTCCCTCAGTGTTGCCGAGCGCACACCGCCACCAAACTCTAGTTGAGCGAGCCCTCCACAGCAGAAACGATCACCATCTCGTGCTCTACCGTGCTGTCACCTCACACCAAGGGTCCCCTGTGGTGTTTGGCGGCAAATTGATGATTTTCACTGAGCTCTCACAAGTACCAGCGGAACTCCACTTTGGGTCGCCATCAACAGAGCGCCACAGCCATCGTCGTCATCTTCTTGCTACACAAGAAAGGTGCGCTATACTTCCTAGATCGTGTAGCTGCAAGCCTTGTAGCAAATGATCAACCATGTGTAGAGAATTTCCAAGAATCCCGAAACCTAGAGGAAACTAGCCGAGCTTGGTCTAGACCCAAATTCGGGTTATATGGTTCCCCAACGCTCGAGCCAGTTTGCACATAGTTGGTACATGTCCTAGCGCGTCTCCTCGAAGAAGAACCAAACAAAACCATCCTAATCGGCCGAGTTCTAGCCATTTTTCGCGCTGCCGGTAGAATAGCGCCTCGGGTCGTTGGTGAGGTCGATGTTCTGGCCACTTCTGAGCTTCCTTGAGTTCATGACAATCTCCCCTAGGGTGCACTGAAGCTTTACGACCATTAGCTCAATCATTTGAGGTGCTAGGAAGCCCGGCCGACACGGCCGAAGCTCTTCCATAGCCGTCGCTCGTCGCCGGCCATGTTCCGGTGGTTGTCATGTCGAGCTAAGTCCAGCACCTTGTTCTCCGTGGGGGATTAGGCAGAGGCTGCAAAAATCTCAGAGTTTGGCGCATGGCAAAGCCCCTCCGGCGAGCACTTCGGCGAGAGGGGCGGCGGTCGAGCGCGGGAGGTAGGGAGGTTGACGAAGCCTCCGGTCCCACGTGTCAGCGGCCGAATATTTAAACTGAGGATCAGCTGTGGCACCAGATTTTATGTAGCTGCGCGCGAAATACTCCGTATCCCCGTATGTCAGCCGCTGAGAAACTGACACGTAGCCCCGGTCCCACGCGCAGCGATTTAAACTTTTCCCTGATTTTCAGATTTAGTTCAAACTTCAAATCCCCATAACTTTGGCTAGGGAACTCCAAATCGAGTGAACCAAATTTTTTGGATTCAGCTCTTTGATTACTTTCCAAAAAATAAAGTTTCAATTTATTAAAATCTTTATTTCTCCAGAATTAATTTTTCAAATTTTAAACTGTTTAGAATTTTAACTGGAGAACCCTGTATCGGAAAATTCTGAAATTTGGCTAGGGTGTTCACCAAAATATACCTGAGCTAACATAAAAGTTTCAGATCCATTTGAGCTCATTTGTTCCACCTAATGGTGTGATTAATAAAACTTTTCCAGAGAACATGGAATATGTCCAGAAACATTTCCAGAATTTCCCTGAAATTGTTTAGCTCATATCTTTGGCTAGGAACCTTCAAATGAAGTGAAACCAACTCCAATAGAACTCTATGAAAAATCTAGTTTTCAGAAAGTCATGGCTTGCTCAAACCAACTCCAATAGAACACCCTAAGAGCTCCAATTAAGGCCAAGTATACAATTATTTGTGGAGAGCTCAAATAAGCTTTGCTGCAAATGAAACTTGGCCAAGTCTCTGTTTATGTTGTATCCAACCCACAGTAAAAATTTCAGAGTCATTGGGCCTGTCTAGAAAGACTTATAGTCTTCACAAATTCAACTTCAAATTCAAATGCATTCAAATTGATACATATATGTATTTATCTCATGTAGTCGCTAAGGTTGAGGAGGAGACTGAAGTCTTAGACTTGATCACTCCAGAGAAGCTAGCCTACGACCAGCAGCATCAAGAAAAGCTCCGGTTTGCATTAGCCTTTTTATAAATTTTACTATTTTGAGAACTTACTTTGAGCACCCACTTAAATTTTGTATTAGAGTCTTGTTTGAAAAACCAAATGCATAGCCAAGAAAACACTGGGTTGGGCTTAGGTTTGTAAACCTTGATTAGCTACTGCAATGCTAAGATAGTGTAGGATTCGGTACAAGTCGAGTAGTTAGAACTGCTCGCGAGAATAGGCTAGAGGCACACTACTCGGATAAAGGTAGCAAATGAAACACATGATGAGAAAAATGAGACCGAGCGGAGAGTAAGGGCAGCAGGACGTTGGGGGCTGGGTGCCATAGCTCCGCTTGTGTCGGTTGAGGACCGAGCCGTGTGCGGGCCTGTTGAACAAGCTAGAACAGTACCGAAGACCTACCGGATATATGGGAACCGGGAAACCGATGTAACTCGGATAGCTGGGTGTTGAGGCATAGCTGGTCGTTGAGATGGTAGATTGAGAGCTTGAGGTGTAAATTGGCTGGCGGCACTATGGATGCGCACAGAGAGACCTCTTGCTCGGGACGATTGGACCAGCTCAACATTTGGCTGACGGGTGAAAGGTGGTTGCGTACGATGTCCGTGATGGTTGCTGAAGGCAACATTGAGTACGGGCGTACGTGACGGGTTATTCGGGTAATCCAGCAGGTGTAAATCGATTATAATCACCGTCCCTCGTGGTCAGTGACTACCACTTGTTCACTGTACCGTGAAGTAAAAAGAACAGGCTAGAGTCATGTAAAAGTTGCTTATTGAAAGCTATACCTTGATAGTTAATGACTTGTTGTAGTTTAGAGCAAATTAAAGTTCTTTTAAACCTTGGGCAAAGTACATGAGAGAAATGCGTTTCTCGTTTGATTGCGGCTCTCTCATGTGCCTTAGTGTGACGTTCTCCACAATTTGCTGCTAAAACTTGAAAGTAAGGTTCAAATAATTAGGCGAGTCCTTTGCAACTTACTTTTCCCAAATACGCATGATTCAACATGTAGAAGTTTCATGGATAGGAAAGACGGATCAGACTTGCTGAGCAATCATGCTCACTGCTTGTGTTTGAAGCTTTTGCAGGGTGTTATGAGGAAGGGACTCCCGAGGAGGAGACGGAACCCCAATAGGGAAACCCCGTCGAGTGGGAGTCATGCACGCCGCCGTGTTAGTGTGCGTGTGTGCTAGCGGGGACATGTTCATGGGATGAACGTGAACTCGGTGCGTAGTCTATGCCCGTGAGTGTAGACTGAACATATTTTGTTGTAAAAATATTCATAAACTCGTTTATGTTATAAAACTTTGCTTCTGCTTTGTACCTTTTATGTGTGTTCTCCGGTGCTGTGCAACGCAGCACTCCTCAGCGTGATCCTGGCTTGACGAGGCCGTGGGGTCGCGTCAGCGTGGTATCAGAGCTCGCTTGAGGTTTAACGCACTAAAAAGGTCATCTTTTTCAAACACTCGGTGAGGAACGAGTTAGTAGCCCATATAAGGATGTTATTAGTGTATAGAAAGTGACAATACTAACCTATTTTCTTATGTGAGAAAATCATGCATATCGGAACGTCATATGTCTTGGGGGATGCATGTAAGCGTTGTCCACCAGTGTGCACAAGCTGAAGGGTGGAGCCTCAAGGGTGGCAGGTAAACTGTAACACCCCAAAATTCTGTTAAGAGGGGAATTTAAATTTTTTTGGACGTATTGCATGTGTTGCAAAAATTCAAATTCAAACTGGAATTCAAATGAAACTCAAAACAGAAATGAAAAAGAAAAAGAAAAGGAAAAAAATAAACCCCCCCGGCCAGTGGGCCGAAACCCACCAGCCGGCCCATTTATTCCCGCGCCAGCCCGCAGCCGCGCGCCCTCCCCTTTTCCCACTGACACGCGGGGCCCGCCAACCCTTCTTTCTCCTCGCGCCTGCGCTCGGCCGGCTGGACTGTTCTCCCCTCCGAATCGAAACCGCCCTGGATCCTCGCGTATCCCAGCCGAATTTCGTTCCTGGACGACGCAAACTCGATCACAACCGAACACCGCCCTCCCCCGGCTATATAAACACCGGCATCTTCCCGAGTTTCACCCGCGATCGGCTGTTTTTCTTCCCGGTGAGAACCCGAGTTTCTCCGGCCAATTTCGCTCGATCTTCGCTCGGGATTTCTCATCTAACGCGCTGATCTTGATCCAACGCCTCCGGGGAACCGCGCAGGTGCAGAAAACTCGGTGGTTTGCGCTTCAAACACAGCGCCGACGAGCCTCGCCGTGAATTCACCTCGGACCTCATCGCCGACCGCTTTCCAGGACATCCGAGGTCAAGAAAACCCCCGAGGTGACCTCCCCTCTACCGATCTATGCCATAAAATCACAGTTCTAGGAAGAATTGACGAAGATCCGAAACTCTCCGGCGAGATTGCCGCCTCCCGCCGCCGTGCGCCGCCGGGCAGCGCCGCCCGCGCTCGATCAGAGCGATGTGGCCGCTTGTGCGTCGTATATTTTAAATCGCACGTTAGAATTTAAATCCCCGCGTACCGGTTCGACGTTATAATCTCAGCCGTCTGTTTTAAATCGGACGGTCCACGTCAGCCCCGCATTATAAAGGCCGGAATTCTTACGCGCTACCCCCTGGGGTTCTCGGAAAATACGAGCTAGCCCCGGAAACTTTTGATCTAGCCCCTGGAACTTCAGAAAATCATGTAAATTCATTCAAAAATCAGTTTTAGCCCCTGGACTTAATAAAAATTAGGAAAACCCCTCTGTTATGTGTAGTTAGACCCCTGGAAATTCTTAAAATAATATAATAGACCCTGTAGTGGGGTGAGTTTACCTTTTTAACCCTATGTGATATTAAATTTAGGAATTTGAATATGTGTTTAGTATTTAAAATTTAAAAGATGGGACAAACACATTGTAAATTCAAATTAAAAACTTTCCTAGTACTTGGAAAACTTTGGAGTGAGATAAAAATAGATTTTTGGCTGAAATGAATCTGTCTAATTGATTATTCACATTTATTAGTTATAGGGACACATTTTTAAGTAGAGAATAATTCTGAAAATTAGTAAAATAAATGTAAAATAGTTCACATCAGAGGAGAAGTTCAAAAATATATTATTTAATATTTTAGACCCAAAACCTATTCTGTTTAGACGAGGTGTCTTACTATTTTCATAATAAAGTTCACATTTAGGGATAGGAAATAAATCTGAAAATATAGCAAGCTAGGTATGAATAACTAGAAAATGATAAATGAAGTTTCCAAAATCCAAAGAATTCAGTTTAGGGTTGGTAGAAGGTCTGAAGACACATTTGGAGTAGGAAAATACCCTCCATGCACACTTGATAGCTAAAAGGTGTATCAATTGAATATAAGGAATTTATTTAAATTGGAAACTCATATATAGTATGCAAACATAAATATGAATACAGAAGTAGAAATCATATGCACATGTTTAAAAGTGCATGTAAGCCAAAATCAACACACATAGAGTAACCACAACACATAGAAATGTGAATGGCTTTCATAAATGTGAATGTGTGGCTTGTATGAAGTGGAAGTGTGAACTATGTCTTATGGATTGTTGTTTTCTTTTGCTATGTGTGATGGTATGAGTAGAACCTGCTCCAGAGCAAGTTCTTCCTTTCCAAGATCAGGACTACCCATTCCTAGAGCAGCAGGAAGAAGGCAAGTGTCCTTGACCACTTTGTTCCTATACTAGGATGTGTAGATAGAATTATTTGCATTGTCAATTGAAAATATGAAACCCATGCTAGGATGTTTCCCTAGAATTGCATTACCTTGTTTCCTTGTAGCTTGGGTTGGGATTCATTTTATCATGTCATTTATTATTATGCATATGCTTAGCCATGCTTAGAATGGGATATTTGGGATGTGAGATCATCAGTTTATTTTACCATACTCTTGAATGAGATATTATGAGTTATGTAGAGGTAGGGATCAGGGCAAGTTGGATGTCTTGGTTGGTACTGGGTGCACGAGACTCGGGTTTGTGTTTAGTACTTGCCTGGATCCTAAGGACCGGTTCATGGAGCATGTAACCTGGCTTTACCGTGCCAACCACATGCTGATATGGGGCAGCTTGGCCAATTAATTAGGTGTATCCCCGGCGTAGTATGGGTGTGTTGGATGGTGCGGGGAATAGGTGTCAGCTGGACTACCATATGAACCGCAAGGCTCAAGAGGGGGCCACTGCAGCGGGGTTGGAGCCTCTTGTATGCTGTTAGGGGTGAAACCTCAGTGGCCCCACGCTCATCGAGAATCCCTTTGTAAAGGCTTCGTAGTGATCTACTGGCTACACACCTGGGAAGTGTGTATGTGGTTCGTGGCCACTGGCATAATGGAGGTTCTTTTAGTCCACCCGGCAACGGGGGATGAAATCACTACATGTGGGTACAGTGGTGCAAACTTTGCAGAGTCAAAACTGTCATGACAGCTGTGCTCACGGTCAAGAGCGGCTTGGACTTATTCATGATTAGAGGAGTGATGGTTTTGGAAGTTAAGGATGTTAAGCGGGGAGCTTAACATTGAAAATGATGTTATGGTTATTTGATTATGATGATGGGATGGGAGATTGGGACCATTTCACCTGTGTAGTAATGTAGGTGCTTAATAAGCTAAGGTGATAGGTATTAATTGCGTAGTGCTTTAACCATGAGTTCAACCTCTCCTTGCTCTAGCCATGCATGACATAACTTTCCCACACTTGTTGGGTACCATCGGTACTCAACCTTGCATATTTGTTGGTTTATATTGCTGCTCAGGTCAAGATAATGAAGTGGTGTTTAATGATCAAGACTTTGGACCCGAAGAAGATTTCTAGGTTCATGGAGTCCCCCGGGCAACGCCTGTGACGAAGCCCACAAGAATAATATTCCGCTGCTATTTTATTTACATGTTATGAACTTATTATCGTCCATCGAGACGTATGCGTTGTAAGACATATTTATATTCGACACCTGGCTTGTAATAAATGATGCTTCACTATTTGTCATCACATGTATGAGAGAAAGATCCTGGCATACATGTGATATTCACTCGGTTGTTCTTCGGAGAAACCGGGTGTGACAGAAGTGGTATCAGAGCCAAGGTTGCCCGTAGGAACGTGGATCTAGGTAGAAATGGACGTATTTAAGGACCCTATTTTCTTAAAAACTATTTTACAAAGGTGTGCGTTGAAAAGTGTTATTTAATGGGGTCACTTTATTCATCTTACCCAACTTTTATTCAAAATAGGATTTTTGTTTAAAACCTTATCTAACTTAAGTTTAAATGTTGTATGTGTTAGATGGTTCGCATGATCCGCACCGCTCGAAAGTCCACCGGAGGCAGAGTTCCCGTAGTTGCCCTTGCCCTGAGAGAGGAGAGCCGTCCGGTGACGTACCTCTCCTACGGATTGACAGTAGGAGGCTTGTTGCGCCGTCTTCGACGCATGCTCCAAGCCGCCGGCAACACGGGCAAGCTAATCATACACTATAGCTCCATCAGGACCATCAGGGAATATCCAGATGTTTTTTCGGAGGAGTTGCCAGGTATGCCTCCTGATCGTGAAGTGGAATTCACGATTGAGCTAGTGCCTGGAACAGCCCCGATATACAAGAGACCTTATCGGATGGACTCCAAGCAGCTGGGAGAACTCAAGGATCATTTGAGAGAATTGACGGAGAAGGGGTATATTCGTCCTAGTTCCTCACCATGGGGAGCTCCAGTGATATTTGTGCCCAAGAAGGACGGAACTCAAAGATTATGCGTAGACTACCGTGCCTTGAATGATGTAACCATCAAGAACAAGTACCCATTACCCCACATTGAAGACTTGTTTGATCAGTTGAGGGGAGCTTGTGTGTTCTCAAAAATTGATCTCAGGTCGGGATACCACCAACTTAAGATAAGGCAAACCAATATTCCCAAGACAGCTTTCGTATCTCGGTATGGACTGTATGAATACACCGTCATGCCTTTCAGGCTAACCAATGCCCCGGCATACTTCATGTATCTCATGAACAAGGTATTCATGGAATATCTGGACAAATTTGTGGTGGTTTTCATAGATGACATTCTCGTCTTCTCCAAAGATGAAGAGGAACATGAGAAACATCTAATGTTGGTGTTGCAGAAGCTGAGAGAACACCAACTATATGCCAAGTTGAGCAAGTGTGAGTTTTGGCTGAAGAGAGTTCCCTTCTTAGGACATATAATCTCGGAGGGAGGAATCTCCGTAGATCCCGCCAAAATCGAGGATATACAGAAGTGGAAGACCCCTGAAAATGTCGGGGAAGTTCGAAGCTTCTTGGGATTGGTTGGATACTATCGACGGTTTATTGAGGGATTCTCTAAGATCTCGAGACCCCTCACCAAACTGTTGGAGAAGGGAATCACATTCACATGGACGCCGCAGTGCGAGACGAGTTTTCAGGAGTTAAAGAAAAGATTGACAACAGCCCCAGTGCTAGTTATGCCAGATATGCAGAAGAACTTTACGGTGTACTGCGATGCCTCTGGAAACGGGTTGGTATGTGTTCTCAAGCAAGAAGGGCATGTCGTGGCTTATGCATCCCGGCAGCTCTGGAAGCACGAGAAGAACTATCCTACACATGACCTAGAACTAGCCACAGTGGTACAAGCGTTGAAAATTTGGCGGCACTACTTGATGGGGAAGAGGACAGAGATATATGGATCATAAGAGTTTAAAGTACATTTTCACACAGCCAGATCTCAACCTCAGACAAAGGAGATGGTTAGAGCTAATCAATGACTTTGATGTGGGCATCAACTATCATCCTGGGAAAGCAAACGTCGTGGCAGATGCTTTAAGTCGGAAAGTGCAGGTCAATAAGTTGAGCTTGAAGGACATGTCTGCAGAATTGAAGGACGAGGTTATAAGGCTCTATCTATGCCTTGTGAATAGTGGTGAAGCCATCGCCATGGAAGTGGACTCCACACTAGAGCGAGAAATATGCGAGGGTCAAAAGAATGACGAGAAGATACAAGAAATCAGGCAACTCATCAAGGAAAATAAAGCCCCTGGTTTCAGAGAGGATGAACAGGGAACGGTGTGGCACGGGAAAAGAATTTGTGTGCCAGAAGTAAAGAAGATCCGTGAATTGATTTTGAAGGAGGCTCACGATTCTAACTATTACATTCATCCTGGGAGTACGAAGATGTACCAGGACCTCAAGAGCAGGTATTGGTGGTATGGCATGAAGCGAGATGTCGCGGAACATGTTGCCCTATGTGACACATGCCAGTTGGTGAAAGCAGAACATCAACGACCCGCGGGATTATTGCAACCACTCAAAGTGCCTGAATGGAAATGGGAAGAAATCGGTATGGATTTCATAGTGGGATTGCCTAGGACCCAATCAGGATATGAATCAATATGGGTTATCATCGACAGGCTAACCAAGGTAGCTCATTTCATCCCCGTGAAAGAAAGCTACAACGGATCCAAATTGGCAGAATTGTACATGTCAAAGATCGTGTGTTACCATGGAGTGCCGAAGAAGATAGTGTCGGATCGAGGGACACAGTTCACCTCGAGGTTCTGGCAGAAGTTGCACGAAACCATGGGAACCCATCTGAACTTTAGTTCTGCCTATCATCCCCAAACTGACGGGCAGATGGAAAGAACCAATCAGATTCTTGACGATATGCTGAGGGCGTGTGCACTCAAAAACAATCGGAGTTGGGACAAGAACTTACCATATGCGGAATTCTCCTATAACAACAGCTATCAAGCTAGTATGAAGATGTCACCGTTCGAAGCTTTGTATGGGAGGAAGTGCAGAACTTCCCTATTTTGGAACCAAACAGGGGAAAGTAAAGTGTTTGGTCCCGAAGTACTACAAGAAGCCGAGGCGAAGTGAGGGATATTCGCAACAACTTGAGGATAGCACAGACACGACAAAAGAGCTATGCCGATGTACGGAGAAGAGAGCTCGTTTTCAACGTGGGAGACTATGTCTATCTCAAGGTGTCCCCTATCCGAGGACTTCGTCAGTTCAAGGTGAAAGGGAAGTTGTCACCTCGATACATCGGACCCTTTCAAGTTCTGGAGAGGAAAGGCGAAGTGGCGTATCAACTAGAGTTACCGGCTCGCCTATCGGATGTGCACGATGTATTCCATGTGTCACAGCTCAAGAAATGTCTGAGAACGCCTGAAGAAGTGTTGCCCATGAATGAGGTTGACGTATCCGAGGATTTGTCTTATGCCGAGCAACCATCCAAGATTTTGGAAACAATGGAACGCCTCACAAGAAATAAAAGAATCCAGATGTGCAAGGTGCAGTGGAAGCATCACTCGGAAGAGGAAGCCACCTGGGAGCGAGAAGATGAGCTTAAGGCACAATTTCCGGAATTGTTTTCTTAGAACCACCAATCTCGAGGACGAGATTTCTTTTAAGGGGGGAAGAGCTGTAACACCCCAAAATCCTGTTAAGAGGGGAATTTAAAATTTTTTGGACGTATTGCATGTGTTGCAAAAATTTAAATTCAAACTGTAATTCAAATTAAACTCAAAACAGAAATGAAAAAGAAAAATAAAAGGAAAAAAAATAAACCCCCCCGGCCAGTGGCCCGAAACCCACCAGCCGGCCCATTTATTCCCGCGCCAGCCCGCAGCCACGCGCCCTCCCCTTTTTCCCACTGACACGCGGGGCCCGCCAACCCTTCTTCCTCCTCGCGCCCACGCTCGGCCGGCCGGACTCTTCTCATCTCCGAATCGAAACCGCCCCGGATCCTCGCGTATCCCAGCCGAATTTCGTTCCTGGATGACGCAAACTCGATCACAACCGAACGCCGCCCTCCCCCGGCTATATAAACATCGGCATCTTCCCAATTTTCACTCGCGATTGGCTGTTTTTCTTCCCGGTGAGAACCCGAGTTTCTCCGGCCAATTTCGCTCGATCTTCGCTCGGGATTTCTCATCTAACGCGCTGATCTTGATCCACCGCCTCCGGGGAACCGCGCAGGTGCAGAAAACTCAGTGGTTTGCGCTTCAAACACAGCGCCGACGAGCCTCGCCGTGAATTCACCTCGGACCTCGTCGCCGACCGCTTTCCAGGACCTCCGAGCTCAAGAAAACCCCCGAGGTGAGATCCCCGACCTCCTCTCTACCGATCTATGCCATAAAATCACAGTTCTAGGAAGAATTGACGAAGATCCGAAACTCTCCGGCGAGATCGCCGCCTCCCGCCGCCGTGCGCCGCCGGGCAGCGCCGCCCGCGCTCGATCAGAGCGACGTGGCCGCTTGTGCGCCGTCTATTTTAAATCGCACGGTAGAATTTAAATCACCGCGTACCGGTTCGACGTTATAATCTCAGCCGTCTGTTTTAAATCGGACGGTCCATGTCAGCCCCGCGTTATAAAGGCCGGAATTCTTACGCGCTACCCCCTGGGGTTCTCGGAAAGTACGAGCTAGCTCCGGAAACTTCTGATCTAGCCCCTGGAACTTCAGAAAATCATGTAAATTCATTTAAAATCAGTTTTAGCCCCTGGACTTAATAAAAATTAGGAAAACCCCTCTGTTATGTGTAGTTAGACCCCTGGAAATTCTTAAAATAATATAATAGACCCTGTAGTGGGGTGAGTTTACCTTTTTAACCCTATGTGATATTAAATTTAGGAATTTGAATATGTGTTTAGTATTTAAAATTTAAAAGACGGGACAAACACATTGTAAATTCAAATTAAAAACTTTCCTAGTACATGGAAAACTTTGGAGTGAGATAAAAATAGATTTTTTGGCTGAAATGAATCTGTCTAATTGATTATTCACATTTATTAGTTATAGGGACACATTTTTAAGTAGAGAATAATTCTGAAAATTAGTAAAATAAATGTAAAATAGTTCACATCAGAGGAGAAGTTCAAAAATATATTATTTAATATTTTAAACCCAAAACCTATTCTGTTTAGATGAGGTGTCTTACTATTTTCATAATAAAGTTCACATTTAGGCATAGGAAATAAATCTGAAAATATAGCAAGCTAGGTATGAATAACTAGAAAATGATAAATGAAGTTTCCAAAATCCAAAGAATTCAGTTTAGGGTTGGTAGAAGGTCTGAAGACACATTTGGAGTAGGAAAATACCCTCCATGCACACTTGATAGCTAAAAGGTGTATCAATTGAATATAAGGAATTTATTTAAATTGGAAACTCATATATAGTATGCAAACATAAATATGAATACAAAAGTAGAAATCATATGCACATGTTTAAAAGTGCATGTAAGCCAAAACCAACACACATAGAGTAACCACAACACATAGAAATGTGAATGGCTTTCATAAATGTGAATGTGTGGCTTGTATGAAGTGGAGGTGTGAACTATGTCTTATGGATTGTTGTTTTCTATTGCTATGTGTGATGGTATGAGTAGAACCTGCTCCAGAGCAAGTTCTTCCTTTCCAAGATCAGGACTACCCATTCCCAGAGCAGCAGGAAGAAGGCAAGTGTCCTTGACCACTTTGTTCCTATACTAGGATGTGTAGATAGTATTATTTGCATTGTCAATTGAAAATATGAAACCCATGCTAGGATGTTTCCCTAGAATTGCATTACCTTGTTTCCTTGTAGCTTGGGTTGGGATTCATTTTATCATGTCATTTATTATTATGCATATGCTTAGCCATGCTTAGAATGGGATATTTGGGATGTGAGATCATTAGTTTATTTTACCATACTCTTGAATGAGATATTATGAGTTATGTAGAGGTAGGGATCAGGGCAAGTTGGATGTCTTGGTTGGTGCTGGGTGCACGAGACTCGGGTTTGTGTTTAGTACTTGCCTGGATCCTAAGGACCGGTTCATGGAGCATGTAACCTGGCTTTACCGTGCCAACCACATGCTGAGATGGGGCAGCTTGGCCAATTAATTACGTGTATCCCCGGCGTAGTATGGGTGTGTTGGATGGTGCGGGGAATAGGTGTCAGCTGGACTACCATATGAACCGCAAGGATCAAGAGGGGGCCACTGCAGCGGGGTTGGAGCCTCTTGTATGCTGTTAGGGGTGAAACCTCAGTGGGACCACGCTCGTCGGAATCCCTTTGTAAAGGCTTCGTAGTGATCTCCTGGCTACACACCTGGGAAGTGTGTATGTGGTTCGTGGCCACTGTCATAATGGAGGTTCTTTTAGTCCACCCGGCAACGGGGGATGAAATCACTACATGTGGGTACAGTGGTGCAAACTCTGCAGAGTCAAAACTGTCATGACAGCCGTGCTCACGGTCAAGAGCGGCTTGTACTTATTCATGATTAGAGGAGTGATGGTTTTGGAAGTTAAGGATGTTAAGCGGGGAGCTTAACATTGAAAATGATGTTATGGTTATTTGATTATGATGATGGGATGGGAGATTGGGACCATTTCACCTGTGTAGTAATGTAGGTGCTTAATAAGCTAAGGTGATAGGTATTAATTGCGTAGTGCTTTAACCATGAGTTCAACCTCTCCTTGCTCTAGCCATGCATGACATAACTTTCCCACACTTGCTGGGTACCATCGGTACTCAACCTTGCATATTTGTTGGTTTATATTGCTGCTCAGGTCAAGATAATGAAGTGGTGTTTAATGATCAAGACTTTGGACCCGAAGAAGGTTTCTAGGTTCATGGAGTCCCCCGGGCAACGCCTGTAATGGAGCCCACAAGAATAATATTCCGCTGCTATTTTATTTACTTGTTATGAACTTATTATCGTCCATCGATACATATGCTATGTAAGACTTATTTATATTCGACACCTGGCTTGTAATAAATGATGCTTCACTATTTGTCATCACATGTATGAGAAAATGATCCTGGCATACATGTGATATTCACTCGGTTGTTCTTCGGAGAAATCGGGTGTCACATAAACCAGCCCGCTTTAATATCCTCTACGACTCTTCATGTCGTCTGGCGGTATTCGAGCAACGCCCTTCCTTGGCGTTCTACGGGCAAGTTTGGGAGACCTCGTCACGTGGTTAGTAACGTGAACACGTAGCTCAAGGCGTGTTTGGCTTGAGAACACCTGTGCGAGTGATGACGGACGGGTGTATGAACTGTATTGGGACCGGGCTCGGTGTGCAGCCAAGCCTGATGATTGTGTGAGTTATTTGCAGGTAGTCTAACCATGAATCGTTAGACGAGTAGCATCCGTGTGTGAGAGACGTTTAGTGCCACTGAACTAATGAAACCGGCTAAGTCCAGTATAGGTTTTTCTTTGTGAGGAATGTAGTACCGACATGAACTGGTGACGCTTCGACATCATACCCCACTAAATGATGAGGACATCACAACAGTCGATACTCACATTGATATACAAGGACCAATCACAAGAGCACGAGCACGGTTACTAAATCAGCAGGTGAACTCATTCCTAACTTCCTACCCATGTGATTTTGAAAATGGATTGCTATTGAATGGTTTAATTGTTATTAGGAACCATGGACATGATCAACAAGTGAAGTCAGGAGGATTTGGGTACGGGAGAACCAGATGGGGCGTCCACAAGTTGATGGAAACAGTCAACAACTCGGACTCGAGTTCAACTCGGAGTCCAAGAGCAGTCCATCTTAAAACGGACGCCCAGGATACATGCGGACTCCGTTTTTGACGTTCTACATATGCATGGAAATATGAGAAGATAAACTTTCCAACGGTTCTGGTCCCACATTAAAATTCGCCAGGAGTCGTTGGGAGTTGTCGAAACAAGTCGAATTCAGAGTTCTGTCCGGTGTTGCACCACCGTATTGGGCTTTTGGGCCTTGTATCCCGTATGAGTCCATTAGAGACGCGTCTAAGGGTCTTATGGACAAATCCTAGCCTTTAAATACTGCCACCACCGGCCATTTTCAGAGGGTATTGCTTAGATTAAACACTTTCTCCGTTCTACGGTTTGTGAGACCCCAATTTCGCAATTTCAGATTGTATCTTTATCGTTCTTGCTTGTGTTCTCGGTTGCACCTGCAGGGATAGCCTTCTTGGCGAGGTCAAGCTTGTGAAGCACGGTTGATAACCAACGGAGCAGTGGTGTAGTGATTGCAGGGGTATTCGGGTCTGCTCGAGTGCCTCGGATCATCAACATCGAGATCTCCACTTCAATCGACCTACCTTTCGGAAGATCGGACATAAACTACTCATTATTTGGTATCAGATTTCAGGTTGCCCGTGAGGTACTTTGATTTCCCAATAGATTAGTTTTTGTTTTTCATACCTAGAGTCCACAGAAAAAGCCACAAAAAAATTGTATCGTGTTTACCGATTCCTAGACCATAGTGCCTGCAAGTTTCGTTTTTCAGTTTGCATTGTTGAGTTTGCAATCATGTCGTCGAGTCTTGTTGCTGGTTTAGCATTGTGTTTTTGGGTCGTAGTTATCATTTTTCTTTCTTGTTTTTCTTGCTGCTCTCCTATTCCACGATCCCTAAATAACAAACCGACCCAACAACATCATCGGTTTGCCCTAGCTAGCCGCCTTACATGAACTCCCGCATCGCCAGCCCTACAATTGTGCCAGTCCTCCTTGATTCATCACACAACATCCCATCATTTGTTGTTGTTAAATTCCAATTGTTTTTCACATCCTATTGCGAGATCTTTTTCAAAACCGAGGTTGAATCAACATAAAAAACAGTAACTCAGGTAGCCTACCTTAAAACGGCCATAACTTTTGCATACGAACTCAAAATTGGGTGATTTTTTTCAAATTGATCTACTCAAAATTTTGCAACCGATTTTCCACGTCTTTTCCATGTTCGGCGAAATTTGTTTGGCCAAATTCCCCTCGGAAGATAGACTATCCGGCCTCCAAAGTTTCAGCCCTAATTTTAAAGAATCTTCCTGATTTTCTATAGGCCACATCTTACATCCAATTGAGCTGCAAAGTTGTGTGCTTTCTATTTTCGTGCTCTCGAGTAAACAAAAAATATCAAAAAAAATATTAAAAAAAAGAAAAAATAGTGAATAGAGCACAGATATTAAAGCATTGACAGCACACACTTGAAAACAGTTGGCCTATACACTTGTGCTGTACTTCTTGGTTATATCTTTCTGATTTTCTATTTGCCTTTCTACTGCCTTGTATTGTGCTAGGCCTAGAACACTTGTTAACCAGCAACATTTCTTACATTGAATACTTATTCAACTTTGTTTGTTGTTAACGATTTTTTTTTTGTTTATTAGCCACCATATTGTGCCATCCAAGCTCCACTTTTCCTCTTGAGCAAAACAGGTACCTTTGCAATCACTCCACGCTTCATTGGTTATCACCGCCCACCGTTTACCACCTGCTGTGTCAGTAAGAACACTGGTAAGAACGTGGTAAGACGCTTGAGAGAGAGAGATTGTTTCCTTCCTTCCACTTTTCACATTGCCACTATCCTTTGTAGTTGATAGGGATAACATATTTTTGTTGTCTTCTGTGTACTACTAACAATGGCAGGAGATAAAAGGGATGATGAATTTGTTCAACATGCTGAGTAGCGTGACATGATGAGAGAAATGACAGATATGTTGACCAAAACAAAGCATCGACAGAGGCGTCATTGACGACCTTGAATCGCCAACTTGCTGATCTTGGTGTTCGGATGGATACTCTTGAGGCGCGGCTGCCTCTCGCTGAAGATCGTGAAGACGGTGCTTATAATATGGAAGATCATAACAATCAACCACAACTTCCACTTTATCTATGAGATATAAGAGGTAATAATCATTATAATTACAATGATCGTCATAACAATTTTAATCGCCCTCTTGATGATCCTTTTGCTAAAGTCAAATTTACTATACCCTCTTTTTTCTGGTGCTTATGATGCTGAGGCATATCTTGATTGGTAGATGACAGTAGAGCAGAAATTTAATGCCCACCTTGTTCCTGAACAACATAGAGTTCGTCAAGCCACTAGTGAGTTTAAGGATTTTGCTATCATATGGTGGAATGAACTTGTTAAAACTAGAACTGATACTCCAACATGGGATAGATTAAAGGAAGCTATGCGTGTTCGTTTTGTTCCTCCTTTTCAGCGGGACCTTCACAAAAAATTGCAGTGCTTAGACCAAGGTAACATGTCCGTAGAGGAGTATTATCAAGAGTTACAAAAGGGTATGTTGCGCTGTGGGGTAGTAGAGGACATGGATGATAAAATAGCTCATTTTTATGGGGGGGGGGGGTTGAGGCGTGAAATTTAGGACATTGTTGATTATAAGGAATATGATACTGTAAACAGATTATTTCAGCTGGCTATGTTGGCAGAAAAAGATTTGCAGTGCCGCCAACAGCAGCAGCACCAACACACTACACCATCCAAAACAGCACCATCTTCGAGTTTTCCTACTGCCACTACACCATCCAATGGTGGCCAACGAACTTCATCTACTGCTCCATTTTCTCGCACGTCGGAGGGCAGCAAGACGACACCATTCAAGCCTACGTCTTCCACTCCTTCCACGAGTCGAACATCCAACATTAAGTGTCACCGCTTCCAGGGAGTTGGTCATGTGATGAAAGATTGCCCTAGCAAACGAGCATACATAGCATGAGATGATGGTGGGTATGATAGTACTTCGGATATCGAAGATGAATATTCTCTTGCTACTAACGTTGCAGGACCAAAAGATGACCACTATAGCACAGATGATGAGGTACTTGGTACTGCAGCAACGGAAAATTATAGGAGCATAATTGTGCAGGGTGCTTTGAGCTCCAAAGTTGAGGTGGATGACAAGCTACAGAGACACAATCTTTTTCACATGTTTCTCATCGTCAAGGACTGCCATGTGCACACTATAATTGATGCAGGCAGTTGCAATAACTTGGTGAACACGGATGTGGTCAGGAAACTTGGGTTGACTACCAGAGCACACCCTCATCCATACCACATTCAGTGGTTCAACAACAGCGGTAAGGTTAGGGTAAGACAAACAGCGAGAGTACATTTTTTGATTGGTTCTTACCATGATTTTGCCGATTTTTGATGTCGTACCTATGGATGCTTGTTCTCTTTTGTTGGGACATCCTTGGGAATTTGATAAGGATGCCATTCATCATGGTAGAACTAATAAATATACTCTGATGCATAAAGGAAACAAAATCATTTTGCTTCCTATGACTCCTGCTGAAATTGTACATTTGGAGAAAAGTAAAACACGTGAAGATAAGGCAACAAAATCACTAGACTCTGAAAAACAGCAAGTAATTAAGTTAAAATCACCTTCGCTGCTCACAACTAAATCTGACCTTGCTGATTTATTTAATACCAAGAGGATGTACTATGCTTTAGTATGCAAAGAAGCCATGTTTTCGCTTCATGAAGTGTCCATTGCATTACCCCCTGCTGTTGCTAACCTTTTGCAGGATTTTGCGGATGTGTTTCCCCCCCGAGATACCCCCTGGATTACCACCTATGAGGGGCATTGAACATAAGATCGACTTGATTCCAGGGGAAAGTTTGCCAAATCGTGCGGCGTACAGGGCGAATCCGGAAGAGACAGGGGAAATTCAGAGACAAGTTCAAGATCTTTTGAACCGCGGGTATATTCGTGAAAACCTTAGTCCTTGTTCTGTTCCTGTTCTTTTAGTTCCTAAGAAAGATGGTAGTTGGCACATGTGTGTTGATTGTAGAGCAATTAATAACATCACCATTCGATATCGTTATCCTATTCGTCGCTTAGATGACATGCTTGATGAATTGAGTGGTGCTATTATTTTCACAAAAATTGACTTGCGTAGTGGTTACCAACAAATTAGAATGACACTAGGAGATGAATGGAAAACTGCATTTAAAACATAGTTTGGACTTTATGAGTGGTTAGTCATGCCTTTTGATTTAACTAATGCACCTAGCACTTTTATGCGATTAATGAACGAGGTTTTACATGCTTTTATTGGAAAATTTGTGGTGGTTTATTTCGATGATATCCTCATTTACAGCAAGTCATATGACGAACATCTTAATCATTTACGTGCTTTTTTCAATGTCTTGAGAGATGCACGTTTGTCTGGTAACCTCGAAAAGTGCGTCTTTTGCACCAATCGAGTTTCGTTTCTTGGATATGTCGTTTCATCGCAGGGAATTGAGATGGATGAGGCAAAGATTGTGGCGATTACTAGCTGGCCAACTCCATCGACCGTCACATAGGTCCGTAGTTTTCTTGGTCTTGCAGGTTTTATTGATGCTTTGTGCGGGATT
This sequence comes from Neostapfia colusana, assembly GCA_030760725.1. Lineage (NCBI taxonomy): Eukaryota > Viridiplantae > Streptophyta > Magnoliopsida > Poales > Poaceae > Neostapfia > Neostapfia colusana. The sequence goes on from JASWHV010000007.1 coordinate 104,220,283, forward strand.
TCAGCACCATTGCAGCACCTCTCCATTAACTGATGAAGAAGGGAGTGCAGTTTCGATGGGGCGAACAGCATCAACAAGCTTTTGATGTTCTCAAATCAAAGCTTACACAAGCACCATTGCTACAACTTCCTAATTTTGACAAGACATTTGAGCTAGAATGTGATGCAACCGGCATTGGTATTGGAGGTGTTCTAATACAAGGAGGTAAACCCGTTGCATTCTTTAGTGAAAAATTGCATGGCCCTTCTCTGAATTATTCTACTTATGATAAGGAATTGTATGCCTTGCGAGTTCTACAAACTTGGCAACATTACCTTTGGTCTAAGGAGTTTGTCATACATTCCGATCATGAATCTTTGAAGTATCTTAAGTGCCAAAACAATCTGAATAAACGACATGCTAAATGGATTGAGTTCATAGAATCATTTCCATACATCATTAAGCATAAGAAGGGGAAGGAGAATTTTATTGCAGATGCATTATCTAGACGTTACACCATGCTGTCCAAACTTGATCATAAAATATTTTGTTTAGAAACAATAAAAGGATTATATCCTACTGATTTGGACTTCAAAGATGCCTTTGAAAATTGTAGAGAAGGTAGAACATGGAATAAATATGTACTACGGGAGGGCCTCCTCTATCGTGCTAACAAGCTATGTGTTCCTGCTAGTTCTGTTCGCCTATTACTTTTGCAGGAAGCACATGGAGGAGGTTTGATGGGACATTTTGGAGTGAAGAAAACGGAGGACGTGATGGCCACACACTTCTTTTGGCCAAAGATGCGACGTGATGTCGAGCGCTACCTGTCACGATGCACTACTTACAATAAAGCTAAGTATCGACTTAACTCACATGGTCTTTATATGTCTCTTCCTGTTCCTAGTGTACCTTGGCAGGATATTTCCATGGATTTTGTTTTGGGATTGCCTAGGACTAAGAGGGGGAGGGATAGAATTTTTGTGGTTGTTGATTGTTTCTCCAAAATGACACATTTTATACCTTGTCATAAGAATGATAATGCCTCATACATTGCTGATTTGTTTATGACAGAAATTATTCATTTACATGGTGTACCAAATAACATTGTTTCTGATCGTGATGCAAAATTTTTAAGTCATTTTTGGAGAACTTTGTGGTATAAATTGGGAACCAAGCTGCCGTTTTCAACCACATGTCACCCACTAACTGATGGACAAACTGAGGTAGTAAATCGTACTCTATCCACTATGTTGCGGGCTGTTTTAAAAACAAATTTAAAGGGTTGGGAGGATTGTTTACCACATATAGAATTTGCTTACAACAGGTCAGTTCACTCTACTACAAAGGTAAGCCCATTCCAGGTAGTGTATGGTTTCAATCCCCGTGCTCCTATTGATTTATTACCTTTGCCTCCTTCTGAAACTATAAATTTGAATGCTACACAACGATCTGAATTCATTCTTAAGATGCATGAAACTACAAAGAAAAATATTGAAAGGATGAATGAGAAGTATAGAATTTCTGGTAGTTAAGGTAGAAAAGAAGTAAAACTTGGACCAGTGGATTTGGTATGGCTAAATTTGAGAAAAGAACGATTCCCTCACTTGAGAAAATCTAAACTTATGCCACGAGCTGCTGGTCCTTTTAAGATTGTTGAAAAGATCAATGACAATGCATATAAGCTTGAGTTGCCTCCCGATTTTGGGGTTAGTCCCACATTTAACATTTCAGATTTATGACCATACTTGGGGGAAGAAGATGATCTTGAGTCGAAGACGACTCCGATTCAAGAGGGGGAGGATGATGAGGACATCACAACAGTGGATACTCACATTGATATACAAGGACCAATCACAAGAGCACGAGCACGGTTACTAAATCAGCAGGTGAACTCGTTCCTAACTTCCTACACATGTGATTTTGAGAATGGATTGGTATTGAATGATTTAATTGTTATTAGGAACCATGGACATGATCAACAAGTAACGTGAGAAGGATTTCAGGATGTGGAGAACCAGATGGGATGTCCACAACTTGATGGAAATAGTCACCAACTCGGACTCGAGTTCAACTTGGAGTGCAGGAGCAGTCCATCTTAAAACGGACGCCCAGGATGCATACGGACTCCGTTTTTGATGTTCTACATATGCATGGAAAGATGAGAAGATAAACTTTCCAACGGTTCTGGTACCACATTAAAATTCGCCAGGCGTCGTTGGGAGTTGTCGAAACAATTCGAATTCAGATTTCTGTCCAATGTTGCACCACCGTATTGGGCTTTTGGTTCTTGTATCCCATATGAGTCCATTAGGGACGCATCTAAGGGTCTTATGGACGATCCTTAGCCTTTAAATACTGCAGCCGCCAGCCATATTCAGTGGGTTTTGTTTATATTAAACAATTTCGCCGTTCTACGGTTTGTGAGACCCCAATTTCACAATTTCAGATTGCATTTTCATTGTTCTTTCTTGTGTTCTCGGTTGAACCTGCAGGGATAGCCTTCTTAGCGAGTTCAAGCTTGTGAAACACGGTTGATAACCAACGGAGCAGTGGTGTAGTAATTGCAGGGGTTTTCGGGTCTGCTCGAGTGCCTCAGATCATCAACGTCGAGATCTCCACTTCAATCGACCTACCTTTCTGAAGTTCGGGCCTAAACTACTCATAACTAAATGAGCAACTTCATTGTAAAACTTGAAGGTTTGATCCAAGGAACTAAAACTTTTATATAACTTCTTCCCTTAATCAGGATTTTCAAAGTTAACAAGTTTTCAACTTATAGGATGCTAAGGACAGAGTCCCCTGTTTTCATCTGAAACAAGGCTGAAATTAAACAGAGGTTAGAGGTTGAGTTCTTTCGAGGTTGGGGTCATATGATACATTTCTGGAAATCTTTGTAAGAGCTTTATAACTTTTCTATTGATGTACAGAGGTGTTTCGTCCCTTAACCAGTCGAAAAATGCAGTAGAGTTGAAACTGTCCAGAAAACAGGGCAGAGCACACACTCTATGTAACTCTCTGTAAATTGAGCATAACTTCCAGCACAAAAGTCTAAAAATAGAAAATTAGGTAGTTCTGAACATTTCTTGAGATGTTTTACAACTTTGTAACAGAAAGTTTTGTCAAATTTTGTGTAGAATTAACTGGAATTCTTGGATCAAGTCAGTACCTCAAGCAGGGAGGTGCTGTCCAATTTCCTCCAGAAATTCTTTCAACTTTGACATCTCATAACTTTTGAACCCAGATAGATCTGAGGTCAAGCAAAAACATTCTGGAAATATATTAAAGTTATCTTTAAATTTGATGTTGAGATCCAGAACTGGTGTTGCCTTTTGCATGGTCTAAATCAGGTTGAAATGGAAACTGGTCAGGGCTGTCAGTTTGGGCAGCAGACCAGCAATCAAATTTGTTCTAAGTTTGAGTTGTATTTCCATGTTTTATGAGTTCAATGACATGTTTTATGTTATAAATCAATGAATTACTGTTGAAATGAATATTTGACATTTTTCAAATATGTTTCTACAGATGACAGCGGATAGACAATTAGAGAACGGGTGGGTGGTATCTCATTGTTCTCACCACAGCGGTTATCCGGAAGTGTTGAAGCAAATGCTTCAATACTTCGGGTACATTGAGATGCCGCAGTAACTCGCCAAGGAAGAAAGTGAGGGGGGAAACAAGACGTGGACCATCCATATCGAAGTTCCTGCAGGACCTACGCCACCCGGTTGGGCGCCATTCACCGTCACGGTGAGAGGTAGACAGCCAGGGAAAATGCGGCAAGTGGCAGCCCGCGACACCATGTCACGTTTCTGCCAACTGCACGTGAGAGCTATGGAGGGTACTCCATACACGCTCGTTCCGATGTAGGGACGAGCTAATCACGTGTGGAGGGAAAGGTACTTGGAAGCAACAGACCCGGGATGCCCAAGGTACAACCCCGCGGAGGTGAACCTCAGCCTCCAATTAAGGGAAGGGAAGACCGTGATGGACAGCCAAGCTGTTCATACGGATTGTCTTGCCATGAAGCTCAAGGAGAGTACCAGCCGTGGAGACCATTTCGAGAGTGCTCACAGCGCAATCCGCAATGTTCTCCTTATGACGATAAAGCGACTGAACGAGCAACACAATCAGTTGCATCGTCTGAAGAAGGCAAAAAAGAAAAGCCGCGTCGACATCACGGCTTTACAATAGCAAGTGCAGGCCTTCACCCAGCAAAATGAGGTCCTCACTCATGAGCGTGATGATGCTATTGAGGAGGGACAAGGCTGGGAAGAGGACTACAACCAGGCCATGGACGAGGTGCATGCGCTGCAAGATCTCGTGCCTCCGGTAATGGGCCTACCGATGGTAGGTGCCGTACCTGTGGTTTTGGATATCCAGGCGATGGGGGAACCTGAACCGGAAGTGGAGGTCATGGACCCGGAGCCACCAGTAGATGTAGCGGAGAGGACGACCTGCAGGAGGTCGAGTTCTACTCCGAATAGTGGGTTACCGTTGCCATGTAGGGCAGCGAGGGTGATGTATAAAAACTTTTGTAATCAGTGACATGTCGTGTAGACAGTAGTATATGTATCGGTAGTGACGACATGAGCACGACATCTCGGAGACCCGAGAATAATGTATCTTGTATAAAGTTTATGGTTTATCAATATATGTGAATGTTGTGCAAGTTATTCATGTGTCACTTCAATACCTTGTAAGGGCCTCAGTTTTTGACACATATTTGAAGTGTTCATCACCACACCACACACCTCATTTGAGGAAAGTTGATGAACACAAATGAAGAGCAAGTAACCACCATCAACATGCTCAATAGAGAACAAACTCACATATTGCAAAAGTGGTATTTCCCACATGTGATATAGGTGGGCTGGACATATGAAAACTCCTACACATTGCTAAGGATGTCCATGCCAAGTTTCACCCAAATTCAAAACCTTTTTGAGGTCATTTTGGGTATATTTAGAAAGAGGGCAGTTTGAAACCATATTCAAATTCAAACTGTTTTTATCCCATGAATATAAAAGTGGGAGGCATATTCTTATTCAGCACATTTTTGTGACCTCACACACCAATTTTCACTCCATTTGGAGTTGATCTTGACATGAGCTAAGTGGGACAAATTCAAACTTTATTTGAATTCAAAACTGAACTTGTGCTGAAATTCATTCAAATCAAACCCAATTTGAATTCTACTCAATTCAAATGGCTCATGGGTGAATAATTTGAATCACCATGGGTATTTTGGGACTCACTGTTTACAACAGTGATTAGGAGTAAATTTCAGAGGTTAAAATTGGAAGTGGGACCCACATGTCAGCCACTGAAGGAGAGCAACCGAGTGGACTTTCAGTACTCGGGTCCCCGAGCTTCTCCCGAGAGCGCCACCGAGGGGAGGCCGCCGCGCCACCACCTGCTTGCCACCCACGGTCGCTGAACCGACTCCCGGGGCCCTTATCTAGGCGTCCGAGCAGCCGCCGGTGCTCCCCATCCCTACCCCGACGCGCTCTCGCCCAACAGACTGAAACTCCTCGCCGCCCGAGTGAATTTTTGGTCCCTCATCGCCGGCCGATCCAGTGACCCTCCCGGTGATCTGATACCAGTACCGGGTGCGCCAAGCCACCTTCAACACCTTCGCATCGGTTCCAGACCCTGCGCAGCCTTCCCTGAGCTCCACCGCGGCGATCTTTGCCCTGCCGGTTCAGCTCGAGCCGCCGCTGCGGGAACCGCCCTTCCGGCCACCACAGCCCACCGTTCGCGGAGCTGTAAACAGAAAAGAGGTTTGCCTTCAACCCCTCTTTCTTTTCCGTAAGCTCCGGCGGCGTGACAAGCGCTGCTCAAGCCGGAATTTCATGTTTTCGCGACGGTGTGCAACAGTTAGGTTTGCACCGATCCGAGAAATTCGTAAGCCACACTGCATCATTCGTCCTCTCATGGAGAGGATCACTTCTAGTAGCCCGTGCGGGTCCATAGGAGCAGGAACCACGAAGAACCGTGGAGAGAAACCGCTGTTCTTCGAGTTTTAGTAGAAATCCCGATTTCTGGCCTAGGTCGCACGGTGACAGCCCAACACAGCCCTTCCCGAGCTCCGTGGAGCTCACGTCGACCTTTCCTATAGTCCACTGATGCTCGACGACCCTTAGTTCGATCGGGTCAGGTGCTAGGGAGGACGGGCAATACGGCCGAAGTTCTCCCGAGTCTGCGGCTCGTTGTCGACCATGTGGCGGCCATTTTCATGGCGAGCTGGCCCGAGAATCCTGTTCCCCGAGAGAAAATAGGCAGAGGCGGCCAAAATCGTGAAGTTTGGAGCTTTTCAGAAGCCGGCGGCGAGCTCTCCGGCGAGGTTCCTCGGCGGCAGAACGCGGGCAGCGGGAGGTTGACGAAGGGGTGGACCCCAGCTGTCAGCGGGAGATATTTTAAATCAGGATCAGGCTGCTGCCGGGATCTGGTGTGCTGGCGCGCAAATACCCTGTGGGCCTCAGTGTGCCGGACACCTCCGCGCTCGACTCGTGTCCCCGCGGGCCCCCGCAAGTTTAAACTTTTCTCCCGATTTTCAGATTTCCTTTAAACTTCAAATCCTCATAACTTTGGCTAGGAAGCTCCAAATCGAGTGAACCAAATTTTGTTGGATTCAGCCCTCTGAGCACTTTCCAGCAAATCATGTTTCACTTCATGAAAATCCTTAATTCTCCAGAATTAATTCCTAAAATTTTAAACTGCTTGGAATTTTAACTGGAGAATCCTTTGGAGGAAAATCCTGAAATTTTGCTGGGATGCTCACCAAAATATCCCTGAACTTCCATAAAAATTTCAGACCTATTTGAGCTCATTTGATCCTCCTAATGGTGTGATTAGTGGAACTGTTCCAGAGAAAATAGAAAATGTTCAGAAACATTTTCAGAATTTTCTCTGAAATTGTTTAGCTCATATCTTTAGCTAGGAACCTTCAAATTAAGTAAGACCAACTCCATTAGAACCCTCTGAAAATCTAGTTTTCAGAAAGTCATAGTTTGTTTCATGAAAATCCTTCGAACACCCTAAAAGCTTTCAAGTAAGGTCAAGTACATAATTAATTGTGGAGGGCTCAAATGAGCTTTACTGCAACTAAAGCTTGACCAAGTCTCTGTTTAGGTTGTAACCAAGCCACAGTAAAAGTTTCACAGTCATTGGGCTTGTCTAGTAAGAGTTATAGACTTCACAAGATTAAAAGTAAGTACAACTGCATTTAAATTAATACATGTATTGCTTCTATCATGTAGTCGCTAAGGTCGAGGAGGAACCCGAAGTCCTAGACTTCGTTACTCCGGAGGAGCAGCTAGCCTATGACCAAGAGCAGCAAGGCAAGCTCCGGTTTGCATTAACCTTTTTATAAATGTTTATTGTTTTGAGCACATCTTTGAATACTATTATTCTTTGCATTAGAGTCTTGTTTGGAAACCCAAATGCATAGCCAAGAAAAACATGGGTTGGGATTAGGATTGAAAACCTCGTTAGCCACTGCATTGCTAAGATAGAGTAGGATTCGGTACAAGTCGAGTAGTTGGAACTACTCGCGAGCATAGGCTAGAGGCACTCGACTCGGGTAGTGATAGCACATGAAACACATGGCAAGAAAATGAGACCGAGCGGAGGGTAAGGGCAACAGGACTTTGGGGCCTGTGTGCCGTAGCTCCGCTTGTGTCGATTGAGGACCAAGCCATGTGCGGGCCTGTTGAACAAGCTCGAACAGTACCAAAGACCTACCGGCTATATGGGAACCGGGAAACTGATGTAACTCGGGTAGCTGGGTGTTGAGGCATAGCTTGTCGTTCAGAGGGTAGGTTGAGAGCTCGAGGTGTAAATCGGCTGGTGGCACTGAGATGCGCGTGCAGAGACCTCTTGCTCGGGACGATTGGACCGGTTCAACATTTGGCAAATGGGTGAAAGGTAGTTGCGTACGGCGTCCGTGATGGTTGTTGTAGGCAACATCGAGTACGGGCGTATGTGACGGGTTGTTCGGGTAACCCTGCAGGTGTAAATCGATTATAATCGCCGTCCCTCGCGGTCAGTGAGTACCACTTGTTCACTGTACCGTGACGTAAAAAGAACAGGCTAGTCACATGATAAAATGTTGCTGATTGAATGATGGACATTGATTGTTAATGATATGCTGTAGTTTAGAGCTAACTAAAGTTCTTTTCAACTTTGGGCAAAGTACATGAGAGAAATGCATTTTTGTTTGATTGCAGTTCTCTCATGTGCCATAGCGTAAGGTTCTCCACAACCTGCTGCTAAAACTTGAAAGTAAGGTTCTACTAATTAGGCGAGTCCTTGCAAATGATTTTTACCTCATGTACCCATCACCCCTCATGTAGAAGTCCCATGTTAGGTGAGACGGGTTAGACTTGCTGAGCCTTCGTGCTCACTGCTTGTGTTTGAAGCTTTTGCAGGGTTCTATGAGGAAGGGACTCCTGAGGAGGATACGGAACCCCAGGAGGGGAACCCCATCGAGTGGGAGTCGTGCACGCCGCAGAGTGAGTGTGCGTGTGTGCTAGCAAGGACACGTTCAAGGGCTGAACGTGGACTTGATGTGTAGTCTACACCCGTGAGTGTAGACTGGAACTATTTTGATGTAAACATGTTTATAAACTTGTTTATGTAATAAAATTTCGCTTCCGCTTTGTACCTTTGACGTGTGTTATCCGGTGCTGTGCAACGCAGCACCCCTCAGCGTGATCCTGGCTCGACAGGACCTTTGGGGTCGTGTCATACCTACTGTTTCGTATGGAATTTTAAGAATGACATGTTCTGATCGCTGCTGTTTTGAATTTCAGAATGACTCGCACTCGGGCCAACCCAGACGTTGGAAGTTCTAGTCAGGGGGGAGAGGCCTCCCAACAGCCTCCCGAGTATTCCTCGGGACAGCAACAGCAGCAACAGCAACAACTGCCACCTCCACCGCCAACATTTACATTGGCTGACATCGTTGCAGCTATGGCGGGTTCTCATCAGCAGCACACGGAGTTGCTGCAGACCCTTATTGCAAATATGTCTCGACCAGAGAGGTGTCAAGATTGCGAGGAGGACCAACAAAGCTCCTACTCTGACTTTCTGGCTACTCATCCACCGGTATTCTCAAGGGAGGATGAACCCCTCGATGCGGACAACTGGCTCTGCACAATGGAGATGAAGTTCGGGCTGCTCCAAGTGAGTGAGCAGTGCAAGACTCAGTTCGTGGTCCAACAGCTTCAAGGGTCCGCGAGTTCTTGGTGGGCGAACTACTGTGCCTCGCAACCCACCGAGCGAGTTATGACCTGGGCAGAGTTCCGGACGGCCTTCAGAGCCTATCACATACCGCCGGGTCTTATGAAGAGGAAGACGCAGGAGTTCCTTCACCTGCAACAAGGATGCAGGAACGCACTGGAATACTCCAGGGTGTCCAGGGTGTTCAATTATCTTGCACTCCACGCTTCTTATCACGCCGATACCGACGAGAAGAGGTGGGATCATTTTTACCAGGGGCTTAACCCGCTCCTGAAGGACAAGTTGGCAATGTTAAATCGCGGTACCGCTTCGCGTTATAATCTCAGCCATCTGTTTTAAATCGGACGGTTCACGGCGGCCCCGCATTATAAAGGCCCGGATTCTTACGCGCTACCCCCTGGGGATCTCTGAAAACACGAGCTAGCCCCGGAAACTTCTGATCTAGCCCCTAGACCTTCAGAAATTCATGTAAATTCATTTAAAAATCAGTTTTAGCCCATGGACTTAATAAAAATTAGGAAAACCTCCTCTGTTATGTTCAACTAGGCCCCTGAAAATTTAGGAAATAGTAAATTAAACCCTGTCGTAGGGTGGATTTGCCTTTTAGACCCATAGGATATTAAATTTAGAAATTTGAATATGTGACTAGGATTTAAATTTAAAAGGCGAGGCAAACACATGTGCAAATGCAAATTTAAACTCTCCTAGCACCTGGGAAACCTTTAGAATGAGTTAAGAATTTATTTTTGGCTGAAATGAGATCTGCCTAAGTGTTGCTCATTTTTATTGTTTATAGAAACATATTTTGGGCTAGGAAATAATTCTGAAAACTGGTAAAATAAATTTAAATTAGTTCACATCAGAGAGGAAGTTCAAAAATATATTATTGAACATTTTAGATCAGAACCTATTCTGTTTAGATGATGTGTCTTACTATTTTAATATTAACATTCACTTTTAGGTATAGAAATTAGATCTGAAAATATAGGAAAATAGGTATGCATGATTTGAAGAGGTTAAATTAGGTATTTATTTTCAAAAACTTCAAATTAAGATTTTGTAGAAGATCTAAAACCTATTTGAAGTAGGAAACTTTCTTTCATGCAAACTTTGTGGCTAATAAGTGTATTAATTAAATATAAAGAATTTGTTCAAATTGGAAAGTCATATATAGTGTGCAAATAGAAATCTGAATACAAAAGTTAGAAATAATTTATATATGTTTAAAAGTGCATGTAGGCCAAAGATCAACACATCTAGGGTAACCACAACACTTAGAAATGTGAATGACTCCCATATGTATGTATGTGTGGTTTGCATGAGTGAAAGTGTGAACTATGGCTTATGGATTGTTGTTTTCTTTTGCTATGTGTATTGGCATGAGTAGAACCTGCCCCAGAGCAAGTTCTCCCCTTCCAAGACCAAGACATTCCATTCCCAGAGCAGCAGGAAGAAGGCAAGTGTCCTTGACCACTTTGATCCTATGCTAGGATGTGTAGATAGAATTATTTGCATTGTCAATTGAAATATGAAACCCATGCTAGGAAGTTTCCCTAGAATTGCATTATCTTGTTTCCTTGTAGCTTGGGTTGGGATTTGTTTTATTATGTCATTCATTCATATTACTTATTCTTAACCATGCTTAGTATGGGATAAGTGGGATATGAGATCATCAACTTGTTTACCTTACTTTTGAATGAGACATTATGAGTTATGTAGAGGTAGGGATCGAAGCAAGTTGGATGATTTGGTTGGTGCTGGGTGCACGAGACACGGGTTTGTGTTTAGTACTTGCCTGAATCCTAAGGACCGGTTCATGGAGCATGTAACCTGGCTTTACCGTGCCAACCACATGCTGAGATGGGGCAGCTTGGCCAATTAATTAGGTGTATCCCTGGCGTAGTATGGGTGTTTTGGATGATGTGGGGAATAGGTGTCAGCTGGACTACCATATAAACCGCAAGGCTCAAGAGGGGGCCACTGCAGCAGGGTTGGAGCCTCTTGTATGCTGTTAGGGGTCAAACCTCAGTGGGCCCACGCTCGTCGGGAATCCCTTTGTAAAGGCCTCGTAGTGATCTCCTGGCTACACACCTGGGAAGTGTGAACGTGGTTCACGGCCACTGGCATAATGGAGGTTCTTTTAGTCCACCCAGCAACGAGGGATGAAATCACTACATGTGGGTACAGTGGTGCAAACTCTGGAGAGTCAAAACTGTCATGACAGCCATGCTCACGGTCAAGAGCGGCTTGGACTTATTCATGATTAGAGGATGATGAATTGGGAAGTTGTGGATGTTAAGCGGGAAGCTTAACATTGGAGATGAGACTATGTTCACTTGATAATGATGATGGGTTGAGGGATCGGGACCATTTCACCTGTGTAGTAATGTAGGTGCTTAATAAGCTAAGGTGATCGGTAATAATTGTGTAGCGCTTTAACCATGAGTTCAACCTCTCCTTGCTCTAGCCATGCATGACATAACTTTCCCACACTTGCTGAGTACCCACGGTACTCAAACTTCCTTTTCTGTTGCTTTATATTGCTGCTCAGGTCAAGAGAATGATGTGGTGTTTAATGACCAAGACTTTGGTCCCGAGGAAGGATTCTAGGTTCACGGAGTCCCCCGGGCAACGCCTGTGACGGAGCCCCAAAGATTTACATTCTGCTGCTGTTTTATTTACATGTTATGAACTTATAATCGTCCATCAAGACGTATGCTATGTAAGACTTATTTATATTCGAACACCTGGCTTGTAATATGATGATGCTTCACTATTTGTCGTCACATGTATGAGAAAATGATCCTGGCATACATGTGATATTCAATCGGTTGTTCTTCGGAGAAACCGGGTGTGATAGAAGTGGTATCAGAGCCAAGGTTGCCCGTAGGAACGTGTACCTAGGTAGAAATGGACGTATTTAAGGACCCTATTTTCTTAAAAACGATTTTACAAAGGTGTGGATTGAAACTGTTATTTAATGGGGTCGCTTTATTCACCTTGTTCCAACTTTTATTGAAAATACAATCTTTATTTAATTCTTATCTAACTTAATTTTAAATGCTTTATGTTTTAGATGGTTCGCATCCGCACCGCCACAAGTCCACCAGAGGGAAAGTTCCTGTAGTTGCCCTTGCCTTGAGAGAGGAGAACCGTCCGGTGACGTACCACTGCTACGGGTTGGCAGTAGGAGGCTTGTTGCGCCGTCTTTGGCGTATGCTCCACGCCGCCGGCAATGTTGGCAAGCTGATCATACACTACAGCTCCATCAGGACCATCCGTGAGAAGCGGGAAGAATGTAGGTCAGAGATGAGGATTATCTATGAAAATCAGCTACTCAAGATCCACCGCTCTCCAGCTTGTCGGGCGACATAGGTCGATGCTGAGAAGGATGTCACCTGGGAGGCCATCACCTGCCAGAGTTACATCAACCGTTGCCACCTAGATAGGACGGAGTACTTGTATGTCCTCCAGCGTGAGAGTGGCACCGCGGAGTACAAGTACCAGCCAGTGCAGCAGGGGACTTCCTATGAGCACATGGACCTGTGCTTGGAGGATGCTGCTATGCTCAACACTCGACTGCAGGAGTGGCAGCAGGAGCTTCAGGATGTTCGTGACGCCTTGAAGGAGACTGAGGCGTTGCTTCGTGCCAGCTTGAGGGTGAGAGAAAAAGGAGATGGGAATGAACTGTGTGTCACCGTGAATGACACGTGGACTCCTGACTCCCTAGACCACCGGGCGAGCAGGCATCGCCGCACTTCTCCACCAGCATCTTGCCCACCCAAAGAGGAATCAGAGGGCAGCCGCAATAATGAGGAAGACCCCAAAGAGCCAGCTCAGTGATACGAGTCGTTTAGAGTCCTTTCCCTTATTTCAGCAGGTTATCGAGTAGTCGAGTCAATACCTGAGTTATTTGTGTGTTAATGTTTGGTGTGTGACGTGAGTTGTGGAAGCCATGGGCATTTGTCCACAACCTCGTCTTTAGGTTGCTTTGCTTTGATGTGTGAACCCCTATGAATTAATAGTGCATTTATTTTCGCGTGAGACGTGACTCCCAAAAATCTACGTGAAACCCTCAGAAAATGTTTAATATATTAAGGCCTCAAAAGTTTAAGTTTAAACAAGCAATTTGGGAAGTTAATACGTAATGCTTTAAGTTAACATTTGGTTGATCATGATAGATGGCTGGAAGAGGAAAGGGTCGTGGTGCCAACCCCACCAACAACAACGATGAGGCCGGCAACACTCATCTTTCTGGAGGACAAGACAGGGGTGGTCACCGTGAAGGAGCTGATCCTATCCACCAAATGCTTGAAAATCAGAATCAGCTCATCCAGAGCCTAACTCAAGTGGTGGCCAACTTGCACCAAGCTCCACCCCCACAAGCTGCACCACGGCAACCAAGGTTGAGTGAGTTTCTGGGGACTCAACCTGCAAAGTTTGCAAGTGCTGTTGAACATTTGGAGGCAGATGACTGGCAAAATACCATTGGGAGCAAGATGAGGATCATACAATGCCAAGGGTATGAGAGGGTGATGTTTGCTTCTCACCAATTGCATGGACCTGCTGCTGATTGGTGGACCACTTACGTGGCAGCCCATCGTGACCCCGAGGACATCACTTGGGAAGAGTTCAAGCGCAGTTTCTGCAACCATTACATACCAAGGGGTGAACTCAATAACAAGAGGAAGGAGTTCTTGGGACTGCAGCAAGAAAACATGACTGTGAGGGAATACCTCACTAAGTTCATCCAACTATCCCGTTATGCACCATGGAACATCGAAACTGATGAGCAAAAACAGGACTGTTTTGTGGAAGGACTTACTATGGAAATGCAATGTGCATTGTCCTCCAACGAGTATGAAAGCTTCCAAAAGATGGTAGACAGAGCATTTGTCGTGGAGAGGAAGCTGAAGGCCTTGGAGAATGAAAACAAGAGGAAGGCGGGATGGTCACACCAAGCCTCAGGTAGCAACACACGCCCACGTCTGATGCAGCAACCCGCAGGGCAGACGAGTCGTTCTGTGGTACCCTACCCAGCACCCAGATGGTACAACCCGAATTTCCGGCCTCCGTCAGCACCAGCACAGCCACAACGTCAGCTTGTACAGCAGCCTCGCCCCACATATCAACCTCGACCAGCAGGACAAGGACCACCGAACCAACCCCAAGACAACAAAGGCCAGGCACCTAAGGTTGGGGTGCAATGCTTCAACTGTGGTGAAGTGGGGCACTACGCCCATAAGTGCCCAAAGAAGAAGCCCATGCGGCCACAACACCAGAATGTGATGCGAGGATGGTTGAACCACGTGACCATGGAGGAAGCGCAAGAGGCACCTGACCTGGTAATTGGTAAGCTTCCTGCCAATTTACACATTGCAACCCTCGATTCTGGTGCTACCCACTCGTTCATTGCTCAAGGGTTTGTTAAGAAGCATGATCTAGCAACAACACAAATGAACCATATGCCAGCAGTGAACTCTCGAGGGGGAGAAACAAGAACAAGACAAGTGTGTCCCAAGGTGAATCTAGACATTAATGGGGTAGTATTTACTGCAAACCTCATAGTGATAGACTCCCAAGGGATAGATATTATTTTGGGTATGGATTGGTTGACCAAACATAAAGGTATCATCCACTGTTTGACCAGAACGGTGGAACTAACTCACACTAGTGGCACAAAAGTGAAGTTCATAGCCGTGCAAGAGCCTAGGAGGGACATTAAACTCAATAAAGTTGAGGTGGAAGTGGGAGAGATAAGGATTATCAAGGAATATCCAGATGTTTTTCCGGAGGAGTTGCCAGGTATGCCTCCCGATCGTGAAGTGGAATTCTCGATTGAGCTAGTGCCTGGAACAGCTCCAATATACAAGAGGCCTTATCGGATGTACTCCAAACAGCTGGAAGAACTCAAGAAACATTTAAGAAAATTGACAGAGAAGGGGTACATTTGTCCTAGTTCCTCACCATGGGGAGCTCCAGTGATATTTGTGCCCAAGAATGACGGGACCCATAGGTTATGCGTAGACGACCGTGCGTTGAATGAAGTAACCATCAAGAACAAGTACCCATTACCCCGCATTGAAGACTTATTTGATCAGTCGAGGGGAGCTTGTGTGTTCTCAAAAATTGATCTCATGTCGGGATACCACCAACTTAAGATAAGGAAAACTGACATTCCAAAGACAGCTTTCGTATCTCGGTACGGGCTGTATGAATACACCGTCATGCCGTTCGGGCTAACTAATGCCCCGACGTACTTCATGTATCTCATGAACAAGGTATTCATGGAATATCTGAACAAATTTGTGGTGGTTTTCATTGATGACATTCTCGTCTTCTCCAAATATGGAGAATAACATGAGGGACATTTAAGGTTGGTGTTGCAAAAACTGAGAGAACACCAACTATATGCCAAGATGAGCAAGTGTGAGTTTTGGCTGAAGAGAGTTCCCTTCTTAGGACATATAATCTCGGAGGGAGGAATCTCCATAGATCCCGCCAAATTGGAGGATGTACAGAAGTGGAAGACCCCTGAAAATGTCGGGGAAATCCGAAGCTTCTTAGGATTGGCTGGGTATTATCAAAGGTTCATTGAGGGTTTCTCCAAGATTTCGAGACCCCTCACCAAATTGTTAGAGAAGGGAATCACATTCACATGGACACCGGAGTGTGAGACGAGTTTTCAAGAACTGAAGAAAAGATAGACAACAGCCCCAGTGCTAGTTATGCCAGATATGCAGAATAATTTTTCGGTGTACTGCGATGCATCTGGACATGGGTTGGGATGTGTTCTCATGCGAGAGGGGCATGTCGTGGCATATGCGTCCTGGCAGCTCCGAAAACACGAGAAGAACTATCCTACACATGACCTACAGCTAGCCGCAGTGGTACACGCATTGAAGATTTGGCAGCATTACTTGATGGGGAAGAGGACAGAGATATATACGGATCATAAGAGCTTAAAGTATATTTTCACACAGCCAGATCTCAACCTCAGACAAAGGAGATGGTTATAGCTAATCAACGACTTTGATGTGCGCATCAACTATCATCCTGGGAAAGCAAACGTCGTAGCGGATGCTTTAAGCCGGAAAGTGCAGGTCCACATGTTGAGTTCGAAGGACATGCCTACAGAATTGAAGGAAGAGATTGCAAAACTCAATCTATGTCTGGTGAATAGTGGTGAGGCCATCGCAATGGAAGTGGACTCTACATTAGAGCAAGACATACGCAACGGTCAGAAGAATGACGAGAAGATACAAGAGATTAGAGAACTCATCAAAGAAAATAAAGCCCCTGGGTTCAAAGAGGATAAACAAGGTACGGTGTGGCATGGGAAAAGAATCTGTGTGCCTGAGGTGAAGGAGATCCATGAATTGATTTTGAAGGAGGCTCATGATTCCGACTATTCCATTCATCCTGGGAGTATGAAGATGTATCAGGACCTCAAGAGCAGATATTGGTGGTATGGCATGAAGCGAGATGTCGCGGAACATGTTGCCCTATGTGACACATGTCAGTTGGTGAAAGCAGAACATCAAAGACCCACGGGACTATTGCAACCATTCAAAGTGCCTGAATGGAAATGGGAAGAAATATGTATGGACTTCATAGTGGGACTACCCAGGACCCAATCGGGATATGATTCGATATGGGTCATCATCGACAGGCTAACCAAGGTAGCTCATTTCATCCCCGTGAAAGAAAACTACAGCGGATCCAAATTGGCGGAATTGTACATGTCAAGGATCGTGTGTTTCCATGGAGTGCCAAAGAAGATAGTGTCGGATCGAGGGACACAGTTCACCTAAAGGTTCTGGCAGAAGTTACATGAAACCATGGGAACTCATCTAAATTTAGTTCTACCTATCACCCCCAGACTGACGGGCAGACGGAAAGAACCAATCAAATCCTTGAGGATATGCTGAGAGCGTGTGCGCTCAAGAACAATAGGAGTTGGGATAAGAACTTACCGTATGCGGAGTTCTCCTATAACAACAGCTATCAGGCTAGTATGAAGATGTCACCATTTGAGGCTTTCTACGGGAGGAAGTGCAAAACTCCACTATTTTGGAACCAAACAGGGGAAAGTAATGTGTTTGGGCCCGAGGTACTACAAGAAGCCGAGTCGAAAGTGAGGGAAATCCGCAACAACTTGAGGATAGCACAGACCCGACAAAAGAGCTATGCCGATGTATGGAGAAGAGAGCTCGTTTTCAACGTGGGGGACTATGTTTATCTCAAGGGGTCCCCTATCCGAGGACTTCGTCGGTTCAAGGTGAAAGGGAAGTTATCACCTCGATACATCGGACCCTTTCAGATTCTAGAGAGGAAAGGCGAAGTGGTATATCAACTAGAACTACCGGCTCGCCTATCGGATGTGCACGATGTATTCCATGTGTCACAGCTCAAGAAATGTCTAAGGACGCCCGAAGAGATGTTACCCATGAATGAGGTTGATGTACGAGAGGATCTTTCTTATGCCGAGCAACCGGTCAAGGTTTTGGAGACAATGGAACGCCTCACAAGAAATAAAAGAATCCGGATGTGCAAGGTGCAGTGGAAGCATCACTCGGAAGCGGAGGCCACATGGGAGCGAGAAGATGAGCTTATGGCATAGTTTCCGGAATTGTTTTCCTAGAACCACCAATCTCGAGGACGAGATTTCTTTTAAGGGAGGTAGAGCTCTCACACCCCAAAACCTGCTAAAGAGGGGAATTTAATAATTTTTGGACGTAATGCATGTGATGAAGCAATTCAAATTCAAATCAAAATATAAAAAGAAAAGGAAAAGGAAAAAAAAAAGAAAATGGCTAGTGGGCCGAAACCTGCTCTGCCGGCCCAAGACCGCGCACCAGCCAGCCCAAACCCGCGCGCGCCCCCTCTCTCCCTCTCTCTGACACGCGGGGCCCGCATGTCATCCCTCTCCTCGCACGCCTCCCAACTGACCCCGGCCCTCTCTCACACCTGAATCAAACCAACCTCAGGAAAACCGCGCCCCCAGCCCGATCTTCGGCCCCGGACGCTGCTACTTATCAGAACCGATCCTCTGCTGCCTCTCCTCGTGCATTCCACGCAAGGAAACTCGCCGAATTCCCCAGCGCCGCTCCCTTTTTCTCTCCGGTGAGAACCGAAGCTTCTACCGCCAATTTCCTTCGATCCTCACTCGAATTTCCTGATCTAACGTGTTGATCATGTTCCACCACCTCCGTGGAGTCTCGCAGGTGAAGGAAACCCGGTGTTTTGCGCTCTGGACATAGCTCCGGCGAGCACCACCGCGTTTTCACCTCGGACCTCGTCGCCGACCGCGTTCCAGGGCCCCGAGCTCAAGAAAAACCCCGAGGTTAGATCCTCTACATCCCCTCTTCCGTTCTATGACAAGAAATCCAAGTTTTAGGAAGTATAGACGAAAACCTGAAGATCTCCGGCGAGATCACCGCCTCCCGCCGCCGCGCGCCGCCGGGCAGCGCCGCCCGCGCACGGCCAGGATGACGTGGCCCTCTGAGGCCCGTCCATTTTAAATCGTGCGGTTCCTATTAGATCTAACCCGTACCGCTTCATGTTATAATCTCAGCCGTCTGTTTTAAATCGGACGGACAACGGCGGCCCCGCATTATAAAGGTCAGGATTCTTACGCGCTACCCCCTGGGGATCTCAGAAAACACGAGCTAGCCCCAGAAACTTCTGATCTAGCCCCTGGACCTTCAGAAATTCATGTAAATTCATTTAAGAATCAGTTTTAGCCCCTGGACTTAATAAAAATTAGGAAAAACCCCTCTGTTATGTGTAACTAGGCCCCTGAAAATTTAGGAAATAGTAAATTAAACCCTGTAGTAGGGTGGATTTGCCTTTTAGACCCAATAGGATATTAAATTAAGAAATTTGAATATGTGACTAGGATTTAAATTTAAAAGGTGAGGCAAACACATGTGCAAATACAAATTTAAACTCTCATAGCACTTGGAAAACCTTTAGAATGAGTTAAGAATTTATTTTAGGCTGAAATGAGATCTGCCTAAGTGTTGCTCATTTTTATTGTTTCTAGAAACATATTTTTGGGCTAGGAAATAATTCTGAAAACTGGTAAAATAAATTTAAATTGGTTCACATCAGAGAGGAAGTTCAAAAATATATTATTGAACATTTTAGATCAGAACCTATTCTGTTTAGATGATGTGTCTTACTATTTTAATATTAACATTCACTTTTAGGTATAGAAATTAAATCTGAAAATATAGGAAAATAGGTATGCATGATTTGAAGAGGTTAAATTAGGTCTTTATTTTCAAAAACTTCAAATTAAGATTTTGTAGAAGATCTAAAACCTATTTGGAGTAGGAAACTTTCTTTCATGCAAACTTTGTGGCTAAGAAGTGTATTAATTAAATATAAAGAATTTGTTCAAATTGGAAATTCATATATAGTGTGCAAATAGAAATCTGAATACAAAAGTTAGAAATAATATATATATATATATATGTTTAAAAGTGCATGTAGGACAAAGATCAACACATCTAAGGTAACCACAACACTTAGAAATGTGAATGACTCCCATATGTATGTATGTGTGGTTTGCATGAGTGAAAGTGTGAACTATGGCTGATGGATTGTTGTTTTCTTTTGCTATGTGTATTGGCATGAGTAGAACCTGCCCCAGAGCAAGTTCTCCCCTTCCAAGACCAAGACTTTCCATTCCCAGAGCAGCAGGAAGAAGGCAAGTGTCCTTGACCACTTTGATCCTATGCTAGGATGTGTAGATAGAATTATTTGCATTGTCAATTGAAATATGAAACCCATGCTAGGAAGTTTCCCTAGAATTGCATTATCTTGTTTCCTTGTAGTTGGGTTGGGATTTGTTTTATTATGTTATTCATTCATATTACTTATGCTTAGCCATGCTTAGAATAGGATAAGTGGGATATGAGATCATCAACTTGTTTACCTTACTTTTGAATGAGACATTATGAGTTATGTAGAGGTAGGGATCGAGGCAAGTTGGATGATTTGGTTGGTGCTGGGTGCACGAGACTTGGGTTTGTGTTTAGTACTTGCCTGGATCCTAAGGACCGGTTCATGGAGCATGTAACCTGGCTTTACCGTGCCAACCACATGCTGAGATGGGGCAGCTTGGCCAATTAATTAGGTGTATCCCCGGCGTAGTATGGGTGTTTTGGATGATGCGGGGAATAGGTGTCAGCTGGACTACCATATGAACCGCAAGGCTCAAGAGGGGGCCACTGCAGCGGGGTTGGAGCCTCTTGTATGCTGTTAGGGGTGAAACCTCAGTGGGCCCACGCTCATCGGGAATCCCTTTGTAAAGGCCTCGTAGTGATCTCCTGGATACACACCTGGGAAGTGTGAATGTCTTTCGTGGCCACTGGCATAATGGAGGTTCTTTTAGTCCACCCGGCAACGGGGGATGAAATCACTACATGTCGGTACAGTGGTGCAATCTCTGCAGAGTCAAAACTGTCATGACAGCCGTGCTCACGGTCAAGAGCGGCTTGGACTTATTCATGATTAGAGGATGATGAATTGGGAAGTTGTGGATGTTAAGCGGGAAGCTTAACATTGGAGATGAGACTATGTTCACTTGATAATGATGATGGGTTGAGGGATCGGGACCATTTCTCCTGTGTAGTAATGTAGGTGCTTAATAAGCTAAGGTGATAGGTAATAATTGCGTAGCGCTTTAACCATGAGTTCAACCTCTCCTTGCTCTAGCCATGCATGACATAACTTTCCCACACTTGCTGAGTACCCACGGTACTTAAACTTGCTTTTCTGTTGGTTTATATTGCTGCTCAGGTCAAGAGAATGATGTGGTGTTTAATGACCAAGACTTTGGTCCCGAGGAAGGATTCTAGGTTCACGGAGTCCCCGGGCAACGCCTGTGACGGAGCCCCCAAGATTTATATTCCGCTGCTGTTTTATTTACATGTTATGAACTTATTATCGTCCATCAAGACGTATGCTATGTAAGACTTATTTATATTTGAACACCTGGCTTGTAATATGATGATGCTTCACTATTTGTCGTCACATGTATGAGAAAATGATCCTGGCATACATGTGATATTCACTCGGTTGTTCTTCGGAGAAACCGGGTGTGACAGTGTCAGCGACCAAAAATTAAATTTGCTGATCGGCTGCGGCTCCGGTATCCCCTGTGGCAACGCGGGAAGGGTTTGGTGGCCCCATGTGGCTTGGTTCCAGCAGTTGACAAGTGTACCGGGGCCCACTGTCAGAGTTTAAACTTTTCCCCGGTTTATTTCAAATACCCGATTTGATTCAAACTTTGGAACCTCATAACTTTTGCTAGGAAGCTCCAAAATTAATAATTCAAATTGGGTTGGATTCAGGATGAAAAACTATATTGAAATAAGCAACCCAATTTGTATGAAAATCAATAGAAAATTCTGGAAATATTCTTTAAATCGTTTCAGCAAAAGAATTTTTGAGGGAGTTTGGTTCATCCAAAAATCCTCAAATTTTGCCAGAATATTCTATAGGATGTTAGGAAACTCCTGTAAAAGTTTCAGCTCATTTGGAGTTGATTTAATTATGGTAATTATGATTTTAAACTTCTGTGTTCAAATGAATACAGAAACAATTCCAGAGAATTTCCAAAACTTGGAAATTCAGTTCTGGGCAGTCCTTAGCTCCAAAATTTCTAGGAAAATTCATGCATGCTCTCTGAACTATGTATGAAATTGAAGTTCACTTTAATTTGCATGACAATGCAAATTTATTCAGAATTAATTCCTTTTTTCCTAAATACTTAGGGAATTGTTCTGAGTGATCTACTCAGTGAAAAATTCTAATTTTGGTCCAGATGACTTTCTTGTGACAAGGAACTCACAGGAAAATTTACAGATCCATTGAATCCCTGGATCGGTAAGGTTCTGTTCAACTTCATTAGGTGATCACCACCCAAGTGATGAACCCACTTATCACTTGACCATAGTACTTCAACCCAAACCCAAACCACTAGCACCAGTATCATTTTAAATTCTTAAACAGAGTTCCAGTTTTGAACTTGTCTTTAGTACTTGTTAGCAAAAGTTTTACAATGAAACATATATGCATATTCATAACGTGTAGTGATTAAACGTGGAAAAGTGGAGAAGGAGTGAAGCTTGAATCAAGGAATAAGAAGGGCAGTGGTTAAGCTTCAAGTTATCAGCAACTAACTTCACGATTATCTGACTTTAGTCACCTGCAAAACCAAGGCAAGCTCCGGTTTGCATTTAAGTTGTTCATAAAGTTTTTACTTTGTTCACAATTATGGTTTAGAGTTTGTATGTGCATTAGGTCAAGGATGTTTTACACTCCAAATGCATGACCAAATGAACCCTGGAGTTAAGGGTATAAAAGGGTCACCGCTGTAGAATAATGCCGTGCTAAATAGCTTAGGACATCCGGTAGAAGTCGAGTAGACGGAATCTACTCGCGAGTTATAGTCGGGATTACATGGGTGTAGTCGGAAAAGAGGCAAACTAAAGTTTATATTTCTAAAGATGAGAGCGGGCAGGATGGTTAGGCAGCGACAAGACGAGGTCTTGGTCAATTAGCTCTGCCTGTGTCAGTTTAGGACCGATGCGTGTGCGGCACCCATGAGCAAGTATTGAGTTGTGTACCGGATGCTTACTGCTATATGGGAACCAGGAAACCAATGTACCAGGTTTACTGGATTGTAGAGGCATACCACATCATCTCGTTAGACCTATGAGCCCGAGACGGCGCAACCGGTTATACAGTCGAGTGTCCTTCGAAAGGTTGCCACATACAACGTAATGAAGGACGCCAGATTTGGGTCTTCAGAGGCAGGCGTATGTGTCGATTTATCTAGGTAGTGTTTGATTCGAATCAACGTCCATCGCAGTTATTCATTACCGCTTGCTCACTGTGTTGTGACGTAGTAATCAAGTTGTGTGAGAACAGTTTGCAAAGTTTTAATTGCTGCTATGATTAATGGAATTGCAGGAAGACCTTGTTTGAAGTAGTGATAGAGCAAACTAAAGTTAATTTCCACCTTGGGGCAAGTAACATTGGAATGAAGCGTTTCTTGTTTGATTGTGGAGTTCCAATGTTGCTGAGCGCAACGGCACTACTGTGATGGCTAAAATCTGAAAGTTAAGGATGAACTTCAAGGCGAGTCTTTTTGCAACTTACATGTTTAAGTCTTAAGTCACTTCATGTAGAGTTGCATGCTTAGGAGAGACGGTTAAGTCTTGCTGAGCCTTTGTACTCACTCTTGCTATATGAGTGGTTTTGCAGGTTAATATCGACGCATATAAAGATGGTCGGTGAGACTCGGAGACTTCCGAGTCATGTTACACATGGAGGACCTAGCCGCTGCCAAATCTTCGTGTTGCTAGCGAGAGGAGTCCACGGGCTGGACCTCTTCTCGGGTGCTCACTAGTTATTCGACGTGAGCTGTTATAGACTTCCGCTGTAGCTAATTTATGTAAATTATTTACAAAGAATATTTGTAAGCTTCCGCTTTTGATTTATGTAATACAATGTTTCTTATATGTGTGCTGTTGAGTGTCACATAACACGGCACCACCCAATGCGATTCCCCGGCAAGTGGCACGGCCCCGTGATCGGGACATACATACATATGAAAGTCATACACCTATTGAAGTGTTGTGTTTACCCTAGATATGCAAACCACACATACATACATATGAAAGTCATACACCTATTGAAGTGTTGTGTTTACCCTAGATATGCTGATTCTAAGCACATATGCACCTTTAAACATATATATTATCTCTAGCTTTAACATTTAGACTTCTAGGTGCACAATATATGAATCTCGAGTTTGAACAAATTTTCTATATTGGGTAATACACTTCTTAGCCACAAAATTTGCATAAAAGATAATAACCTACTCCAAATAGGTTTTCAGATCTTCTACAAAATCTCAATTTGAAGTTTTGGATTTTGGGGACCTCATTTAACATTTTTCTCTTTATGCATACCTATTTTCCTATATTTTCAGATTTACTTTCCATACCTAAAAGTGAACTTTAATATTAAAATAGCAAGACATATCACCTAAACAGAATATGTTCTGATCTAAAATGTCCAATAAAACAACTTTTGACTTCCTCTCTGATGGGGATCAATTTAAATTTATTTTTTTCCCATTTCAGAATTACTTTCTATCCTAAAAATGAATTTCCAGCCATAAAACAGCAACCTAAATTCACACAAAAATTTCTACTGTTCCAATTACCTAAACAGAACCTTTATGAATTTTTCCCTATCCCTTTTTGGTGACTTAGATTCATTTTCCCACATATAAATTTGTTTTATGCCTAAAGGGTGTATTTCAGGGATAAATCACAAAACAGCAACCTTATTTAGTTTAAAATTTATTTCCCCTCTAAATTCAGACTTCAGATTGCTCTACAAATTTCCAACAGGGGTAGAACAATTAAACTAAACCTATACCTAGGTTTGAATTTAAATCCTATTCACATATTCAATTTCCTGAAATTAATAACCTTCAGGGGCTGATGTGCAAATCAACACTGCCCTGGGGCCCCATTTCTCATTTTCTAAATTTTCAGGGATCTAAGTGTGTAAAACAGGGAGGTCTTCCTAATTCTTACTAAGTCCAGGGGTTAAAACTGATTTTTAAATAAATTTACATGAATTTCTGAGGGTCCAGGGGCTAGATCAGAAGTTTCCGGGGCTAGCTCGTGTTTTCCAAGATCCCCAGGGGGTAGCGCGTAAGTTTCTCGGGATTTAATATGCGGGACTGATGTGGGCCGTTGGATTTAAAACGGAGGGCTGAGATTAGATCGCGAAGCGGTACGGGTTAAATCTATTCGGGACCGCACGATTTAAAATGGACGGGCCACAGGGGGCCACGTCGCCCTGGCCGGAGCCAGCCCGCGCGCGCGGTGGCGCGCGGCGGCGGGAAGCGGCGATCTCGCCGGTGTAGCCTCGGTTTTTGCCGCTAGATGTTAGAACTCGCATCTTTTTGCACGGATCAGCTGCGGAGGGGTAGTGGAAGCTCACCTAGGGATTTTCCTACACTCGGAGGCCCTGGAAGTCGGTCGGCGGTGTCGAAGTCCGGCAATGGCACTCAGTGCTCGTAGGAGCGACTGTTGGAGCGCAAGACACGTCGTTTCCTTCACCTGCATGACCCCCCGGCGGCGGTGGGGCATGCCACGCGTGGTAGATCGGAAAGACCGGACGGGGATCGGAAGAAAATGGCCGAGGATGCCTCGGTTATCACCAGAGCCGAAAACGCAGCGGTGAGGGGAAACCGACGGGGTTTTCTTGAGTTTAATGGCACGAGGGGAGGCGGCGGGGTCGGTTTAGATGGTGTAGCACCGCTTGGCCGAAGATCTTGGCTCGTGGCGTGGAATTCGGACGAGGTCGCGGCGATCGGCGCGGGAGGATCGGTGGCGGTTGGGGGAGAAGGGGGGAAGAAAGGGATGACATGCGGGCCCCGCGTGGCAGAGAGAGGGGAGGGGGAAAACAGCTGCGGGCTGCTGGGCCGGCTGAGGTGGGTTTCGGCCCATTGGCCATTTTTATTTTTCTTTTTCCTTTTTCTTTTCTGTTTTGATTCAAATTTGAATTCCAGTTTGAGTTTAAATTTTTCTCCACATGCATTACGTCCAAAATTTTTGAATTCACATTTTTGACACATTTTGGGGTGTTACAGACATCCGGTAGAAGACGAGTAGTTGGAATCTACTCACGAGCTTTAGTTCAGGCTTACATAAGGGTGATTGGAAAAGAGGCAAACTAAAGTTTACATTTCTAAAGATGAGACCGGGCAGGAGGTTTGGCAGCGACAAGACGAGGTCTTGGTCGAGTAGCTCTGTCTGTGTCGGTTAAGGACCGAAGCGTGTGCAGCCCCGCTGAGCAAGTATTGAGTTGTGTGCCGGATGCTTACTGATATATGGGAACCAGGAAACTGATGTACCAGGTTCACTGGATTGTAGAGGCATACCACATCGTCTCGTTAGACCGATGAGCCCGAGACGGCGCGACCGGTTCTACAGTCTAGTGTCCTGCGAAAGGTTGCCACATACGACGTAATGTAGGATGCCAGATTTGGGTCTTCAGAGGCGGGCGTATGTGTCGAATTATCCGGGTAGTGTTTGATTCGAATCACCGTCCCTCGCGGTTATGAGTACCGCTTGCTCGCTGTTTTGTGACGTAGTAAGCAAGTTGTGTGAAAACAGTTTGCAAAGTTTTAATTGCTTCTATGATTATTATAAATTGCATGAGAACCCTGTTTGATGTAGAGATAGAGCAAACTAAAGTTATTTTCCACCTTGGGACAGTTACATTGGAATGAAGCGTTTCTTGTTTGATTGTGGAGTTCTAATGTTGCTGGACCCAAGGTCACTACTATTATGGCTAAAATCTGAAAGTTAAGGATGAACTCGTAGGCGAGTCTTTTCGCAACTTATATGTTTAGGTATTAAGTTACTTTCATGTAGAGTTGCATGTCTTCGGAGAGACGGTTAAGTCTTGCTGAGCCTTTGTGCTCATTCTTGCTATATGAGTGGTTTTGCAGGTTAATATCGACACATATAAAGATGGTTGTCCTGTGAGACTCGGAGACTTCCGAGTCATGTTACACATGGAGGACCTAGCCGCTGCCATGTCTTCGTGTTGCTGGTGAGAGGAGCCCTCGGGCTGGACCTCTTCTCGGTGCTCACTAGTTATTCAACGTGAGCTGTTTATAGATTTCCGCTATAGCTATTTTATGTAAATTATTTACAAAGAACAATTGTAAGCTTCCGCTTTTGATTTATGTAATACAGTGTTCCTTATATGTGTGCTGTTGGGTGCCGCATAACACGGCACCACCCAATGCGATTCACGGGCGAGGCGGCACGGCCCCGTGATCGGGGTTGGGCCCTGTCAAATGCATTGGTAACACCACTTAAAATCCGAACATTGGCTTATTCACATGAAAAGTTTTGAAAACAATCAAATGAGAAAGAAATTTTACAACAAAAATTTCTCCCCTTATACATATTTTCCCCCTTTGTAAATCAGAAATAAAATGAGAAGAAAAACAAAAATTCTCGCCCTCAGAAGAATCGTGCCAAAACACTTGTGAATCGTGCAATGTGTGATCAATTTCTCCCCCTTTGACAATGTATTCAGCAAGGTTCAAAAGAGAAATTTTAATTGTTATGAGCGTATTTATAACATATACATATAAAACAAAGCTCATCTAAGCCATACTATCAAGTAACTTACACTATCACATCAATGAGATACATAAAGTAGCGTAAGCCATGCCAGAGATCAAGTATAATTTTCAATTTAAACAAGTCATGATCTCATAAACTTAACTATGTCAAGACCTGAAAGCATGACACTTGTTGCTGCATTTTAATTATTTTTCAGAGCACAAATTCAGATCATATGACATTTTCAAAAGATTATATGCCGCATTAGCATTATTGTAACCAACCAAGCCAAGCCTATGTCATTTGACAATCAGAAGCTTAAGGACATGGTTTTAGTCATACAGAACTTCTTCCAAGTTCATATCTAAGTGCAATGATAAGCCATCTCAAAAGAAGAAGTGCGATGCATGCATATTCTCTTGATCTTTTTCTCAATTTTTCACTTGAACATAAGAGCTCAACATGTGAATAGTTGATTGATTATTTTTTTCATTATTAAAAGCACTTGTGAGCATGCAACAAATTTAAAACAGCAAGAACATTCGATCATGACCAGATTTAGTGTAAATAATTATTCCAATTACTAGTCATGGCAGAAATTACAAAATGTATAACATGAGTAATATAGTAAGAACTTTCAGCATATAAAAGGAATCACAAAGTCATATATGTATGAAATACTATGCTCATATTATTTTAAATTCAGATTCACACATAGACTTTCCAAGTTTCAAAACTCCCCCTCAATTTAAGCCATGAGTATGCATAACCCCTATTTCACTATGAATGAAACAAAAACGAGTGAAAATCCAAAGGTTTTGTAAAAATGTCAGCCAATTGTTGTTCGGTATCTACATGGTGAAGCACAATGTTCCCTTTTTCAAAATTATCACAGAGAAAGTGATACCTAATGTCAATGTGCTTTATTCTTGAATGTTGCACAGGGTTTTTAGCAATGCAAATGGCACTAGTGTTATCACAAAATAGTGGAACACTATCTAGATCAACCCCATAGTTCTTAAGTGTTTGAACAATCCAAAGAATTTGTCAGGCAAGCGTAGCAGCAGCTCCATATTCAGATTCGGCTGTGGATTGTGGAACTGAATTTTGTTTTCTAGAGGACCAAGCAACAAGTGAATTACCAAGAAAATGACAAGCACCCGAAGTACTTTTCCTATCAATTCTACAACCCCCAAAATCAGCATCTGAAAAAGCTTTCAAAGTAACGGTTGAGGAAGAAGGAAGAAAAATCCCAAATTCTCAAGTTCCATGAAAGTACCTAATAATTCTTTTGACGGCTTGACGATGTGAAGCACGTGGGGAAGCTTGAAATCGTGCACAAAGACATACGCTGAATTGTATGTCCGGTCTTGATGCCGTGAGGTACAAAAGTGATTCAATCATACTTCTATATTCTTTTTGATCCACGGGTTCACCATCTTCATCAAGTTCAAGTGTCATTGCTGTACTAATTGGTGTCCGAAGAGACTTGCTTTTGTCCATGTTGAAGCGCTTAAGATGGTCACTTGTATACTTTGTTCGATGCACAGAAGTAACCTCCTTTGTTTGCTTGATTTGCAGCCCCAAAAAGTATGTGAGTTCTCCCAACATACTCATCTCAAATTCTGAACTCATCATAGCTGAAAACTTGGACACAAGATCATGAGAAGCACAACCAAAGATAATATCATCCACATAAACTTGAACGAATAATGAGTCATTGCCACTCTTAAGCACAAAATGAGTTTTATAAACCTTGCCCATGGTAAACCCCTTTTCAAGTAAGAATATTTTTAACCTATCATACCATGCTCTAGCGGCTTGTTTAAGACCATACAAGGATTTGGACAGTTTGTAAACATGATTAGGAAAATTTGGATTTTCAAAACCTGGTGGTTGCTTGACATAAACCTCCTCATCTATGTAGCCATTAAGAAAAGCACTTTTAACAACCATTTGATATAACTTGAAACCTTATGATGCAGCAAATGCTAACAAAATTCTTATGGCTTCTAAACTAGCAACAGGAGCAAAAGGTTCATCAAAATCTAGTCCTCCAACTTGTGTGAAACCTTGAGCAACCAACCTAGCCTTATTCCTAACCACAACCCCAT
Source organism: Neostapfia colusana (assembly GCA_030760725.1). Lineage (NCBI taxonomy): Eukaryota > Viridiplantae > Streptophyta > Magnoliopsida > Poales > Poaceae > Neostapfia > Neostapfia colusana. The sequence continues at coordinate 104,249,807 of JASWHV010000007.1, forward strand.
CCTCACTTTGTTTATTTTTAAACACCCATTTAGTACTGATTAGAGTGTGACCTTGAGGTGGAGGTACAAGTTTCCAAACATTATTTCTTTCAAAATTTTCTAACTTTTCTTCCATGGCAATAATCAAAGATTCATTAGTGAGTGTGTGTGATATATCTTTGGGTTCAAAAAAAGCAACAAATGCAGAATGAGCGTGAGAGTTTGGATCACAAAACCTGGACCGTATGACTTGTTCGTGCAAACTTCCAATCATTTATTATGGAGGATGACTTTTGAGGACCCGAAGGGGAGTAGACAATTCACAAGCTCCTTCTTCTGCATGTTCATCACAAATTGAAGAACTTGTGACTTGAGGACAATCTGGACCAGCAATGGTGGTCGTAGGTACTGGTTGTGAATCAAAATCAGGAGCTGGAACAATGTCATTAGCTCCTGAATTTTCGGGCAGCATCATCACTTCTTCATCTTCTTTGATGAAAATACTCTCCCCCTGCGGATATGGGTCTGGTCCTGCAATATTAGAGCTAGTACCTGGGCTAGCTTCTTCAAAAGAAACCTCACAAGTCTCCACAATTTTGTTAGTGTCATGTAAAAGCACACGGTAGCCTCTAGTATGGGATGGGTAGCCAAGAAACATGCCATCAACGGATCTAGTTTCAAATTTATCAAGATTACCATGTTTCTTAACAAAGCATTTGCAACCAAAGACCCGAAAGTGTGTGACACTAGGCCTATGTCCAAACCGAAGTTCATATGGTGTTTTACCTGGCTTAGCATGCAAGAAAACACGATTTGAGACATAACAAGCAGTTGCAATTGCATCAGCCCAAAATTTTTTAGGAGTTTGATATTCATCGAGCATAGTCCTAGCCATCTCAACTAAGGTTATGTTCTTTCTGTCTACAACACTGTTTTGTTGAGATACATATGGTGAAGAAAATTGATGATATATTCCATTTTCAGCACAAAAGTGATCAAACGATCAATTTTTAAATTTGGTTCTGTTATCACTTGTAATTGCTTTTAAAGATCCTGGGTGATCGATTGATAATCTAAGAAATAAGGTTCTAAAGTGACTAAAAGTTTCATTCTTAGATGCCATAAGATAAACCCAAGAGTATCTAGAATAGTCATCAACAATCACAAGAACATACCATTTAGCTCCGAAGGATTGAACACGTGAAGGTCCTACGGTGTCAAGATGCAAAAGTTGACCCAGATCAGTTGTCATGGTCATTGTGAGAGGAGCATGTGAACCTGTAACCATGTTAGCATGTCTATAAGAAGAGCACACAATTTCTTTGTCCCATTTAAGCTTAGGCAGCCCACGTATGCGATCAATAGCACTAACACGTGTGAGATGATCAAAGCCTACGTGACCAAGTCTACGATGCCAAAAATATAAGTCTTTTTAATCATTAGCAACTAAACATCTATGCTTAGAGGATGACATATCAAAATCATCTTTAAATACTCTTCCAAATTGAGACATATTAAAAATGAGCTCACTATTTGAATCTACAACGTTGCAACAATTTTTAGTGAAAATAATTTCCAGATTTTCATCTAGCAATGGTGACAAGATGTATTTCAAATTTTTAACAAGTGCCACATCTTTTAAAGTGTAGTGGTTATTTACTCTAACCGAACCCTTAGCAATTATAGGAGTTGAAGAATTATCGGCAAAAGTAACATTTTCTACATGTGACACAAAAAAGAGGGAGGAGAACCATTCTTTGTTACTGGTAATGTGGCGTGAGCATCCTGAATCCACAATCCAAATGTTCTCCTTTCTCAAGCGTGTAACCTACATAGAAGTACAATACGTCGATGACTCAATAGTGGGGTTAGTCAAAAGGCATTTAGGAATCCAGTACTGAGTCACAGGACGTCCAACAGAAGTATCACGCAAAGGCTGAGATAAAACAGCAGGTTTATGAGCCAAACTTTGAGGATTTTCACACAACTACTGACCTAAGAGGTGTTACATCAGTAGCACTAAAAACAGTAGGCCCCCAAGCAAACTTTGCATGTTTTTGACTCATTACATCAGGTTGCATATTCCTAACATTTTGTTCAGCACATGCAACAGGTTTTGCACAGTTGTTATGTGATCTAGCAATCATTCTTTCCTTTTTCTGTTGCTTAGCTAATCTATATCAAAAATCAATGACATGGCCATCTCTACCACAGTAGGTACAATGAAATTTAACATTATGTTCATGTCTAGATGAGCAGACAACATGTTTATCTGAAACCGAATAAGACAACACTCCTGCAGATTTAAAAACCACTTCTTTTTGTTTAGGAACTGTTTTAATCGAACCACTTACTAATGACTTTACAATTTTAGGTGGATGTGCTTTCGCATGAGCATGGGAATCAAAACCTAAACCAGTTTTATTATTGCAAGATTTAGAAGAATTCAACAGCAAGTTTAAATTCTTATTCCCATTATAAAACCGCTCTAGTGTCCTATTCATGTCATCAAGTTTCATAGATAAGTCTAGGCAGTTTGAACATGAAGTTTTTCCTTTTATTTTGCAATTGGAACAATACTTAACTTCATGAGAATGTAAAGCATTGTTCAATATAGAAATTCCATTCATAGCATCTTGTAGTTTCTTATTAAGATCATCACACGTAGAACAATGCAAATCAATTGTAGAACAACAAGCATCTTTCAAGTTTCTATCATTAAGTGCAGCAAGCTCTCTCTTCTTTTCAATCTCTAACTCAAGTTTATCAAGTGTGGAGGTATGTGCACTTCTTAGAGAGGACAATTGTTCATATATTAAATCACATGAGGAACAAGAATCATCACTAGGAATCAAAGATTTCAAACGATTAATTTCAGATTCTAGTGACTCAATTTTAACAGCATTGTCCCTAAGCTTGTTGTCCTTTTTCTTAACTATAACAGTGGCACGAGAAATAGCATCACACATTTCTTCGCAAGTAGGACATACATCTTCATTGTTGCTGTTGTGTTATGCCTCCTCCATACTTGAACTTGACTTGCCCGCCATGAAGCATAAGTTTGCCAAATCATCTTCATCTTCGTCACTTCCGATGTCCACATCGCTCGAGCCAAGTTCTTGAATTGCGGAGATAAAATTATTTACCAATTGGCGTCCTATAAAACCCTTCTTCTTTTTCTTATCGTTTGCAGAGGAGTGCTTCGTCCTAGTTTGTGGCGGACCGGAATCTGCTCATCCAGGATCGCAGAGGGTGGTGCCGCGCGATGCGACACCCGACAGCACACGTCATAAGAACATAATATATTACATGGGAAACAACTGAAACTGCACAAACAGGTACAAACTTCAGTTACAACTATTGTTTATGTTACACAGCGGAAGTCTACACTACACAACTCACGCCCGCCTATCTAGCAAAAGTTGGTTGCCCAGCCCTAGGGCAACCCACACTAGCTGCACTCCTCAGCTCAGCGCGGCGTGTACGGCTCCCACTCAGCCGTGGTCCCCGACGGAGGGTAACCCTCGCCGGTGGACTCGTACTCCGAGTCCGTGGGTGGCTCCTCACCTGAAAAACACTTAAGCAGCAACCATGAGCACGAAGGCTCAGCAAGGCTTAACCGACTCACCTAAGCATGAAACTCTACATGAGGTATACCAAGGCATAGGTTAGTAACATTTCAGCAAAACGACACGCCTACAAGTTCATCCTTAGTTCATCTTTCAGCAACAAGTTAACAGTTCATGAAATCTGAAATTTAGTAAGCAGTATTTGGTGGCACACATGTAGCAATACAATTATATCAATCAGCATCATTGAATCAACATATTTCATCCATTAGTCTATGTTACGATGCAGTGAACAAGCGGTACTCGTCACCGCGAGGGACGGCGAATCGACTCGATATACACCTGCAGGGAAAACCCAAAGAGCACGTCACGTACGCCCACCTGTGGAGCTGCACAGCACGCTCACTCGATGTCGTACGGGACAACCTTTCACCCAACAGCCCGAACGTCGAACCGGTCGCACCGAAACGAGCAGGAGGTTCCCCACACGGAGCATCTCTCTATGCCCGTTGGCAGATTTCCACCTTGCTGCCCTCAACCTACACCTATAAATCGGTGTGCTATGCCTCGACGCCCGGAGGTTTAGGCTACATCGGTTTATCGGGGCCCATATATCCGATATGCCTTCGGTACGTTCAATACTTGTTCAGCAGGGCCGCACACGGATTGGTCCTCAATCGACACGAGCAGGGCCGCGCACACAAGACTCTCTCTTGCTGCGCCCTAGCCCCTGCCTAGTCTCATTTTCATTACTAAAGTGATCTCCCATCACTCAACCGAACCCGTGTGTCCCGAGCCTATCTCGCGAGTAGATTCCAACTACTCGACTTGTACCGAAGTCCTATGACTTATTAAGCATAGCCGGTCGACTCGAGGTCTTAGACACTACCCTCACTCTTTTAGGAACCTTTGGTTATGCAAGTGGGGTTCCATTCATCCTACACCTAATGCACAATCATACTTCACATGACTCATGTAAACAAAAGAAGACTTATATAAAAAGGTTAATGCAAACCGGCGCTTGCCTTGTTGCTGCCGGTCAGTAGTTAGTTCCTCGTCCGGAAGAAGGAAGTCCAGCACTTCCGGAGTCTCTTCTTCAACGGCTACACGTTAATGAAATACTACATGTTAATTTAGATGCAAATGTGAGTTTTAGAGTAAGACTTCTACTATTAGTTATAATAACCAGCCTCTAACACCTGGAACTTTGTTTAAGAATTTAAAGATGAACTGGTGTTGGTGGTTTGGCTTGGACTTAATCACATGGTTAAATGCTAAGTGGTTTTCCCCCCTTTTCCACATTAATCCCTTAAGTGGTTAAACAGGACAGGGGTGATCTAGAGCTCCAATGGAGCTGAGAATTTTTGTGTGAGTTCCTTGTCACAACAAAACTCTCTGAACCAAACATTAGCACTTTTCATGGAGTGGTTTGCTCAGAATAATTCTCTTGGAAAATCAGCAAGGAAGAATTTATTCTGAGGTAATTCCCCTGTTCATGCTCAACTTAATGAACTACAATTTCAATTATAGCTCATAGAGTTTGCATGAATTTTCCTAACATTTTTGGGGTTAAGATTTGCCCAGAACTGAATTTCCAAGTTTTGGAAATTCTCTGAAAATGTTTCTGTATTCAAAGGAACACAGCACCTTCCAATTTGAATTGCTCTGACCAATTCAACTCCAAATGGTCTGAAACTTTTACAGGGGTTTACTAATGTCCTAAAGAACATTCTGGTAAAATTTGGGGATTTTTGGATGAACCAAACTCCCTCTAAAACTCTTTTTCTGAAAAGCTTTAAAGAATTTTCCAGAATTAATTTATGGGTTTCATACAAATTGGGTTGTATATCTGGACAGAGCTAGGCAAGATGAATCCAACCCAATTTGAATCACTAAATTTGGAGCTTCCTAGCCAAGGTTATGGATTTCTAAAGTTTGAGCTAATCCCTGAATTATTTCCTACAGAAAATCCCCTCCCGCGCTAAACCAGAGGCTGACAGCGGGGCCCGCCCGTTTAAATTGAACTAACCGCGCGCTCGCGCGCGATTAACACAGGGGCTGACAGGTGGGGCCGCGCCCTTCGTCTACCTCCCGATGTCGCCGCCCCGAGCCGCCGGAGCTCCGGCGAGGTCAGCGTTCCCGGCGATCTAGCTCACCGGAGCCGACGAGACTCGCCGCCCCCACGTAATCTCGGGTGCTGAACCCGCTGGACACCATGTCGCCGCCGGCTAACCGCCATTGCTCGCCGGCAACGAGCCCTATGCCTCTGTGCTACCTCGGCAACGTGTTCCCGCCCTTCTGACCATCTTCTTCGTGCGCTAATCGCGTCGCCACACTCAGGGAAACCTCGGGAACTCGGCATGAGCTCTGTTGGGCCCTAAACGGCCGGCAACCCAGACCTCACCGGCGACCCCCTCCTCCGCCATACTTTCCTAGGGTGAACTTAGGGTTCCGGCGGTGATTTCCTTCCGGTTTTCGATCGAGAAGGGTCGCCAGAACCTCTAGATGCTCTCTCACAGCTCCGTTCGACCTCCCACCCACTAAGCTTCCCGAATTTCTGCTAAACCTAATCGGGTCCCGAAAGGAGCTACTCGTCCTAAACTGGAAAATTCTCCGCGCACAAAGGTCGAACCTTGGAACGGTTTGCGCGGTGGTCTTGAGGACGAGCTAGCGCTTCACTTTCCTATGGAGGTCAAAGCCGGAAGATGATCACAGCTGGGGTGGCATACGATCGGAGCTCGGGCGACTAGGCTGCTGGTTACGGAACTCGTGAAAATCAGTAACTCGCCGGCGGTCTCGGGCCTTTTATAGGCCCCTGAGGCCAGTGGAGAGCGCGACACCTGCTGTGCCACCTCCTGTGCCGAAGCAGGAGCTGGCCGGCCGAGGTGGTCGGGCGCCGACGCTGGCTGCAGCTGGCGAGCGCGCTCGGTCGAGGAAGTCGGCTGAGGAGACTTCTGTGCTAAGTCTACTGACCAGTGGGCCTCCCCTCTAACTCTTTTATTTTTCCAATTTTCTGAATTCTGTTGTGCCAAAATATCCTCAGCTACTCACAATTTAATGTGAGACTTAGTCACCAAGTCTTTGTTTGAATTTGAATTCTCAAATTCAAACTTTGTTTGGTTAAATTTGCTTCATATTTAAACTGAAATTCAAATTCAGTTTTGAATTCTTGGAAATTTAGCTCTTGACAAGATGAGCTCCAATGGAGATGAAAATTGGTGGGTTTACTCAGAAAAATGTGCTGAGTATAGATATGGAGCTAACTTTTGAATTTGGGTGATGAAAGTTGCTGCAATTTGAATTTACATTCAAATTGGCCTCTTTTTGAAATAACCCAAAAGTGCCTCAAAAAGTGTTGAATTAGCATGAGCTTTGGACTGAACCTTCCCAAGACCTTTTAAATTCTAGGGGTGAGCTCAACCTCTCATGTTCATGTGTAGAAACCCTACTTTGTGAAAGTGAAGGCTTTCCCCTCTAATCATTCTTTTGATGGAGGTTACATGCTCTTCACAATATTTCCTAAGATTTCGACAATAAAAACTGTGGTGTTGTGAGGTGCAGAAAAGTTTTTGCAAGTCCCTTTTCTTGGGCTTTTACATAGTTTTCTTTTCATCACGGGAAGTAGGACCTGAAAGGTTAGGGTAATCCGTATGAAAATGTCGTGTCTTACCACATTCAAAGCATCGTTGAGGCCCGACACTTCTTCTCCTTCTAGTACTCACATTTTGCAATGCTTTTGAGAACCGAGTAGAGATGAGTGCAAGTTCTTCCTCTGGAAACACTTCAATCTGTTCAGGGGTTATAGAGGACAACAAATAATGTGTACCACAAGATGAAGATTGACTAGAGCTAGGCATGTCACATTGTGAAATAAATGCAAGAGACTTGTTGGGGTTCTTACGTGATATTATGTCAATTTCATGAGTTTTTAACTTAGAATATAGCACATATAATGTAAGTGTACTCATGAAAGTAGATTCACGAATAGATGTAAATTTCATCTCCCAAATTGACATGTCTAATGCACTTAGTAATTTCCTAGCATTTTCAGCATCTGAAAAGTTAACGTTGACACTATGCAAGTTGCTGAGAATTTTATTGAAGCGAGCAAAGAGGTCATCGATTGACTCACCGGGTTGCATCTTGAAGCGCATGTATTCTTTCTTGAACATATCTTGTCTTACCTCCTTGATCGTGTTGGATCCTTCGTGGTAGTCATAATGTGCTTTCCACACATCGTATGAAGATCGGAGGTGTGCAACACGGTCGAAGTCACTTTGAGTTAATCCTTGTATGATCAAGTTCCTTTCTTTGTTGTTGTTGTCAGCATCTCTCATGTTCGTTGCCGTGACTTGATCGTTTGGCGGAATGTCATAAGTCTTGTACTCCTTTTTCCCATATTGCGAAGCCTTGCGCCTGGATGAAAACCTCCATTCGTGCCTTCCAAACTTGGAAATCAGTGCCACTGAACACACAAGGTTTTGTGGAGTATTTCTCTATGATGATTAGTCAAAACATGTGCAAATCACAAATATTAGAGCACTGTGGCTCTGATACCAATTATAGGATCGAAGAGCACGTGAAAAGCTACCAGAGGGGGGTGAATGGTATATTTAAACTTTTTAGCGGAAGCAACAAAAAACCCCTTAGCAGAAAATTGATCTGTTAAATAAACCGTGTATGCGACTGATCTAAATGTGTTCAACCGTGACAAAAGTGGTATATATTATATAGAATCAAGTCACAAAGACACTATAACAAGAATCATGGAAATCTGTCATGAAAAACTCAAGTTATGATCGAAAGATCAAACGAGGGTCAATCTGTTCTACTCGAGTAAAAAACAGATCTGCAACACTGCAAAGAAAATTGTGTAAATCAAAAACTAGAAATCCAATGATAGTGAAATTCTTACAGATGATAGATAATGAAGTTTTTAAGACAACCCAAAAAGAATCACGTTAATTGGATCTGTAAAACTCGAGTTATGATCAAAACACCGAATCGCTGTTGTGCAGTTCAGAAACTCGACGAGAAAGACTTGACAAAAACAAGTCGGACGAACAAGTCACAAAAGCTCCTCTAAATTACGAATTTTAATGATCAAAACATAAGAGGAAGAGCCCAAGGTCATCTTACCACGAGCTATGGCCTCCCTTGCTTATATAACGAGCCCGGAGGCCAACCCAATTCAAACTAGGATTATAATCCTACTAAGTTTCAAAATCGAAACTTTTCATAACTGCTCAAGACTTCTATACGCAGATAGAAGAAATCTTAAGACTTCCAAACACTTTAGGAATGTATCCTACATTCCAAAAACAACTCAACTTCGTGTCCCACACGAAATCCTATCATAACAAACTCAAATCTGTCCATATTTGAGCCATAACCGACTCAGCCGCAGCCTGAGTCCATAATCCAGCCGGTTGGACCTTTCCTACCAATTCTTCACGTCCACATCTCTTCATCATGTCTTGGAACCATGTTGCCACATCCATGCACTCCTTGCACACATGCAAACACCTTCCAACGATGTTCACGATACCTTTATATGCATTGTTCTTGATCCAAACATGTTGTGCGACCTCCCAATCAACTCAACCACAATTCCTCCCGAACTTGGTTGTTAAACCTCATCTTCTCCCTAAGACTAGTTCAATGGATCCCATCACCAGCCATATCTTGAACTCAAGCAACACCTGCACATGAATAAACAACCAATACTTTTGAGCACAAGTCCGTGACTTGACTCACGTTAGTTCCGAAAACCACAACACCTTACGTGAACACCTCACATAAGCATGTTGCAAACCATAGAAAAATGTTAACCACCGTAAACAGCCATAACACTTCAAAAACTTAGTAAAAGAATACTAAGCAAACTTTCTATAGATGTAAAGCAAGTTCGAAACATTTGCATGGTAAAAACAGAACCATTGCGATTTAGCTCCGGACCTTGCAAAAGCTAACCGGACCTTGAGCCAGAGCTTACCAAAGCTATCAGAACCTAGTACCGGAACTTACCAAAGCTAGTAGGACCTACCGCCGGAGCTAACCAAACACATGTTGTACCTAGGCATAGCAAGTCAGACCTTACGTCGGATCTTGTCGGAGCTCGGACCTAGAGTCGGACCTTGACAAAAAGAGTGTTTTGGCATAATTCAAAACTTTTATCGTCAAAGGCCAATGTATTCAGCACGCATAGGTCTCACACATCCTCTATAATACTTGAAAAAAATTTCCTGCATAGTCGGCCAATAGAAACCAGCTCTCTTAAGCATCCATATCATCTTATGAGATGACTGATGTGTGCCACAAAGACCATCATGCACCTCTCCCATAGCTTCTTTTGCTTGTTCTTTATCTAAACACTTTAACAAGATCCCATCCAAGGTTCGGCGATACAATTCATCATTGATCAAGGTGTACCGCAATGCTTGAGGCAAACATTTCTTTCTTTGCACGTGTTTTGGTGCTTAATACATTCTATGATCGTTGGCCTCCAATCTTCTACGTTTAACACAATCAAAGTTGGCCGAATTGTTGTGTCTTATCATATATTCACCTCTTCTGGGCAATGTCGGCCTTGTTTTTACATGAAATCTTCCTCTTTTCACCTCATATCCCGAAGCTTGCTGTGCCAAGTCCTTTGCTCTCCAGTTTTCTTCCCTTGCTATATGTTTAGCATGGAATGTATCCAAACTTTTGATCATATCTAAACATCTTTCACGATAATCATTCAAGATACCATCATAACATTGGCTTTCTCCACAAACCTGCTGGATGACAAGCTTGGAATCACCATAAACTTCAATATTCTTGATCTTCATGTCGACCAAGTGTTCTAAACCGTTCAGCAGGGTCTCGTACTCGGCTTGGTTGCTGGTGCATACAAAATTTAGCCGAATAGAGAACTCATAGACCACTTTAGTCGGTGAAACCAATACATATCCAACTCCTTTACCCTTGTTTCAAAATGGTCCATCAAAAAGTAATCTCCAAAAACGTACCTCGACCATGCACTCTTCCTCAAGATTCACATCGTGTTTCACGATGAAATCTGCCACGACCTGGCCCTTCATGCTCCGGAGAGGCTCGAACACCAGATCATACTCCACCAATGAGTACACCCATTTACCTATCCTGCTACTAAGAATCGGTTGTTGCAACATGTGCTTGATGATGTCGTGTTGACATTTCATGAAGCACGTATCGGGAAGGAGATAGTGCCGAAGCTTGGAACACGAAAAATATAAAGACAAGCAAAGTTTCTCAACAAATGTGTACCAGATTTCGGCATCTAGAAGTCTTCTGCTCAAGTAAGCCACATGAATAAAACAAGAAACGCTTCATCCAAGCATATGTATAAAAGAGGACTAATATTACTAAATAGAATACAGTCAATAAAAAAGGAAAAGATACATGAGCCATACCTTTCGCAAAGTAGACTTGGGAACTAGAGGCTCCTTCCAACAGCCTAAACTCCACAAGTGACTTGGATATAGTGTGTATACTAGAGAGTATTACTCATGTGGTGTGTGTGAGAAGTGAGGGGTATGGGGTCCTATTTATACATGAGTTGAGGTCGGTTCCCGCTAGAATATGCACGCGAATCAACCAGAACTGACTTCAGGGAGCCACAGGGAGTCAACACATGGACTACGACCGGGTTTGGAGACAGGATCAGGTCGGCCGAACCCCTGGTTCGGCCGACCCTGGGGTGGCCCCAATGGCGGTGTGTTTCCTCCCGGTGGCTTCGAGGTGGGCCCTCAGGTGCTTACCTAGTGATACGTCGTGGGAATCCCTTGGATACTTCTGTAGGTGGACCATGGGATACATGGGCTCCCACGTGTTATCCTCTGATTGTCTGGAAGTGTATATTTTAGGGTTGCTACCCTAAATCCTCCATCTGCATATATTCCCTGCATGCACATTTCTTTCCAGATACAAGTGGAACTACGTTATTTGTTAGGGTAATTGTAAAGGCCCAAGATTTCAGTTGCTAAAGTGTTCATCACATCATCCACACCACAGCTCATTTTGTGGAGATCTCATGAACACATGTGAAGAGCAAGTAACCACCATCAATAGGATGAGTAAAGGAAAAACTCACAACTTCAAAAGTAGAATTTTCCACGTGTAAAAATTCTCATGCCATGATTCATCCAAATCCAAACCTTTTGAGGTAAATTTTGGGATACAATCATGAAAGGGTTAGTTTCAGTACAAATTAAAATTTAAGCTACTTTCATCATCTGAATTCAAAAGGTGGATTCATATTCAAACTCAGCACATTTTTCTGAGTTAGTCCACCAATTTTCATCCCCATTAGAGTTGATCTTGTCGGGAGCCATATTTGAATTAATTCAAAACTGAATTTGAAATTCAAATTCAAGTGTGAAATCAAATTTAGCCAGACCAACTCCAACCTGAGTAATTCAAATTTGGCTTGGCTGAGAAAATATCTAAAAACAATTGAAGAATATTAGAGGCATAGGGACCCACTGGTCAGCCTCTCAGGCGTGCTCACACGCTCAGTGGGAGTGGGTGCCGGGCGTTCACGTCGAACACCACCGAGAAGCGGTGGCCAGCTCCTGCTTTGACGGGGATACGTGGTACACCAGGTGTTGCACCCTCCATGCAACCCATTTTGCTATAAAAGGAGCTGAGTCAGCCGGCGGCCGTCTTTTTAGTGCACACCTGAAACCTACCGCACAGTCACTCGACCATTGCCGCCGTGGAACGCCCGAACCCGAAGGTCTCCGCTCTTTACGTCCATAGCAAAGTTATGCGCTGGCTGGTCCTCGAGCTCACCGTGCAACCTGTTTCGTGGTTCATCCCTCGCACACAAAGAATTTAGTGGTTTAGCATCCTTTTCGGGACCCGATTAGGTCTAGGAGAAATTTGAGCCAATCATCATGGGGAAAGCCAAACAGGGTTTAGAAATTCCCTCTAGAGAGTCTTGCGCCCATACTCGATCAAAAACCGACAAGAAAAACCTGCCAAAATCCTAGGTTCACTGAGGAGCAGTTCAGCGGATGCGGGAGTCGCCGGTGAGGTCTGGTTTCGAAGCCTTTCGGGGCCAACCCGAGTACATGCCGAGCTTCCCGAGGTTGCCCTGAACGTGGTTACACAATTAGCGCACGAAGAGGGTGGCCAGAGTGACGGGAACACGGTGCCGATGAGGTGCAGTGGTATAGCACTCGTCGCCGGTGAGCTACGGCGGTTAGCCATCGGCAGCGATGTGTCCATCGTGTTCAGCATCTGAAACTGGGTGGGGGCGGCGAGTTTCACCATCGCCAGCCAACTAGATTGCTGGGAACGCCAACCTCGTCGGAGATCCGGCGGCTCGGGGCGGCGGCGTCGGGAGGTAGACGAAGGGTAGGGGCCCATGCGTCAGCCACTTGTCGGAGCGCACGCGCTGCCGGGTTTAGTTTAAATTAAACCGTGGGCCCGCTGTCAGCGGCTGATTAGGCGCGGGAAAGATTTTTCGTAGGAAAATAAATCCGAATTCGGCTCAAACTTTAGAAATCCATAACTTTTGCTAGGATTGTCCAGCTTTAGTGAACCAAATTATGTTAAATTCAGCTCTTCGAGTACTTTCCAGCAAAACAAGTTTCAGTCCATGAAACTCATTCTTTTTCCAGAATTAATTCCCCAAAGTTTAAACTGTTGGGAATTTTATCTGAAGATTCCCTTTATGGAAGATTCTGAAACTTGGCTATGATGGTCAGTTAAATATCCTTGAGTCACATAAAAAGTTTCGTTTCCATCATATGTGGGGACCACCCTGTGGTTCACCCACTCCGGGATCACAGAGGGTGGTGCCATGCGATGCGGCACCCAACAGCACACAAGAGAAAATTGTCATACCCGGTTTCTCTAAAGAACGACCGAGTGAATATCACATGTATGCCAGGATCATTTTCTCATACATGTGACGACAAATAGTGAAGCATCATTATATTACAAGCCAAGTATTCGAAATATAAATAAGTCTTACATAGCATAACGTCTCGATGGACGATAATATGTTCATAACATGTAAATGAAACAGCAGCGGAAAATAAGTCTTGTGGGCTTCATCACAGGCGCTGCCCGGGGGACTCCGTGAACCTAGAATCCTTCTTCGGGTCCGAAGTCTTGGTCATTGAATACCACATCATTCCCTTGGCCTGAGCAACAATTTAATCCAACAGAAAAGCAAGCTTGAGTACCGTTGGTACTCAGCAAGTGTGGGAAAGTTATGTCATGCATGGCTAGAACAAGGAAAGGCTGAACTCATGGTTAAGCACTACGCAACCAATGCCTATCACCTTAGCTTATTAAGCACCTACATTACTACATAGGTGAAATGGTCCCAATTCCCCTAAACCATCATCAATATCAAGTAACCATAACATCATTTACAATGTTAAGCTCCCCGATTAACATCCTCAACTTCCCAATTCATCATCCTCTAATCATGAATAAGTCCAAGCCGCTCTTGACCGTGAGCACGGCTGTCATGACAGTTTTGACTCTGCAGAATTTGCACCACTGTACCCACATGTAGTGATTTCATCCCCCGTTGTCGGGTGGACTAAAAGAACCTCCATTATGCCAGTGGCCGCGAACCACGTTCACACTTCCGAGGTGTGTAGACATGAGATCACCACGAGGCCTTTACCAAGGGATTTCCTACGAGCGTGGGCCCACTAAGGTTTCACCCCTAACAGCATACAAGAGGCTCGAACCCCGCTGCAGTGGCCCCTCTTAAGCCTTGCGGTTCATATGGTAGTCCAGCTGACACCTGCTCCCTGCACCATCCAATCACCTGTGCTACGTCGGAGACACGCCTAATTAATTGGCCCAGCTGCCCCATCTCAGCATGTGGTTGGCATGGTAAAGCCAGGTTACATGCTTCATGAACCGGTCCTTAGGATCCAGCCAAGTACTATACACAAACCCGAGTCTCGTGCACGCAGCACCAACCAAAGCATCCAACTTGCCTAGATCCCTACCTCTACATAATTCGTAATATCTCATTCAAGGGTAAAGTAAACAAGTTGATGATCTCATATCCCATGTATCCCATTCTAAGAATGGCTAAGCATGAGTAGTGTAAATGAATGACATAATAACCTAACTCCCAATCCAGGCTACAAGGAAGCAAGATAATGAAAATCTAGGGAAACTTCCTAGCATGGGTATCACATTCCAACTTGACAATGCAATTAAATTCTAACTACACATCGTAGTATAGGATCAAAGTGGTCAAGGACACTTGCCTTCTTCCTGCTGCTCCGGGAATGGAAAGTCTTGATCTTGAAAGGTGAGAACCTTCTCTGGGGCTGGTTCTACTTATGCCAATATACACAGCAAAAAGAAAACAACATTCCATAAGCCATAGTCCACATTTCCACTCATGCAAACCACACATACATACATATGAAAGTCATACAAATATTTAAGTGTTGTTTTTACCCTAGATATGTTGATTCCAAGCATACATGCACTTTTAAACATATATATTATTTCTAGCATTAATATTCAGATTTCTAAGTACACACTATATATGAATTTCCAATTTGAACAAATTTTCTCCATTAGATAATATCCTTCTTAGCCACAAAATTTGCATGAAGGATGATTTCCTACTCCAATTAGGTTTTCAGATCTTCTACAAAACCTTAATTTGAAGTTTTGGATTTGGGGACCTCATTTAACATTTTCTAATTATGCATACCTGTTTTTATATATTTTCAGATTTATTTTCCATACCTAAAAGTGAACTTTAATATTAAAATAGCAAGACATATCACCTGAACAAAATATGTTCTGATCTAAAATGTCCAATAAGATATCTTTTGACTTCCTCTCTGATGGAGATCAAATTAAATTTATTTTTACCCACTTTCAGAATTATTTTTTAGCTTAAAAATGAATTTCCAGCCATAAAACAGCAACCTAAATTCATAAAAAAATTCTAGTGTTCCAATTACCTAAACAGAAACTTTATGGATTTTCCCTACCCCTTTTTGGTTACTTAGATTCATTTTCCCACATTTTAACTTTGTTTTATGCCTAAAGGGTGTATTTCAGGGATAAATCACAAAACAGCAACCTCAAAAAGTTTATTTCCCTCTAAATTCAGACTTCAGATTGTTCTACAAATCTCCAACAGGGTAAGAATGATTAAACTAAACCTATACCTATGTTTGAATTTAAATCGTATTCACATATTCAATTTCCTGAAATTTAATAACCCTCAGGGGCTGATGTGCAAATCAACACTGCTGTGGGGCCCCATTTCTCATTTTCTAAATTTTCAGGGGTCTAAGTGTGCAAAACAGGGAGGTCTTCCTAATTCTTACTAAGTCCAGGGGCTAAAACTGATTTTTAAATGAATTTACATGAATTTCTGATGGTCCAGGGGCGAGATCAGAAGTTTCCGAGGCTAGCTCATGTTTTCCAAGATCCCCAGGGGGTAGCGCGTAAGTTTCCCGGGGTTTAATATGCGGGGCTGATGTGGGCCGTTGGATTTAAGACCGAGGGCTGATATTAGATCATGAAGCGGTACGGGTTAAATCTGTTCTGGACCGCACGATTTAAAACGGACGGGCCACAGGGGGCCACGTCGCCCCGGTGGGAGCCAGCCCGCGCGCGGCGGCGGGGGGCGGCGATCTCGCCGGCGCAGCCTCGGTTTTTTCCGCTATGCGTTAGAACACGCATCTTTTTGCACGGATCAGCTGCGGAGGGATAGGGGAAGCTCACCTAGGGATTTTCCTGGGCCCGGAACGGTTGGAATCGGCTCTGCGACGGCGACGGGCAGCGGAGCTTCTCGGCGCTCGATGGAGGAGGCGGTTTGGTTCGGCGATCCTTCGAGTTCTCCGGTCATGAGGCCTCCCAGTGGTTAGCAGAAGGTGTACCGAGGGTCAGATAGGGTCGTGTCATGGAAATTCAGCGACTTCAGAGATGACCGGCGACTAGACCTCACCGGAACTCGATGTCGTCGGTTGCCTCGGCAGCAAATGGTTCCGGAGTGGGAATCACAGGCTAGTGTTCGATGCTGCGATGAAGTACAACCGGTTAGATGGACCAGAACGGCGTTGTACCGAGGGGAATTCGGAGGTTGGGCGGCAGTGCTCACCGGTGGCGGAAGTTCGGGAGCGAGGTGGCGAGCAGAGGGGGTTTGCGGAAGTTTAAATCGGCCTGGAGTCCCGGGGTGGGTACCTGCGTGCGAAATTGTCATTCGTGGGGGCGGATCAGTTGGTTGCTAGCGTGGAATTCGGCCAGCGGCTGGCGATCGGCGCGGGAAATGCGTGGCGGTTGGGGGGGAGCGGCGGAAAGGGATGACACGTGGGCCCCGCGCGTCAGAGAGAGGGGGAGGGGGGAAACAGCCGCGGGCTGCTGGGCCGGCTGAGGTGGGTTTCGGCCCATTGGCCTTTTTTCTTTTTCTTTTTCATTTTTCTTTTCTGTTTTGATTCAAATTTGAATTCCAGTTTGAGTTTAAAATTTTCTCCACATGCATTACGTCCAAAAATTTTGAATTCACATTCTTGACACATTTTGGGGTGTTACAACTCTACCCCCCTTAAAAGAAATGTCATCCTCGAGAATGGTGACTCTAGGGGAACAGATCCGGAAACTGTACCTTGAGCTCGTCTTCTCGCTCCGTGTGGCTTCTGCTTCCGAGTGGTGCTTCCACTGCACTTTGCACATTCAGATTCTTTTGTTCCTTGTGATGCGTTCCATTGTCTCCAAGATCTTGACCGGTTGCTCGGAATATGAAAGATCCTCTTGTACGTCCACCTCATTCATGGGTAACATCTCTTCGGGTGTTCTTAAGCATTTCTTGAGTTGTGACACATGGAATACATCGTGCACATCTGATAGGTGAGCCGGTAGTTCTAACTGATATGCCACTTCGCCTTTCCTCTCCAGAATCTGGAAGGGTCCTATGTATCGAGGTGATAGCTTCCCTTTCACCGTGAACCGACAAAGCCCTCGGATAGGGGACACCTTGGGATAGACATAGTCCCCCATGTTGAAAATGAGCTCTCTTCTCCGTACATCGGCATAGCTCTTTTGTCGGGTCTGGGCTATCCTCAAGTTGTTGCGGATTTCCCTCACTTTCGCCTCGGCTTCTTGTAGTACCTTGGGCCCAAACACTTTGCTTTCCCCGGTTTGGTTCCAAAATAATGGAGTTCGGCACTTCCTCCCATACAACGCCTCAAAGGGTGATATCTTCATACTAGCCTGATAACTGTTGTTGTAGGAGAATTCCGCATACGGTAAGTTCTTATCGCAACTCCTATTGTTCTTGAGTGCACAAGCTCTCAGCATATCCTCAAGGATTTGATTGGTCCTTTTGTTCTACCCGTCAGTCTGTGGGTGATAGTTGGAGCTTGGTGTAAGTTGGCCACCACTTGAGTCAAATTCTGAATGAGCTGATTTTGATTGTCGATCATTTGGTAGATGGGATCAGCTCTTTCTCGGCGGCCACCCTTGTCTTGCCCTCCAGGAAGTTGAGGATTGGCAGCCTCATTGTTGTTGTTGTTAGGTTTGGCACCAGGACCTCTTCCTCTTCCGGCCATCTATTATGATCAACCAAATGTCAACTTTAATCATTACGCATTAACTTCCCAATTTCATGTTTAAACTTAAACTTTTGAGACCTAAATATTTAGGCAATTTCTGAAGATTTCACATAGATCTTTAGGCGTCATGTCTCACGTGAAAATAAATGCACTATTGATTCATAGGGGTTCACACACAAAAGCAAATGCAAACTTAAAGACGAGGTTGTGGAAGGTGACCATGGCTTCCACAACTCACGTCACACACAAAACACTAACAAACAAATAGATAGGTTCTTGACTCGACTACTTGATAACATGCGGAAATAAGGGAAATGACTCTAACAACTCGTATCACTGAGCTGGCTCGTCGGTGTCTTCCTCATCATTGCGGCTGCCCTCTGATTCCGCTTTAGGTGGGGAAGCTGTTGGTGGAGAAGTGCGGCGACGCTTGCTCGCCCGGCGGTCTGGGGAGTCGGGAGTCCAGGTGTCATTCTCGGTGACACACAGTTCATTCCCATATCCTCTCTCCCTTGCCCTCAAGCTGGCGTGAAGCAACGCCTCAGTCTCCTTCAGGGTGTCACGGACATCCTGAAGCTCCTGCTGGCACTCCTGTAGACGAGTGCTGAGCATAGCTGCATCCTCCAAGCACAGGTCCATGTGCTCATGGGAGGTCCCCTGCTGCACCGGTGGGTACTTGTACTCCGCGGTGCCACTCTCACGCTGGAGGACATACATGTACTCAGTCCTGTCCAGGTGGCGACGGTTGATGTAACTCTGGCAGGTGATGGCCTCCCAGGTGACATCCTTCTCAGCATCGGCCTGAGTCGCCCGACAAGCTGGAGAGCGGTGGATCTTGAGCAGCTGGTTGTCATGGATAATCCTCATATCTGAGCTCCATTCTTCATGCTTCTCATGGATGGTACTGGTGGAGCTGTAGTATATGATCAGCTTGTCAACATTGCCGGCGGCGTGGAGCATACGCCGAATATGGGGCAACAAGCCTCCTACTGCCGACCCGTAGGAGTGGTACGTCACTGGGCGGTTCTCCTCCCTCAAGGCAAGGGCAGCTACAGGAACTCTTCCTCCGGTGGACTTGCGCGCGGTGCGGACCATGCGAACCATCTAAAACATAAAGCATTTTAAAATCAGGTTAGATAAGAATTAAATAAAGACTGCATTTTGAATAAAAGTTGAGGCAAGATGAACAATTAAAGTGACCAAATTAAATGACAATTTCACCCCAAACCTTTTGTAAAATAGTTTTTAAGAACATAGGGTCCTTAAATACGTCCATTTCTACCTAGGTCCACGTTCCTCGGCAACCTGGCTCTGATACCACTTCTGTCACACCCGGTTTCTCCGAAGAACGACCGAGTGAATATCACATGTATGCAAGGACCATTTTCTCATACATGTGACAACAAATAGTGAAGCGTCATTATATTACAAGCCAAGTATTCGAAATTTAAATAAGTCTTACATAGCATAACGTCTCGTTGGACGATAATATGTTCATAACATGTAAATGAAACAGCATCGGAAAATATGTCTTGTGGGCTTCATCACTGGCGTTGCCCGGGGGACTCCGTGAACCTAGAATCCTTCTTCGGGTCCGAAGTCTTGGTCATTGAACACCATGTCATTCCCCTGGACTGAGCAGCAATTTAAACCAACAGAAAAGCAAGCTTGAGTACCGTTGGTACTCATCAAGTGTGAGAAAGTTATGTCATGCATGGCTAGAACAAAGAAAGGCTGAACTCATGGTTAAGCACTACGCAACCAATTCCTATCACCTTAGCTTATTAAGCACCTACATTACTACATAGGTGAAATGGTCCCAATTCCCCTAAACCATCATCAATATCAAGTAACCATAACATCATTTCCAATGTTAAGCTCCCCGCTTAACATCCTCAACATCCCAATTCATCATCCTCTAATCATGAATAAGTCCAAGCCGCTCTTGACCGTGAGCACGGCTGTCATGACAGTTTTGACTCTGCAGAGTTTGCACCACTGTACCCACATGTAGTGATTCCATCCCCCATTGCCGGGTGGACTAAAAGAACCTCCATTATGCCAGTGGCCGCGAACTACGTTCACACTTCCGAGGTGTGTAGCCAGGAGATCACTACGAGGCCTTTACAAAGGGATTTCCGACGAGCGTGGACCCACTGAGGTTTCACCCCTAAATGCATACAAGAGGCTCCAACCCCGCTGCTGTGGCCCCCTCTTGAGCCTTGCGGTTCATATGGTAGTTCAGCTGACACCTACTCCGCGCACCATCCAAACATCCATGCTACGCCGGAGACACGCCTAATTAATTGGTCCAGCTGCCCCATCTCAGCATGTGGTTGGCACGGTAAAGCCAGGTTACATGCTCCATGAACCGGTCCTTAGGATCCAGGCAAGTACTATACACAAACCCGAGTCTCGTGCACGCAGCACCAACCAAAGCATCCAACTTGCCTAGATCCCTACCTCTACATAATTCATAATATCTCATTCAAGGGTAAAGTAAACAAGTTGATGATCTCATATCCCATTTATCCCATTCTAAGCATGGCTAAGCATGAGTAGTGTAAATGAATGACATAATAACCTAACTCCCAACCCAGGCTACAAGGAAGCAAGATAATGAAAATCTAGGGAAACTTCCTAGCATGGGTATCACATTTCAACTTGACAATGCAATTAAATTCTAACTACACATCCTAGTATAGGATCAAAGTGGTCGAGGACACTTGCCTTCTTCCTGCTGCTCCGGGAATGGAAAGTCTTGATCTTGAAAGGTGAGAACCTGCTATGGGGCTGGTTCTACTTATGTCAATACACACAGCAAAAAGAAAACAACATTCCATAAGCCATAGTCCACATTTCCACTCATGCAAACCACACATAGATACATATGAAAGTCATACACATATTTAAGTGTTGTGTTTACTCTAGATATGTTGATTCTAAGCATACATGCACTTTTAAACATATGTATTATTTCTAGCTTTAATATTCAGATTTCTAAGTGCACACTATATATGAATTTCCAATTTGAACAAATTTTCTATATTAGATAATATCCTTCTTAGCCACAAAATTTGCATGAAGGATAATTTGCTACTCCAATTAGGTTTTCAGATCTTCTACAAAACCTTAATTTGAAGTTTTGGATTTCGGGACCTCATTTAACATTTTCTAATTATGCATACCTATTTTCCTATATTTTTGGATTTATTTTCCATACCCAAAAGTGAACATTAATATTAAAATAGCAAGATATATCACCTAAACAAAATATTTTCTGATCTAAAATGTCCAATAAAATATCTTTTGACTTCCTCTCTGATGGGGATCAGATTAAATTTATTTTTACCCACTTTCAGAATTATTTTCTAGCTTAAAAATGAATTTCCAGCCTTAAAACAGCAACCTAAATTCATACAAAATTTTCTACTGTTCCAATTACCTAAACAGAACCTTTATGGATTTTCCCTACCTCTTTTTGGTTACTTAGATTCATTTTCCGACATTTTAACTTTGTTTTATGCCTAAAGGGTGTATTTCAGGGATAAATCACAAAACAGCAACCTCAAAAAGTTTATTTCCCCTCTAAATTCAGACTTCAGATTGTTCTACAAATCTCCAACAGGGTTAGAATGATTAAACTAAACCTATACCTATGTTTGAATTTAAATCTTATTCACATATTCAATTTCCTGAAATTTAATAACCCTCAGGGGCTGATGTGCAAATCAACACTGCTGTGAGGCCCCATTTCTCATTTTCTAAATTTTCAGGGGTCTAAGTGTGCAAAACAGGGAGGTATTCCTAATTCTTACTGAGTCCAGGGGCTAAAACTGATTTTTAAATGAATTTACATGAATTTCTGATGGTCCAGGGGTTAGAACAGAAGTTTCTGGGTCTAGCTCGTGTTTTCCAAGATCCCCAGGGGGTAGCGCGTAAGTTTCCCGGGGTTTAATATAAGGGGCTGATGTGGGCCGTTGGATTTAAGACAGAGGGCTGAGATTAGATCGCGAAACGGTATGGGTTAAATCTATTCAGGACCGCACGATTTAAAACGGACGGGCCACAGGGGGCCACGTCGCCCTGGTCGCGGCGCGCGGTGGCGTGGGGCGGCGATCTCGCCGGCGCAGCCTTGGTTTTTGCCGCTATGCGTTAGAACTCGCATCTTTTTGCACGGATCAGCTGCGGAGGGGTAGGGGAAGCTCACCTAGGGATTTTCCAGGGCCCGAAAGGGTTGGAATCGGCTCTACGACGGCGACGGGCGGCGGAGCTCCTCGGCGCTCTATGGAGGAGCGGTTTGGTTCGGCGATCCTTCGAGTTCTCCAGTCGTGAGGCCTCCCTGTGGTTAGCAGAAGGTGTACCGAGGGTCAGATAGGGTCGGGTCATGGAAGTTCGGCGACTTCAGAGATGACCGGCGGCTAGACCTCACCGGAGCTCGACGACGTCGGTTGCCTCGGCAGCAAATTGTTCCGGAGTGGGCATCACCGGCTAGTGTTCGATGCTGCGATGAAGTACAACCGGTTAGATGGACCAGAACGGCATTGTACCGAGGGGAATTCGGAGGTTGGGCGGCGGTGGTCACCGATGGCGGAAGTTCGCGAGCGAGGTGGCGAGCGGAGGGGGTTTCCGGAAGATTAAATCGGCCTGGAGTCCCGGGGTGGGCACGTGCGTGCGGAATTGGCGTTCGTGGGGGCGGATCAGATGGTTGCTAGCGTGGAATTCGGCCCGCGGCTCGCGATCAGCGCAGGAAATGCGTGGCGGTTGGGGGGGGAGCGGGGGAAAGGGATGACACGTGGGCCCCACTCATCAGAGAGAGGGGGAGGGGGAAAACAGCCATGGGCTGCTGGGCCGGCTGAGGTGGGTTTCGGCCCATTGGCCGTTTTTATTTTTCTTTTTCCTTTTTCTTTTCTGTTTTAATTCAAATTTGAATTCCAGTTTAAGTTTAAATATTTTTCCACATGCATTACATCCAAAAATTTTGAATTCACATTCTTGACACATTTTGGGGTGTTACAAAAATTAAGAACAACATAAGAACTGTTATTTTACATAAAAACAGCTGAAGTCTTTTACAAAACTTAATTATGCAACGGAAGTATTATTTATAACTATTCTCTCATCCTAACAAAGCAAAAGTGCAGCCGTCCAGCCCAGGGACGCTGCACACAAGCAACACTAACACCATGATCACGTCGGTGTCCAGGGCTCCAGCTCGGCCATGTACCCCGACGGGGGCATCGCCTCGTCCTCGGACCCTTCCTCATAACTCTCACCTGCATACGGCTCAAATATTGCAACCGTGAGCATGATGGCTCAGCAAGGCTTAACCGACACTCATAATCATGAAACTCTACATGCAGGGATTAGTAATAAAGGAAATGACATTTGCGATAGAGACATGCCTACATGTTAATCCTTACATTCAATTTTATAGCAGCAGTTTAATGTGCCTTAGGCAGCCCTCACATCGGAAGTACACAATCAAACAAGAAACGGTTTCCTCCAATGTGGTTATGCCCAACGTGGAAGATAAACTTAATGAGCTCTACATCTACAGCATACATGGTTTCAAGACATTAATAGTTAAATGCAGCATATTCGTGTGGCTTCTTTCACTTCTTACTACATCACAATGCAGTGAACAAGCGGTACTCAAATAACCGCGAGGGACAGTGATTGCAATCAATAGACACCCGGATAACACGTCACATACACCCACTTTCAGAAGTGTGGTGCTTCACACCTTGCTAATCTGTTGTATGCAGCAACCTTTCAAAGGAAACCCAAATGCCGAACCGGTCAATCCGTAACAGGCACGAGGTTCCCGCGTGGAGCGTGTCTATGCCCACCGGCGGATTTACACCTTGATACCCTCAACCCACTTCTATAAAACGATTGGGTAAGCCTCGGTACCCAGGTTAACCAATTACATCGGTTTCCTATTTCCCATATGCCAATATGCATCCGGTACTGTTCAAACTTGTCCAGCAGGGCCACACACAGCTCGGTCCTCAATTGACACCAACAGGGCTACGCACGTGAGACCTCCGCTCACTGCATCCTATGTCGCCTGCTAGATCTCAGTTTCAAATTCTTAAGCCATTCTCTACCTCTTTCCATTTCGTGTGAATAGATTCCTATCTCGAGAGTAGATTCCAACCACTCGACTTCTACCGGGATCCTAAGAACATTAACATGGCATTCTCTACTCGTCCAG
Source organism: Neostapfia colusana (assembly GCA_030760725.1). Lineage (NCBI taxonomy): Eukaryota > Viridiplantae > Streptophyta > Magnoliopsida > Poales > Poaceae > Neostapfia > Neostapfia colusana. The sequence goes on from JASWHV010000007.1 coordinate 104,274,160, forward strand.
TTGTAATCTACCCAACCCTTCATAGGATTTAAATTCATGCAAGTGGGGTTTCAAACACCCTAACTCTAATGTAACCATTTCAACCTAGACATAAGTGATACAAATGAAAACTTTGCAAAAGGTAATTAAATGCAAACTGGGGCTTGCCTGGTTGCGAGTTATAAGGAAAGTTAGCTTCGGGTGGGAGGACGTCCAACGGCTCCAACGGCTCCGGCGTGTCCTCAACTTCGGTCACTATATGAAGTGCAACAACATATATGTATAAGTGTTAGTGTTATATAAGAGATGAACTCTTATTACTAGCTACTGCTGTTTAGGTTCTTTAATTTGCCTTGGGATTCTTCCAGTGGATACTAGACTCTCAAAGGATGATCTGAGAAAAATTTGGAGAAATTTAATTGAACCTTGAGGTCTCCAAAATCGATGACCGGGCTCGACGGCGGGGCTCACCGGCGACCAAACTCCGGCAGGGGGGTGGGGTGGCCAACTCGGCGACTTGGAGGGGGGGCTCCAACTCGGCAACTCGGGGAGGGTAGGGCTGCGGCCAAGGGGGGGCTCAGGGTTGTATTTATAAGGGGGATAATAGAGGAGTCCTACTCCAATTGAAACTCAACCAAGAGTCCTAGTCAATTTGGAACTCAACCAACTTTTCCCCCTAGCTGGGTGCGGCAGCCTTGGGGATAAAATTCCCCCAAATGTGGGGAAACCTTTTGGGGAATTGGGGAATTTTGAAATTTTGGGGGAAATTTGGGAATGCTCATTTCAGCTATCTTTTTTTCATTTCTCACCATTTCTATGTCCCTTTTTTCCATTTAAACATTCCCCTCTCCATTTCTATGTCCCATTGTCCATTTCTATGTCCCATTCTCCATTTTTATATTCCCTTCTCCATTTCTATGGTTCTTCCTCCATTTCTATGGTTCTTTCTCAATTTCTATGGTTCATTCTCCATTTCTATAGTTCTTTTTCCATTTCTAGGGTTCTTTCTCCATTTCTACTTCTTTTACAATGCTCCTCTACATGAAAAATGTATGCAATGCATGGTAATGAATTTGAGGGTGTTACAAACCTACCCCCCTTAAACTGAATCTCGCCCTCGAGATTCGATAGTGGAGAATAGATGAGGGAATTCTGCCTTGAGATCTTCCTCACGCTCCCATGTAGTTTTGGCTTCCTTGTGATGGCTCCATTGTACCTTGCACCAACGGATCACTTTGTTCCTCGTGACCCTTTCCTTTACGTCCACGATTTTGACGGGGTGTTCCGCGTAGGTCAGATCCTCTTGAAGTTCGAGCTCATCCATCGGTACTTGTTCTTCCGGTACTTTTAAGCACTTCTTGAGTTGGGATACGTGAAATACGTCATGCACGTCGGAGAGGTGCGTTGGCAGCTCTAGTTGATAGGCTACTTCTCCTCGCTTGCCCAAAATCTTAAATGGCCAGATGTAGTGAGGTGCTAACTTTCCTTTGACGTTGAACTGTCATTGGCCTCGGATAGGCGATACATTAAGATACACGAAGTCTCCTACTTCGAAGGTCAATCTTCTTTTCCTATTGTCCGCATAACCCTTTTGTCTTGACTGAGCAGCCTACAAGTTTTCTCGTATCGTTTGGACTTGCTTCTCGGTGTCTTGCAGCACTTCAGGTCCAAACACTTGGCTTTCTCCGGTTTCATTCCAGAACAGCGGTGTTCTACACCATCTACCATACAATGCTTCGAAAGGTGACATCTTCAAGCTGGCTTGGTAGCTATTGTTGTATGAGAATTCAGCATACGGCAAGCTCCTATCCCAACTACGCCCTTGTTTCAAGGCGCGAGCTCTCGACATGTCTTCCAAAATCTGATTTGTCCTCTCAGTTTGCCCGTCGGTTTGCTGGTGATAAGCGGAGCTAAAATTCAGCCGTGTACCCATGGCTTCATGCAGCTTCTTCCAGAACCTATAGGTAAATTGAGAACCTCGATCTGAACCTATCCTCTTGGGAACTCCATGGCGGCACACGATTTGCTCCATATACAGCTCGGCTAGTTGTGCGACGCTGTACTTGGTTCTCACATGAAGGAAATGGGCTGTTTTCGTCAATGTCTACGATAACCCAAATGGAGTCGTAGCGGGACTGAGTACACGGTAATCCGACTATGAAGTCCATGCTGATGTCTTCCCACTTCCACTCGGGTACTTTTAACGGCTGCAACAATCCAGCGGGTCTTTGATGTTTGGCCTTTAGTCGTTGGCACGTGTCGCATAGGGCACTCATATTCAGTGATATCCCTTTTCATGCCATCCTACTAATTGCAAGTTTTCAGATCCTTATACATATTTGTACAGCCGGGGTGTATGGAAAAAGGTGAGTCATGTGCATCCTTTAATATCGTGTTGCTGATGTGCTTCACGTTAGGCAAACAAATTCTTTTCCCTAACCAAAGTGTGCCTTTCCCGTCGTCCTTAAAATCCTTTTCTATGCCTTGTCGGATATTTCCTTGATTTCCATGATTTCCTCATCCGTTGCTTGGCCGTCGCATATCTCTTGTTTCAGCGAGGAGTTCAGTTCTATCACCTTCATCTCGTTCAAGAACGTGAGATGTAACTGTTCGAACTCCTTGCGCAACTCGGGTGGCAGCTCCTGAACCATGAGTTGGTGACATGATCCTTTTCGGCTCAACGCATCTGCTACTACATTGGCCTTTTCCGGGGTGATAGTTGATTCCAACATCATAATCCTTGAGAGTTCCAACCATCGACGTTGCCTCAAATTCAAATCTGTTTGTGTGAATATATACTTGAGGCTTTTGTGATCCGTATAGATCTCAAATCGGTGGCCAAGGATATAATGCCTCCAAATCTTCAAGGCATGTACCACGGCTGCAAGTTCCAGGTCGTGTGTAGGGTAATTCAGCTAATGTTTCTTTAGTTGTCTTGATGCATAGGCTACCACTTGCCCTCCTTGTATAAGCACACATCCAAGCCCTTGTCTTGATGCGTCACAATATATATTGAAACTCTTGCTCACATCTGGCAATACCAAAATCGGTGCTGTTGTTAATCTCTTCTTTAGCTCCTCAAAGCTGTCTTGACATGCTTGTGTCCACTGAAATGCTTTCCCTTTCATGAGCAATTCAGTCATAGGCTTCGCTATTTTGGAGAAATCCTTGATGAACCGGCGGTAGTATACAGCCATCCCAAAGAAACTCCGAATATCCCTCATATTCTGTGGTTGGTTCCACTTCAAAACATCTCCCACTTTTCCGGGATCAACCAATACTCCTCCTTCGGACATAATGTGGCCTAGGAACGATATCTCCTTTAGCCAAAATCGACACTTGCTAAACTTGGCATACAATTGATGCTCTCGCAGTTTTTTCAACGTCAACCTCAAGTGTTCTTCATGTTATTTCTTGCTTTCCAATACACCATGATGTCATTGATGAAACCACGATGAACTTGTCCAAGTACTCCATGAAGACCTTATTCATGAGGTACATAAAGTATGCGGGTGCATTCGTCAACCCAAATGACATAATGGTATACTCATATGAACCACACCGTGTTCGAAATACAGTCTTGGCTATGTCGGAGGGCTTAATCTTCAGCTGGAAGTATCCCGACCAAAGATCAATCTTGGAGAAAATTTGGGCACCTTTCATTTGATCGAACAAGTCCTCTATGCATGGCAGCGGGTACTTATTCTTAATCGTCACTTCGTTGAGAGACCTATAGTCCACACACATCCTTTTGTGTTCCATCCTTCTTTTCCACGAAGAGCACGAGGGCTCCCCAAGGTGATGAGCTTGGGCGTATAAAACCCTTATCTAGCTGCTCCTGAATTTGCTTCTTGAGCTACACTAATTCATTAGCAGGCATCCTATATGGCCTCTTTGCTATAGGTGCAGTTCCAGGTACTAAATCAATGGAAAATTCAATGTCCCGGTCAGGTGGCATACCTAGAAATCCTTCCGGGAATACAACTGAATATTCTTGAACCACCGGAATGCTTTCCAATGTGACTTCTTGGATGTGGTTCAGCACTGCTTTCTCCGTTGTAGGTTGGGCTGCCTCGAACTCAATACGAGTACCGCGCTCACTCGTCAACTGCACGATCCCCTGAGCACATTGAATGACTCTGTTGTGATTGCTTAACCAGTCCATTCCAAGTTTTATGTCAATCCATTTTGGAATCCAAGACAATAATGTTGGCAAGAAAGTCTACCCCCCTTATTTTAAGGCTTACTTTCGGACATACTATATTAGTAGGAGCTAGAATTCAGATTTGAAAGAAGCGATTTCCCAACTACATGCATCAAGGTATATGAGAATAAGCAACTCCTTTTATTAATTTCATCCTATATGAGGATGTGAGCACGTGCCGAAGCATCTCACATCTCTCCACTATGTGTGGATGTGGACATTCGCCGAAGCGTCCAACAACTCACATCAGCACAAAAACCAAGCAATCGTCACAAAAAATTTGGCACAATTCTCTTATTTGACTCACGGTGATCTAAACGTTCTTATTACAGCTTTATTCAATGGAAACCAAAACTTAATCGTGAGAACCGGTGCTGTTCTCGCCGTGTGATGGGGGTGGTCCATACATGGGCGCACGCCATGGTGAGTCGGCAGTCCATGTAGTGTTAGATGACGCTGGTGCTCCATTTGCTCCCGCGTTGGCACGAGTCTCCTCCTGTTTTTCCAGCAAGTACAGCTTCTTGCGGAGGTAACGGATCTCTTCTTGTGCGCTTGCGTAGCAGTTTCCTAACTCCACGAGAAACCTCTGAGACTTGTCAGCAGCATGTGGGTTGGAAAGAGCTCCTCCATGGGGTCCAATGATCTCCCTTGTACCACTCTTCTGATATGGGTGCAGCTCAAAAGTGGTGTCCTCATGCTGCTCATGGAAGGCGTAGCACAGTCCAGTGAGTGCATCCCATGCAGCATCATCGATTGCTTCTGCCCTTGTAGCTCTTCATGTGGGTGCGAAGTGCCAGTGAAAACCCTACCGTTAGATAGGATGGTTACCTCAGCCTTCCACTCTTCATGTCCGAGACGATGGACTTTCTTGAGAAGATATTCCGGGTATAGGCTGCAGCAATCCAGAAATTCTTTGAGCTCCTTGGATATATGTCCTCCTTCCATTCCGTCAGACCGGAATTCTTGAACTGAATGGTTGGCCTATTCATAACCTTCATTATTGGTCTCAGCAAGGTGTGGCTCCTCTTCGGATTCATCTCTTCCCGACATAGCTTCATGAGGCTCCACGGGTCGTAAGCCCGCGTGAAATTCCTCCTGAGGTGCGTACCAATGCCGTTCTTGTGGATCATCTTCCATGTCGTCTTCGAATGGTTCCACCTCTTGCGGATCTTCTTACTCATGCATAGAGCTATTGACTTCCTCTTCATCATGAGGTTCCATCTTCACCTCCTCCCAATATGGTCCATCGGACACCTCAATGGGGTTAAGTGCACTACCACATTGTGGTGGATGAGTCCTTATGCGTGTTGTGCTCCTGATCACCGGCATCTATAAATAGGACATGAGAATATCTAGAGAAGGAAAAAATAACTCCAAAACTTCAGAAGTTATGAAGCAAGAAAGCAAAAGTGTTGCTGTCCAAAGAAGAGAAAAAGAGGGGCTGAAAATAGCACTTTGCGGTGGCTGAAACAAATAAAGTGCAGCAGCGAGCAATTTTCAAAAATAGCAGTTTAGAGGGGTGTTCCTATGTGATTTAGAGTGTCCATTCTACCAAGGTTTGCGTCCTACGGTCAACGTGGCTCTGATACCAATCTGTGACACCCGGTTCCGAAAAATGAACCAAGTGAATGCATATGTGTGCCCATGATGTTCATCACACATACACATCTAATCCACAAACTGAATTCAGAATATAACCATGAATAAATAGTGTTTAAGTAATTTTTAGAATGACTCAATGTCTCACTCATAAATCTTTAAGTTATTCTTGCCGCGGAAGACTCTAAACGACAGCGGAAAAAAACTAAAACAGCAGGCTCCAACTTCAAATCCACAGACATGTTGACGGTAGTGCGCACGCCTAGTACTCCACATGTTCCTCGAAGTACTCTTCTCCTGTAGCTGATGTATATGTGGGAATGCAAGGGTGAGTACATGTCGTACTCAGCAAGTGCGGGAAAAGTATGACATGTAGCTTTCAACAAGGTGTCACACCCGGTTTTTCTGAAGAACAACCAAGTGAATATCACATGTATGCCAGGATCATTTTCTCATACATGTGATGACAAATAGTGAAGCATCATTTATTACAAGCCAGGTGTCGAATATAAATAAGTCTTACATCGCAAATGTCTCGATGGACAATAATAAATTCATCACAAGTAAATAAACTAGCAGCGGAATAATTATTCTCGAGGGCTCCATCACAGGCGTTGCCCGGGGGTCTCCATGAACCTAGAAACCTTCTTCGGGTCCAAAGTCTTGGTCATTATACACCACCTCATTATCTTGACCTGAGCAGCAATATAAACCAACGAAATATGCAAGGTTGAGTACCAATGGTACTCAGCAAGTGTGGGAAAGTTATGTCATGCATGGCTAGAACAAGGAGAGGTTGAACTCATGGTTAAAGCACTATGCAGTTAATTCCTATCACCTTAGCTTATTAGGCACCTACATTACTACACAGGTGAAATGGTCCCAACTCCCATCCCATCATCATAACCAAATAACCATAACATCATTTTCAATGTTAAGCTCCCCACTTAACATCCACAACTTCCAAAATCATCATCCTCTAATCATGAATAAGTCAGCTGCTCTTGACCGTGAGCACGGCTGTCATGACAGTTTTGACTCTGCAGAGTTTGTACCAGTGTACCCACATGTAGTGATTTCATCCCCCGTTGCCGGGTGGACTAAAAGAACCTCCATTATGCCAGTGGCTACGAACCACATTGACACTTCCCAAGTGTGTAGCCAGGAGATCACTACGAAGCCTTTACAAAGGGATTTCCGACGAGCGTGGGCCCACTGAGGTTTCACCCCTAACAGCATACAAGAGGCTCCAACCCCGCTGCAGTGGCCCCCTCTTTAGCCTTGCGGTTCATATGGTAGTCCAGCTGACACCTACTCCCCGCACCATCCAACACACCCATACTACGCCGGGGATACACCTAATTAATTGGCCAAGCTGCCCCATCTCAGCATGTGGTTGGCACTGTAAAGCCAGGTTACATGCTCCATGAACCGGTCCTTAGGATCCAGGCAAGTACTAAACACAAACCCGAGTCTCGTGCACCCAGCACACAACCAAAACATCCAACTTGCCCTGATCCCTACCTCTACATAACTCACAATATCTCATTCAAGAGTATGGTCAATTAAACTGATGATCTCATATCCCAAGTATCCCATTCTAAGCATGGCTAAGCATATGCATAATAATAAATGACATGATAAAATAAATCCCAACCCAAGCTACAAGGAAACAAGGTAATGCAAATCTAGGGAAACTTCCTAGCATGGGTTTCATATTTAATCTTGACAATGCAAATAATTCTACCTACACATCCTAGCATAGGATCAAAGTGGTCAAGGACACTTGCCTCCTTCTTGCTGCTCTTGAAATGGGTAGTCCTGGTCTTGGATAGGAATAACTAGCTCTTGAGCAGGTTCTACATCATACCATTCACACATAGCAAAAGAAAAACAACAATCATAAGACATAGTTCACACTTTTACTTCATACAAACCACACATTCACATTTATGAAAGTCATTCACCATTATATGTGTTGTGGTTACTCTAGGTGTGTTGATTTGTGGCTTGCATGCACTTTTAATCATGTGTATATGATTCCTACTTTTGTGTTCATATTTATACTTACATCCTATATATATGAGTTTCCAATTTAAATAAGTTCCTTATATTCAATTACTACACCTTGTAGCTACCAAGTATGCATGAAAGTTATTTTCCTTCTCCATATGTGTCTTCAAAATTTCTACCAACCCTAAACTGAATTCTTTGGATTTTAGAACTCCATTTATCATTTACTAGTTGCTATATTTTCAGATTTATTTCCTATGCCAAATTGTGAACTTTATTATGAAAATAACAAGACACATCATCTAAACAGAATAGGTTCTGATCTAAAATATTTACTAATATATTTTAGACCTTTTCCTCTAATGTAAACTATTTTACAATTATTTCCCCTATTTTCTAGAACTATTCTTTACTTAAAATGTGTCCCTAAATGTGAATAATAAATTAAACAGATTCAATTCAGCCCAAAATATGTTTTTATCTTACTCCAAAGTTTTCTAAATACTGAGAAAGTTTTTAATTTAATTATGACAATATGTTTGTCCCACTTTTTAATTTTTAAACACTAGCCACATATTCAATTTCCTAATTTAAATACTAAACAGGGCTAAAAAGATAAACTCACCCCCTTACAGGGTCTATAATATTATTTTCAGAATTTCCAGGGGTCTAGCTACACTTATCAGAGGTGCTTTTCCTAATTTTTATTGAGTCCAGGGGCTAAATCTGATTTTTAAATGAATTTACATGATTTTCTGGAGTTCCAGGGGCTAGATTAGAAGTTTCCGGGGCTAGCTCTTATTTCCCGAGAACCCCAGGGGGTAGCACGTAAGATTTCCAGTCTTTATAACGCGGGGCTGACGTGGACCGTCCGATTTTAAACCGACAACTGAGATTATAACGCCGAACCGGTACGCGGGGGTTTAAACCCTACCGTGCGATTTAAAATAAATGGCGCACAAGCGGCCACGTCGCTCTGATCGAGCGCGGGCGGCGCTGCCGGCGGCGCATGGCAGCGGGAAGCGGCGATCTCGCCGGAAACTTTTGGATCTTCGGGAATTCTTCCTAGAACTGTGATTTTATGGCATAGATCGGTAGAGGAGAGGTCGGGGATCTCACCTCGGGGGTTTTCTTTAGCTCGGAGGTCCTGGAAGGTGATCGGCGACGAGGTCCGAGGCAAAACCACGGCGAAGCTCGTCGGCGCTGCGTTTACACCGCAAATCACCGAGTTTTCTGCACCTGCAAGGTTCCCCGGAGGCGGTGGATCAAGACCAGCGAGTTAGATCGGAATTTCCGAGCTTAAATCGGCCAGAATTCGCCGGAGAAGTCTCGGTTCTCACCGGAGGAAAAATCGGCGATCGCGTGGGAAAAACAGAACGAGGCCGGGGTTTTTATAGACGGGGGAGGGCGGCTGGGTGGTTTAGATCATGTCCGCATCGCCTACGAACAGAATTCAGTGGGGATACGCCGAAATCCCGATCGGTTTTGATTCGGGGGCGAGGGAGTCCGGCGCAGCGCGAGGTAGACGAAGATCGGGTGGGTCCCGCCTGTCAGTGTGAGGCAGCAGCGCGCGTGGCTGCGGGCTGGCGCGGGCGCTGGCTGGGCCGGCTGGTGGGTTTCGGCCCACTGGCCGGTTTTTTTCTGTTTTCTCTTTTTCTTTTTCTATTTCTTTTCTGATTTGAGTTTAATTTGAATTCCAGTTTGAATTTGGATTTTTGCAAAACATGCAACACGTCCAAAAAATTTTAAATTCCCCTCTTAACATGATTTAGGGCTTTGAATCAAAATTTTGGGGTGTTACAGCTCTACCCCCCTTAAAAGAAATCTCGTCCTCGAGATTGGTGTTTCTAAGAAAACAATTCCGGAAACTGTGCCTTGAGCTCATCTTCCCGCTCCCAGGTGGCTTCCTCTTCTGAGTGATGCTTCCACTGCACCTTGCACATCTGGATTCTTTTATTTCTGGTGAGGCATTCCATTGTCTCCAAAATCTTGTATGGTTGCTCGGCATAAGACAAATCCTCAGCTACATCCACTTCATTCATGGGTAACACCTCTTCAGGCGTCCTCAGGCATTTCTTGAGTTGTGACACATGGAATACATCGTGCACATCCGATAGATGAGCCGGTAACTCTAGTTGATACGCCACTTCGCCTTTCCTTTCCAAAACTTGAAAGGGTCCGATGTATCGAGGTGACAACTTCCCTTTCACCCTGAACCGACGAAGTCCTCTGGTAGGGGACACCTTGAGATAGACATAGTCTCCTACGTTGAAAACGAGCTCTCTTCTTCGTACATCAGCATAGCTCTTTTGGCGTGTCTGTGCTATCCTCAAGTTGTTGCGAATTTCCCTCACCTTCGCCTCGGCTTCTTGTAGCACTTCTGGACCAAACACTTTACTTTCTCCTGTTTGGTTCCAAAATAGGGGAGTTCTGCACTTCCTCCCATACAAAGCCTCAAACGGTGACATCTTCATACTAGCTTGATAGCTGTTGTTATAGGAAAACTCCGCATACGGTAAATTCTTGTCCCAACTCCTATTATTTTTGAGTGCACATGCCCTTAACATATCTTCAAGGATCTGATTGGTTCTTTCCGTCTGGCCGTCAGTTTGGGGATGATATGCAGAGCTGAAGTTCAGATGGGTTCCCATGGTTTCATGCAACTTCTGCCAAAACCTCGAGGTGAACTGTGTCCCTCGGTCCGACACAATCTTCTTTGGCACTCCATGGTAACACACGATCCTTGACATGTACAACTCTGCCAATTTGGATCCTCTGTAACTTTCCTTCACGGGGAGGAAATGTGCTACCTTGGTTAGCCTATCAATGATGACCCATATTGAATCATATCCTGATTGGGTCCTAGGCAATCCCACGATGAAATCCATGCTGATTTCTTCCCATTTCCATTCAGGCACTTTGAGTGGTTGCAATAATCCCGCGGGTCGTTGATGTTCTGCTTTCACCAACTGACATGTGTCACATAGGGCAACATGTTCCACGACATCTCGCTTCATGCCATACCACCAATACCTGCTCTTGAGGTCCTGGTACATCTTCATACTCCCAGGATGAATGGAATAGTCAGAATAATGAGCCTCCTTCAAAATTAATTCACGGATCTCCTTTACTTCTGGCACACAGATCCTTTTCCCGTGCCACACCGTACCTTGTTCATCCTCTCTGAAACCTGGAGCTTTATTTTCCTTGATGAGTTGCCTGATTTCCTGTATCTTCTCATCATTCTTTTGGCCCTCGCGTATGTCTCGCTCGAGTGTGGAGTCCACTTCCATGGCGATGGCTTCACTACTATTTACTAGACATAGATTGAGCCTTATAACCTCGTCCTTCAATTCTGCAGGCAGGTCCTTCAAGCTCAACTTATTGACCTGCACTTTCCGACTCAAAGCATCGGCCACGACGTTTGCTTTCCCGGGATGATAGTTGATGCCCACATCAAAGTCATTGATTAACTCTAGCCATCTCCTTTGTCTGAGGTCGAGGTCTGGCTGTGTGAATATGTACTTCAAACTCTTATGATCCGTATATATCTCTGTCCTCTTCCCCATCAAATAGTGCCGCCAAATTTTCAACGCGTGTACCACTGCGGCTAGTTCTAGGTCATGTGTAGGATAGTTCTTCTCGTGCTTCCGAAGCTGCCGGGATGCATATGCCACGACATGCCCTTCTTGCATGAGAACACATCCCAACCCATTTCCAGAGGCATCGCAGTACACTGTGAAATTCTTCTGCATATCTGGCATAACCAACACTGGGGCTGTTGTCAATCTCTTCTTTAGCTCCTGAAAGCTCGTCTCGCACTGTGGCGTCCAGGTGAATGTGATTCCCTTATCCAACAGTTTGGTGAGAGGTGTCGAGATCTTGGAGAATCCCTCAATAAACCGTCGATAGTATCCAGCCAATCCCAAAAAGCTTCGAACTTCCCCGACATTTTCAGGGGTCTTCCACTTCTGTATATCCTCGATTTTGGCGGGATCTACGGAGATTCCTCCCTCCGAGATTATATGTCCTAAGAAGGGAACTCTCTTCAGCCAAAACTCACACTTACTCAACTTGGCATATAGTTGGTGTTCTCTTAGCCTTCGCAACACCAATCTTAGATGTTTCTCATGTTCTTCTTCATCTTTGGAGAAGACGAGAATGTCATCTATGAAAACCACCACAAATTTGTCCAGATATTCTATGAATACCTTGTTCATGAGATACATGAAGTATGCCGGGGCATTAGTTAGTCCGAAAGGCATGACAGTGTATTCATACAGTCTGTACCGAGATACGAAATCTGTCTTGGGAACATCAGATTGCCTTATCTTGAGTTGGTGGTATCCCGACCTGAGATCAATTTTCGAGAACACACAAGCTCCCCTCAACTGATCAAACAAGTCTTCAATGCGAGGTAATGGGTACTTGTTCTTGATGGTTACCTCATTGAAAGCACGGTAATCCACGCATAACCTTTGGGTTCCGTCCTTCTTGGGCACAAATATCACCGGAGCTCCCCATGGTGAGGAACTAGGACGAATATACCCCTTCCCCGTCAATTCTCTCAAATGATCCTTGAGTTCTTCTAGCTGCTTGGAGTCCATCCGATAAGGTCTCTTGTATATCGGGGCTGTTCCAGGCACTAGCTCAATTGCGAATTCCACTTCACGATCGGGAGGCATACCTGGCAATTCTTCCGGAAAAACATCTGGATATTCCCTGATAGTCCTGATTTCCTCAACTTTCACCTCAACTTGATTTAATTTAATGTCCCTCCTAGGCTCGTGTATTGTTATGAACTTTACTCTTGTGCCACTAGGGTGAGTTAGTTCCACCGTTCTGGTCGAACAATGAATGATTCCCTTATGTTTGGTCAACCAATCCATGCCCAAAATAATATCGATCCCTTGGGAATCTATCACTATGAGGTTAGCAATAAATACTACCCCATTAATGTCTAGATTCACCTTGGGACACACTTGTCTTGTCCTTATTTCTCCACCTAGAGAGTTTACGGCTAGCATATGGTTCATTTGTGTTGTTGCTAGGTCATACTTCTTAACAAACCCTTGAGCAATAAACGAGTGGGTAGCACCAGAATCAAACAGCAGGGTTGCAAGGTGTAAATTGGCAGGAAACTTACCAACTACCACGTCGGGTGCATCTTGTGCTACCTCCATAGTGACGTGGTTCACCCGTCCTTTCATTACATTCTGCTGTTGTGGCTGCGCGGGCTTCTTCTTTGGGCATTTATGGGCGTAGTGCCCCACTTCTCCGCAGCTAAAACATTGCACCCCAACCTTAGGTGTCTGGCCTTTGCTGTCTTGGGGTTGGTTTGGGGGTCCTTGTACTGCTGGTCGAGGTGGATATGCGGGGCGAGGCTGCTGTACAAACTGACATTGCGGCTGAGCTGGTGCTGCCGGAGGCCTGAAGTTCGGGTTGTACCCTCTTGGTGCTGAGTATGGTACCACAGCACGGTTCGTCTGCCCTGCAGGTTGCTGCATCAGACGTGGGCGGGTGTTGCTCCCTGAGGCTTGATGTGACCACCCGGCCTTCCTCTTATTCTCATTTTCCAGGGCCTTCAGTTTCCTTTCCACCACAAACGCTCTGTCCACCATCTTTTGGAAGCTTTCATACTCATTTGAGGACATTGCACACTGCATTTCTGCGGTAAGTCCTTCCACGAAACAATCTTGTTTCTGCTCATCAGTCTCTATGTCTCGTGGGGCATAACGGGATAGTTGAGTAAATTTAGTGAGGTATTCCCTCACCGTCATGTTTACCTGCTGCAGTCCCAAGAACTCCTTCCTCTTGTTTTTGAGTTCACCTCTTGGGATGTAATGGTTTCCGAAGCCACGCTTGAACTCTTCCCAAGTGATGTTCTCAGGGTCATGATGGGCGGCCACGTAGGCGGTCCACCAATCAGCAGCAGGTCCATGCAATTGATGAGAGGCAAACAGCACCCTCTCATACCCTTAGCACTGTATGATCCTCATCTTGCTTTCAATGGTCTTTAGCCAATCATCTGCCTCCAGAGGTTCAGCAGCACTTGCAAACTTTGGAGGTTGAGTTCCTAGAAACTCACTCAACCTTGGTTGGCGTGGTGCAGCTTGTGGAGGTGGAACTTGATGCAAGTTGGCCACCACTTGAGTCAAGTTCTGGATGAGCTGATTTTGATTCTCCAGCATTTGGTGGAGAGGATCAACTCCTTCACGGCGACCACCCCGGTCCTGGCTTCCAGAAAGATGAGGGTTGCATGCCTCATCGTTGTTGTTGGCGGGGTTGGCAGCACGTCCTTTTCCTCTTCCGGCCATCTGGCAGAATCAACCAATGTTAATTTTAAAGCATTTAGTACCATCTTACTACTTTCATTTGTTTGTACTTTGAAGTGTTGAGGCTTTATTATACTTTTACAAGGGTTCATACCTCACACCGAATAAATGTACTATTATTTCATGTGGGTTCACACACCAAAGCAAAGCAATCTGAAGACGAGGCTGTGGACAATTGCATCATGGCTTCCACAACTCACGTCACACACCAAGCATTAACACACCATTAACTAATCGTAACGACTCGACTATTCGACATCTTGCTAACCAAGCAAAGGACTCTACACTACTCGTTTTCTTGAGCTGGCTCCTCGGGATCTTCCTCATCATTTCGGCTGCCTTCTGACTCTGCTTTGGATGGGGAGGCTGCTGGTGGAGAAGTGCGACGACGCCTGATCGCTCAGCGATCTGGGGAGTCAGGAGTCCATGTATCATTCACGGTGACACACAGTTCATTCCCATCTCCTCTTTCTCTCGCCCTTAAGCAGGCTCGCAGCAACGCCTCCGTTTCCTTCAGGGTGTCTCGGACATCCTGAAGCTCCTGTTGACACTCCTGCAGTCAAGTGCTGAGCATAGAAGGATCCTCCAAGCACAAGTCCATGTGCTCATGGGAAGTCCCTTGCTGCACCGGTGGGTACTTGTATTCCGCGGTACCACTCTCACGTTGGAGGACATACATGTACTCCGTCTTGTCCAGGTGGCGACGATAGATGTGACTCTGGCAGGTGATGGCCTCCCAAGTGACATCCTTCTCCGCATCGACCTGTGTCGCTCTACAAGCTGGAGAGTGGTGGATCTTAAGCAGCTGATTTTCGTGTATTATCCTCATCTCTGAACTCCATTCTTCCCTCTTCTCACGGATGGTTCTGGTGGAGTTATAGTGGATGATTAGCTTGCCCGTATTGTCAGTGGCTTCGAGCATACGCCGAAGACGTCGCAATAAGCCTCCTACTGCCAATCCGTAGGAAAGGTACGTCACCGGACGGCTCTCCTCCCTCTCGGCAAGGGCAACTACGGGAACTCTCCCTCCTGTGGACTTGCGAGCGGTGCGAATCATGCGAACCATCTAAAACAAAAAGAATTTAAAATTAGGTTAGATAAACTCTCAACAAAAATCCTATTTTGAATGAAAGTTGGGGTAAGATGAAGAAAGTGATTCATTTAAATAACACTTTTCAATCCACACCTTTGTAAAATAGTTTTTAAGAAAATAGGGCCCTTAAATACATCCATTTCTACCTAGGTCCACGTTCCTACGGGCAACCTTGGCTCTGATACCACCTCTATCACACCCGATTTTTCCGAGGAACAACCAAGCGAATATCACATGTATGCCAGGATCATTTTCTCATACATGTGATGACAAATAGTGAAGCATCATTTATTACAAGCCAGGTGTCGAGCAAAAATAAGTCTTACATCGCAAATGTCTCGATGGAACAACAACAACAACAACAACCAAGCCTTTATCCCAAGCCTGTTGGGGTCGGCTAGACATGAAACCCAATATCAATGAAGTAAAAGAGAGGAAGAGTTATAAGAACAAGGAAAAAAGAAAAAAAAAGGAAAAAAAAGAAAAAAGAAGAAAAAAAAGAAAAAAGAAAAAGAAAAAAAGAAAAAAGAAAAAATAAAAAAGAAAAAGAAAAGAGAAAAGAAAAAAACAAGACTACGATTCTGGCACATGGATTGCTACTTTCCATGCGGTCCTATCATGAGCTAAGTCCCTGGATACATTCCAATCTCTCAAATCTCGTTTTAACGCCTCCTCCCAGGTCAATCTTGGTCGTCCTCTACCCCTCCTAATATTTTCTCTACCTCTTAAAATCCCACTGTTAACCGGTGCTTCTGGAGGTCTCCGTTGGATATGTCCAAACCACCTAAGTCGATGTTGGACTAACTTCTCTTCAATCGGCGCCACCCCTACCTTATCTCGAATCACCTCATTCCTTATTCGGTCTCTTCTCGTGTGCCCGCACATCCACCGTAGCATGCGCATCTCTGCGACACTCATTTGTTGGACATGTTGCCGTTTAGTTGGCCAACATTCCGCCCCATAGAGCATCGCGGGTCTAATCACCGTCCTATAGAACTTCCCTTTTAGCTTTTGTGGGACTTTCCTATCACATAGGATTCCAGAGACTTGTCGCCATTTCATCCACCCTACCTTGATCCTGTGGCAAACATCCTCATCAATATCACCATTGCTTTGTAACATTGATCCTAAGTATCGGAAAGAGTCCCTTCTAGGTACTATTTGTCCTTGTAGACAAACATTTCCCTCTTCAAGACCAACACCACTAAAGTCACACCTCATATACTCGGTTTTGGTCCTACTAAGTCTAAACCCCTTGGACTCTAAGGTTTGTCTCCATAACTCTAATTTCTTATCAACACCATCTCTAGTTCCATCTACCAGCACTACATCATCAGCAAAGAGCATGCACCAAGGGATATCCCCTTGTATATCCTTCGACACCTCATCCATCACCAAGGAAAAGATGTATGGGCTCAAAGCTGATCCTTGATGTAGTCCTACCGTGATAGGAAATGCATCAGTCTCCCTATCACTTACGCGCACACTTGTCCTAACATTATTGTACATATCCTTGATAAGGGTAATGTACTTTGTTGGCACTTTATGTTTCTCTAGTGCCCACCACATGACTGACCTTGGTATCTTGTCGTACGCCTTCTCCAAGTCGATGAACACTATATGCAAGTCCTTCATCTGCTCCCTATATCTCTCCATAAGCTGACGAAGCAAGAAAATCGCCTCCATTGTAGACCTCCCAGGCATAAAACCAAACTGGTTTTTAGTGACATTATTCACTTTCCTCAGGCGGTGTTCAATCACTCTCTCCCAAAGCTTCATAGTATGACTCATAAGCTTAATGCCTCGATAATTAGTACAACTTTGAATATCTCCTTTATTTTTGAAGATAGGTACTAATATACTTTTCCTCCATTCTTCAGGCATCTTGTTTGACCGAAAAATGTGGTTGAATAGCTTTGTGAGCCATACTATTGCCACGTCCCCAATACATCTCCACACCTCAATAGGGATATCGTCAGGGCCGAGTGCCTTTCCTCCTTTCATCCTTTTTAAGGCCTCCTTAACCTCAAACTCTTGTATCCTCCGCACGAACCGCCTGTTGGAGTCATCAAAGGAGTCATCCAACTCAACCATAGTGCTCCCATTTCCATCATTGAAAAGCCCATTAAAGTAATCACGCCATCTATTCTTAATCTCTTCATCCTTCACTAGAATGCGATCAGTCTCATCTTTGATGCATTTAACTTGATTGAGATCCCTCATCTTTCTTTCGCGGATTTTTGCTACCTTGTATATGTCCTTTTCACCTTCTTTTGTCTCTAGTCTCTCATATAACTTATCATAGGCCTGTCCTCTTGCCTTACTCACAGCCCGCTTTGCATTCTTCTTAGCCTCTTTGTACTTAAGCATGTTGCTTGCGCTTCTATCATTATGCCAACTCTTGTAACACTCCTTCTTCTCCTTAATGGACTTTTGTACATCCTCATTCCACCACCAAGTGTCTTTATCTACAAGTTTCTTTCCCTTTGTCACACCGAACACCTCACTAGCTACCTTCCTAATGCAAGTTGTCATCTTCATCCACATACTATCTGCATCTCCATTTTCTGCCCAGGGTCCTTCTGTGATCACCCTATTTTTAAAGGATTCTTGTGATTCTCCCTTCAACTTCCACCACTTTGTTCTTGTGATTTTGACACCTTTGTCCCGCAAAGAGCATGTATGGAAGCGAAAGTCAGCTACCACAAGCTTGTGTTGTGTCACAACACACTCCCCCGGGATCACCTTACAATCTAGACACTCCCGTCTATCCTTTCTCCTAGTGAGGACAAAGTCAATCTGGCTAGAGTGTTGGGCACTACTAAATGTCACTAGGTGAGATTGCCTCTTCCTAAAGAGGGTATTAGCTATCAACAGATCATAGGCTACGGCAAAGTCTAGGATGTCCTTACCCTCTTGATTTCTATCGCCGGATCCAAAACCTCCATGTACTCCCTCAAATCCTAGATTAGTTGCACCCACATGACCATTGAGATCTCCCCCTATGAGGAGTTTCTCGGTTATCGGTACACTACTAACCATATCCTCCAAGTCCTCCCAAAATTGCCTCTTAGCACTCATGTTGAGCCCAACTTGTGGGGCATAAGCACTAATGACGTTCAAGACAATGTCCCCAATTACTATCTTGATTAAGATGATCCTATCCCCTCGTCTTCGAACATCCACTACTCCATCCTTAAGACTCTTATCTATTAGAACACCTACGCCATTCCTAGTCCCAGCCGAACCAGAATACCAAAGCTTGAAACCGGTATTCTCGACTTCTCTCGCCTTTTGACCCGCCCATCTAGTCTCTTGTACACAAAGGATATTTACTCGTCTCCTAATGGCAACATCTACTAACTCACGTAGCTTCCCCGTCAAGGATCCTACATTCCAACTACCCACCCGAAATCTATGTTCCTCGGCTAGCTTCCTTACGCTTTGCACCCGTCGAGTAAGATGCAAAGACCCTTGCTCACTTATCACTACATCCGGGCGATGATGTAGCGCGCCACTAAGGTGGTGGCGATCCGGCCCTTGCTCATTTAACACCATACCCGGGTTCCGATATGGCGCGCCACTAAGGCGGTGGCGACCCGGCCCTTGCCCACTTAACACCATACCCGGGTTCCGATATGGCGCGTCGCTAAGAGGGTTACGCCCCAACGAATTTCTATTGGGTTTCATTTCCATGAGAATGGCTAAGTGTAAGTTGTTGGCTCGCCAAGCCTATCACAACCCCCTCCTCCTTTACCCGGGCTTGGGACCGGCTATGTCATTACAACATAGGCGGAGTTCGCAAATGTCTCGATGGACAATAATAAATTCATCACAAGTAAATAAACTAGCAGCGGAATAATTATTCTCGAGGGCTCCATCACAGGCGTTGCCCGGGGGTCTCCATGAACCTAGAAACCTTCTTCGGGTCCAAAGTCTTGGTCATTATACACCACCTCATTATCTTCACCTGAGCAGCAATATAAACCAACGAAATATGCAAGGTTGAGTACCAATAGTACTCAGCAAGTGTGGGAAAGTTATGTCATGCATGGCTAGAACAAGGAGAGGTTGAACTCATGGTTAAAGCACTATGCAGTTAATTCCTATCACCTTAGCTTATTAAGCACCTACATTACTACACAGGTGAAATGGTCCCAATCTCCCATCCCATCATCATAACCAAATAACCATAACATCATTTTCAATGTTAAGCTCCCCGCTTAACATCCACAACTTCCAAAATCATCATCCTCTAATCATGAATAAGTCCAAGCCGCTTTTGACCGTGAGCACGGCTGTCATGACAGTTTTGACTCTGCAGAGTTTGTACCACTGTACCCACATGTAGTGATTTCATCCCCCGTTGCCGGGTGGACTAAAAGAACCTCCATTATGCCAGTGGCTACGAACCACATTCACACTTCCCAGGTGTGTAGCCAGGAGATCACTACGAAGCCTTTACAAAGGGATTCCCGACGAGCGTGGGCCCACTGAGGTTTCACCCCTAACAGCATACAAGAGGCTCCAACCCCGCTGCAGTGGCCCCCTCTTGAGCCTTGCGGTTCATATGGTAGTCCAGCTGACACCTACTCCCCGCACCATCCAACACACCCATACTACGCCGGGGATACACCTAATTAATTGGCCAAGCGGCCCTATCTCAGCATGTGGTTGGCACTGTAAAGCCAGGTTACATGGTCCATGAACCGGTCCTTAGGATCCAGGCAAGTACTAAACACAAACCCGAGTCTCGTGCACCCAGCACACAACCAAAACATCCAACTTGCCTTGATCCCTACCTCTACATAACTCACAATATCTCATTCAAGAGTATGGTCAATTAAACTGATGATCTCATATCCCAAGTATCCCATTCTAAGCATGGCTAAGCATATGCATAATAATAAATGACATGATAAAATAAATCCCAACCCAAGCTACAAGGAAACAAGGTAATGCAAATCTAGGGAAACTTCCTAGCATGGGTTTCATATTTAATCTTGACAATGCAAATAATTCTACCTACACATCCTAGCATAGGATCAAAGTGGTCAAGGACACTTGCCTCCTTCTTGCTGCTCTTGAAATGGGTAGTCCTGGTCTTGGAAAGGAATAACTTGCTCTTGATCAGGTTCTACATTATACCATTCACACATAGCAAAAGAAAAACAACAATCATAAGACATAGTTCACACTTTTACTTCATACAAACCACACATTCACATTTATGAAAGTCATTCACCATTATATGTGTTGTGGTTACTCTAGGTGTGTTGATTTGTGGCTTGCATGCACTTTTAATCATGTGTATATGATTCCTACTTTTGTGTTCATATTTATACTTACATCCTATATATATGAGTTTCCAATTTAAATAAGTTCCTTATATTCAATTACTACACCTTGTAGCTACCAAGTATGCATGAAAGTTATTTTCCTTCTCCATATGTGTCTTCAAAATTTCTACCAACCCTAAACTGAATTCTTTGGATTTTAGAACTCCATTTATCATTTACTAGTTGCTATATTTTCAGATTTATTTCCTATGCCAAATTGTGAACTTTATTATGAAAATAACAAGACACATCATCTAAACAGAATAGGTTCTGATCTAAAATATTTACTAATATATTTTAGACCTTTTCCTCTGATGTAAACTATTTTACAATTATTTTCCCTATTTTCTAGAACTATTCTTTACTTAAAAATGTGTCCCTAAATGTGAATAATAAATTAAACAGATTCAATTCTGCCCAAAATATGTTTTTATCTTACTCCAAAGTTTTCTAAATACTGAGAAAGTTTTTAATTTAATTATGACAATATGTTTGTCCCACTTTTTAATTTTTAAACACTAGCCACATATTCAATTTCCTAATTTAAATACTAAACAGGGCTAAAAAGATAAACTCACCCCCTTACATGGTCTATAATATTATTTTCAGAATTTCCAGGGGTCTAGCTACACTTATCAGAGGTGCTTTTCCTAATTTTTATTGAGTCCAGGGGCTAAATCTGATTTTTAAATGAATTTACATGATTTTCTGGAGTTCCAGGGGCTAGATTAGAAGTTTCCGGGGCTAGCTCTTATTTCCCGAGAACCCCAGGGGGTAGCACGTAAGATTTCCAGTCTTTATAACGCGGGGCTGACGTGGACCGTCCAATTTTAAACCGACAGCTGAGATTATAACGCCGAACCGGTACGCGGGGGTTTAAACCCTACCGTGCGATTTAAAATAAACGGCGCACAAGCGGCCACGTCGCTCTGATCGAGTGCGGGCGGCGCTGCCGGCGGCGCACGGCGGCGGGAAGTGGCGATCTCGCCGGAAACTTTCGGATCTTCGGGAATTCTTCCTAGAACTGTGATTTTATGGCATAGATCGGTAGAGGAGAGGTCGGGGATCTCACCTCGGGGGTTTTCTTGAGCTCGGAGGTCTTGGAAGGTGATCGGCGACGAGGTCCGAGGCAAAACCACGGCGAAGCTCGTCGGCGCTGCGTTTACACCGCAAATCACCGAGTTTTCTGCACCTGCAAGGATCCCCGGAGGCGGTGGATCAAGACCAGCGAGTTAGATCGGAATTTCTGAGCTTAGATCGGCCAGAATTCGCCGGAGAAGTCTCGGTTCTCACCGGAGGAAAAATGGGCGATCGCGTGGGAAAAACAGAACGAGGCCGGGCTTTTTATAGACGGGGGAGGGCGGCTGGGTGGTTTACATCATGTCCGCGTCGCCTACGAACAGAATTCAGCGGGGATACGCCAAAATCCCGATCGGTTTTGATTCGGGGCGAGGGAGTCCGACGCGGCGCGAGGTAGACGAAGATCGGGTTGGTCCCGCCGGTCAGTGTGAGGCAGCAGCGCGCGCGGCTGCCGGCTGGCGCGGGCGCTGTCTGTGCCGGCTGGTGGGTTTCGGCCCACTGGCCGGTTTTTTTCTGTTTTATCTTTTTCTTTTTCTATTTCTTTTCTGATTTGAGTTTAATTTGAATTCCAGTTTGAATTTGGATTTTTGCAAAACATGCAACACGTCCAAAAATTTTTAAATTCCCCTCTTAACATGATTTAGGGCTTTGAATCAAAATTTTGGGGTGTTACACAAGGTATGGAATAAAAAGGCACATTGCAGCAAGCAATTTTTTTTTTCACAAACACGATAAAACAGCAACTATTTCTATGTGAAATTTATACCATCATAATCAAGTAATTCAGCAACATTCTCTCATCGTGATTCACCATTTATCAAGTTTCATCCAGCCATTAATCTTTCTCAAGTTCATCTCATACTCATAAATATTCATAACCATCTCATATTCATATAACCGAAACAAAACTCATTGCCTTGACTCAAAACAGTCCCAAAACCAATCCCAATGACCATACCATAACGATCCTAAGTTTTTCCTCTAATCATGGTAGTTGACCAGGTGCTTGTGACCAGAAGCACGGCTATCATGATAGTTTTACACTCTGCAGAGGTGGCACCATTTTACCCACAAGTTCGTGATTTCGTCACCCGTCGGCGACTGCAGAATCTCCATTATACCAGTACACAACCATCGGTGTATGGCCAAGAGATCATAAAATAGCATTTACAAAGGGGCTACTAGATGTACGGGCCCACTGAGGTTTCACCGGAAGGCTCAAATCACCATTCCCCCACCCACGGGCCCCCTCTTGTGCCATGCAGTTCCCAGGTATGGTGTTAAGTGGGCAAGGGCCGGGTCACCACCGCCTTAGTGGCGCGCCATATCGGAACCTGGATATGGTGTTAAATGAGCAAGGGCCGGATCGCCACCACCTTAGTGGCGCGCTACATCATCGCCTAGATGTAGTGATAAGTGAGCAAGGGTCTTTGCATCTTACTCGACGGGTGCAAAGCGTAAGGAAGCTAGCCGAGGAACATAGATTTCGGGTGGGTAGTTGGAATATAGGATACTTGATGGGGAAGCTACGTGAGTTAGTAGATATTGCCATTAGGAGACGAGTAAATATCCTTTGTGTACAAGAGACTTGATGGGCGGGTCAAAATGCGAGAGAAGTCGAGAATACCGGTTTCAAGCTTTGGTATTCTGGATCGGCTGGGACTAGAAATGGCGTAGGTGTTCTAATAGATAAAAGTCTTAAGGATGGAGTAGCGGATGTTCGAAGACTAGGGGATAGGATAATCTTAATCAAGATAGTAATTGGGGTCATTGTCTTGAACGTCATTAGTGCTTATGCCCCACAAGTTGGGCTCAACATGAGTGCTAAGAGGCAATTTTGGGAGGACTTGGAGGATATGGTTAGTAGTGTACCGATAACCGAGAAACTCCTCATAGGAGGAGATCTCAATGGTCATGTGGGTGCAACTAAACTTGGATTTGAGGGAGTACATGAAGTCTTTTGATGTGGCGATAGAAATCAAGAGGGTAAGGACATCCTAGACTTTGCCGTAGCCTATGACCTGTTGGTAGCTAACACCCTCTTTAGGAAGAGGCAATCTAACCTAGTGACCTTTAGTAGTGCCCAACACTCTAGCCAGATTGACTTTGTCCTCACTCGGAGAAGGGATAGACAGGAGTGTGTTGTGACACAACATAAGCTTGTGGTAGTTGACTTTCGCTTCCATACATGTTCTTTGCGGGACAAAGGTGTAAAAATAACATGAACAAAGTGGTGGAAGTTGAAAGGATAACCACAAGAATTTTTCAAAAATAGGGTGATCACAGAAGGACCCTGGGTAGAAAATGGAGATGCAGATAGTATGTGGGTGAAGATGGCAACTTGCATTAGGAAGGTAGCTAGTGAGGTGTTCGGTGTGACAAAAGGAATGAAACTTGTAGATAAAGACACTTGGTGGTGGAATGAGGATGTACAAAAAGCCATTAAGGAGAAGAAGGAGTGTTTCAAGAGTTGGCATAATGATAGAAGCGCAAGCAACATGCTTAAGTACAAAGAGGCCAAGAAAAATGCAAGGCGGGCTGTGAGTAACGCAAGAGGACAGGCTTATGATGTGTTATATGAGAGACTAGAGACAAAAGAAGGTGAAAAAGACATATACAAGATAGCAAAAATCCGCGAGAGAATGATGAGGGATTTCAATCAAGTTAAATGCATCAAAGATGAGACTGACCGCATTCTACTGAAGGATGAAGAGATTAAGAATAGATGGCAGGATTACTTTAATGGGCTATTCAATAATGGGAATGGGAGCACTATGGTTGACTTGGATGACTCATTCGATGACTCCAACAGGCGGTTCATGCGGAGGATACAAGAGTTTGAGGTTAAGGGGGCCTTAAAAAGGATGAAAGGAGGAAAGGCTCTCGACCCTGATGATGTCCCTATGGAGGTGTGGAGATGCCTTGGGGACGTGGCAATAGTATGGCTGACAAAGCTATTCAACCACATTTTTAGTCAAACAGGATGCCTGAAGAATGGAGGAAAAGTATACTAGTACCTATCTTCAAAAATAAAGGAGATATTCAAAGTTGTACTAATTATCGAGGGATTAAGCTTATGAGTCAGACTATGAAGCTTTGGGAGAGAGTGATTGAACACCTCCTGAGCAAAGTGACCAATGTCACTAAAAACCAGTTTGGTTTTATGCCTAGGAGGTCTACAATGGAGGTGATTTTCTTGCTTCGTCACCTTATGGAGAGATATAGGAAGCAGAAGAAGGACTTGCATATGGTGTTCATTGACTTGGAGAAGGCGTACGACAAGATACCAAGGTCAGTCATGTGGTGGGCACTAGAGAAACATAATGTTCCAACAAAGTACATTACCCTTATGAAGGATATGTACAATAATGTTAGGACAAGTGTGCGCGTAAGTGATAGTGAGACTGATGCATTTCCTATCACGGTAGGACTACATCAAGGATCAGCTTTGAGCCCATACATCTTTTCCTTGGTGATGGATGAGGTGTCGAAGGATATACAAGGGGATATCCCTTGGTGCATGCTCTTTTCCGATGATGTAGTGCTGGTAGATGAAACTAGGGATGGTGTTGATAAGAAATTAGAGTTATGGAGACAAAGCTTAATGAAGAAACTGCTGAGTACGAGACCGGGGATGATGCTGATCCAGAATCAGATTGTTGGGAAGAAGATGAGGATGGCTCATTAGATGCTTATGCGACACATTTACCCACTATTGTTTGCTCGCCAAAGGTATTGAGTGTTACTCCTAGTTGTGCAGATCAGCGGTGCAATTTGTTTCAAACAAAGGCCATCGTTGGTTCTGGCAAAGCGTGCAAAGTTATATTGATGGCGGTAGTTGTCATAATTTGGCTAGCAAAGAGCTCTGTACCAAGCTAAACCTGAAATACTTTCCGCACCCCAATCCTTATTACATTCAGTGGCTGAGTGATAGTGGAGAGATGAAGATCAGCTACATGGTGCAAGTACAGTTTCAGATTGGACCATATAAAGATACCGTTGAATGTGATGTGGTTCCTATGACTGTATATCACTTGCTGTTGGGCCGCCCTTGGCAATATGATCGCGATGTTCATCACAATGGGAGAGCCGACACTTATAGCCTGAATTGGAATGGCAAGAAAATTACTTTTCAACCTATGACACCGCAACATATTGTCAATGAGTCTCGCCACAAATTTAAAGTCAATTGTGACAAAGAGCGTGAGAGATTAGATAGGCAAGAGACTCCACTTTCAGTGAGCGAGAGCCACAAGCCAAATCTGAGTGGTAAAAAGAAACGTGAGGGAGTGAATTCCTTAGTAATGCTAGTCACCAAATCAGATTTGAGAGAGTTTTGTGAGGATCCTACAGCTGTATCTCTTGTACTTATGTGCAAGGGTGAAATTTTTTTTTTATGTTCTGTCTCCCAGAGGTTGAGTTGGCCGAGCTCGATCTAGGATCTAAGAAAGTGGAGCTTGAGAAGCCAGAGCAGCTCAACCAACACATGAAGGCCCTCTACATCCGAGGACACATCGATGGAAGACCAGTTGGACGGATGTATGTAGATGGAGGAGCAGGGGTGAACATAATGTTTATATCCATGTTTGAGAAACTTGGATATCGAGAGGATGACCTCGTCAAGACAAACACAATGTTGAGGGTGTTTGTTGGGGACCCAACGGAGCCCATAGGGGTATTGTCTATGGAGCTCACAGTAGGAAGCAAGACCATACCCACATCTTTCTTTGTTATCAACATTAGGAGTCGGTACAACCTACTTCTTGGGCGAGACTGGATTCATGCCAATGGGTGTGTTCCCTCCACACTTCACCAATGTCTTTTCCAGTGGGTTGGTGATGAGGTAGAAGTGATTGAAGCTGATAACTCAGCTTGTGTGGCGATGGCCGAATCATCTGAACTTCAACATGAGGACATTAGGTGTCTCACAGGTTGGGACTTAACTGACTATGACTTTGTGAGCAGAGGAAGGGACGGGTATGTACCCGTATGTGTAAAGCCGACTGATATCACTCGGCTTAGCAATGTAACTTGACAATGCAAGATAAACGAGGTCATTTAACTTGGCTGCGGGAGAAAACCGAGCAGTATCATGTAGGCAAGAATGATATGGGTGAGTTAGTAGAGGACCTTGACGACCTTCGGAAACTTGGGCAAGGGTTTTCTCTTGTGGGCGAGTTGGCCAAACTCATCAACAAGAACCTCGGGTATTCCCAGAAGCAAGAGGTAAGCACCTCTTAATAGAATATATGGGAGAGCTAGTGAAATATTTTGATGAGTTAGGAAAGATTGGGAAAGGGTTTTCTTCTGTGGACGAGTTAGAGGAGGTGAACATTGGTGAGGGATCGGCACATCGACCAACTTTCATCAACAAGAACCTCGAGTGTTCCCAGAAGGAAGAGGTAGTAAACTCCTCAAGGATGTGACACCCTCATTTTTGGTTTCTGCATGTATTCATGTTTCATGTAGAGAGAACATTTTAAAAGAAGTGGGAACAGAGAAAGAGTCAAAAAGATAGCCAAAAAGAGCAAAAACCAGTTCACCAAGAGCGCCGAAGACACTTTCCGCGGCCCGCTGGCCACGTGGTGCCTTCGGAGCTCATCTCTGCAAATGGGGAGAGGTCCGCCGCTAAACTGGCTACGTGGCAGGCTCGGGGCTCATCTCCGCAAAGGGGGAGAGGTCCGACCCTGTGGGACACGTGTTGCCCCCGGAGCTAGCCTCTGCGGAGAAGCGAGGCCAGTCCCGCAGGACACGTGTCACCTTAGGAGCTATTCACCGAGGAAAATAAAGGACCAGCCACACGGGACACGTGTCGCTCTCAGAGCTCACCTCCAGAAGGTCCGACACTACCGGACAAGTGTCACCTCCGGAGCTCACCTCCGGGAGGTCCGGTCCTATTGGACACGTGTCAACCTCGGAGCTCGTCTCTGAGAAGGAAGGAAATCTGGCACTGTTAGGACACGTGGCACACCCGGAGCCACCTCCGAATAAAGAGGAGGTCCCGACCACCAGGATACGTGGCGCACGCGGAGCCCGCCTCTGAGAAAGAGGGAGGTCTCGCTCGCTTGACACGCGGCACAACCGGAGCGCGTCTCTGCGAAAGGGGGGAGACCAGGCCCGATGGACACGTGGAGCTTCCGGAGCTCATCACCGCGGAGGTAACAAGTTCTGGAGCGCTTTTTGCTTCTGTACGCGTGGGAATACCGGTACAGGAGGGAACCGACACGAATTCCACAATGTTACCGCACCAAATCAACTAAAGATAAGTTGATAAGATTCAACGACAAGTTGAATAGGACTCTTACTCGAAGTCCAATCAGATTAGGACTCTTCTCTTCCCGATTATAAATAGAACCCAGAACCTTTGACTGAAACCATAAACTTCTTTTCCAACTCCTGAGCCGACGACTTAGAGCCCTAGCCCCAGCTCGCCAAATAAACCCTTCGCCGGAGTTTGGTCGAGAGAGATAGCCGGAAGAGAGCCCCAACGATCTGTTTGATAGGAGAAGGACCCCGAGACTAAGAAGAACATAAGGTAGGTCTCCAATACCACCTTACGACATCATCGTGTTTTCTTTGCATCTGTTCTTTGGTTTCTTTCGAACAGAAGCTTTTTTGTGGATAGATCACGTGTTGATCGGTTTGATCTAGAGTCAAGATCATCGCCACGACCACATTTGATCCGAACACCTCTGTTCATCGTAAAACCCATGCAAACCATGCAAGAACACGTACAAACTAAACTGCATCATAGGATTAACATGCATAAGCATCATCGCATCTAGATAAAATTTGTGCATAATATTGATTGTTGTGAATCTTGTATGTGCGTGATCATGTATAGAAGGACAAGCTCAGGGAGCTACCTATGACGGACTACAACAACAAGATTTTGAGCAACAGGAACTGCCAGAACAAGCCAAGTGCCCCTTGACCATATTGATCCTATGTTTTGGGAAACTGTTTTATTTTGCGAAAAGGTGTGTGTGCTGAGTCAAACATGATGGGAAACCTTTTATAGGAGTTTACTAGTTTTGGTTAAAACACCCTTGTCGCCTGGGAAGTTTATGAGTAGGGTATGGTTTTTACTTTTATGCTTCGCTGAGTCCATGGGATTACGGGGAGCGAGATAGATGTGTCTAGCTAACTGCACTCGTAATGATAATGATAAACTGATGTTGTTAATAAACATGGATCGGAGGGAGATCTAGGCAAGCCGCGTTTGTGAATGAGGTAGCATGAGATGGTGGTTTACTTGCCGTAGATCTAAGGACCGGTTCATGCAAGCACATGCCAGGATAACAGTGCCACCACAAGGCCAAGTATGGGTGCGGCTTAGCTGAGTAATTAGGTAAGTTGCTAGATTGTTATGGATCGTGGAAGGCGCGGGGAATGGGAGTCGAGTGAGGAATGCTCTGGGAACTGCATGGCACAAGAGGGGGCCCGTGGGTTGGAGAATTGGAGATTCTAGCCTGCCGCTGAAACCTTAGTGAGTCCATACATCTAGTAGCCCCTTTGTAAAGGCTATTTTGTGATCTCTTGACCATACACCGACGGTTGTGTTTTGGTATAATGGAGGTTCTGCAGTCTCCGACGGCTGACGAAATCACAAACTTGTGGGTAAAGTGGTACAACCTATGCAAAGTATTAAAACTATCATGATAGCCGAGCTTATGGTCACGAGCGCCTGGCCAACTTCCATGATTAGTTGGATGGTTATCTTGGGATGGTTATGGTTATTGGTTATGGTTTGGTTTTCGGGACAGTTGAGTCCGGGTGATAAGATTTGGATGCATGACTGTTGAGTCGTGGCAATGAGATTGGCCTCGTTGTGAGACGGAATTGTTTATGAGATGAGATGGTAGCGAGTACGAGATGGTATTTGTGAGAAGGTAGCGAATATGAGGATGTATTCGTGAGCAAGAATGAAGTTGATTAATGTCTGATTGGACATGGAAAGTGATGAACATAATGGAGGTATGTTGGTATTTTAATACATGTTGGGATTACATTCACTTAAAGATAAGTTGCTGTTTTATCGTGGTTTTGATAAATAACTTTGCTTTCCGCAATGAGCCTTTTTACACCTACCTTGTTGTGAGCTACATAGCATATTTTTCCGCACTTGCTGAGTATATCATTGTACTGAAACTTGCATTATTATTTCATCATCAGCAACAGGAGAAGATTACTAT
The DNA here is from genome assembly GCA_030760725.1 of Neostapfia colusana. Classification (NCBI taxonomy): domain Eukaryota; kingdom Viridiplantae; phylum Streptophyta; class Magnoliopsida; order Poales; family Poaceae; genus Neostapfia; species Neostapfia colusana. The sequence continues at coordinate 104,303,997 of JASWHV010000007.1, forward strand.
GAAGACCAAGTGGAGCATTAGGCGTGTAATCTGTTCTCAACCTTGCCTGTGGGGATGGAGTAGAGATGGATCTGTTGCTGCTTAGACTGCTTCCGCATTAGTTAGAAGACTTCCGCTGCTAGAATAAAGACTTCCGCTGTTAGATTAAGACTTCCGCTGTGAGCATGAGTCCAAGACTCATGAGACATTGTAATAAACTCTGTTATTCATGGTTATATATATTCTGAATTCAGTTTGTGGAGCATATGTGGATGTGTGATGAACACCCTGGGCACACATATGCATCAGTTCTCGCTTTCGTGGTTTTCCACAGAATTGAGGGCGCCACAGATTGGTATCAGAGCCACGGGTTGACGGTAGGTTACACGCTTAGATAGAGGTCACAAGTTGGTATCAGGCACAGATTGGTGTCAACCTGCCACGGGTTGATCGTAGATCACACAATCGAGATAGATCACAGATTGGTAAGCTAAGCCACGCTGACCATAGGATACAAGCCTAGGAGAAGCCATAGTTAGATCACAGATTTGGCATCACCCTAATCCATATAGGACCCCCATCGAATAAGCCTTGAATAGGAGTTGTGTGAGCCCTTGTGGTGATTGCTTGTGATTGTGTGCTTAGAGTGAGTTGTGGGACGTTTCAAGTGTTGCCCATACCCACACATAAGTAGAAAGAGGTGTGAGATGCCTCGGCACTTGTTCACATCCTCATATGGGCTAATATATATAGTCCAACCCACCTTGATGCATATAGTGAGGGGGATCCATATAACTTTCTAACCTCTATTCTATTTCTTTCTCTCTCACAGATGGTGAGAGGAAACACCGGCCGCCAAGGAAGGAACGTCTGTGGCAACCAAGAGGATGGCCACAACGAAGTTCCTGTTAACCCTGGAGCTGGTAAATGAAACACCATGTTTACCACGACCTGGTTTTCTTCTTTGCTCGTGATGTATTCTTCATCCTCATCGCCTCCAGCTTCCTCCCGGGCAATCTTTTTTTCCTTCCAGGTCTTCTTAGTGATGATTGGTCATGCTTGGATGATCCAATGGTCCCTTTTCACCTCCTTCCTCTTCTCAGCAAGTTCCAGAGACCTCGGTTGTTGAATACGCATCTTTTGAGTCTTTTTGAGCCCTGTGGGACACCAATGGGGGGTCTGTCTTTGTTCCTGGAGCCAGTGTCTTGATCACGTCTTGTTTCATCCCTTCTGGCTTTACATCCCATCTGCTGAGTCGTCTTGGAGCTGCCTTGGGCTGGCCGATTGATATCTTGGGTTGTTGTGGTTGTGCGCGTTCAACCGACCTTTGTATCTTGTGCTTGGGTGTTGGTGCGATGTCTGGTCTGATGATAACTCTTCCTTCCAGAGACACCAGCCAAGAACGTTTGCTAGGATGTCTTATATGTACCTTGGTTCTGTCGGCTTTGCTTGGACCAACACCCATCTTCATGTTGGAGCTGCCAACCTCAGGCCGTTTACCCAAACTTTGCTTTGTGAACTGTGTGAAATCCCAAAATTCTAGCAAGAGGAGCTGCCCAATCACACCTAGGAAAATGAGAGGGAGTTTAAACTTTTGAATATAAAGGTGTGAGCTCAAAGAGCTAAATTAAACTTGCAAAAATTTCCAAACATGGAGACTTAAATCCACAATTTGGTTCTGCATACATCCAATAGTAGCCCGGCAAATTTTCAGATCATTTGGAAAGGATTTTCTATTTGTTGGAAATTAAAACGGGAGGCAATTCAAATTTGAATTTGAATTTCAGTTTCAAACGCCAACTTCTTCAAAATACAAATTTGAGCGCACCATTGTGTTCCTCATATCTCTTTGGCCTATTCTCCAATTTTAATCAAATTTGGAGCTTGGTTGCTAATTCAAATGGAATTTGGAAAATGAGAAGAGAGGAGAGGTGGACCCCCATGTCACTCACGGAAGAGGCAAAACGCCTCTGTTCTTCGGTCGGTTGCCAAGAGCGCGCCAGCGCGGGTTGCAACCTCACCCCGCTAAACCACGCGCACGACAGCTCCTTCTCGGGTGCTCCGGTGGCTGAAGGCTAGAAGCGACGCACTCTGCCACGTGAACCGTTCCCCTGTCGCTGGTTTGCTCCACTCTCCCGCAGCTCCGAAGGAATTTCACCGCCGCCTGACTGCCTTGGTTCCCCGGTGCCCGGACGCTCCACGCCCTCTCGTGGCCGATGGTCTACAGCAAAAACGAACGCCCTAAGGTTCTTGACACGACGGTGCAAACCTCCCCTCCTCTCATGCACGACCGGTAGAGAATTTTGTTGTTTACCGTTTCGGCGTCCATAGAACCGAGCTGCCCAAAAATCCAAAATTCATAGTGATCAGTCCACCGAAGCTTATGCCGAGCTACATACACGTTCTAGACCTCCCCACGCTCATCTAGGATCAAGAATCATTGAAAACTGTCGAGTTTAGGCGCTGTTCTTCGAAAATTTTGAGGCGTCATCGGATTTTGCCCTAGGTCACTGATGAACTCATGCTTGCAGCCCGTTTGGAGCTGATTTAAGCGCATGTCGATGATTAGCATTCCACCACGGTGCTTTAGGAAGAAGAACCGAAGTATTTGAGCCACTGTGGAGTGATTCCAAAGTTGCCGAAGCTGTGCCGCCGCCGCTCGTCGCCGATGTGTTTCCGGTGGCCTCGGCCGACCCCAAAAACGAGTTCCCCGTGGTCCTAAAGTGAGAGGGTCGGGTTCTTCTCCTACCAGTATCGAATAGAATATGCGCCCTGTGCCTCTTGAGCTGCTGCCGGTGGACCTCCCCTTGAGCTTTGGGCGTAAACTCGAGCAAGAGCGGCGAGAATTAGCCCTAGGGGCGACCAGAATGTCGGTCCGGTGACCCTCGCCGGCGCACACCACCGCGCGCCGCCGCTCGGTCTGGCCGCGCGAGGTTGAAGAAAGCCGTGGGCCCCACTGTCAGCAATTTAAATTTTTCCCAATTTCTGTTCAGATTTCCATAAAACTTCAAATGCTCATAACTTTCAGTAGGAACCTCCAAAAATTGTCAAATAAATTTCATTGGATTCATCTCAGTGAGTACTATCCAGGGGTGCATCCCAATATTTATGAAAATCCCTAGATTTGGCTCATCAAGTCAATTAAAAAAATCTTAGGGAATTATTTACAGGAGTTCTATTTATTTGAAAATTCCCAATTTTGGGCAGAACCTTCCTATAAATATAATTGAACTCCAATAAAAAATTTTCAGAGGCATTGGACCTCATTTGCTAGGCCAAATGATGATTCAATCTTGAATGTCTCTGAAAATTAGGAAAATAACAGAAACATTTTCCCAACTTTTAGCCCAATTTTGTAAATTCCACAGATCTGTAGGAAGCTCCAAAAATAGTGAAACCAAATCCTATACTCATAATACTACCAAGATTCTGAAAAACCAAAATTTGAGCATGCCAAGACCTTAGAATTTCATTACGAAGTTAAGGAAAATTAACCTAGAAAATTCTTTAGACCACATTTTACTTCAGATTTACCTGAAATTTTGCAAGACATATCCCTGTATGATCTATGGAACACTGTAAAAACTTCAGAACAAGTTGAAGTCATCTTCTCCAGTTTTCTGCTATTTCTTTCCAGCTTCATATTCATGTCTGCTAAATAGCTACTTTAAACTTACTCAAAAACTTCCACTGATCAAATCCATTTTTCCCTCTGTTTTAGCACATAGCAAGACCCAATTCTCAAGTCTTATTTGATCTGACCCCGGATTAAGTCATAAAACCTTTTATTGTATAATTCTTGGATTTACAATATAAAATTGTGCATATTCATATCGGTAGGAAACACGACGAAGGAGTTCGACGAGGAACTCAACTCGGAGCGGCAAGTTGAGGTTTTACTCGTCGCCAAGATACTGACTTTAAAGTAGGATTAAACCTGCAGCAACATAAGGCAAGCCCCCGGTTTGCATTTAACCGCTTATAGTTATATTTTACTTTGTACCACTTTCATTGGTCTAGTATGTATTGTGCATTAGGTCAAGGGTGATTGATACTCCAAATGCATGACCCACAAACCCTGGAGTGGAAGGGTAGAATAGGTTACCTTCGTGTAGTGTCTGCTAGGCTTAAGTTGTATAGGAATCGGTACAAGTCGAGTAGTTGGAAGCTACTCGCGAGGCTAGGATTTTGGTTCAAATGGGTATGATTCTAGAGAATGAAATTCCTGTAATGGCAAATGAGACAGAGCAGAGAGTAGGAGCAGCACGATGTTGATCCTGTGTTGCCGTAGCTCTGTTTGTGTCGGTTAAGGACCGATGCGTATGCCACCCTGCTGAGCAAGTTTGAACAGTACCGGATGCATACTGGAATTATGGAGTCCAGGAAACTGATGTAACTCGGGTACTCTCGTGTCGAAACTTATAACGCTGTCCTTTTGGGGGTTGGTGTCAGAGGTGTAAACCCACTAGCGGAGCAACTTCGACGTGTTCCGGGTAGTGGCCGGGTCGGTAGAATTGGTTCGGCATTGGAGTGACGGGTGAAAGGTTGCTGCATACAACGTAAGAAAGAGCTCTTGTGTGAGTCTTTCGAGGCGGGTGTATGTGTCGTGTGTTCCGGGTGTGTCCTGATTCGAATCACCGTCCCTCGAGGTTATATGAGTACCACTTGTTCACTGAGTTATGACGTAGTAAGTACTTCCGGATGAAGTGAGATGAATCATTGCTGTTGTGAAGTTCATAAGTTCATTGTATTGCAAAACATGTATGCTACAGTTACAGAGCTCACTAAATTTGTATTCCACTTTGGGCAAAGCAACATCAGAAAGAAGCGTTTCTTGTTTGATTGTGGATTTCCGATGTTGGGGGCTCAAGGCGTATGAAATTGCTGCTAAAAAACTGCTAATAAGGATCTACTTTTAGGCGAATACTAATGCAATAGTTGTTATCCTACTTTGTAAATTCCTGCATGTAGAGTTTTTACTTAGGGTAGACGGTTAAGCCTTGCTGAGCTTTCGAGCTCATGGTTGCATTATTAGTGTTTTGCAGGTTATATTAAATTTTCTATGAAGATGGTTGTTCAGTGCAACATCGGAGACTCACAGGAAACCTTGCCGCTGCATTCACTTTTGTTGAAGCTAGTAAGAAGCGTCCGCGGGCTGGACGTCTTCTCTTTTGCATAGCTAGGAACGAGATTATGAGTTTATGTATAATCCGCTGCGTGTACCGTTGTGGTACATTATGTTGTAAATGACACTATGTTGAGAAATAAAAGATTGTGTATGTTTATGGTTTCTTTTCGTGTATACTGTTGGGTGCCCCATCGCACGGCATCACCCAATGTGATTCTTGGAGTGTGGATCCCGGAAGGGGTTCCTAACAAACTGGTCCTCGCTCCCTGAGTTGCTAGGGGCTAAATCATCTTGGATAACGTAAGGTACCGACCCAATCATCAGTACGCGGTGTTTTGAGCCTATGTTTACTTCGGTCTGGGTCTTCCCGACGTGTATCTGAGGTTGGGTTGAGAAATCAGTGTTTTCCTGGGGTTTTTGCTTTGATTTCCAAGTTGTGGCTATGGTTCCCTGCTTACCAGGGTGATGCTCCTGCACCCGAGGTTCCAGAGCCGCTTGGGAGGGCTTTTTATCATGGAAATCCACTGATTTCCCAAGGTAGCGCTGATCTCTGGGCCGTGCCCCCCGAGTCCCATGGGAAGGCCGTTCATCTTGAAAATTCATCAGTTTCTCAACGTGCCGATGACTCCCAAACCCGGATCTCCCAAGAGTGCTTCCCAAGCTTCTGTTGATGAAGGTCTTCGACCCGTCACACTTGAAATCTCTCAGCCAGTGGAAGACACTTCTTGCTTGCTTCTTTCTTATGTATTTGGTGATCAAATACTCCGATGTTGGCTTGAATTGGGTTTTCTTTCTTGGCTCATTAAGCTTCCATACACCAACTTCGAGGTTTTGAGGCTTGATCATCTTCTTTCGTAGATCATCGGACACAATCATGTTCTTCCCTTTGGTTTTGACACCTGATCGGTTCTCACAAGGATCTTCTTCCACTCAAAGTTCACCATGTTAGCAGGGAAAGGATCTGTGTCCAACTCCATTCAGTGGCTATCAGCGAGTGTCAACCATCCATCGTTTAGAGACGATTGTACCTGCCGACGAAAGAAATTGCACTCGTTAGTTGAATGAGAATAAGTGTAGTGCCACTTACAATAACGTTTGTTTGCCAACTGCTCGGGTGATGGTATGACACGTCCGTTCTTGAGCTTGATGACCCGGTTTTGCAAGAGCACATTGAAGACCTTGTCACACTTTGTTACATCGAAGGTAAACTTCATCTCCTCCTTTCCCGGGGCTGGGTTTCAAGAAAGTGCAAGCCAAGGGCTTGTTCTTGTGGTTTTCAACCCAGACGGCCATACAAACCTCCATCTCCTCGTCACTGGCATAGTCTTCCCCGAGTTGGTTGACATGTTGCTTCTCTCGGTCCCCGTGGTTGATCTCCTCGAACTGACCATGTGCCTTAGCTTCTCTGGCTCGGTTCTCGTGTGCCACAGCTCACTGCAAGACTTGGTTAACGTCTCTAAAGTCGACGCCATCCATATTCTCCCTAAGATACGCTAGAAGCCCTGCAAATACTAGATCAGCCAAATCGTTTTCCCCTATGGTTAGGCTAAAGCATTTGTTTCTAGTTTCCCTAAACCGTTCAATGTATTCAGCTACAAGTTCATTATGTTTCTGCCTCACTGCGGTTAAGTGAAACAATCTTAGCTTAGTTTCACCAGTGAAGAAGTATTCATGAAACTTTTGTTCTAAACACGGCCAAGTTAGGACAGAGTTAGGAGCTAGTGAAGTGAACCAACTCAAAGTTGTGCCGGTTAGGGACAAGGGGAACAATCTGATCCGGTGCACATCTATGATTCTTATGTCGTTGCATTGGATCAGGAATTGGCCTACGTGTTCTTGAGTAGTTTTTGAATCCATCCCACTAAACTTGGAGAAATCTGGCACCCTAAAGCCTCTAGGATACGGGACATTGTCGTAGTGATCGGGGTAAGGCTTGCGGTAGTTTCTAATGGTTTCCCTGGTCGCTATGCCAAGTTCTCTAAGCGTTCTAGCCACTTGATCCCTGAGTTCATCGTGTGGTGCATTATTCTGTGGCACGGAGGATTCAAGCAAGTTGCAAGGTGCAACTTGTGGAGGTGGTGGACGAAAGTACACGTCGGGTACTGGCCCGAGCGGTACACCACTCCCCGTGGGTGGAACGGTAGGTCCATATGCCACCTTTTGGTAGTATGGCTGCTGCACGTTAATGATAGGCTGCCTGGCTTTCACATATGTGGGTGGCATGCAAGGTGGCGAAGTGGTGGCTACGTTCCCTGCTGCGCTACTCAAGTTAGCATCCATGCGTTTGCCTACTGCCTCATATTGCACTTACTGCATGGTAGATCGGATCTGTCGATGAAGTTCTGATCTATAGTGTGTTCTACGTTGGCTTTGAATATGTTGAAGGAATTCTTGAGTCTGTCCGCTACCGACGATGCCATCTGCTCTAGATAGGCGTTGTACTTTTTGGCGACCGATACATCTACAAGTTGAACGAGTTCTTCAAGGGATATCGGTGCGCTTACCTTATGTGTTGTCGCCTCGCGCGTGTCGGCCTTCTGGATGATGCCTCCTCGCATCTTCTGGAAACAAGCAAGCGTGGATTGCAGACTGCGATCTTCTCCTCCTGGATCTCCCGTCCAGCTCTTCTTGAATGCGTTCACGGTCCTCCAGCGAGAGATCTTCAAGCTGGACATCGATGATGTTGGTCACATCGACGGCTTTGCCATCGACCTTCCTCCTAGACGCATCTGCCATGCTTCTCCCGGTTGTGATCGGTACAAAATCAAGCTGATCATCGAGTAGATGTGTTCTGATGATGCAATTGACGTCTCTCCCCAGCAGAGTCGCCAATTCTGTTCGTGGAACGGATGGTGGAGTCGCCAAATGTGTGCAAATTTCAGCGTTAGTCATCGAAACTTAGATCAATGCAAGGTTCCTGAGTTAGGAACGTGATAAATCTCACTTACATGGAGAGGAACGGATGCTTTACTCGACAAAGCAACAAAGAACTACGAAAACTAAGATAGAACTACGAAAACATGAAAGAAAAGTAGATGAACAAAGTTTTTTGTATTGATCGACCTGTTTTTTTCCTCTGCAGAGTGCTGCCTTTGTATAGACTCGATACAAACTGGAAAATCTTATCTTCTAAGTTTAAACTAGACTCAACTTATCTCTAAAGCACAAACGAATATCGTGCAAATCCTTATAGAATGCTGACACGACATTATCTTAATATTTAAAACGTTTTGAGTTCTCGGAGAATGGCTAAGTCCTGCTCGGCCTTTGCATCTTGCAGTTTTGCTGGTTTAACTTGCGGCCGCGAGGTAACTTGGTCTTCACGGGTCGAACTCCCACCCAGGGCGCTTGTATCTTGAGTTTCTGAGGTAAAATGGCTTCCCGCAAGTGATCCTCTAGTCTCAGGTAGGTTCTCTCGCCGAAGTCTTCTGCACCTTGAATCTTCAAGACAAAAGGCCCTTTCCTCCTTGTTTTTTGGCTCCTCCAACCTGCAAAACTCATAACCATTTTTCACCCCCAACACCTCCTAGACGCATCTGTCATGATCTTCCTGGCTTTGATAGGTACAAGATTATGCCGATCATCGAGTAGATGTGTTTGGTCGATGCAGCTAACGTCTCTCCCCAGCGGAGTCGCCAATTCTGCTGGTGAACATATCAAAGGAGTTGCCTGTTTCGTGGTAAATCTTGGCGTTAGTCACCAAAACTCAGATGGATAAAAGGTTCCTAAGGTAGGAATGCGGTAAGTCTCACTTATGTGGAGAGAACCAGATGCTTTACTCAGCAAAGCAACAAAGACTATGAGCCAAGTATAAGAACTACGAAGAACAAGTAAATAAACAAGTAAAAACAAAAGTAATTGATCAAAGTTTTGATTGTATTGTTTTTTATTCCTCCTAAAAGGCTGTCCTTATATAGACTCATTACAAACTCGACGACTCTATCAAGCTAAGACTCTATCTTATCTCTAAATTCAAACTAAGACTCTATTTTATCTAAGGCATGGATGACATCGTTCAGACTCTATCTAACACTTTGACACGACGAAAACTGTGGCGGACCGGAATCCGTACGCCCAGGATCACAGAGGGTGGTGCCGCACGATGCGACAACCGACAGCACACAGCATAATAAGACATTGTATTACATAGAAAACAACAAGACTTATAGCAGCAACCGTGAGCATGATGGCTCAACAAGACTTAACCGACTCCCTATGCATGAAACTCTACATGCAGTTAACAACGAACATGGGATGGGAAATTGCAGCAAACGGACACGCCTACAAGTTCGTCTTTAGTTCATTTTTTAGGCACAAGATAACAGTTCATGAATCTGAAATTTAGTAAGCGATATTTGGTGGCACACATGTAGCAATACAATTTATACATATCAGCAGAATTGAATCACAACATTCCATAATTTATCTACATCACGATGCAGTGAACAAGCGGTACTCATCACCGTGAGGGACGGCGAATCGACTCGATATACACCTGCAGGGATACCCGAATAGCACGTCACGTACGCCCACCTGTGGAGCTGCACAGCACACTCACTCGATGTCGTACGGGACAACCTTTCACCAAACAGCCCAAACGTCGAACCGGTCGCACCCAAACGGACAGGAGGTTCCCTACACGGAGCATCTCTCTATGTCTGTTAGCATATTTCCACCTTGCTGCCCTCAACCTACACCTATAAATCGGTGCGTTATGCCTCGACGCCCGGAGGTATAGGTTACATTGGTTTATCGGGGCCAATATATCTGATATGCCTTCGGTAAGTTCAATACTTGTTCAGCAGGGCCGCACAAGGATCGGTCCTCAATCGACACGGACAGGGCTGCACCTATAAGACTTCCTCTTGCTGCGTCCTAGCCCCTGCCTAGTCACATTTTCTTACTAAAGTGATCTCACATCACTCGAACCAATCCCATGTGTCCCATAGCCTATACTCGCGAGTAGATTCCAACTACTCGACTTGTACCGAAGTTCTATGAACATTAAGCACAGCCTGACTACTCGAGGACTTAGACACTACCCTCACTCTTGGAGGAAAACTCTAGTTATGCACTTGGGTTTCATCCATACTACACCTAATGTACAAACATAACTCATGCAAAGTATACATAAAGCAAAACTTTATAAAACTTGTTAATGCAAACCGGGGCTTGCCTTGTTGCTGCTGGTCAGTGGTTAGGGTCTCATCCGGAAGTAGGAAGTCCAACACTTCCGCGGTCTCCTCGCCTTCAGCGACTACACGTAAGCAATATACTGTATGTCAATTTAAATGCAATGTTTGGAACTGAATATGTAAATACCATAACTCTAGCTAGCCCTCCCCTTTGGCTATGAAATTTTTATGGTGGCTTGGTAGGGTCCAAACCAGAGACTTGACCAAGTTTCATTTGAAACAAAGTTCATTTGTGCTCTGTACAAATAAAAGAATATTTGGTCATTACTGGAGCTTCTAAGGATTTCCAGGAATTTTCTTGGTTCAACCCATTACTTTCTGGAAACTAGAATTTGAGATGGTTCTAATGGAATTGGTTTCATGTCATTTGAAGAATCCTAGATGAGGTTATGCCCTAAACAAGATTCGAGAAAATCTGAAAAATGTTTCTGTACATTTTTTCCATTTTCTCAGGGCAGTTCACTTAATCATACCATTATGAGGACTAAATGAACTTGGATGGATCTGAAACTTTTCCTGTGCCTCAATGATTTTCAAATGAACATCCTAGCCAAATTTCAGAATTTTCCATAAAAGAATTCTCCAGATAAAATTCCCAACAGTTTAAAATTTAGGTAATTAAGTATGGAAAAAGAATAAGTTTCATAAGCTGAAACTTGTTTTGCTGGATAGTACTCAAAAAGATGAATCCACCAAAATTTGTTTCACTGAATTTGGAGCTTCCTAGCAAAAGTTATAGGCATTTGAAGTTTGAACCAAATCTGAAAATCATAGAAATGTTTAAACTCGGGTTGTGGGCCCCACTCTTTAAACCGGACCACCGAGATCGCAGCCATACTGCGGCCCACGGGGATTTACCCACGCTGCCACACTGGATCCCAACCGCAAAACGGATCCCCGGTGGAAAACAGAGACTGACCGGTGGACCCGGCCCCCCCTTCGTCTTCCTCGCGACAACCAGCGATCCCCGCGGCGGCGCTTCGTCGGAGAGCTCGCCGCCGGCCATTTTACCACACGACCTTCGATAGATTTTGCCGCCTGTGCCCAACTTTGCTCAGGGAACACGTTGGTGCACTCACCGAAGCTCGGCGATGGTCGGAACCACGCTCGCGACAGTGACAGCAGCGACTCCCACTCCGGTGATGTCGCCTGAGCTACCCAGGGCCCTATTTTTGGAACGGTTTGCTCCTACAGCTCCATGGTGACATGCTGAGTATGAACTTGGACTCGGTTTGCCATGGAAACGGCCGGAGCTAGGACCTCACCATCGACCTAGGGCTAAAACGGCGGATACTCGAAAAACTCAAATAGCAGCGCCAAAACTCGACGGTTTCTGATGGTTCTTGATCCTAGGTGGTCGTGGGGACGTGTAGAACATGTGGGTATCTTGGCATACGCGGTGGTGGACTGATCACCATGAATTTTGGATTCTTGGCTAGTTCGGTTCTTTGAACCCCGAGAAATAAAAGGGGCAATTCTCCCCCGACAGGACACGAAAAGGGGTAGGGTTTTCACCGTGAGTTCGAGCAGCCTTTGGAGCACCTAGTTGCTGTTGATCGTCGGTCACGAGCGTGCTTAGAACGGCGGCACACCGAGGAACTGAGAGAGCGGCCGGCGATGTGTTTTCCTTCGGTTGTGTGCGAGGCAGACTGGAGAGGGTGAGAGAGGTTCACGTGGACCGACGTGTTAATCATGTGCTGCACTCGTCGTCCTCAGCCCCAGAACAGGAGGTGGCACAGAGGCAAGGCGGTCGGGCGCCGGCGCTCGGGAGCTGGCGCGCACACGCTGTGTTCGAGTAAAAGGAACAGAAGACTTCAGTGGAAAGTCTTCTGACCAGTGGGTCCCCCTCCCCTCTAATTCTTTTTCTAATTTTTTCTGTAAATACCCTATCTACTCACTCTTAAATGGTAAGCTTAGCCACCAAGTCAGTGAGTAGATTTGAATTCCTCAATTTGAAATTGGTTTGGCTAAATTTGCTTCACATTTGAATTTGGAATTCAAATTCAGTTTTTGAATTCATGCAAATTTAGCTCCCGACAAGATGAACTCCAATGAGGATGAAAATTGGTGGACTAACTCAGAAAAATGTGCTGAGTTTGAATATGAAGTCAACTTTTGAATCTAAGTGATGAAAGTGGCTGCAATTTGAATTTGTATTCAAATTGCCCTTTTCAAATGTCTCCGAAAATGCCTCAAAAAGGCTTGGATTTGCATGAAACTTGGGCTGAGCCTTCCCAAGAATATTTAAGGTCTAGGAGCTCAGCCTCTCATGTTTATGTGTATGAACTCCAACTTTTTGGAGTTATGGGTTTCCCCTCTAATCACCCTCTTGATTGTGTTTACATGCTCTTCACAAATGTTCATGAGCTATCCACCAAATAAGCTGTGGTGTGGTGATGTGATGAACATTTTAGCAAGTCCATTCTTGGGCTTTTACATCCCTCCCCCCTTAAAAGAATCTCGTCCCGAGATTATAAAGGAAGGGACAGCGATGTAATAGGAACTCACCCCTGATGAGACGCCATAAAGTCCAGGTAGTTTGAGCGAAGGAACTCCTCGCTCTCCCACGTCGCTTCTTCGGCGGTGTGGTTGCTCCACAGTATCTTGTAGAACCACAGCATTTGGTTACGCGTGGTCTGAGTCTTCTCATCAATAATCGCCACCGGATATTCAGCATATGTCAAATCCGGTTGCAGCTCGCCAATGTCTTCGGTGGGAACAGCAGCCGTATACTTCAGACATTTCCGTAGTTGTGAAACATGGAAAACGTCGTGAACACCAGCGAAAGATGTCGGTAGCTCCAGTCTATACGCCACTGGTCCACACTTCTCGGTGATAGCATAGGGTCCAATAAATCGGGAGCAAGTTTCCCCTTCACGCTGAATCGGTGCACGCCTTTCATTGGAGATACACGGAGGTACACGTGTTCCCAGACATCGAAATGTAGGGGCCTACGCCTCTTATCAGCATAACTTTTCTGCCGGGATTGAACGGCCTTCAAGTTGGCTTGAATCATCCGAACGCGCTCTTCGGCGTCGTTCACCACATCAACCCCGAACATGACCCTTTCACCAGACTCGCACCAGTTCAATGGGGTGTGGCATTTGCGACCGTAGAGAGCCTCATATGGTGCCATCTTGATACTCGCTTGATAGCCATTGTTGTACGAGAACTCCACCAACGGTAGATGATCATCCCAGTTTCTACTGTTGTGGATGGCACACGCTCTCAACATGTCTTCTAATACTTGGTTCACCCTCTCTGTTTGCCCATCTGTCTGAGGGTGATAAGCGGAGCTTCTAATCAGTTTAGTACCCAATGCAGCGTGCAACTGCTCCCAGAAACAAGCTACCAACAGTGCCCCTCGATCTGAGATTATGGTCTTGGGTACCCCATGCAAGCATAGGATTCTTGCAATGTACAACTCCGCATACTTGCTGGCATTGTAACGTGTATGCACGGGAATGATGTGAGCCGACTTGGTTAGTCGGTCAACGATTACCCAAATGGAATCATGCTTGTTGGAATTCAGGGGTAATCCCACAATGAAATCCATGCTCACATCTTCCCACTTCCTTGCTGGAATTTTCAGGGGTTGCAACAGCCCTGATTTTCTCATATGATCCACTTTCACTCGTCTACACGTATCACACTCGGATACGTATTTAGCCACTTCTCGCTTCATCCGTGTCCACCAAAATTTTCTTTTCAAATCTTGGTACATTTTGTTGCTGCCCGGATGAATAGAGAATTTATACAAGTGAGCTTCATCAAGGATCTTCTTTCTCAGCTCCATATTCCGGGGTACGACTATGCGGTCATTGAACCACAGCGTCCCCTCATCATCTTTCCGGAATCATTTGATATCCCCGCTGTCTATCCGTCTTCGGAGATGTGCCATGTCCTTGTCAACTTTCTGAGCTGCAATGATATCTTCCCTAATGGTAGGGATGAGAGCAAGGTTGTAGAGTGATCCACAAGGAACCAAGTAAAAACTCGTCTCTTCCTCCTCCACCGGTGTAATGGTGAGGTTATGGACATGTGATTTCCGACTCAGCGCGTCGGCAACCACATTCGCCTTCCCGGGGTGGTAATGAATCTCAATCTCATAATCTTTGATTAGTTCTAACCACCTCCTTTGCCTCATATTCAGCTCCTTCTGGGTGAAAATATACTTCAAGCTCTTGTGGTCGATGTAGAGATGCACCAAATTTCCCAGGAGATAGTGCCTCCACATTTTCAGCGCCAAAACCACAGCAGCGAGCTCAAGATCATGAGTCGTACAGTGCTGCTCATGGTTTCAAAGTTGGCGTGAGCCATATGTGACCACATGTCCTTGCATCAACAAGCAGCTGAGCCCGATGCCGGACGCATCACAATACACGTCGAAGGGATTGGTCGTATCCGGTTGAGCTAAGACCAGGGCTGTTGTGAGATGCTTCACCAATGCTTGAAACGCTCCTTCACATGCTGAGTTCCAAACATATTTTGTTCCCTTCTTCAGTAATTCTGTCATCGGCTTAGCAAGCTTGGAGAAGTTCGGAATGAATCTCTGGTAATATCCCGCTAAACCGAGGAAGCTTCTGACTTCATGGACGGAAGTGGGGGCTTTCCATTTCAGCACTTGCTCAATTTTGCTTGGATCAACCGCAATGCCTTCCGCGGAGATGATATGTCCCAAAAACGGCACTTGGCTGATCCAAAATTTGCATTTGCTGAACTTTGCATAGAGCTTATAATCCCTCAATCATTGAAGAACTATTCTCAAGTGTTTGGCGTGTTCTGCTTCTGACATGGAGTAAACCAAGATATCATCAATGAACACCACAATGAACTTGTCCAGCTCCGGCATGAACACCGAGTTCATGAGATACATGAAATGTGCTGGAGCGTTGGTGAGACCAAAAGACATGACGAGATATTCATATAAGCCATATCTCGTCGAGAAGGCCGTCTTCGGAATATCCTCCACCCGGATTTTTATTTGATGGTATCCGGAGCGAAGGTCCATCTTCGAGAATACACTTGCACCTACAAGCTGAACAAACATGATATCAATGCGGGGCAGTGGGTATTTGTTCTTGATGGTGACGGTGTTGAGCGGCCGGTAATCCACACACAGCCTCAAGGTTTCATCCTTCTTCTTAACAAACAGCGCCGAGCATCCCCAAGGCTAGGAACTCGGCCTAATGAAACCCTTGCTCAACAAATCATTGAGCTGTTCTTTCAACTCAGCCAGCTCGTTCGGAGCCATTTTGTATGGTCTCCGTTATGGGAGTAGTCCCGGGTGCAAGTTTGATATTGAACTCCACATCCCGTTCAGGTGGCATGCCCGGAAGATCATCCGGGAACACGTCGGGATACTCTCGGACTACAGGGATGTCCTCTAACTTGGAAGCTTCAGTAGTATAGGCGGCTGGAACTTCCGGGACTGGATCGTCTAGTATGAGGGACTGCGGATGGTGTAGCAGGGAGTTGAGGCAAACCGTCTGTGGTAATGTGTCTAGGACAGCGCCATGGTAACTTAGCCATGATATCCCTAAGATTGCATCAATCTTCCGCCCCTCAAGAATAATCATAGTAGTGGGATATATCTTCCCACCTAAGCACAGTGGTGCTTTCGGAATCATCATAGTGGCTGAAATCTTCCCTCCCGGTGAGCAAATCATATAAGAGCACTCGGTTGGAAAGGCTTCCAGTTGATCCTTAACCACATATGATGCTCTTATGAAGTTGTGGGTTGCACCAGAATAATATAATATGATGATTGCTTGATTGTTGAGAGTGAACGTACCTACCAGCACGTTTTCTCCCTCTGGGGCGTCCTCATTGTTGAGGTGGCGAACGCCCCCGGTTAGCTGACCAACCTTCTTAACCGGAGGTCAGCCTCGAGCACCGCACTGATACTGGGCTTGCCCGCTGCTCTGCTGCCCCTGGGGACAGTCCTTTGAGAAATGGCCCGCCTGGCCACACGTGTAGCAGGTGTAGCGAGGCGGTCCTTCGCTGATCGGTGGACAGAAACCCTGGGCACGTTGTGGCGGTGGAAACGCCCGGGGTACCATCTGCTGCTGCTGTTGCGGTCGTGGTGGTGGCATCGGCGGTCAGAATGGGGGTGGCTAAAATGAACGACCCCCAAACTGCTGAGGTCGACGAGGTCGTTGAAAGTTCCGTGATTGCATTGTACGAGATGCGTCTTCATCTCGGGGTTTAACCCCTGATAGAACTGCTCTCGCTTCTTCTCCTCGGTGGAGACATAATCCGACGCATACTGCACCAGATGGTTGAAGGCATGGGAGTAGTTGTGGGCACTCCTCCCGCCCTGCTTCAGCTCCAAGAACCCTTGGAACTTTCTCTTCATTATCCCAGGAGGTATATGGTAGGCGCAGAACGCCTCCTGGAATTCTGCCCATTCCACGGCGTGGCCAGCAGGTAGTGAGGCGACATAGTTCGCCCACCATGCACCTGCGGCACCGTGAAGCTGCTGCTCTGCGAAGAGAGTCTTCTGCCCCTCCATACATTGGAGCAGCCCGAACTTGGACTCGATCGTCCGCAGCCAGTTGTCAGCCTCCAGGAGTTCTGCCGCCACCCCCCCCCCCCCCCGCCTGGGATGTATTCTGCATGATCGTGCGGAGCAGATCGGTGTGCTCCTCACGATTACCCACCAGTGCCGTGATCACATCCCCTAGTGTAAGCGGAGGTGGCGGTGGTGGTTGTTGCTGCGGGGTACTGTCATAGGCAGGTGGCTGGGAGTCATCACCCCCCTGCTGGCTAGAGCCACCGACCTCATGCGTGGCCCGTGTACGAACCATCTGCAACCATACGACAATAAAATCAGTCCCGCAACATACTTCATGCAGTCCAATAAAATAGGCGTAAAGACATAATGACAATAAAAATACGATACATCTTGTAAATAGATAATGTAATAACTTTGCACAAGCTACACCATTACCAGACCAAATACAAACTAGTTAAATACAACTTGATATACTTCCTCTTTGGAAGTTCATCTCAACTATATTTGGTCACTACGAGACGTTAATATCACTTTGTCATCACGTATACTACCCTTTTTTTCTTCAATACGACATAAACATGGTCTCTAGCAAAAGAAACTTGAGTAGGACATATACTCAAACCTTTCACTAGTTGAATATAACAACTCATGAGTGTGTGCTACCCCATTGGAAGTAATCAAACCCCCTTAGGATACAACACTCTCTCAAATGAGTTCACTGTCCATCCCTCTGCCCAGAATGAACAGTTTCTACATATCCCAGATTTTGATCTGGTGCTGTGCATTTTCATGACTCAAGTGGAATACCAAAGTTAAAGTTAACTTCAGTAGTTTTCCCAGGAGTATTTATTTGCCCTCAGATCAGCTTTGGTTAAAAAGTTATGATAATTCGAAGTCAACAGAATTTCTGGAAGAATTTCAACAGCACCTCCTTTGGAAGTTGCTGTTTTCAACTCAAATTTTCCACTGAATTCCGTGCTGAAATTACAGAAACTTTGAATTACAAAGATGTGACATATCTCCTACCCTTTCCAAAAATGTATCATATGATAATTTTAGATTTTTCTACAGGAAGTTATGCTTGAAAGATAGAACAGTCCAGAGAGTTTTTGAACCTGTCCTGGTTCTGGACAGTTTGCATTCTTCTGGGATTTACACCACTTTGATATGTGATTCTTCTCTGGAAGTCTACAAAAAAGTTGTATAGCACTTAAACTCCTTTCCAGAACTATATCCCTCATCTCCATTGGCTAAATAATCTGTGAGCTATACTCTTTTAAAGTTCAGCAAACTTGCTACCCAAAACAGAGCACTCTGTTTTTCAATTCCTTTGAGCTAAACTATTCAACTTGTTGAATTTTTCTACCCAACCAGGGTCCTAAAGATTGAAACTTGGTTTTTTTAGTTCCTTTTTACCATTATATTTAATGCAAATGCCTATTATATGTCGGTACTACGTTCCTCACAAAAAGAAAAATCCTAACCGGATTATACCGGCATATACGTCTCAATTGTGGCACTAAACGGTCTCTCGCACACGTATACTACACGGTTTACATACGTGGTTAGTCAGAAGAACACTCAATAGTGATGCACTCAAATGTTGTTGTCATTTCAGGCAGGTCCATATTTAAAATTAAATACATACGCCCGTATCATTGCCATATGGCCGTCCTTGAGTTAAGCCACGTCTCAAGGTACGTGATTGTGTTTTCACACCACACGACGGGGAACCCGAGTAGAGCGTGAACGGGTCATCACAGTTGGGAAATTTATCACCCCAAAAGATACCACCTACTGCCCTGCAGGGCACGCCGATGGCAAGCGCTGCGTATGTCCTCCTAGACTATTTCCAGAAGAACACACTATCGCGTTACTGACCACACGATGGGGTCTCCACTTTCTTGCCTAATGCACGCTAGGGATCAGCGTTTCATATGAACTCAGGAACATGAAGAGTCCAAGAGTTTCATATTAACGTCTCACACCAAGCTGTGAGACATATCCCTGAACCACATTCCTCGTCAGGGGAGCTAACCGAAATTGAACCGCTTTCGGTGGCGTTCCTTACCATTTTTACCTGAGCGTAGGTGTGTCGTTACATAATCAAAATTCAGAATTATAACACATATGTTAGTCATGCCACTTTAAGTAACTATGCTAATATAATCCTTACTTGGGCATACTAGTGAATCCTCACCGTAATCCTAAGTTTTCCCGTAATACAGTCCTTAATTAGTGTGCTATCCTCTAAGCAGCTCTGATACCAGCCTGTGGCGGACCGAAATCCGTACGCCCAGGATCTCAGAGGGTGGTGTCGCACGATGCGACACCCGACAACACAGCATAAGAACAACATTGTATTACATAGAAAACAACTGAATATGTACAAATTAGCACACACCTTCAGTTAACAACTAAGAACAGAATTTATACATGCGGAAGCTAACTTTTTACAACTCACGTCCACCTAACTAGCAAAAGTCGGTTGTCCAGCCCTATGGACAACCCACACTAGCTTCACTCCTCAGCTCAGCGCGGCGTGTACGGCTCCCGCTCAGCCGTGGTCCCCTACGGAGGGTAGCCCTCGCTGGTGGACTCGTACCCTCAGTCTGTGGGGTAATCATCACCTGAAAAACACTTATAGCAGCAACCGTGAGCACGATGGCTCAACAAGACTTAACCGACTCCCTATGCATGAAACTCTACATGCAGTTCACAACGAACATGGGATGGGAAATTGCAGCAAACGGACACGCCTACAAGTTTGTCCTTAGTTCATCTTTTAGCCACAAGTTAACAGTTCATGAATCTGAAATTTAGTAAGCGATATTTGGTGGCACACATGTAGCAATACAATTTATACATATCAGCAGAATTGAATCACAACATTCCATAATTTATTAACGTCACGATGCAGTGAACAAGCGGTACTCATCACCGCGAAGGACAGTGAATCGACTCGATATACACCTGAAGGGATACCCGAATAGCACGTCACATACGCCCACCCGTGGAGCTGCACAGCACGCTCACTCGATGTCATACGGGACAACCTTTCACAAAACAGCCCAAACATCGAACCGGTCGCACCCAAATGGACAGGAGGTTCCCTACACGGAGCATCTCTCTATGCCTGTTAGTGGATATCCACCGGGCTGCCCTCAACCTACACCTATAAATCGGTGCGTTATGCCTCGACGCCCGGAGGTA
The DNA here is from genome assembly GCA_030760725.1 of Neostapfia colusana. NCBI lineage: Eukaryota > Viridiplantae > Streptophyta > Magnoliopsida > Poales > Poaceae > Neostapfia > Neostapfia colusana. The sequence goes on from JASWHV010000007.1 coordinate 104,324,029, forward strand.
TAGGTTACATCGATTTATCAGGGCCCATATATCCGATATGCCTTCGGTAGTTCAATATTGTTCAGCAGGGCCGCACACGGATCAGTCCTCGATCGACACGGACAGGGCTGCGCCCACAAGGCTTCCTCTTGCTGCGCCCTAGCCCATGCCTAGTCTCATTTTCTTACTAAAGTGATCTCACACCACTCGAACCAATCCTGTGTGTCCCATAGCCTATACTCGCGAGTAGATTCCAACTACTCGACTTGTACCAAAGTTCTATGAACATTAAGCACAGCCTGACTACTCGAGGACTTAGACACTACCCTCACTCTTGGAGGAAAACTCTGGTTATGCACTTGGGTTGCATCCATCCTACACCTAATGTACAAACATAACTCACGCTAAGTATACATAAAGCAAGACTTTATAAAACTTGTTAATGCAAACCAGGGCTTGCCTTGTTGCTGCTGGTCAGTGGTTAGGGTCTCGTCCTGAAGTAGGAAGTCCAACACTTCCGGGGTCTCCTCGCCTTCAGCGACTACATGTAAGCAATATACTATATGTCAATTTAAATGCAATGTTTGGAACTGAATATGTAAATACCATAACTCTAGCTAACCCTCCCCTTTGGCTCTGAAATTTATATGGTGGCTTTGTAGGGTCCTAACCAGAGACTTAACCAAGTTTCATTTGAAACAAAGGTCATTTGAGCTCTGTACAAATAAACGTCTATTTTGTCATTACTGGAGCTTCTAAGGATTTCCAGGGATTTTCATGGTTCAACCCATTACTTTCTGGAAACTAGAATTTGATATGGTTCTAATGGAATTGGTTTCATGTCATTTGAAGAATCCTAGATGAAGTTATTCCCTAAACAAGATTTGAGAAAATCTGAAAAATGTTCTTGTATATTTTTCCATTTTCTTAGGACAGTTCACTTAATCATACCATTAGGGGGACTAAATGAACTTGGATGGATCTGAAATTTTTCCTGTGACTCAAGGATTTTCAAATGAACATCCTAGCCAAGTTACAGAATTTTCCAAAAAATAATTCTCCAGATAAAATTCCCAACAGTTTAAATTTTAGGGAATTAATTCTGGAAAAAGAATTAGTTTCATAAGCTGAAACTTGTTTTTCTGGATAGTACTCAAAAAGATGGATCCAAAAAAATTTGGTTCACTGAATTTGGAGCTTCCTAGCAAAAGTTATAGGCATTTGAAGTTTGAACCAAATCTTAAAATCATAGAAATGTTTAAACCCGGGTTGATGGCCCCACTCTTTAAACTGGCCCACTGAGATCGCGGCCACACTGCGGCCCACGGGGATTCACCCGTGCTGTCACACAGTATCCCAGCAGCAAAACGGATCCCCGCTGGAAAACAGAGACTGACCGGTGGACCCGGCCCCCCTTCGTCTTCCTCGCGACAACCCGCGATCCCCGCGGCGGTGCTTCGCCGGAGAGCTTGCCACCGGCCGTTTTACCGCACGACCTTCGACGGATTTCGCCACCTGTGCCCAACTTTGCTCAGGGAACACGTTGGTGCACTCACCAAAGCTCGGCGATGGCAGGAACCACACTCACGACGGTGACGGCGGCGACCCCCACACTGGTGATGTCGCCCGATCTACCCAGGGCCCTATTTTTGGAACGGTTTGCTCCTACAGCTCCGTGGTGACATGCTGAGTACGAACTTGGACTCGGTTTGCCATGGAAACGGCCGGAGCTAGGACCTCACTGTCGACCTAGGGCTAAAACGGCGGATACTCGAAGAACTTGAATAGCAGCGCCAAAACTCGATGGTTTCTGATGGTTCTTGATCCTAGGTGGCTGTGGGGACGTGTAGAAAATGTGGATAGCTTGGCATACGCGGTGGTGTACCGATCACCACGAATTTTGGATTCTTGGCTAGCTCGGTTCTTTGAACCCCGAGAAATAAACGGGGAAATTCTCCCCTGACAGGGCACAAAAAGAGGTAGGGTTTTCACCGTGAGTTCGAGCAGCCTATGGCACGCCTAGTTGCTGTTGATCGTCGGTCACGAGCGTGCTTAGAATGGCGGCACACCGAGAAACTGAGAGAGCGGCCGGCGATGTGTTTTGCTTCGGTTGTGTGCGAGGCAGACTGGAGAGGGTGAGGGAGGTTCACGTGGACCAGCGTGTTAATCACATGCTGCACTTGGCGTCCTCAGCCCCAGAACAGGAGGTGGCACAGAGGCGAGGCGGTCGGGCACCGTCACTTGTGAGCTGGCGCACACACGCTCTGTGTTCGAGTGAAAGGAACAGAAGACTTCAGTGGAAAGTCTTCTGACCAGTGGGTTTTCTCCCCTCTAATTCTTTTTCCAATTTTTGCTGTAAATATCCCATCTACTCACTCTTAAATGGTAAGCTTAGCCACCAAGTCAGTGAGTAGATTTGAATTCCTCAATTTGAAATTAGTTTGGCTAAATTTGCTTCACATTTGAATTTGGAATTCAAATTCAGTTTTGAATTCATGCAAATTTAGCTCCCAACAAGATGAACTCCAATGAGGATGAAAATTGGTGGACTAACTCAAAAAAATGTGCTGAGTTTGAATATGAAGTCAACTTTTGAATCCAAGTGATGAAAGTGGCTGCAATTTGAATTTGTATTCAAATTGGCCCTTTTTCAAATGTCTCCAAAAATGCCTCAAAAAGGCTTGGATTTGCATGAAACTTGGCCTGAGCCTTCCCAAGAATATTTAAGGTCTAGGGGTGAGCTCAGTCTCTCATGTTTATATGTATGAACTCCAACTTTTTGGGGTTATGGGTTTCCCCTCTAATCACCCTCTTGATTGTGTTTACTTGCTCTTAACAAATGTTCATGAGCTATCCACCAAATAAGCTGTGGTGTGGTGATGTGATGAACATTTTAGCAAGTCCATTCTTGGGCTTTTACAAAAACACTTGTATTCACACGGTTTGAATCTACTTGAGAGCCTCCAAGTCTTGCTCCCGCCTTGATTTCTTGTGTCTTGGCTTGTTTGTCTCTCGGCCGTGATGAAAACTTGTTGTTCCCGAGCTGGATTCTTCCCTGTGAAACTCACGTCCACTTTTTACTCCCAACACTTGGGTGGACATAAACTCAACCTTGGTGCCATCGGTATGGGTTAATTCCACAATTCTTGTTGAACAATGAAGTACCCCCTCATACTTTGTCAACCAATCCATTTCTAAGATTATATCTATCCCTTGTGATTCTATCACAATGAGATTGGCAAGAAATGCTACTCTGTTTATATCTAGGCTCATTTTAGGTCGTACTTGTCTTACCCTTAATTCTCCTTCGGGAAAATTAACTATTAGCACACGATTCATGTAGTAGTTGCTAGTTCATGTCTTTTTGTAAAATCTCTAGCTTTGAATGAGTGGGTAGCACCAGAATCAAACAGAATCATAGCAATATGGGAATTGGCAGAAAACATACCAATCACCACATCTTGTGCCTCCTGGGCTTCTTCCATGGTCACAAGGTTCACCCTACTCTGTACAGGGTTCTGTTGCTGAGACAACTTCTTCTTTGGACACCTGTTGATGAAGTGTCTAGCTTCTCCACAGTTGTAGCATTGTCTTGTGACCTTGGCAATCTATGCTTTGTTATTCTGATGTGAATTCTGAGGATTTAGTCTGGCTGGATGAGTCTGGAAAGAAAGACGTGGCTGTTGCATCTGTTGCCGCTGTTGCTGTGGTTGGAAAGTTATGTTTCTGGCAGCAGAATTGTAGTTCCTTTGCATCTGATTAGGAACCATTATACGGTTTATTGGTCCAGCCGACGGTAATGTGAAGCAAGGCCGACTGTTGTTGCCAGAAGACTGACCCTGTCAATTCATCTTTCTTTTGTGGTCTTCACCCAACTCTTGTCTCTTCTTTTCAACTATAAACGCCTTGTCCACTAGCTTCTGGAAACTAGCATAGTCATTGGATGACATGGCATATTGTATTCCCTTGTTTAATCCCTCCATGAAGCAATCTTGTTTCTTTTCATATGTATCTATGTCATCTGGTGCATAATGAGATAATTGCATGAACTTAGTGAGATATTCACGCGCTGTTATGCTTCCTTGCTTCAAAGAGAGAAATTCCTTCCGCTTGTTCTTGATTTCCCCTGCTGGAGCATAGTGGTTGCGGAAAGCTTGCTTAAATTGATCCTAGGTATTGTTCTCTGGGTCAGCATGCGCTGCTGTGTAAGCGCTCCACCAATCCGCTGCAGGACCTGATAACTGGTGAGAGGCAAAGAGCACCCTCTCATGTCATTGATACTGCACAATCTGCAGCTTGATCTCAATGGTCCTTAACCAATCGTCAGCATCCAAAGGTTCTATTTCACTAGCAAATTTCGGAGGATGAGTGTTGAGAAATTCACTCAGCTTGGCTGACGTGGTGCATTCTGTGGTGGTGGTAGGGGTTGCTGCATATTGGCCACCACTTGTGTCAAGTTCTAGAGGGGTTGATTCTATACATTCATCATCTATTGTAAGGCTTCTGCATCTCCTCTACGTGCTCCTCTATTCTGCCATTCTGAAAGAGGGAATCTTGTGGCATCATTGTTGTTGCTTCCCGCATCTCAACCTCTTCTTCTACCTACCATCTATTGTAGATAACTAAATTTAGATTATTTAGTTGAACAAAGAAAATAAGATATGGATGGAATATTGATAAGTACAAATAAGCAAACATTATATATATATATATATATATATATATATATATATATATATATATATATATGCATCAAGGTTTCAATATACATATACTAAACGAGCTTGTGAACGAATGTGAAATACCACTTTTAAATCTTTTATTCAGTCCAAATTGGAAATTTAAAATTTAGTCTTTCATTTAACTCACAGCAAACTATATATAAGGGTATTAGTTGAAACTCAAATTTGAACTTTATAATTCTGTCAGTCAAATTCAAAATCTGACTTCACCATTTTGTTCACCATTGTCGGTACCCTCAATATGGGGTACCCCCGCGCACAGTGGAAACTGCCTAAGGACTTCGCCCTTCTCCGCAGGGAGAGCTCCGAAGGCGCCACGTGTCCTGCGGGGCCGGACCTCCCTCTCCTCAGAGAAAAGCTCTGGGCCGGCCACGTGGCCAGCAGAGCCGAACCTCCCCCCTCCGCGGGGAGGGCTCCGAAGGCTCCACGTGTCCAGTGGGGCCAGACCTCCCTCTCCTCAGGGGAGTGCTCCAGGCCCGCCACGTGGCCAGCTGAGCCGGACTTCCCCCCTCCGCGGGGAGAGCTCCGAAGGCGCCACGTGTCCCGCGGGGCCGGACCTCCCTCTCCTCAGAGGAGGGCTCCGGGCCCGCCACGTGGCCAGAAGAGCCGGACCTTCCCCCACCGCGGGGAGAGCTCCGAAGGCTCCACATGTCCAGCGGGGCCGGACCACTCTCTCCTCAGAGGAGAGCTCCGGGCCAGCCACGTGGCCAGTAGAGCCGCGCTACCTGCCCCCGTGCGGTAGGCAGCAAGAGTAAAGACGCGCCATACCTTGTCCGTACAAGGTATTCAAGACTCGCGCCTTCCCAAGACGCGGAGACGCGGAGCGCGCCTCTGTCAGGTGCCGTTGCGCCCAGTCACATCGCAGTGAAGACTGACACGCCGCGTCAGAGGCTGTACGCTAATAAACACAGCGACAAGACATCCCCTGCCGCCCCTGCCATCATCAACCACTACGACTAGCTTGCGGCATGGGCAGGGCGGCAGAACAAAGACTCAGAAGCCATCGCCAGAGACAACTATCGGTGTAACTGCAATATACGGTAGATGGCAGGCAATCTCCCCAGGACCACTTGTCAGGTCCCGGGCCCACCTTGTAAGCCGCCCGAGCCTTGGACTATAAAAGGCTCGGGTAGGCGACGTTAGCAAGGGTTCGCTCCTCAGTCATTCGCACCTGAGGGTTCGGCTCCTTGCACACTTACTCTCTAGCATTCTAACACTTAGGTCATCCTCAAGCTCAGAACTCCAGTTCTGAGCACCAAGCAATACAACAAGCACCTCTGCTCACCGTGGACGTAGGGTTTTACGCTCCGGCGGCCTGAACCACGTAAAAAATTTTGTGTCAAGCTTCTCCTTCCATCATCCCTAACGCGTAAGCTCTCCGTGAGTGACTAGCCCCTCCGAAAAAGAACCTCCGCAGGCTACCAGAGCAGGCCCGGGGGAAGTGTCGACAACACACTTCAACATTTGGCACGCCAGGTAGGGGGTCTTTTCCCTTGCGTGACAAGCTTTCGCCGACGAAGATGACGAAGCTTCCTTCAGCGGCAAGCTCTCCCACTCACGTTCACGACGAACGGTGATCAGCGGGGACTACGTCTCGACACACTCAGGACAGAGTGTGTCGGTGCAAGCTGGAAGCCAGCAGCCGACTCCGGCAGCGCCTACTCCAGCGAGCCCAAGATCCACTGCAGCGCTGAGTGTCTCCCACGGGAGTGCACTAGCTGCAGCACAAGCGCTACTGCACAATCCACCTGTTGGGGACGCGCCTCAGTCAGCGACCCAGCAGTGGATTCGCGACGTAGACCGGCTCGTCGTCGCCGCCGCCAACCCTCGACATCGGCGGGGACGATGTCCCTGTCAACCAGGTGTGTCGCTGACGCGCAAGCCAACGGTTGACGGGCAGACGGCAGACTCCCGCTCCACCCGGCTCCCATCTGCGGACCTGAGGTCGGAGCTGGAGCGATGTCACCTGGGCGAAGACGCTGGCCTGACCATCGAGCGACGCCGAGAGAGGCGTCGCAACCGCGAGGTCGGCTACAGCATGTCGACCGCCTCGACTCAGCCTGGCCTGCAGACGTTCGCTACGCGATCTCTGCCCCAGGCATACGCCACGCAGCATATGCCTCAGCCATATGCCCTGCAAGTGGCACCCCCGGTCTATGGCACAGCCTTGCCCATACCGGGGTACACGGTGCCGACGGCGAACTAAGCGTTCGCGGCACCAACACCTGCAGCAACAGTAGTAGGATGTGCGGCCCTGGCGCCACACCTTCACTTCGAGAAGTGGCCGCGCAAGTTTCGGCCGCACCTGCCCGAGATGTACGATGGCAGCGTCAACCCGGCGGAGTTCCTCCAAATCTACTCCACCGCCATCCTTGCTGCAGGAGGGGATGAGGTTGTCATGGCCAACTACTTCCCCGTCGCCCTGACCGGCCCAGCACGGTCTTGGCTCATGAATCTCCCCCAGGGTTCCATAACCGCCTGGGGAGAGCTCTGCCGGCAGTTTACTGCAAACTTCGGCAGCTCCTACACCCGGCCTGGCACGGAGCTCGACCTCCACGCCATCCAACAACAACCTGGAGAGACACTGCGCTCCTTCATCCAGCGGTTCTCCCAGGTGCGAAACACCATCCCCCATATCCAGAATGCTTCTGTGGTGGTGGCGTTCCGACAGGGTGTAAGGGACAAGAAGATGCTCGAGAAGCTTGCAACCAGAGAAGTGCGCAACGTCTCAGAGCTCTTCAGCCTGGCAGACAAGTGTGCCAGGGCAGCAGAAGGGCGTAACTGGCACTCACAGCCAGTCTCCGAAGACGGAGAACAGCCCAGACCAAATGCTGCCCCCCATGGGAGCGGCAGAAAGGTCAAGAAGGCCGGCGGCAAGATCATGCTGCCGACCGAAGCTCCAATTGCAGCAGCTACAGCACCCACTGGAGCTCGGGGGCCACGCCCCGACAAGAGGCTGCGACAGTCACCAGCCCCGGATGGTGACCAAGGCGAGCCGTGCCCTGTGCACAACACCAGAAGCCATACTGCTGCTGAGTGCCGTGAGATGCAGAAGCTCGCGGAGTGCTTCCGCAGGGGGAAGCAGCCGCGTGCTGACGCCCCTCCCTTCCGTTAAAGGGAGGGCAAGCAGAAGGTCGACGCCCAAGACAACATCGACCACCAGACGGAATTCCAGGAGCCTCAACGCGCCGTAAAGGCGGTGCACAACCGTGAGGACTCCAGCTCCAGCGACGACGAACGCCGGAAGGCGCTCTACGTCATCTATGGCGGGTCCTCTGACCCCTCGTCCCGAAGCGCAGTCGAGACTCTGCGCAGAGCAGTAGCGTCGATGGCTCCTCTCCCAAGTGCCGCGCCGCACCTCAAGTGGATGGGAACCCCCATCAGCTTCGACGCCACCGACTGCCCCAGGAACATGGCTGGGGCCGGCCAGCTACCGCTCTTGGTGGCACCCACCATCGCCAACATGAAGATGTACCACGTCCCGATAGATGGCGGGGCTGGGCTGAACCTCATCAGCCACGCAGCTTTCCAGAAGCTGCAGATCCCGATGGCCAAGCTCACCCCATCGAGCCAGTTCTCAGGGGTCGGGGCGGGACAGGTCGTCCCCTACGGCAACATCAGCCTTCCGGTGACCTTTGGGGCACCGGACAGTTATCGAACAGAATACATTCTGTTCAACGTGGCGGAGATCGACCTCCCCTTCAACGCCATCATCGGCAGGCCAGCCCTGTACCAGTTCATGGCAGTAGCCCACTACGGCTACCTCGTCTTGAAGATGCCTACACCAACAGGTGTTCTCAAGATTCGTGGAGACCGCTCTGCTGCAGTGTCAGCCTTGGAGAAGCTCCAAGCGCTTGCAGCAGCCCGAGCAATAGCTCCTGGCGGTGCAGAACCGGGCCAGCTCCACCCGAGTACACGCGACCGTGCCTCGACCTCAGCACCCCGTGTGCAACCCCTCGACAAGGGCGAAGTCCCACTGAAGGTCGTCCAAGTCAGCGCCGATGCTGCCCAGACCACCCGGGTGGCCGGGGGCCTGCACAGCAAATAGGAAGGCGCGCTCATCACCTTCCTCCGGCACAACGTCGACGTGTTTGCATGGCAACCGTCGCAGATGCCGGGGATCCCTAGGGAGGTGATCGAGCACCATCTGAAGATCTTCCCCGACGCGCGGCCAGTCCAACAGAAGCCCCCCAAGCAGTCCATCGAGCGGCAGAACTTCATCCGTGAAGAAATCAAGAAGCTGCTGGATGCTGGCTTCATACGGGAAGTCCACCACCCCCGGTGGTTGGCGAACCCCGTCGTTGTCCTGAAGGCCGGCGGGAAGCTCCGGATGTGCATCGACTACACCAGTCTCAATAAGGCATGTCCTAAAGATCCATTCCCTCTCCCTAGAATAGATCAAATAGTAGACTCTACATCAGGCTGTCATATGCTATGCTTCCTAGACGCCTACTCGGGTTTTCATCACATCCCTATGTCTAGAGAAGATGAAGAACACACTTCTTTCATCACAGTAGATGGCCTGTATTGTTATGTCTCTATGCCTTATGGTCTAAAGAATGCTCTCCCCACCTTTGTACGTGCTATGCACAAAACCTTTGGAGTGCTAATAAGAGACTTAGTTGAGGTGTATGTCGATGACATTGTTGTCAAAGTCAGGCAGAGCTCATCCTTGTTAGATAACCTAGCTCTAGTCTTTGACAAACTGCGCTCCACGCGCATTAAGCTGAACCCCGACAAATGTGTATTCGGTGTATCCTCTGGGAAGCTCCTAGGATTCCTGATCTCACACCGAGGGATTGAGGCCAACCCAGAGAAGATCAAGGCCATCGACCTAATGCGGCCCCCCGCCCGCATCAAGGATGTCCAGAAACTCACGGGATGCCTAGCCACGCTGAGTCTGTTTATACCGAGGCTAGCAGAGCGGGCACTTCCCTTCTTTAAGCTCCTGCGCAAATTCGGTCCTTTTGCTTGGACCGACGAAGCAGAGGAAGCATTCCAGGAGTTGAAGCAGCTCCTGACGACCATACCCAGCATGGTAGCCCCCGAGCCCGAAGAGCACTTGCTGCTCTACATCGCGGCAACAACAGAGGTGGTGAGCATGGTCCTCGTCGCAGAGCGGCCGGACCCCTCATCACCGCAGCCTGCTCCGATAGCAGAAGACAAGCACCAGGAGACCCCGGAGACTCAAGACGACCTCCCGGAGCTCCAAGGTGACCTCCCGGAGCTCCAAGACAACCTCCCGGAGGTCCAACGGGACCTCTCGGAGCTCCAAGATAACGCCCCGGAGGTCTAGAGAGACCTCCCAGGAGAACAAGACGACCTCCCGGAGGTCCAAGACGACTTAGAAGCCCCCGAGTCCCAGCTCCCGGAGGCTCCCCCGGACCCATCTACCTCCTTTCGGCCTGAGTCAATGAAGGAAGACATCTCAGGCCCAGGGGGCAGGGTCCGTACCATCCAGAGGCCTGTCTACTACATCAGCGAAGTCCTCCACAACGCCAAGACAAGGTACCTAGAGGTCCACAAGCTGCTGTATGCAGTACTCGTGGCGTCCAGGAAGCTCCGCCACTACTTCCAAGCCCACCGGATCTCGGTGGTCACCTCATACCCGCTGAAGGCCATTCTTCACAGCCCCAACGCGACCGGCAATGTCGCTAAATGGGCAGCGGAGTTGGCGGAGTTTGAACTGGACTTCCTTCCTCGCCACGCGGTCAAGAGCCAAGAACTGGCTGAGTTCGTGGCCGAATGGACGCCAACAACGATCAACCCAGGGGGCCACGAAGACGGTGAACCAAAGCTCCGAGCTCCGGTCTTCACCGGGCCTCACTAGACGCTTTTCTTCGACGGCTCCTCGCGAAAGCAGAGGGCCGGGGCCGGCGTACTGCTTCTCATGCCATCGGGGGAGCAGTTTGGGTACATGGTGCATCTCAACTTCAAGGCAACCAACAACATGTCAGAGTATGAAGCACTCATCTTTGCCCTAAAGACAGCCTTGTATTTGGGCGCTTGCCAATTGTTGGCACAAGGCGACTCCCAGCTAGTCATCAAGCAAGTCAAGGGTGAATGTTCCTGCAATGACCCGCAACTAGCTGCTTATCTGCTCCACGTGCAGATGCTGGAGAAAGACTTCCTCGCCTTGGACCTGCGCCATGTACCGCGTGCTGGCAATGCCGTGGCTGACGACCTCTCAACGAAGGCCTCCATCGGAGCCCCCCTGCCCGAAGGAGTCTTCTAGAGGACGTTGCTGCAGCCCATAGCACGTCCTACCGAGCCGGGCGAAGGGGGCTGGACCAGCACCTCGAAGCTGGCAGTCCCGGCGGCCCTGCTACCATGGACGCCGCCAAGGATCGTAAGCGTCACTGGGGACTCCGTGCTACCCAGCGCTCAAGATCCAGAAGCTCAAGTCAGACCAGATGCATGGATCGCGGAGATCCAGGGCTACTTGAAAGACAATATCCTCCCTGATGAACGTGTATCCGCTGAACGGATCGTGCGCATGGCTAAAAGATACGCGCTGGTAGAAGGGGATCTCTACCAGCATGGCGCCAAACACGTCCTATTGCGGTGCATAACCCAGGGGGAAGGCTATGACTTGCTCGCTGAGATCCATGGAGGTGAACGTGGGAGTCACTCTTCCTCGCGCACGCTTGTCGGTAAAGCCTTCCGGCATGGCTTCTACTGGCTGACAGCACTCCGGGATGCCGTCAAGCTGGTCAAGAGCTGCAAGGCATGCCAGTTCCACGCCAAGCAGATCTACACACCGGCTCAGGCAGTACAGATGATCCCGCCCTCGTGTCCGTTCGCGGTGTGGGGGTTGGACATCCTGAGGCCATTCCCCAAAGCCGTCGGGGGATTCCGGTACCTCTACGTCGCCATCGGTAAGTTCACCAAGTGGCCGGAAGCTACACCCGTCATCACCATCAACAAGCAATCTGCAGTCAAGTTCATCAAGTCAATCGTCTGCCGGTTCGGGGTCCCGAACAGAATCATCACCGACAACGGGACCCAGTTCACCAGCGCGGCATTCCAAGACTGCTGCGACGACCTTGGCATCCAGGTGTGCTATGCCTCCATTGCTCACCCAAAGAGCAACAGGCAAGTCGAGAGGGCCAATGTTGAGATCCTTTGGAGCCTCAAGACTCGCACCTATGCCAGCTTGAAGAAACATGGTGCCAAGTGGATGGATGAGCTTCCGAGCACACTGTGGGCTAACAGGACATCCTAGAGCCGGGCCACCGGGGAGACACTCTTCTTCATGGTGTACGGGGCCGAAACTGTGCTTCCCCCAGAGATCACCATAGGGTCTCTCCGTGTCCGAGCTTACGACGAAGCCGCGCAGGACAACCTCCGGCGTGAAGACATCGACCTCGTCGACGAGGCTCGATTACACGCAGCGCTCCGCAACGCACGGTACCGGCAGACGCTCCAGCGCTACCACCAAAGGTCCGTGTGTGTCCGGGAGCTACAAGAAGGCGACCTGGTACTGCGGCGCATACTTTCTCACGAAGGGACCAAAAAACTCTCCCCCAGCTAGCAAGGTTCCTTCCGAGTCACGAAAGTTTGCCGCCCCGGGTGCGTACGCCTCTCCACCGAGGATGGGGATCCGCTCCCGAACCCTTGGAACATAGAACACCTTCGTAAGTTCTATCCCTAGAGCAGTTGTAGGACAGTTCTTTTTCTTTCTGTAATAAATCCCATAGAGTCTGGGAACAGCGCTCAGAACAGCTAAGTCCCAGGGGACGGTCCAGGACTACGTTTCAGCTTGGCCTGGTTCCGACGCTAAGCGCGTAGAGTCTTGCTTCCCTTCTTAATGGGGCAGGTCGTTGTCTCCATGTTTAGCCTGCCTTCCTCCTATGGATATTTATATGGAAAGAAACATGTCCTGCCACGCTTTTACCCCTGTGTTCATTTAAATTATGCATTAATTTTTATGATCGCACTTTCCATGTGAGCTCACCGTACATTTAGCTCTCCATTCCCACTCTCGTCCCTAGTCAGCATTTGTTATCCTTCCGTATACCGGACTAGGACCGTAAGCAAAATAAGACTATGAGAAAGGGAAGGGAGAGCTCCCGAGGAGAATTACGTTTCCTCTACTTGTGTGCAGGACCTCCCGGCTTTAGCTCCCCCGCAGGAGTATGGTAGCTGGGCCCAAAGCATTGGCCACACCTACCAGGGGGCCACTACGGGGACCGCGCAGGGAAAGACTGGAGCTCCAGACTACTCCAAGGCAAGACCGGAGGAGCCGGACCTCGCCCCCTCCGTAGGGGCGAGCTCCGAAGGCTCCACGTGTCCCGCGGGGCCGGACCTCCCTCTCCTCAGAGGGGAGCTCCGGGCCCGCCACGTGGCCAGCAGATTCGGACCTCCCCATCCTCACGGCGCGAGCTCTGAAGACCCCTTGGGCCCTTAACGCAACAGGGACCTGAGGAAAGTGTCTGCGCAAGACTTCAAGATCGGTGAAGGCCTCCGAGGTCCTTGCAGAGTTAAGGACTCGGCCAGGCCAAGCCAAGAAGAAGATAAGCACGGACACAAGAAACAAAGAGCATGTTCATTCATCAAAAGCTCCATGAGCTGGGCTACATACTCGACAAAAACAAACAAAGAAAAAGAAAAGATACAGGGCCTTCTGGCCGCAGGTGCGACTGCCTAGGAGTCCCCGGACTCCCGCTGGAACCTAGAGGCCACAAGGGTGGCCATGTCCCCGACTTCGGCCCTGGAAGCTTCCTCCTGCTCGACGACGGGGCCTAGTCTCACCGGCTCCAGAGAAAAGGAAGGGTCTTGACTCCGGAAGCACACCAGCACGTGCGTGGCGACCTCCTTCCCCAGACCCCGTCCCTCCGCCTCAAGCTCGTCGGCGATCACCGCTTCGAGCCTGCCCAGCTTGGCGCCGATGGACTCAAGTGCCGGGATTGCCTCAAACACCTCCTGCGTCGGAGCCTCCGTCCTCACCGGGCTGAAACCGAGGGGAACCAGGGCGGACCCCGCCTCGCCGACAAAGCTCCAGACCGCTCGGGCCTCGACAGACCGTGAAGCCTGGAGCTTCTCCACCTCTTGGTGGGCCGCCATCTCACGATCCAATGCCGCCTGGCGCTCCCGGGAGGTCTGCTCCTCCCTCGCGGCAACAACCGACTCCCGAAGCCCCAGCTCCTTGGCCCGAGCCCTCAGCTCGCCCTCGCCGGCCTCCAGCCGTGCGGCAACCTTCTTCTCCTCGGTCGCCACAGCGCGCTCCCGATCCGCGATGGCGCACTCGCGGTGAGCTACCTGCAGCCGCAGCTCCTCCATGGCAGTGGAACGCGCCTCGGCCCTGGCGTGAGCCTCGTGGGTCTCCTGGTGGAGCCGCCGGGTCTCGGAGTCCAGGTGGTTGACGGCCCTCTTCTGAGCATCGAGCAGCGCCTCCATGGCATCAAGCCTCGACTGCTTCAAGTCGAGCTCCGCCCTGACCTCCTGATTCCGCTGCTTCAGGAGATGCCCCCAGCTGAGGAGGCGGTCCCTCTCCCCGGCCAGCACCTCCCGCTCTCGCTTCAGGGCGGCATGGACCTGCCGGACGCCCGCCTAAGCAAGCTCCAAGGCGTCCGCCAGGGGCAGAGGGGCAGCAGAGGCTGAAGCCGTGCCCCTGACCTCCTCCATCACGTCGTCGCCTGGAGGAGATGCTGGCATCTAGGCAACCGAGATGAGGCACCGATCTGGGGAAGCTGGAGGACCTGCAGCTGCTCCTGCAGCTGGTCCTCCAGCCTCAACACCGGAGGGTCGGGCACCGCCAGCCAGCTTCGCTGAGCCCTCGGCAACCGCCAGCTTCCGAGCTGGTGAAGGGGGACGAGCGGGTGCTGCCACCACCACCGCAGGGGATGACCCTGCCGGCACAAAAGAAGCCTGCGCCGACTTGGGGGCCGTCGAAGCCACTGCAGCTTCCGGACGCTGCGGTGCAGAACTTCCGCCAGCCGGAGATGGCCGGGGAACAGACTCACCCCCAGCAGCCGATGAGTCCCTGCCCAACATGGGACTCAGGCTAAGAAAAGGAGAAAGGAACACAGGTTCTAAAATCGGGAAAGAACAAAGCTTACCGAGGGACGCGAGTGCTCCAACGGGCATGGAGCCCCGGCTTCTGAGCAGGGGCAGGACCACCAGAGCCTACCATCGACGTCTGCGCCTGCGCCGCAGGTACCTGGACCGGCGGGGCAGGAGACGCACCCGGAGCCCCCTTGGGAGGCGGGGCAGTAGGGCTCCCACCGGCAACGCCCCTGGCACAGTTCGCCGATCCAGTCCCCGAAGCCCGGTGCACCTGCGTCCCCGGTTGAGTCTTGGCGCTGCTCCCTCTCACGCCGTCGCCCGCCGAGCCTGCGGCCAGGATTTTCATTGGCCGGGGCGCCTGAGCCCTCGGCTCACCCCCGGGCATCGCTGCACCGGCGTCCCCTCCCCCACAGAGATCCTCCGCCTGAGGAAGGAGGGCGAGACACCCGGGGCCCCTCGGACCGCCGCTGTCCGAGAGGAGCCCCGTCGGAGTGGAAAACCCGAGGCCTCTTGGGGTCGCCACCCGACGAACCGACGCCTCCCGAAGATGGGTGCAAGGGTACCCCGGTCCCCTTATTCGGTGCAAACGGCACCCTCGGAGGGGACCGGGCACGCTTCTTCTCTGGCTGCCCGTAGTCCGGCTCCTTCCCCTTTCCCTTGTCGATGGTCCGAGCTTCGTCGACCCTCGGTGTGGGTTGGGCGTCGTCCGACGCCTCGCGCTCCGCTCCAGAGCGCTCGACCCCGGGGATCGAGATTCCCCGGATGACATCCCCAACCCGACGCACGTTGATTCCGATGTCGTCTAGGTTCGGCATCTTCCGCAGCAACTCTGCCCTCCACTACGGCTCCAAGAAGAGGAGAGTGCAGGAGGCCGGGAAAGTGAGGTCGCCGCCGGTGATGTAGTCGCCGCTCACCCTTGCCACCATCTAGTACAACATATCCTCAGATGGGTCAGAGCCGAGACCCATCTCCAGCCTGGTGCAGTCGTGCTCGCCGGTGTAGTACCACGTCGGGCGGTTGCGCTGTTGCAAGGGCGCAATGCGGCGTGACAAGAAGTCTATCAGCACCATCAGGGACGTCAGCCCCTCGTTCGCCAGGAACCGGATCCGCTCCAAGACCGGCGCGTACTCCGGCTCCAGCTCCGGGATCTCCTCCCAGAAGCAACGCTCGGTGGTTGGGCCGGCAGTCGGCAGCTGAAGGCGATTGTCGGTACCCGTGATATGGGGTACACCCGCGCACAGGGGAAAATGCCTAAGGATCTCGCCCTTCTCCGCATGGAGAGCTCCGAAGGCACCACGCGTCCGGCGGGGCCGGACCTCCCTCTCCTTAGAGGAGAGCTCCGGGCTCGCCACGTGGCCTACAGAAGCCGGACCTCTCCCTCCACGGGAGAGAGGTCCGAAGGCGCCACGTGTCCAGCGGGGCCGGACCTCCCTCTCCTCAGAGGAGAGCTCCGGGCCCGCCACGTGGCCGACAGAAGCCAGACCTCCCCCTCCGCGGGGAGGGGTCCGAAGCCTCCATGTGTCCTGCGGGGCAGGACCTCCCTCTTCTCTGAGGAGGGCTCCGGGCTTGCCATGTGTCCAGCAGAAGAGCGCTGCCTGCCCCCGAGGGTAAGCAGCGGGCGTAAAGACGCCCCAGACCTTGCCCGTACAAGGTATTCAAGGCCCGCGACTTCCCAAGACGCGGAGACGCGGAGCACGCCTCTGTCAGGTGCCGTTGCGCCCAGTCACATCACAGACTGGCGCGCGGTGTCAGAACCTGCCAGCCAATAAACACAGCGACAAGACATCCCCTGCCGCCTCCGCCGTTATCAACCAATACGACTAGCAGGCGGCATGGGCAGGGCGGCATGACGAAGACTCAGAAGCCTTCGCCAGAGACAACTACCGACGTAACTGCGGATACGATAGCCGGAAGGCAATCTCCCCAGGACCACCTGTCGGGTCCCGGGCCCCCCTTGTAAGCCACGCGATCCTTGGACTATAAAAGGCTCGGGTAGGCAACGTTAGCAGGGGTTCACACTCTAGCCATTCGCACCCTCAGGACTCTGGTTCTGGGCAACAGGCAATACAGCGAGCACCCCAGCTCGCCGTGGACGTAGGGTTTTACGCTCCGGCGGCCCAAACCACGTAAAACTCGCCGTGTCAAGCTCCTCCCTAACTCGTCCCTACGCTCAAGCTCTCCGCAAGTGACTAGCCCCTCCGAAAAAGAACCTCTGCGGGCTGCCCAGTGCAGATCCGGGGGAAGTGTCGACCACACACTTCGACAGTTGGCGTGCCAGGTAGGAGCTTTTCCCTTGCGTGACGAGTTTCCGCCGACGAAGATGACCAAGGTTCCTTCAGCGGCAAACTCTCCTCCCCCGTGTTCACGGCAAACCGTGACCAGCGGAGAATACGTGTCGACACACTCAGGACGGAGTGTGTCGGCGCAAGCTGGTATCCAGCAGCCGACACCGGCAATGCTGACTCCGGCAATGCAGGCTCCAACCAGCGTGAGATCTTCTCAGCGATAAGCGTACCCAACAGGGGTGCGCTAGCTGCAGCAAGGGCGCTATTGCGCAATCCACCTGCTGGGGACGCACCCCATTCAGCGACCCAGCAGTGGATACGCGAGGTAGACCGCCTCGTCGTCGCCGCCACAAACCCTCGACTTCGGCGGGGACGACACTCCGGTCAACCGGCTGTGTCGCTGACGCGCACGCCAACGGTTGACGGGCAGACGGCGGGTTCCGGCTCCACCAGGCTTCCGTTGACGGACCTGAGGACAGAGCTGGAACGGTGCCACTTGGGCCAGGATGCCCGGGTGTACCTCGAGCGACGTCGGGAAAGGCGTCGCAACCAAGAGGCTGGCGACAGCATGACGTCGGCCTCGACCCAGCCTGAAGAGCAGATCTATGCCACGCGATCTCTGCCCCCAGGCATACGCCACGCAGCATGTGCCACAACCGTATGCCCTGCAAACGGCGCCCCCGGTCTATGGAGCTGCCTTGCCCATACCGGGATACACCGTGCTGACGGCGAACCAAGCGTTCGCGGCACCAACACCTGCGGCAACAGGGGCAGGATGTGCGGCCCTAGCACCCCACCTTCGCTTCGCGAGGTGGCCGCGCAAGTTCCGGCCGCACCTGCCCGAGAAGTACGACGGCAGCGTCAACCCGGCGGAGTTCCTCCAGATCTACTCCACCGCCGTACTTGCCGCAGGAGGGGATGAGGCCGTCATGGCCAACTACTTCCCCGTCGCCTTGACCGGCCCAGCCCGGTCTTGGCTCATGAACCTCCCCCAGGGTTCCATAACTTCCTGGGGAGAGCTCTGCCGGCAGTTCGTCACCAACTTCGGCAGCTCCTACACCCGTTCCGGAACGGAGCTTGACCTCCACGCCATCAAGCAACAACCTGGGGAATCACTGTGCTCCTTCATCCAGCGGTTCTCCCAGGTACGCAACACCATCCCGCATATTCAAAGTGCTTCTGTGGTGGTGGCGTTCCGGCAGGGTGTCCGGGACGAGAAAATGCTTGAGAAGCTCGCAACCAGAGAGGTCCGCGACGTCTCCGAGCTCTTCAGCCTGGCGGACAAGTGCGCCAGAGCAGCCGAAGGGCGGAACTGGCACTCTCTGCCAGCCTCCGAGTCAGGAGGGCAGCCCGGGTCCGGCGCTGCTTCCTATGGAGGTGGCAAGAAGGCCAAGAACCGGGGGAGTGGCAAGATGAAGTCGTCGACCGCAGCTCCCGTCACCGCAGCAGCGACACCCAGTGGAGCTCGGGGGCCACGCCCCGACAAAAGGCAGCGGCAGTCGCCAACCCCGGATGGTGACGAGGGCAGGCTATGCCCCGTGCATGGCGCTGGAAATCATACTTCTGCCAAGTGCTGGGATATCCAGAGGCTCGCAGAGCGCTTCCGCAAAGGGAGGCAGCAGAGAGCTGAGGCCCCGCCCCTCCCTCAGAGGGAGGGCAAGCAGAAAGTCGACGCCTCGGTCAGCGCCGGCCACCAGGTGGGGTTTCAGGAGCCTCAGCGCGTCATGAAGACGGTGCACAACGGTGAGGACTCCAGCTCCGATGGTGACGGGCCGGGGCGATAGACAACTATGGATACCCCGAAAAGTCAGTGGAGGCTGCACTGCTGCGGCGTCAACCTTGGAGAAGCTCCGAGTAATCGCAGCAGCTCAAGCACCAATCACAACGGTGCAGGGTCGGGCCAGCCCCACCCGAGAGCACGCCCCCGTGCCTCGGCTGTACCTCCTGGGGGCCGCCCAGGGCCTGTCAACCCCTTGAAGGCCTTGCCAGAAGGGGAAGACGCCTTGGGTCTCCCAAGAAGAGTCCGGGTTCTCCCACCCCTTGAAGGCCTTAGCCAGAAGGGGACGGTACCCCGGGGCGCCCAGGAGAAGCCGCGCAGGACCTGATCCAGCGTGAAGATGACAACCTCAGTGGAGACTGCACTGCTGCGACATCAACCTTGAAGGAGCTCTAAGTAGTCACAGCAGCCCAAGCACCAGCCCGATGGTGCAGAACCGGGCCGGCTCCACCCGGGTGCACGCCTCCGTGCCTCGGTCGTACCTCCTGGGGGCCGCCCGGGGTCCGTCAACCCCTTGAAGGCCTTGCCAGAAGGGGAAGACGCCTTGGGTCTCCCAAGAAGAGTCCGGGTACTCCTACCCCTTGAAGGCCTTAGCCAGAAGGGGAGAACTCCCCGGGGCGCCCAAGAGAAGCCGCGCAGGACCTGATCCAGCATGAAGATGACAACCTCATCGACGAGGCTCAGCTGCAGGTGACACCCCACAACGCACGGTCTCGGCTGCTGCTCTAGCACTACCGCCAAAGAACCAAATGCGTCAGGGACCTGCAGAAAGGCAACCTGGTGCCGCGGCACGCACTTTCCTGAGAAGGACCTATAAACTCTCCCCCAGCCGGGAAGGTCCCTTCCGAGTCACGAAAGCTGCCGTCCCAGGTACACATGCCTTTCAACCGAGTGTGGGATCCGTTCCCAAAACCCTTGGCGTGGAACAACACTATAAGTCCTACCCCCCGAGCATTAGTAGAACAGGGCCATTCCCTTCTGTAATAAATCCCATAGAGTCTAGGAACAGCGCTTGGGGCAGCTAAGTCTCAAGGGACGGTCCAGGACTACGTCCAGCTTAGCCTGGTTCCGACCCTAAGCGCGTAGAGTCTTGCTTCCCTTCTTGACAAGGCGGGTCATTTCCTCCATGTACAGCCTGACTTCCACCTATGGGCATTAACACAGAAACCTGTTCTACTTCGCTCTCTCATGTGCTCATTTAAATTATGCATTAATTTTTATGATCGCACTCTCTATGTATGTTCATCGTACATCTAGCTCCCTCTCTCCCGCGTTCATCCATAGTCAGCATTTGCTATCCTACCGAAGGCGGCTGCGCTTGAGGCACCTGCCGATGGCCAAGTGGGTCTCTCGGGCCTCCCCCAGTCAGGTGTTGCAGTGCAGTTGGTCACCTCCAGGAAAGGCCTGCGCCGTGCATGGGGGGTCCAGGGTGCGTATCCCGCTTAGCTGGCTCTGCGCTCAAAGCGTGCGCATCCTGCCCTCCGGAGGTCCAGGGGAGTACAACCACTTTGCCTGGTTCCGTACCCAAAGCCTGTGCACTCTGCTTCCCCGACGCACGGTCCAGTACTAGGGATCGGACGATCGTACCCGGACCTTGGAGGGAGCCGGAGCCCCGGTGCCTCTCGCACAGAATTGCCAAAGCCCCGTATAACGGATCAGGATCGTAAGTCGAATAAGACTAAGAGACGGGAGGGGAGGACCCCCCGAGTAGAATTACGTTTCCTCTACCTGTGTGCAGGACCTCCAGGTTACCGCAACGGGGGCTGCATGAAGCAGGGGGCAAGGAGCTACTAACTACTCCAGCATAGGATCGGAAGGTCTGGGTCCCGCCCCTTCCACAGGGGCGAGGCCCAAAGGCCCCACGTGTCCAGCGGGTCCAGAGCTCCCGCCTCGCAGAGGGGGGCTCCAGACCCGCCGCGTGGCTGGCGGAAACCGGACCTCCCCCCCTGAGGGGTGCTCCGGAAGCCCCACGTGTCCAGCGGGGCCGGAGCTCCCACCTCCTCAGAAGGGGCTCCGGACCCACCACGTGGCCGGCAGATCCGGACCTCCCCATGGGGCGAGCTCTGGAGACCCCCGGGGTCCTTAATACAACAAGGACCCGGAGAAGGTGCCTGTGCAGAGCTTTGAGATTGGTAAAGGCCTCTGAGTGCCTTGCGGAGCTAAGAACTCAGCCAACCAAAACCATGAAGAAGACAAAAAGCATCACAGGCACAAACATTCAAGAGAGTCTATTTATTCATGGCTCCACGAGCTGGTCTACAGACTCGATAAAAAAGAAAGAAGCGAGTCCTAAGGGCCTCCTGGCACGCGTCGGAACCTGGAGGCTACAAGGGCGGCCACTTCCCCGACTTCGGCCCTGGCCATCTCCTCCCGCTCCGCGGCAGGACCGTCTTTCACTGGCTCCAGTGAGAAGGAAGGGTCCCGGCTCTTGAAGCAGGCCAGCACATGCGTGGCAACCTCCAAGACCAGGCTCCGTCCCTCTGCCTCGAGCTCGCTGGCAACCACTGAGTCCAGCCTGCTCAGCTTGGAGCCAAGTGACTCCAGTGCGGGAATCACTTCAGCCACCTTCAGCGCAGGAGCCACCGCCTTCACCGGGCTGAAGCCAAGAGGGACCAAGGCGGACCCCGCCTGGTCAACGAAGTTCGAAACTGCACGGGCCTCGGAGGACCGCGAAGCCAAGAGCTCCTCTACCTCGCGGCGGGATGCTCGCAGGGCGTCGCGGCTTCTCTCGGAGGACTCCTTCTCCCTGGCCGCCAGGGAGCTTTCCCGGAGGCGAAGAGACTGGGCAAGCCGCTCCAGCTCAGAAACCCGGAAGTTGGCAGCCAATTCCCGATCCAGGACCACCTGGCGTTCGCGGGAGACCTGTTCCTCCCTCATGGCCAGGTCTGCCTTCCGGGCCTCTAGCTCCCTGGTCCGAGCTCGCAGGTCAGCCTCGCCCGCCGCTAGGCGCGCGGCGACCCTCTCCGCCTCGGCACCCGTAGAACGCTCCTGGTTCTCGACGGCGAGCTTGCGGCGCTCCAGCCTCTGACGTATCTCCTCCACCTCGGAGAGACTCTCCTCGGCCTGGGCATGTACCTCGAGGGCCTCCCGGTGGAGCCGTCGCCTTTCGGCGTCCAGGCGGTCGACAAACCATTTCAGCCGGTCGAGGAGCGCTTCCCTGAAGTCAAGCGACTCCTACCTGGAATCGAGCTCGCCCTTGACCTTCGCGGTCCGCTCCCGCAAAAGGTTCCCCCAGTTGAGGAGGCGATCCTTTTCAACGTATGCTCCTCCCGCTCATGACCAAGTGCGGCCAAGACCTGCCGGACGCTCGCTTGGGCGAGCGCGAAGGCATCCGCCAGAGGCAGTGGGGCAGCAGAGGCCGGAGCAGCACCCCCGACCTCCTCCATCACATCATCCTAAAGAGTAGGTGATGCACCAGCGACCGGGATGATACGCCGATCAGGAGAAGCTGGCGTCGGGACTCCGACGGCCGGACCAGCCGAACTCTCACCCGACGCTGAAGTAGAACCTGGGTCGCCTAGTACAGGGTTGACCTGCGCTGGCCTGGGGGCCGTGGCAGCTGTCTCGGCAGGAGGAGATGACGCAGCCGTGGAATCCGGGCATGCTAGAGCAGAGGAAACTCGCGCGGGCTTGGGGGCCGCGGCAGCCGTCCCGGTTTCCGAGTGCAACGGCACAGACACCCCACCAGTCGGGGACGGCCGGGAAGCGCGAACACTCCAGCGGGCCCTGAACCCCGACTTCCAAGCCGGGGTAGGATCCCCAGAGCATGCCGTCGTCGCTGACGGCCGCTCCGCAGTCGCCTGGACCGGCGGAGCAGGGGATGCTCCAGAAGCTCCCCTCAACGCATCAGCCCGGGGCCTCTTTGTGTCGCCACCGGAAGGAGTGCCATCTCTAGAAGCAGGAGGTGCAGGCACCCCAGATCCCCGACTTGGCACAGATGCCGCCAATGGAGGAGATCGAGCACGTTTCTTCTCTGGTGGCGGGTTGGAAGCCATGACGAGGGAGGACTCAAAGGCAAGAAGACAAAGGCACAAGAGTCCAACAAAAAGCGCTGGGAAGTGCGAAGGGAAGCCGCAATGCGGGTGAGATCCCCTCTTAAAACTTCCCAGGTGCAATTCCAAGCGATTCGAAACTCTTCGAATACGCTGCATCGGCAACCGCTTCGGCTCCAAGACCGAGCGCCGATGACAGGTGGACCCAAGCCGCCCAGCTGAAGCGGTGGGTCAAGGAGTCAGTCTCCCAAGAAGACGAGCCGGCAAGGCACTCCGGCGGTTCCCGAAGAAAGCGCCGCAACGTGCAGAAGTGGCAGTCTTGGGAACCGCCGAAGTAAAGGAAACCATCAAGTGGGCGCACACTCCCACGATCCCTCGACTGTTCGTGCTCCGGCAGCGGTCAATGCGGGACTTAGAGAAAGTGCGCGGAACGGAAGAGACGGAGGTCCCACCTCGGGCTCACTATCTCCCCCAAGATGGGCCCGGGGGTCACTATCGGTACCCGCGATATGGGGTACCCGGCGCACAGGGGAAAATGCCTAAGGATCTCCTCGCCCTTCTCCGCAGGGAGAGCTCCGAAGGCACCATGCGTCCGGCGGAGCCGGACCTCCCTCTCCTCAGAGGAGAGCTCCGGGCTCGCCACGTGGCTTGCAGAAGCTGGACCTCCCCCTCCGCGGGAGAGAGGTCCGAAGGCGCCACGTGTCCAGCGGGGCCGGACCTCCCTCTCCTCAGAGGAGAGCTCCGGGCCCGCCATGTGGCCGACAGAAGCCGGACCTCCCCCTCCGCGGGGAGGGGTCCGAAGGCTCCATGTGTCCTGTGGGGCCGGACCTCCCTCTTCTCTGAGGAGGGCTCCGGGCTTGCCATGTGTCCAGCAGAAGAGCGCTGCCTGCCCCCGAGGGTAGGCAGCGGGCGTAAAGACGCCCCGAGGGTAGGCAGCAGAAGAGCGCTGCCTGCCCCGGAAGGCAATTTCCCCGGGACCACCTGTCGGGTCCCGGGCCCCCCTTGTAAGCCACGCGAGCCTTGGACTATAAAAGGCTCGGGTAGGCAACGTTAGCAAGGGTTCGCACTCTAGCCATTCGCACCCTCAGGACTCCGGTTCTGGGCAACAGGCAATACAGCGAGCACCCCAGCTCGCCGTGGACGTAGGGTTTTACGCTCCGGCGGCCCGAACCACGTAAAACTCGCTGTGTTAAGCTCCTCCCTAACTCGTCCCTACGCTCAAGCTCTCCGCAAGTGACTAGCCCCTCCGAAAAAGAACCTCCGCGGGCTGCCCAATGCAGATCCGAGGGAAGTGTCGACCACACACTTCGACAGCGATCATGCTCGTCGGTCTGCACGATCACCCAGATCTCTCTCCAGTTTTCCCACCTCACCGCGCCAAAAGGTAGAAGGTACCCAGAGGCCTTCGGATCCTTGTAGCGATGTTGGAAGTAGTACGTCCCCAGCTAATTCTTCGAACTGCGCCCAGTCGTCCGCAACACGAAGAAGTAGCGGAAGAGTGTCACTGAAGCGCGCACTCCCACAAACATCTCGCAGAAGTGCACGAAGACGGCGGCCATAGCGAATGAGTTGGGGGAGAGATGATGAAGCTGGAGACCGTACGTCTCCAGTAGTGTCACGAAGAAGGAAGAAATCGGCGGAATGACCCCGCCAAGGCGTAGGCGGTGAAGAAGACTATCTCCCCCTTCTCCAGGAATAGGGGGAGAGATCCCCGCCAGAGCCAGTGTTTCTGCTCCTCCGCGCGCCAGCCCAGCAGCTTGCGCACTGTCACGAGCTCGGCCGATCGGGTGAAGTGCGGCGGAGGCAGATTGGAAGCCATGGCCAACAGAAGCTCAAGAACTTGGAAGACAAGGGCGCAAGAACTCAGAGAACAAGGAAGGTTCAAGCTCAGGGAAGTGCGAAGGGAAGCCTGCGATGCAGATAAGATCCCCTTTTATACTTCCAATACTTGATTCAAATTGATTCAAAACTCTTTGAATGCACTGCTTGGACAACCGCTTCAGCTCCAAGACCAAGCATCAATGACAAGTGGACCCGAGCCATCCAGCAGAAGCGGTGGGCCAAGAAGTCAGTCTCCCGAGAAGTCAATCCGGCGGGACGCTTCGGCGGTTCCCAAAAAGGCGTTGCGACGTGCAAAAGTGGCAGCCTTGGGAACCGCCGCAGTAAAAGCAGCCATCAAGCAGGGCTCATGCCCCCACGATCCCACGACTGTTCGTGCTCCACCAACGGTCAAAGCGGGTCTTCGAGAAGGTGCACGAAGTTGAAGAGATGGGGGCCCCACCTCGGGCTCGCTATCTCCCCCAAGATGGGCCCGGGGGCCATTGTCGGTACCCTCAATATGGGGTACGCCCGCGCACAGGGGAAACTTCCTAAGGACCTTGCCCTTCTCCGCAGGGAGAGCTCCGAAGGCGCCACGTGTCCCGCGGGGCCGGACCTCCCTCTCCTCAGAGGAAAGCTCCGGGCCCGCCACGTGGCCAGCAGAGCCGGACCTCCCCCCTCCGCGGGGAGAGCTCCGAAGGCTCCACGTGTCCAGCGGGGGCCGGACCTCCCTCTCCTCAGAGGAGAGCTCCGAGCCCGCCACGTGGCCAGCTGAGCCGGACCTCCCCCATCCGCGGGGAGAGCTCCGAAGGCTCCACATGTCTAGCGGGGCCGGACCTCCCTCTCCTCAGAGGAGAGCTCCGGGCCTGCCACGTGGCCAGCAGAGCCCGACCTCCCCCGACTGCGGGGAGAGCTTCGAAGGCTCCACGTGTCCAGCGGGGTCGGACCACTCTCTCCTTAGAGGAGAGCTCCGGGCCCGCCACGTGGACAGCAGAGCCGCGCTACCTGTCCCAGTGCGGTAGGCAGCAAGAGTAAAGACGTGCCATACCTTGTCCGTACAAGGTACTCAAGACCCGCGCCTTCCCAAGACGCGGAGACGCGGAGCGCGCCTCTGTCAGGTGTCGTTGCGCCCAGTCACATCGCAGTGAAGACTGGCACACCGCGTCAGAGGTTGTACGCCAATAAACACAGCGACAAGACATCCCCTGCCGCCCCTGCAATCATCAACCACTACGACTAGCTTGCGGCATGGGCAGGGCGGCAGAACAAAGACTCAGAAGCCTTCGCTAGAGACAACTACTGGCGTAACTGTAATATACGGTAGATGGCATCCAATCTCTCCGGGACCACCTGTCGGGTCCCGGCCCCACCTTGTAAGCCGCTCGAGCCTTGGACTATAAAAGACTCGGGTAGGCGACGTTAGCAAGGGTTCGCTCCTCAGTCATTCGCACCTGAGGGTTCGGCTCCTTGCACACTTACTCTCTAGCATTCTAACACTCAGGTCATCCTCAAGCTCAGAACTCCGGTTCTGAGCACCAAGCAATACAACGAGCACCTCTGCGCACCGTGGACGTAGAGTTTTACGCTCCGGCGGCCTGAACCACGTAAAAAATCTCCGTGTCAAGCTTCTCCTTCCATCGTCCCTAACGCGTAAGCTCTCCGTGAGTGACTAGCCCCTCCGAAAAAGAACCTCCGTGGGCTGCCCAGAGCAGGCCTGGGGGAAGTTTCGATAACACACTTCGACCACCATAATTCTAATAGCACCCCTGCCAAAAGTTTATCAATTTTGGACCTTGTTTGCTATTTATTTGAATCAAGCTAAAGGAGGTAATTCAAATTCAAACCTTTGATTCATATTCAATTTGAACTTTTCCCAAATCTGTTTGGGCAATTGGATTTAAAAAATCAATTGACTTCACCTGGCAGTGTGTGATCATTATTGTACTGATATGAGGTAGAAATATCAAAGGAATGGATGAATATGAGCATTGGGACCCACCTATCAATGGCTCATCTGCTCAACAACTGAACATTGAACTCTGCTCTGCGGTTCTGATCTTTTTGCTGGCAAAGCTGAAACCAGCTCACTCCAGCTCGTCTTGCCTCTCCCCTGCCTTCAATTTTGTGTTGTTGTGCTGTGAAATATCAATGCAGAGGATATGTATGTGAGGTGGGACCCATCAGTCAGGCCAAAGAGAAATTGGTTTCCTCTGTTTTGCTTCTCTGTATTGATCTTTTGCCGCCAGCTGATTCCAGCACACTAAGCAGATAAGCAGCTCTGTGGTACAGGGCTTTGAAGACGTCCTCACCCTCCCAGCTGCCGCACCCATCCACTCTCTGACCAGAGCGTACAGATTTTTCTCTCTGTTTTCTCAATGCAAGAACAGAGCTCTAGCGCTCCTGTTTTCTTCACCAGTGTGCCACCGATTCAGTCCGAGTTTCATCTTCCTCCAAGCAGCAAAAAGTGGCACATATTACTCCTCTATCTTCTCCTTCCTTCAGTTCAACGTTCCATGGTTTAACCTCATCGGATTTGCAGTTTCATCACCGCAGCTCGGAGGTGATGCGGTGAGCACCCTCTCTGCTCTCCCCTCATGCCGGTGTTCCACGCCATATTGCGCGATGCTTCCCCTCCATGTGGTGCATCAAGTCCTGTCCCGTGCCCACGGTATTTCCTGTTTTTCCCTCGCATGGTATAATGGAGCAGTAATTAGTTTTTGGATTCAATTCTTGTGGCACGCTTGTTCTGAGCTCGTGGCATTTAGAGATATTGTTTAGAACTCACTTGCGAACCTTCTCAAAGAACACGGGCATCGAAAACCATGGAGAAACGGTGCTGCTCTTCAAGATTCATCGCCGCCGCATATTTTTCCCTAGGTTATCGACGAAGTCTTATTTGAATATGGTTCAGTTCCTTGCTCCTCATCACTCAGCAATGCTTGGGTGGCGCACGGGCGGTGGCGGCGCTGGAGGAGGCGGGTCGGGTCAGCGTGGGTGTGAACGCCCGCGTCGATCTTAGTCTGGGCGAGTATAAACACATTATTTATGACGGCCAGGATCCGAGCCGTCGTAAATATATATTTACGACGGCTGCCTTATTTATGACGGTCTTAGTGTTGGCCGTCGTAAATAGAGACTAACTTACAACGGTCGGCGGCCGTTGTAAGTCAGTCTCTATTTACGACGGTCGAATCTAGCCGTCATAAATAAAATTATTTATGACAGCTTTTTTAGAACCGTCGTAAATAAGTCTAGTCGTCGTAAATGGTGCTTTTTCCTTTAGTGGATGTAACATTTTTTAGAATATTTTCCTATGTAATACATGCATAGCATTGCTAGAGTTTCTTATGAGATTTTTCTGGATTAGTTATTTAGAACAACCACACGACAATGTCCAGGAACATAATCAAACTACTCTGAGGAGTAAGACATAGAGGATTGTAAAATCTTTTGATAATGATTTCATTTTGTAACTTATGGATGATATTACCAAATCCATTGCAGTCATATGAATCTTCATATGTAGATGATTAGAAAGAATTAGTTCATAGTGAGAAGGGCTTAATTTTTTTAATAAAACTTAGAAATTATCTGAATGTTATTTGATTGTAAATCTGTAGGTTGTAAGTGAGTGTTCAAGAAAAAACTTATACTATTAAAAAGACACGACTAGTGGCTAAACCTATACTAAAAAGGAGACAGAAATTGTTTTGACACATATTCACCTATCACTCGAATGACCACTATTCAAGTACTACTTTTTCTAATTATCTCTTGTGGTCTTATCTTTCATTAAACGAGCATGATGACAACTTTCTTTAATAAAGTTGGAGGAGAAATTTTACATGGAATAATCTGATGGGCTCGTAATAAAGTGTGAAGAGAGAAAGCGATGCAAAGTGCTAGTCTTTGCATGGATTGAAGCAAGCACCTAAGCAATAACATGAGAAGTTCGATATAAAACTAACTTAGACGAGATTTATTATTAGTAAGACTTATAGGTTCCTGAATTATCGCTATAGTGAGAGTGATAGTGTTAAATTATGCTTTATATAGATATATACTCATTTTGAAAACAAGCATTAATATAATTAATGAAGTCAAGTTTTCCCTAAATTGCTTAGATATGAAAGATATGGGAGAAACCAATGTTATTCTAAACATTAAGCTAATTAAGGATTTGAGTGGGATTATTTTATCGTGATCTCACTATCTTGAAAGGATCTTGAGCCGGTTTAGATTTGTGGACAATAAAATTCTTTAACACTTTATGATCCCAATGTGACACTTCTAAAGAATGAGAATGAAATTAGAGATCCATTAAAATACTTTTAGATGATCGGTTCACTTATGTACTTCATGAGAATAATCCAACCAGATATATTTTTTGTTGTGAGCAAATTGGGTAAATTTATGTAAAACTCATAATTGATCATTGGGATGCACTTCAAAGGGTAGTGCTATATGAGAGGTACAATGAGTTATAGAGTTCACTATTCAGGACATCTGATTGTGTCTGGAGGATATAGTAACTCAAATTAGACTCAAATGTTCATGAGCTCTTTGCTACAAGTGGATATGTATTTATCCTTGACGATGGCACAATGTCATGGAGGTTTTGTAAACAAGACTATATTGATAGGTTCAACTTGTTGCTTTAGGAATAATAATTGCAGAAGTAGAGTGGCTACAAGAAATCTTGATAGACTTTCCCGTGGTTAAAAAAAACTTTTGCCAACTATTCTTATATATTGTGAGAATTAAAGAGTGACTGCAAAAGTGAACAATAATAGGAATAGTGCAAAGTCATCAATATACATGAATATATGTTTGACATGTTTCTTATAAATGAGAAACTCTAGAGTAATAACTGTTATATATATAACTCTAGAGAATGAAATTAGAGGTCAATTAAAATACTCTTAGATGATCGGTTCACTTATGTACTTGTAAAATCCTCAAAAGTGCTAACAAAGATTTCAGCACCTTTACACTTAGGAAAATGAGTGGAATTAAAACTTTAAATTATAACGGTGTGAGTTCAAAGTAGTGATTCACACGTCCTGAAACCTTCCAACCATGGAGACCTAAATTCATAACTTAAGTCTCCATAATCCAAATATTAGGCCTCTCAAATTTCAGATCATTTGAAGGGGTTCTAATATTTGTTTGGGATTAAAAGAGGAAGCACTCGAATCTGAATTTAAATTTCAGATTCAAATTTCAACTTCCTCAATTTGTAAATCTGGTTCCACAAATGTGTTCTCCACATTTAAATTAGCCTCCATGCCCAAAATTCAGAAGTATTGGAGTTGGTTTGCTATGCTTTGGAACAAATGCAAAAGTGAGAATTCAAATTCAAATTCAAATTCAAATAACCAAAATCAGTTCAAATTCCACACTAGGATTTAAATCATTTGAATTCAAAGATTTCAAACCATGACTTTGGGAGGAAGCAAAGGAGTTAATTCGGAGACCGAAGGGAAGATATCAGTGGAAAAAGATTAGGTGGGAGGGGCCCCACATGTCAGCCACACAATTTCCTTTTTCCTCTCTGTTTTCCCCTCGGTTGATAACCAGCGTGCCACCGAGCTGCTTGCCTCGACGTGCTCCCGAAGAACCTCGTGCGTGGGTGATCAAACAGCAGCACAATTTCCTTTCTCTTCTCTGCCTCCAACTGAAGCGTTCCTCAGCCCCATGCTCGAGCGCTCACGGGAGAAAACATGGCACGTTGCTCTATGATCGTCGTTCAGCACCCTCCAGCCCCCCTATCACCGGTTGAACTGCCCAGAAGCTGCGCCGTCCTCTCCTCGACGTGTTCCACCGCTCCTCTGCTCGTCCCCGGCCTCCCCTCGCAGTGCCCGAGCTGTTCTTCACCGGGAGAAAACAGAGCACCGTCGCCCTCACTGCTCCTCATCTTCCAGCCGGTCCAGCGCCTCTCCTGCACGACCAACACCCTCCTAAGGTGTGCCATGGTGTGTAGATCATGCTCCCGTAGTCCCCTTGCCCGTTCCCACTTCCGGCTCGCCGAAATTTGTGTTTTGGCGCCGGTACACGTGAAGAACCGATCAAAACTAAATCGGGAAATACTCTCCACACGCTTGATCATCCGTTCTACAATTGAAACATCAGCTACTAGAGCTCCTTGCGCCCTCCCACACTGAAGACCAAAGGAAACCGTCCATCCCACGCCCCAGGCGACGAGAATTCGCTGCCGGCGGCAAAAACGGGTCAGTCCTCCGGGGAGCCCCCTTTTCCCACCATTTGCTGCAAGGTTTGGCATGCGTTCCATGTTCCCCGACCACTAGGGGTGATTTAGGGCAACTTATCTCGTCGGGAGAAGCTTGGGACATGCCGGAACGTGTTGATGCCGTGCTGCCGAGCGCCGCCGCCGATGCCGACCTGCTTCCGGCCGTTTTCATGAGGTGAGACCTTGCCCGGCAGCTGTGCCACGTTCCCACGGTCGTGTAGGGCGAAACGGGAGCAAAAACGGCAGAGAATTGAGGGAGAACGAGCCACGCCACAATCTGTGCCGGTGTGCACGCGCGTTCTCTGGCGAGAGGTTGAAGAAACATCTGACCCGTGGGCCCACCTTTGAGTTCTCTGCGTAAACTTCAAACAGAAAGTTATTCAAATTTGAAAAATCTATAACTTTGTGTAGAAAACTCCAAAAAGGGTGATACCAATTTTGTTGGAATCCTTATAATGAGTACTTAACAGAGGAACAAATTGCTTGCTAAGAAAATGCCCAGGAATTTCTGTAGAATTGTTTTTAATAAATCCTTTAGAGATTTATTTCAGGAGCAATTCTTTATGAAACATTCCCAAATTTGGGCAGCTAAGTATTTTCATAGTTACTGATCTCCAGTAAAAATTTGAGCTTCATTGGAGTTCATTTGCTAGGCTAAATTGCCTTCCAAAGTTCAGCCTTTATTGGGAAATTCAAATTCTAAACAGAAACTATTCAGAACTCTTGTCCAACTTCAAAAATTCATATCTCTCTGTTGGTAGCTCCAAAAATGGTGAAACAAATTTTGTTAGAACCATGAAGACCTACCCTACTTAGATCTTTCACTTTTAGACATGTTAAAACTATTTGGGCTCAAAATTCAGAGAAGCCTTGGACTTGTGGGAATTTTGGAGACCACAAGGTTCAATAAAATTTCTCCAAATTTTGCTCAGATCATTCTTAGAGAGTCTAGTATCCACTGAAAAAATCCCAAAGCCAATTAAGGATCCTAAATAGCAGTAGCTATGAATAGAAGTTGAATTCTTATAATTAATTTGCACTTATACATATATTTTGCTACATTTCATATAGTGACCGAAGTTGAGGATACGCCGGAGCCGTTGGACGTCCTCCCACCATACGCTAACTTCTCCTTTGACTCGCAACCAGGCAAGCCCCGGTTTGCATTTAAGTACCTTTTACAAAGTTTTTCATTTGTATCACTTATGTCTAGGTTGAAATGGTTACATTAGAGTTAAGGTGTTTGAAACCCCACTTGCATGACTTTAAATCCTATGAAGGGTTGGGTAGTCTACAGACTCGATGAGTAGAGAATGTCATGCTAATGTGCTTAGGATCTCGGTAGAAGTCGAGTAGTTGGAATCTACTCGCGAGTTAAGGTTTTATCACACGGTATGGAAAGAGTAGAAAATGGCTTAAGAATTGTGAAACTGGGACCCAGCAGGGGGGATAGGATGCAGTGAGCGGAGGTCTCACATGCGTAGCCATGTTGGTGTCGATTGAGGACCGAGTCGTGTGCGGGCCTGATGAACAGGTATCGAACAGTACCGGATGGCATACTGACATAAGCAGGAAACCGATGTAATTGGTTAACCTGGGTGTCGAGGCTTACCCAACCGTTTTATAGGAGTGGGTTGAGGGTATCAAGGTGTAAATCTGCCGGTGGCCACAGTCACGCTCCACGAGGGGACCTCCTGCCTGTTACGGATGGACGGGTTCGACATTTGGGTTTCCTTTAAAAGGTGGTTGCATACAACAGAGTAGGAAGGTGTGTGGCATCACACTTCTGAAAGTGGGTGTATGTGACGTGTTGTCTGGATGTCTCCTGATTGCAATCACCGTTCCTCGCAGTTATTTAAGTACCGCTTGTTCACTGTTCTGTGATGTAGTAAGAAGTGAAAAAAGCCAGATGAATGATAATATGTTGTGATGAACTATTAATGTTTTGAAACCATGTCTGCTGTAGATGTAGAGCTAACTAAGTTTATCTTCCACTTTGGGCATCACCACATCGGAGGAAAGCGTTTCTTGTTTGATTGTGGACTTCCGATGTGAAGGTTGCCTAAGGCTCATTAAACTGCTGCTATAAAACTGAAAGTAAGGATTAACATGTAGGCGTGTCTTTATTGCAATGTCTTTATCCCATATTACTAATCCCTGCATGTAGAGTTCCATGACTAGGGTTGTCGGTTAAGTCTTGATGAGCCATCGTGCTCACGGTTGCAATATTTGAGTTGTGTGCAGGTGAGAGCTATGAGGAGGGGTCCAAGGACGAGGTGGTGCCCCCGTCAGGGTACACGGCCGACCTGGAGCCCTACAGGCCGCCGTGACCTTCGTTTGAGTGCTGCTAGTGTGTAGCGTCCCCGGGCTGGACGGCTACACTTTTTGCTTAGTTAGTATGAGAGTGTAGTATGTATAATATTCCCGTTGTACAGTAAGTTTGTAAAAGACTTCCGCTGTTTTTATATCAAATAATAGTTTGTATGTTGATCATATTCTTTTCTTGTGTGCTGTTGGGTGCCGCATCGCACGACACCACCCTCTGCGATCCCGGAGTGAGTGAACCACAGGGTGGTCCCCATAGACGTGGTATCAGAGCCGCATTGGGAATAGCACGCTCAAAAAGAGGCTATTTTGAAAACTTAGAAGTAGTCGAGTGAGAATTAGTCAATATGCCCACATAAGGTCTATTATAGTAGTAGTTACTAAGGTGGAAATGCTAACATACTTGTTATTACTTTTTAATGACGCTACGACGTCAGGTAAGAGGTAAGGTACGCCACCGCAGGCGGATCAATTGCAGTAAGCTCGCCATACGAGCAATAGTATGGAATGGTTTACCATGGCTTGTCACGGTAGTTAATATGAGTCTTTGAACCTCTCTATGGTTCTGAGAGCATATGAAAACGTTGATCTCCAGCGTGCTTTAGGCAAAAGTGAGAATACCCCATCGTGTGGTAAGCAACACGATAGTATGCAACTCTTTAATGTTCAATGTTCAAAGGGTCATACACAGCGCTCGCTATCGGCGTGCCTCAACGGTCATGAGGCAGTAGGTGGTATCCGTTGGGTTCATAAAATTTCCAACCGTGACGACCCGTTCACGCTCTACTCGGGTTCCCCGTCGTGTGGTGTGAAAACACGACCATGTACCTTTAGACGTGGCTTGACTCAAGGACGATTCATATGGCAACCAAGGACGATTCATATGGCAACGATAGGGACCGTATGTTTTTATTATGATATGGAACTGCCTGAAATGTTAAAAACCTTTGTGTGCACCATTATTGTGTGTTCTTCTGCAGGTACATTAACCACGTTAGAGCATGGTGCTTAGAGATCGTTTGTGAGTGACGTTCTTAGTTCCATCATTTGACACGTATATGCCGGAATACCGCCTTAGGATTTTTCTTTGGTGAGGAAACGTAGTACCGAGATGAGTATTAGTTGCATAAAAGTATAATTTCAAAGAAAAGAGTTAAAATGAAGTTTAGGATTCCATTTAGGGGTTATTGAACTCCCATATTGAGCTAAGAGTCAATTGGGAGTATAGATTCAATTTCAAAGACTTAGGAACAACCTCCCCTGTTTTCGGCAGAAACTTTGCTGAACTTAAACAGGGTATAACATAGGATGGGTTGAACCAATGGAGGTGTGGGATACCATTCTTGAAAGGTTTTGAAGTCTTCTACAATTTTTATGTAGAACTCCAGAAAAAATCTTCCTCCAAATGGATGAAAATCTCAGATGAGTAGGCACTGTCCAGAAAAAGGGCAGACCAAAATGCTCTCTGGAATTTTCTGTATTTCAATCACAACTTTCTGTAGAAATTTTTCTAATGGTCAAGTAAGACATCGTTAGAAAGTATAGGAAATATGCTACAACTTTGTAGTTCAGTGTTTTCCTAGATTGAGGGCAGAAATAGATGGAATTTTGTGAACAAAACTGCCATATGCAAAGGAGGTGCTGTCAAAATTCCTGAGAAAATTCTGTCAACTTGTAAAAACCATAACTCATAAATTAGGAAGACTATGGAGGAAAATAAATACAATCTGGATTCCTTTTTGGAGTCTACTACAACTATGTTGTTGGGCTCCAGTCAGGTTTTTCCTCCAAAGTGGTCAAAACAGTTGAATTATCCAGACTGGTCAGCTGGACCAGAAGTGGGACAGTGAACACCATGTTGAAGTGTTTCAACTAAAACACTTAGTTTCACATTTCGTATTCCAGCGGCTGTTGTAAAACAGCAAGTTGGGTTGAAAAGTTTATGCATTTGACATATTACTTCGAGCTAGTACATGTTTGGGTCCGGTACAATAGCGAGGATTTACGCAGGCTAACACATTTAACCCGTGGCGACCCACGATGGTCGAAATGAATTTTTAATCCATAAAGTTCATTACTTTGGAACTTGATCTTGTGACATGGTCCAGAGATGTATATGTTGTATAAAATTTATACTTTATCCATATGTGTGAATGTTATACGTATTATTTATTCCATTCTCGCACTACTATTGTATAGACTGGATGAAATAAACCAACATGTGCTGATTGTTTAAATGGTATGAATGCAGAATGGTGCGTACATGGTCCACGCAAGAGTAGGGAGGTCCAAGTCAGGTTCATGGTGATGACTCTCCACCTCCGGGGCAAACCACGACGCAGCAGCAACCACCTCCTCCACCGTCAGAACTTCCAAGAAATCTTGCAGAGGTTCTCGCCGCAGTGCTCGGCTCGAGCGACGAGCAAACCGAGTTGCTGCGGATGCTAGTGCAACAGAATGTGTCCCATCAGGGAGGACGCCAATACAATGGGCAACGCCAGCCCCAGCAAAGTTCATATTCAGATTTCCTGGCGACCCATCCACCAGTCTTTACGGAGGCCGAAGAGCCTCTAGAGGCGGACAGCTTCATCCGCACTCTTGAGGCGAAGTTCGGTTTACTATGCTGCACCGAACATCAGAAGACGTTGTATGCAGCGCAACAACTTCAAGGGGAAGCCAGTACATGGTGGGCGAACTACACTGCCTCCTTACTGGCTGGCCATGCCGTTACATGGATGGAGTTCCAGGAGGCGTTCTGTGCCTACCATATATCTCCCGGTGTTATGGAGAGGAAGCTCCAGAAGTTCCTGGCGCTGAAACAAGGCGAGAGGAGTGCTCATGAGTACTCCAGATCATTCAACTGGCTGGCGCAGTATGCGCCAGGATTTGTGTGAATGGTGGAAGATAAAATAAATGCGTTCTTCCGGGCCTGAATTCTAAAATGAAGGCCCATCTCGTCCAAAGCAATCGCGGCACATTCAACGACCATGCTAATGTCGCGATTTTACAAGAAAATGCTCAGCGCGAGCGTGGTTCTGATAAGAGGAAACGCAGCGCACTGACGAGAAGCAGTGGTGGGACGCCACAAAAATACCGCATGGTGTATCGCTCACCATCCGGTCAAAGATGGCAGACACCGGCGCGACCACCTCAGTTTCACGGTCGACAATAATGCGCCAAGCTTCCGACCGTCGTATCCACCACAGCAACAGCAGCAGCACAGGATGGTCCCGCGTGCACCTCCGTTTCAACAGCGTGCACCGGGATTCCGTCCTCAATTCGGAGGGACCACAACACCTTACACGTGCTTCACGTGTGGCCGTGTCGGGCATATGGTGAAGGACTGCCTCGAGCAGCGACAGCGCAGGGGTGCAGCACCATATCAGGGTGCAAATCAGCCCCGTAATCAGCCCAAGAAACCAGTACAGGAACCCGGCAACGTCCACCACTTAGCCCTCGAAGACGTGCTAGAAGGCGAACCCATCCTCGTGGGTACGTTTTCTTATTTACATCATCCTGTAGTCATACTTTTTGACTCCAGTGCCACCCATAATTTCATAAGTCAATCTTATGTTATTAAATATCAATTGCCTATAATTCCCACAAATAGTTCATACTTGATATGCTCCCCGGGTGGGAAAAAAACAGCTGATAGGATGGTCTATAGAGCACCATTACAATTGCGTGGGAATCTATTTCCGACTTCTCTAATTATGTTAGAGAGTCAAAAACTTGATGTCATTTTAGGAATGTCATGGCTGCATCGTCATGGTGCTGTTCTTGACATCATTCCACGTGTGGTTCGTTTAAACTCTCCACTTCATGAACCACATGTTCTTATTCTTGACCGTTCGGTTCAAGAAGCTCCAGCCACATATAACATGGAAGCCATAAAACTTGAGGATATTCGTGTGGTCCGTGAATATCCGGACGTATTTCCGGATGATCTCCCGGGCATGCCACCCAAAAGGGATGTCGAGTTCAAGGTTGAACTTGTACCCGGGATGACACCGATATCACGGAGACCGTATAAGATGGCTTCGAATGAGCTAGCTGAACTGAAGGAGCAGCTCAATGATTTAATGAAGAAGGGTTTCATTCGACCGAGTTCCTCGCCATGGGGATGCTCGGTGCTGTTTGTGAAGAAGAAGGATGAAACCTTGAGGTTGTGTGTGGATTACCGACCTCTCAACGCCGTCACCGTCAAGAATAAATATCCACTGCACTGCATCGATATCTTATTCTATCAACTCGTGGGTGCGAGTGTATTTTCAAAGATAGATCTTCGCTCCGGATATCACCAAATTAAGATCCGAGTGGAGGATATTCCGAAGACGACCTTCTCGACGAGATATGGGCTGTATGAATACCTCGTCATGTGCTTTGGTCTCACCAACGCCCTGGCACATTTCATGTATCTCATGAACTCAGTGTTCATGCCGGAGTTGGACAAATTCGTGGTGGTGTTCATCGATAACATCTTGGTTTATTCCAAGTCTGAAGAAGAACACGCCGCACACCTTCATATCGTGCTTCAACGATTGCGAGACCTTAAGCTTTATGCCAAGTTTAGCAAGTGCGAGTTTTGGATCAGCCAAGTGCCATTTCTTGGTCATATTATTTCTGCGGAAGGCATTGCAGTTGATCCAAGAAAAATCGAGCAAGTGCTGAAATGGAAGTCCCCCACATCTGTCCATGAAGTCAGGAGTTTTCTCGGGTTAGCGGGATATTATCGGAGATTCATACCGAACTTCTCCAAGCTTGCTAAGCCGATGACTGAACTGTTTAAGAAGGGGATCAAATATGTTTGGAGCTCAGCATGTGAAGGAGCTTTCCAAGCATTGGTTAAGCATCTTACAACAACCCCGGTGTTAGCTCAACCGAATACAACCAAGCCCTTCGACGTATATTGTGATGTGTCCGGTATCGGGCTGGGCTGTGTATTGATGCAAAGAGGAAGAGTGGTCGCCTATGGTTCACGTCAACTTCGTAACCACGAGCAGCACTATCCAACTCATGATCTTGAGCTCGCTGCTGTGGTGTTGGCATTGAAAATGTGGAGGCACTATTTACTTGGGAACTTAGTGCATCTTACACCGACCACAAGAGTTTGAAATACATATTCACTCAAAAGGAGTTGAATATGCGGCAACGGAGATGGCTAGAACTGATCAAAGATTACGAGATCGAGATCACAACCATCCCGGGAAGGCAAACGTGGTTGCCGATGCCTTAAGCCGCAAATCTCATGTCAACAATTTGTCCATCACCCCATGTGAAGAAGAGGAGTCGAGTCTGTACTTGGTTCTATATGGGGCATTATATAATCTTGCTCTCGTCCCTACCATACGAGAGGAGATTATGGAACCTCAGAAGGAAGACATGGCAATGTCGCACGTTCAGAGAAGAATGAAGAACGGCGAAATAAAATGCTTCCGAAGGGATGAACACGGTACTCTATGGTTTAAAGACCGTATAGTGGTACCCCATGACGTGAAGCTTCGGAAGAAAATCTTGGACGAAGCTCATTTGTCCAAGTATTCTATTCATCCGGGCAGCAACAAGATGTACCAGGATCTGAAAACCAGGTTTAGGTGGACGCAGATGAAAACAGAAATCGTAAAGTACGTATCCGAATGCGATACATGTCGGCGGGTGAAAGCCGACCATATGCATAAAGCCGGACAGCTGCAATAATTGATTATTCCGGCGTGGAAGTGGAAGGATATCAGCATGGACTTCATAGTCGGGTTACCTCTCACACCCACAACCATGATTCGATTTGGGTGATAGTCGATCGACTAACCAAGTCGGCACATTTTATTCCCGTACATACGGGTTACATGGCCAAGAAATATGCGGAGCTGTATATTGCAGGAATCTTGTGCTTGCACGGTGTTCCCCGCTCTATTATTTCAGATCGCGGTGCGCTGTTCGTCGCTTGGTTTTGGGAACAGCTGCACGCGTCATTGGGGACCAAATTGATCAGAAGCTCCGCGTGTCACCCGCAGACGGATGGTCAAACCGAACGGGTGAATCAAGTGCTTGAAGACATGCTACGCGCTTGTGCCATCCACCACGGCAAAAATCGGGACGATCATTTGCCGTTGGCGGAGTTTTCTTACAATAATGGCTATCAAGCTAGCATCAAGATGGCGCCATATGAAGCTCTCTACGGCTGGAAATGCCGCACACCTCTCAACTGGTGCGAGTCCGGTGAGCGAGTTATCTACGGCATCGAACTTGTGAATGAGGCTGAAGAACGAGTGCGAGTAGTACAAGCCAACCTCAAGGCTGATCAATCTGATCAGAAGAGCTATGCGGATAAAAGACGTCGTCCTCTCTACTTCGACGGGGACCATGTTTATGTCCGTGTGTCTCCAATGAAGGGAGTTCATCGTTTCGGGGTGAAGGGCAAACTAGTGCCGCGATTCATTGGTCCGTTCGCCGTCATTAAACAATGTGGACACGTGGCCTATCGTCTGGAGTTACCGGCGTCGTTCGCAGGAATTCACGTCTTCCACATCTTTCAGCTGAGGAAGTGCCTCAAACCCTCGGCTGAAATCCACACTGAAAACATAGAAGTTCTTTAACCGGACCTCACGTACTCCGAGTATCCAATCTGGATTATCGATGAAAAGACTTGCGCCACAAGAAACCGGACCTTATGGTTTTACAAGGTCTTGTGGAGTAACCATACCGCTGATGAGAAGGCATGGGAAAGCGAGGACTATCTTCAAGCAAATTATCCGGAATTGCTACCATCGTATACCCGGTAAAGTTTTCCCACTTTGCTTTTCTTTTGAAATCTCGGGACGAGATTCTTTTTAAGGGGG
The DNA here is from genome assembly GCA_030760725.1 of Neostapfia colusana. Lineage (NCBI taxonomy): Eukaryota > Viridiplantae > Streptophyta > Magnoliopsida > Poales > Poaceae > Neostapfia > Neostapfia colusana. The sequence continues at coordinate 104,364,041 of JASWHV010000007.1, forward strand.
GAGGGATGTAAAATCACCAAAAGTGCTAACAAAGATTTCAGCACCTTTACACTTATGAAAATGAGTGAAATTAAAACTTTGAAATATAACAGTGTGAGTTCAAAGGGGTGATCCAAACGTCCTGAAAACTTCCAAACATGGAGACCTAAATTCATAACTTGAGTCTCCATAATCCAAATATTAGGCCTCTCAAATTTCAGCTCATTTGAAGGGGTTCTAACATTTGTCTGGGATTAAAAGAGGAAGCACTCGAATCTGAATTTAAATTCCAGTTTCAAATTTCAACTTCCTCAATTTGCAAATTTGGTTCCACAAATGTATTCTCCACATTTAAATTAGCCTCCATGCCAAAAATTCAGAAGTATTGGAGTTGGTTTGCTATGCTTTGGAACAAATGCAAAAGTGAGAATTCAAATTCCAATTCAAATTCAAATAACCAAAATCAGTTCAAATTCCACACTAGGATTCAAATCATTTGAATTCAAAGATTTCAAACCATGACTTTGGGAGGAAGCAAAGGAGTTAATTTGCAGACCAAAGGGAAAATATCAGGGGGGGGGGGAATTAGGTGGGAGGGGCCCCACATGTCAGCCACACAATTTTCTTTTTCCTCTCTGTTTTTCCCTCGGTTGATCACCAGCGCGGCACCGAGCTGCGCTTGCTCCACCGAGCTGCTTGCCTCGACGTGCTACCGAAGCAACTCGTGTGTGGGTGATCAAACAGCAGCACAATTTCCTTTCTCTTCTCTGCCTCCAACCAAAGCGTTCCTCAGCCCCTCGCTCGAGCGCTCACGGGAGAAAACATCGCACGTTGCTCTATGATCGTCGTTCAGCACCCTCCAGCCCCCCTAGCACCGGTTGAACTTCCCAGGAGCTGTGTCGTCCTCTCCTCGACGTGTTCCACCACTCCTCAGCTCGTCCCCGGCCTCCCCTCGCAGTGCCCGAGCTGTTCTTCACCGGGAGAAAACAGAGCACCGTCGCCCTCACTGCTCCTCATCTTCCAGCTGGTCCAGCGCCTCTCCCGCACGACCAACACCCCCCTAAGGTGCGCCATTGTGTGTAGATCATGCTCCCGTAGTCCCCTTGCTCGTTTCCACTGCCGGCTCGCCGGAACTTGTGTTTTGGTGCCGGTACACGTGAAGAATCGATCAAAACTAAATCGGGAAATTCTCTCCACACGCTTGATCATCCGTTCTACAATTGAAACCTCAGCTACTAGAGCTCCTTACGCCCTCCCACACAGAAGACCGAAGGAAACCGTCCATCCCACGCCCCGGGCAACGAGAATTCGCCGCCGGTGGCAAAAACGGGTCGGTCCTCCGGTGAGCCCCCTTTTCCCGCCGTTTGCTGCAAGGTTCGGCATGCGTTCCATGTTCCCCGACCACTAGGGGTGCTTTAGTGCAACTTATCTCGTCGGGAGAACCTTCGGACACGGCAGAATGTGTCGATGCTATGCCGCCGAGCGCCGCTGCTGATGCCGACCTGCTTCCGGCTGTTTTCATGAGGTGCGACCTTGCCCGGGAGCTGCGTCACGTTCCCACGGTCGTGTAGGGCGAAACGGGAGCAAAAACGGTGGAGAATTGAGGGTGAACGAGCCGCGCCACGATCTGTGCCAGTGTGCACGCGCGTTCTCTGGCGGGAGGTTGAAAAAACATCTGACCCGTGGGCCCACCTTTGAGTTCTCTGTGTAAACTTCAAACAGAAAGTTATTCAAATTTAAAAAAATCCATAACTTTGTGTAGAGAACTCCAAAAAGGATGAGACCAGTTTTGTTGGAATCCTCATAAGGAGTACTTTACAGAGGAACAAATTGCTTGCTATGAAAATGCCCGTAGAATTGCTTTTATAAATCCTTTAGAGATTTATTTCAGGAGCAATTCTTTATGAAGCATTCCCAAATTTAGGCAGCTAATCCTTTTCATGGTTACTGATCTCCAGTAAAAATTTGAGCTTCATTGGAGTTCATTTGCTAGGCTAAATTACCTTCTAAAGTTTAACCTTTATTTGGAAATTCAAATTCTAAACAGAAACTATTCAGAACTCTTGTCCAACTTCAAAAATTCATATCACTCTGTTGGTAGCTCCAAAAATGGTGAAACAAATTTTGTTAGAACCATGCAGACCTACCCTACTTAGATCTTCCACTGTTAGACATGTTAAAACTCCAGATTTGGGCTCAAAATTCAGAGAATCCTTGGACTTGTGGGAATTTTGGAGACCACAAGGTTCAATAAAATTTCTCCAAATTTTGCTCAGATCATCCTTAGAGAGTCTAGTATCCACTGGAAAAATTCCAAAGCCAATTAAGGATCCTAAATAGCAGTAGCTATGAATAGAAGTTGAATTCTTATAATTCCTTAGCACTTATACATATATTTTGCTACATTTCATATAGTGACCGAAGTTGAGGATACGCCGGAGCCGTTGGACGTCCTCCCACCAGACGCTAACTTCTCATTTGACTCACAACCATTCAAGCCCCGGTTTGCATTTAAGTACCTTTTACAAAGTTTTCATTTATATCACTTATGTCTAGGTTGAAATGGTTGCATTGGAGTTAAGGTGTTTGAAACCCCACTTGCATGACTTTAAATCCTATGAAGGGTTTGGTAGTTTACAGACTCGATGAGTAGAGAGTGTCATGCTAATGTGCTTAGGATCTCGGTAGAAGTCGAGTAGTTGGAATCTACTCGCAAGGTAAGGTTTTATCACACGGTATGGAAAGAGTAGAAAATTGCTTAAGAATTGTGAAACTGACTCCCAACAGGGGGGATAGGGTGCATTGAGCGGAGGTCTCACGTACGTAGCCCTGTTGGTGTCGATTGAGGACCGAGTCGTGTGCGGGCCTGAAGAACAATTATTGAACAGTACCGGATGGCATACTGACATAAGCTAGAAACCAATGTAATTGGTTAACCTGGGTGCCGAGGCTTACCCAACCGTTTTATAGGAGTGGGTTGAGGTTAGCAAGGTGTAAATCTTCTGGTGGGCACAGTCACACTCCACGCGGGAACCTCCTGCCCGTTACGGATGGACCGGTTCGACATTTGTGTTTCCTTTGAAAGGTGGTTGCATATAACAGAGTAGGAAGGTGTGTGGCATCACACTTCTGAAAGTGGGTGTATGTGACGTGTTGTCCGGGTGTCTCCTGATTGCAATCACCGTCCCTCACGGTTATTTGAGTACCGCTTGTTCACTGTTCTGTAACGTAGTAAGAAGTGAAAGAAGCCAGATGAATGATAATATTTTGTGATGAACTATTAATGTTTTGAAACCATGTCTGCTGTATATGTAGAGCTAACTAAGTTTATGTTTCACTTTGGGCATCACCACATCGGAAGAAAGCGTTTCTTGTTTGATTGTGGACTTCTGATGTGAAGGCTTCCTAAGGCTCATTAAACTGCTGCTATAAAACTGAAATTAAGGATTAACATGTAGGCGTGTCTTTATTGCAATGTTGTTATGCCATATTACTAATCCCTGCATGTAGAGTTCCATGACTACGGTTGTCAGTTAAGTCTTGCTGAGCCATCGTGCTCACGGTTGCAATATTTGAGTTGTGTGCAGGTGAGAGCTATGAGGAGGGATCCGAGGACGAGGCAGTGCCCCCGTCGGGGTACACGGCCGAGCTAGAGCCCTGCACGCCGCCGTGACCTTTGTTTGAGTGCTGCTAGTGTGTAGCATCCCCGGGCTGGACGGCTACACTTTTTGCTTAGTTAGTATGAGAGTGTAGTATGTATAATACTTTCGTTGTACAGTAAGTTTGTAAAAGACTTCCGCTGTTTTATATCAAATAAAAAATTGTATGTTGATCATATTCTTTTCTTGCGTGCTGTTGGGTGCCGCATCTCACGACACCACCCTCTGTGAGAGTAATCTAACCTAATATATTTTTGTTGTGAGCAAATTGGGTAAATTTATGTACTCATAATTGATCATTGGGATGCACTTCAAAGGGTTGTGCTATATGAGAGGTACAATGAGTTATAGAACTCAGTATTTAGGACATCTGACTGTGTCTGAAGAATATAGTAACTCAAATTAGACTCAAATGTTCATGAGCTCTATGCTACAAGTGGGTATATATTTATCCTTGATGGTGGCACAATGTCATGGAGGTTTTGTAAACAAGACTATATTGATAGATTCAACCATGAAAGCAGAACTTTTTTACTTTAGGGATAATAATTGCAGAAGTAGAGTGGCTACAAGAAATCTTGATAAACTTTCCCATGGTTAACAAAAACCTTTACCGACTATTCTTATATATTGTGAGAACCAAAGAGTGACTGCAAAAGTAAACAATAATAAGAATAGTGCAAAGCCATCAATACACATGAATATATGTTTGACATGTTTCTTATAAATGAGAAACTCTAGAGTAATAACTGTTATATATATAACTCTAGAGAATGAAATTAGAGGTCAATTAAAATACTCTTAGATGATCGGTTTACTTATGTACTTAGTGAGAATTATCCAACCTGATATATTTTTGTTGTGTGAAAATTAGGTAAATTTATGTAAAACTCATAATTGATCATTGGGATGCACTTCAAAGGGTTGTGCTATATGAGAGGTACAATGAGTTATAGAATTCACTATTCAGGACATCTGACTGTGTCTGAAGAATATAGTAACTCAAATTGGACTCAAATGTTTATGAGCTCTATGCTACAAGTGGGTATGTGTTTATCCTTGAAGGTGGCACAATGTCATGGAGGTTTTGTAAACAAGACTATATTGATAGGTTCAACCATGAAAGCAGAACTTGTTGTTTCAGGGATAATAATTGTGACCTACTGTTGGTGATGTCAATGGAGATGGTCGCACTGATGTTGTGGTCCCAACTAGAGGTAGAGTGGCTACAAGAAATCTTGAGAGACTTTCCCATGGTTAAAAAAACCTTTACCAACTATTCTTATATATTGTGAGAATCAAAGAATGTCTGCAAAAGTGAACAAAAATAAGAATAGTGCAAAGTCATCAATAAACATGAATATATGTTTGACATGTTTCTTATAAATGAGAAACTCAAGAATAATAACTGTTATATATATGAGAAACTCTAGAGACAAATAACAACTTGGCAGATCCCATTATAGAGGGATTATCACGTAATATGATAGAAAGTGTAGCAAGTGATATGGGTATGAGACCTACGAATGTGATACCATAATGATAACCCAACCTATAAGATCGGATATCCTGTACATGAAGATAAAAAACAAGTTATTGGCTCACAGATTAGAGTATTCTATTTTAAGACCCGCTCCATATGAAGATGCACAGCTATAATCTCAAAACTATATGGTAAGTTAGCGGTATGCTTTAATGTGTTTGTGATGGCTATATATAGAAAATACATTGTACTGCAGAGCAATCTTGAAAGAAACATACCTATATAAGCTCTGATTGTTTAATGTTGCAGTCTGTGGAACTTGAGAGACCTGTAAAATATCATGAAAAGACAAGGGAGTACGAGACATATGGCCCACTTGTAGGGCATGGCATATATAGTCTTTGGAACTTGAGAGACCTGTAAAAACTCATGAAAAGACAAAGAGTGCAACACATATGGCCCACTTGTAGGGTAGACTACTAGTAGTCAAGTACTGGTTATTATTTTTAAATGCAATTAGATCGTACAAAACTTTCAATTCAAAGCATAGTCTACTATTCAAGTTGTGAACTGATGCAACTTAAGGATCTAGACAAAAGTTCAATTTAATAGTCTCTACTGAAACATTAGTTTATCAAACAAATAATGAGATAACCAAATCACTAAATCTTGCCTACTTTTCGTGAATTCAAACCTCGAGTCAAGTTAACTTTTATTTTTGCTAGTTAGAAAATTGAGTTGTAGATGAACCCATCACAAACAGCTGAATCTGTTCGAGTCACTCTCGAATCTTGTGCTGTTGTAACCTACTCAAATGTGGAATGTGGACTCAAAGTCCACATCATACACGACAGGTATTTTCAATTTTTTGTAAATAAAGAAGCATGTAGCATACGCCCCATACCAGAACAATTAGGTTTTTACCGCTCTCGCTTTTCGCATTGCCATCGTAATCTACTCTATCCCGAGCATTGGCATTCACCCATGATCAGGACAGAAGGTGACCCTTGTGATCCTGCACCGGAAGTGGGTGAATAAAGTTTTTTGAGAAGCGATCTGCATGATTGCTCACGTTTTTTATCACAAGTCATCTTCTATCTAAGCGATCTGCATGACTGCTCATCGCCATTTGTGTTGATCGGTCTACGTTGATGCCAACATGATAACATCTAAATTGATTTCTCCGGCTATAGATCGGTACGACGTGTTTCAATATGTTATTTTATTATGGTTGCAGTTGCATGTGCAATGCTACTGTTTGTGTTAATTAGTACTTCGTTCATGACTTATTTTCTGAAATTAATAAAAAATTACTTAAACCTCTAACACTCCCTTGTTCCCTCTTAAGTTACCATGTCCAGCTCCAGACAAACGGAATCGGGTCCGTCCTCATCGTTCTCTTGGAGTTCCGTTAGCTGACACCAATGATTTTTGCGAGATCCTTTGTAAATCACTGCTTAATCATTGTTCATAGTGCTAATGATGCCGTTAAATAGTGACAATAGGATGTAAACCGTGTAGCATAAAAGCTTTGACCAAAAAATTGTTTATATTATATTCACCTCTAGATTTAGATTCAATAGGCACATCTTATAATTTTTCTATAATCAATATATTAATAAAATTTTTACACTTAATTCATAATTTTATAAAATAAAAAAAAAACTAATAATAAAAGTACAAAGCTTAACTAGAAATAGATTGAGTGAAAAGAAGTCAAATTTCATCGGATTGAAATTAGCATTCCCGATAAATATAAAAGATATTTCAAAATAGAAAGTACAATCCCCGTAACAACATCTAGAAACAGACGTTATTTTGACTAGCGTCCATATTGAGAAGCTACTCTTGTCGGCATTATGCTTAACATTCTAATGCTATCTTTCCTTCTCCATTTTTTTTGCGTAGACTATTGCTAACTCTTCAGCACTGTATTCTGGCTAAATGCGCGTATAAATGGCACGTCTCGTTGCACAATAGTTTTGGATTTGGAGGAGTGTTTTCCTACGCAAGAATATTGTGCTCTTGCGGATTGTGTTACTATCATATTACACGTAGCATCGTAACAAATACATATAAGACATCAAAATGCAGAAAGATACGCATTTACTATCATACGAAGTTAAAACTTGTTGAATGAGAAGAAAAGAAATAAGAAAATAAACGAACGGGTTTGTAAATCAGTCACAAATAGCTCCAATAAACTGATTCAGGTCTGATTTTTCATCTTCTCTGTTCTTTCTTTCACATAAGCTATGAATAATGGAAATCATACTTTAGTTACTATTTTTTCCTGCACTTCTCATGGTACTTTAGTTGCTAGTACCATTGAACTACGACTACGTGCAAGCAAGAACAAAGAAAAGAAATCGTAAGTACCAACACTCGGCAGAATCCACAAGAATTCCTGTTTATGGGCCGCCTCGTCCGGCCTTTTTGGGCATGGGGCCCAGATACACCGACCCTGCCCTTTCCAGGACCGGCTCGACGCACCAACACCTTGGCACACCTGCTCGGCCGCTCTCCACAACTCCGGCTCGCCGGAGAGGCTGAGGCGGTTCCGGGCTTCACGCAGTGTGCGCCCGGAAATGGGGCGCGGCAGAGGATTCCGACGCGAGCTCGCGGGCCCCATCTCACGCGGGTCGGCCTAAGCGGTGCAGGCTCCGCCGGCAGAGGGCGTGCCTAGGGACGGCCAGAACCAGGGCCTCGGCAGCGAGCGCCGCCGGCGAGATAAACAAGTCTGCAGGCGGGTGTCACTGATCGCAGTGTAACAGCGAAGAATAGGAAATGTTTCGATGATACTCAGTCACAGATGCAAACGATAAGGCGGCGAATTTGCCTCGTCTCACTCCATCATCAATCACGAAATCCACTGGAGTTTTGGGTACACAGGAGGAGAGGAATGAGAGGAGGAGAAGGGGAAGGATGCAGGAGGAAAATGAATTCTGTTACAGCTTGTAACCCGGCGATCACCTTGCCGCCTCCTTTTAAACCTCCGCGTTGGTCTTGGGCCGCCTCTGGTTTAGTGGGCCGACTCTCGGCCACGATCACTTAAACGTTCGCATTCTCGCCTTTAGTCCGGTGCCTGAGCTGTTACACCGTCCCCTCTGATGATGCGGCTAGACTCCAGAGCACTGAAGCTGGAAAACGAGTCTTCACAACATTATAATCCTCCCAAGTTGAAGCCGACTCAGGAAGTCCATCCCACTGCACTAGGATCTGGGTTACTGCAACATTTTCCTTCTTCACAAGCCGCCTATCCAAGATCTTAACCGGTGCAATATTGGAGATGTCCAAAGTAGAGACTGAAGGGATAGTAGAAAACACCGGAGTGTAATCGAAATAAATTGCTTGAGCTGTGAAATATGAAAGACCGGATGAACAACTCTACTTTCAGGAAGCTTCAATTTATATGCTAATGTGCCTATCCTCTCTAGGATAATGAGGGTCCATAATATTTGAAAGCCAATTTAGAAAAATCTCGGCTAACAACAGAATTCTGCACATATGGTACTAAAGAAGGACCTGCTCGCCAACTTGAAAGGATCTTTCAGTACGGTTTTTTATCAGCATAATGCTTCATCTTATTCAGAGCACGACACAATTGTTCCCTCAAAAATTTATAGAAAATCTGTCTTTCTTTATGCATCTCTGAGACCTCAGCATTTTGGGACTTAGATAATATTGGAAATAGACCAGAATGGGGCTCCACACCATGCAATGCTATAAAAGGGGTGCACTGCAAGGATGAATGGTAAGAAGTGTTGTACCACAATTCAGCTAATGGAAGCCATTTAGACCAATGTTTGGAGATTGCATGAACTGCACACCGGAGGTACATTTCAATACACTGGTTGACACGTTCAGTCTGTCCATCTGTCTGTGTGTGGTAGGACGAGCTAAGCTGTAGTCCTGTGTCAAGTAACTTGCACAGAGCAGTCCAAAATGAGCTATTAAACACTCTATCACGATCATAAATGATAGTTCTTGGCACTCTGTGTAACTTCACAATATTATCTGAAGAAATGTGCAATGTTGCTAGCATTGAAAGGATGTTTAACAGACAAAAAATAAGCATGTTTAGTGAAACGATCAACCACCACCAGTATAACAGTAAAGCCATTAGAGTTAGGAAGACACTCAATGAAATCCATAGAAGACCAGGAGCTTTGAGGAATTTGCAGAGGACTTAACAGACCTGGGTATTTACATAGTTCATGTTTTGCCTTCCTAAATAGCCCATTGCTTGACAAATGTCTCCATAGACTGCTTCTAATTTGTCCATGAAAATAGTTTCTTGATTCTTTGACATGTTGCTTGTATCCCTGAGTGACCTCCCAGTGCAGAGGAACGAAAGGCAGAAATAAGTTTTGTCTGCAGAGCTGAGTTCTTCCCAACCCACACTGCATTTTTGTATCTAGTCACCCCATCGACCAAATAATAACCCTGAGCATTTGGGTTGCCAATAGCTAGCTGGGTAAGCAACTCTTGTGCCTGATTATCATTTTGGTAAAAATTAAGTACCTCCTGTATCCAAATAGGGACAATACAGCAACTGACTGTTTATTGAATAATTGGCCAATTCTTGACAAGGCATCTACTGCCTTATTTTCAGACCCTTTCTTGTGAATGAATTTAAATTGCAGACCAGCCAACTTCCTCATAGCTTTCCTCTGCATCTCGGTAGATAGAGTTTGGTCTTGCAGATGACATTGCCAGAAATTCTTTCTTATAAGTAGATAGTTTCTGGTTTTTGACACTTGGTCCTTTACTAAGAAAGGCTACTGGGTGATTCTCCTGAGATAATACAGTACCTATACCTGTCTCACAGGCATCTGTCTCGACTGTAAAGGGTTTGGAAAAGTCTGGAAAACCAGAACCGGTGTGGTTGTCATGGCCTTCTTCAAATTATCAAAGGCAGCCTGTGCAAAAGTCAGGCCAAGAAAATATTTTATGATGTAGAAGGTTTGTTAATGGCTGAGCAATAATACCATAATGGCTAACAAACTTTCTGTAATATTCCGTGAGGCTCAGAAACCCTCTAAGTTCATTGAAGTTTTGAGGAATTGGCCATCTTAACATTATCTCAACTTTCTCAGGATTAGTGGCTACCACTTCTCGAGATATGATATGCCCAAGGTAAAATATCTTTTCCTGGGCAAAGCTACATTTCTTCATTTTAATGTATAGTTTGTTGTCCATCAGTGTTTGAAAAACCATTATGAGGTGCTGTATATGATCATCCATTGTTTTACTGTAAATAAGGATATCATGCAGGACAACATGCAGGCAGAGATCATGGCAGGAGTTGTTGACTAGCTATCAGGATAGGTTCTAGGTGGATGTACGTGATAAGGCTGGAGGCAAGTTGCTCGGTTGACCGGTTCGAGTTGCTAGCGAGGCATGCAGTTGTTAGCCCTGTGCTAGTCTCACGGAAAGACTCGCTCTGTGTGCGGAAGCTGCACAACAGTTAGCCAGCAGATGGGTGTGCGTAAGTGCTATATAAGCTGCAGCCTGTACATGTGTTTGAGGAATTGAGCTGAGTGGAATACAGAGAATAAAAACATTCCTCGTGTTCTTGTGTGATTGTTCATCGATCGTCAATTCCAACAATTGGCTCCCCGACGGCGACGAATTCCAGTGAAATCATTGTGGCGGAGCGTGTCGCCCACAGTTCCTCAGGGGTAGAATTGCTGATCGTGACAAAGACCAATTACCACGAATGGTCGTTCGTGATGAGGGTTGGCCTAGAGGCTCTGGGCTTGTGGGATGCCGTCGAGAAGGACCCCATCCATCGACGTGAAGACTGCCTCGCGCTGTCTGCGATTTCGCGCGGCCTGCCGGCACTACAGGATTTCTGTGAACATACGACGGCTAAAACCGTCGTATATAGAGCAGAAGCCGTCGTATATAGTTTATATACGACGGCAGTTGTTTATATACGACGGTTTGCGGCCGTCGTATATAATTTGTCGTATATATAGTTATATACGACGGGGCCGTCGTATATAACAGTATATATACGACGACCGCTTATATACAACGGCCCGTTTCGTGGACTTGGCCCAGTGGACCAGGGCCATTATATACGACGGCTGGGCCCTGGCTGTCGTATATAAGCCCTTATATACGACAACCGCTGGGCCCTGGCTGTCGTATATAAGCCCTTATATACGACAGCCGCTGGGCCCTAGCTGTCGTATATAAGGTATTATATACGACAGCCTGGCCCAGCCGTCGTATATAATTTAGGCTTATATACGACGGCCCTGTATAGCGGCCGTTGTATATAAACTATACAGGCCGTCGCATATAAGCTTTTTCATTTTTTTTAAAAAAAATAGAAAACGGCTAACCTGGCTCGATGGCCAGCTACACATATAAAGACAACAAAAAAACAGTTTGATATATAAATTCACAATAAAGTGCAATAGTACACATCGACAATCACAAAGTCTGACATCCACACAAATGAAAACAAAATCACAAATCTATTGATTACTAGCCCCTCCACTACCTCCGGGAGCAAAGAAGTCATCCTGCCGCGGCGAACCTGGCGCCCTTAGCTGTGGCGATGGAGTCTGAGCCTCCGTCCCTGATCCCTGCGAAATAAAGTGACATATGTACAAGTTTACAATTGTTTTTCTAGTTTCATTAGGATTCTTAGCGGTTGGGGCTTCCACTTAATGTAACTTTTTTTTTATACCTATACTCCACGAAACTGCTCCTATGGTGGCCACGGCTCTAGCACGAACGGAGGTGGCTGCCACGACGGTATCTGGATTTGCTGCCCTTGCTGTCGAGCTAGCGCCTGCCATTTCAAACATTACAATTTACAAAACTAATTGAAATGCAATGTAATTAAACTATAATTGTATGTTTCTTACTTCCATTGCCGCTTGCATCTATGCCATATATGACGCATGGTACGCCATGGCAGCCCTGTTGTTCTCTCGCTCTCTCGCCAAGGCCTCCTCCTGCCGCGCCAAGCTCTCCCGAAGCGCCATGACTTCGAGATCTCTCTCGGTGACACGGCGGCTGGAGGAGCCTGCAGCCGAAGACTGCGAGGAGCTGCCTCTCGCAGGTCGTGCCTCCCTAGAGTTGATGACTCCAGAGAATATGGCAAGCCTAAAAAAACGAATCAATTCAAGGTAAAATTAAATAATCTTGAATTGAAAACAATGAAAGTAAATGAATTCACCTTCCGTGTGCTTTTCCACCTCCGCTTGCATACGCGGCTTGAGGGTCGATGTTCGGGGAGTTTTCCCAATCGAACCCTTCGCCGTGTATCCTCACAGCCTCTTGCCCATACCCATCCTCACAGCCTTTTCCCAATCGAACCCTTCGCCGTGTATCCTCACAGCCTCTTCGCCGTGTAACCCGATGCGAACATTTCTCGCATCACTAGCAAAAGCAGGATCAAAAGAGTCCAAAGACTTCCATGCATCACCGTCCGACGGATGAGTCAACACATCTTTGTTCTCACGCACACCTTCTTTGTGCCATCTCATGTGTCTGGCAGATCTTTTAGAAAGAAACAACCACTTCAACCGAGGTGTCACAGGCAAGTGACGCAATTGCTTATGTGCAACGTCTGTCATTACTTTATCACCATCGTCATTGACAACTTCGACAAACCTCGATTTTCCACACTTTAAACAATTCTTCTCTTTGTCATGCTCTTTCCAAAATAGCATGCAGTTATCTGGACACACGTCAATTTTTTCATATTTCATACCCAGTCCAGATAGTAATTTCTTTGAGTGATACATATCTTTGGGCAGTTTATGAGGTTGTGGAAGAGCATCGCTGATAAGTTTCATCATATCATTGTAGCAATTATTAGAGAAGAAATACTTAGATTGATTGCCATAAATCTGGTCATGAAAGTAAGAAGAGTCATTTCAGTATGATCATGCAACACCTCTTCAGAAGCTTTCAAGAGATTAAAGAATGCGTCTGCCTCATTTGTGGGCGGATCCTCCGTTTGTATATCTTGTAACATCTCATCGATCCTGTCGACACCCGGACAATCATCATCATCTACATGAACGGCTCGAGGAGCAGACTCACCGTGGAAACTCCAGACCTCATAATATGGCATGTAACCGTTTTTGCACAAGTGTAATGACAATGTCGTTTTGTCCAAAAACTTAGTATTCCGGCATTTCGCACATGGACAACGAACTTTATCGGTCGTAGACAACGAGAACACTCGATCAATAAAGTCGTCTGTCCCGGCATACCACTCATCTGAGTGACCAGTTGCCTTGTTCCAACCGGTATACATCCAACTACGGTCTTCACTCATGTTTAACTCTGCAGTTTTAAGTCAAAGAATTTATAGTTAGTTTATTATTTATTTATATTACGAACCTATATCTATTTGAAAGGATAGGTCCTAAACCCACCCAAGAGTGACCGAGACGAACATGCTTATAACAAGACACGAGGTCTAGATTCAGACAAAATTTTGGCAGCATAACCCCGCTGTTCTCCAACTGCACGTCCAAAAATAGAGCAGCGGAGAACATTAGGGTGACGCTGTCGAAACTACGTCCAAATCTAAACCCCGCGTCACATTATAAGCACGCCCTCTCGGTCACTCCTAGGCTGTCCAAAAAGGGACAATTCCGAACCTACACGCCTCACATGCGTAACACGTGTGAGACGGGCTGGTTCGAAACGGGTGACGCATATTGTAAAGGTTTACGTCAATCTTTCATTTTTGAGTGATTTCAAAGAGAGAGAGGAAAGAACAATAGAGAGAAGGAAAGAACCATAGTTGTTAAGGCATCGGTTAAGCGTCGCTTAAGCGGTAAGGCGCCTGGGGATCGTAAGGCGTCCCATCGCCTTAGATCCCGGTGTAAGGCAGGTGAATACGGCGGCGGCGCTTGCACACAAGGGAGGCGGCGGCGGCGCCCGCGCACAGGATCTTGCGTTCGTATGAGGTTGAGCGCCGGCAGATCCGCGGCAGCCGGTCAATGGAGGCCGACGAGTGCCGGCGGATCGACGGTCCCGCGGCGGAGGAGGCCGAGCGTCGAAGGGGGGGGGGGGAGGGGGGGAGGGGAGGGGGAGGGGGGGTAGGGCGAGGCGGCCTAGGTTGTTCACATCGTGCTTTTGTAGACGTATACGTTACCACTAAATGGGTCGTATCGGGCCCTAAGCCCATTTATGTACATATAGTACTTTTAAACACTCAAACAATCGAAACAATAATCAATTAAACTTTTAACTCATATGCATTAATCATCTAAGCAATTAACAACTTATCTAAACAAACATAATTACCGTAGTTAACAAACTTATCAATTCTAAGCAATTAAAAAAACACCTAGCTAGCAATTCAAATAAACATGGGCAATAATTAAACCTAAGCATATCAATTCATCTAAAGCTAAGAAATTATCCACTTGTCGGGCGGGTGGCGCCTAGGGCGCCGGCTGTCGGGGGCGGCCGGGGCGGCGGGGTGGCGGCCGGGGCGCCGGCTGGCGGGCGGGGGGCGGCGGCCGGGGGGGGGGGCGGCCGGGCGACGCCTGGCTGGCGGCGGCCGAGGGGCGGCAGGGGGGGGGGGGGGCGGCCGAGCGGCGCCTGGCGGGCGGCGGGCGGGTGGCAGGCCGGGGCGCCGGCTTGCGGGGGCGGCCGGGGCGGCGGCCGGGGCGGCGGCCGGGGGGGGCGGCCGGGGCGGCGGCGGGCGGGCGTATTAAAGAGAAGGGGAGACCCCTCTCTCAATCTTATTATCTCATGTCCTGTACTATTCAACAAACAACCTTGGTACATATGGAAGTCAAGACAGCAATAGCGATGGGTGGATTAGTTTGATGGGTATGCAGTGCATGGTGTTGTGATCCCCACACCAAATGACAAGGGTACCGAAGTCAAGTGGGGAGCTTGGTCATGTGATGCGAAGAGCGCTTCCAACGCTAAGAGGCTAGTGTTGTATGGAGCCCAGGTCAACTCTTTGGAATTTCCCTGATCAGGGCGCTGACGTTTCTATCATCACCAACTAAGTTTCCCACAGTCGTACCTAAATAAAGGACAGGATAGATCTATTTGTTGAGCATTCTTTTAGAGCATGCATCTACCTGCTAACTTTCCATGTTGTAGTATATGGGAGATGGCTACATATATTGACCCATCACATGACACAATAATTTAGTATGCTAGTGCTTCACCTTGTGCCAATAATAATGTTGATGCAGAAGATGGATGGCTGTACAGACTTCTTCAAGGGAGAACAAAGAACTGCAACATGCATTAGATGAAACACTGCAAATAAAGTACTCAAATATAGTAAGAAATAGTATGACTCCCTGGCCTTCTCTAAATGAAATGCCCACGATTAGGGTTGATTCTAGCAAAACCCACAATTGCATGCATGGTTTAGGAACCAACTAAACTAAAGGCATGGACGTTTTTTTTACTAACTAAGGCTCTGTGATTCTTAACTTTTTACATGTTCTTGCTTCAATAATGTTTTTTTCTCAGATCTCTGCAATGTGTTGACTGACATCACACCGTCCTCTACATCATGTAAGAGTAATACCATGGCCATGTGTAAGTGTTAAATCCTTACGGCCTATCCTCGCTCGCTGACAACCGATGAACCGAACAACCGCAAGACTACATTGAAACTGAAGGCCGGCCTGCCTACTCGCTCTGCGCATGCATATACAATCCTGAGTCAACTTACTTGGGCCACGCAGAATTTCACGAAGAATTATATTTTTATGCTCAACTATCGTCTCAAATACCATAATATACTACACATTCGATGTTGATCATGTGTTTTTCCATATGCCTTTCTCATGATGATTGAGGCCGGGTCAACTGGTTGTTGGAACCAAACACTGGCTAACCTGGCCTCCTGAACTGAACTACTAGCTGTTGACAAAAGAAAAGATCCAAGGAAGCCAGCAGCAAGCAGTTCGTTACCTGTCCCTGGTGAGGATCCGAGCCGGGGGGGCTGCCGGGGCGGCGGCCGGGGGGCGGCCGGGGGGGCGGCGGGGGGGAGGGGGGGGGGGGGTGGCCGGGCAGCGCCTGGCGGGCGGCGACCGGGTGGCAGGCCGGGGCGCCGGCTTGCAGTGGCGGCCGGGTGGGGCGGCTGGGGCGGCGGCTGGCGGCGGCGGGCGGGCGGCGGCCGGGCGCGGCCTGGCGGCGGTTGGCGGCGGCGGGCGGGCGGCGGCGGGCGGCTCGGGCTCGGGTCGGCGCGGGCGTGAATGCCCGCGCCGACCCGAGCCCCCGCGGGTATATAAGCCTTATTTACGACGGCCACAACATGGGCCGTCGTAAATAAGGCTCATTTACGACAGCCTCGGTGTGGCTGTCGTATATAACTGCTATATACGACAGCCTAGGGTTGGCTGTCGTATATAACTGCTATATAGGACAGCCTAGGGTTGGCTGTCGTATATAACACTTATATACGACAGCCACGTACTAAACGACGGTTGTGCTGTCGTTTATAAACTTATATACGACAGCTTCGGCTGACCGTCGTATGTAAGTTTATATACGACAGCTAGCCGTCGTATGTTATACTGGCTGTCGTATGTTGCGCTGTTTCCTGTAGTGCGGAAGAGATGAAAGCGCCGCTGGCAGAGAAGAAGACCGCGTTCGAGGCATGGGTTGCGATCAGGAGGATGCGCTTGGGTGACGAGCGTTGACGGGGTAACATACCCCAGGTATCCAAGAACCAGTCAATCGACGAGCCCCACAAGGACACGTGACTCCACGGGCCACGACAAGGGATGCACGCTCAGGGAGACGCCATCGAAGACCGACCCCCAAGAGGAGAGCAACGACTGACCTCCAAGCCTGGACGACAAGGCCGGGGGACAGAAGCAATCCGGGCTAGATCCCGGACCGGGAGCAGGCGGAAGACTTAAATGCCGACGCGACGGAACGACGGAAGGGAGTTAAGACAGGGTGGGGGGCCACACGTGACAAGACAAGCACGATGTCAGGCCATCATCACCACCCGTCCTGTGTCGCTCGACGCGGGTGTACAGGGACAAAAAAGTATACGTAGACCATAGACTAGACAAGAGCAGGTGTACTCATCCTTCCTGTACAGCTTCGGGCCGCCTTAGGCACTGACACACCATGTAAACTCATGCCCCATTTATGAGGAGCCGGCGGGTAGGTATAGACGTCTGGGCTATAAAAGGGGAGGTCCGAAACCTCTCCTCGCACGGCGAACACAGCTCACGCACACGATCGACACTTAAGTTTTCTCTTCGTTCTCGCATATGGGACAACCTCGCTTGTAACCGCGGTTCCTCGAACCGCCTGAGCTAATACAAGCCTGACGAACACCCTAGACTGGACGTAGGACACATTGTCTGAACCAGTATAAATATTTGCCTTTGTTACCTAGCCATCCAGACATAAAACACGAAGCATTCGATTACTAGCCGGTGGTAAAAACATCGACAGTGGCACGCTAGGTAGGGGGCCGCTTTGCAATTTCGCCTCTTTCTTCTGTGATGGCTTTCGTGAGCTCTAGCTTCCATGCCGGTGAGAAGCTTCATTTCGGCAACCTCGAGTTTGCCATCACCCCCGAAAATAGGATCGAGGCCGACGTCGTATTCGCACCCCGCCAAACCCTTCATTTTGGAAGCCTTGAGTTCATTGCCGATGGTGACGGCATTCTACGGTTGGTGGACGACACGACTACTGACGACGTCGGTCACGCTCAATAGAGGAGCTTCATGTGCACGGTTGATGAGGCTTCACCACTCTCTCTCTTAAAGGGTATGGTCGGCTATGACCACACTACCAAGCCCGAGTCCGACGATGGCTGCTACTCCTCCCGCGAGTGCTACATCGCAGAAACTGGTAACACCTCCCCAACCACTCGACCTATTGATATCCCGCTTTCGCCGGCACCCATGCACCAGGAGGCATCGCATTAGAACCACGGGGAGGAGTTGATGGCTGCACAGGAGCTGGCCAGACGGCTCGAGGCATGTTGCGCCATGCTCGAGGCAGAGAGGGCACAGCTAAATGCTGACTGAGTCGCGCCGAAAGCGTCGCGCGGTTGCTACCCCTGGCTCTAGCAAAGCGCGAGCGCGTGACCGCCAAGTATGGGCAAGCATTGTTGCCAGCCTACATGATCCACCGTGTTTCGAGCAGCCAAGTCAGAATGTGGCAGCCGCAGCGGCCATGGTGCGCAATCTCCCGGAGCGATAAGAGCCGGAGGCGCGACACACGTATCAGATCCTCTGCTCGTTGCTAGAGAGGGCCACGGCTCTACGCCGAGAGCTCTCTTGCTCGCAGGAGGGTGACATCCGTCCACACCGTATCCCGTGGGCACGCTCAGAGCACCACGGCGACACCACATGTCCGTGGCTCGTCTAACTCCTCATGTATCTCAACGCACGAGAACACGGGGTTACCCGACCTACAGAGGTACTTCGTGGCTCGCGGAGGATTCTGGGAGGGGGCGGCAGGGCAGCACCCCGAGCACCAAAGTTAGCCACGTCAGGGCAGCGATGCGACAATGGCGAAGACTGAAGCCCGAGCCCCGACGCTCCTGGGCCCCGGGCCTTCGGGTGGAAGAAATGTAACACACACTTCGAGTCACATTTCCGAGCCCTGACCAGTGTCACCTAGTACGACAGAGAGTCGAACCTCAGCGTGTGGCTAGAAGACTACCGTTTGGCCTGTAGAGCTGGTGGGGCGACAGACGATCACTTCATCATCCAATAGCTCCCCATCTACTTGGCAGATTCCGCCCGGGCTTGGCTTGAATACCTCCTGGCAGACAGTATCTAAAGCTGGGCCCCAGCGGTTGTCACTTCGTCAAGGCACGCCTTTAACCGGGCAGGGAGATGCGTGAGCTGCACGGCCAAAGGAGCGGCCAAGCTTCTAGGCGCCACCTCGTCGGCAGCCTGACCCATGGCGCGGATGTTCTCAAGCCCCTTACGGAGAGCTCCCAGAACTTTGGCCGCATCGCCGAGCTGAGACGCCACCGCTGGGCGCCGGTTGAGTCATGGACTCCGGGGCCCCAGAACAGCTTCGCAAACCTCTGTGCCCGCCCCTGCGAGAAGCCTTCGCTCCTCGTCCTTGATGGAAACCTGGGCCGCCGCCTCGCCAAGTCGAGAGACCAGCCCTCGCGTCCTCCCTGGGCGTCCGATCACGGCTTCGCAGAGCATATTCCCGGCTTTTTCAAGTCGGGCGATCTCCGCCTCCCAAGTTTGGACGAGATCCGTCATCACAACAAGGGAGCTCTGCACCTCTGCCAGCAATAAGCAAAATAAAAAAAGTTTTAATAGCAAGAGAAAGCAAACGCAATAGAAGGTCGGCCGGAAGAAGAACTTACAGTCAAGAAAGCTTGAGTAACCCGGGTGAAGGTGGCTTTGGCCTTTTCAGCTTTGCTCCGGGAGGCCCTCGCTTCATTACTCACTTTGGTAATCTCCCCGGCGAGATTCGCCTTAACATGTGCTACGGCTTCCTCTTTCTCCAGAAGCGACCGGGAGGCTTCTACCCAGGCCGCGGCAGCTGCAGCACCACAACGGTCTGCCTCTTCTCGGGCGGCCGCGGCCTCGGCTCAGGACTTCTCGGCATCCTCCCTCCACCACGCCACCTCAGCCTCTGCAAGCTTTTGACGGCAGAGGGCCTCCTCGAGGAGCCGCCTCCGCTCGGCCTCCTGATCGGCAAGCCTCTGTCCAAAAACAAGACCCAGAGCACAGTTACAAACAAAACTAGGGGCAAACCACGAAGAAAATAGTAACAGAGGGCCTTACGCTGATCGGAAGCACTCCGCGATTGAGCCTCTGGAGCGCGTCTAAGAGGCGGTCCTGGTTGGAGGTGAATTGTTCCACGGCTTTGGCAAGCCAGGATCCATTGAGAGGAACGTCCTCCGCTCGCCCCGCTGCGACAAAAGAGTCAGAGGGTCTCCCATCCACTATAGGAAGTCCCGACCTCTCTGAAACTGGGCTCGAAACCGGGACCGAAGCCCCCTCTCTCGAATCTCCAGGTTCCGGAGCATGGGGGTCGACGGCAGTCAGACTCGGAGCAGCAGTTGCCACAGACTTCTCTCCCGTCACCAGCCTCCATGATTCCTCCCGAACTGGTGGCGCTCCGGGAGACGACCCCACGAGGGTGACCTGCGCTCCGATGGCGGCCGGCTCTGTTTTGGGGAAGAGGGCATCACCCCCTTTACGCGGGGCCTCCACGGCCGTGGTCAGAGCCTCATACCCATCAGACAAGGCTGCAGTGACCGGGGTCAGCTCCGGGCTGCCCAGGACGGGTGAAGCCGGCTGAGACTCCACGACGGCCAGGACAGAAGGCTCTACCCCCACCGTCGGCTCCACGCC
Organism: Neostapfia colusana; assembly: GCA_030760725.1. NCBI lineage: Eukaryota > Viridiplantae > Streptophyta > Magnoliopsida > Poales > Poaceae > Neostapfia > Neostapfia colusana. The sequence continues at coordinate 104,384,485 of JASWHV010000007.1, forward strand.
CCCTAACAACAGCATGGTCGGCTCAACAGGCAGTACGGTTGAGGATGGAGGCGGTGAAGTGCCTAGCGGGGCTGGGATGCCCGACTGATATGCCCTGTGTCAAGCAGAGGGCAGAAGTCAGGAAACCAACATAGAAAAAGTCCCGAACCATGAGGGGAAACGAAAGCTAAGATACAAACCTCTTCGATCGAGGGCAAATCGGAAGCACAACTGCTCCGGACCTAGTGCCGGAAGGGAAGGACGAGGTCGGAGAACGGGCAGCGGATGCCCGACCGTCTGACCGACATGCCGAAACATCGGCAGCAGAGCCCCCCACATCGTCTTGAGCCATGGGAGCCCGGACATCAGGCGCCGTAGGAGGCCCCATCGGAACATGGTCCACGGATGACCGGTCGGCGGGCTTTTGGCCCTCTGCCCGGGCCATTAGGTCCATGGCCGAGGAGGTCCCGACTTTGGCTGAACCTTTGGGAGCCTGTGCGAAAGGCTTGGGAGGATCCCTCCCTTCACCATCCGGGCCCTCTTCACGGCCGGGGCGTCGCCGCCGGTCTTTCTCCTCCACCACTCCATCAAAGTCGAGAAGTCATCAGACCCGGAGGAGGGGGACGTTGACTCGGAGGGCGTCGAAGGGGTAGCCTCCCCGATGGCTCTCGCGATCCTCACCACCCTCCGATGCTCCTCCATCCTCCTCTGGCGGCGAACGTGGCTGGCCTTGCAATCGTACTTTCTCTTCTTCACGGCTGCATCGCGTGCAGCCCTCCCCTCCCTCTCTGCCTCGTCCTTGGGCAGCTTCGGCAAGGTGACGATGCCTCTAAGCCCCTAAATGAAGCACTACAACGTTAGGGCAGATCAAGGCGCCAAAAAAGAGCATCGATGAGATCATGGCACGAGGATCGGACGCTTACCCGAGTAGAAGGATGGTCCGCGGAGAGAGCGCGTGGATGGTGCTCACCGCCCATCACGTCTTTCCCGGTGAGGTCATGAAACCTCCGCCAGAATTCAGAGCCGGGAACCTCCTCCGCCGAGCCTGGTGTACTGCCACATGGCGTGGATGCGAACGCGAAGGGGTTGGATCCTTCACTCAAGGAAGGTCCGCAAAATGACTTCTCCGGTCAATCCCTACGCCTGCAATGCCTTGACCTGCTCCAGGATGACGGCGACCCATCGCTGGTCTTTCTCTACAACCCCTATTGCCATTGCTTCCGGGCGGCACGCAGCTAGCTTTGAAGGATGGAAGTGTCGGCCATCGTTGCGGATGTAGAACCAGTCCTGACGCCAGTTCTTCATGGACTTCAGGAGCGAAAGGTCAAAGTATCGTGGTTGAGCCCATCGAAGCTGAATGTAGGCGCTACCGACCGTCTGAATCAGAGAGTCCGTGGAAGACGGCCGCACCTAGAAGAAACACCACCACAACTCAAAGTGCGATTCGATCCCCAAGAATGCCTCGTACAGCATGTAGAATATGGCAGCATGGAGGATCCCGTTAGGCGTCAGACGGAGAAGCTCAAGCCGTAGTAGAAGAGGTTAGCGCGGAGGAACTTGTGCGTTGGGAGCCCAAGCCCATGAAGATGGAAGTCGATGAAACTAGTGACCTCACCTTCGCGTGGCACCGGTACCGTCTCATCAAATGGAATGGCAGACCCGTTGGAGCTCCCATGCTAGGAGAACCCCTCGCTCCCCCAGGGAAGAGAGGCGGTCGACGTTGATGTGGGACCTCATCTAGTCAGACATGGTCGACGAGGAAGAAGAGGAAGAAGGGGGAGCGCTCGTACTTTCCCTTGATCTTTTTGCTTCTCTGACTTGCGCTACAAAAACTTGCAGGAATAAGGAGCGCGAAAGGGGCGGAGAAAGAGGGCGTAGCGATAAAAAGCAGGAACTCACGCACCAAGGACGACTTATGTAGCGTGCCCGCGATGATAACAAGGAAGGGCGCCAGGGCCCACGGACGCGTCCGCCCGCAGTAGTGCTGCCCACTCGCAGGGAACGCACATGCCTATCAAAAAATTTCAGGGATGCGACGCCCGCCATAACTTCACCCAGACAAACCTGCCTCTTCAATATCCGCGATGATTTGGAGAGCCGTGCGCCACTTCTCTTTCTCCCAACCGCCTTACCACCACATCCCCTCGGCTACCTTCGACGCAACATCGACGGGCCGTAGGAATCAAAGGGCCAGGTAAGTAGGTAAATCTTTATGGCCCACTTTTAGAGCTCGATCAAAGTTATGGGTTCTATGGTATACCTAGCTTTAGGTTGAAAGAAGCGCCTGGAACGAACACGAGCAAGGGATAGGCGATGCGATATGGCCATCAATGGTGCACTCGGGGGCTTCGGCACCAAAAACATCTCTAAGTTTCATATCTGAGTCTTATCTTGGCGACCTCTCGGTAGCCCCCTGAGGGGTTGGCATCGAGCCACCCGGGCCCGCAAATGGACCGGGATCCACATGAGTGTACCAAGAGAGATCTTATGGAATGCGGGCATCGATCCTCAATCAGGTCAACTTGATTCCCTCGTCCCTTCGGAAAGGCAGTGGGGTTCCACTTGGATTAACCCATTAGGCAACTCACCGAGCCCGGGAACTCGACCACAGAGGTAATTTCCCGTCTGTCTCAATCCCTCCAAGCCCGCGAACGGTTTGCGGAAGGGGGGTGAAGCGGATTCGGTAAAGAAACCAAGCCCAACCCGTGGAGGGGGCTCCAGAGCTATTTGGTGACTCAAAGTTACGAAGGCTTGGCACCTGAAGCTTTGATCTCGAACATAGCTACGAACCGAAAAACCCGACAATCTCACACGATTTCCGTTCTTTCTTATCTTTCAGGTCCTTCACCATGCGTAGAGATATGCCTCTGACCGACCCAGACGAAAGCTCGGTCGAAGGTCCGGGGTGCTACTGATGGGGTAACATGCCCCATGTACCCAAGAAGCGGTCGACCGACCAGATGCACAAAGACACATGGCTCTGCGGGCCACGATCAGGTACGCACGCTCTGGGAGACATTATCGAAGACTGACCCATGGGATGGGAGCGACAACTGACCTCCAAGCCCGACGACAAGGCCGAGGGACAGAAGCAATCTGGGCTAGAGCCCGGACCAAGAGCAGGCGAAAGACTTAAATGCCGACGCGATGGAACGACAAAAGAGACTTAAGACACAGTGGCACACGCGACAAGACAAGCACAACATGAGGCTATCATCACCAACCGTCCCATCCCGCTTAGCATGAGTGTACAGTGACGAAAAAGTAGACATAGATGGGAGCAGGTGTATTCATCGCCCCCATACCGCTTTGGACCGCCTTAGGCGCTCACACTACATGTAAACCCCGTCCCATTTATGAGGAGCCATTGGGTAGGTATAGGCGTCCAGGCTATAAAAGGGGAGGCCCGCAACCTCCCCTTGCACGGTGAACACAGATCACGCACACGCTTGACACTTAGGTTTTCTTTTTGTTCTTGCACGCGAGACAACCTCGCTTGTAATTGCGGTTTCTCAAACCACCTAAAATAATACAAGGCCGATGAACATCCCAGACTGGACGTAGGACACATTGTCTGACCCAATATAAATGTTTGTCTTTATTAGCTAGTCATCCATACGTAAAACATGAAGCATTCGATTACTAACCGGTGGTAGAAACACCGTTATGGAGGCCAATGACCAGCAACTCGTGAAGCAATTTGAGACGATTTGCTTCACCAACGGTGAGTCCGTGGATGACTTTGTGGTTATAATTACTAGAATTGCAGAAAACTTGCGTGAATTAGGACTAAGAACCGATGAAAATCGATTGGTGCGGAAGATTCTGTGTGTGCTCCCATCGAGATTCAATCAAATTGCATGTGCAATTGAGATGTTAATCAACCTCAATCACATGATGACGAAGAACTCATCGGTCGACTTCGAACCGCCGAAGATTGTCTCAATGTCGAGGAAGCAGTGGACCACGTCGGGCAACTGATGCTCACTGATGAGCAGTGGGAGGATCGACGACGTCATTGCAAGAATCGGTCGCAGGAAGGTGATGAACGTCGCAGCAGCGGAAGACGCGGAGAATGCAGTGAAGAGGACTCCAACGACGACAGCAGCACATTTTCGGGGAGAAGCGGGTGTGGCAGATGTTACTACCGTGGGAGATGCTTTGAGTGTGGCAAGCGTGGCCATATGGTGAGGAATTGCCGCTCGGAGAAGAAGGAAGAAGCGTTGCTTGCCGACATTGACGAATCGCCGACGCTTCTGCGATGAATGTCACACGTAGTTCAATAATCTATGTCAAGATTAGGAGGGAAATTGTTAGAAATAATCATGACGTGTGGGTCAGGTTATTAGTGCGTCGTAGGTGAGTCATTAGCGTGTTGTGTGTGTCAGTAGCCGGTTAGTGGAGTAGGTCCTTGATGCAGCTGAACAACCAGCACGTGGGAGAGCAGGTGCTGCTTATCCACTCGCGTGCAGGACAATATGCAGGCAGAGATCGTGGCAGGAGTTGTTGACTAGCTATCAGGATATGTTCTAGGTGCATGTACTTGATAAGGCTGGAGGCGAGTGAGACGGGCCTATCAACTGAGACAGGCCACTCGCCCGGGAATCGCATTGGGTGGTGCCGTGTTGTGCGGCACCCAACAGCACACATATGAGGAACAATGTATTACATAAAACAATAGCGGAAGCTTACAAGTTTTTTTTTGTAAATACCTTACATCAAGTAACTACAGCAGAAGTCTCTATCAACTCACATCGAATAACTAAGAGCACTCGAGATGAAGTCCAGCCCGCGGACCCCTCTCGCTAGCAACACGAAGACAACAGCAGCGGCTGGGTTCTCCCTATGTTAAACTACTCGGAAGTCTCCGAGTCTCACCGGACAACCTTCTTCCTAGCGTCGATGTTAACCTGCAAAACCACTTATATAGCAAGCGTGAGCACATAGGGTCAGCAAGTCTGACCCGTCTCTCCTAAACAAGAAAATCTACATGAACGACGGTTGCAATTGGGTCGGCTAGATTTGCATAAAGGAATCGCCTAAAGTTGATCCTTAACTTTCAGATTTTTAAGCCTCATTGTGCGGACCTTGAGCCAAAAAGCATCGCAACTCCACAATCAAAAAAGAAACGCTTTGTTGCGATGCTCCTTGTACAAAGTGAAAGTAAAGTTTAATGAGCCTATCTCTAAATCAATCACGGTTGAAATACAAATTACATCACAGTCTTATCAAGTTCAAAAGATAACCAAATTCAGTTCTTACTACGTCAAGACGCAGTGGGCAAGTATGCTTATATGACCGTGAGCGACGGTGATTCGAATCAGTACACGCCCGGACTACACGACACGTACACCCGTACTCCGAGTTGCCGGCAGCAACCTCGACTAACATTGTACGTGACCACCTTTCCCAAGATCTTTCACATTGGACGCAGTCCAACTGACCCGAGTACGCAAGCTCCCTCAAGGTACATACTGTGAGACCTATGTGTGCTGAATACATTGGCAAATAGGATAAAAGTTAGCATTAACATTCAAAGTTTTAAATATTGCCAAAACATTCTTCTGTGGCAAGGTCAGACAAGTTCTTTATTAGGTCCGCCAAGTGTTGGCAAGGTACGACGCAAGGTCCAGAGAGCTTCTGTGAGGTCCGGAGCTTGTTTTTAGGGAGCTCCCGTGAAGTTCAACTTGTAGAACTGCAGCGTCTTGTTTTTGCTTTTAACTCGCAATGTTTCAAACTTGCTTTATGGGAAGGTTTGCTTAGTATTAATTTGCTAAGTTTTTGGTGTGTTTTGGTGGTTATGGCTGTTATCATTTGATATGGTTTGCAACATGCTTATGTGACGTGCTCATGTAAGGTGTTGTGATTTTCGAACTAACGTGAGTCAAGTCGAGGACTTGTGCTCGGAAGAATTGGTTGTTTATTCATGTGCAGGTGTTGCTTGAGTTCAAGACATGGCTGGTGACGGGATCCTTGGACTAGTCTCAGGGAGGAGATGAGGTTCCAACAACCAAGTTCGGGAGGAGCTGTGGTTGAGTTGATCGGGAGGTCGCGCAACATGTTTGGATCAAGGGCAGTGCATATGAAGGTTGCGTGTACGTCGTTGGAAGGTGTTTGCACGTGTGCAAGGAGTGCATGGACGTGGCAACATTGTTCCAAGGCGTGATGAAGAGATGTGGACGTAAAGAATTGGTCGGAAAGGTCCAACCGACTAGGTTATGGACTCAGGCTGCGGCTGAGTCGTGTTTGACTCAAATATGGAAAGTTTTGAGTTGGTTAACATAGGATTTCGTGTGGATCACGAATTTGAGTTGTTTTAGGAATGTTTGGGACGTTCCCAAGGTGTTTGGAAGTCTTAAGATTGCTTCTATCTGCGTATAGAAGAGTCTTGAGCAGTATTGGAAAGTTACAGTTTGAATCCAAGTAGGAGTAGGAGTCCTAGTTTGAATTGGATTGGCCATAGAGCTGGTTATATAAGCAAGGGAGGCTAGAGATCGTGGTGCACGACTTTGGGCTGTTCCTCTTGTGTTTCTATTGAATAAAGTTCATAGTTTCGAGGAGCTTTTGTGCCTTGTTCGTCTGACTTGTTTTTCGTCAAGTCTTTCTCGCCGAGTTTCTGGACAGACCGACGTTGCTTCGGTGTTTCGTTCATAACTCGAGTTTTACAGATCTGATTGACGTGATTCTTTTTGGGTTGTCTTCACAACTCAATTATCTATCATATGTGAAATTTTCACGAGCTTCGGATCTGTAGTTTTTAGATACACGAGTTTCTTTGCAGCGTTGCAGATCTGTTTTATATCAGATAGAACAGATTGATCTTCGTTTAATGTTTTGTTCGTATCTCAAGTTTTACTTCGTGTTTTCAAGTGATTCTTATTGCATTAGATCCGTGACTTGATTCTCTACCTCTCTACTTGATTTGTCACGGTTGAACACGTTTGAAAACACTTGCACACACGGTTTCTTTAACCGATTGATTTTTTGCTGAGGGGTTTTTGTTGTTTCCGCTGTGAAAAGTTTTAATCTACCATTCACCCCCCTTCTGGTAGCTTTTCACGTGCTCTTCGATCCTACAATTGGTATCAGAGCCAAGGTGCTCTAATCTTTGTGATTTGCACGTGTTTTGACTAACCATCATGGAGATGTACTCCGCAAAACCTTGTCTGTTCAATGGCATCGATTCTTAGGTTTGGAAGGCGTGGATGGAGGCCTACATACAGGCGCAAGGCTTCACCAATTGGGAAAAGGTCTACCGGAACTTTGATGTACCACCCAACGATCAAGTTACGGCTGCGAACATGAGAGATGTTGACAATAACAACAAGGCTCGCAACTTGATCATCCAAGGATTGACTCAAAGCGACTTCGACCGTGTTGCACACCTCCGATCTGCATATGATGTTTGGAAAGCTCTTTGTGACTACCATGAAGGATCCAATACGATCAAGGAGGTAAGGCAAGATATGTCCAAGAAAGAATACATGCGTTTTGAGATGCAACCCGGTGAGTCAATTGACGACCTTTTTGCTCGCTTTAATAAAATTCTCAGCAACTTGCGTAGTGTCAATGTTAACTTTTCAGATGCTGAAAATGCTAGACAATTGTTAGGAGCATTAGATATGTCAATTTGGGAGATGAAAGTTACATCTATTCGTGAATCTACTATCATGAGTTCTCTTACTTTAGACGTGTTTTATTCTAAATTGAGAACTCATGAAATTGACATCATCTCACGTAAAAACCCCAACAAGTCTATTGCATTTGTTTCGCAACGTGACATGTCTAGTTCTAGTAAATCATCATCTAGTGATGCACTCTCTTTGCTGTCCTCTCTAAACCTTGAACAGATTGAAGAGTTTCCAGAGGAGGAGCTTGCACTCATCTCTACTCGGTTCTCAAAAGCATTGCAAAATGTGAGAACTATAAGGAGAGGAAGCTCCGGACCTCAACGATGTTTTGAATGTGGTAAGACAGGACATTTTCGTACGGAGTGCCCTAACCTTTCAGGTCCGACTTCACGTGAAGAAAAGCAAACAAGGCCGAATAAATCGTTTGCAAAGAATAAGAAGAAGAAAAAATTATCAATGCGCAACATAGTGCATAGTATGATCTCTGCACCTCAAGATTTCGGCTCAAGTGATGTAGACACCGGTAGTGATGAAGATGAAGAAGCTATGGCAAATATGTGCTGCATGGTGAGCAAGTCAAGTTCAAGCTCCGAGGAGGCAGAACACAATAGCGACGATGAAGAGGTATGTCCCACTTGCGAAGAAATTTATGATGCTATTTCTCGTGCCACTGTTATATTAAAGAAAAAGGATTAAAAACTTAGGAACAATGCTGTTAAAATTGAATCACTAGAATCTGAAATTAATCGTTTAAAAACTTTGATTCCTAGTGATTATTCTTGTTCCTCATGTGATTTGATTTATCAACAATTATCCTCTTTAAGAAGTGCACACGCATCTACACTTGATAAACTTGAACTTGAAATTGAAAAGAATAAAGAGCTTGCTGCACTTAATGATAAAAATTTGAAAGATGCTTGTTGCTCTACAATTGATTTGCATTGTTCTTCATGTGATGATCTGAATAAGAAACTAAATGATGCTATGAATGAGATTTCTATTTTGAACAATGCTTTACGTGTGCATGAAGTTAAATATTGTTCAAACTGCAAACTAAAAGGAAAAACTTCATGTGAAAACTGCTTTGATCTGTCCAATAAACTTGATGACATGCATAGGACACTAGATCGGTTTTCTAATGCAAATAAGAACCTAAACTTGCTGCTGAATTCTTCCAAGTCTTGTAATGATAAAACTGGTTTAGGTTTTAATTCTCATGCTCATGCTAAGGCACACCCACCTAAAGTTATAAAGTCATTAGGAAGCGGTTTGATTGAAACAGCTCCTAGACAAAAAGAGGTGATTTTCAAATCTGCAGGAGTACTGTCCCATTCGGGTTCTAATAAACGTGTTGCTTGCTCATCTAGACATGATAATAAGGTTATTTTTCATTGTACCTACTGCGGTAGAGATGGTCATGTCATGGATTTTTGTTATAGACTAGCTAAACACGATAAGAAACAAAGAATACTTGCTAGATCACATAACAACCAAGCAAAATCTGCTAGACCGAATGTTCGGAGCTTGCAACCTGCTGTAATGAGTCAAAAACTTGCTCCCGGACCTACTGTTTTTTGTGCTACATATAACACATCTTCTAAGTCAGTAGTTGGGAACAAAAATTTTCGATGTTTGGCTCATAAACCTGTTGTACCTTCTCAGCTTTCGCGTGTTATTCCTGCTGGACGTCGTGTGACTCAGTACTGGATTCCTAAAAGTCTTTTAACTAACCCCAGTATTGAGTCATCGACGTATTGTGCTGCTGTGTAGGTTTCACGTTTGAGGAAGGAGAACATTTGGATTGTGGATTCAGGTTGCTCACGCCACATGACCGGTAACAAAGAATGGTTCTCCTCTCTCTCTTTTGTGTCACGTGTAGAAAATGTTACTTTCGCCGATAACTCTTCTACTCCCATAATTGCTAAAAGTTCGGTTAGAGTAAACAATCTCTACACTTTGAAAGATGTGGCACTTGTCAAAAATTTGAAATACAACTTGCTTTCGGTTTCACAATTGCTAGATGAAAATCTAGAGGTTAGCTTTGCTAAAAATTGCTGCAAGGTTGTAGATTCAAAAGGTGAGCTTTTGTTTAACATGTCTAGGTTTGGAAGAGTTTTTAAAGCTGATTTTGATTTGTCAACTTCTAAGCATCGGTGTCTAGTTGCTAATGATACAAAGGATCTATATTTTTGGCATCGTAGACTTGGTCACATAGACTTTGATCATCTCACTCGTGTTAGTGCTCTCGATCGCATACGTGGGCTGCCGAAGCTTAAACAGGACAATGATATTGTGTGCTCTTCTTGTAGACATGCTAAGTTTGTTGCAGGTTCACATGCTCCTCTCACAATGACCATGACAGCTGAACCGGGACAACTTTTACATCTTGACACAGTAGGTCCGACACGTGTTCAATCCTTCGGAGGTAAATGGTATGTGCTTGTGATTGTTGATGATTATTCCAGATATTCTTGGGTTTATTTTATGACATCTAAGAATGAAGCTTTTAGTCATTTTAGAACTTTATTTCTTAGATTATCTATTGATCACCCAGGATCATTAAAAGCAATTAGAAGTGATAACGGAACTGAATTTAAAAACCAATCCTTTGATCACTTTTGTGCTGAAAATGGAATAGATCATCAATACTCTTCACCCTATGTACCACAACAAAATGGTGTCGTAGAAAGAAAGAACAGGACCTTAGTTGAGATGGCTAGGACTATGCTTGATGAATATCAAACTCCTAGGAAATTTTGGGCTGATTGCAACCGCTTGTTATGTCTCAAATCGTGTTTTCTTGCGTGCTTAGCTTGGAAAAACCCCATATGAGCTCCGGTTTGGACATAGGCCTAGTGTTACACACTTTAGGGTTTTTGGTTGCAAATGCTTTGTTAAGAAACATGGTAATCTTGATAAATTTGAAGCTAGATCTGTTGATGGCATGTTTCTTGTTTATCCATCTCATACTAGAGGCTACCGTGTGCTTTTACTTGACACTAACAAAATTGTGGAGACTTGCGAGGTTTCTTTTGATGAAGCTAGCCCAAGTACTAGCTCCGATATTGCAGGTCCGGATCCATATCCGTAGGGGGAGAGTATTTTTATTGAAGAAGATGAAGAAGTGGTGCTGCTGCCCGAAAACTCGGAAGTAAATAACGATCAAGCTGCTGATTTTGCACCACAACCAGCACCAACAGTCACTACTGCTGGTTCGGACCTTCCTCAATCAACAAACTCTCCTAATCAAAGGTCTGAACATGAAGAAGAAGGTGCTTGTGAAGTGTCTACTCCCCTCCGAGTACTCAAAAGTCATCCTCCACAACAAATCATTGGAAGCTTGCATGAACGAGTCACTCGGTCTAGGTTTTGCGATCCAAACTCTCATGCTCATTCTGCTTTTGTTGCTTCTTTTGAACCCAAGGATATATCACACGCACTCACTAATGAATCTTGGATTAATGACATGCAAGAAGAGTTAGAAAATTTTGAAAGAAATAATGTTTAGAAACTTGTACCTCCACCTCAAGGTCACACATTAATTGGAACTAAATGGGTATTTAAAAATAAGCAAAGTGAGGATGGGGTTGTGGTTAGGAATAAAGCTAGGTTGGTTGCTCAAGGTTTCACTCAAATTGAAGGTCTAGATTTTGATGAAACATTTGCTCCTGTTGCTAGATTAGAAGCTATAAGAATTTTATTAGCATTTGCTGCATCTAAAGGTTTCAAGTTATATCAAATGGATGTTAAAAGTGCTTTTATTAATGGCTACATAGAGGAGGAGGTTTATGTTAAGCAGCCACCGGGTTTTAAAAATCCAAATTTTCCTGATCATGTTTACAAACTGTCCAAAGCCTTGTACGGTCTAAAACAAGCCCCTAGAGCATGTTATGATAGGTTAAAAACATTCTTACTTGAAAAGGGGTTTACCATGGGCAAGGTTGATAAAACTCTTTTTGTACTTAAGTGTGGCAATGACTCATTATTCGTTCAAGTGTATGTGGATGATATTATCTTTGGTTGCGCTTCTCATGATCTCGTGTCCAAGTTTTCAGCTATGATGAGTTCAGAATTTGAGATGAGTATGATGGGAGAACTCACATACTTTTTGGGGCTGCAAATCAAGCAAACAAAAGAAGGAACTTTTGTGCATCAAAGTAAGTATACAAAGGACCTTCTTAAGCGCTTCAACATGGACAAATGCAAGCCTCTTCGGACACCAATGGGAACAGCAACAACACTTGAACTTGACGAAGATGGTGACCCGGTCGATAAAAAAGAATACAGAAGTATGATTGGATCACTTTTGTATCTCACGGCGTCAAGACCGGACATACAATTCAGCGTATGTCTTTGTGCACGTTTTCAAGCTTCTCCACGTGCTTCACATCGCCAAGCCATCAAAAGGATTCTCAGGTACCTACATGGAACTCAAGAATTTGGCATTTTTCTTCCTTCTTCCTCAACCGTTTCTTTGAAAGCTTTTTCGGATGCTGATTTTGGGAGTTGTAGGATTGATAGGAAAAGTACTTCGGGTGCTTGTCATTTTCTTGATAATTCACTTGTTGCTTGGTCCTCTAGAAAACAAAGTTCAGCTGCACAATCCACGGCCGAATCTGAATATGTAGCTGCGGCTAGTGCTTGCTCACAAATTCTTTGGATTGTTCAAACACTTAAGGACTATGGGGTTGATTTAGATAGTGTTCCACTGTTTTGTGATAACACTAGTGCAATTTGTATTGCTAAAAACCCCGTGAAACACTCTAGAACTAAGCACATTGACATTAGGTATCACTTTCTTCGTGATAATGTTGAAAAAGGAAACATTGTGCTTCACCATGTCGATACCGAACAACAATTGGCTGATATTTTTACAAAACCTTTGGATTTCACTCGTTTTTGTTTCATTCGTAGTGAAATAGGGGTTATGCATCCTCATGGCTTAAATTGAGGGGGAGTTTTTGAAACTTTGAAAGTCTATGTGTGAATCTGAAACTAAAATAACATGAGCATAGTATTTCATACATATATGACTTTGTGATTCCTTTTACAGGCTGAAAGTTCTTACTACATTACTCATGTTATACATTTTGTAGTTTTTGCCATGACTAGTAATTGGAATAATTACTTACACTAAATCTGGTCATGATCGAACTTTCTTGCTGTTTTGAACTTGTTGCGTGCTCACAAGTGCTTTTAATCATAAAATTAATCAAGTGATCAGCTCACATGTTGAGTTTTCAAATAAAAAATTGAGAAAAGATCAAGAGAATATGCATGCATCGCACTTCTTCTTTTGATATTGCTTATCATTGCACTAAGATATGAACTTGGAAGGAATTGTGTATGACTAAAACCATGTCCTTAAGCTTCTGATTGTCAAATGACATAGGCTTGGCTTGGTTAGTTAGAATAAGGCTGATGCGGCATATAATCTCTTGCAAATATCATATGATCAACTTTGTGCCTTAAATGATTATGAATAATAAAAATGCAGCAACAAGTGTCATGCTTTCAGGTTTTGAAATAGTTGAGTAAGGGAGATCATGACTTGTTTAAACTGAAAAATACATTTGATCTCTAGCATGGCTTACACTACTTTATGTATCTCATTGATGTGATAGTGTAAGTAACCTGATAGTATGACTTGGATGAGCTTTGTTTTATATGTATATGTTATAATATGCTCATAACATTTAAAAATTTCTCTTTTGAAACTTGCTGAATACATTGTCAAAGGGGGAGAAATATGTATAAGGAGAGATTTTTTTTGCACTTTTTACACTTTGCATATGTTATACACTTTCTTCCTTCTCTGATTTTAAAAATGGGGAGAAATTAATAAAGTGGGAGAAATGAGTTTTCAAAGCTTTTCAAAATTTTTCATAAGACAATGTTCGGATTTTAATTGGTGTTGCCAATGCATTCATCAAGGGGGAGATTGTGAGACCTATGTGTGCTGAATACATTGGCAATTAGGATAAAAGTTAGCATTGACATTCAAAGTTTTGAATATTGCCAAAACATTCTTCTGTGGCAAGGTCCGACAAGTTCTTTATTAGGTCCGCCAAGTGTTGGCAAGGTACGACGCAAGGTCCGGAGAGCTCCTGCAAGGTCCGGAGAGCTTCTGTGAGGTCCGGAGCTTGTTTTTAGGGAGCTCCCGTGAAGTTCAACTCGTAGAACTGCAGCGTCTTGTTTTTGCTTTTAAATCGCAATGTTTCAAACTTGCTTTATGGGAAGGTTTGCTTAGTATTAATTTGCTAAGTTTTTGGTGTGTTTTGGTGGTTATGACTGTTATCATTTGATATGGTTTGCAACATGCTTATGTGACGTGCTCATGTAAGGTGTTGTGGTTTTCGAACTAACGTGAGTCAAGTCGAGGACTTGTGCTCGGAAGAATTGGTTGTTTATTCATGTGCAGGTGTTTCTTGAGTTCAAGACATGGCTGGTGACGGGATCCTTGGACTAGTCTCAGGGAGGAGATGAGGTTTCAACAACCAAGTTCGGGAGGAGCTGTGGTTGAGTTGATCGGGAGGTCGCGGAGCATGTTTGGATCAAGGGCAGTGCATATGAAGGTTGCGTGTACGTCGTTGGAAGGTGTTTGCACGTGTGCAAGGAGTGCATGGACGTGGCAACATTGTTCCAAGGCGTGATGAAGAGATGTGGACGTAAAGAATTGGTCGGAAAGGTCCAACCGACTAGGTTATGGACTCAGGCTACGGCTGAGTCGTGTTTGACTTAAATATGGAAAGTTTTGAGTTGGTTATCATAGGATTTCGTGTGGGTCATGAATTTGAGTTGTTTTAGGAATGTTTGGGACGTTCCCAAGGTGTTTGGAAGTCTTAAGATTGCTTCTATCTGCGTATAGAAGAGTCTTGAGCAGTATTGGAAAGTTACAGTTTGAATCCAAGTAGGACTAGGAGTCCTAGTTTGAATTGGATTGGCCATAGAGCTGGTTATATAAGCAAGGGAGGCCAGAGCTCGTGGTGCACGACTTTGGGCTGTTCCTCTTGTGTTTCTATTGAATAAAGTTCATAGTTTCGAGGAGCTTTTGTGCCTTGTTCGTCTGACTTGTTTTTCGTTAAGTCTTTCTCGCCGAGTTTCTGGACAGACCGACGTTGCTTCGGTGTTTCGTTCATAAATCGAGTTTTACAGATCCGATTGATGTGATTCTTTTTGGGTTGTCTTCACAACTCAATTATCTATCATATGTGAAATTTTCACAAGCTTCGGATCTGTTGTTTTTGAGATACACGAGTTTCTTTGCAGCGTTACAGATCTGTTTTATATCGGGTAGAACAGATTGATCTTCGTTTAATGTTTTGATTGTATCTCAAGTTTTACTTCGTGTTTTCAAGTGATTCTTGTTGCATTAGATACGTGACTTGATTCTATACATCTCTACTTGATTTTTCATGATTGAACACGTTTGAAAACACTTGCACACACGGTTTCTTTAACCAATTGATTTTTTGCTGAGGGGTTTTTGTTGTTTCCGCTGTGAAAAGTTTTAATCTACCATTCACCCCCCTCTGGTAGCTTTTCAAGTGCTCTTCGATCCTACACATACCCGCAGCGGTATGTTCTTAAGCGAGTTATCTTCTGCTACCCTGACGCCGAAAGCTTATGGCAGTTGGAAAAGTCCCACTATGGATCTCCCAAGGTACATCGGTTTCCTGGGTCCCATATAGCCAGTATGCGTCCGGTACACAACTCAAACTTGTCCAACAGGGCCATGCACGGACGGGCCTTAACCGACACAGGCAGGGCTATGCACGCACGGCCTGCAACCTGCTGCATCTAAACCTCCCTGCCCGGTCTCCATTTCTTATGTGTGAACTTTCCTCATCTTTTCTAATTCGGACCCGTTCCGAGTAAACCAGCCCTAAACTCACGAGTAGCTTCCAACTACTCAACTTCTACCGGACCTTTCCTACTAACATTTAGCATAGCCAAATCCACTCGAGGAGGTGCTATTCTACCCTTTCTCTCTTAGGTATTTCTAGTCATGCAAGTGGGGTTTTCAATATCATCTAGACTTACTGCAATCAATGATGCAAAGCTATGATCTCTACAAATAAAAATGCTTTATAAAACTGTTCAAATGCAAACCGGGACTTGCCTGTTTTGCAGGTGACTAAGGTTACAATCAGTTAGTTACGATCACTTGGAGCTTGATCACTTGTCTTCCCTTCCTTCTTGATCTTCACTTCAAGTCTTTCTCACCTTCTTCACGTATATGCTACACGATATGATCATGCATATGTATTTAATTGAAAAGCTTTTGCTAATAAGATCTGACGACAGTTTTAAAACTGGAACTCTGTTCAAGAATTTAAAAGGACACTAGTGCTAGGGGTTTGGGTTGGGTTTAAATATTATGATCAAATGTTAAGTGTTTCTCCCACTTAAGTGTTGATCACCTTAAGGTTTTACACATGACAGTGGTGATCCAGAGCTCCAATGGAGCTGAGAATTTTCCTGGGTGTTCCTTCTCACAAGAAGGTCCTCTGGACCAAAATTTAGCACTTTTCATGGAGTGGTTTATTCAGAACAATTCTCTAAGTGTTTAATCAAAGATGAATTAATTCTGAGGTAAAATCCATGTTCATGTCAAACACAGTGAACCACAATTTCAATTATAGTTCATAGAGTATACATGAATTTTTCTAGAATTTTTGGAGCTAAGAATTGCCCAAAACTGAATTTACAACTTTTGGAAATTCTCTGAAAATGTTTCTGTATTCATTTGAACACAGTAACTTACAATCTGAATTCTCCTGACCAAATCAACTCCAAATGATCTAAAACTTTTACAGGAATCTAAGAACACCCTAAAGAATGTTCTGGAAAAATTTGGGTATTTTAGGATAAACCAAAATCCCTCTAAAATTCTTTTGCTTAAAAGTTTTAAAGACTTTTCTAGAATTAAATAAAGACTTTCATACAAATTGGGTTGCATATTTGGATAGAGTTTGTCAATATGATTCTAATCCAATTTGAATCACTAAATTTGGAGGTTCCTAGCAAAAGTTATGCTCTTCTAAAGTTTGGGGAAAAATCTGGAATTTCAATAAATCCGAGAAATGTTTAAACCTGACTTTGGGACCAAGGGGGCACGTGCAGTTACCGGGAGCGCGCCACACGGGGTCACAGGTGTATTTCCCGCGCTGTCACAGCCGATCCCGCGCCACAGAATATCCAGCCCCCTCTCCCGAGTCGCTGAGAGGCGGGACCGGCGAGGTCGTCTTCAACCTCCCGCACCCGTGCGATACCGCCGCCGGGCTCGCTGGAGCAGCTTCGAATTCGGTCGTCCGGCCATCTCAACTGCTCAAACTTGCCGCTAGCTCCTAATTCAACGTTAGGAACACGCTGGTGTGGTTTTCCCGACCTGGCAGGGCCCCAAACTAGCCCGCGACGGCGCAACGGTTCGAATGAAGTCCGGCGACGTCGCCCCGACGCCCTAAGCCTTCCAGGGTTCGGTTTCCAAGCTCTAGAGCACCGGCGGACACTAGGGAACATCGACGTGGGGATGAAACAGCTTGGAAACGACTCTAAATTAGGGTTCACCGTGCACCCGCACCTTCCCGCCATAGCCGCCTTCGGAAAGCTTGAGATTGCACCGTGCACAGTGTGTTTCATGCGAGGTTTCAAAAGAAAACTGGTGCGCCCTCAAGTGTAGCCCGTGTGTGCGAAGTTTCATGGTGTCTAAACAAAAATCAATCGGGAATTTTGCAGAATCATACCCGAAGGTCGGTTTACACCGGCCGGAGTGAATCCCCGAAATTCGTCGGCCAGAGGCGGAGACAAGCGCTGCGCTTCGGATGGAAGCTGCAGGGAGATCTCGCGCGTCCCACGGTGGCCTTGCTTGGTCGTGAAAACCGCTCTGTGGTGCTGCCCACGAGAGCGCCGCGTCGCTGTTGTGTGACGGCCGCCGCGGAAGCCGGGTTATCTCGGTGTGGAGAGCACGAATTCCCTCGGTGAGGGCACGAGGAGGTCGTGGGGACGATGGTGGTGTCGTTTGGCCGATCAGCCAGGGCTCGCACGCGAGCTAGGCGGTGGGTGATCGGTTTAGAGCTCAGCGGCGGGCTCTGCTCGTTTCACGCGTGGGGAGAGAGGGAGCAGCACCGTGGCTTCGGTAAAGAGGCGATAGAGGGAGCGCAGCAGTAGCTGCCGATGTCCAGAAGCTCTCCAGCGCGAAGGAATTCAGCAGGAGCTGGCTGCCGGCTGTCCCTCGGTGTCGCCCGGAGAAGGATCGGGTCTGCAGTTGCTTCGCGTGGGAGGAAAACAAATACAGACTGTGTACTGAAGATCTTTTGAAATATAAAGTCCCCTCAATGACATGAGGGTCCCACAGATCAGTCCCCCTTTATCTCTCTCAAAATATCTCCCAAGTTGAATATTGAGTGAATTCAATTGTGGGAATTCAAATCTGATATGCATTTGGATAATTGGGCAAGTTTCATCCAAATTCAAATGGATGTTTGAATTCTTTGTCATTTAAAGTCCATTTTGGAAAATGGGTTGCAAATCATTTTCATAAATCATGAAACTTTGCACACCCCCTAATTTGGACCCAAGGAATTCAAATATGAAATCTGATTTTTATTTTTGGCTGCTGCAAATGAGATTTTCAGCACAACAGTTTTGAATTCCATTGTGTTGTTCTCATTTGAATTTTAGTTTGAACAAATTGTTCCAAATCTGATTTTTGTTTTCCCACACATATGGGAACTTCCCATCTTTGTTTTATACCCCTCTTGGGTTCCAAGTTTTCAAATAAACATTTAAACTTGTGTGAAGAAAACCCTCATGTGTGTTATCACATGTGGAAAAGTTTTAACAAGTCCCAAATTTCATACATATGAAACCAACTTTTGCAACAAGTGTTTCTTTGTATTCAAAATTTTGAGACCTTTACATTCCTCCCCCCTTAAAAGGAATCTCATCCCGAGATTCAAAAGAAGAACGAGATGTGAGGTAATTACAAAGTTTATGACAAAAGCTCCGGATAGTTCTTGTGGATGTAATCTTCGGTCTCCCACGTCGCCTCTTCCAGGGTATGATTACTCCACAGGACTTTGTAAAATTTTAAAGTCCGGTTCCTGGTGGTCCGGGTCTTTTCGTCGATAATCTGTACAGGTTGCTCGACATAGGTGAGATCCGGCTTCAACTCGTCGATGTCTTCGGTGCGGATGGCAGCGGTAAACTTGAGACACTTTCTCAGCTGGGACACGTGAAATATGTCGTGAATACCGGCAAGGCTTGCTGGTAGCTCCAGCCGGTAGGCTACGTCTCTGCGCTTTTTCATTATGGCAAATGGACTGATGAATCGGGGAGCAAGTTTCCCCTTGACACCGAACCGATGAATCCCTTTCATCGGAGACACACGAAGATACACGTGCTCTCCGACATCGAAATGCAGCGGTCGTCGTCTCTGGTCCGCATAGCTCTTTTGACGAGATTGGGCCGCTTTGAGGTTCTCTTGTATTATCCAAACTTTCTCTTCGGCTCCATTGACAAGATCAACCCTGAACGTTACTCGTCACCGGATTTGCACCAGTTCAATGGGGTACGGCACTTCCGGCCGTATAAAGCTTCATATGGTGCCATTTTGATGCCCGTCTGATATCCATTGTTGTACGAGAACTCTGCCAACGGTAAGTGATCATCCCAGCTCTTACCGTGGTGAATGGCACATGCTCTTAGCATATCTTCAAGTATTTGATTCACCCTCTCAGTTTGCCCATCGGTTTGAGGGTGATACGCAGAGCTTCTAATCAACTTCGTTCCTAAGGAGGCGTGTAGCTGCTCCCAGAAACGGGCTACGAACAGGGACCCTCTACATGACACAATGATGCGGGGAACTCCATGTAAGCACAAGATCCGTGCTATGTACAGCTGTGCATACTGCTTTGCGTTATACCTAGTATGCACAGGGATGAAATGTGCTGATTTGGTTAACCGGTCCACGATTAACCAAATTGAATCATGGTTGTGGGAGGTCATCGGCAACCCGACGATGAAGTCCATACTCAAGTCTTCCCACTTCCATGCCGGTACTTGTAGTGGCTGCAACAGGCCTGACTTCTTCATGTGGTCGTCCTTGACTCTTCGACACCTATCACACTCTGAAACGTACTTTGCAACTTCACGTTTCATACGTGTCCACCAAAACTTCTTCCGGAGGTCTTGGTACATTTTATTACTGCCCGGATGAATGGAAAACTTGGACAAATGAGCTTCATCCAAAATTTTCTTCCATAGTCCCATATCCCGGGGTACTACAATCCGGTTGTTAAACCACAAAGTACCCTCATCGTCCTTTCGGAAGCACTTCATTTCTCCATTGTCTAATCTTCGCCGTATGTGAGACATACCCTTGTATTTTCGTTGAGCCTCAATGATCTCCTCTCGGATGGTAGGAATGATAGCGAGATTATAGAGAGCTCCATACGGGATAACACGGAGGCTTGGTTCGTCATCATCTATTTCGCCTTTCCTGGATGATAATGAATCTCCAATTCATAGTCCTTAATGAGCTCTAGCCATCTTCGTTGCCTCATGTTCAATTCTTTCTGAGTGAAGATGTACTTCAAGCTCTTGTGGTCGGTGTAGAGGTGTACAAGATTTCTGAGCAAGTAATGCCTCCACATCTTCAAATCAAGGACCACGGCAGCTAACTCAAGATCATGAGTTGGATAATGCTGCTCGTGAGTTCTGAGTTGACGAGATCCATAAGCGACCACTCGTCTTTCTTGCATCAGCACGCAGCAAAGACCGATGCCAGATGCATCGCAATAAACGTCGAATGGCTTTGTCGTATCCGGCTGAGCAAGAACTGGGGCTGTTGTGAGATGCTTGACTAAAGTCTTGAAATCTTGTTCACACGCAGCACCCCACATAAATCTGGTGTTCTTCTTTAATAATTCCGTCATCGGTTTAGCGATCTTAGAGAAACCCGGAATGAACCTCCGGTAATAATCCGCTAAACCGAGGAAGCTACGGATTTCATGTACTGACTTTGGTGACTTCCATTTCTGTACTTGGATAATCTTACTCGGATCTACAGTGATGCCCTTCGCTGAAATGATGTGTCCGAGAAAAGGTACTTGATTAATCCAGAATTCGCACTTGCTGAATTTTGCATAGAGCTGATGATCTCGCAATCTTTGTAGCACAATATGCAGATGTTCAGCATGTTCTTCATCTGACTTGGAGTACACCAAGATATCGTCGATGAAGACATCGACGAATTTATCCAACTCCGGCATGAACACTGAATTCATCAGGTACATAAAGTGTGTCGGGGCGTTGGTGAAACCAAAAGACATAACAAGATACTCATACAGCCCGTATCTCGTTGAGAATGCCGTCTTCGGAATATCTTCTGCCCGGATTTTAATCTGGTGATATCCGGACCGAAGATCCATCTTTGAAAATACCTTCGCACCCACTAATTGATCGAAGAGCATATCAATGCGAGGTAGTGGATACTTGTTCTTGATGGTAACGGCGTTCAAAGAACGATAATCAACACAAAGCCGTAGTGTTTCGTCCTTCTTCTTGACAAACAACGTTGAACAACCCCAAGGTGACAAACTTGGTCGTATAAAGCCCTTGCTCATTAGGTCATTCATCTGTGTCTTCAATTCTGCCAGTTCATTTGGTGCCATCTTGTACGGTCTTCGTGATATCGGTGTGGTTCCCGGTACAAGTTCAATCTTGAACTCAACGTCTCGTTCGGGTGGCATGCCCGGTAAATCTTCAGGAAACACATCCGGATACTCACATACCACCGGAATGTCCTCTATCTTGACAGCTTCCGTGTGGTTCACTGTTGCAATCTGTTGCCGTCTGGCGCCCAGAATTAATATGTGAAGACCGTGCTGCGGGGAGTTGAGCTCAACGGTCCTAGAGCTGATGTTAAGAACCGCCAGGTGGTAATTCAACCATGGCTTCCCCAAAATGATGTCGATCTTCAGACCTTCAAGAAGAATGAGGGTCGTAGGGTATATTTTACCCCCCAAACAAAGAGGTGCTCGGGAGACAACCTCGCTTGCGGTACTGCTGGCCCCGGGCGAAGATATGAGGTATTGCCTCTTTGTATAAACGGTCTGGAGCTGATGTTGAGCCACGAAAGATTGGCTAACGAAGTTGTGTGTGGAACCGGAATCAAGGAGAACTAAAACCGGTAGCTGATTCAGAGAAAACATCCCTGCTAAAGTGGCTTCTCCTTCCGGAACATCATCAATCACAGTATAGTGAATGTTGCCCCTTATCTGCCCTCCTATCTGCAGATTGAGGTACGGATCGTATTGTTGTAAATATGATGACCCGTAGCGTCGAGTTCCCTCCGGACATTGCCTAGCATAATGGCCCATACGCCCACAAGTAAAACACGGATGTCTCTCCTGTTCTTCGTTGACTTGCGGTGGACTGCTAGGTACAAATGGTTGCAGCGATGGAGCACAAACCACCGTATGATGCTGCGGCTGTGGAGGTGGTGCAAGTTGTAGAACTTGACCAGTAATCAATCTCTGAGGAGTTGATCGTACAGGTGGCCTCCATCTTTCACCGGGTGGCGTTCGATACACCAAACGGTACTTTTGAGGCACATAACTTGTGCTAGCCTGCTCGATCTCACTCATCTTTCTCTTCTCAGCTTGCCACTCAAGTGTCGGCTTCTCTTGAATGAAAGCCGCATCGACCATGTCGGTGAAACTGCCGTTATTGTGTACGGCCATCTTATCCTGTAATATGGCACTCAGGCCATGGAATAATAGGTCACACCGTGCCTCTTCTTTCGCTACATATTCGGGAGCATATTGGGCCAAAAGATTAAATATTCTGACATACTCGAGGACACCCATGTCCCCTTGCTTCAAGCCTAAAAATTCCTCCCGCTTTGCCTTGACAATACCTAGTGGTATGTAACGAGTACGAAAGGCTTCACAAAACTCACTCCATGGCACTTGATGGCCCTCCGGAATGGTGGCGAGATAATCACTCCACCAGTTTCCGGCAGCTCCATGGAGTTGCTGAGCGGCAAACTTAGTCTTCTGGTAGTCATCACACTTGAATACTTCAAATTTTGACTCCATGACACGAAACCATTGATCTTCTTCCACAGGTTCGGTGGCTTCAGTAAAGATTGGCGGTTGAGTCGCCAAGAAGTCCAGATAAGCGTCCCGAGGTGGAACGACTTGTTGCGTGTTCTGGAGTACGCCTTGCTGTACCAAAGCTTGGAGTAAGCGTGTGTGTTCTTGCGTTGCTTCTTGGAGTAGACTAGCATTCTCTTGATTAGACTCGACAACTCGAGTCATAAGATCCATCCATCCCGTGGATGGTGGTTCCGACGGTGGAATGGAAGCATCACCGCCTCAACTAGAACTCCCAGCCCTACTCCTAGAGCGAGTACGAACCATACTGCAAAATGTAGTTGAGATGAGTTAAACCAGAACTCATCAGTATTTGAGACTAATGGAAACATGGATATGTCAACTTTAGTAAAAGCAGTAACAAAATCTATGTTTACACAATTCCTTAGTAGGCGTAGCTATCAAGCCTATCTGTACAGGACAGACCTTTACGCACTATCTCCAGATTTTGATCTAGTTAAGAGCATTTTCATAACTCAAGTCGAATACCAAAGTTAAGTTAACTTCAGTATCTTTCCAACGAGTACTCATATGCCTTCAGATCATCTCTGGATTAAAAGTTATGATTTTCCAAAGTTGACAGAATTCCTGGATAAAATTTGCCAGCATCTCCTTTATATGTGGTTGATTTTATCACAGTTGTATATGCAAATACAATAAGAACCTGAACAAACTTTGAACTACAACAATGTTGCACGTTCCACAACGTTTCCAATGGTGTATCATAGGCTTCTTAAGGGTTTCTCTACAAAAAGTTATGGCTTAAAAATAGAAAGGTCCAGAGAGGTTTTGCTGCTGTCCTGGTTCTGGACAATTCACCTTCCTCTGAACTTTCTACCTATTTAGCATGTGATTTTGCTCTGGAGGTCTACAAAGAAGTTGTAGTTCACTTGAAAATCTTTCCAGAACCGTATCGTACACCTTAACTGGGTCAAGCTACTCAGAGTTATGCTCTGTCTAAGTCCGGCAAGAATTCCTGCCGAAAACAGAGCACTCTGTTTTTAAAATCTTTGAAGCCTAGTCTTCCTCTCATTTGAATCTTAGCTCAAAACAAGAGTTCAGTAACTAATATTTGTTTCAAACTTTCGTTTTTAGTTGAAAGTTAGTTCATGAGTCATTTCTTCAAAGGAAAGGGGTTATTAAGTTTAGTACGGCGTCGATGCACCGTAAGAAGCATGTCGGTACTATGTAGCCTCACTAAAAGAAAATCCTAACCGGATTATACCAGCATAAACGTATCTTAGGTGGCACTAAAACGGTCACTCGCAAATGTGTACTATTCATACTACGGTTTCATGGTTAATCCTGCATAAGTCACACTCAATCGTCAGGTCCGGCTGCACACCGAACCCGGTATCCATATAGTTCTTACACCTGTCCGTCATCACTCGCACAGGTGTTCTCACGCCAAACACGCCTTGAGCTACATGTTCACGTTACTAACCACATGACGGGGTTTCCCAAATTGCACCATGCACGCCAGGGAAGGGCGTTGCTCGAGTACCCCAAACGACATGAAGAGTCGTAGAGGATACTAAAGCGGGTCGGGTTACCTGCCACCCGTGGGGCTCCACCCTTCAGCTTGTGCGCACTGGTGGACAGCGCTTACATGCACCCCCCAGGACATAACTCGTCCTGAGATGCACGATTTTCCGACATAACAAATAAGTTAGTTTGCCACCATCATAATAAGCTAATAGTGATCCTTATGTGGGCCTAGTACCGTATCCTCACCGTAACCTAGATTTTTGTCGTAATACGATCCTTATTCCGTGCGCTATTACCAATGCGGATCTGATACCAGCTGAGACGGGCCTATCAACTGAGACAGGCCACTCGCTTGGGAATCGCATTGGGTGGTGTCGGGTTGTGCGGCACCCAACAGCACACATATGAGGAACAATGTATTACATAAAACAATAGCGGAAGCTTACAAGTTTTTCTTTGTAAATACTTTACATCAAGTAACTACAGCAGAAGTCTATATCAACTCACATCGAATAACTAAGAGCACTC
This sequence comes from Neostapfia colusana, assembly GCA_030760725.1. NCBI lineage: Eukaryota > Viridiplantae > Streptophyta > Magnoliopsida > Poales > Poaceae > Neostapfia > Neostapfia colusana. Next base: position 104,409,272 of record JASWHV010000007.1, read on the forward strand.
GAGATGAAGTCCAGCCCGCGGACCCCTCTCGCTAGCAACACGAAGACAACAGCAGCGGCTGGGTTCTCCCTGTGTTAAACGACTCGGAAGTCTCCGAGTCTCACCGGACAACCTTCTTCCTAGCGTCGATGTTAACCTGCAAAACCACTTATATAGTAAGCGTGAGCACATAGGGTCAGCAAGTCGGACTCGTCTCTCCTAAACAAGAAACTCTACATGAACGACGGTTGCAATTGGGTCGGCTAGATTTGCATAAAGGACTCGCCTAAAGTTGATCCTTAACTTTCAGATTTTTAAGCCTCATTGTGCGGACCTTGAGCCGAAAAGCATCGCAACTCCACAATCAAACAAGAAACGCTTTGTTGCGATGCTCCTTGCACAAAGTGAAAGTAAAGTTTAATGAGCCTATCTCTAAATCAATCATCCAAGATTTTGGAGACAATGGAACGCCTCACAAGAAATAAAAGAATCCGGATGTGCAAGGTGCAGTGGAAGCATCACTCGGAAGAGGAGGCCACATGGGAGCGAGAAGACGAACTTAAGGCATAGTTTCCGGAATTATTTTCTTAGAACCACCAATCTCGAGGACGAGATTTCTTTTAAGGGGGGTAGAGCTGTAACACCCCAAAATCCTGTTAAGAGGGGAATTTAAAAATTTTTGGATGTATTGCATGGGCTGCAGAAATTCAAATTTAGTTGGAATTCAAATTCAAATTCATACCAGAAAAGAAATGGAAAAAGAAAAACAGAAAAACAGAAAAAAACCGCCAGTGGGCCGAAACGCACCAGCCGCCCACCCCACACCGCGCCAGCCCGCAGTCGCGCGCCCCGTTTCCTTTCTCGCTGACATGTGGGGCCCGCCATCCTTCTTCCTCCTCGCGCCCACGCTCGGCCGGCCGGGACTCTTCTCTCCTCCGAATCAAAACCGCCCCGGATACTCGCGTATCCCAGCCGAATTTCGGTTCTGGACGACGCAAACTCGATCACAACCAAACGCCGCCCCTCCCCGGCTATATAAACACCGGCATCTCCCCGATTTTCACCCACGATCAGCCGTTTTCCTTCCGATGAGAACCGAAGCTTCGATCACCGTTTTCTCTCGATCTCTGCTCGGGTTCTCTGATCTAACACGCCGAACGTGTTCCACCGCCTCCGGGGAATCACGCAGGTGCAGAAAACTCGGTGGTTTGCGCCTCAAACACAGCGCTGACGAGCCTCGCCGTGAATTCATCTCGGACCTCATCGCCGACCACTTTCCAGGACCTCCGAGCTCAAGAAAACCCCCGAGGTGAGATCCCCGACCTCCCCTCTACCGATCTATGCCATGAAATCCCAGTTTTAGGAAGAATTGACGAAGATCCGAAGCTCTCCGACGAGATCGCCGCCTCCCGCCGCCGGGCAGCGCCGCGCGCGCTCGATCAGAGCGACATGGCCACTTGTGCGCCGTCTATTTTAAATCGCACGGTAGAATTTAAATCCCCGCGTACGGGTTCGACGTTATAATCTCAGCCGTCTGTTTTAAATCGGGCGGTCCACGTCAGCGCCGCATTATAAAGGCCGGGATTCTTACGTGCTACCCCCTGGGGATCTCGGAAAATGCGAGCTAGCCCCGGAAACTTCTGATCTAGCCCCTAGAACTTTAGAAATTCATAAAAATTCAATTAAAAATCAGTTGTAGCCCCTGGACTAAATAAAAATTAGCAATAACCCTCTGATATGCATAGTTAGGCCCCTGGAAATTCTTAAAATAATATAATAGGCCCTGTAGTGGGGTGAGTTTACCTTTTTAACCCTATATGATATTAAATTTAGGAATTTGAATATGTGATTAGTATTTAAAATTCAAAAGATGGGACAAACACATTGTAAATTCAAATTTGAACTCTCCTAGCACTTGGAAAACTTTGGAGTGAGTTAAAAATAAAAATTTTAAGTTGAAATGAATCTGTCTAATTGATTATTCACATTTATTAGTTATAGGGACACATTTTTAGGTTAGAAAATAATTCTGAAAATTGGTAAAATAAATGTAAATTAGTTCACATCAGAGGAGAAGTTCAAAAATATATTATTTAATATTTTAGGTCAGAACCTATTCTGTTTAGATGATGTGTCTTATTATTTTCATAATAAACTTCACAATTAGGTATAGAAAATAAATCTAAAAATATAGGAAAGTAGGTATGCATAACTATAAAAGGATAAATGAAGTCTCCAAATCCAAAGATTTCAGTTTAGGGTTTGGTAGAAGGTCTGAAAACCCATTTGCAGTAGGAAAATACCTTCCATGCATACTTGGTAGCTAAGATGTGTATAAATTGAATATAAAGAAGTTGTTCAAATGGGAAACTCATATATAGTGTGCAAACATAAATCTGAATACAAAAGTTAGAAAACATATGAACATGTTTAAAAGAGCATGTAAGCCAAAAATCAACACACATAGAGTAACCACAACACATAGAAATGTGAATGACTTTCATAAATGTGAATGTGTGGTTTGTATGAAGTGGAAGTGTGAACTATGTCTTATGGATTGTGTTTTCTTTTGCTATGTGTATTGGCATGAGTAGAACCTGCCCCAGAGCAAGTTCTCCCCTTCCAAGACCAAGACTTTCAATTCTCAGAGCAGCAAGAAGAAGGCAAGTGTCCTTGACCACTTTGATCCCATGCTAGGATGTGTAGATAGAATTATTTGCATTGTCAATTGAAATATGAAACCCATGCTAGGAAGTTTCCCTAGAATTGCATTACCTTGTTTTCCTTGTAGCTTGGGATGGGATTTTGCTTTATTATGTTATTCATTCATATTACTTCTGCTTAGCCATGCTTAGAATGGGATAAGTGGGATATGATATCATCAACTTGTTTACCTTACTCTTGCATGAGATTATGAGTTATGTAGAGGTAGGGATCGAGGCAAGTTGGATGATTTGGTTGGTGCTGGGTGCACGAGACTCGGGTTTGTGTTTAGTACTTGCCTGGATCCTAAGGACCGGTTCATGAAGCATGTAACCTGGCTTTACCGTGCCAACCATATGCTGAGATGGGGCAGCTTGGCCAATTAATTAGGTGTATCCCCGGCGTAGTATGGGTGTGTTGGATGGTGCGGGGAGTAGGTGTCCGCTGGACTACCATATGAACCGCAAGGCTCAAGAGGGGGCCACTGCAGCAGGGTTGGAGCCTCTTGTATGCTGTTAGGGGTGAAACCTCAGTGGTCCCACGCTCGTCGGGAATCCCTTTGTAAAGGCTTCGTAGTGATCTCCTGGCTACACACCTGGGAAGTGTGAATGTGGTTCGTAACCACTGGCATAATGGAGGTTCTTTTAGTCCACCCGACAACGGGGGATGAAATCACTACATGTGGGTACAGTGGTGCAAACTCTGCAGAGTCAAAACTGTCATGACAGCCGTGCTCACGGTCAACAGCGGCTTGGACTTATTCATGATTAGAGGATTGATGGCTTTGGAAGTTGAGGATGTTAAGCGGGGAGCTTAACATTGGAAATGATGTTATGGTTATTTAATTATGATGATGGGTTGGGAGATTGGGACCATTCCACCTATGTAGTAATGTAGGTGCTTAATAAGCTAAGGTGATAGGTATTAATTGCGTAGTACTTTAACCATGAGTTCAACCTCTCCTTGTTCTAGCCATGCATGATATAACTTTCCCACACTTGCTGAGTACCATCGGTACTCAAACTTGCATATTTGTTGGTTTATATTGCTGCTCAGGTCAAGAGAATGATGTGGTGTTTAATGATCAAGATTTCGTACCCGAAGAAGGTTTCTAGGTTCACGGAGTCCCCCGGGCAACGCCTGTGACGGAGACCAAAAGAATAATATTTCCGCTGCTATTTTATTTACTTGTTATGAACTTATTATCGTCCATCGAGACATATGCTATGTAAGACTTATATATATTCGACACCTGGCTTGTAATAAATGATGCTTCACTATTTGTCATCACATGTATGAGAAAATGATCCTGGCATACATGTGATATTCACTTGGTTATTCTTCGGAAAAACCGGGTGTGACACTTCCACATTGGACGCAGTCCAACTGCCCCGAGTACGCAAGCTCTCTCAAGGTACATACCCTCAGTGGTATGTTGTTAAGCGAGTTACCTCCTGCTACCCTGACGCCGAAAGCCTAAGGCAGTTGGAAAAGTCCCACTATGGATCTCCCAAGGTACATCGGTTTCCTGGGTCCCATATAGCCAGTATGCGCCCGGTACACAACTCAAACTTGTCCAACAGGGCCAAGCACGGACGGGCCTTAACCGACACAGGCAAGGCTATGCACGCACGGCCTGCAACCTGCTGCATCTAAACCTCCCTGCCTGGTCTCCATTTCTTATGTGTGAACTTTCCTCATCTTTTCTAATTCGGACCCGTTCCGAGTAAACCAGCCCTAAACTCGCGAGTAGCTTCCAACTACTTAACTTCTACCGGACCTTTCCTACTAACATTTAGCATAGCCAAATCCACTCGAGGAGGTGCTATTCTACCCTTTCTCTCTTAGGTATTTCTAGTCATGCAAGTGGGGTTTTCAATATCATCTAGACTTACTGCAATCAATGATGCAAAGCTATGATCTCTACAAATGAAAATGCTTTATAAAACTGTTCAAATGTAAACCGGGGCTTGCCTGTTTTGCAGGTGACTAAGGTTACAATCAGTTAGTGACGATCACTTGGAGCTTGATCACTTGTCTTCCCTTCCTTCTTGATCTTCACTTCAAGTCCTTCTCACCTTCTTCACGTATATGCTACACTATATGATCATGCATATGTATTTAATTGAAAAGCTTTTGCTAGTAAGATCTAATGACAGTTTTAAAACTGGAACTCTGTTCAAGAATTTAAAAGGACACTGGTGCTAGGGGTTTGGGTTGGGTTTAAATATTATGATCAAATGTTAAGTGCTTCTCCCACTTAAGTGTTGATCACCTTAAGGTTTTACACATGACAGTGGTCCAGAGCTCCAATGGAGCTGAGAATTTTCCTGGGAGTTCCTTGTCACAAGAAGGTCCTCTGGACCAAAATTTAGCACTTTTCATGGAGTTGTTTATTCAGAACAATTCTCTAAGTGTTTAATCAAAGATGAATTAATTATGAGGTAACATCCATGTTCATGTCAAACTCAGTGAACCACAATTTCAATTATAGTTCATAGAGTCTACATTAATATTTCTAGAATTTTTGGAGCTAAGAATTGCCCCAAACTGAATTTACATGTTTTGGAAATTATCTGAAAATGTTTCTGTATTCATTTGAACACAGTAACTTACAATCTGAATTCTCATGACCAAATCAACTCCAAATGAGTTGAAACTTTTACAGGAGTCTTAGAACACCCTAAAGAATGTTCTGGCAAAATTTGGGGATTTTTGGATAAAACAAAATCCCTCTAAAATTCTTTTGCTGACAAGATTTAAAGAATTTTCTAGAATTAATAAAGACTTTCATACAAATTGGGTTTCATATTTGGATAGAGTTTGTCAATATGAACCTAACCCAATTTGAATCACTAAATGTGGAGGTTTCTAGCAAAAGTTTTGCTCTTCTAAAGTTTGGGGAAAAATCTGGAATTTGAATAAATCCGAGAAATGTTTACACCTGACTGTGGGACCAAGGGGGCACGTGTCAGGTACCGGGAGCGCGCCACACGGGGTCACAGGGTTATTTCCCGTGCTGTCACAGCCGATCCTGCGCCACAGAATATCCAGCCCCCTCTCCCGAGTCGCTGACAGGCGGGACCGGCGAGGTCGTCTTCAACCTCCCGCTCCCGCGCGATGCCGCCGCCGGGCTCGCCGGAGCAGCTTCGAATTCGGTCGTCCGGCCATCTTAACTGCTCAAACTCGCCGCTAGCCCCTAATTCAACGTGAGGAACACGCTGGTGTGGTTTTCCTGACCTGGCAGGGCCCCCAAACTAGCCCGCGACGGTGCAACGGTTCGGACGAAGTCCGGTGACGTCGTCCCGATGCCCTAAGCCTTCCAGGCTTCGGTTTCCAAGCTCTAGAGCACCGGCGGACGCTAGGGAACATCGACGTGGGGATGAAACAGCTTGGAAACGACTCTAAATTAGGGTTCACCGTGCACCCGCACCTTCCCGCCATAGCCGCCTTCGGAAAGCTTGAGATTGCACCGTGCACAGTGTGTTTCATGCGAGGTTTCAAAAGAAAACTGGTGCGCCCTCAAGTGTAGCCCGTGTGTGCGAAGTTTCGTGGTGTCTAAACAAAAATCAATCGGGAATTTTGCAGAATCATACCCGAAGGTTGGTTTACACCGGCCGGAGTGAATCCCCGAAATTCGTCGGCCAGAGGCGGAGACAAGCGCTGCGCTTCGGATGGAAGCTGCAGGGAGATCTCGCGCGTCCCACGGTGGCCTTGCTTGGTCGTGAAAACCGCTCTGTGGTGCTGCCCACGAGAGCGTCGCGTCGCTGTTGTGTGACGGCCGCCGCGGAAGCCAGGTTATCTCGGTGTGGAGAGCACGAATTCCCTCAGTGAGGGCATGAGGAGGTCGTGGGGACGATGGTGGTGTCGTTTGGCCGATCAGCCAGGGCTCACACGCGAGCTAGGCGGTGGGCGATCGGTTTAGAGCTCAGCGGCGGGCTCTGCTCGTTTCACGCGTGGGGAGAGAGGGAGCAGCACCGTGGCTTCGGTAAAGAGGCGAGAGAGGGAGCGTGGCAGTAGCTGCCGACGTCCAGCAGCTCTCCAGCGCGAAGGAATTCAGCAGGAGCTGGCTGCCGGCTGTCCCTCGGTGTCGCCCGGAGAAGGATCGGGTCTGCAGTTGCTTCGCGTGGGAGGAAAACAAATACAGACTGTGTACTGAAGATCTTTTGCAATATAAAGTCCCCTCAATGACATGAGGGTCCCACATATCAGTCCCCCTTTATATCTCTCAAAATATCTCCCAAGTTTGAATATTGAGTGAATTCAATTGTGGAAATTCAAATCTGATATGCATTTGGATAATTGGGCAAGTTTCATCCAAATTCAAATGGGTGTTTGAATTCTTTGTCATTTAAAGTCCATTTTGGAAAATGGGTTGCAAATCATTTTCATAAATCATGAAATTTTGCACACCCCCTAATTTGGACCCAAGGAATTCAAATATGAAATCTGATTTTTATTTTTGGCTGCTGCAAATGAGATTTTCAGCACAACAGTTTTGAATTCCATTGTGTTGTTCTCATTTGAATTTTAGTTTGAACAAATTGTTCCAAATCTGATTTTTGTTTTCCCACATATATGGGAACTTCCCATCTTTATTTTAGACCCCTCTTGGGTTCCAAGTTTTCAAATAAACATTTAAACTTGTGTGAAGAAAACCCTCATGTGTGTTATCACATGTGGAAAAGTTTTAACAAGTCCCAAATTTCATACATATGAAACCAACTTTTGCAACAAGTGTTTCTATGTATTCAAAATTTTGAGACCTTTACAGCGAGTTGCTCGCTTGACCAGTTCAAGTGGCAGCTGGTGAGGCATGCAGTTGTTAGCCTTGTGCTAGTCTTACGGAAAGACTCTCTCTATGTGCTGAAGCTGCACAACAGTAAGCCAGCAGATGGGTGTGCTTAGTGCTATATAAGCTGCATTCTTTTCCTTGTGTTCTTGTGTGATTGTTCATCGATCCTCAGTTCCAACACTGCATAGGTCTTGTTGGTAAAATTGTACATTGTAAAACATGAGCCAGGTCAGAGTTAATAAACGAGTTAGTGCTGCCTGAGTCCAGCAGAATCAACAATGACCTATGTTCACCAGAGCTTTGAATTGAATTGCTCCAAAGCGAGGTTGTCCAGAAAGAGCATATATTGATATATGCTATCATTAGAATTTCCCCATTGTGGATTTTCCAAGGCTTCTAATATCTCATCTGAAAGAAAACCTCCCTCATCCACAGTTGCAGACCACAGCATATTTAGCTGTCCTCCCACAGGTAAATTGCACTTATGAGTTGGGATAAATTTCTCACCACAGCAAAAGCAAAGGTTGTTTGCACGCCTGAACTCTTTGAGCTGTCGTGCTCTCCACATATCACTGTTGTTAAATGTGGGTTTGGGACCTGCTTTTGTCAGTGTAGTATTAGCAGGTCTGAAAACTGAATGTCTATAACTCTTTCCCTTGAATTTATCATCAAGTGTTCTTGGACAGAAGCTAAGGTGGCTGCCTGAGACACTGAATTTGGCAGATGCATTTCTACTGCCATTCTCAAGTCATACCCAAGCCCCATCAAAAATTAAGAAACAAGCATTGTTTCACTAAGGGCAGGGTCATATAAACGTATATGATAGACTAAGTGCTCAAATGAACATCTGTATTCTTCCACAGAGCTGGATTCCTTCAGATTTAATAATTCCATTGTTTTCTCCCGAAGAGTGTTAACCTCAAATTCACTAGTAACAGCAGCCACAAAGCCATCCCAACCAACTGAATTCAGTGAGTATTTATGTGCTTGGTACCAGTGAGAGGCCCTCTCAATCATGTGCAAAGAGGCTGCCGATACTCTAAACTAATATGGAATATCATACAGGGAGAAATACGAAGCACATATATTGAGCCAGACTCTAACATCATAGCTATCAAGTCGTGAAAAATCCAACTTAATTAGGCAACCAAGGCCTTCTAGCATAGTAATCATGCTCTATAGGAGGTGCAGAATTAAACTGAGTTGAGTTGTGAATCACCTGATTAAGGCCTCTCCCTACGGGTGAATGATGTTCGGAAGAAGGGGCAGACCCCATGATTCCTGCACCTGAGGGCTTCAATGATCTCACCAGCTGAACTTGCTGTTGCTGTAAGACGGCAATCAACTTCATGGAGAGATCGACCTGTGATTGGACCTTCGATAACTTCAATCCAATCGAAGCCACCCTCTTATCCACTGCTTTTAATGTGGCCATCAGTTTATCGACCGCTTCTAACAAATTCGCTTCAGTGGCCGCCATCTTATCGACGAGAAAGCGAGCTTGGGGCTCGGGGTTATATGATTTCGCCGTGCTTGCCTTTCTCACAGTTGATCCAACCAATAAAGTGGATTTTACAGATCAAACCGCATAATCCACCAGCAGAGAAACCCGAATCCAAATCTGACACCGGTGTCACCGAGTATAACAGGAAGAATACGAAATGTTTCAGCGATACTCCAGATGCAAGCGATATGGTGGCAAATTTCCCGCGTCTCACTCCTCGATCAATCACGAAATCCACCGGAGTTTTAGGTACACAGGAGGAGAGGAATGGGAGGAGGAGAAGGGGAAGGAGGCAGGAGGAAAACGAATCCTGTTACAGCTTGTCCCTCAGCGGTCGCCTTGCTGCCTCCTTTTAAACTCCAGATTCGGTCTTGGGCCGCGTCTGGATTAGTGGGCTGACTCCCTGCCACGATCACTTGAACGTTCGGCTTCCCGCCTTTCGCCCGGTGCCTGAGCTGTTACAAGGATTTACCTGGGACTGGCAGGTGCAATGCGGTCTTGGACGCCATACCATTATTTCTTCCGGCACATCAGGTCCGTCTTACAGATATGGTAAGGTATTTTTTCATCCCCTGTGTACAGAGTTAATAATCTTGAATAATAGAGGCATGAATACATTGATTTTCTGGCAGCGCGTTCAGCTTCCAACGCGCCTGCCAACATTTTCTAGTAGCAAGCATACATGTTATATTCTACTACAGTTTACAAACAGAAATACATCTAGAAACAATTTTACATGAGTTGCAGTATAAACGATAAGAGGGCCTTGAAATGTTTTTTTTTCCTTCTTTCTTCCACCAAGCCTGGAAATGCCAAGTTAAACCATGCAGGAGTTTAATTTGGCCGTTCAATCATCAACTGATAGGAGGGTCTGAACTATGGATTCTATTGTTGGTCTTTTGACCCTGTCCTCGTCCAAGCAGGAAGCTGCCAGTTTGATTAGTGTTCTTGCTTGCACGTAGTTCATGTTAGTAAATATATCTTCTAGAAGCCTTATCTCTAAGAGTTCGGTGCTAAGGCGGTTAGCCGTAGATAATTTTATCCTTATATTTAGTTTTTTTGGTTGTGATTTGATGTAACTCAATCAAGTCAGACTCTATAAATAAAGAGGCTTGCCCGGCGTCCGGAGCAGCCAACACAGTTGAGTTAATCAACTTTACATGGTACCAGGGCCTATACTCTTCCAAAAACGTCCATGGCCGCAAGCTTTAGCAATGTTGCACCAAATGTTATCTCCAATCTTCTCGTCCACAACTCTGTGACGGAAAAGTTGACTTGTGACAATTTTCTGCTGTGGCAAGCTAAGTATTACCGCCACTCCGAGCCCATCGTTTGGAAGGCTTCCTAGATGGATCGATCAAGACTCCATCTGAAAGGATCGGAGTGATGATCAAGGATGAAAAAGGAGAAGAAAAAATGTCACATGTTGACAATCCGAGCTATGCGCTTTGGGTCTCACAAGATCAGCAAGTTCTTGGATACTTGCTATCCTCTCTGTCAAGAGAAGTGCTCTCACAAGTGATGGCGTTATCAACCGCGGCAGAAGTATGGCTGGTTCTCCAAAACATGTACTCATCGCAATCACATGCACAAGTCATGCAAATTCGTCTACAACTTGCCGATGCAAAAGAAGGATCTTTCTGTGTCCGAGTATTTTGCTAAGATGAAATCGCTTGGTTGTAAAAGCCCAAGAAAAGAGACTTGCAAAAACTTTTTATCACCACACCACACCACAGTTTTTATTGTGGATATCATAGAAATATTGTGAAGAGCAAGTAACCTCCATCAAAAGAGTGATTAGAGGGGAGAGTCTTCCTTTTCACAAAGTGGGATTTGGACACATGAACATGAGAGGTTGAGCTCACCCCTAGAACTTGAAAAGTCTTGGGAAGGTTCAGTCCAAGTTTCATAGAAATCCAACACCTTTTGAGGCACTTTTGGAGGTATTTGAAAAAGAGGCCAATTTGAATTTAAATTCAAATTGTAGCAACTTTCATCACTCAAATTCAAAAGTTAGCTTCATATTCAAACTCAGCACATTTTTCTGAGTAAGCCCACCAATTTTCATCCTCATCGGAGTTCATCTTGTCAAGAGCTAAATTTGCAAGAATTCAAAACTGAATTTGAATTTCAGTTTAAACATGCAGCAAATTTAGCCAAACATAGTTCAAATTTGAGAATTCAAATTTAAACCAAGACTTGGTGACTAAGTCTCACATTAAATTGTGAGTAGCTGGTGGGATAATTAGCAAAAACAGAAAAGAATTATTAGGGAAAAAGGGGTAAAAGGGAGGCCCACAGGTCAGTTGCACACACGAGGGTGCAGTCGGTTGCTGCAGCCGACCTCGGCTTCGCGCGCAAGGCTAGGGAACGGTGGCGAGCCACCGAGGCAGCAATCGGCCACCTCACGGTGCCAAAACCTCGGCTCAAAGGCCAGCGCACAGCCCACGCCGCCCTTCCTCCTGTTTCCCAAACGAGAACCACTCCCGACCGAGTTTCTTTCTCGGTTCCGCGCGAGCACAGAAACGCCGCCCCCTCTGATCGCCGGCGTCCGGCCAGCACAGACGCTCTCGTGCCCGACGAGCAACACAAGAAAGGACCGCCTTGAGGTGCTGATTCTTCTAGTCCCAACCGTTCTCCATTTCATGGGCTGTCGGGGGAGTATTGCGCCGGGAAAGTTTCGGGGGTCCTAAGACCGAGCTCCCACCAAATCTCAAAATTCGTGGGGGTTAGCTCATCACCGGGCATACCAAGTCACGCACATGCTCTATACACTGCCACGGCCACCTAGGATCGAAAACCAGTAAGAACCGTGGACTAGGGTTACGGTTCTTCGAAGTTTTCTGAGCACAGCCGATATCCGGCCTAGGTCACCGATGAGGTCGTAGTTGCCGCTGTTTTCAGGGGGATCGGTGTCCATGTCCGTGACCAGCAGGTGTCAGCGGAGCTCCCCGAGAAAACCGCATCGAAAAAGGTGCATGGGATGCCGAGTTGGACGTCGCCGGTGAGCTCCCGGCCGCTGATGCCGGCGGGAGCACTGTTCCGGTGGTTGTCAAGCTCTGGGGATGGCACCACCGTGTTCCTCAGGCCAAGATAGGCACTGGCGGCGAGATTCAGCAAGCTCCGAGGACCGGAACCCCTCTCCGGCGAGAGCTCCGGCGAGCTCGGCGGCGGGGTCGCGCGGGTGGTCGGAGGAAGACGAAGGGGTAGGCCCCACGCTTCAGCGGCTGGAGATAAATGGGTGGGATTCTCTGTAGTCCGGGATCCAGTGCGGCCGCGCGGGAAGGAGTCTGTGGCCCCGTGTGGCTCCGCTCCAGCGGTCGACACGTGTGCGGTGGACCCACCCGCAGGGTTTAAACATTTTTGGAATTTCCAGTTTTAGTTCAAACTTCAAATGCATAGAACTTTGGCTAGGAAACTCCAAATTCGATGAACCAAATTTTGCTGAACTCAGAATTCTGAGTACTTTCCAGCAATACCAAATTCAGCTCATGAAAATGAATAGTTTTCCAGAATTAAATCCCTAAAGTTTAAACTGTTGGGAATTTTATCTGGAGAACTACTTTATGCAAAATTCTGAAATTTGGCTGAGAGATTAATTGGAACATCCCTGAATCCCAGTAAAATTTTCAGACTCATCCAAATTCAATTAGTTACCCTAATGGGGTGATTAAGAGAACAGCCCTGAGAAAATAGAAAAATGTACAGAAACATTTTTCAGATTTTCTCAAATCTTAATTAGGGCATAACTTGTAGGATCGAAGAGCATGTGAAAAGCTACCAGAGGGGGGGTGAATGGTAGATTAAAACTTTTCGCAGCGGAAACAACAAAAACCCCTCAGCAAAAATCAATCGGTTAAAGAAACCGTGTGTGCAAGTGTTTTCAAACGTGTTCAACCGTGAAAAATCAAGTAGAGAGGTAGAGAATCAAGTCACGGATCTAATGCAACAAGAATCACTTGAAAACACGAAGTAAAACTTGAGATACGATCAAAACATTCAACGAAGATCAATCTGTTGTACCCGATATAAAACAGATCTGCAACGCTGCAAAGAAACTCGTGTATCTCAAAAACTAAAGATCCGAAGGTCGTGAACAATTCACAGATGATAGATAATTGAGTTTTGAAGACAAACCAAAAATAATCACGTCAATTGGATCTGTAAAACTCGAGTTATGAATGAAACACCGAAGCAACGTCGGTCTGTCCAGGAACTCGGCGAGAAAGACTTGACGAAAAACAAGTCGGACGAACAAGGCACAAAAGCTCCTCGAAACTATGAACTTTATTCAATAGAAACACAAGAGGAACAGCCCAAATTTCTCTACCCATGAGAGCTCTGGCCTCCCTTGCTTTTATAGCCAGCCCTCAGGCTAAACAATCCAATCTAGGACTCCTACTCCTTATTGGACTCGTATGCTAACTTACCGTAACTGCTCAGGACTCTCCTATTCGCAGATAGAAGCAATCGTGAGACTTCCAAACACCTTAGGAACGTCCTAAACATTTCTAAAACAACTCAACTTCGTGCCTAGCACGAAATCCTATCATAACCAACTCAAATCTTCCATATTTGAGCCATATCCGACTCAGCCTCAGCCTGAGTACGCAATCCAGCCGGTTGGACCTTTCCGACCAATTCTTTACGTCCATTTCTCTTCATCACGCCTTGGAACAATGTTGCCACGTCCATGCACTCCTTGCACACGTGCAAACACCTTCCAACGACGTACACGCAACCTTCATATGCACTGCCCTTGATCCAAACATGCTGCGCGACCTCCCGATCAACTCAACCACAGCTCCTCCCGAACTTGGTTGTTGGAACCTCATCTCCTCCCTGAGACTAGTCCAAGGATCCCGTCACCAGCCATGTCTTGAACTCAAGCAACACCTGCACATGAATAAACAACCAATTCTTCCGAGCACAAGTCCCCGACTTGACTCACGTTAGTTCGAAAACCACAACACCTTACATGAGCACGTCACATAAGCATGTTGCAAACCATATCAAATGATAACAGCCATAACCACCAAAACACACCAAAAACTTAGCAAATTAATACTAAGCAAACCTTCCCATAAAGCAAGTTTGAAACATTGCGAGTTAAAAGCAAAAACAAGACGCTGCAGTTCTATGAGTTGAACTTCACGGGAGCTCCCTAGAAACAAGCTACGGACCTCACAGAAGCTCTCCGGACCTTGCGTCGGACCTTGCCAACACTTGGTGGACCTAACAAAGAACTTGTCGGACCTTGCCACAGAAGAATGTTTTGGCAATATTCAAAACTTTGAATGTTAATGCTAACTTTTATCCTAATTGCCAATGTATTCAGCACACATAGCTCTCACAATCTCCCCCTTGATGAATGCATTGGCAACACCAATTAAAATCTGAACATTGGCATATGAAAAGTTTTGAAAAGCTTTGAAAACTCATTTCTCCCCCTTTATTAATTTCTCCCCATTTTTTAAAATCAGAGAAGGAAGAAAGTGTATAACATATGCAAAGTGTAAAAAAAATCTCTCCTTATACATATTTCTCCCCCTTTGACAATGTATTCAGCAAGGTTCAAAAGAGAAATTTTTAAATGTTATAAGCATATTATAACATATACATACAAAACAAAGCTCATCCAAGTCATACTATCAGGTTACTTACACTATCACATCAATGAGATACATAAAGTAGTGTAAGCCATGCTAGAGATCAAATGTATTTTTCAGTTTAAGCAAGTCATGATCTCCCTTACTCAACTATTTCAAAACCTGAAAACATGACACTTGTTGCTGCATTTTTATTATTCATAATCATTTAAGGCACAAAGTTGATCATATGATATTTGCAAGAGATTATATGCCGCATCACCCGTATTCTAACCAACCAAGCCAAGCCTATGTCATTTGACAATCAGAAGCTTAAGGACATGGTTTTAGTCATACACAATTTCTTCCAAGTTCATATCTTAGTGTAATGATAAGCAATCTCAAAACAAGAAGTGCGATGCATGCATATTCTCTTGATCTTTTCTCAAATTTTTATTTGAAAACTCAACATGTGAGCTGATCACTTGATTAATTTTTTATGATTAAAAGCACTTGTGAGCACGCAACAAGTTCAAAACAGCAAGAAAGTTCGATCATGACCAGATTTAGTGTAAGTAATTATTCCAATTACTAGTCATGGCAAAAACTACAAAATGTATAACATGAGTAATGTAATAAGAACTTTCAGCCTGTAAAAGGAATCACAAAGTCATATATGTATGAAATACTATGCTCATATTATTTTAGTTTCAGATTCACATATAGACTTTCAAAGTTTCAAAAACTCCCCCTCAATTTAAGCCATGAGGATGCATAACCCCTATTTCACTACGAATGAAACAAAAACGAGTGAAATCCAAAGGTTTTGTAAAAATATCAGTCAATTGTTGTTCGGTGTCGACATGGTGAAGCACAATGTTTCCTTTTTCAACATTATCACGAAGAAAGTGATACCTAATGTCAATGTGCTTAGTTCTAGAGTGTTTCACGTGGTTTTTAGCAATACAAATTGCACTAGTGTTATCACAAAACAGTGGAACACTATCTAAATCAACCCCAACAGTGGAAGAAGGAAGAAAAATGCCAAATTCTTGAGTTCCATGTAGGTACCTGAGAATCCTTTTGATGGCTTGGCGATGTGAAGCACGTGGAGAAGCTTGAAAACGTGCACAAAGACATATGCTGAATTGTATGTCCGGTCTTGACGCGTGAGATACAAAAGTGATCCAATCATACTTCTGTATTCTTTTTTATCGACCGGGTCACCATCTTCGTCAAGTTCAAGTGTTGTTGCTGTTCCCATTGGTGTCCGAAGAGGCTTGCATTTATCCATGTTGAAGCGCTTAAGAAGGTCCTTTGTATACTTAGTTTGATGCACAAAAGTTCCTTCTTTTGTTTGCTTGATTTGCAGCCCCAAAAAGTATGTGAGTTCTCCCATCATACTCATCTCAAATTCTGAACTCATCATAGCTGAAAACTTGGACACGAGATCATGAGAAGCACAACCAAAGATAATATCATCCACATACACTTGAACGAATAATGAGTCATTGCCATGTTTAAGTACAAAAAGAGTTTTATCAACCTTGCCCATGGTAAACCCCTTTTCAAATAAGAATGTTTTTAACCTATCGTACCATGCTCTAGGGGCTTATTTTAGACCGCACAAGGCTTTGGACAGTTTGTAAACATGATTAGGAAAATTAGGATTTTCAAAACCCGGTGGCTGCTTAACATAAACCTTCTCCTCTATGTAGCCATTAAGAAAAGCACTTTTAACATCCATTTGATATAACTTGAAACCTTTAGATGCAGCAAATGCTAATAAAATTCTTATAGCTTCTAATCTAGCAACAGGAGCAAATGTTTCATCAAAATCTAGACCTTCAATTTGAGTGAAACCTTGAGCAATCAACCTAGCTTTATTCCTAACCACAACCCCATCCTCACTTTGCTTATTTTTAAATACCCATTTAGTTCCAATTAATGTGTGACCTTGAGGTGGAGGTACAAGTTTCCAAACATTATTTCTTTCAAAATTTTCTAACTCTTCTTGCATGGCATTAATCCAAGATTCGTTAGTGAGTGCGTGTGATATATCCTTGGGTTCAAAAGAAGCAATAAAAGCAGAATGAGCATGAGAGTTTGGATCGCAAAACCTGAACCGAGTGACTTGTTCATGCAAGCTTCCAATGATTTGTTGTGGAGGATGACTTTTGAGTACTCGGAGGGGAGTAGACACTTCACAAGCACCTTCTTCTTCATGTTCGGACCTTTGATTAGGAGAGCTTGTTGATTGAGGAAGGTCCGAACCAGCAGTAGTGACTGTTGGTGCTAGTTGTGGTGCAAAATCAGCAGCTTGATCGTTATTTACTTCCGAGTTTTCGGGCAGCAGCACCACTTCTTCATCTTCTTCAATAAAAATACTCTCCCCCTGCGGATATGGATCCGGACCTGCAATATGGGAGCTAGTACTTGGGCTAGCTTCATCAAAAGAAACCTCGCAAGTCTCCACAATTTTGTTAGTGTCAAGTAAAAGCCCACGGTAGCCTCTAGTATGAGATGGATAACCAAGAAACATGCCATCAACAGATCTAGCTTCAAATTTATCAAGATTACCATGTTTCTTAACAAAGCATTTGCAACCAAAAACCCTAAAGTGTGTAACACTAGGCCTATGTCCAAACCGGAGCTCATATGGGGTTTTTCCAAGCTTAGCACGCAAGAAAACACAATTTGAGACATAACAAGCGGTTGCAATTACATCAGCCCAAAATTTCCTAGGAGTTTGATATTCATCAAGCATAGTCCTAGCCATCTCAACTAAGGTCCTGTTCTTTCTTTCTGCGACACCATTTTGTTGTGGTACATAGGGTGAAGAGTATTGATGATCTATTCCATTTTCAGCACAAAAGTGATCAAAGGATTGGTTTTAAATTCAGTTCCGTTATCACTTCTAATTGCTTTTAATGATCCTGGGTGATCAATAGATAATCTAAGAAATAAAGTTCTAAAATGACTAAAAGCTTCATTCTTAGATGCCATAAAATAAACCCAAGAATATCTGGAATAATCATCAACAATCACAAGCACATACCATTTACCTCCGAAGGATTGAACACGTGCCGGACCTACTGTGTCAAGATGTAAAAGTTGTCCTGGTTCAGCTGTCATGGTCATTGTGAGAGGAGCATGTGAACCTGCAACAAACTTAGCATGTATACAAGAAGAGCACACAATATCATTGTCCTTTTTAAGCTTCGGCAGCCCACGTATGCGATCGAGAGCACTAACACGAGTGAGATGATCAAAGCCTATGTGACCAAGTCTACGATGCCAAAAATATAGATCCTTTGTATCATTAGCAACTAGAAACCGATGCTTAGAAGTTGACAAATCAAAATCAGCTTTAAAAACTCTTCCAAACCTAGACATGTTAAACAAAAGCTCACCTTTTGAATCTACAACCTTGCAGCAATTTTTAGCAAAGCTAACCTCTAGATTTTCATCTAGCAATTGTGAAACCGAAAGCAAGTTGTATTTCAAATTTTAACAAGTGCCACATATTTCAAAGTGTAGAGATTGTTTACTCTAACCGAACCTTTAGCAATTATGGGAGTAGAAGAGTTATCGGCGAAAGTAACATTTTCTACACGTGACACAAAAGAGAGAGAGGAGAACCATTCTTTGTTACCGGTCATGTGGCGTGAGCAACCTGAGTCCACAATCCAAATGTTCTCCTTCCTCAAACGTGAAACCTACACAGCAGCACAATACGTCGATGACTCAATACTGGGGTTAGTTAAAAGACTTTTAGGAATCCAGTACTGAGTCACACGACGTCCAGCAGGAATAACACGCGAAAGCTGAGAAGGTACAGCAGGTTTATGAGCCAAACATCAAAAATTTTTGTTCCCAACTACTGACTTAGAAGATGTGTTATATGTAGCACAAAAAACAGTAGGTCCGGGAGCAAGTTTTTGACTCATTACAGCAGGTTGCAAGCTCCGAACATTCGGTCTAGCAGATTTTGCTTGGTTGTTATGTGATCTAGCAAGTATTCTTTGTTTCTTATCGTGTTTAGCTAGTCTATAACAAAAATCCATGACATGACCATCTCTACCACAGTAGGTACAATGAAAAATAACCTTATTATCATGTCTAGATGAGCAAGCAACACGTTTATTAGAACCCGAATGGGACAGTACTCCTGCAGATTTGAAAATCACCTCTTTTTGTCTAGGAGCTGTTTGAATCAAACCGCTTCCTAATGACTTTACAACTTTAGGTGGGTGTGCCTTAGCATGAGCATGAGAATTAAAACCTAAACCAGTTTTATCATTACAAGACTTGGAAGAATTCAGCAGCAAGTTTAGGTTCTTATTTGCATTAGAAAACCGATCTAGTGTCCTATGCATGTCATCAAGTTTATTGGACATATCAAAGCAGTTTTCACATGAAGTTTTTCCTTTTAGTTTGCAGTTTGAACAATATTTAACTTCATGCACACGTAAAGCATTGTTCAAAATAGAAATCTCATTCATAGCATCATTTAGTTTCTTATTCAGATCATCACATGAAGAACAATGCAAATCAATTGTAGAACAACAAGCATCTTTCAAATTTTTATCATTAAGTGCAGCAAGCTCTTTGTTCTTTTCAATTTCAAGTTCAAGTTTATCAAGTGTAGATGCGCGTGCACTTCTTAAAGAGGATAATTGTTCATAAATCAAATCACATGAGGAACAAGAATCATCACTAGGAATCAAAGTTTTTAAACGATTAATTTCAGATTCTAGTGATTCAATTTTAACAGCATTGTTCCTAAGTTTTTTATCCTTTTTCTTTAATATAACAGTGGCACGAGAAATAGCATCACACATTTCTTCGCAAGTGGGACATACCTCTTCATCGTCGCTGTTGTGTTCTGCCTCCTCGGAGCTTGAACTTGACTTGCTCGCAATGCAGCACATATTAGCCATAGCTTCTTCATCTTCATCACTACCGGTGTCCACATCACTTGAGCCGAAATCTTGAAGTGCAGAGATCATACTATGCACTATGTTGCGCATTGATAAATCTTTCTTCTTCTTATTCTTTGCAAACAATTTCTTCGGCCTTGTTTGCTTTTCTTCACGTGAAGTCGGACCTGAAAGGTTAGGGCAATCCGTACGAAAATGTCCTGTCTTACCACATTCAAAACATCGTTGAGGTCCGGAGCTTCCTCTCCTTCTAGTTCTCACATTTTGCAATGCTTTTGAGAACCGAGTAGAGATGAGTGCAAGCTCCTCCTCTGGAAACTCTTCAATCTGTTCAAGGGTTAGAGAGGACAGCAAAGAGAGTGCACCACTAGATGATGATTGACTAGAACTAGACATGTCACGTTGCGAAACAAATGCAATAGACTTGTTGGGGTTTTTACGTGAGATGATGTCAATTTCATGAGTTTTCAATTTAGAATAAAGCACGTCTAAAGTAAGAGAACTCATGACAGTAGATTCACGAATAGATGTAACTTTCATCTCCCAAATTGACATATCTAATGCTCCTAACAATTGTCTAGCATTTTCAGCATCTGAAAAGTTAACATTGACACTACGCAAGTTGCTGAGAATTTTATTAAAGCGAGCAAAAAGGTCATCAATTGACTCACCGGGTTGCATCTCAAAACGCATGTATTCTTTCTTTAACGTATCTTGCCTTACCTTCTTGATCGTATTGGATCCTTCATGGTAGTCACAAAGAGCTTTCCAAACATCATATGCAGATCGGAGGTGTGCAACACGGTCGAAGTCGCTTTGAGTCAATCCTTGGATGATCAAGTTGCGAGCCTTGTTGTTGTTGTCAACATCTCTCATGTTCGCAGCCGTAACTTGATCGTTGGGTGGTACATCGAAGTTCCGGTAGACCTTTTCCCATATGGCGAAGCCTTGCGCCTGTATGTAGGCCTCCATCCGCGCCTTCCAAACCTGAAAATCGATGCCATTGAACACACAAGGTTTTGCGGAGTACTTCTCCATGATGGTTAGTCAAAACACGTGAAAATCACAAAGATTAGAGCACCTTGGCTCTTATACCAATTGTAGGGTCGAAGAGCACGTGAAAATTTACCCGAGGGGGGTGAATGGTAGATTAAAACTTTTCGCAGCGGAAACAACAAAAACCCCTCAGCAAAAATCAATCGGTTAAAGAAACCGTATGTGCAAGTGTTTTCAAACGTGTTAAACCGTGACAAATCAAGTAGAGAGGTAGAGAATCAAGTCACGGATCTAATGCAATAAGAATCACTTGAAAACACGAAGTAAAACTTGTGATACGATCAAAACATTAAACGAAGATCAATCTGTTGTACCCGATATAAAACAGATCTGCAATGCTGCAAAGAAACTCTTGTATCTCAAAAACTACAGATCCGAAGCTCGTGAAAATTTCACATATGATAGATAATTGAGTTTTGAAGACAACCCAAAAAGAATCACGTCAATTGGATCTGTAAAACTCGAGTTATGAATAAAACACCGAAGCAACGTCGGTCTGTCCAGGAACTCGGCGAGAAAGACTTGACGAAAAACAAGTCGGACGAACAAGGCACAAAAGCTCCTCGAAACTATGAACTTTATTCAATATAAACACAAGAGGAACAGCCCAATCTCTACCCATGAGAGCTCTGGCATCCCTTGCTTTTATAGCCAGCCCTCAGGCTAAACAATCCAATCTAGGACTCCTACTCTTAATTGGACTCGTATCCTAACTTACCGTAACTGCTCAGGACTCTCCTATTCGCAGATAGAAGCAATCGTGAGACTTCCAAACACCTTAGGAACGTCCTAAACATTCCTAAAACAACTCAACTTCGTGCCTAGCACGAAATCCTATCATAACCAACTCAAATCTTCCATATTTGAGCCATATCCGACTCAGCCTCAGCCTTAGTACGCAATCCAGCCGGTTGGACCTTTCCGACCAATTCTTTACGTCCACTTCTCTTCATCACGCCTTGGAACAATGTTGCCACGTCCATGCACTCCTTGCACACGTGCAAACACCTTCCAATGAAGTACGTGCAACCTTCATATGCACTGCCCTTGATCCAAACATGCTGCACGACCTCCCGATCAACTCAACCACAGCTCCTCCCGAACTTGGTTGTTGGAACCTCATCTCCTCCCTGAGACTAGTCCAAGGATCCCGTCACCAGCCATGTCTTGAACTCAAGCAACACCTGCACATGAATAAACAACCAATTCTTCCGAGCACAAGTCCTCGAGTTGACTCACGTTAGTTCGAAAACCACAACACCTTACATGAGCACGTCACATAAGCATGTTGCAAACCATATCAAATGATAACAGCCATAACCACCAAAACACACCAAAAACTTAGCAAATTAATACTAAGCAAACCTTCCCATAAAGCAAGTTTGAAACATTGCGAGTTAAAAGCAAAAACAAGACGCTGCAGTTCTACGAGTTGAACTTCACGGGAGCTCCCTAAAAACAAGCTCCGGACCTCACAGAAGCTCTCCGGACCTTGCAGGAGCTCTCCGGACCTTGCATCGGACCTTGCCAACACTTGGCGGACCTAACAAAGAACTTGTCGGACCTTGCCACAGAAGAATGTTTTGGCAATATTCAAAACTTTGAATGTTAATGCTAACTTTTATCCTAATTGCCAATGTATTCAGCACACATAGGTCTCACATAACTTTCTATAGAATTCTTCAAATGACATGAAACCAACTCCATTAGAACCATCCTAAATTCTAGTTTCCAGAAAGTAATGGTTGGAGCCATGAAAACCCCTGGAATTAGTTAGAGGCTCAATTATTGACCAAATGGGCTTCTATTTGTACAAGGTTCAAATGAACTTTGTTTCAAATGAAACTTGGTCAAGACTCTGGTTAGGACCCTACCAAGCCACCACAAAAATTTCAGAACCATAGGGGAGGGCTAGCTAGAGTTATTAGTAATTAAGTATTCAAGTTCACATATTACATTTAAATTGACATGTAGTATGTTATTAACGTGTAGTCGCTGAAGGCGAAGAGACTCCGGAAGTGCTGGACTTCCTTCTTTCGGATGAAGAACTGACCCCTGACCAGCAGCAACAAGGCAAGCCCCGGTTTGCATTAACCTTTTATAAGTTTTACTTTGTTTACATGTGTCATATGAAGTGTGAATGTGCATTAGGTATAGGATGGATGGAACCCCACTTGCATGACCAGAAAATTTCCATTAGAGTGAGGGTAGTGTCTAAGACCTTGAGTAGACAGGCTATGCTTAATGTTTCATAGGACTTCGGTACAAGTCGAGTAGTTGGAATCTACTCGCGAGTTTAGGCTTGGGACACACGGGTTCGGTTGAGTGATGTGAGATCACTTTAGTAATGAAAATGAGACTAGGCAGGGGCTAGGGCGCGGCAAGAGGGAGTCTTGTGTGCGCAGCCCTGTCCGTGTCGATTGAGGACCGATCCGTGTGCGGCCCACGCTGATCAAGTTTGAACGTACCGAAGCCATATCGGATATATGGGCCCCGATAAACTGATGTAGCCTGAACCTCCGGGCGTCGAGGCATAACGCACCGATTTATAGGTGTAGGCTGAGGGCAGCAAGGTGGAAATCTGCCAACGAGCATAGAGAGATGCTCTGTGTGGGGAACCTCCTGTCCGTTTCGGTGCGACCGGTTCGACGTTTGGGCTGTTGGGTAAAAGGTTGTCCCGTACGACATCGAGTGAGCGTGCTGTGCAGCTCCACGGATGGGCGTACGTGACGTGCTCTTTGGGTTTCCCTGCAGGTGTATATCGAGTCGATTCGCCGTCCCTCGCAGTGAAGAGTACCACTTGGTCACTGAGTCGTGACGTAGACTAATGTATGAAATATGGTGATTCAATACTGCTGATTTGATATAATATTGTATTGCTACATGTTTGCCACCAAATATTGCTTACTAAATTTCAGCTTCCTGAACTGTTAACTTGTTGCTAAAAGTTGAACTAAGGATGAACTTGTAGGCTAGTCCATTTGTTGCAATATGACTATCCTACGTCATGGTACACCTCATGTAGAGTTTCATGTTTAGGTGAGTCGGTTAAGCCTTGCTGAGCCTTCGTGCTCACGGTTGCTGCTTAAGTGTTTTTCAGGTGAGGAGCCACCCACGGACTCGGAGTACGAGTCCACCGGCGAGGGTTACCCTCCGTCGGGGACCACGGCTGAGTGGGAGCCGTACACGCCGCGCTGAGCTGAGACGTGCAGCTAGTGTGGGTTGCCCTAGGGCTGGGCAACCGACTTTTGCTAGATAGGCGGGCGTGAGTTGTACAAAAGGAACTTCCGCTGTGTAATAAAAGACCCTAGTTTGTAACTGAGAAGTGTACTACTTTGTACATTCAGTTTGTTTTTCCCATGTAATATAATGTGTTCTTATGACGTGTGCTGTCGGGTGTCGCATCGCGCGGCACCACCCTCTACGATCCTGGATGAGCGGACACCGGTCCGCCACATTGGTGATGCGATGGCAACAGCCGGCAAACCTATAGATGATGATGATTTGTCCTTCTACATACTCGCCGGAGTGGATTCAGATTGGAATCCAGTCATGACGGCCATGATGACGAGAGTTGATGAAGTCCCAAGTGATCTATATGTGCATTTTCTCAGTATTGAGATGCGTTTAGATCTCCAGAATAACAATGGTGATTCCTTCTCCTCAGCGAATTCTGCAACAAGGGGACGAGGAGGCTGGAACCGAGGAGGTTGTTGTCATCGTGGTCGCGGAGATTACACTGGACGTGGTACTCGTGGCAGAGGAGATTATTCTGCAAACCGAAGAACAAGTAATGAAGTAAGTGATCGTCCACAATGCCAACTTTGTAAAAAGATTGGCCATGAAGTAAATGTTAGATGAAGTTACGATATTCCGCATGGTTAGAGATAATATTCTATAAGTTTCTCGTGCATGTACTCTTTAGTCAACCGAATCAATCTCCTATAGATAAAAAGGATATATTCTAGGCTGTGTATAGATAGAAACTTCAACAATAGATTGATTCGGTTGCCTTATTGTATAAGTTGTTGCACCCAGCCTTGGTGCCTATAAAAACACGTAATCTGCGGCCACCTAAGTGTGGTAGAACGCTTCAACCATTCCAATCTACATGGTACCAGAGCCAGGTCCTTTACAACACATCCATCATGGCGAGTAGCTCCTCAAATTCCACCACCATCCCCTCCTCCTTCTCGATCCCGGTCACCGAAAAACTCACCAAAACCAACTACCGCCTATGGAGTGCCCAAATCCTTCCGCCCATCCGCTCTGCCCAGCTCTACGATCTGCTCATCGGCAAAGAAAAGATGCCGGCTGAGACTGTCTCTGTGACGACTAACAACGCCTCTATGGAGCAGCCCAATCCCGAGTACATCAACTGGGTGACTCGCGATCAAGCGCTGCTGGGATATATCCTCTCCTCTCTGACGCGCGAGGTCTTGATGGGTGTCACGACAGCCACGACCTCGGCCGACGTCTGGAGCTCCCATGCGGCCATGTACGGATCTTGCACACGTGCGCGGTCCGTCAACACGCGCATTGCGCTTGCCACCACGAAGAAAGGCACGGCCACAATGGTCGAATTCTACTCCAAGATGAAGAGTTATGCTGATGAGATGTTGACATCCGGCCAACCTCTGGGCGATGAGGAGTTCGTCGCCTACATCCTCACCGGCCTTGATGAAGAAATCTACAACCCGCTTGTGTCGTCCATTGTCACTCGCGTCGAGCCAATCTCCCCTACCGAGTTATACTCGCAGATGCTCAGCTATGAGCTTCGGCTTGCGAAGCAGTCTGGCGGCGGGTACGCTGCTCATGGATCAGCCAATGCGACTACTCGTGGTCGTGGTGGCTCCTGGCGTGGCGGTTCTCCAAATCGCGGCCGCGGATGCTCACGCGGCAATGGCCGTGGCTCTCCTTCGTCGTCATCGCGCGGCGGCTACAGAAACAACAGCAACTTCAGGCGTAGTTCCGGTCCACCGGCAGATCAATCCGGTGGCTAGTATCGTTCACGCAGCCAGATCTGTCTTAAAGTCAGTGACACAGATAATATATGTTGGTACCGCTTTGATGAAGAATTCACTTCTGATGATCGGGTTGCGGCCATGGCGTCATCCTCCACTGCTGCTGATCCAAACTGGTACCTTGACTCCGGTGCGACTGATTGTAAAAGCCCAAGAAAAGGGACTTGCAAAAACTTTTCTTCACCTCACCAAACCACAGATTTTATTATTGATATCTTAGGAAATATTGTGAAGAGCAAGTAACCTCCATCAAAAGTGTGATTAGAGGGGAAAGCCTTCACTTTCACAAAGTGGGATTTGTACACATGAACATGAGAGGTTGAGCTCACCCCAAAAACCTAAACAGTCTTGGGAAGGTTCAGTCCAAGTTTCATGTAAATCCAACACTTTTTGAGGCACTTTTGGAAGTATTTGAAAAAGAGGCCAATTTGAATGTAAATTCAAATTGCAGCAACTTTCATCACTTAAATTCAAAAGTTAGCTTCATATTCAAACTCAGCACATTTTTCTGAGTAAGCCCACCAATTTTTCATCCTCATTGGAGGTCATCTTGTCAAGAGCTAAATTTGCAAGAATTCAAAACTGAATTTGAATTTCAGTTTAAACCTGCAGCAAATTTAGACAAACACAGTTCAAATTTGAAAGTTCAAATTCAAACTAAGACTTGGTGACTAAGTCTCACATTAAATTGCGAGTAGCTGAGGATATTTTGGCACCACAGAATTGAGAAAATTTGGAAAAATAAGAAAAAGGGGAGGCCCACAGGTCAGCTGCACATATGAGCGTTCAGTCGGTTGCTGCAGCCGGGTCGCTGCTTCGCGCACAAGGCACGGGAGAGGCGGCGAGCCACCGAGGCAGCAAACGGTCACCTCATGGTGCCAAAATCGCGGCTCAAAGGCCAGCGCACGCCCCACGCCGCCCTTCCTCCTGTTTCCCAAACGAGAACCACCCCCACCCGAGCTTCTTCCTCGGTTCCGCGCGAGAACAGAAACGCCGACCTCACTGATCACCGGCGCCTGGCCAGCACAGGCGCTCTCGTGCCCGACGAGCAACACAAGAAAGAACCGCCTTGAGGTGCTGATTCTTCTGGTCCCAACCGTTCTTCATTCCATGGGCTGTCGTGGGAGTATTTCGCCGGAAAAGTTTCGGTGGTCCTAAGACCGAGCACCCACCAAATCCCAAAATTCGCGGGGGTTAGCTCATCACCGGGCATACCGAGCCACACACATGCTCTATACCCTGACACGACCACCTAGGATCGAAAACCAGTAAGAACCATGGGTTAGGGTTACGGTTCTTCGAAGTTTTCTGAGCACAGCCGATATCTGACCTAGGTCGCCGATGAGGTCATAGTTACAGCCGTTTTCACGGGGATCGGTGTCCATGTCCGTGACCAGCAGGTGTCAGCGGAGCTCCCCGAGCAAACCGCATCGAAAAAGGTGCAGGGGATGCCGAGTTTGACGTCGCCAGTGAGCTCCCGGCTGCTGTTACCGGCGGGAGCACTGTTCCGGCCATTGTCACGCTCTGGTAAGGGCACCACCGTGTTCCCCAGGCCGAGATAGGCACAGGCGACGAGAATCGGCGAGTTCCGAGGGCCGGAACCCCTCTCCGGCAAGAGCTCCGGCGAGCCCGGCGGCGGGAGCGTGCGGGCGTCGGGAGGAGGAAGATGACTGGGGGCCCCGCATGTCAGCGGCAATATTTTAAATCGTCGGATCCGCTGCGGCCCGGGATCCCGTGCGGCTGCGCGGGTGATTCTGCGGGCTCCGGTGTGGGTTAGCTGGGAGGCTGACACGTAGCCGGGGGTCCCACCCGCAGGAGTTTAAACATTTTGGGGGATTTTCCAGTTTAGTTCAACTTCAATTGCATAGAACTTTTGCTAGGAAGCTCCAAATTCAATGAATCAAATTTTGCTGAACTCAGAATTCTGAGTACTTTCTAACAATACCAAATTCAGCTCATGAAAGTGAATAGTTTTCCAGAATTAAATCCCTAAAGTTTAAACTGTTGGGAATTTTATCTGGAGAACTACTTTATGAAAAATTCAGAAATTTGGCTGAGAGGTTCATTGGAAAATCCCAGAATCACAGTAAAATTTTAAGACTTATCCAAGTTCATTTAGTTACCCTAATTGGGTGATTAAGAGAACTGCCCTGAGAAAATAGAAAAATGTACAGAAACATTTTTCAGATTTTCTCAAATCTTTATTAGGACATAACTTTCAGTAGATTTCTTCAAATGACATGAAACAAATTCCATTAGAACCATCTTAAATTCTAGTTTCCAGAAAGTAATGGTTGGAGCCATGAAAACCCCTAGAATTACTTAGAGGCTCAAATATTGACCAAATGGGCTTTTATTTGTACAAGGTTCAAATGAACTTTCTTTCAAATGAAACTTGGTCAAGACTCTGATTAGGACCCTACCATGCCACCACAAAAGTTTCAGAACCAAAGGGGAGGGCTAGCTAGAGTTATTAGTAATTATGTATTCAAGTTTACACATTGCATATAAATTAACATGTAGTATTTTATTAACGTGTAGTCGCTGAAGGCGAAGAGACTCCGGAGGTACTTGACTTCCTACTTCCGGAAGAAGAAATAACCCCTGACCAGCAGCAACAAGGCAAGCCCCGGTTTGCATTAACCTTTTTAATAAGTTTTACTTTGTTTACATGTGTCATATGAGGTATGAATGTGCATTAGGTATAGGATGGATGGAACCCCACTTGCATGACCAGAAGTTGTCCATAAGAGTGAGGGTAGTGTCTAAGACCTCGAGTAGACAGGCTATGCTTAATGTTTCATAGGACTTTGGTACAAGTCGAGTAGTTGGAATCTACTCGCGAGATAGGCTTGGGACACATGGGTTCGGTTGAGTGATGTGAGATCACTTTAGTAATGAAAATGAGACTAGGCAGGGGCTAGGGCGCAACAAGAGGAAGTATTGTGTGCACGGCCCTGTCCGTGTCGATTGAGGACCGATCCGTGTGTGGCCCACGCTGATCAAGTTTGAACGTACCGAAGGCATATCGGATATATGGGCCCCGATAAACCATGTAATCTAAACCTCCGGGCGTCGAGACATAACGCACCGATTTATAGGTGTAGGCTGAGGCCAGCAAGGTGGAAATCTGCCAATGGGCATAGAGAGATGCTCCTTGTGGGGAACCTCCTGCTCGTTTCGGTGCGACCGGTTCGACATTTGGGCTGTTGGGTGAAAGGTTGTCCCGTACGACATCGAGTGAGCGTGCTGTGCAGCTCCACGGATGGGCGTACGTGACGTGCTCTTTGGGTTTCCCTGCAGGTGTATATCGAGTCGATTCGCCGTCCCTCGCGGTGAAGAGTACCACTTGGTCACTGAGTCGTGACATAGAATAATGTATGAAATATGTTGATTCAATATTGCTGATATGATGTAATATTGTATTGCTACATGTTTGCCACCAAATATTGCTTACTAAATTTCAGCTTCCTGAATTGTTAACTTGTTGCTAAAAGCTGAACTAAGGATGAACTTGTAGGCGTGTCCATTTGCTGCAATATGACTATTCTATGCTCATTATACACCTCATATAGAGTTTCATGCTTAGGTGAGTCGGTTAAGTCTTGTTGAGCCATCGTGCTCATGGTTGCTGCTTAAGTGTTTTTCAGGTGAGGAGCCACCCACGGACTCGGAGTACGAGTCCACCGGCGAGGGTTACCCTCCATCGGGGACCACCGCTAAGTGGGGGCCGTACATGCCGCGCTGAGAGGAGGAGTGCAGCTAGTGTGGATTGCCCTAGGGCTGGGCAACCGACTTTTGCTAGGTAGGCGGGCGTGAGTTGTATAATAGTAGACTTCCGCTGTGTAATAAAGACAATAGTTTGTAACCGAGTATTGTACCTTTTTGTACAGTTCAGTTTTTTTCCCATGTAATATATTGTGTTCTTATGACGTGTGCTGTCGGGTGTCGCATCGTGCGGCACCACCCTCTGCGATCCTGGATGGGCGGATCCCGGTCCGCCACAGCCTGGTATCAGAGCTGCAGTGGGGATAGCACAGTACTTAAGGACTGTATTACGGGAAAACTTAGGAGTACGGTGAGGATTCGGTAGTTGCCCAAGTAAGGACTATATTAGCCTAGTTACTTAAAGTGGCAAAGATTAACTTATGTGTTATAATTCTGAATTTTAATTATGTAACGACGCACCTACGGGTAAGATCGGTAAGGAACGCTACCGAAAGCTGTTCAATTTCGGTTAGCTCCCCTGACGAGGAATGTGGTTCAGGATAGGTCTCACAGCTTGGTGTGAGACGTCAATACGAAACTCTTGGACTCTTCATGTTCCTGAGTTCATATGAAACGCTGATCCCTAGCGTGCATTAGGCAAGTAAGTGGAGACCCCATCGCGTGGTCAGTAACGCGATAGTGTGTTCGTCTGGAAATAGCCCAGGAGGACATACGCAGCGCTTGCCATTGGCGTACCCTGCAGGGCAGTAGGTGATATCTGTTGGGTTGATAACATTCCCAACCGTGATGACCCGTTCATGACATACTCGGGTTCCCCGTCGTGTGGTGTTGAAACACGATCACGTACCTTGAGACGTGACCTAACTCAAGGACGGCTGTATGGCAATGATACGGGCGTTTGTATTTACTTTTAAATATGATCCTGCCTGAAATGAAAACAACCCTTGAGTGCATCATTATTGTGTGGTCTTCTGCAGGTACTAACCACGTATGTATCCGTGTAGTAAACGTGTGCGAGAGACCGTTTAGTGCCACACTTGAGATGTATATGCCGGTATAATCCGATTAGGATTTTCTTTTGTGAGGAACGTAGTACCGAGATATCATAGGCATATGCATGCAAAATAATGATAACAAGGAATTAAAAATCTCTAGGTTCAACATTTAGGACCCTGGTTGGGTATAAGAATGGGATAGTGGAGCAGGATAGCCAAAGGGATGAAAAACAGCGTGCTCTGTTTTGGGCAGCAAGGTTGCTGAACTTCAACAGAGCACAACTCACAGGTCTTTTAGCCGAGGGAGGTGTGGTATATAGTTCTGGGAAGATATTTCAGTACTCTACAACCTTGTTGTAGACTTCCAGAGCTGAAACCCACCTTAAGATGGCTTAGATCTCAGAGAAATGTAAGCTGTCCAGAATCAGGGCAGAGTTAAAACATTCTCTGGACTGTTCTGTTTTTCAAACATAACTCCTAGTAGAAAAATCAAAAATTTTCATATGATACATCCTTAGAAAGAGTAGAAGATGTGTGACATCTTTGCAATTCAAAGTTTCTGAAATTTCAGCACAGATTTCAGCGGAAACTCGAATGGAAAACAGCAACTTCCAAAGGAGGTGCTGTTGAAATTCTTCAAGAAATTCCGTGGACTTTGAATTACCATAACTTTTTAGACAGAGCTGATCTGTGGGCAAATGAGTACTTGTTGGAAAGATACTGAAATTAACTTTAACTTTGGTGTTCAGCTTGAGTCATGAAAATGCACAGAACCAGATCAAATCTTGGAATAGGTAGAAACTGGTCAATCTGACAGAGGAGTGACAGTTGAACTCATTAGAGAGGGTGTTGTACCCTAAGGGTGGTATACGTGATGACAACGCGATAGTAATGTCTCGTAGTGACCAAACCTAGTTATGGTGAGCTTCCAAAGAGGAGGTTCATCAAATTGGATTAAACTAGCTTGTGTTTGGTCTGGTAATGGTGTAGCTTGTGCAAAGTTATTACATTATCTACACACGAGATGTATCACATGTTTTATTGTCATTATGTTTTTACACCTATGTTATTGGACTGCATGCAATATGTTGCGGGACTGATGTTTATTGTCATATGGTTGCAGATGGTTCGCACTAGGACCACGCACGAGGTTGGTGGCTCTAGCCAACAGGGAGGTGATGACTGCCAGCCACCGGCCTAGGACAGCACCCCACAGCAGCAGCCACCACCGGCACCTCCGCTTACTCTAGCGGATGTGATAGCGGCACTGGTGGGTGGTCGTGAGGAGCAGACTGACCTCCTCCGCACGATCGTGCAGAATACGTCCCAGGCGGGGGGCGTCAAGACAGAGGGCCTCGTGAGCCCCGTGAAGTGTCGTACTCGGATTTCATGAGTACGCACCCTCCAGTGTTCACAGAAGCAGAAGAACCACTGGAGGCTGACAACTGGCTGCGGACCATGGAGTCCAAGTTCGGGCTGCTCCAATGCACGGAGCAGCAAAAGACCTTGTTCGCAGCGCAGCAACTCCACGGTGCCGCTGGTGCGCGGTGGGCGAACTATGTCGCCTCACGTCCGGCTGGCCATGTTGTGGAATGGGAAGAGTTCCGGGAGGCGTTCCGCGCCTATCATATCCCTCCCGGGATTATGAAGAGGAAGTTCCAAGAATTCTTGAAACTGAAGCAGGGCGGGAGGAGTGCCCACGACTACTCCCGTGCCTTCAACCATCTGGCGCAGTATGCGTCAGACTACATCTCCACTGAGGAGAAGAAGCGGGAACACTTCTATCGGGGGTTACACCCCAAAATGAAGACACATCTCGTTCAGTGGAATCACGGCACGTTCAACGACCTAGTCAATGCCGCGATCATGCAAGAGGACGCTCAGTGGGAGTTGGCAGCTGAGCAGAGGAAGCGCAGCGCTCCGCCCAGCAGTGGTGGTGGCGCTCCTCAGAAGTACCGTATGGTGTATCGGACACCATCCGGACAGCAGTGGCACCCACCGGCGCGACCTCAGCGATTCGGGGGACGTCCTGTTCAAGCACCCCCGTTCCGACCGCCGATGCCACCACCAAGACAGCAGCAGCAGCAGCAGACGGTACCTCGGGTGTTCCCACCGCCACAACGCACCCTGGGATTCCGTCCACCGATCAGCGGGGGACCGCCCCGTTTCACCTGCTTCACTTGTGGCCAGGTGGGCCATTTCGCGAAGGACTGTCCCCAGGGGCAGCAAAGCAGCGGGCAAGCCCAGTTCCAGGGCGGTGCTTGAGGCCGACCTCTGGTGAAGAAGGTTGGTCAGCGGACTGGTGGCGTCCGCAACCTCGACAATGAGGACGCCCCAGAAGGAGACAACATGCTGGCGGGTACGTTCACTCTCAACCATCAAGCCATCATCATACTTTTTGATTCTGGTGCAACCCATAACTTCATAAGTGCATCATATGTGGTTAAGCATCAGCTAGAAGCCTTTCCAACCGAGTGCTCTTATGTGATCTGCTCACCGGGAGGAAAGATTTCAGCAACGATGATGGTTCCGAAAGCACCACTGTGCTTAGGTGGGAAAATATATCCCACCACTATGATTATCCTTGAGGGGCAGAAGATTGATGCAATCTTGGGAATGTCATGGCTAAGTTACCATGGCACTGTCCTGGAAACCCTATCACGGACGGTTCACCTCAACTCCCCATTACACCGTCCGCAGTCCCTCCTATTAGATAATCCAGTCCGAGAGGTTTCAGCGATCCACAATACTGAAGCTCTCAAATTAGAGGACATCCCCGTAGTCCGGGAGTACCCCGACGTGTTCCCGGATGATCTTCCGGGTATGCCACCTGAGCGGGATGTCGAGTTCAAGATTGAACTTGCACCCGGGACTACGCCCATATCACGGAGACCATACAAAATGGCTCCAAATGAGCTGGCTGAAACTGAAAGAACAGCTCAATGATCTGTTGAGCAAAGGTTTCATTAGGCCGAGTTCCTCGCCTTGGGGATGCTCGGCGCTGTTCGTGAAGAAGAAGGATGAAACCTTAAGGCTGTGTGTGGACTACCGGCCGCTCAACGCCGTCACCATCAAGAATAAGTACCCACTTCCCCGCATCGACATATTGTTTGATCAACTTGTGGGTGCAAGTGTGTTCTCCAAGATGGACCTTCGCTCTGGATATCACCAGATAAAGATCCGAGCGGAGGATATCCCGAAGATGGCCTTCTCGACGAGATATGGACTATATGAATATCTCGTCATGTCCTTTGGTCTCACAAATGCTCCAGCCCATTTGATGTATCTCATGAACTCAGTGCTCATGCCGGAGCTGGACAAGTTCGTGGTAGTGTTCATCGACGATATATTGGTTTATTCTAAGACAGAAGCCGAACATGCCGAACACTTGAGGATCGTTCTTCAACGATTGCGAGACCACAAGCTCTACGCCAAGTTCAGTAAATGCGAGTTTTGGATCAGCCAAGTGCCATTCTTGGGACATATCATCTACGCGGAAGGCATTGCGGTTGACCCAAGCAAAATAGAGCAAGTACTGAAATGGAAAGCTCCCACTTCAGTTCATGAAGTCAGAAGCTTCCTCGGGTTAGCGGGATACTATCGGAGATTCATTCCAAGCTTCTCCAAGCTCGCTAAGACGATGACAGAATTGCTGAAGAAAGGGACGAAATATGTTTGGAACACGGCGTGTGAAGGAGCGTTCCAAGCATTGGTGAAGCATCTCACCACAGCCACGGTCTTAGCTTAGACGGATACAACAAAGCCCTTCGACATGTATTGTGACGCGTCCGGTATTGGGCTCGGCTGCGTGTTGATGCAGGAAGGACGTGTGGTCGCATATGGCTCACGCCAACTTCGGAACCATGAGCAGCATTATCCGACTCATGATCTTGAGCTTGCTGCCATGGTGTTGGCGCTAAAAATGTGGAGGCACTATCTCCTGGGGAATCTGGTGCATCTCTACACCGACCACAAGAGCTTGAAGTACATCTTCACCCAGAAGGAGCTGAATATGAGGCAAAGGAGGTGGTTAGAATTAATCAAGGACTATGAGATTGAGATCCATTACCACCCCGGCAAGGCAAATGTGGTTGCCGACGCGTTGAGTCGGAAGTCACATGTTCATAACCTCACCATTACCCCACTGGAGGAGGAAGAGCCGAGTTTATACTTGGTTCCTTATGGATCGATATACAACCTTACCCTCATCCCTACCATTAGGGAGGACATCATTGCAGCTCAGAAGATTGATAAGGGTATGGCACATCTCCGGAGACGGATAGACAACGGGGAGATCAAATGTTTCCGGAAGGATGATGGGGGGACACTATGGTTCAATGACCGCATAGTCGTACCCCGGGATATGGATTGAGGAAAAAGATCCTCGATGAAGCCCACTTGTCTAAATACTCCATTCATCCGGGCAGCAACAAAATCTACCAAGATTTGAAAAAGAAATTTTGGTGGACACGGATGAAAAGGGAGGTAGCGAAGTACGTATCCGAATGTGATACGTGTAGACGAGTGAAGGCGGATCATATGAGGAAGTCAGGGCTGTTGCAACCCCTGAAAATTCCAGCATGGAAATGGGAGGATGTGAGCATGGATTTCATTGTGGGATTACCCCTAACATCCAACGAGCATGATTCCATCTGGGTAATCATTGACCGACTAACCAAGTCGGCTCACTTCATTCCCGTGCATACACATTTCCATGCCAACAAATATGTGGAGTTATATATCGCCAGGATCCTATGCTTGCATGGCGTACCCAAGACCATAGTCTCAGACCGAGGTGCATTGTTTGTATCTCGCTTTTGGGAGCAGTTGCATGCTGCTTTGGGTACTAAACTGATTAGAAGCTCCGCCTACCACCCTCAGAAAGATGGCCAGACAGAGAGGGTGAATAAGGTTCTGGAAGACATGTTGAGAGCATGTACCATCCACCATGGTAGGAACTGGGATGATCACCTACCATTGGCGGAATTCTCGTACAACAATGGCTATCAGACGAGTATCAAAATGGCACCCTACGAAGCTCTCTACAGTCGAAAATGCCGCACCCCATTAAACTGGTGCGAGTCTGGTGAAAGGGTCACATTCGGGGTTGATGTGGTGAACGATGCCGAAGAGCGTGTTCGGACGATTCAAGCTAACTTGAAGGCCGCTCAATCCCGTCAGAAGAGCTACGCTGATAAGAGGCGTAAACCGTTGCACTTTGACGTTGGAGAACACGTGTACCTCCGCGTGTCTCCAATGAAAGGCGTGCACCGGTTCGGTGTGAAGTGGAAGCTCGCTCCCCGTTTCATTGGACCCTACACTATCACCGAGAAGTGCGGACCAGCGGCGTATCGATTGGAGCTACCGGCATCCCTTGCTGGTGTCCATGATGTTTTCCATGTTTCGCAACCGCGAAAATGTTTAAAGCATACAGCTGCTGTTCCTACTGAAGACGTCGGCGAGCTGAAACCGGATTTAACATATGATGAGTATCCGGTGGCAATTCTTGATGAAAAAGCCAGAACCACGCATAGCAGAACGTTGTGGTTCTACAAAATACTCTGGAGCAACCACACTGCCGAAGAAGCGACGTGGGAGAGCGAGGAATTCCTTCGCTCAAATTACCCGGAGTTCATGGCTTCTCAACACGGGTAAGTCCCTATTACATCGCTATCTCTTCTTTTGTAATCTCGGGACAAGATTCTTTTAAGGGGGGAGGGATGTAAAAGCGCAAGAAAAGGGACTTGCAAAAACTTTTCTTCACCTCACCACACCACAGTCTTTATTGTGGATATCTTAGGAAATATTGTGAAGAGCAAGTAACCTCCATCAAAAGAGTGATTAGAGGGAAAAGCCTTCACTTTCACAAAGTGGGATTTGTACACATGAACATGAGAGGTTGAGCTCACCCCAAAAACCTAAACAGTCTTGGGAAGGTTCAGTCCAAGTTTCATGTAAATCCAACACTTTTTGAGGCACTTTTGGAAGTATTTGAAAAAGAGGCCAATTTGAATGTAAAATTCAAATTGCAGCAACTTTCATCACTCAAATTCAAAAGTTAGCTTCATATTCAAACTCAGCACATTTTTCTGAGTAAGCCCACCAATTTTTCATCCTCATTGGAGGTCATCTTGTCAAGAGCTAAATTTGCAAGAATTCAAAACTGAATTTGAATTTCAGTTTAAACCTGCAGCAAATTTAGCCAAACACAGTTCAAATTTGAAAGTTCAAATTCAAACTAAGACTTGGTGACTAAGTCTCACATTAAATTGTGAGTAGCTGAGGATATTTTGGCACCACAGAATTGAGAAATTTTGGAAAAATAAGAAAAAGGGGAGGCCCACAGGTCAGCTGCACATACGAGTGTTCAGTCGGTTGCTGCAGCCGGGTCGCTGCTTCGCGCGCAAGGCACGGGAGAGGCAGCGAGCCACTGAGGCAGCAAACGGCCACCTCATGGTGCCAAAATCGCGGCGCAAAGGCCAGCGCACGCCCCACACCGCCCTTCCTCCTGTTTCCCGAACGAGAACCACCCCCACCCGAGCTTCTTCCTCGGTTCCGCGCGAGAACAGAAACGCCGACCTCACTGATCACCGGCGCCCGGCCAGCACAGGCGCTCTCGTGCCCGACGAGCAACACAAGAAAGAACCGCCTTGAGGTGCTAATTCTTCTGGTCCCAACCGTTCTTCATTCCATGGGCTGTCGGGGGAGTATTTTGCCGGGACAGTTCCGGTGGTCCTAAGACCGAGCCCCCACCAAATCCCAAAATTCGCGGGGGTTAGCTCATCACCGGGCATACCGAGCCACACACACGCTCTATACCCTGCCACGACCACCTAGGATCGAAAACCAGTAAGAACCATGGGCTAGGGTTACAGTTCTTCGAAGTTTTCTGAGCACAGCCGATATCCGGCCTAGGTCGCCGATGAGGTCATAGTTACAGCCGTTTTCACGGGGATCGGTGTCCATGTCCGTGACCAGCAGGTGTCAGCGGAGCTCCCCAAGCAAACCGCATCGAAAAAGGTGCAGGGGATGCCGAGTTTGACGTCGCCGGTGAGCTCCCGGCCGCTGTTACTGGCGGGAGCACTGTTCCGGCTGTTGTCACACTCTGGTGAGGGCACCACCGTGTTCCCCAGGCCGAGATAGGAACAGGCGGCGAGAATCGGCGAGTTCCGAGGGCCGGAACCCCTCTCCGGCGAGAGCTCCGGCGAGCCCGGCGATGGGAGCGCGCGGGCGTCGGGAGGAGGAAGATGACTGGGGGCCCCGCATGTCAGTGGCGATATTTTAAATCATCGGATCCGCTGCGGCAAGGGATCCCGTGCGGCTGCGCGGGTGATTCTGCGGGCTCCGGTTTGGGTTAGCTGGGAGGCTGACACGTAGCCGGGGGACCCACCCGCAGGAGTTTAAACATTTTGGGGGATTTTCCAGTTTAGTTCAACTTCAATTGCATAGAACTTTTGCTAGGAAGCTCCAAATTCAATGAACCAAATTTTGCTGAACTCAGAATTCTGAGTACTTTCCAACAATACCAAATTCAGCTCATGAAAGTGAATAGTTTTCCAGAATTAAATCCCTAAAATTTAAACTGTTGGGAATTTTATCTGGAGAACTACTTTATGAAAAATTCTGAAATTTGGCTGAGAGGTTTATTGAAAAATCCCTGAATCACAGTAAAATTTTCATACTCATCCAAGTTAATTTATTTACCCTAATTGGGTGATTAAGGGAACTGTCCTGAGAAAATAGAAGAATGTACAGAAACATTTTTCAGATTTTCTCAAATATTTATTAGGACATAACTTTCAGTAGAATTCTTCAAATGACATGAAACCAATTCCATTAGAACCATCATAAATTCTAGTTTCCAGAAAGTAATGGTTGGAGCCATGAAAACCCCTGGAATTAATTAGAGGCTCAAATATTTACCAAATGGGCTTTTATTTGTACAAGGTTCAAATGAACTTTGTTTCAAATGAAACTTGGTCAAGACTCTGGTTAGGACCCTACCAAGCCACCATAAAAGTTTCAGAACCAAAGGGGAGGGCTAGCTAGAGTTATTAGTAATTATGTATTCAAGTTTACACATTGCATATAAATTAACATGTAGTATTTTATTAACGTGTAGTCGCTGAAGGCGAAGAGACTCTGGAGGTACTTGACTTCCTACTTCCGGAAGAAGAACTAACCCCTGACCAGCAGCAACAAGGCAAGCCCCGGTTTGCATTAACCTTTTTAATAAGTTTTACTTTGTTTACATGTGTCATATGAGGTATGAATGTGCATTAGGTATAGGATGGATGGAACCCCACTTGCATGACCAGAAGTTGTCCATAAAAGTGAGGGTAGTGTCTAAGACCTCGAGTAGACAAGCTATGCTTAATGTTTCATAGGACTTCGGTACAAGTTGAGTAGTTGGAATCTACTCGCGAGATAGGCTTGGGACAAACGGGTTCGGTTGAGTGATGTGAGATCACTTTAGTAATGAAAATGAGACTAGGCAGGGGCTAGGGCACAACAAGAGGAAGTCTTGTGTGCGTGGCCCTGTCCGTGTCGATTGAGGACCGATCCATGTGCGGCCCACGCTGATCAAGTTTGAACGTACCGAAGGCATATCGGATATATGGGCCCCGATAAACCGATGTAACCTAAACCTCCGGGCGTCGAGGCATAACGCTCCAATTTATAGGTGTAGGCTGAGGGCAGCAAGGTGGAAATCTGCCAACGAGCATAGAGAGATGCTCCGTGTGGGGAACCTCCTGCTCGTTTCAGTGTGACCGGTTCGACGTTTGGGCTGTTGGGTGAAAGGTTGTCCCATACGACATCGAGTGAGCGTGCTGTGCAGCTCCACGGATGGGCGTACGTGACGTGCTCTTTGGGTTTCCCTGCAGGTGTATATCGAGTCGATTCGCCGTCCCTCGCGGTGAAGAGTACCACTTGGTCACTGAGTCGTGACGTAGAATAATGTATGAAATATGTTGATTCAATATTACTGATATGATATAATATTGTATTGCTACATGTTTGCCACCAAATATTGCTTACTAAATTTCAGCTTCCTGAACTGTTAACTTGTTGCTAAAAGCTGAACTAAGGATGAACTTGTAGGCGTGTCCATTTGCTGCAATATGACTATCCTATGCTCATTGTACACCTCATGTAGAGTTTCATGCTTAGGTGAGTCGGTTAAGTCTTGTTGAGCCATCATGCTCACGGTTGCTGCTTAAGTGTTTTTCAGGTGAGGAGCCACCCACGGACTCGGAGTACGAGTCCACCGGCGAGGGTTACCCTCCGTCGGGGACCACGGCTGAGTTGGAGCCGTACACGCGGCGCTGAGCTGAGGTGTGCAGCTAGTGTGGGTTGCCCTAGGGCTGGGCAACCGACTTTTGCTAGGTATGCGGGCGTGAGTTGTAGAATAGTAGACTTCCGCTGTGTAATAAGGACAATAGTTTGTAACTGAGTATTGTACCTTTTTATAAAGTTCAGTTTGTTTTTCCCATGTAATATATTGTGTTCTTATGACGTGTGCTGTCGGGTGTCGCATCGCGCGGCACCACCCTCTGCGATTCTGGATGGGCGGAACCCGGTCCGCCACACTGATCACATCACCGGCGAGCTGGAGAAGCTAACAGCTCATGATCGTTACAATGGCAATGATCAGATTCGGGCGGCTAATGGTGCAGGTATGGAGATTAATCACATTGGTCATTCTGTTTTGCCCACTTCCTCCCACCCTCTGCACCTAAATCATGTCCTTCGTGTCCCTCATGCCCATAAAAATCTTGTTTCCATTCATCGTTTCAATCTTGATAATAACACCTTTATTGAGTTACATCCGTTCTTTTTCTTGATTAAGGATCAGGCCACGAGGAAAGTGCTGGTGCGCGGACCATGTAGGGGCGGCCTCTACCCATTGACATCTCTTGCACCACCTACCCAGAAGCACATCCTTGCCGCAATAAAGCCATCCTCTGAGTGTTGGCATTGCAGATTAGGTCATCCATCACGTGATATTGTCGCTCGTGTCATTAGAAATAATAATTTAGTGTGTTCAGGCTTAGATTCCTCGGAGTCTGTCTGTGATGCCTGCCTTTGTGCTAAGGCCCATCAGTTGCCTTATCCTCAGTCGACCAGTCAGTCTGCTGCTCCTTTAGATCTGGTGTTCTCCGATGTCTAGGGACCTGCCATTGATTCCTTTGGTAATAAAATATATTATGTCAGCTTTATTGATGATTATAGTAAATTTACTTGGATCTATCTTCTTCGCCATAAGTCTGAGGTGTTTCAATTCTTCAAAGAATTTCAAAGCCTAGTTGAGCGCTTGCTCAATAGAAAAATCATTGCTATGCAAACCGATTGGGGTGGCGAATATGAGCGGCTTAATTCCTTTTTTCGTACCATTGGCATCACTCATCTGTTGTCCTGCCCCTATGCTCATCAGCAGAATGGGGTCGCCGAGCGTAAGCACAGACACATTGTTGAGATGGGCCTCTCTTTACTCGCTAATGCGTCTATGCCGCTCAAGTTTTGGGACCAAGCGTTCCTCACCGCAACACATCTTATCAATAGAACTCCTTCTAAGCTTCTTGATTATGACACACCGCTCCACCGTCTCTTAGGTGCTACCCCAGATTACTCTAATCTACGCATCTTTGGCTGTCCATGTTGGCCAAATTTGCGGCCATACAACACTCATAAACTCCAGTTTCGGTCCATTCGGTGTGTTTTTCTAGGCTATAATAACCTTCACAAGGGTTTCAAGTGTCTTGACATCTATACGGGCCGTGTTTATATTTCACGTGATGTTGTTTTTGATGAGACGTATTTTCCCTTTGCTGCTCTCCATCCCACAGCCGGTGCTAGATATACCTCTAACGTGCTTCTTCTACCCAATCCTAATAATTCTCAGGCTAACTCAGATGATTTTGTGACTAAACCTCCTGCTGAATCCAGCATGCTTGCTCTGATTTTGTGGCCTAACCAGCTTTTGCAGCCACCGATGATCCCTGCTGCAGATTCTGTCCCGGCTGGTGGCTTCAATCCCGACGCTGATCTGTTGTCGGGCTCCGCGCCACACTCCTCTGACGCGGCTGCAGGTGCGCCCAGCAATGCGGTGCTTCCCACCACCACGGCCGCATCAACAGCACCGACCACTTCGGGATTGCCCTCTGCCGACTCTGGTGCGGCTGGTCCCTCTTTCGCCGACGGCCATCTGCCCTCAGCAGCTACTGGTTCCACGCCATCAGCCTCGGGTCCTGTTCCACTTCCTGCTAGGCGCACTCGGCTACAGAGTGGCATTG
This sequence comes from Neostapfia colusana, assembly GCA_030760725.1. NCBI lineage: Eukaryota > Viridiplantae > Streptophyta > Magnoliopsida > Poales > Poaceae > Neostapfia > Neostapfia colusana. Next base: position 104,450,882 of record JASWHV010000007.1, read on the forward strand.
TGAAGCCCAGAAAGTTTATAGATGGCACGGTCAGGTATGGAAATTTCACAATTTGTGAAGAACCCTCTAGTTTGTCTGCTGCATTGTCTGACCCAAACTGGAAAGCTGCCATGGACCTAGAAATTTCTGCCCTTCTGCGGAATAAAACATGGCACTTGGTTCCTCCGGCACCTGACAGAAATTTGATTGATTGCAAGTGGGTTTATAAACTCAAGAGAAAAGCTGATGGGTCTATTGACCGTCATAAAGCTCGATTGGTGGCTAAGGGTTTTAAACAGCATTACGGCATTGACTATGATGACACTTTTAGCCCAGTGGTTAAATTTGCTACTGTCCGCCTTGTTTTGTCTCTTTCTGTCTCTCAGGGTTGGAGCCTCCGTCAACTGGATGTGCAGAACGCGTTTCTTCATGGTGTTCTAGAGGAAGATGTGTATATGAAACAGCCTCCTGGGTTCCAAGATCCTTCTCATACGGATTATCACTGTAAGTTGGACAAGGCCCTGTATGGTTTGAAACAAGCTCCGCGCGCTTGGTATTCTCAACTTAGTCTCAAACTTCAAGCTCTTGGTTTCACATCATCAAAAGCTGATATATCATTGTTCATTTATAAGAAGGGTGCAGTCACCATTTATTTATTGGTGTATGTTGATGATATAATAGTTACAAGCTCTTGTCCGGCTGCTGTTGATGCTCTGCTATCTGACCTGAAAGCTGAATTTCCGCTTAAAGACTTGGGGCCCCTTCACTATTTCTTGGGCATTGAGGTTAACCGGTTGTCTAATGGCATTCTGCTCACTCAAACCAAGTATGCCTCGGATATTCTCACGCGAGCTTGTATGTCGGACTGTAAGCCTGTTACTACTCCCCTCTCCACCTCGGCGAAATTGTCAGCTTGTGATGGTGATCCACTTGGACCAGATGATGCGTCCAAATATCGCAGTATTGTGGGAGCCCTTCAGTATTTGTCTCACACCCGGCCTGATCTTGCTTTTTCCATCAATAAGGTATGTCAATATTTGAGCTCTCCTACAACTGCTCACTGGACTGCAGTAAAACGCATACTGCGGTATATCAAGTTTACTCTTGGTCTTGGCCTCAAGATTCGGCAATCATCATCGACTCTTCTTAGTGCCTTCTCCGATGCGGATTGGGCCGGCTGCTCTGATGACAGGAGATCTACGGGTGGCTTTGCTATTTTTCTTGGGTCTAACTTGATATCCTGGAGCGCCAAGAAGCAGCCAACGGTGTCTCGGTCAAGTACCGAGGCAGAGTACAAATCCATGGCCAACGCCACGGCTGAACTCATGTGGGTTCAGTCCATATTGAAGGAGCTTCAAGTCTCTTATCCTCCTGCTGCTCGGCTCTGGTGTGACAATATGGGGGCTAAGTACTTGTCATCAAATCCGGTCTTTCATGGTCAAATGAAACACATTGAGGTTGATTATTATTTTGTTCGAGATCAAGTTGTCAAGCGTCTGCTTGATGTTCGGTTTATATCCACTCAAGATCAGTTAGCCGATGGTTTCACCAAGGCTCTTTCACAACAAAGACTACAAGAACTTCGATGCAATCTCAACTTAGACAGTTGCGATTGAGGGGGGGTGTTAGATGAAGTTACGATACTCTGTGTGGTTAGAGATAATATTCTATAAGTTTCTCGTGCATGTAATCTTTAGCCAACCGAATAAATCTCCTATAGATAGAAAGGATATATTCTAGGCTGTGTATAGATAGAAACTCCAACAATAGATTGATTCAGTTGTCTTATTGTATAATCTGTTGCACCCAGCCTTGGTGCCTATATAAATGTAAAGGTCCCAAAATATGCATACAAAGAAACTCTTGTTTGCACAAAGTTGGTTTCACATGTATGAAAAATGGGACTTGTTAAAACTTTTTCCACATGTGATAATACACATGAGAGCCTTCTTCACACAAGTTCAAATATTTATTTGAAGACTTGGAACCCAATAGGGATCTAAAACTAAGGTGGGAAGTTCCCATATGGGTGAGGAAGCTAAAGTTAGATTTTGAGAACAAATTGTTCCACTCAAAAATTCAAATGAGTAACACAATGGTTTTCAATCTGTTGTATTAAAAACCTCATTTGCAGCAGCCAAATCAAATATCAGAGTTCATATTTGAATTCCTTAGGTCCAAATTAGGGGGTAGGCAAAGTCTCATGAATTTTGGAAGATATTTGCTATCCATTTTCCAAATGTACTTAAATTGCAATGAATTCAAATATACATTTGAATTTGGATGAAACTTGTCCAAATGTCCACAAACATTTCAGATTTGAATTCTCACCATTTGATTTCCAGCATTTGCCAAAGTGTGGAGATATTTGTGAGAAAAATGAGAGGGGATAAGAAGGGGCAGTGGGACCCACATGTCATAGAGGCAACCAAAAACTTGCAGTTGAAATTCAGAGCAAAGTCTCTGTTTTTCCTTCTCACCGAGCAGGGCTGCAGCCGTGTGACACCGAGGGGCACCGGGAGCCACCTCCTGCTCGTCCCTCTCGCGCTGGCGAGCTGTTTTCCCCCGCTCCTTATCACCCCGGCCGTTCCCCGCTGCTGCTGAGCCATATTTCTCCCGGCAAAACAGAGCTACGGTGCCTCCCCGTCTCCACGTTGCCTGGCCATCTCCGAGCCTCCCCGACGTGCTCCAAAGCTCACAGAGGTGCGCCAAACAGTCTAGATACTCATCCCGTCGTCCCCCTGCTCTCCCCCAATGCCGGCTCGCCGGAATTCGGTTTTTGGCACCGGCGCATGTATAGAACAAACCTTGGTTAATTCTTGAAATTCGCCCAAACCGATTGATCATACCTCCTACAATTCAAACCACGGCAACTAGATGCCCTAGATCCCTCCCACGCCGGGGACCAAAGAAAACCGATCATCACAGGCCCCGGGTGACGAGAATTCGTCGCCGGCGGCAAAAACGGGTCGGGTCTCCTGTGACGGCCCTATTCCCGCCAATTGCTGCACGAACTGAGGTGCGTTCCATGCTCCACGAGCTCTGGTGATGCTTTAGGGCAAGGTAGCTCACCGGGAGAAGCTTCGGACGCGTCAGAACGCGTTGATGCCGAGCTCTCGAGCCGCCCCACCGGTGCCGACCTGTTTTCGGCCGTTTTCATGCGTGGAAACCTTGCCTGGCAGCTGCGCCATGTTCCAAGGATCATGTAGGGCGAAACCGGAGCTCATTTGGTGGAGAAATGATAGAGAACGAGCCGCGCCACGCTTTCGCCGGTGTGCACCCGCGGGCTCTGGCGGGAGGTTGAAGAAGCACCTGACCTATGGGCCCCACGTGTGACTGTTCTATTTAAAATCAAACAGAGAGCTGTTCAAACTTGGAAAATGCATAACTCCGTGTAGAAAGCTCCAAAAATAGTGAGATAAATTTTGTTGGATTCCTCTCAAATAGTACTATCAAGGGGTACATCCCAATATTTATGAAAAACCCTGGTTTAGGCTCATTAATTCATAGAAGAAAAATCTTGTGGGAATTTTTCCAGGAGTTCTGTGTATTTGAAAATCCCCAAATTTCGGCAGGGGATTCTCCCAAAAATACTTGGACTCCAGTAAAAGTTTCAGAAACATTGGACCTCATTTGCTTGGCCAAATGGAGTGTTAATTTCTTATGTCTCTGAAAATTGGAAAATAGAACAGAATTCAAATTCAGATTTCCCCCAAACTTTAGAACCTCGTAACTTTTGCTAGGAAGCTCCAAATTTAGTGATTCAAATTGGGTTGGATTCATATTGAATATGTATGTCCAAATATACAACCCAATTTGTATGAAACTCACTAATTAATTCGGAAAATTCTTTAAAGCTTTTCAGCAAAAGAATTTTAGAGGGAGTTTGGTTTATCCAAAAATCCTCAAATTTTGCCAGAATATTCTTTAGGATGTTAGTGGACTCCTGTTAAAGGTTCAGCTCATTTGGAGTTCATTTGATCAGGGCAATTCAGAGTTGGAGTTGCTGTGTTCAATTGAATACAGAAACTTTTTCAAAGAATTTCCAAAACTTGGAAATTCAGTTCTGGGTAAATATTAGCTCCAAAAATCTTTGGAAAATTTATGCAAGTCCTATGAACTATAATTGAAATTTTAGTTCACTAAGTTTGGCATGAACTTGCAAGTTTATTCAGAATTAATTCCTTTTTGCCTAAAGGCTTAGGGAATTATTCTGAGTGATCCACTCATTAGATAATCCCAAATATTGGTCCAGAGTGCTTTCTTGTGACAAGGAACCCACATGAAAATTCTCAGCTCCATTGGAGCTTTGGATCACCCCTGTTCTGTTTAACCACTTAAGGTGATCAATATAGAAGAGGGGGGGAACCACTTAGCACTTAATCATGTGCTTAGATCCAAACCCAAACCACTAGCACCAGTGTCATTTTAAATTCTTAAACAGAGTTCCAGTTTTGAAACTTGTTGTTGAAACTTGTAGCAAAATCTTTACAATTAAATCCATATGCACATTCATTACGTGTAGTATCTACGTGGAGGAGTTGAAGTCATCGGAGTAGAGATCAAGGAAGGAGGAAAGCAGTTGATCAAGCCAAGTGATCTTCACTAACTGAATCTTCATATATATATAACTCCCCTGCAAAACAAAGGCAAGCTCCGGTTTGCATCAAACTTACCAGTTTTTATTTGTATTTACTTTATACATCTAGCATTTTATTTATTGCATTAAGTCTAGGTGGTATGACACTCCAAATGCATAACCCAGAAAACCCTAGAGTACAATGTAGAGTAGGTTATCAATCGATTATAACTGCTGATCTCAAGATAACAAAAGTGGATTAAAAGAGGCATAACTCGAGTAGGCAGTTTCCTACTCGTGAACCGGGATTAAGGGGGACCAATCGGAAGAGTTGGGAATTGATCCTCATAGTTGGGAATGGAGACTGGGCAGTGGATGGAAGGCTTGAGGATGTGGTCCTGTGAACCTAGTCTATGTCTGAGTCGATTAAGGCCCGCTCTCGTGTGCGGCCCATTGGACAAGTTTGAGTTGTGTACCGGATGCATACTGGCTATATGGAACCCAGGAAACCGATGTAACATGTTAACCTGGGTGTCGAGGCATATCTCACCGTCTGATGCCGATGCTGAAAGGATAGAGAAGCCGGCTCTATGAGGGTTTGCCGTAGAGAGACTTAATCCCAGTCGGTGGGACCGGTTCGACATTTGGGTGTCGTGTGAAAGGTTGCCACGTACGACGTCAGTGACGGTTGCTGTGTGCAACGTCGAGTACGGGCGTACGTGTCGTGTCAGCCGGGTGTTTTGATTGCAATCACCGTCGCTCATGGAATGGACCGAGCATACTTGTTCTCTGCGTCGTGACGTAGTATTAAACTGGGAAAAGTTAATAATGCTTCATGAGTAATCCTCATAATGGAGATGAGGAATGATCAACACTTTCACTAAATTTAGTTTCCACCTTGGGCTAGTAGCGTCGAGGCAAAGCGCTTCTTGTTTGATTGTGGAGTCTCGACATTGATGGCGCAAGGTCAATATGAGTCTAGGATAGCTCACTAAAGTTACTTTCACCTCGGGCAAGTGACATCGAGATGAAGCGTTTCTTGTTTGATTGTGGAGTCTCGATGTAAGTTGCGCGAGGGCTATAAAAGTTGATTAAAACTTGAAATAAGGACTCTCCTTTAGCTCAAGTTCATCGTTTGTGCAAACTTATATAATCAGCCCTCTATTTTCATCATGTAGAGTTTCATGGCTAGGGTGACGGGTCAGTCTTGCTGAGCTTCATGCTCACAGATACTGCATAAGTTGTTTTGCAGGTAATAACTATACGCTAATATGTACGGGTGTCCGATGAGACTCGGAGCTCTCTGAGTGGTGAACTCATGGCAACCCTTGCCGCTGCTATTGTGAGAGTGTTGCTAGCGAGAAGGGTCCGCGGGCTGGACACCTTCTTTGTTGCTTAGCATAGGTAGGAGACGTGAGTTGTAATAATCTTCCGCTGTAGATTATTTTGAGAAGTATTTGTAAAATTTATACTTTGTAAGCTTCCGCTTGATTTATGTAATATGATGCTTTATTATGTGTGCTTTTGGGTGCCGCATCGCATGGCATCACCCAATGCGATTCCCGGGCGAGGTGCCCCGTCCCCGTGAGTGATCGGGACGGTGGGCCCTCACAGCGGGATTGTGTGATATTCTGACTCCCGGCTTAATAGAATTGATAGAGTACTCATATCACCAAGGTATACCTTCTTTTCCGGAAGCCTACCTGCAAAGGACTCCGGGGTTAAGCGTGCTTGGCCCGGAGGAATTTGGGGATGGGTGACCGACTGGGAAGTTTTCTCGGGTGCGCACGAGTGAGGACAAAGTGCGCAGAAAAGACAAGTGGTGGTATGTTGGGAAGGTCTATGATCCTAGAGAGCCATCACAAATGGTATCAGAGCCGACCCTCGCAGTTTCACGGGTGCATACGGGTCAGTGACAAGAATACGGTAGCGTACGGGTCAGGGACGCAGGTACGTACGCATGACGCGTGGGTCCCCTGTGTGGGACACAATATGGTACGTTTTCTGCTAACCGGACGTACGGTATGGGTATGCCAGGACTGAACGTATGGACATGGCTAAGAGAGGACGTCCCTGTCTTGGCGTTGACCGACGAGGACGTCGGTTTTCTAAGGGGGGTGGATTGTGTGATATCCTGACTCCCGGCTTAATAGAATTGATAGAGTACTCATACCACCAAGGTATACCTTCTTTTCCAGAAGCCTACCTGCAAAGGACTCCGGGGTTAAGCGTGCTTGGCCCGGAGGAATTTGGGGATGGGTGACCGACTGAGATGTTTTCCTGGGTGTGCACGAGTGAGGACAAAGTGCGCAGAAAAGACAAGTGGTGGTATGTGGGGCCAGTCTATGATCCTAGAGAGCCATCACAATAAACAGGCAATCAGCGGCCACCTAAGTGTGGTAGAACGCTTCAATCATTCCAATCTACAGTAAATCTTTGCTGGAAGCATTTTCAGAAAGATTATATGGGTGAACACAAAACTTCTGCTGCTGCCATGAGTTCAAGTTTATATGGCGTTGATACAAATTGGTATGTTGATTCAGAAGCGACTGATCATATCACATGCGAACTCGATAAGTTGCATGTAAAAGAACGCTACCTCGGCAACGATCAAGTACACACAGCGAGCAGCACAGGTATGAACATCAAGCATGTTGGTCATTCAATACTAAATACCTCTAATTCAAGATTAGATCTGAAAAACATTCTGCATATTCCCCAAGCCAAAAAAACCCGTACTATCAGCCAATCGGCTCGCGTGTGATAACAATGTATTTCTTGATCTTCATTCACATTTTTTGTTGTCAAGGATCAGGTGTCAAAGAAGGTTCTACATCGAGGTAGAGCTATTGGAGGTCTTTATCCTTTGACGTCAAAGTCTCTTCCTTCAATAAAAAATGCTTTCAGCATGGTGAAACCTACTCCATCAAGATGGCATAATCATCTATGACATCCCTCTCAAGAAAAAGTTCAAGAAATTCTAAATAAATTCGGTCTTCCCTATTCCGAGGATGATAGTCATAAGCATGTGTGTGATGCTTGTTGAAAGGTAAAGAGTCATCAATTACCTTATCCAAAGTCGCATAGTGTCTCCAAAGCTCCTCTTGAACATGTTTTTTCAGATGTTTGGGCCCATCCGCTGATTCTATTAATAAAAACAAGTATTATGTGAGCTTTATTGATGACTATAGTAAATTTACATGGATATATCTTCTTAAAAATAAGTCTGATGTATTTCAAACTTTCTCTGTTTTCCAGACCTATGTCGAAAGAATGTTTGACAAAAAAATCATTACGGTACAGTCAGATTGGGGGGGGGGGGGTATCAAAGAATAGATTCATTCTTTCAGCGCCTAGGTATCTCTCACCATGTATCCTATCCACATGCCCATCAACGAAACGGGTCGGCTGAGAGAAAACATCGTCACATCGTTGAAGTAGGTCTCTTTCTACTAGCCCAAGCTTCAATGCCTTTACAATTTTGGGATGAGGCATTTCTTGCTGCAACCTATTTGATTAATCGTATTCCTAGTAAGGTTATTGCCAATGATACTCACTTGGAACACTTATTCCATGAAAAACCAAATTACTCCTTCCTTAGCACATTCGGCTGTGCATGTTGACCCAATCTACGTCCTTACAATACTCATAAACTAGAATTTCGGTCAAAGCGTTGTGTATTCCTTGGGTATAGTAACATGCACAAAGGATACAAATGTTTGGATGCTACAAAGGACATGTCTATATTTCCCGCGATATCATATTTGATGAAGCCATCTTTCCTTTTGAATCTCTTCATAGCAATGCAGGAGCTCGCTTCAGTAAAGAAATCCTTCTTCCTTCATCAGATGTTCAGATCTGTCCAAAGAATTGGAAGGAAAATTAGTATCTAATGATCAATTGCAAGATGTTTATACAAATGCTTCCCCTCTTGTAGGAGTTATTGTGTACAGGAGGAAGGGAACGGAGCAAATTGCCCTGAGGCTGAATTACAGATTGATCTTGACAGCACAAGTACCGATGGTAATTTTCTGGGTGACGTACAAACCTCTGTCTCGGATCCTGTGCAGGTTGGATTGGGAGAGACATCACCTGCACACATCATGTCGCAGTCTCCATCTTCAGTGCGGCATCCCTCGTCATCTGAGCCGCACAACTTGCTGCCAACAGCATCTGCCTTGACAGCAGAACCTGCGCGGATTGTTGGCTCGGCTGATGGAATGATTGATTCACCAGGTGCAGGGACTTATGGATCTTCTGTGGGAGGTTCAACAGATGCACACATTGTGCCATCTCGTGCCGTTACACGTCTACAACATGGTATAACTTGTCCAAAGAATTTTCCTGGCTTCATTCGGTACGAGAATTTTTGCTCTGCTGGTGAAGCTGATGATCTACAAGAAGCACTTTCTGATCCAAAGTGGCTGAAAGCCGTGAAAGATGAATATGATACATTATGCAGAAACAACACGTGGCGTCTAGTTCCTGCAAAACAAGGGAAAATATTATTGATTGCCGATGGGTTTACAAGGTAAAGCATAAAGCAGATGGTACTGTTGATCGATACAAAGCTCGATGGTGGCCAAAGGATTCAAACAACGGTATGGTGTTGATTATGAGGATACCTTTAGTACAGTTATGAAAATAGCAACTGTTCGTCTTGTGTTATCTATTGCAGTATCAAAAGGTTGGAAGTTAAGGCAATTGGATGTTCAGAATGTGTTTCTAAACATGGCATTATGGAAGAGGAGGTATATATGAAACAACTCCCAGGTTTCATTGATGAAAAAAAGGCTGATCATGTGTGTAAACTTGACAAGGCTATATATGGACTAAAACAGGCTCCACGTGCATGGTATTCACGCCTTAGCACCAGGTTACAACATCTTGATTTTCTACCTTCTAAATCAGATACTTCTTTGTTTGTCTATCACAAAGATGGTGTCATAATGTTTATACATTATGTTGATTTATGTGGATGATATCATCTTAAGAAGCTCATGTGAGAAGGCTGTCATCACGCTATTAGAAAATCTAAGGAAGGAGTTGCTCCCAAGGATCTTGGTCAACCTCATTATTTTCTAGGACTAGAGGTGCATCATAGAGCTGATAGTCTTGTCTTGTCACAAGCAAAATATGCAGGGGATATTTTGAAGAAAGTTAACATGAGTCATTGTAAGGCTGTAAGTACTCCCATGATAAGCTCGGAGAAACTATCAACAGAAGGAGGTGAGGCACTAAATTCAGATAAAGCAACTGTATATCGCAGACAGTAGGAGCTTTGCAATACTCATCTATGACCAGACCCGATATCTCCTTTGCAGTAAATAAGGTCTGTCAATTTTTGCTTGCGCCTACCACAGGACATATGACATCTGTTAAGCGTATACTGAGATATATTAAGGGGACAATTGATCTTAGGCAGAAATCTTGGAAGTCTAATTCAACTCTTGTAAGTGCATTCTCAGATGCAGACTGGACAGACAATGTTGATGATAGAAGATCAACAGGGGGGTTTTGCAGTTTTCTTTGGTTCAAATCTTATCTCATGGAGTGCTAGAAAACAGCGCACCGTGTCAAGGTCAAGCACAGAGGCTGAATATAAAAGCAATAGATAATGCTACAGACGAGGTTATATGGCTTGAATCAATCCTTCGAGAGCTAAGAATTCATCAACCAAGCCAGCATGCTTATGGTGTGATAATTTGGGTGCAACATACCTCTCGGCTAATCCTATCTTTCATGCAAGAACAAAGCATATCGAAGTTGATCATCATTTTGTTAGAGAGAGAGAGAGAGTGGCAAATAAACAACTGGATATTTGGTTTATAGCTTCTAATGATCAGTTAGCAGATGGACTAACGAAGGCACTACCGGTCAAGCTACTGGAGAAGTTCAGAACCAATCTCAACCTTGCACGGTTGTGATAGAGGGGAGTGTTAGTAAATATATCTTCTAGAAGCTTTATCTCTAAGGGTCTAGTCCTATGGCTATTATTCGTAGATAATTTTATCCTTATCTTTAGTTTTTCACAGGCGCCTCATTTTCAGACCCAAGCGATCCGTAAAAAATGCGTCTGTGATGTCGAATGATTTAATAGCCATCTGTTATGAATAAACATCACAGACGGCTCGCAACGGCAAACCGCCTGCGTAAACATATCATTTTTCACAGGCGGACCGTGTAGTAGGAGCCGCCTGTAATATGGGCCATTAATACAGGCGGCTGAAGCGACCGGGAGTAGGAGCCGCCTGCAATATTGACCATTAATACTGAGGGGAACGCGCCTTTGAATTCAATTTGAAGCCGCATTAATACAGGCGGATAAAACGACCGGGAGTAGGGAGCCGCCTACAATATTGGCCATTAATACCGAGGGGATTGGAACACGACTTTGACACCAATTCGAAGCCACCAAATGTCGCGGTCCGGTATACATCAACCACATTTAGCATCAGACAAAAAGACAACAAACAATTTGCTAATCGATAACAAACATTCACCATCAAACACACATTCATTAAAAATTAAATTTTTACAAACAATAAAAGAAAACAATAGACGATCGCCTAGTCATCCGGTGGCGGAGAAACCCCACACTTGTCGGCGATCGCCTCCACTAACTTCCTGCCGCCTTCCACCCCAAGCACCTCACCGACCGTCTCCAGCATCGCGTCAAGATGACCGACCACTGCACTTAACCCGAAGAGGTAGTGGGCTATGGTGCCCATTCCAGCACATTCTGGAAGGCGACCAAGACCCAAAAGAACCATGGCATCAGATGTACTATTAAATACATCCTTTGCCATCTGCCGACGCAACAGTGATAGGTCGTCGTCCGCCTGTGACCTGAGGGTAACCAAACTCTGCTCTAGGAAAGCGACTTTTCTAAGCAGTTGCACTCTCTCTTCTGCCCAAGATGGCGGCGGAGGCGCAGTTGGAGCCGGGGACAGAGGTGCGGTTGGAGCCGGGGACGGAGGCACGGTGAGTGGAGAGCATGGTCGGGAGCGTTTCATCGGTGGTGCCATTGAGACCAGGGCTACGGTGCGGCGAGAAAGACGAAGACTAGAGGGAAGAGGAAGACTGTGATGGTGGTGTAGACTACAGAGAAGGGGAAGGTGCAAGTTATAACGGTGCGGAGAGGAGAGGTCGGATCGCTTTGAATTCTGTGCACGAATGGAAACGACCACACGATACAGGTGGACCATGGAGTAGGAGTCGCTTGCAATATTGGCCATTAATACAGGCAACTGAAGCGACCCGGCGTGCGCACCTTACCTTTCTGGTTACCACACACGCGCGAGGGGAACGCGCTACGCGTGCAGTACATGCATCCTTAGAGTTACACGGGCGGATAATCTTACGTTACAAACCGCCTGTGATAAACATTCTTCACAGGCAGACAACCGTAGATAAGGAACCGCTCGCGATAAAGATTCTTCATAGGCAAATACTCTTTACATTACAAACCGCCTGTGATAAAGATTCTTCACAGGCGGCTAGTCGTAGGTATAGAACCACCTGCGAAAATTGTAGCATGAACTAGTCCACAAATGTTCTAGCAACAAAATATGTCTCACATGGTAGCATGCATTATAGGGCCCCAAAATGTCAAGTTGTGCAAATGCAGCATCTCCTGCACAACTTGCCTTCTCTCCAAAAGCTCTAGTATCCATCAGCCGGTTTCATGGATCGGCTCTGAGCCACTGCTTCCACCAGCATATGTTTCTGGCTGGTTGATGTACGTGGAGTTTGATAGAGGAAGTGACACACCCCTGGCTTGATCCTCAGAAGCCCCTCCAACCGGTAGCTCGATGATGAAAGGTCTCGGAAGTGGTGATCTCGTGCCAGGGATTGTCACGCCGGCTAGGGGCCGCCCTTGTGCATGTTGTTCAAAATGTTTTTACAGGCGATCTTTACTTGAAGGAAAAACAGAGGAAAATTATATACGCACATAAACAGAGGAAAAATAAAGCTCACACGTATACATAGAGATGAAGCAACACTTAGCCGGCCATGGCTTCAAGCGTAGTGTATTTCACTGTTGAAGTCTACGGCCAACTCAAAGCCAATATTTCATTATATGAATTTTTTTAAAGCATTCCAACATGTCAAAATTCAAATATTAAAAGAGAAAATTTGTCAAATTAAAATATTAAATCTTCATTACAATATTAAAAATATATAAAATATATGTCATACATTCTTTCTAGCATTGACATCTTCTTGCATATAGGGTTTCAAATCCTTTTTAATGCTTCTTTCTACGCGCTTGATGTTGTCTGAATCGGTGAAAAGGTACATATCTTCATATTGATTATATTACTCTTCATTATCTCCCATATTCTCAACCCAACAATATTTTGCTTTCCAGAAACAACTACGTGCATCTTCTCAGTTCCTCGATCCTGTACATAAAAACTTGTGCAACACGATCGACGAGAACACATAGAATATTTTTTATAACCCACTTTGTTCAAGTCTACCAGTGTCAGCCCGTAGTTGTTCACTTTCACACCATCATGATGTTTGACCCATTGGCACTTAAACAAAGGCATTTGCATTCTTTCGCCATAATCGAGTTCCCATATTTCCTCTATAAACCCGAAGTATGTGGTCTGGTGCCCTTGTGGATCATAAGCCTCTATACGGACACCACTATTTTGTGCAACACTCTTACCATCTTTTTCCTTAGTGTAAAATGTGTAACCATTGATTTCATATGCTTGCCATGATGTCACCAAAGTCGGTAGACCACAAGCTAACTTCTTCATTGTTGCCTCTTCATCAGAGTCTCCGTATGGTATATTTTTTTCCATTACCCATTCAGTGAAACATCTTCTATGCTCTTTCATGATCCAGTCCTCTATGTGTCCTTGGTTTTTTTTCTGCGAAGCTCAATTTCGTGTTCCTCGATGTACAAATCAGCAATTGCGAGTTGTTGTAGTATACCAAAATGTGCACAGTGTACTAATTTGTAATCCTGAACGATAAAAGTTTTCTTACTCACTTTGCCTCTCCCACATAGTCTACCCTCATGTACTGGTATAGGCACACCAATCGGCTTTTCATCTTTGATGTAATCAACACAACCCTCAATCACTTCTTTAGTAGTGTATCCTTCCATAATTGAACACTCTGGGTGAGCACGGTTCTGCACATAACCTTTTAATACTCCTAAATATCTCTCCAATGGAAACATATGATGTAAATATAGTGGCCCCATTGCTTTTATCTGATCAACAAGATGTATTATTAGGTGTACTTAAATATCAAAAAAGGATGGTGGGAAACACATCTCTAATTTGTACATAGTCTCGACGATGTACGTTTTCAAATAGTGCAAGTCTTCCCAGGCTATCACCTTTTGCGATACCGTATTGAAGAAGTAACACACAAACGCGTGATGACAACTTTTACACTTAGGTTTGATGACCCTTATTGCAATGGCAAGGAACACTGTCATCATCATGTGACAGTCGTGAGAATTATACCCGAATAAAGACAAGTCTTTCATGGAGACTGTTTGCGGATATTGGATGAGAAACTCTTGGGCACTCTGATCCCATGCAAGCATTCGCAAATTGCCTTTTTCTCCTGTAGTGTCAAGTTGTAGCTGGCTGTGGGAAGGTAATGTTTCCTGTTGGCCTTTTCTACCGGGTGAAGCTCTGGTCTCATATCAAGATTTACTAGGTCCATACGTGATTTTAATTCGTCCTTTGTTTTCCTCGGCATGTCCAGCAAGGTTCCAATGATGCTGTCAAATACATTCTTTGTAACGTGCATCAAATCAATACTATGGCAAATTTCCAGGTTCTTCCAGTACGGAAGATACTTGAAAAAAAAATTGATTATTTATTAAAAGCCGTGTCAGTTGTATCACCCGAAGATGTAATTTTATTTCTCTTTGTTCCTTTACATTTTTTGCCCTTATTGAAAGCAATTTGAATGTTCTTGACCATTTCGAACACGAGTTTTTCACTCTAAGGTTTTGGTGCAATATCTTTTTTGATTGTGTTATCAAATTGTTGTTTAATCTTACTATACTTGTGTGTATCTGCCAAGAACCGCCAGTGTCTATGTACACCGTATTTATGGATGAAGTGAGGTACAAAAATCTAGTTCCATCCAAGCACCTTACACATCCTTTCTTCACTTTCATTTGTCCCGATATTGTAAACAGTCCGGGATAATCATGCACGGTAATGAATATCATTGCTCTTAGCGTGAAATACTCCAGCTTGTACTCATCCCATGTACGTACCCCTTCATTCCATAATTTTGCCATATCTTCTATTAGAGGTTCCAAGAACACATCAATTTCAATGCCGGGTTGTTTTGGACCTTGTATAAGAATAGATAACAAAATATATTCCCTTTTGTGACACAACCACGTCGGTAGGTTGTACATCATTAATACAACGAGCCATGTGCTGTGTATGCTCCTTTTTTCACCAAACGGATTCATTCCATCTGTACCCAAGGTAAACCTTATATTTCTGATTTCCTTTGCAAACTCTGGATACTGAATAAATAATTTTTTCCACTGGGTTGCATCACCAGGGTGTCGAATATGTTTTTAATTCTTCCTGCGCTGCTCGGAATGCCAACGCATAAGTTCAGCCTCCCTAGGGTTTGAGAACAAACGCTTCAAGCGATCAATTACTGGAAGGTACAACATCACCAAGGCAGGATTTTTTCTCTTATTCTTCCTGCCTGCATCATCAGAAGTATCGTCATCGTCACCTTCAGTGACAATAATATTCTTATTCTTCAGGGTCTTATTCATGTTGGTAACATACTGGTGATTGTAGTCCTTCTTGTATCTACTGACACCGCACATGGGGTATCTAGTTGCGAGCTCATGCTCTTTGCGATACAGAATACAATGGTTCACATAAGTGTGTATTTTTGTCACACCTAGTGACATCGAGCAAAGAAGTTTCTTCGCTTTATAAGTGCTTCTGGGCAGTTTATTGAGATTTGGAAGAATTTCTGCCAAAAGATTCAAGAGATCATAGAAACTACAATCGGACCATCCGTGTGTGACTTTCAACTTTAGTAGTTCTAGAACTGCACGCAATGTAGTAAATTCTTTATAACAACCCTTTGATTCATCATATAAGAGCTCCGTCACCGCATTCTGCAATGTCTCCATTTTACTTAAACCTCTACTTGCTCCCATAGAAATCAATAGATGTGGTTCGATGTGACACAACTTCTCCTCACAATCAAACTCTCATCATCCTGATTGTCACTACCATAATCGATATGAGCATTATCGTCATCAGAACCTCTCTCATCATTTTTATCCACCCCATTCGTATCTAACTCACCATGCCCTATCCATATTGTGTAGTCTTTTTTGAAACCCCTTTTCACCAAATGAGATTGGATTACTATAGTATCTATCCAAGCAATCTTATTTTCACAGTTGATACATGGACATAATATGTCATCTATCTTTTGCATCTTCGCATGTCTCTTGGATGCTTCAATAGAGTTTGTAATATTTTGAATGTACATAGGATCAGGTCTTAGCATGTTGTTCATCCACGCTCGGCGGTCCATCTTCTATGTCAAACTGTAAAAATAAAAATATGATAGTAACCATTTCTTAAATGCAAGTGAAGGCTGAAAGTTGAACAAAAGGTTAATAAAGCTATCGGACAATGAGGAGGTGAGGACGACGTGCGCGCGCTTGGAGGCGAGGGTGAGGATGGCGACGTGGGCTCGGCAGCGAGGGAGAGGACAGCGGAGGCGGCGACGAGGGGCAAATGCATTTTTTGGCAGCCTGACGGCGTCGATGTAAAATCTCCCGAGTTAGTGTTTGTGATGACTAAGTGGTGCTTTATATAGTCATCCATTATCACAGTCGGGTATTAAGGAGGTTCTATATTAAAAACCGCCTGCAATAATTGTCTCTTCATAGGTCTACTCTTCAGTTTCTTCTTTCTTTGTTTCATTTTTATTTAGATTCCAATGTAAATACTCAAACATGTATATATTCTGCAAATTAAGTCCAAAGTCGATGATTCTTTTTTCTACATTCTTCAAAAATTAATATATATCAGATGGAACAAAAAGTTTAAAATTTATACAGGTAACATTGTTACGTTTTGGTAAATATAGCATTAATTTATATGCACCTATTATTTAGATTGTCATATCTCTAAAAAATGGATCTTTCCCTGAAACTTGGTTTTTATAAACATATTATCTTATTTATACATGTATGAATTTTTTTAATTTTTTTAAAGCAAATCAACATGGCAAAATTCAAATTATCCCTTATTCTAATGAATTACTCATATACATATGAGGCATTCTTCAAATTTTGAACACACATTGATTCAAAAATTTTTGTAAAAATCTGAAAAAATATCATAGAGGTTGGTATAATGACTAAAAAGTCCCATAGAAAAATGCACTCACAAAATCAATTTATTATGCAAGATACAAAAATGACAAATATCCTATTTATTTGTTTTTCATGTTCTCACCAATTCCAAAGGTTTTTCCAAGGGAAATTTAATGGGCACCTGTAATACTAATATTACAAGAACTTGTGATTTGGGCTTTTACAAGCCCCCTTATTTTGATCAAGAATATTAATTAATTCTAAACTTAGTAAACTTGTTTCACAGGCGGTTATATATTAAAAACCGTCTACGATAATTGCCTCTTCATAGGTCTGCTCTTCAGTTTTTTCTTCCTTTGCTTCATTTTTTATTTAGATTCCAATGTAAATACTCAAACATGTATAGATTCTGCAAATTAAGTTCAAACTCGATGATTCTTTTTTCTATATTCTTTAAAAATTAATATATACCATATGGAACAAAAAGTTTAAAACTTATATAGGTAACATTGTTATATTTTGGTAAATATAACTTTAATTTATATGCACATATTATTCATATTATCATATCTCCTAAAAAATGGATCTTCCACTGAAAGTTGGTTTGTATAAACATATTGTCTTATTTATACATGTATGAATTTTGTTAATTTCTTTAAAGCAAACCAACATGTCAAAATTTAAATTATCCATCATTCAGTTATGACGCCTCGTCGACGGTGCTGCAACCGCTAGAATCTGAAACGCCTTTATAATAAGCAGTTGACGTGCCCTTCCTCATCTTCCTTGTGTAATTATAGAATTTCACTGTGTAAATTTGAAATTAGCCCTGTAATCATTTTTAGTTGAAAATTAGCACTGAAATAAGAGGTTAGGTCCTGATAATAGTAATTAGGGGTGCATATTAATCCTGCATTAAATCATATTTGAGCTTTAGGCCTTATAGCAAAACAAAATAGTAAATTTTAAATCTGAAAATTCATATCAAATTTCTGCAGCAGCAATTATTCACAAAAATGAACCCCAAATAGTGTGTTCTTTGAAGAAACCTTTAAATATTCCGATTTTCTTTATTCTAAACAATATATATACTGCGCAATAGTGTTTAATTTCCTGTTTTAATGTTGAAAATATAGTTTTAGGCATAAAAGCAAATGTGAATTCATGTAAAAAATAATAGACAATTTAGGAAATGTTCATGGAAGGTTTTGAGTACAAAATTAAGGTCTGAAAGTTTTGGTAAGATGGTATAAAAATTCTGTTTAGGCTGAAAATACATTTTAGTGCAAATCTTGTAGCTAAAACTGTAGTATATAACATAGAAATATGATTTAAATTGATAATTCTTAGTTGTGGGTTTGAAGTCTGAAATCAAACTTAGGAACAATATATATGTTCAAAATGTGTATGTATGCGTAGGTACAACTTATATATTGCAAAACATGGCTTAAAGTAAAGTTAAAATACAAGATATATGCACACATACACACCAAAGTTTAGTATAAGGATGATATGATGTTAAAAGTGAGGGTTCTATCATAAGAAACCAAAAATGAACACATATACTGCAGTTTTAGTGTCTATAGGCCAGAACATTAAATACAGCTATGTTTATATGCATGTTGACTTGCATGAGTTGTTTATGTTGGATTAGTTCTTATTGAATGTCGTTTGCATTTGTTTTATGTATGTTTGCACAACTAGAACCAGCCCCAGAGCCGGATCTAAATCTTCAAGAGCAAGACTTCCCCATTCCTGAGCATCCCCAAGAAGAAGGCGAGTGTCGTTGACGTTTGCTCCTATTTTAGGATGTTAGTTAGAATTTAATTGCATTGTGTCATGAATTGTGAAACCCAATGTTAGGATGTATTTCCTAGTTTTCCATGACTTATTCCTTGCAGCCAGGGTGGGAGTTTTATTGATATATGAATTATTATGCTTTATGCTTAGCCATGCTTAGTTTTGTGGGGAAATCTAGAAGGTGGATTACAACTTGATCTTAATAAATCTTGATGGCACAAGATGACTTGTGGTAGAGTTAGGAATCTCGGCAAGATGGATGACTTTGGTTGGTGCTGCGTGCACGAGAAATTGGATTAGTGTTTGCATGAGTTCTAAGGACTGGTTCATGGAGCATTTAACCTGGCTTTACCGTGCCACCACATGCTGAGATGGGGCATTTTGGCCAATTAATTAGATGTATTTCCGGCATAGTATGGGTGTGTAACACCCCAAAACCTGTTAAGAGGGGAATTTAAAAAATTTTGGACGTATTGCATGTGGTGCAAAAATTCAAATTCAAACTAGAATTCAAATTAAACTCAAAATAGAAATGAAAAAGAAAAAAGAGAAAAAAATAAACCTCCCAGGCCAGTGGGCCAAAACCCACCAGCCGGCCCACTCACCCCCGCGCCAGCCCGCAGCCGCACGCCCCCCCCCCCCCTTCTTTCCCACTGACACGCAGGACCCGCCATCCTTCTTCCTCCTCGCGCCCGCGCTCGGCCGGCCAGGACTCTTCTCATCTCCGAATCAAAACCGCCCCGGATACTCGTGTATCCCAGCCGAATTTCGGTTCTGGACGACGCAAACTCGATCACAACCGAACGCCGCCCCTCCCCGGCTATATAAACACCGGCATCTTCCCGATTTTCACCCACGATCAGCCGCTTTTCGTTCCGGTGAGAACCCGAGTTTCTCCGGCCAATTTCGCTCAATCTCCGCTCGGGATTTCTGATCTAACGCGCTGATCTTGATCCACCGCCTCCGGGGAACCACGCAGGTGCAGAAAACTCGTTGGTTTGCGCTTCAAACACAGCACCGACGAGCCTCACCGTGAATTTACCTCAGACCTCGTCGCCGACCGCCTTCCAGGACCTCCGAGCTCAAGAAAACCCCCGAGGTGAGATCCCCGACCTCCACTCTACCGATCTATGCCATAAAATCCCAGTTTTAGGAAGAATTTACGAAGACCCGAAGCTCTCCGGCGAGATCGCCGCCTCCCGCCGTCGCGCGCCGCCGGGCAACGCCACCCGCGTTTGATCAGAGCGACGTGGCCGCTTGTGCGCCGTTTATTTTAAATCGCACGGTAGAATTTAAATCCCCGCGTACCGGTTCGACGTTATAATCTCAGCCGTCTGTTTTAAATCGGACGGTCCACGTCAGCCCCGCGTTATAAAGGCCGAGATTCTTACGCGCTACCCCCTGGGGATATCGGAAAATACGAGCTAGCCCCGGAAACTTCTGATCTAGCCCCTGGAACTTCAGAAATTCATGTAAATTCAATTAAAAGTCAGTTTTAGCCCCTGGACTTAATAAAATTAGCAAAACCCCTCTGTTATGCATAGTTAGGCCCCTGGAAATTCTTAAAATAATATAATAGACCCTGTAGTGGGGTGAGTTTACCTTTTTAACCCTATATGATATTAAATTTAGGAATTTGAATATGTGATTAGTATTTAAAATTCAAAAGATAGGACAAACACATTGTAAATTCAAATTTGAACTCTCCTAGCACTTGGAAAACTTTGGAGTGAGTTAAAAATAAATTTTAAGTTGAAATGAATCTGTCTAATTGATTATTCACATTTATTAGTTATAGGGACACATTTTTAAGTTAGAAAATAATTCTGAAAATTGGTAAAATAAATGTAAATTAGTTCACATCAGAGGAGAAGTTCAAAAATATGTTATTTAATATCTTAGGTCAGAACCTATTCTGTTTAGATGATGTGTCTTATTATTTTCATAATAAACTTCACAATTAGGTATCGAAAATAAATCTTAAAATATAGGAAAGTAGGTATGCATAACTATAAAAGGATAAATGAAGTCTCCAAATCCAAAGATTTCAGTTTAGGGTTTGGTAGAAGATCTGAAAACCCATTTGCAGTAGGAAAATACCTTCCATGCATACTTGGTAGCTAAGATGTGTATCAATTGAATATAAAGAATTTGTTCAAATGGGAAACTCATATATAGTGTGCAAACATAAATCTGAATACAAAAGTTAGAAAACATATGAACATGTTTAAAAGTGCATGTAAGCCAAAAATCAACACACATAGAATAACCACAACACATAGAAATGTGAATGACTTTCATAAATGTGAATGTGTGGTTTGTATGAAGTGGAAGTGTGAACTATGTCTTATGGATTGTGTTTTCTTTTGCTATGTGTATTGGCATGAGTAGAACCTACCCCAGAGCAAGTTCTCCCCTTCCAAGACCAAGACTTTCAATTCTCAGAGCAACGAGAAGAAGGCAAGTGTCCTTGACCACTTTGTTCCTATGCTAGGATGTGTAGATAGAAATTTATTGCATTGTCAATTGAAATATGAAACCCATGCTAGGAAGTTTTCCCTAGAATTGCATTACCTTGTTTCCTTGTAGCTTGGGTTGGGATTTATTTTATCATGTCATTTATTGTTATGCTTAGCCATGCTTAGAATGGGATAATTGGGATATGAGATCATCAATTTTTTTACCTTACTCTTGAATGAGATGTTATGAGTTATGTAGAGGTAGGGATCAAGGCAAGTTGGATGTTTTGGTTGGTGCTGGGTGCACGAGACTCGGGTTTGTGTTTAGTACTTGCCTGGATCCTAAGGACCGGTTCATGGAGCATGTAACCTGGCTTTACCGTGCCAACCACATGCTGAGATGGGGCAGCTCGGCCAATTAACTAGGTGTATCCCCGGCGTAGTATGGGTGTGTTGGATGGTGCGGGGAATAGGTGTCAGCTGGACTACCGTATGAACCACAAGGCTCAAGAGGGGGCCACTGCAGCGGGGTTGGAGCCTCTTGTATGTTGTTAGGGGTGAAACCTTAGTGGGCCCACGCTCGTCGGGAATCCCTTTGTAAAGGCTTCGTAGTGATCTCCTGGCTACACACCTGGGAAGTGTGAATGTGGTTCGTAGCCACTGGCATAATGGAGGTTCTTTTAGTCCACCCGGCAACGGGGGACGAAATCACTACATGTGGGTACAGTGGTGCAAACTCTGTAGAGTCAAAACTGTCATGACAGCCGTACTCACGGTCAAGAGCGGCTTGGACTTATTCATGATTAGAGGATGATGACTTTGGAAGTTGTGGATGTTAAGCGGGGAGCTTAACATTGGAAATGATGTTATGGTTATTTGATTATGATGATGGGATGGGAGATTGGGACCATTTCACCTGTGTAGTAATGTAGGTGCTTAATAAGCTAAGGTGGTAGGAATAATTGCGTAGTGCTTTAACCATGAGTTCAACCTCTTCTTGTTCTAGCCATGCATGACATAACTTTCCCACACTTGCTGAGTACCATCGGTACTCAACCTTGCATATTTGTTGGTTTATATTGCTGCTCAGGTCAAGAGAATGATGTGGGGTTTAATGATCAAGACTTTGGACCCGAAGAAGGTTTCTAGGTTCATGGAGTTCCCTGGGCAACGCCTGTGACGGAGCCCACAAGAATAATATTTCCGCTGCTGTTTTATTACATATTATGAACTTATTATCGTCCGTCGAGACGTATGCTATGTAAGACTTATTTATATTCGACACCTGGCTTGTAATAAATGATGCTTCACTATTTGTCATCACATGTATGAGAAAATGATCCTGGCATACATGTGATATTCACTCGGTTGTTCTTCGGAGAAACCGGGTGTGACAGAAGTGGTATCAGAGCCAAGGTTGCCCGTAGGAACGTGGACCTAGGTAGAAATGGACGTATTTAAGGACCCTATTTTCTTAAAAACTATTTTGCAAGGTGTGGGTTGAAAACTGTTATTTAATGGGGTCACTTTCTTCATCTTACCCCAACTTTTATTCAAATTAGGATTTTTGTTTAAAATTATTATCTAACTTAAGTTTAAATGCTTTATGTTTTAGATGGTTCGCATGATTCGCACCGCTCGCAAGTCCACAGGAGGGAGAGTTCCCGTAGTTGCCCTTGCCCAAAGAGAGGAGAGTCGTCCGGTGACGTACCTTTCCTACGGATTGGCAGTAGGAGGCTTGTTGCGTCGTCTTCGACGTATGCTCCAAGCCGCCGGCAATACGGGCAAGCTAATCATACACTATAGCTCCACCAGGACCATTCGGGAGAAGCAGGAAGAATGGAGTTCAGAGATGAGGATTATCCATGAAAATCAGCTGCTCAAGATCCACCGCTCTCCAGCTTGTCGAGCAACACAGGTCGATGCGGAGAAGGATGTCACCTGGGAGGCCATCACCTGCCAGAGTCACATCTACCGTCACCACCTGGACAGGACTGAGTACATGTATGTCCTCTAGCGTGAGAGTGGTACTACGGAGTACAAGTACCCGCCAGTGCAGCAGGGGACTTCCCATGAGCACATGGACCTGTGCTTGGAGGATGCTGCTATGCTCAGCACTCGACTGCAGGAGTGCCAGCAGGAGCTTCAGGATGTTCGTGACACCCTGAAGGAGACAGAGGTGTTGCTTCGAGCCTGCTTGAGGGCGAGAGAAAGAGGAGATGGGAATGAACTGTGTGTCACCGTGAATGATACATGGACTCCTGACTCCCCAGATCGTCGGGCGATCAGGCGTAGTCGCACTTCTCCACCAGCAGCCTGCCCACCCAAATCGGAGTCGGAAGGCAGCCGCAATAATGAGGAAGATCCCGAGGAGCCAGCTCGGTGATACGAGTCGTGTAGAGTACTTTCCCATAGCTCAGTAGGTTATCGAGTAGGCGAGTCAATACCTTAGATAATGGTGTGTTAATGTGTGGTGTGTGACGTGAGTTGTGGAGGCCATGAGCAATTGTCCACAACCTCGTCTTCAGGTTGTTTCGCTTTGGTGTGTGAACCCACATGAAATAGTGCATTTATTTTTGTGCGAGACATGAACCCTCAGAAAGTATAAATACAACAAAGCCTCAACCCTACAAAGTAAAACAAGTGAAAGTAGTAAGATAATACATAATGCTTTAAATTGACATTTGGTTGATCATGCTAGATGGCCGGAAGACGAAAGGGTCGTGCTGCCAAACCTGCCAACAACAACGATGAGGCCTGCAACCCTCATCTTTCTGGGAGCCAAGACAGGGGTGGACGCCGTGAGGGAGTGGATCCCATCCACCAAATGCTTGAGAATCAGAATAAGCTCATCCAGAACCTGACTCAAGTGGTGGCCAACTTGCATCAAGTTCCACCTCCACAAGCTGCACCACGCCAACCAAGGTTGAGTGAGTTTCTAGGAACTCAACCTCCAAAGTTTGCAAGTGCTGTTGAACCTCTGGAGGCAGATGATTGGCTAAAGACCATTGAGAGAAAGATGAGGATCATACAGTGCCAAGGGTATGAGAGGGTGCTGTTTGCCTCTCACCAATTGCATGGACCTGCTGCTGATTGGTGGACCGCTTACGTGGCCGCCCATCATGACCCTGAGAACATCACTTGGGAAGAGTTCAAGCGTAGCTTCCGCAACCATTACATACCAAGGGGTGAACTCAAAAACAAGAGGAAGGAGTTCTTGGGGTTGCAGCAAGGAAACATGACTGTGAGGGAATACCTCACTAAATTCACTCAACTATCCCGTTATGCCCCACGGGACATAGAGACTGATGAGCAGAAACAGGATTGCTTCATGGAAGGACTTACCGCAGAAATGCAGTGTGCAATGTCCTCCAACGAGTATGAAAGCTTCCAAAAGATGGTGGACAGAGCATTTGTTGTAGAAAGGAAGCTGAAGGCCTTGGAAAATGAAAACAAGAGGAAGGCGGGATGGTCACACCAAGCCTCGGGCAGCAACACCCGCCCACGTCTGATGCAGCAACCCGTAGGGGAGGCGAGTCGTGCTGTGGTACCCTACTCAGCACCGAGAGGGTACAACCCGAACTTCAGGCCTCTGTCAGCACCAACACCACCACAACGTCAGTTTGTACAGCAGCCTCGCCCTACATATCAACCTCGACCAGCAGTACAAGGACCCCCAAACCAACCCCAAGACAACAAAGGCCAGGCCCCTAAGGTTGGGGTGCAATGCTTTAACTGTGGTGAAGTGGGGCACTACACCCATAAGTGCCCAAAGAAGAAGTCCGTGCAGCCGTAACAGCAGAATGTGATGCGAGGACGGGTGAACCACGTGACCATGGAGGAAGCGCAAGAGGCACCTGACGTGGTAGTTGGTAAGTTTCCTGCCAATTTACACATTGCAACCCTATTGTTCGATTCTGGTGCTACCCACTCGTTCATTGCCCAAGGGTTTGTTAAGAAGCATGATCTAGCAACAACACAAATGAACTATATGCTAGCAGTAAACTCTCCAGGTGGAGAAATAAGGACAAGACAAGTGTGTACCAAGGTGAACCTAGACATTAATGGGGTAGTATTTACTGCTAACCTCATAGTGATAGATTCACAAGGGATAGATGTTATCTTGGGTATGGATTGGTTGACTAAACATAAGGGAATCATCCATTGTTCGACCAGAATGGTGGGACTAACTCACCCTAGTGGCACAAGAGTAAAGTTCATAACAGTACAAGAGCCTAGGAGGGACATTAAATTAAATCAAGTTGAGGTGAAAGTGGAGGAGATCAGGATTATCAGGGAATATTCGGACGTTTTTTCCGGAGGAGTTGCCAGGTATGCCTCCCGATCATGAAGTGGAATTCGCGATTGAGCTAGTGCCTGGAACAGCTCCGATATACAAGGGACCTTATCGGATGGACTCCAAGCAGCTGGGAGAACTCAAGGATCATTTAAGAGAATTGACGGAGAAGGGGTACATTCGTCCTAGTTCCTCACCATGGGGAGCTCCAGTGATATTTGTGCCCAAAAAGGATGGAACCCAAAGGTTATGCGTAGACTACCGTGCCTTGAATGAAGTAACCATCAAGAACAAGTACCCATTACCCCGCATTGAAGACTTGTTTGATCAGTTGAGGGGAGCTTGTGTGTTCTCGAAGATTGATCTCAGGTCGGGATATCACCAACTTAAGATAAGGCAATCCGATACTCCCAAGACAGCTTTCGTATCTCGGTACGGACTGTATGAATACACCGTCATGCCTTTCGGGCTAACTAATGCCCCGGCATACTTCATGTATCTCATGAACAAGGTATTCATGGAATATCTGGACAAATTTGTGGTGGTTTTCATAGATTACATTCTCGTCCTCTCCAAAGATGAAGAGGAACATGAGAAACATCTAAGGTTGGTGTTGCAGAAGCTGAGAGAAAACCAACTATATGCCAAGTTGAGCAAGTGTGAGTTTTGGCTGAAGAGAGTTCCCTTCTTAGGACATATAATCTCGGAGGGAGGAATCTCCGTAGATCCCGCCAAGATCGAGGATATACAGAAGTGGAAGACCCCTGAGAATGTCGGGGACGTTCGAAGCTTCATGGGATTGGCTGGATACTATCGACGGTTTATTGACGGATTCTCCAAGATCTCGAGACCCCTCACCAAACTGTTGGAGAAGGGAATCACATTCACATGGACGCCATAGTGCGAGACGAGTTTTCAGGAGCTAAAGAAAAGATTGACAATAGCCCCAGTGCTAGTTATGCTAGATATGCAGAAGAACTTTTCGGTGTACTGCGATACCTCTGGAAACGGGTTGGGATGTGTTCTCATGCAAGAAGGGCATGTCGTGGCTTATGCATCCTGGCAGATCCGGAAACACGAGAAGAACTATCCTACACATGACCAAGAACTAGCCGCAGTGGTACACGCGTTGAAAATTTGGCGGCACTACTTAATGGGGAAGAGGACAGAGATATATACGGATCATAAGAGTTTAAAGTACATTTTCACACAGCCAGATCTCAACCTCAGACAAAGGAGATGGTTAGAGCTAATCAATGACTTTGATGTGGGCATCAACTATCATCCTGGGAAAGCTAACGTCGTGGCCGATGCTTTAAGTCGGAAAGTGCAGGTCAACAGGTTGAGCTTGAAGGACATGCCTGCAGAATTGAAGGACGATGTTATAAGACTCAATCTAGGCCTGGTGAATAGTGGTGAAGCCATCGCCATGGAAGTGGACTCCACACTAGAACAAGACATACGCGATGGTCAAAAGAATGACGAGAAGATACAAGAAATCAGACAACTCATCAAGGAAAATAAAGCTCCTGGTTTCAGAGAGGATGAACAAGGTACGGTGTGGCACGGGAGAAGAATCTATGTATCTAAAGTGAAGGAGATCCGTGAATTGATTTTGAAGGAGGCTCACGATTCCGACTATTCCATTCATCCTGGGAGTACGAAGATGTACTAGGACCTCAAGAGCAGGTATTGGTGGTATGGAATGAAGCGAGATGTCGCGGAACATGTTACCCTATGTGACACATGTCAGTTGGTGAAAGCGGAACATCAGCGACCCGCGGGATTATTGCAACCACTCAAAGTGCCTGAATGGAAATGGGAAGAAATTATTATGGATTTCATAGTGGGACTGCCTGGGACCCAATCAGGATATGATTCGATATGGGTCATCGTCGACAGGCTAACCAAGGTAGCTCATTTCATCCCCGTGAAAGAAAGTTACAGCGGATCCAAATTGGCGGAGTTGTACATGTCAAGGATCGTGTGTTACCATGGAGTGCCCAAGAAGATAGTGTCAGATCGAGGGACACAGTTCAACTCAAGGTTCTGGCAAAAGTTGCATGAAACCATGGGAACCCATTTGAATTTTAGCTCTGCCTATCATCCCCAAACTGACGGGCAGACGGAAAGAACCAATCAGATTCTTGGGGATATGCTGAGAGCGTGTGCACTCAAAAACAATCGGAGTTGGGACAAGAACTTACCGTATGCGGAGTTCTCCTATAACAACAGCTATCAGGCTAGTATGAAGATGTCGCCGTTTGAAGCTTTGTATGGAAGGAAGTGCAGAACTCCCCTATTTTGGAACTAAACGGGGGAAAGTAAAGTGTTTGGTCCCTAAGTACTACAAGAAGCCGAGGCTAAAGTGAGGGAAATTCGCAACAACTTGAGGATAGCACAGTCACGACAAAAGAGCTATGCCGATGTTCGGAGAAGAGACCTCATTTTCAACGTGGGAGACTATGTCTATCTCAAGGTGTCCCCTATCCGAGGACTTCGTCGGTTCAAGGTGAAAGGGAAATTATCACCTCGATACATCGGACCCTTTCAAGTTCTGGAGAGGAAAGGCGAAGTGGCGTATCAACTAGAATTACCGGCTCGCCTATCGGATGTGCATGACGTATTCCATGTGTCCTAGCTCAAGAAATGTCTGAGAACACCTGAAGAGGTGTTACCCATGAACGAGGTTGACGTAGCTGAGGATTTGTCTTATGCCGAGCAACCATCCAAGATTTTGTAGACAATGGAACGCCTCACAAGAAATAAAAGAATCCGCATGTGCAAGGTGCAGTGGAAGCATCACTCGGAAGAGGAAGCCACCTGGGAGCGAGAAGACGAGCTTAAGGCACAATTTCCGGAATTGTTTTCTTAGAACCACCAATCTCGAGGACGAGATTTCTTTTAAGGGGGGTACAGCTGTAACACCCCAAAACCTGTTAAGAGGGGAATTTAAAAATTTTGGACGTATTGCATGTGGTGCAAAAATTCAAATTCAAACTGGAATTCAAATTAAACTCAAAAGAGAAATGAAAAAGAAAAAAGAAAAAGAAAAAAATATACCTGCCCGGCCAGTGGGCCGAAACCCACCCAGCCCGCAGCCGCACGCCCCCCTCTTTCCCACTGACACGCGGGGCCCTCCATCCTTCTTCCTCCTCGCGCCCGCGCTCGGCCGGCCGGGACTCTTCTCACCTCCAAATCGAAACCGCCCCGGATACTCGTGTATCCCAGCCGAATTTCGGTTCTGGACGACGCAAACTCGATCACAACCGAACGCCGCCCCTCCCCAGCTATATAAACACCGGCATCTTCCCGATTTTCACCCACGATCAGCTGCTTTTCCTTCCAGTGAAAACCCGAGTTTCTGCGGCCAATTTCGCTCGATCTTCACTCGGGATTTCTGATCTAACGCGCTGATCTTGATCCACCGCCTCCGAGGAACCACGCAGGTGCAGAAAACTCGTTGGTTTGCGCTTCAAACACAGCGCCGACGAGCCTCATCGTGAATTTACCTCGGACCTCGTCGCCGACCGCCTTCCAGGACCTCCGAGCTCAAGAAAACCCCCGAGGTGAGACCCCCGACCTCCCCTCTACCGATCTATGCCATAAAATCCCAGTTTTAGAAAGAATTTACGAAGATCCGAAGCTCTCCGGCGAGATCGCCGCCTCCCGCCGCCGCGCAGCGCCGCCCGCGTTTGATCAGAGCGACGTGGCCGCTTGTGCGCCGTTTATCTTAAATCGCACGGTAGAATTTAAATCCCCGCGTACCGGTTCGGCGTTATAATCTCAGACGTCTGTTTTAAATCGGACGGTCCACGTCAGCCCCGCGTTATAAAGGCCGGGATTCTTACGCGCTACCCCCTGGGGATCTCGGAAAATACGAGCTAGCCCCGGAAACTTCTGATCTAGCCCCTGGAACTTCAGAAATTCATGTAAATTCAATTAAAAATCAGTTTTAGCCCCTGGACTTAATAAAATTAGCAAAACCCCTCTGTTATGCATAGTTAGGCCCCTGGAAATTCTTAAAATAATATAATAGACCCTGTAGTGGGGTGAGTTTACCTTTTTAACCCTATATGATATTAAATTTAGGAATTTGAATATGTGATTAGTATTTAAAATTCAAAAGATAGGACAAACACATTGTAAATTAAAATTTGAACTCTCCTAGCACTTGGAAAACATTGGAGTGAGTTAAAAATAAATTTTAAGTTGAAATGAATCTGTCTAATTGATTATTCACATTTATTAGTTATAGGGACACATTTTTAGGTTAGAAAATAATTCTGAAAATTGGTAAAATAAATGTAAATTAGTTCACATCAGAGGAGATGTTCAAAAATATGTTATTTAATTTTAGGTCAGAACCTATTCTGTTTAGATGATGTGTCTTATTATTTTCATAATAAACTTCAAAATTAGGTATAGAAAATAAATCTTAAAATATAGGAAAGTAGGTATGCATAACTGTAAAGGGATAAATGAAGTCTCCAAATCCAAAGATTCCAGTTTAGGGTTTGGTAGAAGGTCTGAAAACCTATTTGCAGTAGGAAAATACCTTCCATGCGTACTTGGTAGCTAAGATGTGTATCAATTGAATATAAAGAATTTGTTCAAATGGGAAACTCATATATAGTGTGCAAACATAAATCTGAATACAAAAGTTAGAAAACATATGAACATGTTTAAAATTGCATGTAAGCCAAAAATCAACACACATAGAATAATCACAACACATAGAAATGTGAATGACTTTCATAAATGTGAATGTGTGGTTTGTATGAAGTGGAAGTGTGAACTATGTCTTATGGATTGTGTTTTCTTTTGCTATGTGTTTTGGCATGAGTAGAACCTGCCCCAGAGCAAGTTCTCCCCTTCCAAGACCAAGACTTTCAATTCTCAGAGCAGCAAGAAGAAGGCAAGTGTCCTTGACCACTTTGTTCCTATGCTAGGATGTGTAGATAGAAATTTATTGCATTGTCAATTGAAATATGAAACCCATGCTAGGAAGTTTTCCCTAGAATTGCATTATCTTGTTTCCTTGTAGCTTGGGTTGGGATTTATTTTATCATGTCATTTATTGTTATGCTTAGCCATGCTTAGAATGGGATAATTGGGATATGAGATAATCAATTTATTTACCTTACTCTTGAATGAGATGTTATGAGTTATGTAGAGGTAGGGATCATGGCAAGTTGGATGTTTTGGTTGGTGCTGGGTGCACGAGACTCGGGTTTGTGTTTAGTACTTGCCTGGATCCTAAGGACCGGTTCATGGAGCATGTAACCTGGCTTTACCGTGCCAACCACATGCTGAGATGGGGCAGCTTGGCCAATTAACTAGGTGTATCCCCGGCGTAGTATGGGTGTGTTGGATGGTGCGGGGAATAGGGTTCAGCTGGACTACCGTATGAACCGCAAGGCTCAAGAGGGGGCCACTGCAGCGGGGTTGGAGCCTCTTGTATGCTGTTAGGGGTGAAACCTCAGTGTGCCCACGCTCGTCGGGAATCCCTTTGTAAAGGCTTCGTAGTGATCTCCTGGCTACACACCTGGGAAGTATGAATGTGGTTCGTAGCCACTGGCATAATGGAGGTTCTTTTAGTCCACCCGACAACGGGGGATGAAATCACTACATGTGGGCACAGTGGTGCAAACTCTGTAGAGTCAAAACTGTCATGACAGCCGTGCTCACGGTCAAGAGCGGCTTGGACTTATTCATGATTAGAGGTTGGAAGTTGTGGATGTTAAGCGGGGAGCTTAACATTGGAAATGATGTTATGGTTATTTGATTATGATGCTGGGATGGGAGATTGGGACCATTTCACCTGTGTAGTAATGTAGGTGCTTAATAAGCTAAGGTGGTAGGAATAATTGCGTAGTGCTTTAACCATGAGTTCAACCTCTTCTTGTTCTAGCCATGCATGACATAACTTTCCCACACTTGCTGAGTACCATCGGTACTCAACCTTGCATATTTGTTGGTTTATATTGCTGCTCAGGTCAAGAGAATGATGTGGGGTTTAATGATCAAGACTTTGGACCCGAAGAAGGTTTCTAGGTTCAAGGAGTTCCCCGGGCAACGCCTGTGACGGAGCCCACAAGAATAATATTTCCGCTGCTGTTTTATTTACATATTATGAACTTATTATCGTCCATCGAGACGTATGCTATGTAAGACGTATGCTTCACTATTTGTCATCACATGTATGAGAAAATGATCCTGGCATACATGTGATATTCACTCGGTTGTTCTTCGGAGAAACCGGGTGTGACAGGGTGTTTGGAAGGTGCAGCGAATAGGAGTCAACTGGACTACCTTGTGAACCGCAAGGCTCAAGAGGGGCCACTGCAGCGGAGGTTGTAGCCTTGTAACACCCTCAAAATTTATTCCCATGCATTGCACACATTTTTCTTGTAGAGAAGCATTATAAAAGAAGTAGAAATGGAGAAAGAACTATAGAAATAGAGAAAAAACCATGGAAACGGAGAAAGTAACCATAGAAATGGAGAACAAACCATAGAAATGGAGGAAGGAACCATAGAAATGGAGAAGGGCATATAGAAATGGAGAATGGGGCATAGAAATGGAGAAAGGCAATGCACAAATGGAGAGTGGGACATAGAAATGGAGAGGGGAATGTAGAAATGGAGTAAGTGCCATAGAAATGGTGGGGAATGGGAAAAAGATAGCTGAAATGAGCCAATTCCAATTTCCCCAAAATTTTCCCCAAATCTCCAAATTCCCCAATTCCCCCAAAAAGGGGAATTTTCCCCACATTTGGGGGATTTTCCCCCATTGCTGCCGCACCAAATAAAATGGGGAAAAGTTTGTTAGGATTTAGTTCCAATTAAAGTAGGATTCTCCCCCCCCCTTGGCCGCAACCCCCCCTCTCCCCCCTCCCCCAAATCGGTGACTTGGAGGCCCTAGCCCCCAACTCGCCGAGTTGGACCCCCCTCGTCGGAGTTCAGTCGACAGTGAGCCCTGCCGTCGAGCCCCGTCGTCGAGCCGCGCCGACGAGCCCCGTCACGCCTCGCCGTCTCCGGAAAAGAGCCGACAATCTGTCCTGCCCTAATCATCCATAGAAAAATTCCCCGCTGCTGCCATTGCTAGAAGGAAGGCCCTGCCACCAAGGGGAAGTGAGGTAGGTCTCCATTACCCATCTTACGACGTCGCCGTTGTTTCTACGCATCCGTTTTCTTCGCCACCTTCGAACATAAACTTTTACGTGTGGACAGATCGTGTTCTGATCGATTTTTGACGGTGGAACTGATCTAGATCTTGAGTCAAGATCATCACCACGTCCACAATTCATCCCAGCACCCTTGTTCATCATAAAACCCCATGAAAGCCCGTTAAAACATGCAAAACACGTACAAACTGGATTAATAAAACAACACCATAGGATTTGCATTCATCTACCCCATTGTATCTTGAGTAAAGTTTGTGCATGATGTTTGATTGCTGTAAATTTTGTATGTGCGTGATCGTGAGTAGAAGAACAAGCTCAAGAGGCCATCTATGAGGAACTACAGCACCAAGACTTTGAGACGCTTGAGCAACAAGAACCACGGGAGCAAGGCAAGTGCCCCTTGACCATATTGATCCCATGTTTTGAAACTGTTTTGTTTGCGAAAACTCGTATGCTTGAGCCAACTTGATGAAACACCCTTTTATAGGAGTTTACTAGTTTTGTTAATCATCCTTGTCGCCGGGGAAGTTCATGAGTCGGTATGGTCATTTTTCCTTTTTGCTTTGCTTAATCCACGGGATACAGGAAGCTGAAATAAAACATGTTTATCTACTGCACTCATATGAATAATGATGATGAGATCATGATGATGTTAATGGGTATGGAATTGGGGGAGATCTAGGCAAGCTTGGTTCGTGAATGCTGCTGGATGATATGGTGGAACTTGCCGTAGATCTAAGGACCGGTTCATGCGAGAATATGCCAGGAAACACAGTGCCACCACAAGGCCAAGTATGGGTGCGGCTTAGCTGATTAATTAGGTGTGTTGATAGCTTGTTATGGACCATGGATGGCACCGGGAATGGGAGTCGAGGAGGACTGCCCTGGGAACTGCATGACACAAGAGGGGGCCCGTGGGTGGGAGAACGGTGATTCGAGCCTACCGGTGAAACCTCAGTGAGTCCATACATCTAGTAGCCCCTTTGTAAAGGCTATTTTGTGATCTCTTGGGCAAACACCGACGGTTGTGTATTGGTATAATAGAGGTTCTGCAGTCGCCGACGGGTGACAAAATCACAAACTTGTGGGTAAAGTGGTGCCACCTCTGCAGAGTGTAAAACTATCATGATAGCCATGCTTCCGGTCACAAGCACCTGGCCAACTTCCATGATTAGAGGGAAAATATGGGATGATTATTCGGTATGGTTATGGTATGGTCATTGGCATTGGTTTTGGGACTGTTTTGAGTCATGACAATGAGTTTGGTTTCGGTTATATGAATATGAGATGGTTATGAATATTTATGAGCATGAGATAAACTTGAGAAAGATCAATGGCTGGTTGAGACTTGATAAATGGTGAATTATGGTGAAAGAATATTATTGTTTTACTTGGTTATATTGGGATTTAATTCACCTAGACTTAGTTGCTGTTTTTATCATGTTTGTGAAATAAAACTTGCTTGCTGCAATGAGCCTTTTTATTCCCTACCTTGTTGTAAGCTACATGTCATACTTTTCCCGCACTTGCTGAGTACGACATGTACTCACCCTTGCATTATCACATAAACATCAGAAACAGGAGAAGAGTACTTCGAGGACCATGTGGAGTACTAGGCGTGCGAACTACCGTCAACATGCCTGTGGAGTTGAAGATGGAGCCTGCTGCTATTTAGTTATTTCCGCTGTCGTTTAGAGACTTCCGCTGCAAGAATAAGATAGACATTCATGAGTGAGACAATGAGTTGATGTAATAAAGTACTTAAACACTATTTATTTGTGGTTATATTCTGAATTCAGTTTGTGGATTACATGTGTATGTGTGATGAACATTCTAGGCACACATATGCATTAACTCGGTTCTGTTTTCGGAACCGGGTGTCACAGATTGGTATCAGAGCCATGTTGACCATAGGACGCAATCCTAGATAGGATGGACACTCTAAAACACATAGGCACACCTCTCTAAACTGTTATTTTCAAAAATTGCTTGCTGCTGCACTTTTCTTGTCAATTCAGCCACCACAAAGTGCTATTTCAGCCCCTCTTTTCTCTTCTTTTGGACAGCAACACCTTTGCTTTCTTGCTCCATAGTTTCTGAAGTTTTGGGAGTTATTTCTTCCTTCTCTAAATTTCTCATGTCTTATTTATAGATGCCGGTGACCAGGAGCACAGCATGCATAAGAGCTCGTCCACCACCACGTGGGAGTGCTCTTAACCCCATTGAGGTGTCCGATGGACCGTATTGGGAGGAAGTGAAGACGGAACCTCGTGATGAAGATGAAGTCAATAATTATATGCATGAGCAAGAGGATCCGGAAGAGGTGGAACCATTCGAAGACGACATGGAAGATGATCCACGACAACAACATTGGTACGCACCTCAGGAGGAGTTTCACGCGGGCTTACACCCCATGGAGCCTCATGAAACTATGACGGGAGGAGATGAACCCGAGGAGGATCCACCCCTTGGTGAGACCAATAATGAAGGTGATGAATGGGCCAGCCATTCAGTTCAAGAATTTCGGTCCGATGGAATGGAAGGAGGACACACATCCAGGGAGCTCAAAGAATTTCTGGATTGTTGCAGCTTATACCCGGAGTATCTCCTCAAGAAAGTCCCTCGTCGCGGACATGAAGAGTGGAAGGCTGATGTAACCATCCTATCTAACGGTGGGGTTGTCACTCGGCACTTCACACCCACATGGAGAGCTACAAGGGCAGAAGCTATCGATGATGCTGCATGGGAAGCACTCACCGGACTGTGCTACGCCTTCCATGAGCAGCTTGAGGGCACCACTTTTGAGCTGCACTCGTGTCGGAAGAGTGGCACAAGGGAGATCGTTGGACCCCATGTAACAGACCTTTCCAACCCACAAGCTTCTGACAAGTCACAAAGGTTGCTCGTGGAGTTACGAAACCGCTATGCAAGCGCACAAGAAGAGATCCATTACCTCCGCAAGAAGTTGTATTTGCCTGAGAAACAAGAGGAGACTCGTTCCAACGCAGGGGCAAATGGAGCACCAGCGTCATCTAACCCTACATGGACAGCCGACTCACCATGGCGTGTGCCCATGTATGGACCACCCCCGTCACACGACGAGAACAGCACCGGTTCACATGATTAAGTTTAGGATTCCCATTAAATAAGCTGTAATAGAAACGTTTAGATCGTAGTAGTTTGAATAAGAGTAGTGTGTTGAACTTTTGTGATGATTGCTTGGTTTGTGTGCTGATGTGAGTTGTGGGACGCTTCGGTGAATGTCCACATCCACACATAGTGGAGAGATGTGAGATGCTTCGGCACGTGTTCACATCCTCATATAGGCTGAAATTAATAAAAGAAGATATTTAGTTCATACACCTTGATGCATATAGCTAGGGGGAATCAATCTAAACATCTATTTCCATTCTACTCTACTCTCTCTCACAGATGGTCAGGGGAAAATGCCAGCCGTCAAAGGAGGAACGCCCGTGGGAACAATGAACCACAAGAGGATGGCAACGTTGAAGTTCCTGAAAATGCTAACCCCGGGGCTGATGCAAACAACCTTGAACGGTTGATGGCTATGCAGAACCATCTCATGCAAACTATGATACAAACGTTGGGACAGCTGCAAGCCAACAACAAAAACAATCCTAACCCCGTTCTTGCACCCCCACCGCCACCACCGCCACCACCGCCGGCTCACAACAGATTGGGAGAGTTCATGAGGACTAGGCCACCTACTTTTGCACAAGCTAATGACCCCATGGAAGCTGATGATTGGTTGAAGTCCGTGGAAAAGAAGCTTGCTATTGTTCAGTGCAATGATCGAGAGAAAGTTCTCTTCGCATCGCACCAACTTATGGGAGCAGCCGCTGACTGGTGGGACGCTCTTTGCAATGCTCATGTCAACCAGGAGACTATCACTTGGGCTGAATTCAAGGAGGGTTTCCGTTCTCATTACGTCCCTGCTGGAGTCATGATGCTTAAAAGGCAAGAGTTTGAAGGTCTCCGCCAAGGAAGGAAGAGCGTGAATGAGTAGCTCAACATGTTCACGCAGCTGTCAAGGTATGCTCCAGAAGACGTCAACTCGGATCAAAGGAAGCAATACTTATTCATGAGATGATTGAACAATGAGATCCAAGTACAATTGCTCAACAATGATTATGCAAACTTCCAGAAGCTCGTTGACAAAGCTATAGTGGTCGAGAGCAAGATCCGTGAGATTGAGCAAGAGGGCAAGAGGAAGATGCCATACCAGGCACAAGGGAGCAATGTACGTCCCTGTTTCATGCCACCAGCTGCACCACAGTATGGCTCGTCCGCTTCTACTTTCCTCCCTGCAAATCCACCTCGCCCTAATCAGCCACAGCAGCAACGTCCTGTTATGCAAGCACCTCGTATGCCTTTGCCTCCTGCGCCCCGTCCCAACATGGGCGCCTATGCTCAAAACCAGCCTCGCCCCAACATTCCTGCTGTTGTGGGCAGCAAAGCATGCTTTTCATGCGGAGAGGCGGGACACTTTCCAAGTCAATGCCCGAAGAAAGGCCTGGGACAGCCGACCAACGCACCAAAACAGAACCCATGGCCCAATGGAGGAGCTGCGCAAGGTAACCGTGGGCAGCAGAACTACGCTCGTGGCAACGTGAATCATGTCTCCGCTGAGGAAGCACAACAAGTTGAGGACGTCGTGATTGGTATGTTCCTTGCCAACACCAACCCAGCCACTGTTTTATTTGATTCCGGAGCATCGCATTCATTCATATCATCCAAGTATGTTGCCAAGTATAATCTGCCCATATCACACATGAAACACACTATGTTGGTTAATTCTCCCGGTGGAGAGATGAGGACTAATATAGTATGTCCAAAAGTAAACCTTAAAATAAGGGGGGTAGACTTTCTTGCCAACCTTATTGTCTTGGATTCCCAAGGGATTGATAATACATGGAATGGATTGGTTAAGCAAGCACAACAGAGTGATTCAATGTGCTGAGAGGAGCGTGCAGTTGACAAATGAGCACGGTACTCGTATTGAGTTTGAGTCAGCCCAATCGGCAACCGAGAAGGCAGCGTTGAACCACGTCGAAGAAGCAACATTGGAAAGCATTCCGGTGGTTCAAGAATTTTCAGATGTGTTCCTGGAAGAACTTCCAGGTATGCCACCTGACCGGGACATTGAATTTGCCATTGATTTAGTACCCGGAACTGCACCTATAGCAAAAAGGCCATATACGATGCCCGCTAATGAACTAGTGGAACTTAAGAAGCAAATTCAGGAGCAGCTAGAAAAGGGTTTTATACGCCCAAGCTCGTCACCATGGGGAGCCCCGTGCTCTTCGTAGACAAGAAGGATGGGACCCAAAGGATGTGTGTGGATTATAGGTTTCTCAATGAGGTGACGATCAAGAATAAATACCCGCTGCCCCATATAGAGGACATGTTCGACCAAATGAAAGGTGCTTGAATTTTCTCCAAGATTGATCTTTGGTCGGGACATTTCCAGCTAAAGATTAAGCCCTCCGACATACCCAAGACCGCATTTCGAACACGGTATGGATCGTATGAATATACCGTTATGTCTTTTGGGTTAACGAATGCACCCGCATACTTTATGTACCTCATGAATAAGGTTTTCATGCAGTACTTGGACAAGTTCGTCGTGGTTTTTATCGATGATATCATGGTGTATTTGAAAAGCGAGGAAGAACATGAAGAACACTTGAGATTGACATTGCAGAAACTGCGAGAGCATCAAACACGCCCCCTTACTTCCTTCATGACCTCCCACTACTTCATCTACCGAAATGATTAGGCGGATCCCCTTTTTTCTAGCATTAAACCTGCTCGTAAGCCTTAGGCTTTGTATGCCAAGTTCAGCAAGTGTCAATTTTGGCTAAAGTAGATATCGTTTCTAGGACACATCATCTCCGAGAGAGGAGTATCGGTTGATCCCGGAAAAGTGGGAGATGTTTTGAAGTGGAACCAACCGCAGAATGTGAGAGATATTCAGAGTTTCCTTGGAATGGCTGGATACTACCGCCGGTTCATCAAGGATTTCTCCAAAATAGCGAAGCCTATGACTGAATTGCTAATGAAAGGGAAAAGCATTTTAGTGGACACCAGTGTGCCAAGAAAGCTTTGAGGAGCTCAAGAAAAGACTAACCACAGCGCCGGTTTTGGTATTGCCAGACGTGAGCAAGAGTTTCGACATACATTATGACGCATCAAGACAAGGGCTTGGATGTGTGCTCATGCAAGAAGAAAAAGTGGTAGCATATGCATCGAGACAACTAAAGAAACATGAGCTGAATTACCCCACACATGACTTGGAACTTGCAGCCGTGGTACATGCATTGAACATTTGGAGACGTTATATCCTTGGCGACTGATGTGAGATCTATACGGAACACAAAAGCCTCAAGTATATATTCACGCAAACGGATCTGAATTTGAGGCAACGTCGATGGTTGGAACTCATCAAGGAATATGATGTTGGAATCAACTATCACCTCGGAATGGCCAATGTAGTAGCTGAAGCGTTGCGCCGAAAGGGAGCATGTCACCAACTCACGGTTCGAGAGCTGCCACCAAAGCTGCGCAAGGAGTTTGAATGGTTACATCTCGGGTTCTTGAACGAGATGGAAGTGATAGAACTTAACTCTTCGCTGGAACAAGAGATACGAGATGGCCAAGCAACGGATGAGGAAATCAAGGAAATCAAGGAAAGAATCCGACAAGACATAGAAAAGGATTTCAAGGAAGACAAGAAAGGCACGCTTTGGTTAGGGAAAGGGATTTTTGTGCCTAATGAGAAGCACATCCGCGACATGATATTAAAGGAGGCACATGACTCACCTTATTCCATACATCCCGGCTGTACAAAGATGTACAAGGACCTGAAAACTTGGTATTGGTGGGATGGTAAGGAAAGGGACATAGCTGAATATGTTGCCTTATGCGACATGTGCCAACGGATGAAGGCCGAACATCAAAGACCCGCTGGACTGTTGCAGCCCTTTAAAAGTACTCGAGTGGAAGTGGGAAGACGTCAGCATGGATTTCATCATCGGATGTCACACCCGGTTTCTTCGAAGAACAACCGAGTGAATATCACATGTATGCCAGGATCATTTTCTCATACATGGGACGACAAATAGTGAAGCATCATCATATTACAAGCCAGGTGTTCGAATATAAATAAGTCTTACATAGCATACGTCTCGATGGACAATAATAAGTTCATAACATGTAAATAAAACAGCAGCGGAATATAAATCTTGTGGGCTCCGTCACAGGCGTTGCCCGGGGGACTCCATGAACCTAGAATCCTTCTTCAGGTCCGAAGTCTTGGTCATTGAACACCACATCATCCCCTTGACCTGAGCAGCAATTTAAACCAATAGAAATGCAAGTTTGAATACCGTTGGTACTCAGGAAGTGTGGGAAAGTTATGTCATGTATGGCTAGAGCAAGGAGAGGTTGAACCCATGATTAAAGCACTACGCAATTATTACCTATCACCTTAGCTTATTAAGCACCTACATTACTACATAGGTGAAATGGTCCCAATCCCTCAACCCATCATCAAGTAAACATGGTCCCATCTCCAATGTTAAGCTTCCCGCTTAACATCCACAACTTCCCAATCCATCATCCTCTAATCATGAATAAGTCCAAGCCACTCTTGACCGTGAGCACGGCTGTCATGACAGTTTTGACTCTGCAGAATTTGCACCACTGTACCCACATGTAGTGATTTCATCCCTCGTTGCCGGGTGGACTAAAAGAACCTCCATTCTGCTAGTGGCCGCGAACCACATTCACACTTCCCAGGTGTGTAGCAAGGAGATCACTACAAGGCCTTTACAAAGGGATTCCCGACGAGCGTGGGCCCACTGAGGTTTCACCCCTAACAGCATACAAGAGGCTCCAACCCCGCTGCAGTGGCCCCTTCTTGAGCCTTGCGGTTCATATGGTAGTCCATCTGACACCTATTCCCCGCACCATCCAAAACACCCATACTACGTCGGAGATACACCTAATTAATTGGCCAAGCTGCCCCATCCCAGCATGTGGTTGGCACGGTAAAGCCAGGTTACATGCTCCATGAACCGGTCCTTAGGATCCAGGCAAGTACTAAACACAAACCCGAGTCTCATGCACCCAGCACCAACCAAATCATCCAACTTGCCTCGATCCCTACCTCTACATAACTCATAATATCTCATAAAATAGTAAGGTAAATAAGTTGATGATCTCATATCCCACTTATCCCATTCTAAGCATGGCTAAGCATAACTAATATGAATGAATGACATAGTAGAATAAATCCCAACCCAGGCTACAAGGAAGCAAGAATGTGAAAATCTAGGGAAACTTCCTAGCTTGGGTGCCATGTTCCAAATTGACAATGCAAGTAATTAAATTCTAACTACACATCCTAGTATAGGATCAAAGTGGTCAAGGACACTTGCCTTCTTCCTGCTGCTCTGGGAATGGAAAGTCTTGGTCTTGAAAGGTGAGAACTTGCTCTGGGGCAGGTTCTACTCATGCCAATACACATAGCAAAAGAAAACAATAATCCATAAGCCATAGTCCACACTTTCACTCGTGCAAACCACACATACATACATATTAAAGTCATTCACATGTTTAAGTGTTGTGGTTACCCTAGATGTGTTGATTTTAGGCCTACATGCACTTTTAAACATATGTATATCATTTATAGCTTTTGTATTAAGATTTCTAATTGCACACTATATATGAATTTCCAATTTTAACAAATTCTCTATATTTAATTAATGCACTTCTTAGCCACAAAATTTGCATGAAAGAAAGTTTCCTACTCCAATTAGGCTTCCAGATCTTCTACAAAATCCTAAATTGAAGTTTTTGGATTTGGAGACCTCATTTATCATTTTCTAATTATGCATACTTATTTTCCTATATTTTAAGATTTATTTTCTATCCCTAAAAATGTATTTCTAGAAATAATAAAAGTAAGCAGCACTTAGTCAGATCTCATTTCAGTCTAAAATCAGTTTTTAACTCATTCTAAAGATTTTCCAAGTGCTAGGAAAATTTAAATTTGTATTTGCACATGTGTTTATATTACCTTTTTAATTTAAATTCTACTCATATGTTCAAATTTCTGAATTTAATATCTTATAGGGTCAAAAAGGCAATTCCACCCTACTGCAGGGTTTAATTTACTATTTCCTAAATTTTCAGGGGCCTAATTACACATAACACAGAGGCTTTCCAAATTTTTATTAAGTCCACGGGCTAAATCTGTCACACCCGGTTTTTCCGTAGAACAACCAAGTGAATATCACATGTATGCCAGGATCATTTTCTCATACATGTGATGACAAATAGTGAAGCATCATTTATTACAAGCCAGGTGTCGAATATAAATAAGTCTTACATAGTATTTGTCTCGATGGACAATAACAAGTTCATAAAGTAGCAGCAGAATAATTATTCTCGTGGGCTCCGTCACAGGCGTTGCCCGGGGGACTCCATGAACCTAGAAACCTTCTTCGGGTCCAAAGTCTTGGTCATTAAACATCACTTCATTATCTTGACCTGAGCAGCAATATAAACCAACAAATATGCAAGGTTGAGTACCGACGGTACTCAGCAAGTGTGGAAAAGTTATGTCATGCATGGCTAAAGCAAGGAGAGATTGAACTCAGGGTTAAAGCACTACGCAATTAATACCTATCACCTTAGCTTATTAAGCACCTACATTACTACACAGGTGAAATGGTCCCAAACTCCCATCCCATCATCATAATCAAATAACCATAACATCATTTCCAATGTTAAGCTCCCCGCTTAACATTCACAACCTCCAAGGTCATCATACTCTAATCATGAATAAGTCCAAGCCGCTCTTGACCGTGAGCACGGCTGTCATGACAGTTTTGACTCTGCAGAGTTTGCACCACTGTACCCATATGTAGTGATTTCATCCCCCGTTGCCGGGTGGACTAAAAGAACCTCCATTATGCCAGTGGCTATGAACCACATTCACACTTCCCAGGTGTGTAGCCAGGAGATCACTACGAGGCCTTTACAAAGGGATTCCCGACGAGCGTGGGCCCACTGAGGTTTCACCCCTAGCAGCATACAAGAGGCTCCAACCCCGCTGCAGTGGCCCCTTCTTGAGCCTTGCGGTTCATATGGTAGTCCAGCTGACACCTATTCCCCGCACCATCCAAAACACCCATACTACGTCGGAGATACACCTAATTAATTGGCCAAGCTGCCCCATCCCAGCATGTGGTTGGCACGGTAAAGCCAGGTTACATGCTCCATGAACCGGTCCTTAGGATCCAGGCAAGTACTAAACACAAACCCGAGTCTCGTGCACCCAGCACCAACCAAATCATCCAACTTGCCTCGATCCCTACCTCTACATAACTCATAATATCTCATAAAATAGTAAGGTAAATAAGTTGATGATCTCATATCCCACTTATCCCATTCTAAGCATGGCTAAGCATAACTAATATGAATGAATGACATAGTAAAATAAATCCCAACCCAGGCTACAAGGAAGCAAGAATATGAAAATCTAGGGAAACTTCCTAGCTTGGGTGCCATGTTCCAAATTGACAATGCAAGTAATTAAATTCTAACTACACATCCTAGTATAGGATCAAAGTGGTCAAGGACACTTGCCTTCTTCCTGCTGCTCTGGGAATGGAAAGTCTTGGTCTTGAAAGGTGAGAACTTGCTCTGGGGCAGGTTCTACTCATGCCAATACACATAGCAAAAGAAAACAACAATCCATAAGCCATAGTCCACACTTTCACTCGTGCAAACCACACATACATACATATTAAAGTCATTCACATGTTTAAGTGTTGTGGTTACCCTAGATGTGTTGATTTTAGGCCTACATGCACTTTTAAACATATGTATATCATTTATAGCTTTTGTATTAAGATTTCTAATTGCACACTATATATGAATTTCCAATTTTAACAAATTCTCTATATTTAATTAATGCACTTCTTAGCCACAAAATTTGCATGAAAGAAAGTTTCCTACTCCAATTAGGCTTCCAGATCTTCTACAAAATCCTAAATTGAAGTTTTTGGATTTGGAGACCTCATTTATCATTTTCTAATTATGCATACTTATTTTCCTATATTTTAAGATTTATTTTCTATCCCTAAAAATGTATTTCTAGAAATAATAAAAGTAAGCAGCACTTAGTCAGATCTCATTTCAGTCTAAAATCAGTTTTTAACTCATTCTAAAGATTTTCCAAGTGCTAGGAAAATTTAAATTTGTATTTGCACATGTGTTTATATTACCTTTTTAATTTAAATTCTACTCATATGTTCAAATTTCTGAATTTAATATCTTATAGGGTCAAAAAGGCAATTCCACCCTACTGCAGGGTTTAATTTACTATTTCCTAAATTTTCAGGGGCCTAATTACACATAACAGAGAGGCTTTCCAAATTTTTATTAAGTCCACGGGCTAAATCTGTCACACCCGGTTTTTCCGTAGAACAACCAAGTGAATATCACATGTATGCCAGGATCATTTTCTCATACATGTGATGACAAATAGTGAAGCATCATTTATTACAAGCCAGGTGTCGAATATAAATAAGTCTTACATAGTATATGTCTCGATGGACAATAACAAGTTCATAAAGTAGCAGCAGAATAATTATTCTCGTGGGCTCCGTCACAGGCGTTGCCCGGGGGACTC
This sequence comes from Neostapfia colusana, assembly GCA_030760725.1. Lineage (NCBI taxonomy): Eukaryota > Viridiplantae > Streptophyta > Magnoliopsida > Poales > Poaceae > Neostapfia > Neostapfia colusana. The sequence goes on from JASWHV010000007.1 coordinate 104,495,271, forward strand.
CATGAACCTAGAAACCTTCTTCGGGTCCAAAGTCTTGGTCATTAAACATCACTTCATTATCTTGACCTGAGCAGCAATATAAACCAACAAATATGCAAGGTTGAGTACCGACGGTACTCAGCAAGTGTGGAAAAGTTATGTCATGCATGGCTAAAGCAAGGAGAGATTGAACTCAGGGTTAAAGCACTACGCAATTAATACCTATCACCTTAGCTTATTAAGCACCTACATTACTACACAGGTGAAATGGTCCCAAACTCCCATCCCATCATCATAATCAAATAACCATAACATCATTTCCAATGTTAAGCTCCCCGCTTAACATTCACAACCTCCAAGGTCATCATACTCTAATCATGAATAAGTCCAAGCCGCTCTTGACCGTGAAAACGGCTGTCATGACAGTTTTGACTCTGCAGAGTTTGCACCACTGTACCCATATGTAGTGATTTCATCCCCCGTTGCCTGGTGGACTAAAAGAACCTCCATTATGCCAGTGGCTACGAACCACATTCACACTTCCCAGGTGTGTAGCCAGGAGATCACTACGAAGCCTTTACAAAGGGATTCCCGATGAGCGTGGGCCCACTGAGGTTTCACCCCTAACAGCATACAAGAGGCTCCAACCCCGCTGCAGTGGCCCCCTCTTGAGCCTTGCGGTTCACATGGTAGTCCAGCTGACACCTATTCCCCGCACCATCCAACACACCCATACTACGCCGGGGATACACCTAATTAATTGGCCAAGCTGCCCCATCTCAGCATGTGGTTGGCACGGTAAAGACAGGTTACATGCTCCAAGAACCGGTCCTTAGGATCCAGGCAAGTACTAAACACAAACCCAAGTCTCGTGCACCCAGCACCAACCAAAACATCAATTTTGCCTTGATTCCTACCTCTACATAACTCATAATATCTCATTCAAGAGTATGGTAAAATAAACTGATGATCTCACATCCCATATATCCCATTCTAAGCATGGCTAAGCATAAGCATGTAAATAAATGTCATGATAAAATAAATCACAACCCAAGCTACAAGGAAACAAGATAATGCAATTCTAGGGAAACTTCCTAGCATGGGTTTCATATTTCATTTGACAATGTAAATAATTCTATCTACACACCCTAGCATAGGATCAAAATGGTCAAGGACACTTGCCTCCTTCCTGCTGCTCTTGGAATGGGTAGTCTTGATCTTGGAAAGGAAGAACTTGCTCTGGAGCAGGTTCTATTCATACCATCACACATAGCAAAAGAAACAACAAGTCATAAGACATAGTTCACACTTCCACTTCATACAAACCACACATTCACATTTATGAAAGCCATTCACAATTCTATGTGTTGTGGTTACTCTATGTGTGTTGATTTTTGGCTTACATGCACTTTTAAACATGTGTATATGATTTCTACTTTTGTATTCACATTTATGTTTGCATACTATATATGAGTTTCCAATTTAAATAAATTCCTTATATTCAATTACTACACCTTTTAGCTACCAAGTATTCATGAAAGGTATTTTCCTACTCCATATGTGTCTTCAGACCTTCTACCAACCCTAAACTGAATTCTTTGGATTTTGGAAACTTCATTTATCATTTTCTAGTTATTCATACCTAGTTTGCTATATTTTCAGATTTATTTCCTATACCTAAAGGTGAACTTTATTATGAAAATAGTAAGACACCTCATCTAAACAGAATAGGTTTTGGGTCTAACATATTAAATAATGTATTTTTGAACTTCTCCTCTGATGTGAACTATTTTACATTTATTTTACTAATTTTCAGAATTATTCTTTACTTAAAAATGTGTCCCTATAACTAATAAATGTGAATAATCAATTAAACAGATTCATTTCAGCCAAAAATCTATTTTTATCTCACTCCAAAGTTTTCCAAGTACTAGGAAAGTTTTTAATTTGAATTTACAATGTGTTTGTCCCTTCTTTTAAATTTTAAATACTAAGCATATATTCAGATTCCTAAATTTAATAACACATAGGGTTAAAAAGGTAAACTCACCCCACTACAGGGTCTATTATATTATTTTAAGAATTTCCAGGGGTCTAACTACACATAACAGAGGGGTTTTCCTAATTTTTATTAAGTCCAGGGGCTAAAACTGATTTTTAAATGAATTTACATGATTTTCTGAAGTTCAAGGGGCTAGATCAGAAGTTTCCGTGGTTAGCTCTTATTTCCCGAGAACCCCAGGGGGTAGCACGTAAGAATCCCGGCCTTTATAACGCGGGGCTGACGTGGACCGTCCGATTTAAAACAGACGGTTGAGATTATAACATCGAACCGGTACGCGGGGATTTAAACTCTACCGTGCGATTTAAAATAGACGGCGCACAAGCGGCCACGTCGCTCTGATCGAGCGCGGGCGGCGCTGCCCGGCGGCGCACGGCGGCGGGAGGCGGTGATCTCGCTGGAGAGTTTCGGATCTTCGTCAATTCTTCCTAAAACTGTGATTTTATGGCATAGATCGGTGGAGGGGAGGTCGGGGATCTCACCTCGGGGGTTTTCTTGAGCTCGGAGGTCCTGGAAAGCGATCAGCGACGAGGTCCGAGGTGAGTTCACGGCGAGACTCGTCGGCGTTGTGTTTGAACCGCAAACCACCAAGTTTTCTGTACCTGCGAGGTTCCCCGGAGGCGGTGGATCAAGACCAGCGAGTTAGATCAGAATTCCCGAGCGTAGATCGAGCAGAATTCGCCGAAGAACTCGGGTTCTCACCGGAGAGAAAAACGGTGGATCGTGGGGAAAAACGGGGAGATGCCGGGGAAGGGCGGCGTTCTGTTGTGATCGAGTTTGCGTCGTCCACGAACGAAATTCGGCTGGGATACGCGAGGATCTGGGGCGGTTTCGATTCGGAGGTGAGAAGAGTCCGGCCGGCCGAGCGCGGGCGCGAGGAGGAAGAAGGGTTGGCGGGCCCCGCGTGTCAGTGGGAAAGAGGGGGGGCGCGCGGCTGCGGGCTGGCGCGGGGGTTAGTGGGCCGGCTGGTGGGTTTCGGCCCACTGGCCGGGGAGGTTTGTTTTTTTCTTTTTCTTTTCTTTTTCATTTCTGTTTTGAGTTTAATTTGAATTCCAGTTTGAATTTGAATTTTTGCAACACATGCAATACGTCCAAAATTTTTTAAATTCCCCTCTTGACTGGATTTTGGGGTGTTACAGCTCTACCCCCCTTAAAATAAATCTCGTCCTCGAGATTGGGGTTCTAAGAAAACAACTCCGGAAATTGTGCCTTAAGCTCATCTTCTCGCTCCCAGGTGGCTTCCTCTTCCGAGTGATGCTTCCACTGCACCTTGCACATCCGAATTCTTTTATTTCTTGTGAGGCGTTCCATTGTTTCCAAAATCTTGGAGGGTTGCTCGGCATAAGACAAATCCTCAGCTACGTCAACCTCATTCATGGGTAACACCTCTTTAGGCGTTCTCAGACATTTCTTGAGCTGTGACACATGGAATACATCGTGCACATCCGATAGGCGAGCCGGTAATTCTAGTTGATACGCCACTTCACCTTTCCTCTCCAGAACCTGAAAGGGTCCGATGTATCGAGGTGACAACTTCCCTTTCACCTTGAACCGACGAAGTCCTCGGATAGGGGACACCTTGAGATAGACATAGTCCCCCACGTTGAAAACGAGCTCTCTTCTTCGTACATCGGCATAGCTCTTTTGTCGTGTCTGTGCTATCCTCAAGTTGTTGCGAATTTCCCTCACTTTCGACTCGGCTTCTTGTAGTACTTTGGGACCAAACACTTTACTTTCCCCTGTTTGGTTCCAAAATAGGGGAGTTCTGCACTTCCTCCCATACAAAGCTTCAAACAGTGACATCTTCATACTAGCCGGATAGCTGTTGTTATAAGAAAACTCCGCATACGGTAAGTTCTTGTCCCAACTCCGGTTGTTTTTGAGTGCACACGCCCTCAGCATATCTTCAAGAATCTGATTGGTTCTTTCCGTCTGCCCGTCAGTTTGGGGATGATAGGCAGAGCTAAAATTCAGGTGGGTTCCCATTGTTTCATGCAACTTCTGCCAGAACCTTGAGGTGAACTGTGTCCCTCGATCCGACACTATCTTCTTTGGCACCCCATGGTAACACACGATCCTTGACATGTACAATTCTGCCAATTTACATCCGCTGTAGCTTTCTTTCACGGGGATGAAATGAGCTACATTGGTTAGCCTGTCGATGATGACCCATATCGAATCATATCCTGATTGGGTCCTAGGCAATCCCACTATGAAATCCATACCGATTTCTTCCCATTTCCATTCAGGCACTTTGAGTGGTTGCAATAATCCCGCGGGTCGTTGATGTTCTGCTTTCACTAACTCACATGTGTCACATAGGGCAACATGTTCCACGACATCTCGCTTCATGCCATACCACCAATACCTGCTCTTGAGGTCCTGGTACATCTTCGTACTCCCAGGATGAATGGAATAGTCAGAATCGTGAGCCTCCTTCAAAATCAATTCACGAATCTTCTTTACTTCTGGCACACAGATTCTTTTCCCGTGCCACACCGTTCCCTGTTCATCCTCTCTGAAACCAGGAGCTTTATTTTCCTTGATGAGTTGCCTAATTTCTTGTATCTTCTCGTCATTCTTTTGACCCTCGCGTATTTCTTGCTCTAGGGTGGAGTCCACTTCCATGGCGATGGCTTCACCACTATTCACAAGGCATAGATGGAGTCTTATAACATCATCCTTCAATTCTGCAGGCATGTCCTTCAAGCTCAACTTATTGACCTGCACTTTCCGACTTAAAGCATCTGCCACGACGTTTGCTTTCCCAGGATGATAGTTGATGCCCACATCAAAGTCATTGATTAGCTCTAACCATCTCCTTTGTCTGAGGTTGAGGTCTGGCTGTGTGAAAATGTACTTTAAACTCTTATGATCCGTATATATCTCTGTCCTCTTCCCTATCAAGTAGTGCCGCCAAATTTTCGACGAGTGTACCACTGCGGCTAGCTCTAGGTCATGTGTAGGATAGTTCTTCTCTTGCTTCCGGAGCTGCCGGGATGCATAAGCCACGACATGCCCTTCTTGCATGAGAACACATCCCAACCCGTTTCCAGAGGCATCGCAGTACACCGTAAAGTTCTTCTGCATATCTGGCATAACTAGCACTGGGGCTGTTGTCAATCTTTTCTTTAACTCCTGAAAACTCGTCTCGCACTGCGGCGTCCATGTGAATGTGACTCCATTCTCCAACAGTTTGGTGAGGGGCCTCGAGATTTTATAGAATCCCTCAATAAACCGTCGATAGTATCCAGCCAATCCCAAGAAACTTCGAACTTCCCCGACATTTTCAGGGGTCTTCCACTTCTGTATATCCTCAATTTTAGCGGGATCCACGGAGATTCCTCCCTCCGAGATGATATGTCATAAGAGGGAACTCTCTTCAGCCAAAACTCACACTTGCTCAACTTGGCATATAGTTGGTGTTCTCTCAGCTTCTGCAACACCAACCTTAGATGTTTCTCATGTTCCTCTTCATCCTTGGAGAAGACGAGAATGTCATCTATGAAAACCACCACAAATTTGTCGGGGCATTAGTTAGCCCGAAAGGCATGACGGTGTATTCATACAGTCTGTAGCTAGATACGAAAGCTGTCTTTGGAATATCGGCTTGCCTTATCTTAAGTTGGTGGTATCCCGACCTGAGATCAATTTTCGAGAACACACAAGCTCCCCTCAACTGATCAAACAAGTCTTCAATGCAGGGTAACGGGTACTTGTTCTTGATGGTTACCTCATTCAAGGCACGGTTGTCTACGCACAACCTTTGGGTTTCGTCCTTCTTGGGAACAAATATCACTGGAGCTCCCCATGGTGAGGAACTAGGACGAATATACCCCTTCTCCGTCAGTTCTCTCAAATGATCCTTGAGTTCTCCCAGCTGTTTGGAGTCCATCCGATAAGATCTCTTGTATATCGGGGCTGTTCAAGGCACTAGCTCAATTGCGAATTCCACTTCACGATCAGGAGGCATACCTAGCAACTCCTCCGGAAAGACATCTGGATATTCCCTGATGGTCCTGATCTCCTCCACTTTCACCTCAACTTGATTTAATTTAATGTCCCTCCTAGGCTCTTGTATTGTTATGAACTTTACTTTGTGCCACTAGGGTGAGTTAGTTCCACCGTTCTGGTCAAACAATGGATGATTCCTTTATGTTTGGTCAACCAATCCATACCCAAGATAATATCTATCCCTTGTGAATCTATCACTATGAGGTTAGCAGTAAATACTACCCCATTAATGTCTAGGTTCACTTTGGGACACACTTGTCTTGTCCTTATTTCTCCACCTGGAGAGTTTACTGCTAGCATATGGTTCATTTGTGTTGTTGCTAGGTCATGCTTCTTAACAAACCCTTGGGCAATGAACGAGTGGGTAGCACCAGAATCAAACAACAGGGTTGCAATGTGTAAATTGGCAGGAAACTTACCAACTACCACGTTAGGTGCCTCTTGCGCTTCCTCCATGGTGACGTGGTTCACCCGTCCTCTCATTACATTCTGCTATTGTGGCTGCGTGGTCTTCTTCTTTGGGCACTTATGGGCGTAGTGCCCCACTTCACCACAGTTGAAACATCGCACCCCAACCTTAGGTGCCTGGCCTTTGTTGTCTTGGGGTTGGTTTGGGGGTCCTTGTACGGCTGGTCGAGGTTGATATGTAGGGCGAGGCTGCTGTACGAACTGACGTTGTGGCTGTATTCGTGCTGCCGGAGGCCTGTAGTTCGGGTTGTACCCTCTTGGTGCGGAGTAGGGTACCGCAGCACGGTTCGTCTGCCCTGCGGGTTGCTGCATCAGACGTGGGCGGGTGTTGCTCCCTGAGGCTTGATGTGACCACCCGGCCTTCCTCTTGTTCTCATTTTCCAAGGCCTTCAGCTTCCTTTCTACCACAAACGCTCTGTCCACCATCTTTTGGAAGCTTTCATACTCGTTGGAGGACATTGCACACTGCATTTCTGCGGTAAGTCCTTCCACGAAACAATCCTGTTTCTGCTCATCAGTCTCTATGTCCCGTGGGGCATAACGGGAGAGCTGAGTAAATTTAGTGAGGTATTCCCTCACAGTCATGTTACCTTGCTGCAACCCCAAGAACTCCTTCCTCTTGTTTTTGAGTTCACCCCTTGGTATGTAATGGTTGCGGAAGCTACGCTTGAACTCTTCCTAGGTGATGTTCTCAGGGTCATGATGGGCGGCCACGTAGGCAGTCCACCAATCAGCAGCAGGTCCATGCAATTGATGAGAGGCAAACAGCACCCTCTCATACCCTTGGCACTGTATGATCCTCATCTTGCTCTCAATGGTCTTTAGCCAATCATTTGCCTCCAGAGGTTCAGCAGCACTTGCAAACTTTGGAGGTTGAGTTCCTAGAAACTCACTCAACCTTGGTTGGCGTGGTGCAGCTTGTGGAGGTGGAACTTGATGCAAGTTGGCCACCACTTGAGTCAGGTTCTGGATGAGCTGATTTTGATTCTCAAGCATTTGGTGGATGGGATCAACTCCGTCATGGCGTCCACCCCTGTCTTGACTCCCAGAAAGATGAGGGTTACAGGCCTCATCGTTGTTGTTGGCGGGGTTGGCAGCACGACCCTTTCCTCTTCCGGCCATCTGGCATGATCAACCAAATGTTAATTTAAAGCATTACGTATCATCTTACTACTTTCGCTTGTTTTTACTTTGAAGTGTTGAGGCTTTGTTACACTTTCTGAGGGTTCATGTCTCACACAAAAATAAATGCACTATTATTTCATGTGGGTTCACACACCAAAGCAAAACAATCTGAAGACGAGGCTGTGGACAATTGCTCATGGCTTCCACAACTCACGTCACACACCAAGCATTAACACACCATTTACTTAGGTATTGACTCGACTACTCGATAACTTGCTGAACTAAGGGAAAATACTCTACACGACTCGTATCACTGAGCTGGCTCCTCGGGATCTTCCTCATTATTGCGGCTGCCCTCTGACTCTGCTTTGGGTGGGGAGGCTGCTGGTGGAGAAGTGCGACGACGCCTGATCGCCCGGCAATCTGGGGAGTCAGGAGTCCATGTATCATTCACGGTGACACACAGTTCATTCCCATCTCCTCTTTCTCTCGCCCTCAAGCAGGCTCGAAGCAACGCCTCAGTTTCCTTTATGGTGTCCCGAACATCCTGAAGCTCCTGCTGACACTCCTGTAGTCAAGTGCTGAGCATAGCGGCATCCTCCAAGCACAAGTCCATGTGCTCATGGGAAGTCCCTTGCTGCACTGGCGGGTACTTATACTCCGTTGTACCACTCTCGCGCTGGAGGACATACATGTACTCAGTCCTGTCCAGGTGTCGACGATAGATGTGACTCTGGCAGGTGATGGCCTCCCAGGTGACATCCTTCTCCGCATCGACCTGTGTCGCTCGACAAGCTGGAGAGCGGTGGATCTTAAGCAGCTGATTTTCATGGATAATCCTCATCTCTGAACTCCATTCTTCCCTCTTTTCACGGATCGTCCTGGTGGAGCTATAGTGTATGATTAGCTTGCCCGTATTGCCGGCGGCTTGGAGCATACGTCGAAGACGGCGCAACAAGCCTCCTACTGCCGATCCGTAGGAAAGGTACGTCACCGGACGGCTCTCCTCTCTTTGGGCAAGGGCACCTACGGGGACTCTCCCTCCTGTGGACTTGCGAGCGGTGCGAATCATGCGAACCATCTAAAACAGAAAGCATTTAAAATTAAGTTAGATAAGATTTTAAACAAAAATCCTATTTTGAATAAAAGTGGGGATAATATGAGTAAAGTGACCCCATTAAATAACACTTTTCAACCCACACCTTTGTAAAATAGTTTTTAAGAAAATAGAGTCCTTAAATACGTCCATTTCTACCTAGGTCCACATTCCTACGGGCAACCTTGGCTCTGATACCACTTCTGTCACACCCGGTTTTTCCGAAGAACAACCAAGTGAATATCACATGTATGCCAGGATCATTTTCTCATACATGTGATGACAAATAGTGAAGCATCATTTATTACAAGCCAGGTGTCGAATATAAATAAGTCTTACATAGTATATGTCTCGATGGACAATAATAAGTTCATAAAGTAGCAGCGGAATAATTATTCTCGTGGGCTCCGTCACAAGCGTTGCCCGGGGGTCTCCATGAACCTAGAAACCTTCTTCGGGTCCAAAGTCTTGGTCATTAAACACCACTTCATTATCTTGACCTGAGCAGCAATATAAACCAACAAATATGCAAGGTTGAGTAACGACGGTACTCAGCAAGTGTGGGAAAGTTATATCATGCATGGCTAACGCAAGGAGAGATTGAACTCAGGGTTAAAGCACTACGCAATTAATACCTATCACCTTAGCTTATTAAACACCTACATTACTACACAGGTGAAATGGTCCCAAACTCCCATCCCATCATCATAATCAAATAACGATAACATCATTTCCAATGTTAAGCTCCCCGATTAACATTCACAACCTCCAAGGTCATCATACTCTAATCATGAATAAGTCCAAGCCGCTCTTGACCGTGAGCATGGCTGTCATGACAGATTTGACTCTGCAGAGTTTGCACCACTGTACCCACATGTAGTGATTTCATCCCCCGTTGCCGGGTGGAGTAAAAGAACCTCCATTATGCCAGTGGCTACGAACCACATTCACACTTCCCAGGTGTGTAGCCAAGAGATCACTACAAAGCCTTTACAAAGGGATTCCCGACGAGCGTGGGCACACTGAGGTTTCACCCCTAACAGCATACAAGAGGCTCCAACCCCGCTGCAGTGGCCCCCTCTTGAGCCTTGCGGTTCACATGGTAGTCCAGCTGACACCTATTCCCCGCACCATCCAACACACCCATACTACGTCGGGGATACACCTAATTAATTGGCCAAGCTGCCCCATCTCAGCATGTGGTTGGCACGGTAAAGCCAGGTTACATGCTCCATGAACCGGTCCTTAGGATCCAGGCAAGTACTAAACACAAACCCGAGTCCCGTGCACCCAGCACCAACCAAAACATCCAACTTGCCTTGATCCCTACCTCTACATAACTCATAATATCTCATTCAAGAGTATGGTAAAATAAATTGATGATCTCACATTCCAAATATCCCATTCTAAGCATGGCTAAGCATAAGCATGTAAATAAATGTCATGATAAAATAAATCCCAACCCAAGCTACAAGGAAATAAGATAATGCAATTCTAGGGAAACTTCCTAGCATGGGTTTCATATTTCATTTGACAATGCAAATAATTCTATCTACACACCCTAGCATAGGATCAAAGTGGTCAAGGACACTTGCCTCCTTCCTGCTGCTCTTGGAATGGGTAGTCTTGATCTTGGAAAGGAAGAACTTGCTCTGGAGCAGGTTCTATTCATACCAACACACATAGCAAAAGAAACAACAAGTCATAAGACATAGTTCACACTTCCACTTCATACAAACCACACATTCACATTTATGAAAGCCATTCACAATTCTATGTGTTGTGGTTATTCTATGTGTGTTGATTTTTGGCTTACATGCACTTTTAAACATGTGTATATGATTTCTACTTTTGTATTCACATTTATGTTTGCATACTATATATGAGTTTCCAATTTAAATAAATTCCTTATATTCAATTACTACACCTTTTAGCTACCAAGTATTCATGAAAGGTATTTTCCTACTCCATATGTGTCTTCAGACCTTCTACCAACCCTAAACTGAATTCTTTGGATTTTGGAAACTTCATTTATCATTTTCTAGTTATTCATACCTAGTTTGCTATATTTTCAGATTTATTTCCTATACCTAAAGGTGAACTTTATTATGAAAATAGTAAGACACCTCATCTAAACAGAATAGGTTTTGCGTCTAAAATATTAAATAATGTATTTTTGAACTTCTCCTCTGATGTGAACTATTTTGCATTTATTTTACTAATTTTAAGAATTATTTTTTACTTAAAAATGTGTCCCTATAACTAATAAATGTGAATAATCAATTAAACAGATTCATTTCAGCCAAAAATCTATTTTTATATCACTCCAAAGTTTTCCAAGTACTAGGAAAGTTTTTAATTTGAATTTACAATGTGTTTTTCCCTTCTTTTAAATTTTAAATACTAAGCATATATTCAAATTCCTAAATCTAATAACACATAGGGTTAAAAAGGTAAACTCACCCCACTACAGGGTCTTTTATATTATTTTAAGAATTTCCAGGGGTCTAACTACACATAACAGAGGGGTTTTCCTAATTTTTATTATGTCCAGGGGCTAAAACTGATTTTTAAATGAATTTACATGATTTTCTGAAGTTCTAGGGGCTAGATCAGAAGTTTCCGGGGCTAGCTCTTATTTCCCGAGAACCCCAGGGGGTAGCACATAAGAATCTCGGCCTTTATAACACGGGACTGACGTGGACCGTCCGATTTAAAACAGACGGCTGAGATTATAACATCGAACCGGTACGCGGGGATTTAAACTCTACCGTGCGATTTAAAATAGACGGCGCACAAGCGGCCACGTCGCACTGATCGAGCGTGGGTGGCGCTGCCCGGCGGCGCACGGTGGCGGGAGGCGGTGATCTCGCCGGAGAGTTTCGGATCTTCGTCAATTCTTCCTAAAACTGTGATTTTATGGCATAGATCGGTGGAGGGGAGGTCGGGGATCTCACCTCGGGGGTTTTCTTGAGCTCGGAGGTCCTGGAAAGCGATCGGCGACGAGGTCCAAGGTGAATTCACGGTGAGACTCGTCGGTGTTGTGTTTGAACCGCAAACCACCGAGTTTTTTGCACCTGCGAGGTTCCCCGGAGGCGGTGGATCAAGACCAGCGAGTTAGATCGGAATTCCCGAGCGTAGATCGAGCAGAATTCGCCGGAGAAGCTCGGGTTCTCACCGGAGAGAAAAACGGCGGATCATGGGGAAAAACGGGGAGATGTCGGGGTTTATATAGCCGGGGAAGGGCGGCATTCGGTTGTGATCGAGTTTGCGTCGTCCACGAACGAAATTCGGCTGGGATACACGAGGATCCGGGGCGGTTTCGATTCGGAGGTGAGAAGAGTCCGGCCGGCCGAGCGTGGGCGCGAGGAGGAAGAAGGGTTGGCGGGCCCCGCATGTCAGTGGGAAAGAGGGGGGGTGTGCGGCTGCGGGCTGGCGCGGGGGTTAGTGGGCCAGCTGGGGGGTTTCGGCCCACTGGCCGGGGAGGTTTGTTTTTTTCTTTTTCTTTTTCATTTCTGTTTTGAGTTTAATTTGAATTCCAGTTTGAATTTGAATTTTTGCAACACATGCAATACGTCCAAAAAATTTTAAATTCCCGTCTTGACAGGATTTTGGGGTGTTACATGATTTTTAAATGAATTTACATGAATTTTTGAAGATCCAGGGGCTAGATCAGAAGTTTCCGGGGCTAGCTCGTGTTTTCCGAGATCCCCAGGGGGTAGCGTGTAAGATTCCTAGCCTTTATAATGCGGCGCCGACGTGTACCGTTGGATTTAAAACAGACGGCTCAGATTAGATTGCCGAAGCGGTACGGGTAGATCTAATAGGAACCACACGATTTAAAATGGACGGGCCTCAGGGGGCCACGTCGCACTGGCCGTGTGCGGGCGGCGCTGCCCGGCGGCGCGCGGCAGCGGGAGGCGGCGATCTCGCCGGAGATCTTCGGGTTTTCGTCTATACTTCCTAAAACTTGGATTTCTTGGCATAGAACGGAAGAGGGGAGGTCGGGGATCTCATCTCGGGGTTTTTCTTGAGCTCGGAGGCCCTGGAAGGTGGTCGGCGACGAGGTCCGAGATGAAAATGCGGCGGTGCTCGCCGGAGCTGTATCTAGAGTGCAAAACACCGGGTTTCCTTCACCTGCGAGGCTCCTCGGAGGCGGTGGAACATGATCAGCACGTTAGATCAGGAAATCCGAGCGAGGATCGAAGGAAAACGACGGTGGAAGCTTCGGTTCTCACCGGAGAGAAAGATGGAGCGGAGCTGGGGAATTCGGCGAGTTTCCTTGCGTGGAATGCACGAGGAGAGGTGCCGGAGGGCCGGTTTGGATAAGTAGCAGCGCCCGGGGCCAAAGATCGGGGCTGCGAGCGTGGGGTTCGGGATGGTGGTTGTGATCGGGCGCGAGAGAGAGACGGGGCCATTGGGGGCGCGCGGGGAGAGGGATGACATGCGGGTCCCGCGCGTCAGAGAGAGGGAGGGGGCGCGCGCGGGTTCTGGGCCGACTGGGTGGGTTTCGGCCCACTGGCCGGTTTGTTTTTCTTTTTCTTTCTCTTTTTCCTTTTCCTTTTTCTGTTTTGATTCAAATTTAAATTCCAGTTTGAATTTGAATTTCTACACCACATGCAATACGTCCAAAAAATTTTTAAATTCCCCTCTTTAGCAGGTTTTGGGGTGTTACAGCTCTACCCCCCTTAAAAGAAATCTCGTCCTCGAGATCGGTGATCCTAGAAAAACAAATCTAGAAACTGTGCCTTAAGGTCGTCTTCTCGCTCCCATGTGGCTTCTGCCTCCGAGTGATGCTTCCACTGCACCTTGCACATTCGGATTCTTTTGTTTCTTGTGAGGCGTTCCATTGTCTCCAAAATCTTGATTGGTTGCTCGGCATAAGAAAGATCCTCTCGTACGTCAACCTCATTCATGGGTAACATTTCTTCGGGTGTTCTTAAACATTTCTTGAGCTGTGACACATGGAATACATCGTGCACATCTGATAGGCGAGCCGGTAGTTCTAGATGATATGCCACTTCGCCTTTCCTCTCCAAAATCTGAAAGGGTCCGATGTATCACGGTGATAATTTCCCTTTCACCTTGAACCGACGAAGTCCTCGGATAGAGGACACCTTGAGATAGACATAGTCCTCCACGCTGAAAATAAGCTCTCTTCTCCGTACATCGGCATAACTCTTTTGTCGGGTCTGTGCTATCCTCAAATTGTTGCGAATTTCCCTCACTTTCGCCTCGGCTTCTTGTAGTACCTCGGGCCCAAACACTTTACTTTCCCCTGTTTGGTTCCAAAATAGTGGAGTTCTACACTTCCTCCCATACAAAGCCTCAAAGGGTGACATCTTCATACTGGCCTGATAGCTGTTGTTGTAAGAGAACTCCGCATACCGTAAGTTCTTATCCCAACTCCTATTGTTCTTGAGCGCGCACGCTCTCAGCATATCCTCAAGGATCTGATTGGTTCTTTCCGTCTGCCCGTCAGTCTGGGGGTGATAGGCGGAACTAAAATTTAGATGAGTTCCCATGGTTTCATGTAACTTCTGCCAAAACCTTGAGGTGAACTGTGTCCCTCGATCTGACACTATCTTCTTTGGCACTCCATGAAAACACACTATCCTTGACATGTACAATTCCGCCAATTTGGATCCGCTGTAGCTAGCTCGGTGCACACAAAAAGGTGAAAAATAGAGTGGTGTCCGAAAAGGAAGACTTTAATGGAACTTAGAAGAGCAAAGTAGATTTAAATGTATAGGGTGTGTGTGAGAGACACATCCCAAGAGCTCATAACTTTGCGTTAGGGTAAGGGGTTTAAAAATCAACTAAAATCCACTGGACACCGGACTAGTCCATTCATGGACCGGACTAGTCCGGTCAGCTTACTAGAATGCACCGGACAAGTCCGGTTTTAGACCGGACTAGTCCGCTCATGTTTCTGTTGTCCTCTTTAGAGGACTGCGGACTAGTCCGTCCATGCGACAGGACTAGTCCGCGAAACTTTCTGGAACCCCACCTGACATAGCACCGGACAAGTCCGGTTTTAGACCGGACTAGTCCGCTTAACCCACTGGAAGTAGACCGGACAAGTCCGATCATATACCGGACTAGTCCGGTATTAGGTTTTACAACGATAACTTTTTGGAAACCATATAAATTGGTGATCCACGGCCTTCCAACGGAGAGACATGACTCATACTGCTAGAAACTCAAACCCTAGCGCCGCCACCTGTCCCAAGAGCCCAAAAACACATCTCCCCACACATCTAAGGTGCGAAAAAGGTGAAAATCAATTAAACGCTTGGATTTTGGATTGGGAGATCGTCGTTCCTTCGTTGTGAGCTCTTGGGGTTTGATCTCTCTACACTCATATTCTGCATTGTAATCTTTCTGAGTGTATTTGATCGCTTTTTCATTGTAATTCTCGTGGGAGTCCTCAACGTGTGAGGTTGCCCTACAAACTCGGTGATTACCCGTGCTAGTGGAGTCAAGTCAACCTTGTGTGGTGACTTGAAGAAGGAAAGGGTTAGAGACCTGACTCTGTGTGAGCTTCCTCAATGAGGACGTAGATCTCTTGGTGAGATCGAACCTCGGTAAAATTTGAGTCTCGCGTGCCTCTTTATTTTTGTTGATTTAGAACATCTAGATGCTAAACTTCATAATTTGAGTTGCTAAGTTTCATTCACGGGCATAGTCACACCTCACATTGTAAAATCAAAATAGAATAACTGTTGTTCTTATTTCCGCTGCTAAACAAGTAATTTTTCCTGAACAACACTTAATACAATCTACACACTTCAGGCACACCGGACTAGTCCAGTCAAGCAAGTTTTTGATAACTACATTAAGTGTGCAGGAAACTCTATAAGGCCTATTCACCCCCCCTCTAGGCCACATTCAATTGGTATCAGAGCAAGGTTCTCCACCAAGGAGACTCACATCTCGGAGAGATCAATGGCCTCTAAGAAGAACAACGATATCCCAAAGACGAACATCAACGATGAGGAGCAAGAAGCCAAAGCCTTCGATGTGCTGAAAGAAAGTCCACATGACGATGAAGAAGTGAGACAGCTAAAGGCACTACTAAGAAAGAAATTAATGGCACAAAAGGGAAAATTTGAAGAAAAGACGATGGGGAGTGGTCATCACGACTACTCCCGAGATCCTTACAACTACAACCGTCTCAATTCAATTAATCACTATCTCTCCATTCCTATGGGAAGGCCCCCGCAGTTTGACGGAAGTGACTATACCATGTGGAAGTACAACATGAAAATGCATCTAATATCCTTGAATCCTAGTCTTTGGCATATTGTCTGCACAGGTATAGATATCCCACACACGGATGAATATCTCACTCCGGAACAAGAACAAGAGATTCACAGAAATGCACAAGCCGTTGCAGTAATCACATCGTCAATGAGCAGGGAAGAATTCACCAAGATCGATGGACTAGAGAGTGCAAAAGAAATCTGGGATACACTCAAAACAGCTCATGAAGGAAATAGGTCTGTACGTGAAGCCAAAATTGAGATGCTTGAAGTAGAGTTGGGGAGATTTGCTATTGAAGAAGGCGAATCACCTCAAGACATGTACAACCGGATGAAGGCACTCATCAACAAAATCCATGCCTATGGAAGTAAGAAATGGACTGATCACGAGGTGGTCAAAAGGATGATTAGATCCTTCATGCCAAGAAACGTCACACTTTGCTCAATGATTAGAGAAAGCCCGGGTTTCACAAAATGACTCCCGATGAGTTATTGGGGAAAATCATAAATCATGAAATGATGGAGAAGGAGGCTCAATACGTCAAAGACTTAGCCGAGCTTACCTCTTCCAAAAAGAAAGAAGTTGCTCTCAAAGCAACGTGCAGACCCAAACTCAAAGAAACCCGTGAAGACCAAGATGACGGAGATACAAGCGACGTGAGTACCGATCTAGATGATGAGGAAATGGTACTCTTTATCAAAAAGTTCAAGCGCATGATGAGGAGAAGACATGGAAACAACTCAAATGAAGGGAAAAGCAAGGATAAAGGGAAATCCAAGGCTCGACGTACTTGCTATAATTGTTGAGAGTACGGTCAATTCATGGTGGACTGTACTTATGAAGAAAACAAGAAGAAGAAGGAAACAAAAGCACATGAGAAGAAAAATTTTAGAAAAAGGAGACAAGCTCATCAAGCTCACATTGGCAAGGAGTGGGACTCAAACGATGAGTCATCCTCCGATGAAGAAGAGGAGATGGCCACAATTGCCGTTAAGAAACTCACCATGAGAGCTACACTCTTCCCAAACATGGGAGGACGGGATATGAACAACCATACTTGCCTTATGGCTAAAGAAGGCAAGAAAAAGATTCGACTTACTCCTCCTGCGTTAAACACCTCTATTGATGACTTTGATAGCTCTAGTGATAATGAAGAAATGTTTAGAGGATTATGTAAAATTGCTTTAAAGAAAATGGAAATGTTGTCGAACAAAATCTTTGAAAAGGAGGAACTTGTCAACCGACAAGAAGATATGCTCATCCATGAAAGGAAGAGATATCAAGAAGTTGAAAAACTTCTTGAGCTTGAAAGAGAGAAGAACAAGTCACTTGAGTTTGAGCTAGCCTTGAGTAAGGAGACTTACTCAAAGCTTGAGGACTCACATATTGCAATCAAGGATGAGCTTGCTAACTTGTCAAGAGTTAACAAGATCCTTGAGGTGCAAGTTGAGTCACTCAAGCAAAGTGACTCATCTACCTCCATGAGCTCTTCCTCCAAAGATATGAGTTCGACAACAATTGGAACCTGCACATGCTCTAGTAAGAAAAATATCATTTCTAATACTTCAACTTCTCATGATATGCATCCTTCCCAAAACGGCATCTTTGATAAGGAGAAGATCAAATATGCAAGTAGTGCCTATATGGTCACTAGACCTCCCAACGTCAAAGATGGTCTTGGGTTTGACAGGAA
Source organism: Neostapfia colusana (assembly GCA_030760725.1). NCBI lineage: Eukaryota > Viridiplantae > Streptophyta > Magnoliopsida > Poales > Poaceae > Neostapfia > Neostapfia colusana. The sequence continues at coordinate 104,512,974 of JASWHV010000007.1, forward strand.
CAAACACATGTCCACTCTTAATCATGCAAAGAAAAGAATCACCTTTGTTAAGTAAAAGTCACATGAATCTGATTTACAAATATTGTTTCGTACATTTGATGCTTCCTATGTTCTTATGAAATACAAATATGGAAAAGTTATTGCTAAATACACAGGGCCACGCCACAAGAACTCAAAAACTTGTGTGTGGGTGCCCAAGACTCTTGTGACTAACCTGAGAGGACCCAAGCAAGCTTGGGTACCTAAAACCAAGGAATAATTCTGTTTTGCAGGCTTACTCCTCCGGTGGATCTAAGTGGGTACTAGATAGCGGATGCACAAATCACATGACCGGAGAGAGAGATATGTTTGTGGAGTACGAGTACAACGAGGATCCAAGTGAAGGCATATACTTTGGAGACAACAGCCAAGGAAAGGTCCTTGGTAGCGGTAACATTGAAATATCTCCTCAACACACTTTATCTAATGTTTTGCATGTAGACTCCCTAGATTATAACCTTTTGTCAATATCTCAACTATGCGACAACGGTTATAACTGTTTATTCACTAATGAGGGTGTGACCGTTTTTAGAAGAAGCGATGGCTCGATTGCATTCAAGGGAATGTTGAAGGGAAAACTTTATCTTGTTGATTTCAACAAAGATAAAGCCGAACTCAACACTTGCTTGGTTGCTAAGACCAACATGGGATGGCTGTGGCATAGACGGCTAGCCCATGTTGGGATGAGAAATCTGCAGAAACATCTAAAAGGTGGTCACATTCGAGGTATAAAGGATGTGGTTTTTGAGAAAGACAGGCCGTGCAGCGCTTGCCAGGCGGGAAAACAAGTCGGAGCACCACACCCCGCCAAGAACAAACTCAGGGAATCCTCAAGAAGTTCCTGAAAAGATCCCAGAACGAATTCTCATCAACCGTGAAGAACATCAGAAGTGACAACGGGACAGAATTCAAGAATACATAAGTTGAAGAGTATCTCGATGAAGAAGGGATAAAGCATAAGTTCTCAGCACCCTACTCTCCTCAACAAAACGGGGTGGCCGAAAGGAAGAACAAAACATTGATTGAAATGGCAAGAACAATGTTGGACGAATACAATACATCGGATCGATTTTGGGCAGAAGCAGTGAACACCGCTTGTCATGCCACAAATCGGCTGTACCTTCACCGACTACTGAAGAAAACTCCATATGAGCTCCTTACCGGTAAAAAGCCTATTGTTTCTTATTTCAAAGTTTTTGGTTGTAAATGTTTTATTCTGAACAAGAAACCGAGGGCTTCGAAGTTCGCTTCGAAGTCCGATGAAGGGTTCTTGCTCGGCTATGAATCGAATGCCTACGCCTATCATGTCTTCAACAAGGTGTCCGGTCTTGTTGAAGTAGCACGTGACGTAGTGTTCGATGAAACTAACGGCTCACAAGTGGAGGAAGTCTATAAGTGTATGCTAGATAAAGAGGAAGCTCCATGTGAAGCGCTGAAGAAAATGGCACTTGGTGATATTCTACCACAAGAGCAAACGCAAGACTCAAATGCACAAGGTGAACCTCAACAAGGAAGCAATGATCAAGGGGGAGCTTTTGCACAAGATCAAGTGGAGGAAGATCAAGAAGATCAAGATAATCATGGAAGCAATGATCTAGGGGAAGACAATGAACATGAAGATGATGAAGAACAAGCAGCTACACAAGTTCCTCACCCAAGAGTACATCAGAGTGTGCAAAAAGACCATCCTGTCAACAATATCATTGGTGATATTGCTAAGGGAGTAACTACTAGATCTCGCGTTGCAAATTTCTGTGAATACTATTCTTTTGTCTCTTTTCTGGAACCATACAGGGTAGATGAAGCCTTAAGGGATCCAGACTAGGTGATTGCAATGCAAGAAGAATTGAACAACTTGAAAAGAAATGAAGTGTGGGAGCTGGTGGAAAGACCAAGTCGAACATCGTTGGAACCAAATGGGTCTTTCGGAACAAGCAAGATGAACATGGAGTAGTAACAAGAAATAAAGCAAGGCTTGTGGCCAAGGGTTATTCTTAGGTCAAAGGTTTGGACTTCGACGAAACTTTCGCTCCTGTAGCAAGACTTGAGTCCATTCGTATTTTATTGGCATATGCTACTCACCATAATTTTAAGTTGTATCAAATGGACGTCAAAAGTGCCTTCCTCAACGGTCCGATAAAGGAGGAAGTTTATGTGGAGCAGCCACCAGGATTCGAAGACCAAGAGTATCCTAACCACGTCTATAAATTGTGTAAGGCTCTCTATGGCCTCAAACAAGCTCCTCGAGCTTGGTATGAGTGCCTTAGAGATTTTCTAACTCAAAATGGATTTAAAATTGGTAAAGCTGACTATACACTCTTCACTAAACATTTTGATGATCAACTATTTGTATGTCAAATTTACGTTGATGATATTATCTTTGGATCCACTAACAAGTCTTTCTGTGAGGAATTTAGCAAAATTATGATAGATAGATTTGAGATGTCAATGATGGGCGAATTGAAGTTCTTCTTGGGATTCCAAGTGAAGCAACTGAGAGAAGGCACATTTATAAGCCAAACCAAATACACACAGGCAATCCTCTAGAAATTCAATATGGACAAAGCCAAGCCCATCAAGACACCCATGGCAATCAATGGACATCTCGACCTCAATGAAGAAGGTCCAAATGTGGACCAAAAGGTATATAGGTCAATGATCGGCTCCTTACTTTACTTATGTGCATCTAGGCCAGATATTATGCTTAGCGTATGCATGTGTGCAAGGTTTCAAGCAGCACCTAAAGAGTGTCACTTAATAGCTGTAAAAAGAATCCTAAGGTATCTTGCGCACACACCTAACTTGGGCCTTTGGTATCCCAAAGGATCCAAGTTTAACTTGATAGGTTATTCCGATGCCGACTATGCATGATGCAAAGTCGATAGAAAGAGCACTTCAGGGACTTGTCAATTTCTTGGCGGATCCCTAGTTTCTTGGTCATCTAAAAAGCAAAACTCTATTGCTCTTTCAACATCGGAAGCAGAGTATGTTGCAACTAGTAGTTGTTGTGCACAACTACTTTGGATGCGACAAACTCTTAGAGACTACGGCTACAATCTAAATCATATTCCGCTTCTATGTGATAATGAAAGCGCTATAAAAATTGCACACAACCCAGTAGAGCACTCAAGAACTAAGCACATAGATATTCATCATCACTTTCTTAGAGATCATTCATTAAAAGGTGACATTGAAATTTCACATGTTAGAACTGAAAAAAACTAGCAGATATCTTTACCAAACCATTAGATGAGAAAAGGTTTTGTGAGCTAAGAAATGACCAAGAGTTGAGTTCCCTTGGGTTTGGTGGTGGTTCAGCTGCTAACCCTCTACATGGTCAAGATGATGAAGATCAAGGTGAAGAGGAAGATGAAGATAGGACTGAGAGTGAAAGTGGGAACGACTATGAGTGATTCCACTCGATTTTTCCCTTTTTGGTATCTTGATGCCAAAGGGGGAGAGATTGAGACTAGAATAGCTATCTAGGATAAGTTATTAAGGACTTGTGATCGAGGACTTGTACTTATTTTTAAAACTATTGTAATTTGACTATTCACCTTATGTGTGATGCTTCATAGTATTGTGATGCTTACATCTATGGTTGTTATCTTTTATCCTCGTTCATCACATTTTTGTTGATCACACATTTGTTAGGCACCCCACCATAAGGGGTGTGTATATGAGAGAAGTTTTTCTTGTTAGTTATTCATTATTCTCATATATGCACACTTTATGAAAAATCAATTTTTTCTCTTAATTGTGATATCTCAAATGGTTGTCATCAATCACCAAAAAGGGGGAGATTGAAAGTGCATCTAGGGTATCCCTTGTGGGTTTTGGAGAATTGATGACAAGCATATGAGATCCTAATGAAACTATTGAGATGATTGCAGGACAAACAAAGTGAACTAGCTCGGTGCACACAAAAAGGTGAAAAATAGAGTGGTGTTCGAAAAGGAAGACTTTAATGGAACTTAGAAGAGCAAAGTAGATTTAAATGTATAGGGTGTGTGTGAGAGACACATCCCAAGAGCTCATAACTTTGCGTAAGGGTAAGGGGTTTAAAAATCAACTAAAATCCACTGGACACCAGACTAGTCCGGTCAGCTTACTGGAGTGCACCGGACAAGTACAGTTTTAGACCGGACTAGTCCGCTCATGTTTCTGTTGTCCTCTTTAGAAGACTGGGGACTAGTCCGTCCATGCGAAAGGACTAGTCCGCTAAACTTTCTGGAATCCCACCTCACATAGCACCGGACAAGTCCGGTTTTAGACCGTACTAGTCCGCTTAACCCACTGGAAGTAGACCGGACAAGTCCGATCATATACCGGACGAGTCCGGTATTAGGTTTTACAACGATAACTTTTTGGAAACCATATAAATTGGTGATCCACAGCCTTCCAACGGAGAGACACGACTCATATTGCTAGAAACTCAAACCCTAGCGCCGCCACCTGTCCCAAGAGCCCAAAAACACATCTCCCCACACATCTAAGGTGCGAAAAGGTGAAAATCAATTAAACGCTTGGATTTGGGATTGGGAGATCGTCGTTCCTTTGTTGTGAGCTCTTGGGGTTTGATCTCTCTACACTCATATTCTGCATTGTAATCTTTCTGAGTGTATTTGATCGCTTTTTCATTGTAATTCTCGTGGGAGTCCTCAACGTGTGAGGTTGCCCCACAAACTCGGTGATTACCCGTGCTAGTGGAGTCAAGTCGGCCTTGTGTGGTGACTTGAAGAGGGAAAGGGTTAGAGACCCGGCTCTGTGTGAGCTTCCTCAACGAGGATGTAGATCTCTTGGTGAGATCGAACCTCGGTAAAATTTGAGTCTCGCATGCCTCTTTTTATTTTTGTTGATTTAGAACATCTAGTTGCTAAACTTCATAATTTAAGTTGCTAAGTTTCATTCACGGGCATAATCACACCTCACATTGTAAAATCAAAATAGAATAACCGTTGTTCTTATTTCCGCTGCTAAACAAGTAAATTTTCCTGAACAACACTTAATACAATCTACACACTTCAGGCACACCGGACTAGTTCGCTCACACAACCGGACTAGTCCGGTCAAGCAAGTTTTTGACAACTACATTAAGTGTGCAGGAAACTCTGTAAGGCCTATTCACCCCCCCTCTAGGCCACATTCACTTCGAACTTCCCCGACATTCTCACGGGTCTTCCACTTCTGCGCATCCTCGATCTTGGCGGGATCTACCGAGATTCCTCTCTCCGTGATTATATGTCCTAAGAAGGGAACTCTCTTTAGCCAAAATTCACACTTGCTCAGCTTGGCATATAGTTGGTGTTCTCTCAGCTTTTGCAGCACCAATCTTAAATGTCCCTCATGTTCTTCTTCATCTTTGGAGAAGACAAGAATGTCATCAATGAAAACCACCACAAATTTGTCCAGATATTCCATGAATACCTTGTTCATGAGATACATGAAGTATGCCGGGGCATTAGTTAGCCCGAACGGCATGACGGTGTATCCATACAGCCCGTACCGAGATACGGAAGCTATCTTTGGAATCTCGGTTTGCCTTATCTTCAGTTGGTGGTATCCCGACCTGAGATCAATTTTTGAGAACACACAAGCTCCCCTCAACTGATCAAGTAAGTCTTCAATGCGGGGTAATGGGTACTTGTTCTTGATGGTTACTTCGTTCAACGCACGGTAGTCTACGCATAACCTTTGGGTTCCGTCCTTCTTGGGCACAAATATCACTGGAGCTCCCCATGGTGAGGAACTAGGACGAATATAACCCTTCTCTGTCAATTCTCTTATATGCTCCTTGAGCTCTTCCAGCTGTTTGGAGTCCATCCGATAAAGCCTCTTGTATATTGGGGCTGTTCCGGGCACAAGTTCAATCGAGAATTCCACTTCACGATCGGGAGGCATACCTGGCAGCTCCTCCGAAAAACATCTGGATACTCCCGGATAATCCTTATCTCTTCCACTCCCACCTCAACTTGATTGAGTTTAAGGTCCCTCCTAGGTTCTTGTACGGCTATGAACTTCACTTTTGTGCCGCTAGGGTGAGTTAGTTCCACCGTTCTTGTCGAACAATGGATGATTCCTTTATGTTTGGTCAACCAATCCATACCCAAAATAATATCTATCCCTTGTGAGTCTATCACTATGAGGTTTGCAGCAAATACTACCCCATTAATGTCTAGATTCACCTTGGGACACACTTGTCTTGTCCTTATTTCTCCCCTTGGAGAGTTCACTGCTAACATATGGTTCATTTGTGTTGTTGCTAGATCATGCTTCTTAACAAATCCTTGAGCAATGAACGAATGGGTAGCTCCAGAATCGAACAATAGGGTTGCAATGTGTAAATTGGCAGGAAACTTACCAATTACCACGTCAGGTGCCTCTTGCGCTTCCTCCATGGTCACGTGGTTCACCCGTCCTCGTATCACATTCTGCTGCTGTGGCTGCATGGGCTTCTTCTTTGGGCACTTATGGGCGTAATGCCCCACTTCACCACAGTTGAAGCATTGCACCCCAACTTTGGGTGCCTGGCCTTTGTTATCTTGGGATTGGTTCGGTGGTCCTTGTCCTGCTGGTCGAGGTTAATATGTGGGACGAGGATGCTGTACAAACTGACGCTGCGGCTGTGCTGGTGCTGACGGAGGCCTGAAATTCGGGTTGTACCCTCTCGGTGCTGAGTAGGGTACCACAGCACGGCTCGTCTGCCCTGCGGGTTGCTGCATCAGACGTGGACGTGTGTTGCTACCTGAGGTTTGGTGTGACCATCCCGCCTTCCTCTTGTTTTCATTCTCCAAGGCCTTCAGCTTCCTCTCCACGACAAATGCTCTGTCTACCATCTTTTGGAAGCTTTCATACTCGTTGGAGGACATTGCACATTGCATTTCCATAGTAAGTCCTTCCACAAAACAATCCTGTTTTTGCTCATCAGTTTCGATGTCCCGTGGTGCATAACGGGATAGTTGGGTGAACTTGGTGAGGTATTCCCTCACAGTCATGTTGCCTTGCTGCAGTCCCAAGAACTACTTTCTCTTGTTTTTGAGTTCACCCCTTGGTATGTAGTGGTTGCGGAAACTGTGCTTGAACTCTTCCCAAGTGATGTTCTCGGGGTTGTGATGGGCTGCCACGTAAGCGGTCCACCAATCAGCAGCAGGTCCATGCAATTGGTGAGAGGCAAACAGCACCCTCTTATACCCTTGGCATTGTATGATCCTCATCTTGCTCTCTATGGTCTTTAACCAGTCATCTGCCTCTAGAGGTTTAGCAGCACTTGCAAACTTTGGGGATTGAGTTCCCAAAAACTCACTCAACCTTGGTTGGCGTGGTGCAGCATGTGGAGGTGGAGCTTGGTGCAAGTTGGCCACCATTTTCGAGCATTTGGTGGATAGGATCAGCTCCTTCACGGCGACCACCCCTGTCTTGTCCTCCGGAAAGGTGATGATTGCCAGCCTCATCGTTGTTGTTGGTGGGGTTGGCACCACGACCTTTTCCTCTTCCAGCCATCTATCATGATCAACCAAATGTTAACTTAAAGCATTATGTATTAACTTCCCAAATTGCTTGTTTAAACTTAAACTTTTGAGGCCTTAATATTTAAACAATTTCTTAAGATTTCACGTGGATCTTTGGGCGTCACATCTCACGCTAAAATAAATGCACTCTTGATTCATAGGGGTTCACACATCAAAGCAAAGCAACCTAAAGACGAGATTGTGGACAAATGCCCATGGCTTCCACAACTCACGTCACACACCAATCATTAGCACACAAATAAATAGGGTATTGACTCGACTACTCGATAACCTGCTGAATTAAGGGAAATGACTCTAAACAACTCGCATCACTGAGCCGGCTCGTCGGGGTCTTCTTCATTATTGCGGCTGCCCTCTGATTCTACTTTAGGTGGGGAGGCTGCTGGTGTAGGAGTGCGGCGACGCTTGCTCGCCCGGTGGTCTGGGGAGTCAGGGGTCCACGTGTCATTCACGGTGACACACAGTTCATTCCCATCTCCTCTTTCTCTCGCCCTCAAGCAGGCTCGAAGCAACGCCTCAGTTTCCTTTATGGTGTCCCGAACATCCTGAAGCTCCTGCTGACACTCCTGTAGTCAAGTGCTGAGCATAGCGGCATCCTCCAAGCACAAGTCCATGTGCTCATGGGAAGTCCCTTGCTGCACTGGCGGGTACTTATACTCCGTTGTACCACTCTCGCGCTGGAGGACATACATGTACTCAGTCCTGTCCAGGTGTCGACGATAGATGTGACTCTGGCAGGTGATGGCCTCCCAGGTGACATCCTTCTCCGCATCGACCTGTGTCGCTCGACAAGCTGGAGAGCGGTGGATCTTAAGCAGCTGATTTTCATGGATAATCCTCATCTCTGAGCTCCATTCTTCCCGCTTCTCACGGATGGTCCTGGTGGAGCTGTAGTGTATGATCAGCTTGCCCACATTGCCGGCGGCGTGGAGCATACGCCGAAGACGGCGCAACAAGCCTCCTACTGCCAACCCGTAGGAGTGGTACGTCACCGGACGGTTCTCCTCTCTCAAGGCAAGGGCAACTACAGGAACTCTCCCTCCGGTGGACTTGCAGGCGGTGCGGATCATGCAAACCATCTAAAACATAAAGAATTTTAAATTAAGTTAGATAAGAATTTAAATAAAAATTGTATTTTGAATAAAAGTTGGGGCAAGATGAACAAATAAAGTGACCCTGTTAAATAACACTTTCAACCCACACCTTTGTAAAATAGTTTTTAAGAAAGTAGGGTCCTTAAATACGTCCATTTCTACCTAGGTCCATGTTCCTACGGGCAACCTTGGCTCTGATACCACTTCTGTCACACCCGGTTTTTCCGAAGAACAACCGAGTGAATATCACATGTATGCCAGGATCATTTTCTCATACATGTGATGACAAATAGTGAAGCATCATCATATTACAAGCCAGGTGTTCGAATATAAATAAGTCTTACGTAGCATACATCTCGATGGACGATAATAAGTTCATAACATGAAAATAAAACAGCAGCGGAATATAAATCTTGTGGGCTCCGTCACAGGCGTTGCCCGGGGGACTCCATGAACCCAGAATCCTTCTTCGGGTCCGAAGTCTTGGTCATTGAACACCACATCATCCCCTTGACTTGAGCAGCAATTTAAACCAACAGAAATGCAAGTTTGAGTACCGTTGGTACTCAGCAAGTGTGGGAAAGTTATGTCATGCATGGCTAGAGCAAGGAGAGGTTGAACCCATGGTTAAAGCACTACGCAATTATTACCTATCACCTTAGCTTATTAAGCACCTACATTACTACATTGGTGAAATGGTCCCAATCCCTCAACCCATCATCAAGTAAACATGGTCCCATCTCCAATGTTAAGCTTCCCGCTTAACATCCACAACTTCCCAATCCATCATCCTCTAATCATGAATAAGTCCAAGCCGCTCTTGACCATGAGCATGGCTGTCATGACAGTTTTGACTCTGCAGAGTTTGCACCACTGTACCCACATGTAGTGATTTCATCCCCCGTTGCCGGGTGGACTAAAAGAACCTCCATTCTGCCAATGGCCGCGAACCACATTCACACTTCCCAGGTGTGTAGCTAGGAGATCACTACGAGGTCTTTACAAAGGGATTCCCGACGAGCATGGGCCCACTGAGGTTTCACCCCTAACAGCATACAAGAGGCTCCAACCCCGCTGCAGTGGCCCCCTCTTGAGCCTTGCGGTTCATATGGTAGTCCATCTGACACCTATTCCCCGCACCATCCAAAACACCCATACTACGTCGGAGATACACCTAATTAATTGGCCAAGCTGCCGCATCTCAGCATGTGGTTGGCACGGTAAAGCCAGGTTACATGCTCCATGAACCGGTCCTTAGGATCCAGGCAAGTACTAAACACAAACCCGAGTCTCGTGCACCCAACACCAACCAAATCATCCAACTTGCCTCGATCCCTACCTCTACATAACTCATAATATCTCATACAAGAGTAAGGTAAATAAGTTGATGATCTCATATCCCACTTATCCCATTCTAAGCATGGCTAAGCATAAGTAATATGAATGAATGACATAGTAAAATAAATCCCAACCCAGGCTACAAGGAAGCAAGAATATGAAAATCTAGGGAAACTTCCTAGCTTTGGTGCCATGTTCCAAATTAACAATGCAAGTAATTAAATTCTAACTACACATCCTAGTATAGGATCAAAGTGGTCAAGGACACTTGCCTTCTTCCTGCTGCTCTGGGAATGGAAAGTCTTGGTCTTGAAAGGTGAGAACTTGCTCTGGGGCACGTTCTACTCATGCCAATACACATAGCAAAAGAAAACAACAATCCATAAGCCATAGTCCACACTTTCACTCATGCAAACCACACATACATACATATTAAAGTCATTCACATGTTTAAGTGTTGTGGTTACCCTAGATGTGTTGATTTTAGGCCTACATGCACTTTTAAACATATGTATATCATTTATAGCTTTTGTATTCAGATTTCTAATTGCACACTATATATGAATTTCCAATTTGAACAAATTCTCTATATTTAATTAATGCACTTCTTAGCCACAAAATTTGCATGAAAGAAAGTTTCCTACTCCAATTAGGCTTTCAGATCTTCTACAAAATCCTAAATTGAAGTTTTTGGATTTGGAGACCTCATTTATCATTTTCTAATTGTGCATACTTATTTTCCTATATTTTAAGATTTATTTTCTATGCCTAAAAATGTATTTCCAGAAATAATAAAAGTAAGCAGCACTTAGTCAGATCTCATTTCAGTCTAAAATCAGTTTTTAACTCGTTCTAAAGATTTTCCAAGTGCTAGGAAAATTTAAATTTGTATTTGCACATGTGTTTATATTACCTTTTTAATTTAAATTCTACTCATATGTTCAAATTTCTGAATTTAATATCTTATAGGGTCAAAAAGGCAATTCCACCCTACTGCAGGGTTTAATTTACTATTGCCTAAATTTTCAGGGGCCTAATTACACATAACAGGGAGGCTTTCCAAATTTTTATTAAGTCCAGGGGCTAAATCTGATTTTTAAATGAATTTACATGAATTTCTGAAGGTCCAGGGGCTAGATCAGAAGTTTCTAGGGCTAGCTCGTGATTTCCGAGATCCCCAGGGGGTAGCGCATAAGATTCCTGGCCTTTATAATGCGGGGCCGACGTGGACCGTTGGATTTAAAACAGACGGCTCAGATTAGATTGCCGAAGCGGTACAGGTAGATCTAATAGGAACCGCACGATTTAAAATGGACGGGCCTCAGGGGGCCACGTCGCCCTAGCCGTGTGCGGGCGGCGCTGCCCGGCGGCGCGCGGCGGCGGGAGGCGGCGATCTCGCCGGAGATCTTCGGGTTTTCGTCTATACTTCCTAAAACTTGGATTTCTTGGTATAGAACGGAAGAGGGGAGGTCGGGGATCTCACCTCGGGGTTTTTCTTGAGCTCGGAGGCCCTAGAAGGTGGTTGGCGACGAGGTCCGAGATGAAAATACGGCGGTGCTCGCCGGAGCTGTGTCTAGAGCGCAAAACACCGGGTTTCCTTCACCTGCTAGATTCCCCGGAGGCGGTGGAACATGATCAGCACGTTAGATCAGAAAATCCGAGCGAGGATCGAAGGAAAACGACGGTGGAAGCTTCGGTCCTCACTGGAGAGAAAGATGGAGCGGCGCTTGGGAATTCGGCCAGTTTCCTTGCGTGGAATGCACGAGGAGAGGCGGCAGAGGGTCGGTTTGGATAAGTAGCAGCGCCCGGGGCCGAAGATCGGGGCTGCGAGCGCGGGGTTCGGGAGGGTGGTTGTGATCGGGCGCGAGAGATAGACGGGGCCGTTGGGGGCGCGCGGGGAGAGGGATGACATGTGGATCCCGCACGTCAGAGAGAGGGAGAGAGGGAGGGGGCGCACGCGGGTTCTGGGCCAGCTGGGTGGGTTTCGGCCCACTGCCGGTTTGTTTTTCTTTTTCTTTTTTCCTTTCCTTTTTCTGTTTTGAATCAAATTTAAATTCCAGTTTGAATTTGAATTTCTACACCACATGCAATATGTCCAAATTTTTTTAAATTCCCCTCTTTAGCAGGTTTTTGGGTGTTACAGTCGGATTGCCACATACTCAATCGGGTTACGACTCTATTTGGGTTATCGTGGACCGATTGACAAAAACAGCCCATTTCGTTCTTGTTAAAACCAAGTACAACGTTGCACAACTAGCAGAGGTGTATATGGAGCAAATCGTGTGTCGCCATGAAGTTCCGAAGAGGATAGTTTCAGATTGGGGTTCTCAATTGACCTCTAGGTTCTGGAAGAAGCTGCATGAAACCATGGGTACACGACTGAATTTCAGCTCCGCTTATCACCCGCAAACCGACGGGCAAACTGAGAGGATAAATCAAATTTTGGAAGACATGTTGAGAGCTTGTGCCTTGAAACATGGGTGTAGTTGGGATAGGAGCCTGCCGTACACTGAATTCTCATACAACAACAGCTACCAAGTCAGCTTGAAGATCACCTTTCAAAGCATTGTATGGTAGAAGGTGTAGAACGCCACTGTTCTGGAATGAGACCGGAGAGAGTCAAGTGTTTGGACCCGAAGTGCTGCAAGACGCCGAGAAGAAAGTCCAAACGATACGAGAAAACTTGAAGGCTGCTCAGTCACGACAAAAAGGTTATGCGTACAATAGGCAAAGAAAATTAACCTTCAAAGTGGGAGACTTCGTGTATCTTAAAGTATCGCCTATTCGAGGCCAATGACGGTTCAACGTCGAGGGCAAGTTAGCACCTCGCTACATCGGACCATTCAAGATTTTGGGCAAGCAGGGAGAAGTAGCCTATCAACTAGAGCTGCCAACGCACTGCTCCGACGTACACAACATGTTTCACGTGTCCCAACTAAAGAAGTGCTTAAGAGTACCGGAAGAACAAGTACCGATGGATGAGCTCGAGTTTTAAGAGGATCTGACCTACGCGTAGCACCCCGTCAAAATTTTGGATGTAAAGGAAAGGGTCACGAGGAACAAAGTAATCCGTTGGTGCAAGGTACAATGGAGCCATCACACGGAAGCCGAAACTACATGGGAGCATGAGACCTCAAGGCAGTATTCCGTCATCTATTCTCTACTCTATCGAATCTTGAGGGCGAGATTCAGTTTAAGGGGGGTAGGTTTGTAACACCCTCAAAATTCATTCCCATGCATTGCACACATTTTTCATGTAGAGAAGCACTATAAAAGAAGTAGAAATGGAGAAAGAACCATGGAAATGGAGAAAGGAACAATAGAAATGGAGAAAGAACTATAGAAATGGAGAAAGAACTATACAAATGGAGAAAGAACCATAGAAATGGAGGAAGGAACCATAGAAATGGAGAAGGGCATATAGAAATGGAGAATGGGGCATAGAAATGGAGAATGGCAATGTAGAAATGGAGAGTGGGACATAGAAATGGAGAGGGGAATGTAGAAATGGAGTAAGTGACATAGAAATGGTGGGGAATTGAAAAAAGATAGCTGAAATGAGCCAATTCCAATTTCCCCAAAATTTTCCCCAAATCTCCAAATTCCCCAATTCACCAAAAAAGGGGAATTTTCCCCACATTTGGGGGATTCCCCCCCTTTGCTGCCGCACCAAATTAAATGGGGAAAAGTTTGTTAGGATTTAGTTCCAATTGGAGTAGGACTGTCCCCCCTCCCCCCTTTTAAATAGAACCCACCCCCCCCTTGGCCGCAGCCCCCCTCTCTCCCCCCCCCCCAAGTCGGCGACTTGGAGGCCCTAGCCCCCAACTCGACGAGTTGGACCCCCCTCGCCGGAGTTTAGTCGCCGGTGAGCCCGGCCGGCGAGCCCCGTCGTCGAGCTCCCCCGTCGAGCCCCGCCGGCGAGCCCCGTTGTTGAGCCCCGCCGACGAGCCCCGTCACGCCTCGTCGTTGCCGGAAAAGAGCCGACAATCTGTCCTGCCCTAATCATCCATAGAAAAATTCCCCGCTGCTGCCATTGCTAGAAGGAAGGCCCTGCCACCAAGGGGAAGTGAGGTATGTCTCCATTACCCATCTTACGACGTCGCCGCTGTTTCTACGCATCCGTTTTCTTCGCCCCCTTCGAACATAAACTTTTACATGTGGACAGATCGTGTTTTGATCGATTTTTGATGGTGGAACTGATCTAGATCTTGAGTCAAGATCATCACCACGTCCATACTTCATCCCAGCACCCTTGTTCATCATAAAACCCCATGAAAGCCAGTTGAAACATGCAAAACACGTACAAACTGGATTAATAAAGCAGCACCGTAGGATTTGCATTCATCTATTGCATCTTGAGTAAAGTTTGTGCATGATGTTTGATTGCTGTAAATTTTGTATGTGCATGGTCATGAGTAGAAGAACAAGCAAGAGGCCATCTACGAGGAACTACAGCACCAAGACTTTGAGACGCTTGAGCAACAAGAACCATGGGAGCAAGGCAAGTGCCCCTTGACCATATTGATCCCATATTTTGAAACTGTTTTGTTTGCGAAAACTCGAATTCTTGAGTCAACTTGATGGGACACCCTTTTATAGTAGTTTACTAGTTTTGTTAACCATTCTTGTCGCTGGGAAAGTTCATGAGTCGGGTATGGTCGTTTTTCCTTTTTGCTTCGCTTAATCCACGGGATACAGGAAGCTGAAATAAAACATGTTTAGCTACTGCACTCATATGAGATGATGAGATCTTGATGATGTTAATGGGCATAGAATCGGGGGAGATCTAGGCAAGCTTGGTTCGTGAGTGTTGCTGGATGAGATGGTGGAACTTGCTGTAGATCTAAGGACCGGTTCATGCGAGAATATGCCAGGAAAACAGTGCCACCACAAGGGCAAGTATGGGTCCGGCTTAGCTGATTAATTAGGTGCGTTGCTAGCTAGTTATGGACCGTGGATGGCGTGGGGAATGGGAGTCGAGGAGGACTGCCCTGGGAACTGCATGGCACAAGAGGGGGCCTGTGGATGGGAGAATGGTGATTCGAGCCTGCCGGTGAAACCTCAGTGAGTCCATACATCTAGTAGCCCCTTTGTAAAGCCTATTTTGTGATCTCTTGGCCATACACCGAAGGTTGTGTACTGGTATAATGGAGGTTCTGCAGTCGTCGACGGGTGACGAAATCACGAACTTGTGGGTAAAGTGGTGCCACCTCTGCAGAGTGTAAAACTATCATGACAGCCGTGCTTCCGGTCACAAGCACCTGGCCAACTTCCATGATTAGTGGGAAAACTTGGGATGGTTATTCGGTATGGTTATGGTATGGTCATTGGGATTGGTTTTGGGACTGTTTCGAGTCATGACAATGAGTTTGCTTTCGGTTATATGAATATGAGATGGTTATGAATATTTATGAGCATGAGATAAACTTGAGAAAGATTAATGGCTGGTTGGGATTTGATAAATGGTGAATTATGGTGAAAGAATATTACTGTTTTACTTGGTTATATTGGGATTTAATTAACCTAGACTTAGTTGCTGTTTTTATCATGTTTGTGAAATAAAATTTGCTTGCTGCAATGAGCCTTTTTATTCCCTACCTTGTTGTAAGCTACATGTCATACTTTTCCCGCACTTGCTGAGTACGACATGTACTCACCCTTGCATTATCACATAAACATCAGAAACAGGAGAAGAGTACTTCGAAGACCATGTGGAGTACTAGGCGTGCGAACTACCGTCAACATGCCTGTGGAGTTGAAGATGGAGCCTTCTGCTATTTAGTTATTTCCGCTGTCGTTTAGAGACTTCCGCTGCAAGAATAAGATAGAAATTCATGAGTGAGACAATGAGTTGATGTAATAAAGTACTTAAATCCTATTTATTCGTGGTTATATTCTGAATTCAGTTTGTGGATTACATGTGTATGTGTGATGAACATCCTGGGCACACATATGCATTAACTCGGTCCTGTTTTCGGAACCGGGTGTCACAAGCCTCCTGGATGCTGTTAGGGTGACACCTCAGTGGGCTCATGCTAGCCGGGAATCCCTTTGTAAAGGCCTCGTAGTGATATCCTAGCTACACACCTTGGAAGTGTGAATGTGGTTGGCTTCCACGGGCAAAATGGAGGTTCTTTTAGTCCACCCAGAAACGGGGGATGAAATCACTACTTGTGGGTAAAGTGGCACAAACTCTGCAGAGTTGGAAAACTGTCATGACAGCCGTGCTCACGGTCAAGAGTGGCTTGGGCTTCTTCATGATTAGTGGAATGTGAAAGGAGATGGTTGGAAATGTTAAGTGGGAAACTTAACATTGATGATGTGGATATGGGAATGGGATAGATTCATTCATGTTCTAGTGTAGGTGCTAATTCCAGGTAAGGTGTTACGATAAATGCGTAGTGCTAAAACTGTGATGTAAGCCTTTCCTTGTCTTGGCCTTTCATGTCATTTATTTCCTACACTTGCTGGGTACCTTAGATATTCAACCTTGCTTTTTGTTGGATTTAATTGCTGCTCAGGCTATGGAGATGACTTTGAGGACTACAGAGACAACGTCAACCCGGAAGACCTCTACTAGGCTTGCGGAAACCCCCGGGCAACGCGTGTGATGGAGCTCCACAAGAATTAATTCCGTTGTGTTGTCTTTGATGCTTCTAACACTTTAATAGTCTTTAAAGACATCTATGTAAGACCTTATGTACATGTTTATCATGGCATGTGATTTATGATGTTTTCACTATTTGTCGCCACATATATGAATGAACGATTCTGGCATACATGTGAAAATTCACTCGATTGGTCTTCATGAAAACTGGGTGTGACCAAAAGTGGCATCAGAGCCAAGGTTGCCAGTAGGAATGCGAATCTAGTTAGAAACGGGCACATTAAGGATATTATGTTTCTAAAAACTATTTTACAAAAAAATGTTGTATTAGTGTGTTACTTATATATGGTGATCTTGTTCATTTATTATATAGCCTCATCTATGTTCAAAATAGAGTGTTTCCTTACTTTAATTATTTCTTTATTTTAAATGTTTCGTTCCTCGACACCAGTTGGCTGCACGTACCTTGGAGGATGTGGATAACCCCACGACGTACCACACTCATGGAATGTCCACAAGAGACATGGTGCAGCGTCCTCGACTTCTCCTTCGCAGTGCTGGTTACACCGACAAGTTAGTAGTGTACTACAACACTACTAGAGTTTCTCGTGCAGAAGCGAGGAATGGAAGTCTGAGGCAAAGATCTACCACAACAATAAGTTAATTAATATACACAACTCACCAGCATGGAGATCCACTATGGCGGAAGCAGAAAAAGATGCCACCTAGGAGGCGATCATTTGCCAAAGTTACATCAACTGTGGTCATCTTGAAAGAATCAAGTACATGTATACTCCACAACGACGGAGTGGCAAGACGGAGTTCACACACGAGCCACTCCAGAAGGGTTGTACAGGTGCCCAGATGAATTTGAGCCTTGATGATGGAGTTAGCCTTAGTACTAGGCTACAAGATTGCCAGCAAGAGCTTTAGGATGTACGTGATCTCTTGAAGTAAACGAAGGCTATACTTCGTGGTTACATAAGGATGAGGAATGGAGAGCAAAGTGAGCATTATGTTTCAGAAGGCGACATTTGGACTCCTGACTCTCTAGACCGCAGGGCAGCCAAGCGCCCTCGCACTTCACCACCACCTCCTGAGCCCCCCTAGAGATGAGTCAGGGGCTAGTACTCCAGAGGATGAAGACCAGAACCCTCAGGAGAGGGAATACATGCTATTAGTCATTTAGAGTTGGTACCTTTAATTAAGTGAGATATCGAGTAGTAGTGTCATGGACTTATGCTTGTTTCAGTTGCCTATGAATGTTGGTGTGTGACGTGAGTCGTGGAAGCCATGTGCACTTGTCCATAACCTTGCCGTTATGTTTTATTTGCTTGAATGATGGATTATGTGATGTTAGTTATTGAAGCCTTGTGTGATTGTCCAAACACTCTAATTTGCCGCTGTCCCAATTCAACTCCCTGCATATGATCATGCAAAGATACATATATAAGTTGATATGTTTTGATTAAATCGGTATTTGGTTGTCTATGATCAATGGCTGGCAGAGGAAGAGGTCGTGGTGCAAACAACAACCACAACAACAACAACAATGATGCTGCGAATTTACCTCTTCCTGGATGGCATGGCAGAGGTAGTCGCCGAGCGGCTGACCCTGTACAGCAGATGATCAACACACAGAACCAGCTCATCCAAAACCTAACACAAGTGGTGGCCAATATGCAGCAAGCTCCAGCACTACCGGCTGCGTCACGTCAGCCGAGGTTGAGTGAGTTTCTTAGCACTCAACCCCCGAGGTTTGCAAGTTGCACTGAACCATTGGATGCCGATGACTGGTTGAAGACTATCGAGAACAAGTTAAAGATAGTCCAGGTCAGGGACATCAGAGGGTGATGTTTGCCTCTCACTAGTTGCATAGACCCGTAGCTGACTGGTGGACTGCCTACACCGCAGCTCATGAGGATACCAAGAACATCACGTGGGAAGAATTCAAACGAAGCTTCCGCAACCACTATGTGCCGGCTAGAGAGATAAAGAACAAGAGGAAGGAGTTCCTCACTCTTAAGCAAGGAAGCATAACGGTGTGTGAATACCTCACCGAATTCATGCAACTGTCCTGCTATGCACCGAGGGATATAGACACTGACAAGAAGAAACAAGACTGCTTCATGGAAGGACTCAACACGGAGATGCAATATGCCATGTCTTCCAATGAATACCCCAGTTTCCATAAAATGGTTGATAGGGCATTCATTGTAGAGAAGAAAAGGAGGGCGTTGGAGGAAGACCAAAAGAGGAAGATGACTTGGCAGGGCCAATCCTCCGGAAGCAATGTTCGACCGTGCTTCGCACCGCAGCTCACGGGGCAAATGAGCCCTCCCATGGTGCCTACCAGCGCAGAAGAGTTACAACCCCACCTTCAAGCCTCCCACGTCACAAAATCAGCCGCAGTGCCAGCAAATGCAGCAGCCGCGCCCTGCTTTCCACCTAAGCCAGCAGGACAAGGTCAGCAGAACCCACACCAAAAAGGCCAGGCCCCTAAAGTCGGGGTGCAGTCCTTCAACTGTGGTGAGGTTGGACACTATGCTCACAAGTGTCCAAATAAGAAACCCCTGCAGCCACAACAGCAGAACCTGATGCATGGAAGGGTGAATCACGTAACCGTGGAGAAAGCATAGGAGGCGCCAGATGTGGTGATTGGTACGTTTCCCGCTAATTCCCACATAGCTATGATTCTATTTGATTCTGGTGCTATCCACTCTTTCATTGCTAGGGAATTCATTAGAAGCATGATCTAGTAATCACACAAATGAACCATATGCTAGCAGTGAATTCTCTAGGAGGAGAAATAAGAACAAGACAAGTATGTCCTAGGGTGAACCTAAACATTAATGGGGTAGTGTTTTCTGCAAACCTCATAGTGATAAAACTCACAGGGGATAAATATAATTTTGAGAATGGATTGACTGACCAAGCATGAGAGTGTTATTCATTTTTCAATGAGAACGGTGGAGTTAACCCATACGAGTGGCACCAAGGTCAAGTTCATAGCCGTCCAAGAACCAAGGAAGTACATTAAACTAAATCAAGTAGAAAAACGGTTGAATACATAAGAGTGATAAATGAGTTTCCAGATGTTTTTCCTAAGGAATTACCAGATATGCCCCCCGATCAAGAAGTGGAATTCGCGATCCAATTAATACCTGGAACAGCCCCGATATATAAAAGGCTCTATAGGATGGATTCCAAGCAGCTAGAAGAGCTCAATGAACATATCCGGGAGTTGATGTAGAAAGGGTACATTCGTCCTAGTTCCTCACCCTGGGGAGCTCGAGTGATATTTGTACCTAAAAGAGATGGAACCCAAAGGTTGTGCGTAGATTACTATGCACTCAATGAGGTAACCATTAAAAACAAGTAACCGCTGCCACGCATTGAGGACTTGTTTGACCAATAAAGAGGTGCATGTGTATTTTCAAATATCGACCTCCGTTCCGGATATCATCAGTTAAAGATACGGCCTTCCGATATTCCCAAGACAACTTTTGTCTCTCGATATGGGCTATGTGAGTACACGGTCATACCGTTTGGGTTAACCAATGCCCCGTCATACTTTATGTATCTCATGAACAAAATATTCATGGAGTATTTAGGTAAGTTTGTGGTAGTGTTCATTGATGATATACTAATCTTTTCTAAAGATGAGGAGGAACATGAGAAGCACTTGAGAATGATATTGCAAAAATTGCAAGAACATCATCTGTATGCCGATCTCAGTAAATGTGAATTTTGGCTAAAGAAATATCTTTATTAGGACACATAATACCTGAAGGAGGAATAGCCGTGGATCCGGCCAAGATCGAGGATGTGCAAAAGTCGAAGACCCTTGAGAATGTCGGGGAAATCCGAAACTTCTTGGGCTTGGCAGGAAATTACCGATGATTCATTGTGAGGTTCTCTAAGATTGCAAAGCCTCTCACCAAGATGTTAGAGAAATGAGTCACATTCACATGGACACCGGAGTGTGAGTCAAGCTTTCAAGAATTAAAGAAAAGATTGACAACAGCTCCATTACTAGTGATGCCTGATATGCAAAAAGAATTTTTCATGTATGTGATTCTTCGTGACATGGATTGGGGTGTGTCCTTATGCAAGACGAACATGTCATTGCATATGCCTCTAGACAGCTCCAGAAGCATGAAAAGAACTACCCTACGCATGAACTAGAGTTAGTAGCGGTGGTTCACGCGTTGAAGCTATGGAGGCATTACTTAATGGGTAAGAGAACCGAGATCTATACCAATCACAAGAGCTTGAAATATATTTTCGCGCAACCAGATCCCAACCTCAGACAAAGACGATGGTTAAAACTGATCAATGATTTTGATGTGGGTATTAACTATCATCCGGGAAAGGCTAACATTGTTGCGGGTGCCTTAAGCCGGAAGGTGGATGTCAACATGTTAACAATGAGTGACATACCATCACAATTATGCAAAGAATTCGCGAGCCTCAATATGTGTTTCATGAATAATAGTGAGGCCATTGCAATGGAAGTGGATTCCACACTCGAGCAAGACATATGTAATGGTCAAAAATATGATGAGATGATCCAAGAAATTAGAAGATTAATCAAGGAGAATAGAGCTCCTAGGTTTAGAAAGGATGAACAATGCACGATATGGCATGGAAAGAGGATATGTGTGCCTGATGTGAAGGACATTCGTGAATTAATCCTGAGAGAAGCTCATGATTCTGGCTACTCCATTCATCCTGGGAGTACTAAGATGTATCAGGATCTTAAAAGTAAGTATTGGTGGTATGGCATGAAGCGAGATGTCGCAGAACATGTGGCTTTGTGTGACACGTGTCAATTAGTGAAAGCAAAGCACCAAAGGCCCTACGGGATTATTGCAGCCACTCAAGGTATCGAAATGGAAATGGGAAGAGATAAGCATGGATTTTATAGTAGGGCTGCCTAGAACCCAATCGGGATATGATTCGATATGGGTAATAGTTGATTGACTAATCAAGATAGCCCACTTTTTCCCGTAAGAGAAAAGTACAACGGTTCCAAATTGGATGAATTATACATGTCTAGAATTGTGTGTTTACACAGGTGCCCAAGAAGATAGTGTCAGATCGAGGAACATAATTTACCTCAAGGTTCTGACAGAAGTTGCACAAATCCATGGGAACCCATCTTAATTTCAGTTCAGCATATCACCCGCAGACTGACGGACAGACGGAAAGAACCAAACAGATCCTCGAGGACATGCTGAAATATTTTGCACTAAAGAATAGCAGAAGTTAGGACAAAAATTTACCATATGCAGAATTCTCTTATAATAACAATTACCAGGCCAGCATAAAGATGTCTCCTTTTGAGGTGTTATATGGGGGAAAATGCAAGACTCCTCTGTTCTGGGATCGAGGAGAGAGCCAGGTGTTTGGGCCAGAGGTGTTATGAGATGCCTGAGAGAAAAGTGAAAGAAATCCACAACAATTTAAAAGTACCTCCAACTCGAATAAAGAGCTATGTGGATACAAGACGAAGAGAACTAACCTTTGAAGTAGGGGAATATGTATACCTCAAGGTGTCTCCTATTAGAGGACTTCGTCTATTCAAAGTGAAAGGAAAGATAGCACCTTGATACATTGGACCTTTCCAAATTCTAGAGCGAAAGGGAGAAGTTGCATATAGGTTGGAGTTACCTTCTCACTTATCAGATATGCATAATGTGTTCCATGTATCACAACTCAAGAAATGTTTGAGAACACTAGAGGAAAGGTTGCCAATGAATGAGTTGGACGTCCAAGAAGACCTTTCGTATACCGAGCACCCGGTTAAAATCCTTGAGACGACGGAACGCATCACAAGGAACAAGAGAGTTTGTAAGTGCAAAGTGCAGTGGAAGTATCACTCAGAGTAAGATGCTACGTGGGAAAGAGAAGACGAACTCAAGGCACATGTTCCAAATCTATTCCCCTAGGAATTACTGAATCTGGAGGACGAGATTCATTTTTAGGGGGGAAGAGTTGTAACGTCCAAAATTTTTAAAATTTGGAATCATGAAGGATGGACGTGATGCATGTGCAAAAACTTGAAAATTCAAAACCAAATTTTAGTTTGAAAGAAGGAGACAGAAAAGAAAAAGGAAAAGAAAAGAGAAAGGCTGCTTGAGCTGAAACCCACCCCGCACAGCCCACCAGCCTTTCCCCTCTCTTCCTCTCACTGACGCTCCGAGCCCGTGTGTCAGCTCCTTCCCCTCCAACCGTCGCCGACCCTCCCACAGACGATCGCCGCCACCCACCTCCAAATTTCGCGCACACCGCTCACGATCCGGGAGTGTTCGCATTCGACCCGCACACATGCAACCTCCGCAGCCCAGCAACAATATAAACCTCCAAGAACCCGCCCGTTTTCCCCCCTGCTCGGCCATTCTCCAAACTCGGTGAGAACCGCCACCCCGCCATCGTTTTCTTCCAAATTTCTCTCGATTTCTTCGTTGTAACGCACCTGCTGCACTCACCCGGCCCTAGGGAAGCTCACCGTTGAAGAAACTCCAAGGAAGATCGACCCCATCGCCATCCCAACGAAGCTCACCGTCTGTCTCCGCCTCTTGTCATCGCCAAGCACCTTCCAAGCCGTTCGGGTTCAAGAAAACCCCCTAGGTGAGCTCACCTACTTCCCCTCTGTCGATATATGCAAAGAAATCCAAATTTTAACGAGTGCAGACACGAATCGGAGCTTCTCCGGCGAGATCGCTGGTGAAAGCCGCCGCGCGTCGTCGGATCACTGTTCATTTAAAATCTGATGGTTGAAATTAGAACCCAGCGTACCCCTTAATGGTTCTATTCTGAGCCGCACTCTTTAAATCCAACGGCCAGGTTTAAAGCACCGATTCCCTGCCGAAAATCTTGTGGGCTAGCCCTGGAGCTTTAGGAAAATTGGATCTAGCCCTGGAATCTCCTGACCTACCCCCTGGACTTTCCAGAAACTGTGCAAACACGTGTAATACTAGTTTTAGTCCCTGGAACTTTATGTAATTATGGAATTTCATTGTGTAAATGTGAAATTAGCCCTGTAATCAGTTTTAATTGAAAATTAGCACTGAAATAAGATTAGGTCCTATAATAGTAATTAGTGGTGCATATTAATCCTGCATTATATCATATTTGAGCTTTAGGCCTTATAGCAAAACAAAATAGTAAATTTTTAAATCTGAAAATTCATATCAAATTTCTGCAGCAGCAATTATTCACAAAAATGAACCCCAAATAGTGTTCTTTGAGGAAACCTTTGAATATTCTGATTTTCTTTATACTAAACAATATATATACTCTGTAATAGTGTTTCATTTCCTGTTTTAATGTTGAAAATATAGTTTTAGGCATAAAAGCAAATGTGAATTCATGTAAAAATAATAGACACTTTAGGAAATGTTCATGGAAGGTTTTGAGTACAAAATTAAGGTCTGAAAGTTTTGGTAAGAAGGTATAAAAATTCTAAAGTTTAGTATAAGGATGATATGATGTTAAAAGTGAGGGTTTTATCTAAGAAACCAAAAATTGAATACATATATTGTAGTTTTAGTGGCTTTAGGCTAGAACAATAAATAGAGCTATGTTTATATGCATGTTGACTTTCATGAGTTGTTTATGTTGGATGAGTTCTTATTGAATGTTGTTTGCATTTGTTTTATGTATGTTTGCACGAGTAGAACCAGGCCCAGAGCTGGTTCTAAATCTTCAAGAGCAAGTCTTCCCCATTCGGAGCATCCCCAATTAGAAGGCAAGTGTCCTTGACCAAGTTTGCTCCTATTTTAGGATGTTAGTTAGAATTTAATTGCATTGTGTCATGAATTGTGAAACCCAATGTTAGGATGTCTTTCCTAGTTTTCCATTACTCATTCCTTGCGGCCAGGGTGGGAGTTTTATTGATATTTGAATTATTGTCCTTTATTCTTAGCTGCGGTACCCTGCAGACCAGGTACCCCCACGTGGAGGGTTGAAGACAGCTCAGGCTCCGCCCCTCTCTTGAGGCGGGCCCTGACACGGCCACGTGCCCTTGGCCCTAGACCTGGTCTCCCCGGTGAGGCATGGTCCAGCGCTGCCACGTTTGCCTAGGCTCCGGAGCCACCACATGCCCTTGGCCCAGGACCAAGTCTCCGTACTGAGGTGAGGTCCGGATCTGCCATGTGTATCTAGGCTCTGAGCCCTACCTCCCCGCTGAGGAGGGCTCCGGAGCCGCCACGTGCCCTTGGCCCCGGGACAAGCCTCCCTGCTGAGGTGAGGTCCAGAGCTGCCACGTGTATTCGAGCTCTGAGCCCTACCTCAGGAGGGCTCCGGAGCCGCCATGTGTCCTTAGCCTCAGACCAAGCCTCCCTGCTGAGGTGATGTTCGAAGCTGCCACGTGTATCCGGACTCTGAGCCCTACCTCCCCGCTGAGGAGAGCTCTAGAGCCGCCACGTGCCCTTGGCCCTGGACCAAGCCTCCCTGCTGAGGTGAGGTATGGAGCTGCCACGTGTATACGGGCTCTGAGCCCTACCTCCTCACTGAGGAGGGCTCTGGAGCTTCCACGTACCCTTGGCCCTGGACCAAGCCTCCCTGTTGAGGCGAGGTCCAGAGCTGCCATGTGTATTTGGGCTCTGAGCCCTACCTCCCCACTGAGGAGGGCTCTGGAGCCGCCACGTTCCCTTGGCCCCAGACCAAGCCTCCTTGCTGAGGTGAGGTCCCGAGCTTCCACGTGTATCCAGGGCTCTGAGCCTTTCCTCCCCGCTGAGGAGAGCTTTGGAGCCACCAAGTGTCCCACGATCCGTCGTGAGTCGTGGGTCTAAGAAGTCAAGGAGGAAGTGCGCTGTCAAGCCATGCATTCAAGACTCGCGCCTTCCACAGAAGCATGGCGCATGACACACGCCTCCGTCCTCCACCCTTTTTCCATTACCGAGACAGGACGGGGTGGCGAGGTGTGACAGCAGTATAGTGCCGCCTAACGACACATTGCCGCCCAGCAAAGCGAGAGGACGTGGCGACAAGACAGGGTCTTCATCACCTGCTACCGAGTCAGAGGCACTCAGTGCACCAGGCGGTGGGCTATAACTCCTCCGCCAACTACTCTACATGTAGCTGTAAACACCTTAGATCATGTATAGGGTTCAGACAGCCTCGGAGCCACCTGTCGGGCCCCAGGCCACATTGTAACTCGCCCAGCCCTTGGACTATAAAAGGACCGGGGTGGCCACCTCACAAAGGGTGCATTCGATCTCTGATCCCCCAATGCACACACGTGCAAAGCAATACAACACACACATTCCTGTGGACGTAGGGTTTTACGCTCCGATGATTCGAACTACATAAATCCTCGTGTTCACCTTACCACTCAAGCTCGATTGATCTAGGGACGATCAGTCCCTCCAATCAAAGAACCTCCGCGGGCTGCTCCAGAAGCGGTATGGGGGGAAGTGTCATTGCTACACTTCTACATTAGCCATGCTTAATTTTGTGGCGAAATCTAGATGGTGGATTACAACTTGATCTTAATGAATCTTGATGGCACATGATGACTTGTGGTAGAGTTAGGAATCTAGGCAAGCTGGATGACTTTGGCTGGTGATGCGTGCATGAGAAATTGGGTTGGTTTTTAGTGATTGCCTGGGTTCTAAGGACCGGTTCATTGAGCATTTAACATGGCTTTACCATGCCATCACATCTGAGATGGGCATCTTGGCTAATTAATTAGGCGTTTGGAAGGTGTGGGGAATAGGAGTCAGCTAGACTACCTTGGGAACCGCAAGGCTCAAGAGGGGGCCGCTGCAGCGGAGGTTGTAGCCTCCTGGATGCTGTTAGGGATGAAATCTTAGTGGGCTCACGCTAGTTGGGAATCCCTTTGTAAAGGCCACGTAGTGATCTCCTGGCTGCACACCTTAGAATTGTGAATGTGGTTGGCTGCCATGGGAAAAATGGAGGTTCTTTTAGTCCACCTGGAAACGGGCGATGAAATCATTACTTGTGGGTAAAGTGGCACAAACTCTACAGAGTTGGAAAACTGTCATGACAACCGTGCTCACGGTCAAGAGCGGTTTGGACTTCTTCATGATTAGTGGAATGTGAAAGGAGATGGTTGGAAATGTTAAGTGGGAAACTTAACATTGATGATGTGGACATGGGAATGGGATAGATTCATTCATGTAGTAATGTAGGTGCTAATTCTAGCTAAGGTGTTAGGATAAATGCGTAGTGCTAAAACCGTGATGTAAGTCTTTCCTTGTCTTGGCCTTTATGTCATTTATTTTCTACACTTGCTCAGTACCTTAGTTACTCAAGCTTGCTTTTTGTAAGATTTAAATGTTGCTCAGGCTATTGAAATGACTTTGAGGACCACCTAGAAGATCTCTACTAGGCTTGCGGAATCCCCCGCGCAACGCCTGTGATGGAGCTCCATAAGAATTAATTCCGTTACGTTGTCTTTGATGCTTCTAACACTTTAATAGTCTTTAAAGACATTTATATAAGACCTTATGTACACATTTATCTTGGCATATAATTTATGATGTTTTCACTATTTGTCGTCACATGTATGAATGAACGATCCTTGCATACATGTGAGAGTTCACTCGGTTGGTCTTCATGAAAACTGGGTGTGACAGGCAGCTAGAAGTTAGCCTGTTCATTGCCTGTAAAACAGACTGCTCGCGTCCAGGTTCGATCCCTGGCGTGAGCTTGGGTGAGAAACACCCGATTCAAACAAAGCAGCATAGCCTTGGAGACTGAGGATAAGATCATCATGTCGCTTTCAAGCAGTTCACCGACATCATACAAACTGCAGCCACCCTCTACGGAGACAGTTGAATAATACCTCGCCGATTTTGATGGTAGCTGTGGGCATAGAGGGCCAGCCCTTAGACCATTCGCACCGGGCTACTGAGAATGCTACGCCGCTGGCCAGGTACCAGTCCACAACACATTTCCCTCTGCACCGGTGTACTGGACATCATACTCCACCCGCCCGTTCTCCACTATAATACGCCTTCTCCTCTGCACGAACTTGGTACGGCACAACGTCTGATGACTCGGGCAGTTGCTGCTAGGAGGAGGTCATGGCCGCCAAGAACATACCTTGCTGCAAAGCCGACAAAGACGCGGAGACGAAGGCCGCAGGCAAAGGGCTGGTCGCCGGTGCTGCTGCTGGTCGTCGGGCACTGCTGCTGCGTGTGAATGGCGCGGGCCACGAGCGCTACCTTCATCCCTTGTGACCAAATCTTTTACAGCATCTGTACCCAAGAGCTCTTCACCATGCGGTGCCGCGGCTCGCTCCGAGAGGCATGTGATCGAGAGAAGTTGACCGCGTGGGCAAAATCTTTGGGAGAGAGGAGGGCGGTGGAGTGGAAGGGAAGTTTCTGCAGAGGATAGAAATAAAGGAAATAAGGTAAATAAAAAGGAAAGAGAAAAGAGATGAAAAAATAGGAAAAAGAAAGAAAATAAAAGTAAAAGAAGGGAGAGAAAAAGGAATGAAAATAAAAGGAAATGAAGAGAGAGAAAAGAAAGTAAAAATGGCAACAAATATTAAAGAACAGGTAGTAATTGATATAGAGTATGTTTAGTGAGTATGATGAATGCAGGAGCACGTGCTGAAAAGTATAGAATCTTTTAAAGTGTGCTGAAAAGAGCTGAGAATATTCGTTTAGAGTAGGATTTTAGAGTACATGAGTGAGGATAGCCTGAGGCAGGTCCGGAGGAGCGACCGCCCCGGACCCTCAACAATCAAAGGCGTCGTTTAGATGTACATATACCGCACATCATAAGTATTCTCATGCTGCAACAAAGCTCAATTAGAAAAAAAGTGTTGTTAGACTGTTTAAATGTCACATATGGCTTGACAAATTACGTATTGAAAGGTCACCTCTCGCAAGTCATATACACGGACCATTTATTGTTCGGCCTCCTCTTAGAATAAACATGAACATTAGGGATGAAAACGGATCGGATATTTTCCAATCCGTCCGCAACCGTTTTTGAAAATATCCGATCCATATGCATTTTGTCAGATTTTTTTGGATTCAGATATTTGAAATCGGATATAGGATCAGATATGGTTTTGATCAAAATCCATCCGTTTTGTCGGGTAGTTATATTCGGTCGAATATATCCGAACAATATCAGAAATATATCCGACCCAACAAAAACCCTAACTAACCCAGACCCCGCGGCCCCACCCCGCAGCTGTGATGGCTCTCTAGGATCATAGACTGTCCCCACATACCACCACTCGTCTTTTCTGCGCACTTTGTCCTCACTCATGCGCACCTGGGAAAACTTCCCGGTCGGTCACCCATCCCCAAATTCCTCTGGGCCAAGCACGCTTAACCCTAGAGTCCTTTGCAGGTGGGCTTCCGGAAAAGAAGGTATACCTTGGTGATATGAATCCTCTATCAATCCTGTTAAGCCGGGAGTCAGGATATCACACAATCCACCCCCCTTAGAAGACCGACGTCCTCGTTGGTCAACATCAAGACAGGAACGCCCCCTCTTAGCCACGTCCGTACGTTCAGTCCTGGCATATGCATACCGCATGTCCGGTTAGCAGCATACGTACCATACGTGTCCCACACAGAGGACCCATGCGTCATGCCTACGTACCTGCGTCACTAACCCGTACGCACCCGTGAAACTGCGAGGGTCGGCTCTGATACCATTTGTGATGGCTCTCTAGGATCATAGACTGTCCCCACATACCACCACTCGTCTTTTCTGCGCACTTTGTCCTCACTCGTGCGCACCTGGGAAAACTTCCCGGTCGGTCACTCATCCCCAAATTCCTCCGGGCCAAGCACGCTTAACCCCAGAGTCCATTGTAGGTGGGCTTCCGGAAAAGAAGGTATACCTTGGTGATATGAGTCCTCTATCAGTCCTATTAAGCCGGGAGTCAGGATATCACAACAGCCACCTCCCCGACCCTCACCCCGAGTCCCGATTCCTCCCCGGCTCCCTGCTCCCTCGCCTCAACGCCCAGTGCCACCGCCCTCCCCGGTCATAGCCTTCGCCTCCTCGGTCCTCGCCGGCGCTGCCCGCCGGCTTGCGGCCACCGCCCCTGTTGCCCTGTGACGCCCTCAATTCTGTGGAAAACCACGGAACCGAGAACTGATGCATATGTGTGCCCAGGATGTTCATCACACATACACATATGTTCCACAAACTGAATTCAGAATATATATAACTACGAATAACAGAGTTTATTACAATGTCCCATGAGTCTTGGACTTATGTTCACAGCGGAAGTCTTAATCTAACAGCGGAGGTCTTATTTTTATGCAGCGGAAGTCTTTATTCTAATGCGGAAGCAATCTAACTAATGCGGAAGCAATTCTAAGCAGCAGTGGCTCCATCTCTACTTCATCCCCATAGGCAAGGTTGAGAACAGATCACACGCCTAATGCTCCACGTGGTTTTCATAGTAATCTTCTCCTGTTGCTGATGATGAAATAATAATGCAAGTTTGAGTACAATGATGTACTCAGCAAGTGCGGGAAAATATGATATGTAGCTCATAACAAGGTAGGTATAAAAAGGCTCATTGCAGAAAGCGAAGTTATTTATCAAAACCATGATAAAATAGCAACTCATCTTTAAGTGAATGTAATCCCAACATGTATTAAAATACCAATCATACCTCCATTATGTTCGTTACCTTCCATGTCACAACCAGACATCAATCAACCTCATTCTTGTTCACGAATACCTCCTCGTATTCGCTACCATCTCACGAATACCATCTCGTATTTGCTACCATTTCATCTCATAAACAACTTCGTCTCCCACCGAGACCAACCTTGTTGCCATGACTCAACAGTCATGCAACCCATATTATCACCCGGACTCAACAGTCCCGAAAACCAAACCAATACCAAACCATAACCAATAACCATATCCAATCACCATCCCAACTAATCATGGAAGTTGGCCAGGCGCTCGTGACCGTAAGCTCGGCTATCATGATAGTTTTTAGACTCTACAGAGTTTGTACCTCTTTACCCACAAGTTTGTGATTTCGTCACCTGTCGGCGACTGCAGAACCTCCATTATACCAGTACACAACCATCGATGTATGGCCAAGAGATCACAAAATAGCCTTTACAAAGGGGTTACTAGATATATGAACTCACTAAGGTTTCACCGGCAGGCTAGAATCTCCAATTCTCCCACCCACGGGCCCCCTTTTGTGCCATGCAGTTCCCAGGGTAGTCCTCACTCGACTCCCATTCCCCGCGCCTTCCATGGTCCATAACAATCTAGCAACTTACCTAATTACTCAGCTAAGCCGCACCCATACTTGGCCTTGTGGTGGCACTGTTATCCTGGCATATGCTCACATGAACCGGTCTTTAGATCTACGGTAAGTAAACCACCATCTCATGCTACCTCATTCAGAAACCCAGTCTTGCCTAGATCTCCCTCCGATCCATGTTCATTAACAACATCAGTTTCTCATTATCATTATGAGTGCAGTAGCTAGACACATCTATCTTGCTTCCCAATCCCATGGACTCAGCGAAGCTTAAAACAAAAACCATACCCGACTCATAAACTTCCCTGGCGACAAGGGTGGTTTAACCAAAACTCGTAAAGTCCTATAAAAGGTTTTCCCATCATGTTTGACTCAGCACACACACCTTTTTGCAAAACAAAACAGTTTTTCCCAAAACATAGGATCAATATGGTCAAGGGGCACTTGCCTTGTTCTTGCGGTTCCGGTTGCTCTTGGATCTTGAAACCTTGTTGTTGCAGCTCGTCGTAGACAGCTCCCTGAGCTTGTCCTTCTATACAGGATCACACACATACAAGATTCACAGCAATCAATATCATGCATAAACTTTAACTAGATGCGATGATGCATCTGCATGCTATCCTACGATCAGTTTTTATCAGATCAGTTTGTACGTGTTCTTGCATGGCTTGCATGGTTTTATGATGAACAGAGGTGTTCGGATCAAATGTGGACGTGGCGATGATCTTGTCTTTAGATCAACCCGATCAACAAGTGATCTGTCCACGAGAAAGCTTCTGTTCAAAAGGAATCGAAGAACAGATGGAAAGAAAACATGATGATGTCGTAAGGTGATATTGGAGACTTACCTTACGTTCTTCGTGATCTCGGGGTCCTTCTCTTAGCAAGACAAATCGTTGGGCTCCCTTCCGGCGATCTTCCTCGACTGAACTCCGGCAATGGGCTTACTCGGCGAGTTGGGGCTAGGGCTCTAAGTTGTTGGCTCAGGAGGTGGAAAAGAAGTTCGTGGTTTTTGGCCAAAGGTTCTGGGTTCTATTTATAATCGGGACAAGAAGAGTCCTAATCTGATTGTATTTCGAATAAGAGTCCTATTCAGATTATCGTTGAATCTTAACAACTTATCTTGATTTGATTTGGTGCGGTAACATTGTGGAATTCAGGTCGGTTTCCTCTCCGTACCGGTATTTCTACGCGTACAGAATCCAAAAATCCTAGAACAAAATGGGAAGTAGCTTACCACTCCAGAACTCGTTACCTCCTCGGTGATGAGCTCCGGAAGCTCCATGTGTCCACCGGGGCCTGGTCTCCCCTTTTCCGCAGAGACGAGCTCCGGTTGTGCCGTGTGTCAAGCGAGCGAGACCTCCCTCTCCTTCGGAGGTGGGCTCCATGAATGCCACGTATCCTGGCGGTCGGGACCTCCTCTCTATTCAGAGGTGGCTCCACGCACGCCACGTGTCAGTGCCGGACATTTCTCTCTTCGGAGGTGGCTCCGGGTGTGCCACGTATCCATTTCGGATCTCTCTTTTTCCTCAGAGACGAGCTTCGAGGTCGACACGTGCCCAACAGTGTCAGACCTCCCGGAGATAAGCTCCGGTGGCGACATGTGTCCAATAGAACCGGACCTCTCGGAGGTGAGCTCCGAGATCGATACGTATCCCGCGCGACTGGTCCTCTGAATTCCGCAACTTGCTCCGAAGGTGACACGTGTCCTACGGCTGGCCTTACTTCTTCGCAGAAGCTAGCTCTGGGGGCAACACATGTCCCACAGGGTCGGACCTCTCTCCCTTTTGCGGAGATGAGCCCCGAGCCTGCCACGTAGCCAGTTTAGCGGCGGACCTCTCCCCACTTCGCAGGGATGAGCTCCGAACACGCCACGTGTCCAGCGACCGCGGGAGTTGTCTTCGGCGCTCTCTGTGAACTGGATTCGGTTCTTTTTGGCTATCTTTTTGATATTTTCTTTCTTCCCACTTCTTTTAAAATGTTTTCTCTACATGAAACATGAATACATGCAGAAACCAGAAATGAGGGTGTCACATGCCCCTAGCTCCGGATGCCCCACCGGCCCGAGTTGACGCTCCGACGGCCGCCGCCCCCATCGCCCAGACGGCCCGCCGCCCCCAACGCCCTGCCGGCCGCTGCCCCCAACGCCCGACCTCCCCGAGTCGACGGCCCGGCACCCCCGATGCCGCGCCGGCTGCCGTCCCGTAGCCCACGTTGTCCCGACGCCCCGTGTAAGGGCCTAAGTTTTTCACTTGTTAAAAGTGTTCATCACACCCACACCTCACCTCATTTGTGGTAATCACATGAACACATTGGAAGAGCAAGTAACCACCACCAATAGATAATAAGAAGATGAACTCACAAAATGCAAAAGTGGTATTTTCCACATGCATCATATAGGGGCTAAGCATATGATTAACTCCTAAACTTGGTTAGGAATGCTCATGCCAAATTTCACCCAAATCCAAAAGCTCTTGAGGTTCTTTTGGGTACAATCAGTAAAAGGCTAGTTTGAACTTAAATTCAAATTCAAACTCCTTTCATCCCACGAATTCAAAAGTGGGATTCATATTCACACTCAGCACATTTTTATGAGCTCACACACCAAATTTCAATCCATTTGGAGTTGATCTTGACATGAGCTATTTTGGCTAAATTCAAATCAAAATTCAATTTCAGTTAACATTTGCTGCAAATTTAGTCAGATCAAATCACACTTTGATTCATTCAAATTCAAATGGTTATTTGGGGGTTTGATCAAACTACAAAGGGTATTGGAGTCCCTAATATTTGGAGCAGTAGGAATTCAAATTGTGAGGTCAAAATTGGAGAGGTGGGGTCCTCCTGTCAGCCACTCCAGTGATCAACCGACTGAAGCCGCTGAGCTCGATTTCTTGCACGCAACAGAGCGGACACCACTGCGAGAACGCCCTGCCACCAGCTGCTTGCTTTCTCTGGCCACCGAGCCGTTTCCCAGCGCCCTCATCCTCAGCCTAGGATGAGCTCCGAACCATTTCATTGCTCACAGTCCCGGTTGCTTCGCCCTCGAAGGAAAGAAAAGCGCCGCTCACCCGAACCCTATGTTCCACCATCGACCGGCCGAAGCAACGGCTTGCACGCTGAACTGAGTTTGCAAACGAGGATGCCGACCTTCACTCGACATGCCCCAGCCTTCGGCAGC
Organism: Neostapfia colusana; assembly: GCA_030760725.1. Taxonomy (NCBI): domain Eukaryota; kingdom Viridiplantae; phylum Streptophyta; class Magnoliopsida; order Poales; family Poaceae; genus Neostapfia; species Neostapfia colusana. Next base: position 104,547,007 of record JASWHV010000007.1, read on the forward strand.
GTCCGATTCAGCTTCCTTCGAGCTTCACCGCACCGTTTCTTCTTCCTCGGTTCAACCCGAGCCGCCGCCACGAGAACGCGTCGTCCGGCCACCACAGCCCGTCTTTCCCCGAGATGTAAACAACAAAGAGGTTCGTTAAGGTCCCCTATTCCCTCACTGCAAGCTCCGGCTGCATGCCATGGGCTGCCCTCGCCGGAATTTCACGTTTGTGCGCCGGTGTACAAAAGAGATCGCCGGACAACTTTGCAAAATTCGTGAGATACGTCGCACCATTCATCACCAAACTTAGCAAACTACTTTTAGATGCCCGTGCGAGCCCATAGGATCAGAAACCTCAGAGAACCATCGAGTATAGCCGCTGTTCTCCGAATTTTGCTAGTTTTCCCGATTTTTGACCTAGGTCGCACGGTGACATACTAGTTAGAGCTATTCCGGAGCTCATTTGAGTTCACGACAATCTTCCGTAGGGTGCACTGACTGTATGACCCTTTGCTTGAGCTTTTGGGGTGCTAGGTAGTCTGGCCGATACGGCCGAAGTTCTTCCCAAGCCGCCGCTCGTCGTCGGCCATGTTCCGGTTATTCTCGGATCGAGATAAGGCCAGCACCGTGTTCCCCGTGCGGGATTAGGCAGAGGCGGCAAAAATCACGAAGCTTGGCACACGACAAAGCCCCTCTGGCGAGCACTCCGGCGAGGGTGGCGGCGGCCGAGCGCTGGAGTGCGAGGTTGAAGACAACCCACGGGCCCCGTGTGTCAGCCTCAGTTACCCGGGCACTGGATTTTCTATGGCTCGGGATCGGGGTGCGGCTACACAAATTTAATTCTGTGACCCCGTGTGCCAATGCACCAGAGCGTGACACGTTGCCAGGGACCCCACTTTCAGACATTTGAACTTTTCTCGGATTTTCCAATTTCCAGATTTTCCCCAAACTTCAAACACACACAACTTTTGCTAGGAAGCTCCAAATCGAGTGAACCAAATTTTGTTGGATTCATCTCTCTGATTACTTTCCAGCAAATCAAGTTTCACTCTGAAAACCTTTATTATCCAGAATTAATTCTCCAAATTTTAAACTGTTTAGAATTTTAACTGGAGATCCCTTTAGTGGAAAATTCTGAAATTTGGCCAGGATGTTCCTTATAATATCACTGAGCTACCATAAAAATGTCAGATCCATCCGAGCTCATTTGATACACCTAATGGTGTGATTAATGAAACTGGTCCCGAGAAAAAGAAAAAATGTCCAGAAACATTTTTTAGATTTTCTCTGAACTTGTTTAGCTCATATCTTTTGCTAGGAATCTTCAAATTATATTAAACCAATTCCATTAGAACCCTCTGAAAATCTAGTTTTCAGAAATTCATGGCTTGCTCCATGACAGTCCTTCGAAAACCATAAGAGCTCTAATTAGTGCCAAATACACATTTATTTGTGCAGGGCTCAAATGAGCTTTGATTCAAATGAAATTTGGCCAAGTCCCTGTTTAGGTTGTCACCTAACCACAGTAAAAATTTCAGAGTCAATAGGACTGTCTAGCTATACTTATAGCCTTCAAATTATCAAAATCAATCAAATGCATTTAAATTGACACGCATTGTAATTCTTTTCTGTGTAGTCGCTAAGATCGAAGAAGGCCCGGACGTTTTGGATTTCATTACTCCGGAGGAACAGCTAGATTACGACCAGCATCAAGGCAAGCTCCAGTTTGCAATGGCAGTTTCATAAAGTCTTTTGTTTTGATAACTTACTTTATGCATTTCTTACAATTGTGCATTAGAGTCTTGTTTGGAAACCCAAATGCATAGCCAAGAGAACCAGGATTTTGGGCTTAGGTTTTAAACCTCGAGTAGCCACTGCAATGATAAATCGGTGTAGGATTCAGTAAAAGTCGAGTAGTTGGAACTACTCGCGAGAATAGGCTAGAGGGACACTACTCGGTTAGAGATAGCAAATGAATCACATGGCAAGAAAAATGAGACCGAGAGGAGGGTGATGAGAAGTTTAGGCCCGATCTTCCGAAAGGTAGGTCGATTGAAGTGGAGATCTTGATGTTGATGATCCGAGGCACTCGAGCAGACCCGAATACCCCTGCAATCACTACACCCCTGCTCCATTGGTTATCAACCGTGCTTCACACACTTGACCTCGCCAAGAAGGCTATCCCTGCAGGTGCAACCGAGAACACAAGCAAGAACGATGAAGATGCAATCTGAAATTGTAAAATTGGGGTCTCACAAACCGTAGAATGGTGAAAGTGTTTAATCTAAGCAAAACCCACCGAATATGGCCAGTGGCTACAGTAATTAAAGGCTAGGGTTTGGCCACAAGACCCTTAGACGCGTCCCTAATGGACACATACGAGATGCAAGGCCCAGAAGCCCAATACGGTGGCGCAGCACCGGACAGAACTCTGAATTTGACTTGTCTCGACAATTTCCAATGACTTCTGGCAAATTTTAACGTGGGACCAGAACCATTGGAAAGTTTATCTTCACCTTTCCATGCATATATAGAACGTCGACAACGGAGTCCGTATGCATCTTGGGCGTCCGTTTTAAGATGGACTGCTCCTGGACTCCGAGTTGAACTCGAGTCCGAGTTGGCGACTGTTTCCATCAACTTGTGGACGTCCCGTCTGGTTCTCCACGTTCCCAAATACTCCTCCCTTTACTTGTTGATCATGTCCATGGTTCCTAATAACAATTAAATCATTGAATAGCAATCCATTCTCAAACTCACATGGGTAGGAAGTTAGGAACGAGTTCACCTGCTGATTTAGTAACTGTGCTCGTGCTCTTGTGATTGGTCCTTGTATATCAATGTGAGTATCCACTGTCGTGATGTCCTCATCATCCTCCCCCTCTTGAAACGGAGTCGTCCTCGACTCAAGATCATCTTCTTCTCCCAAGTATGGTCGTAAATCTGAAATGTTATGGGACTAACCCCAAAATCGGGAGGCAACTCAAGTTTATATGCATTGTCAATGATCTTTTCAACAATCTTAAAAGGACCAGCAGCTCGTGGCATAAGTTTAGATTTTCTCAAGTGAGGGAATCGTTCTTTTCTCAAATGTAGCCATACCAAGTCCCCTGGTTCAAGTTTTACTTCTTTTCTATCTTTACTACTAGAAATTCTATACTCCTCATTCTTCCTTTCAGTATTTTTCTTTGAGTTTCATGCATCTTAAGGGTGAATTTAGATCGTTGTGTAGCATCCGAATTTATAGTTTCAGAAGGAGGCAAAGGTAATAAATCAATAGGAGCACGGTGATTGAAACCATACACTACCTGGAATGGGCTTACCTTTGTAGTAGAGTGAACTGACCTGTTGTAAGCAAATTCTATATGTGGTAAACAATCCTCCCAACCCGTTTGTTTTTAAAACAGCCCGCAACATAGTGGATAGAGTACGATTTACTACCTCAGTTTGTCCATCGGTTTGTGGGTGACATGTGGTTGAAAACAGCAGCTTGGTTCCCAATTTATACCACAAAGTTCTCCAAAAATGACTTCAAAATTTTGCATCACGATTAGAAACAATGGTATTTGACACACCATGTAAACGAATAATTTCCGTCACAAACAAATCAGCAATGTGTGAGGCATTATCATTCTTATGACAAGGTACAAAATCTGCCATTTTAGAGAAATGATCAATAACCACAAAAATACTATCCCTCCCCAACTTAGTCCTAGGCTATCCCAAAACAAAATCCATGGAAATGACCTGCCAAGGTACACTAGGAATAGGAAGAGGCATATAAATACCATGTGAGTTAAGTCGGGACTTAGCTTTATTGCAAGTAGTGCATTGTGACACGTAGCGCTCGACATCACATCTCATCTTTGGCCAAAAGAAGTGTGTGGCCAGCACGTCCTCAGTTTTCTTCACTCCAAAATGTCCCATCAAACCTCCTCCATGTGCTTTCTGCAAAAGTAATAGGCGAACGGAACTAGCAAAAACACATAGCTTGTTAGCACGATAGAGGGGGCCCTCCCGTATTACATATTTATTCCAAGTTCTTCCTTCTCTTCAATTTTCAAAAGCATCTTTGAAGTCCAAATAAGTACGATATAATCCTTTTATTGTTTGCAATCCAAATATTTTATGATCAAGTTGGGACAGCATGGTGTAACGTCTAGATAATGCATCTGCAATAACATTCTCCTTGCCTTTATTATGCTTAATGATGTATGGCAACAATTCTATGAACTCAATCCATTTAGCATGACGTTTATTCAGATTGGTTTGACACTTAAGATACTTCAAGGATTCATGATGGGAATGTATGACAAACTCCTTAGACCAAAGGTAACGTTGCCAAGTTCATAGAACTCGCACTAAGGCATACAATTACTTATCATAAGTAGAATAATTCAGAGAAGGACCATGCAATTTCTCACTAAAGAATGCAACGGGTTTACCTCCTTGTATGAGAACACCTCCAATACCAATGCCGCTTGCATCACATTCTAGCTCAAATGTCTTGTCAAAATCAGGAAGTTGTAGCAATGGTGCTTGTGTAAGCTTTGATTTGAGAACATCAAAAGCTTGTTGCTGCTGTTCGCCCCATCGAAACGGCACTCCCTTCTTTGTTAGTTCATGAAGAGGTGCTGCAATGGTGCTGAAATCCCGCACAAAGCGTCGATAAAAACCTGCAAGACCAAGAAAACTACGCACCTGCGTGACGGTCGATGGAGTTAGCCAGCTAGTGATCGCCACAATTTTTACCTCATCCATCTCAATTCCCTGCAATGAAACGACATATCCAAGAAACGAAACTCGATTGGTGCAAAAGACGCACTTTTCGTGGTTACCAAATAAACGTGCATCTCTCAAGACACTGAAAACAGCACGCAAATGATCAAGATGTACGTCATATGACTTGCTGTAAATGAGGATATCATCGAAGTAAACCACCACAAATTTTCCAATAAAAGCACGTAAAACCTCATTCGTTAATCGCATAAAAGTGCTAGGTGCATTAGTTAAACCAAAAGGCATGACTAACCACTCATAAAGTCCAAACTTAGTTTTAAATGCAGTTTTCCATTCATCTCCTAGTGCCATTCTAATTTGGTGGTAACCACTATGCAAGTCAATTTTTGTGAAACTAATAGCACCACTCAATTCATCAAGCATGTCATCTAAGCGAGGAATAGGATAACGATATCGAATGGTGATGTTATTAATCGCTCTGCAATCAACACACATGTGCCAGCTACCATGTTTCTTAGGAACCAAAAGAACAGGAACAGAACAAGGACTAAGGCTTTCACGAATATACCCGCGGTTCAAAAGATCTTGAACTTGTCACTGAATTTCCCTTGTCTCTTCCATATTCGCCCTGTACGCCGCACGATTTGGCAAACTTGCCCCTGGAATAGTCGATCTTATGTTCAATGCCCCTCATAGGTGGTAATCCAGGGGGTATATCGGGGGAAACACATCCGCAAAATCCTGCAAAAGGTTAGCAACAGCAGGGGCAATGCAATGGACACTTCATGAAGTGAAAACATGGCTTCTTTGCATACTATAGCATAGTACATCCCCTTGGTATTAATTAAATCAGCAAGGTCAGATTTAGTTGTGAGCAACGAAGGTGATTTTAACTTAATTACTTGCTGTTTTTCAGAGTCTAGTGATTTTGTTGCCTTATCATTACGTGTTTTACTTTTCTCCAAATGCACAATTTCAGCCGGAGTCATAGGAAGCAAAGTTATTTTCTTTCCTTTATGCATCAGAGTATATTTATTAGTTCTACCATGATGAATAGCATCCGTATCAAATTCCCAAGGATGTCCCAACAAAAGAGAACAAGCATCGATAGGTACGGCATCAAAATCAGCAAAATCATGGTAAGAACCAATCGAAAAATATACTCTCACTGTTTGTGTTACCCTAACCTTACCGCTGTTGTTGAACCACTGAATGTGGTATGGATGAGGGTGTGCTCTTGTTGTCAACCCAAGTTTCTTGACTACATACGTGTTCACCAAGTTATTGCAGCTGCCTCCATCAATTATAGTGTGTACACGGTAGTCCTTGACGATGACAAACATGTCAAAAAGATTGTGTCGTTGTAGTTTGTCATCTGCCTCAACTTTGGAGGTCAAAGCACGCTGCACAATTATGCTTCTATAATTTTCTGTTGCTGCAGTACCAAGTACCTCTTCATCTGTGCTATAGCGGTCATCTTTTGGTCCTGCAATGTTAGTAGCAAGAGAATATTCATCTTCAACATCCGAAGTACTATCATACCCACCATCATCTCGTGCTATGTATGCTTGTTTGATAGGACAATCTTTCATCACATGACCAATTCCCTGGCAGCGGTGACATTTAATGTCAGAAGTTCGACTCGTGGAAGGAGTGGAAGACGTAGGCTTGAATGGTGTCGTCTTGCTGCCCTCCGACGCGCGAGGAAGTGGGGCAGTAGCTGAAGTTCATTGGCCACCATTGGATGGTGTAGTGGCTGTACGAAAACTCGAAGATGGTGCTGTTTTAGATTGTGTAAATGTCGAACGCGGTGTGAAGGTGCTCCTCGTGCATAGTTGCTACTGCTGTTGGCGGCCCTGCAATTTTTTTCGCCAACATAGCCAGCTGAAATAATATGTTAACAATATCATATTCCTTATAATTAACAATGTCCTGAATTTCATGCCTCAACCCACCATAAAAACGAGCTATTTTATCATCCATGTCTTCTACTACCCCACAGCGCAACATACCCTTTTGTAACCCTTGATAACACTCCTCTACGGACATGTTACCTTGGTGTAAGCGCTGCAATTTTTTGCGAAGGTCCCGCTGAAAATAAGGAGGAACAAAACAAACGCGCGTAGCTTCCTTTAATCTATCCCATGTTGGAGGATCAGTTCTAGTTTTAACAAGTTCATTCCACCATATGATAGCAAAATCCTTAAACTCACTAGTGGCTTGATGAACTCTATGTTGTTCGGGAACAAGGTGGGCATTAAATTTCTGCTCTACTGTCATTTCCCAATCAAGATATGCCTCAGCATCATAAGCACCAGAAAAAGAGGGTATAGTAAATTTGACTTTAGCAAAAGGATCATCAAGAGGGTGATTAAAATTGTTATGGCGATCATTGTAATTATAACGATTATTACCTCCCATACCTCGTAGATAAAGTGGAAGTCGTGGTTGATTGTTATGATCTTCCATATTATAAGCACCGTCTTCACGTTCTTGAGCGAGAGGCAGCTGCGCCTTAAGAGTATCCATCCGAACAACAAGATCAGCAAGTTGGCGATTCAAGGTCGTCAATGACGCCTCTGTTGATGTGTGGGTTTTGATGAACATATCTGTCATTTCCCTCATCATGTCACGCAACTCAGCATGTTGAACACATTCATCATCACTTTTATCTTCTGCCATTGTTAGTAGTAAATAAAAGACAACAAAAAGATGATATCCCTATCAACTACAAAGGATAGTGGCAATGTGAAAAGTGGAAGGAAGGAAACAATCTCTCTCTCTCTCTCTCTCTCTCTCTCTCAAGCGTCTTACCACGTTCTTACAAATGTTCTTACCGACACAGCAGGTGGTAAACGGTGGACGGTGAGAACCAATGAAGCGTGGAGTGATTGCAAAGGTACCTGTTCTGCTCAAGAGGAAAAGTGGAGCTTGGATGGCACAATATGGTGGCTAATAAGCAAAAATCGTTAACAGCAAAACAAAGTTAAATAAGTATTCAATGTAGGAACTGTTGCTGGTTAACAAGTGTCCTAGGCCTAGCACAACACAAGGCAGTAGAAAGGCAAATAGAAGATCAGGGAGATATAACTAACAAGTACAGCACAAGTGTATAGGCCAACTGTTTTCAACTATGTGCTGTCAATGCTTTAATATCTGTGATCTCTTCATTATTTTTTTCTTTTTTTCTTAAATATTTTCTGATATTTTTTGTTTACTCGAAAGCACAAAAAAGTAAGCACACAACTTTGCAGCTCAATTGGATGTAAGATGTGGCCTATAGGAAATCAAGAAGATTCTTTAAAATTCGTGCTGAAACTTCGGAGGCCGGATAGACTATCTTCCTAGGGGAATATGGCCAAAAAAATTTCACCGAACACGGCGAAGCCGTGGAAAATTGGTTGCAAAATTTTGAGTAGATCAATTTAAAAAAATCGTCCGGTTTTGAGTTCGTATGCAAAAGTTATGGCCGTTTTAAGGTAGGCTATCCGAGTTACTGTTTTTTATGTTCATTCGAACTCGGTTTTGAAACAGATCTCGCAATAGGATGTGAAAAACAATTGGAATTTACCAACGACGACTGATGGGATGTTGTGTGATTAATCAAGGAGGACTGGCACAATGGTTTGTCACCTGTTCTAGGGCTGGCGATGCGGGAGTTCACGCAAGGCGGCTAGCTAGGGCAAAACCGATGATCGTGATGGATCGGTTTGTTGTTTAGGGATTGTGGGATAGGTGAGCAGCAAGAAAAACAAGGAAGAAAAACGATAACTATGACCCAAAAACACAAAGCGGAACCAGCAACAAGACTCGACCACACGAATGCAAACTGAAAAACGTAACTTGCAGGCACTATGGTCTAGGAACCGGTAAACACGATATGTTTTTTGACTTTTTCTATGGACTCTAGGTATGAAAAACAAAACTAATCTAGTGGAAAATCAAAGTACCTCACGGGCAACCTGAAATCTGATACCAATTGATAAGAAGTTTAGGCCCGATCTTCCGAAAGGTAGGTCGATTGAAGTGGAGATCTCGACGTTGATGATCCGAGGCACTCGAGCAGACCCGAATACCCCTGCAATCACTATACCCCTGCTCCATTGGTTATCAACCGTGCTTCACACGCTTGACCTCGCCAAGAAGGATATCCCTTAAGGTGCAACCGAGAACACGAGCAAGAACGATGAAGATGCAATCTGAAATTGCAAAATTGGGGTCTCACAAACCGCAGAACAGCGAAAGTGTTTAATCTAAGCAAAACCCACTGAATATGGCCGGCGGCTACAGTATTTAAAGGCTAGGGTTCGGCCATAAGACCCTTAGACGCGTCCCTAATGGACTCATACGGGATACAAGGCCCAAAAGCCAAATACGGTGGCGCAGCACCGGACAGAACTCTGAATTCGACTTGTCTCGACAATTCCCAATGACTCCTGGCAAATTTTAATGTGGGACCAGAACCATTGGAAAATTTATCTTCGCATCTTTCCATGCATATGTAGAACGTCAAAAAAGGAGTCTGTATGCATCCTGGGCGTCCGTCTTAAGATGGACTGCTCCTGGACTCCGAGTTGAACTCGAGTCCAAGTTGGCGACTGTTTCCATCAACTTGTGGACGTTCCGTCTGGTTCTCCACATCCCCAAATCCTCCTCCCTTTACTTGTTGATCATGTCCATGGTTACTAATAACAATTAAATCATTGAATAGTAATCCATTGTAAAGCTCACATGGGTAGGAAGTTAGGAACGAGTTTACCTGCTGATTTAGTAACCGTGCTCGTGCTCTTGTGATTGGTCCTTGTATATCAATGTGAGTATCCACTGTTGCGATGTCCTCATCAGAGGGTAAGGGCAGCAGGACTTTGGGGCCTGGGTGCCATAGCTTCGCTTGCGTCGATTGAGGACCGAGCCGTGTGCCGACCGTTGAACAAGCTAGAGCAGTACTAAAGACCTATCGGATATATGGGAACCGGGAAACTGATGTAATTCGGGTAGTGATCTGTTGAAGCATTGCTTGTCGTCCAGAGGGTAGATTGAGATCAGCAAGGTGTAAATCGTTTGGCAGGCACTGTGGATGCTCCACACAGAGACCTCCTGCTCGGGACGATAGGACCGGTTCAACACTTGGCTGACGGATGAAAGGTGGTTGCGTACGACGTCCGTGGTGGTTGCTGTAGGCAACATCGAGTACGGGCGTACATGACGGGTTATTCGAGTAACCCTGCAGGTGTAAATCGATTATAATCACCGTCCCTCGCGGTCAGTGAGTACCACTTGTTCACTATACCGTGACGTAGAAAGAACATGCTAGTGTCATGTTAAAAGATTGCTGATTGAAAGCTTTACTTCGTTTGTTAAAGAATTGCTATAGTTTAGAGCTAATTAAAGTTATTTTCAACCTTAGGCAAAGCACATAAGAGAAATGTATTTCTTGTTTGATTGTGGCTTTCTTATGTGTCTTAGCACGAGGTTTTCCAACAACGTGCTGCTAAAACTTGAAAGTAAGACAACTAATTAGGCGTGTCTTTTGCAACAAACTTTCCTACTATACACTACAAACCCAGCATGTAGAGTTTCATGTGTAGGTAAGACGGGTCAGCCTTGCTGAGCCATCGTGCTCACTGCTTGTGTTTGAAGCATTTGCAGGGTGCTATGAGGAGGAGGCTCCCGAGGAGGAGACATACCCCCAAGAGGGAACCACCGTCGAGTGGGAGCCGTGCACGCCACCGTGTAAGTGTGCGTGTGTGCTAGTGAAGACACATTCATGGGCTGAACTTGAACTTCTTTTGCTTAGTCTACGCCCGTGAGTGTAGACTTAACATTATTTTGTTGTAACTATGTTCATAAACACATTGATGTAATAAAATTTTTGCTTCCGCTTTATACGTTTTATGTGTGTTGTCCGGTGCTATGCAACACAGCACCCCTCAGCGTGATCCTGGCTAGTCGAGACCGTCGGGTCCTCGCAGCATGGCATCAGAGCTTCATTGAGATTTAACGCACTTAAAAAGGTTAATTTTTAAAAAGCCTGGTGAGGAACGAGTTATTAGCCCATATAAGGATGTTATTAGTGTATAGAAAGTGGTAACACTAACCTATTTGCTTATGTCGGAAAATCATGCATCTCGGGACTTCATATGTCTTGGGGGGCGCATGTAAGCGCTGTCCACCAGTGCGTACAAGCTTAAGTGTGGAGCCTCATGGGTGGCAGGTAACCCGGCCAGCTTTAGTATCCTTTACAACTCTTCATGTTGTTTGGGGTATTCCAGCAACGCCCTTCCCTGGCGTGCTACGGGCAAGTATGGGAGACCCTGTCACGTGGTTAGTAACGTGAACACGTAGCTCATGGTGTGTTTGGTGATGGGACCCGGTCCCGATCACGGGGCCGTGCCGCTCGCCCAGGAATCGCATTGGGTGGTGCCGTGTTATGCGGCACCTAACAGCACACAAATAAGGAACAGTGTATTACATAAATCAAAAGCGGAAGCTTACAAATGTTCTTTGTAAATACTTTACATAGAACTACAGCGGAAGTCTATAAACAGCTCACATCGAATAACTAGTGAGCACCCGAGAAGAGGTCCAGCCCGCGGACTCCCCTCGCTAGCAACACGAAGACATGGCAGCGGCTAGGTCCTCCATGTGTAACATGACTCGGAAGTCTCCGAGTCTCACCGGACAACCTTCTTTATATGCGTCGATATTAACCTGCAAAACCACTCATATAGCAAGAGTGAGCACAAAGGCTCAGCAAGACTTAACCGTCTCTCCTATGACATGCAACTCTACATGAAAGTAACTTACGACCTAAACATATAAGTTGCAAAAAGACTCGCCTACGAGTTCGTCCTTAACTTTCAGATTTTTGCCAGAACAGTAGTGACATTGCGCCCAGCAACATTGGAACTCCACAATCAAACAAGAAATGCTTCATTCCAATGTTACTTGTCCCAAGGTGGAAAATAACTTTAGTTTGCTCTACCTCTACTTCACACATGGTTTTCATGCAATTTCCGACTATCATAGCAGCATTTTTAAAACTTTGCAAACTGTGTCCACACAACTTGATTATTACGTCACAACACAGTGAGCAAGCGGTACTCAATAACCGCGAGGGACGGTGATTCGAGTCAAACACTACCCGGATAACTGACACATACGCCCGCCTCTAAAGACCCAAATCTGGCGTCCTTCATTACGTCGTATGTGGCAACCTTTCGCAGGACACTCGACTGTAGAACCGGTCGCGCCGTCTCGGGCTCATAGGTCTAACGAGACGATATGGTATGCCTCTGCAATCCAGTGACCCTGGTACATCGGTTTCCTGGTTCCCATATAGCAGTAAGCATCCGGTACACAACTCAATACTTGCTCATGGGTCCCGCGCACGCATCGGTCCTTAACCGACACAGGCAGAGCTACTCGACCAAGACCTCGTCTTGTCGCTGCCTAACCCTCCTGCCCGGTCTCATCTTTAGAAATATAAACTTTAGTTTGCCTCCTTTTCAACTACACCCATGTAATCCTGACTATAACTCGCGAGTAGATTCCGTCTACTCGACTTCTACCGGATGTCCTAAGCTATTTAGCACGGCATTATTCTACAGCGGTGACCCTTCTCTACCCTTAACTCCAGGTTCATTTGGTCATGCATTTGGAGCGAAAACATCCTTGACCTAATGCACATACAAACTCTAAACCATATTGTGAACAAAGTAAAAACTTTATAAATAACTTAAATGCAAACCGGAGCTTGCCTTGGTTTTGCAGGTGACTAAAGTCAGATAATTGTGAAGTTAGTTGCTTATGACTTGAAGCTCAACCACTGCCCTTCTTGTTCCTTGATCCAAGCTTCACTCCTTCTCTACTTTTCCACGTTTAATCACTACACGTTATGAATATGCATATATGTTTAATTATAAAATTTTTGCTAACAAGTGCTAAATACAAGTTCAAAACTGGAACTCTGTTTAAGAATTTAAAATGAAACTGGTGCTAGTGGTTTGGGTTTGAGTTAAAGTACTATGATCAAGTGATAAGTTGGGTTCATCACTTGGGTGTTGATCACCTAATGAGGCCGAACAGAACAGTACTGCTTCAGGGCTCCAATGGAGATGAAAATTTTCTTGTGAGTTCCTTGTCACAAGAAAGTCATCTGGACCAAAATTTGGAATTTTTCAATGAATAGATCACTCAGCACAATCCCCTAAGTATTTAGGACACAAGGAATTAATTCTGAATAAATTTTCACTTTCATGCAAATTCAAGTGAACTATAATTTCAAACATAACTCAGATAGTATGCATGAATTTTCCTAGGATTTTTGGAGCTAAGAACTGCCCAGAACTGAATTTCTAAGTTTTGGAAATTCTCTGAAATTGTTTCTGTATTCATTTGAACACAGAAACTTGAAATCAGAATTATCATAACTAAATCAGCTCCAAATGAGCTGATACTTTTACAGGAGTGGCCTAACATCCTAACGAATATCCTGGCAAAATTTGAGGATTTTTTTGGATGCACCAAACTCCCTCTAAAATTCTTTTGCTGAAAAGATTTAAAGAATTTTCCAGAATTTACTAATGGTTTTCATACAAATTGGGTTGCCTATTTGGATATAGTTTTTCACCCTGAATCCAAACCAATTTGAATCACTAAGTTTGGAGCTTCCTAGCAGAAGTTATGATTTTTGCAAAGTTGTAGCAAGTTCTGGATTTGTTCTTCCTACTGAAATTCGGTTGGGCCCACGTTTTAAACTCCAGCCAATTGAATTTGGGGAGACACGGGTTACACGGTTATCAGCCCATAGCCACAAAAGATCAGCAGCCAGAGAGGATCCATGTTTAAATTCTCGGCAGCTGACAGGTGGGACCACCACCTTCTTCAACCTCCGGCTTCCCTCTTTCCCGCGCCCGCGCCTCCCCCTCTCCGGCAGAACTCCCCCCCCCCTCGGCCCCTCGCTCCCAGGTCGTCCCCTGGCCCAAACTTCGCCGCTTAGGGGTTTTGGGGGTCGGAGAAACCATTTTTGGGGTCGGTGTGGGCTATAGAGGGCCGCAAGGGGTCGGGCGACGGGTGGCGACTTCGGTCCATGTCCGGCGACGTCGGCCGGCTCCCCTACCAACCAAAAATCACGTTTTTCTCGCTCTAGAGCATCAGTAACCCATGGCAAAGGCCCTCATGCAAGCAAAAGGGCTTGGAAACGTCCCCAACTACCAAGTCACCGTGCGCCCTAGCTCAATAACCAGCGGCAAAAGCTAAAACTCGAAGAACACCGTTGAGGCTCGATGATTCTCCTTGGTTTTTGATCTCAGTGACTCACAAGGAGGTCTCTAGCCTATTCCATGATTAGGATGAGCAAAGAAGCACTACTGATCATAAATTTTGGGAAATTCTACACCCACGGCCTATGAACATGTCATCGGTATTTTAGAAATTCACGTGGCTCCCGTGGAGGGATGGACTAGGGTTTCCGGCAGCGTGAAGAGTTGGCGCACCTTTTTGCTGTTCAACACTCAGTATGAAATGCCCTTTATCGCCAGGACGTCGAGGAGGCACGGCGGTGGCTCAAACCGGAACTCCGATGAAAATTCTTGCTATGCACCGTGCACAGAGGGTGATGGACCGGCTTGGGCAACTCGAGGAGGGTCAGTGGGTTCTTGCGCACGTTTCCACGATCTCTGATGGCCACGCGAAGGACGAGCAGCGCCAAGCGAGGATCGGTCCGGGGCTCGGTCGAGCGGGAAGAAAAACTCAGTTCGTGTGTGCTTCTCTCGGGAAAGCAGTAAGGAGACCGAAGTGTAACGTTTGATTTCCTCCGCTGAGGTGTTACACGGAAGAAAACTTCGATCACAGGGGCTGCACGTCGACGCCTCGGTGGCCCGCCCGTGTCTCTCTCTCTCTCGGTGACTTGCTCGTGAAGCAGAGAACCGAACCGACTGAAGCAACTCGTGTGTGCAGCTGACATGTAGGGCCCACTTAGGTTCTCTCTTAAATATCTCCAAAATTTTGGCACATTGCAAACTTCAATCCTGTGGAGCTCAAATTTGAGAACCATTTGGCAAATTGACATGTTTTGCCTCAGTTTCAAATTTCAATGAAATTCACAAGTCTCTTTGATATACCTATCAAAGCACTTCCAAATTTGCTCAAAATTTGCATTCTCACTAATTCAAACCTGAAGAATTGGAATATGCCCCCTGATCTTTGAGTTGGCCCCTGCAAATACAAATTTTTACACAACAGTTTGAATTTTCTTTTTGGAAAGGGCCTTCTTTTCCTTGAAGTGAACCCTTTAGTTCAAACTGAATTTAAGGTCCTTTTGCACATGCCAACAATTACATGATTAACAAAAGTTTCTGCAAGTCCCGTTTCTTGGATTTAAACTCAACTTTATTCATCACTAAAGTTTTCCCTTTACAAGTTTTGAGACTTTTACATTTGGCTTGAGAACAACCGTGCGAGTGATGAAGGACTGTTGTATGAACTGTATTGGGAGCGGGTTCGGTGTGCAGCCAAACCTGATGATTGTGTGGTTTGATTGCAGGTAGTCTAACCACGGATCGCTAGACGAGTAGCATACGTGTGCGAGAGACGTTTAGTGCCACTGCATTAACGAAGCCGGCTAAGTCCGGTATATGTTTTCTTCATGAGGAACGTAGTACCGGCATGATTGTGGTGACGCTTCGACGTCACACCCCACTAAATGATCAACATCATTGTAAAAGTTGAAAGTTTTGATCCAGAGCACTAAAATTGTGATTTAACTCCTTCCCTTAATCAGGATTTTCAATGTAAGCAAGTTTTCAACTTATAAGATATTAAGAATAGAGTCATCTGTTTTCAGCTGAAATAATGCTGAAGTTATACAGAGGTTAGAGGTCGAGTTCTTTCGATGTTGGGGTCATATAATATATTTATAGAAAACTTTGGAAGAGCTTTACAACTTTTCTATTGATGTCTAGAGGTGTTTCATCCCTTAAGTAGTCGAAAAATGGAGTCGAGTTGAAACTGTCCAGAAAACAGGGCAGAACAAATACTCTCTGTAACTCTCTGGAAATTGATCATAACTTCCTGCATAAAAATCCAAAAATACAAAATGAGGTATTATGAAAAGACCATGAGATAGGTTACAACTTTGTAACAGAACGTTTTGTCAAATTCGATGTAGAATTAACTGGAATTCTTGGATTAAATCAGTACCTCAAGCAGGGAGGTGCTGTCCAATTTTCTTCAGAAATTCTGTCAACTTTGACATCTCATAACTTTTGAACCAGGATAGATCTGAGGCCAAACAAATATACTATGGAAAGCTATTGAAGTTAACTTTAACTTTGATGTGGAGCTCCAGAACTGGTTTTGCTTTTAGCATGGTCTAAATCAGGTTAAAAAGAAAGGGCTGTCAGTTTGGGCAGCAGACCAGCAATCAAGTTTGTTCTAAGTTTGATTTGTGTTTCCAAGTTTTATGAGTTCAATGACATGTTTTATGTTATAACTCAATGATTTACTGTTGAAATGAATATTTGACCTTTTCCAAATATGTTTCTACAGATGGCAGAGGATAAACAACTGGAGAACGGATGGGTGGTATCCCACTGTTCTCAACGCTGCGGGTATCCGAAATTGTTAAAGCTGATGCTTCAATATTTTGGGTATGTGGAGACGCCGCGTTACCTTACCAAGGAAGAAGGCAAGGAGGGGAGAAAGGCATGGACTGTCCATGTTGATGTTCCAACAGGACCGACGCCACCGGGTTGGGTACCGTTCACCGTCACGGTGAAAGGGAGACAGCCGGAAGAGATGTGGCAAGTAGCAGCCCGCGACACCATGTCGCGTTTCTGCCAGCTACACGTGAGAGATATGGAGGGCACTCCATACACGCTTGTCCTGGTGGAGGGACGAGCTAATGACCTGTGGAGGGAGAGGCACTTTGAGGCAACGGATCCGAGTTGCCCAAGATACAACCCAGCAGAGGCAAACCTCAGCCTCCATTTGATGGCAGGGAAGAATGTGATGGATAGCCAAGCTGTCCATACGGCTCGACTTGCCGTTGAGCTCAAGGAGAGCACCAGCCGCCGAGACTCTTTTGAGAGTGATCACAGTGCACTCTGTAATGTGCTCCTTCTGACGGTCAAGTGACTGAATGAACAACATAATCAGTTGCGTCGTCTGAGAAAGGCAAAGAAGAAAAGCCATGTCGACATCACGGCTTTGCAGCAGCAAGTACAGGCCTTGACCCATCAGAACGAGGTCCTTACTCAAGATCGTGATGACGCTATTGAGGAGGGGAAGAACTGGGAGGAAGATTACAACCAGGCCATGGACGAGGTGCATGCTTTGCATGACCTCGTGCCTCCGGTAGTGGGCCTACCAATGGTAGGTGCAGTACCCGTTGTTTTGGGTATCCTGGCGATGCCGGAACCTGAACCCGAAGAGGAGGTCATGGACCCTGAGCCACCAGCAGAGATAGCAGAGGAAGAAGACCTGCAGGAAGTTGAATTCTACTCCGAGGAGTGAGTTTACTGTTGCAAAGTAGGGCAGCGAGGGTGGTGTGTAACAACTTTTGTAACAATGACATGTCGTGTAGACAGTAGCGTGTGTATAGGTAGTGACGACATGAGCATGACTTCTCGGAGGTCCGAGAATAATGTATCTTGTATAAAGTTTTTACTTTATCAATATATGTGAATGTTGTGCGACTTTATTCTTGTGTCACTGCAATACCTACTGTTTTTCCATGGAATTTTAAGAATGAAATGTGCTGACCGTTGCTGTTTTGAATTTCAGAATGACTCGAACTCGTGCCAACCCTGAGATTGGTGGTTCGAGTCAGAGGGGAGAGGCCTCCCAACAGCCTCCCGAGACTTCCTCGGGACAGCAGCAGCAGCAACAACAACCTCAACCACCGCTACCGCCAACGGTCACGTTGGCATATATTGCTGCAGCCATGGCGGGCTCGCATCAGCAGCACAAGGAGTTGCTGCAAACATTAATTGCAAATACGTCTCGACCAGAGAGGCGTCAAGACCGAGAGGAATGCCAACAAAGTTCCCACTTGGATTTTCTAGCTACTCATCCCCCGGTATTCTCAAGGGCGGATGAACCCCTCGATGCAGACAACTGGCTCCGCGTGATGGAGATGTAGTTTGGGCTGCTCCAAGTTAGTGAGCAGCGGAAGACTCAATTCGGGGCCTAGCAACTTCAGGGGTCCGCGAGCGCTTGGTGGGCAAATTTCTGCGCCTCGCAACCCACCGAGCGAGTGCTGACCTGGGCGGAGTTCCAGACAGCCTTCAGGGCCTATCATATACCGCAGGGTATGATGAAGAGAAAAACACAGGAATTCCTCCACCTGCAGCAAGGCGACAGGAACACACTGGAGTACTCTAGGGCATTCAATGATCTCGCGCTCTATGCTTCCTATCACGCCAATACGGATGAGAAGCGGAGGGACCATTTTTAACAGGGGCTAAATCCGCTCCTGGAGGACAAGCTTGCGATGTTCAATCGCGGCAGCCTCAATGACATAATTGATTCTGCAATTGTACAAGAGGACTCCAGCAAGGAGTTAGTAGCGGCGGAAAAGAAGCGAAGTGCACCGCAAAGCAGCGGAGAGAGAGGTGGTCCTCCCAAAAAATATCAGATGGTGTATCACTCACCATCGGGTCAACGCTGGCAGCCACCGCAGCGACCGATGCAGTATCGCAATCGGCTGTATTCACCACCGGCGTTCCGACCGGCACTACAAGAACCTTCGCAGCAACAACATCAGCAGCGGGTGATGCCGCGTGGGTTTGCACCTCAGCAGCGCATGCCGGGCTTTCATCTTCTAATCACCGGCCAGCCATCGACCACATGTTTCAAGTGTGGTCGTCAAGAACATTTTGCCAACAACTGCCCCGAGAGGCAAGGCGGCGGAGTGGCACCACAGTTTCCGGGGAGGAATCAGCACTGGAATCCCATTAATGCGCGACGGGCAAACCCTAAGCCCGGCACCGTCCAACAACTTGCCATAGAGGATGTGCCGGAGAGAGAACCTATCCTTGCGGGTATGTTCCAACTCCATAAGCATCCCGCCATAGTTTTATTTGATTCAGGAGCCACACATAATTTTATTAGCCAAGCTTATATTGCTGAACACAGATTGCAAATACTACCCACTAAAAGTCCTTAGTTGATTTGTTCACCGGGTGGGAAAATTTCAGCAAGCATGATGGTTCCAAAAGCGCCATTATGCTTAGGGGGTAGAGTATACCCTACGTCTCTCATATCTTTAGAGGGACAAAAGGTCAATGCCATCTCAGAGATGTCTTGGTTAACCCGCCACGGCGCTGTTTTAGACACCATCCTACGAGTCGTGCATTTGCACCCAGAAATGCACGAGTCTCATTCATTATTTCTGGACAGTCCAGAAATAAACTTCCAACCGTATAGCAATCCACAACCATCAGATTGGAAGATATTCTAGTAGTCCGTGAGTTCCCTGACGTGTTCTGGATGATTTTCCAGGGATGCCGCCCAACCGAGAGGTGGAGTTCAAGATTGAACTTGCACCGGAAACTATGCCAATACCCCGGAGGCCATACAAGATGGCGCCAAAGGAATTGGCGGAATTGAAAACGCAATTGACGGACCTGCTGGAAAAGGGGTTTATTAGGCCGAGCTCCTCGCCATGGGGCTGTTCGGCATTATTTGTGAAGAAGAAAGATGAGACGTTGCGACTTTGCGTGGACTATCGTCCACTAAACGCCGTGACTATCAAGAACAAGTACCCATTACCACGGATCGACATGTTGTTTTATCAGTTGGTCGAAGCAAAGATCTTCTCCAGAATGGACATAAGATCAGGGTACTATCAGATTAAGATACTGGCTGAGGACATTCCAAAGACGGCTTTCTCGATGAGGTACAGGCTTTATGAGTACCTGGTCATGTCCTTCAGCCTCACCAACGCTCCAACTCATTTCATGTACTTGATGAACTCGATATTCATGCCGGAGCTGGACATGTTTGTCGTGGTCTTCATCGATGACATATTGGTATATTCCAAGTCAGAGGAAGAACATGCGAAGCACCTGCGTATAGTCTTGCAACGGCTGCGGGATCACAAGCTATACGCGAAATTCAGCAAATGCAAATTCTGGATATCGCAAGTACCTTCTCTCGGGCATATTATCTCAGTGGAGGGCATCGCTGTAGACCCGAGCAAGATCACACAAGTGCTGAATTGGAAGTCCCCAAGGTCTTCCACGAGGTACGGAGTTATCTCGGACTCGCGGGATATTATCGGAGGTTCATTCCGAACTTCTCGAAGATTGCCAAGCCTATGGCCGAGCAGCTGAAAAAGGCTAGCAAATATGTTTGGAGTCCAGCATGTAAATCATCATTCAAGGCTTTAGTGAAGCACCTAACATCAGCACCGGTTTTGGCACAGCCAGACACAACAAAACCATTCGATGTGTACTGTGATGCATCCGGCATTGGGCTCGGATGTGTGCTGATGCAAGACCGAAGGGTGGTCGCATATGGATCACGACAGCTCAGGAATCATGAGCAAAACTATCCAACTCATGACTTAGACTTGCTGCCGTGGTATTCGAATTCAAAATGTAGAGGCACTACCTACTCGGTAACCTCGTACATTTATATACCGACCACAAGAGCCTCAAGTACATATTCACTTAGAAGGAATTCAACATGAGGCAGAAGAGATGGTTAGAACCGATAAAAAATTATGGAATAGAGATCCGTTATCACCCCGGCAAGGCGAATATGGTGGCGGAACGCTGAGTCGCAGGTCACACGTTCATAATCTGACCATCACCCCGTTGGAAGAGAGCGAGCCACCATTGTATGTGGTTCCTCATGGAGCTCTCTACGACTTAGCTCTTATCCCCACCATCCGTGAAGAGATAGCGGCAGCCCAGAAACATGACCAGGGCATGTCATATTCGCAGAGATGTGTAGACAGTGGCGAACTGAAATGTTTTCAGAAAGACGGAGACGGTGTGCTGTGGTTCAAGGACAGGATCATCGTACCCCGTAACTCGGAATTGAGGAAGAAATTTTTTGACGAGGCTCACTTGTCAAAGTTTTCTATTCACCCCGGCAGCAAAAGATGTATCAAGAACTCAGGGGTAAATTTTGGTGGACACGGATGAAGCGGGAGATCGCGAAATACGTGTCAGAGTGTGTACATGCCAAAGGGTGAAGACTGACTATATGAGGAAACCGGGACTGTTGCAACCGCTCGGCATTCCTGCCTTGAAGTGGGAGGATGTGAGCATGGACTTCATTGTCGGTTTACCAACCACATTTCAGAAACATGATTCAGTGTGGGTGATCGTCGACCGGCTCATAAAGGTTGCCCATTTTATCCCGGTCAACACCAACTACAACGCCAAGAAGTATGCTAAACTATACATCTCATGGATTATTTGCTTATAAGGCGTACCCCGCACTATCATCTCGGATCAGGGTACATTGTTTGTGTCTCGTTTTGGGGAGCAGTTACATGCTTCCTTGGGTATGAAGCTGATCCGTAGTTCAGCGTACCACCCGCAGGTGGATGGGCAAACCGAGCGGGTAACTTAAATTTTAGAAGACATGTTATGAGCTTGTGCTATCGACCACGGTAAGAATTGGGATGATCACTTACCGTTAGCCGAGTTTTTGTACAATAATGGGTACCAAGCCAGCATCAAGATGGTGCCTTACGAGGCGCTATACGGGAGAAAATGCCGCACACCGCTGAATTGGTGCTAGTGTGGAGAAAGGGTTACCTTCGGGATTGATCTTGTTAACAATGCAGAAGAAAAAGTTTGGCTAATTGAAGCAAACTTAAAAGCCGCTCAATCCCGACAAAAACAGTATGCGGACCGGAGAAGACGTCGTCTCCAATTTGAAGTCAGGGATCACATGTGTCTACGTGTGTCTCCAATGAAGGGCGTGAACAGATTCGGGGTGAGAGGAAAGTTGGCACCCCGATTCATCGGTCCATTCCAGATTCTGGAAAGATCTGGATCCATTGCATACCGGCTGGAATTACCAGCGACACTCTCCGGTTTGCACGAGAAGGGCAGGCCTGGCGCAGTGGTAGAGTCTCTCCACTTGTGTCCTGGAGGTCCTGGGTTCGAATCAGCCTCCTTGCAAAATAAGCAAGGGGAAGGCTGCCTAGAAATTCCCTTCCCCAGGCCCCACAACGTGTGGGAGCTTTCAGCACTGGGTATGCCCTTTTTACTCTCCGGTGTGCACGACATCTTCCACATTTCTCAGCTGAGGAAGTTCCTCAAGTTGTCAACCACCGTTCAGCTGGGAGATATCGAAGAACTGAAACTTGATCTCACCTATCGGGAGGAACCGGTTCAGATTATTGATGAGAAGGCCTGAACCACACGCAACCGTATGTTGTGGTTCTATAACGTTCTATGGGGTAATCACTCCGTGGATGAATCGACATGGGAGAGCGAAGACTTTCTTCGCGCCAACTACCCCGGCTTTTTAACGTCGCACATCCGGTAATTTTTCAACCATCCTCTCTCATTTTTACCTTATAATCTCAGGACGAGATTCTTTTAAGGGGAGAAATGTAAGGGCCTAAGTTTTTCACTTTCAAAAGTGTCCATCACACCTACACCTCACCTCATTTGTGGTAATCACATGAACACATTAAAAGAGCAAGTAACCACCATCAATAGATAACTAGAAGATGAACTCACAAAATGCAAAAGTGGTATTTTCCACATGCATCAAATAGGGGCTGAGCATATGATTAACTCCTAAACTTGGTTAGGAATGCTAATGCCAAATTTCACCCAAATTTAAAACCTTTTGAGGTACTTTTGGGTACAATTAGTAAAAGGCTAGTTTGAACTTAAATTCAAATTCAGACTCGTTTCATCCCATGAACTCAAAAGTGGGATTCATATTCACACTCAGCACATTTTTATGAGCTCACACACCAATTTTCAATCCATTTGGATTTGATCTTGACATGAGCTATTTTGGCTAAATTCAAATCAAATTTGAATTTCAGTTCACATTTGCTGCAAATTTAGTCAAATCAAATCACACTTTGATTCATTCAAATTCAAATGGACATTTGGGGGTTTGATCAAACTACAAAGTGTATTGGAGTCCCTAATATTTGGAGCAGTAGGAATTCAATTTGTGAGGTCAAAATTGGAGAGGTGGGGTCCTCCTGTCAGTCACTCCAGTGATCAAACCGACTGAAGCTGCTGAGCTCCGTTTCTTGCGCTCAACAGAGCGGACACCATGGAGAGAACGCCCTGCCACCAGCTACTTGCTTGCTCTGGCCACTGAGCCGTTTCCCAGCGCCCTCATCCTCACCCTCGGATGAGCCCCGAACCATTTCATCACTCACAGTCCCGGTTGCTTTGCCCTCGTACGAAAGAAAAGCGCCGCTCACATGAACCCTATGTTCCACCATCGACCGGCTGAAACAATGGCTGTCACGCTGAACTGAGGTCGCAAACGAGGTCGCCGACCTTCACTCAACGTGCTCCAGCCCTCGGCAGCGTGTGATCATCTTCCTTCGAGCTTCACCGCACCGTTTCTTCTTCCTCGGTTCAACCCGAGCCGCCACCACGAGAACGCGTCGTGCGACCACCACAGCCCGTCTTTCCCTGAGCTTTTAGCATCAAGGAGGTTCGTTAAGGTCCCCTCTTCCCTCACCGCAAACTCCGGCTGCTTGCCATGGGCTGCCCTCGCTGGAATTTCACGTTTTTGCGCCGGTGTACAAAAGATACCGCTGGACGACTTTGCAAAATTCGTGAGATATGTCGCACCACTGATCACCAAACTTAGCAAACTACTTTTAGACGCCCGTGCGAGTCCATAGGATCAGAAACCTCAGAGAACCATCGAGTATAGCCGCTGTTCTCCGAGTTTTGCTAATTTTCCTGATTTTTGACCTAGGTCGCACGGTGACATGCTAGTTAGGGCCGTTCCCGAGCTCATTTGAGTTCACGAAGATCTTCCCTAGGGTGCACTGATGCTGTACGACCCTTTGCTCAAGCTTTTGGGGTGCTAGGGAGTCCGGCCGACACGGCCGAAGTTCTTCCGAAGCCGCCGCTCGTCGCCGGCCATGTTCCGGTTGTTCTCGGGTCGAGCTAAGGCAAGCACCGTGTTCCCCGTGCAGGATTAGGCAGAGGCGGCAAAAATCACAAAGCTTCGCGCACGGCAAAGCCCCTCTGGCGAGGGAGGAGGCGGCCGAGCACGGGAGCGCGAGGTTGAAGACAACCCGTGGGCCCTGCGTGTCAGCCTCGGTTACCCGGGCATTGGATTTTCTGTGGCTCGGGATCGGGGTGCGGCTAAACGAATTTAATCCTGTGACCCCATTTGCCAATGCATCAGAGCGTGACACGTCGCCAGGGACCCCACTGTCAGACATTTGAACTTTTCTCGGATTTTCCAATTTCTAGATTTTCCCCACACTTCAAACACAAACAACTTTTGCTAGGAAGCTCCAAATCGAGTGAACCAAATTTTGTTGGATTCACATCTCTGAGTACTTTCCAGCAAATCAAGTTTCACTCCATGAAAACCTTTATTTATCCAGAATTAATTCTCCAAAATTTAAACTTTTTAGAATTTTAACTGGAGATCCCTTTAGTGGAGAATTCTGAAATTTAGCCAGGATGTTCCTTATAATATTCCTGAGCTACCATATAAACTTCAGATCTCTCCAAGCTCATTTGATCCACCTAATGGTGTGATAAATGAAACTGGTCCCGAGAAAAAGAAAAATATCCAGAAACATTTTTCAGATTTTCTCTGAACTTGTTTAGCTCATATCTTTTGCTAGGAATCTTCAAATTAGATGAATCCAATTCCATTAGAACCCTCTGAAAATCTAGTTTCCAGAAAGTCATGGCTTGCTCCATGAAAGTCCTTAGAAAGCAATAAGAGCTCTAATTAGGGACAAATACACATTTATTTGTGCAGGGCTAAAATGAGCTTTGCTTCAAATGAAATTTGGTCAAGTCCCATTTTTGGTTGTCACCTAACCACAGTAAAAATTTCAGAGTCAATAGGGCTGTCTAGCTATACTTATGGCCTTCACATTATCAAATTCAATCAAATGCATTTAAATTGACACGCATTGTAATTCTTTTTTGTGTAGTCACTAAGATCAAAGAAGGCCCGGAGGTTCTGGATTTCATTTCTCTGGAGGAACAGCTGGATTAATACCAGCATCAAGGCAAGCTCCGGTTTACAATAGCCGTTTCATAAAGTCTTTTGTTTTGATAACTTACTTTATATATTTCTTACAATTGTGCATTAGAGTCTTGTTTGGAAACCCAAATCCATAGCCAAGAGAACTAGGGTTTTGGTCTTAGGTTTTAACCCTCGAGTAGCCACTGCAATGCTAAATCGGTGTAGGGTTCGGTACAAGTCGAGTAGTTGGAACTACTCACGAGAATAGGCTAGAGGCACACCACTCGGTTAGAGATAGCAAATGAATCACATGGCAAGAAAAATGAGACCGAGCGGAGGGTAAGGGCAGCAGGACTTTGGGGCCTGGGTGTCATAGCTCCGCTTGCATCGATTGAGGACCAAGCCGTGTGCGGGCCTGTTGAACAAGCTAGAACAGTACCGAAGACCTACCGGATATATGGGAACCGGGAAACCGATGTAATTCGGGTAGCGATCTGTTGAGGCGTTGCTTGTCATCCAGAGGGTAGGTTGAGAGCAGAAAGGTGTAAATCGGCTGGTGGGCACCGCGGATGCTCCGCGCAAAGACTTCCTGATCGGGACGATAGGACCGGTTCAACACTTGGCTGACGGATGAAAAATGGTTGCGTACGACGTCTGTGGTGGTTGCTGTAGGCAACATCGAGTACGGGCGTACGTGACGGGTTATTCGGGTAACCCTGCAGGTGTAAATTGATTATAATCACCGTCCCTCGCGGTCAGTGAGTACCACTTGTTCACTGTACCGTGACGCAAAAAGAACACGCTAGTGTCATGTTAAAAGATTGCTGATTGAAAGCTTTACTTTGTTTGTTAATGAATTGCTGTAGTTTAGAGCTAATTAAAGTTCTTTTCAACCTTAGGCAAAGCGCATAAGAGAAATGCGCTTCTTGTTTTATTGCGGCTTTCTTATGTGTCTTAGCACGAGGTTTCCAACAACGTGCTGCTAAAAGTTGAAAGTAAGACTCAACTAATTAGTCGTGTCTTTTGCAACATACTTTCCTACTATACACTACAAACCCAGCATGTAGAGTTTCATGTGTACGTAAGACGGGTCAGTCGTGCTGAGCCATCGTGTTCACTGCTTGTGTTTGAAGCGTCTGCAGTGTGCTATGAGTAGGCTCCCGAGGAGGAGACGGACCCCCAAGAGGGAACGACCATCGAGTGGGAGCCGTGCATGCCGTCGTGTTAATGCGCGTGTGTGCTAGTGAAGACACGTTCATGGGCTGAATGTGAACTTCTTTTGCTTAGTCTATGCCTGTGAGTGTAAACTTAATGTTATTTTGTTGTAACTATGTTCATAAACACGTTGATGTAATAAAATTTTCACTTCCGCTTTATACCTTTTATGTGTTTTATCCGGTGTTGTGCAATGCAGCACCCCTCAACGTGATCCTGGCTAGTCGAGACCGTCGGGTCCTCGCACCCCGCCACCCCGTCCCGAGTCCTCAGTCGTTGCCGGAAGTCGTGTAAGAGATTTATTTCACATGTTGAACTGAAGCAATCCCTGATGTGAATTCGACGATATACTAGTTAATTGTGGAAACACAAATTATCCAAAATGTTAAATATCCACCCTTTTTTGGCTAAAAGCGTATTGTACATGTGCACCTTCTGAGATGCTAGAACAGGATTGTGTGCTGTGCGTTTAGGGTCAAGGAAAAACAAACCCTAAGTTGTCATCAGGTTACACTATGTTTGGCAGCCACCACAGAAAACACACTACATTTTGGTAAAAGTTTGTGTTGAACCTATAACGCCAAAGATTTATTTGTTTTTGTCAATGTCGTTCAATCCATCAATGGAAGAGACAACCACTAATGCGTCGGCTCCGAAATCAGCCCCTACACGTCATCTTCTTTTGGAGTCCCCTCCGACACTACGGACCGGTATAATTATTACTCATTTGTGAGAAAAATTAGTGATTTGTTTTTCTGAAATAAATATCTGAATTCCGTCAGATATCTATAATTTCCGATCCAATGAATCCGTTTCTGATACATCCGACATATCCGATACCATATCCGTTTCCGACAACAACCGATTCAATCCGTTTCCGAAATTTTTAATATGGATATGGATATGAAAAAGCATTTTATCCGTCCATATCCGTCCGTTTTCGTCCCTAATGAACATGCCTCTATGGCCATCGTCTTAGATGAAGACGTGGCGTCCTTCACTCCTCTCCGATGTCAGACATCAGGCAAACAGATCGTAAACTGAACATGACACAATTGCTAAGGTATAAAAAATCGAATTGATTTCTTTTAAGCACTATATAAGATTCAAATCTTTTTTCAATTTGCAGGACTGCTCTCATCAAGTTTTTATAAAATGTTTTTATAAAGTGATTTTGGTAATAGTTTGTGTGCTATACTTATTAAATTTGCTTAAATTATCTTTATAAGGTGCTTTTAATGTAGTTTGTGTGTTATACATATTAGTATATCACTACTACTAGTGTTAAATTTTTTAATCTCGAGATCATTATATATCTTTTCAGATAAAATCTGATTCTTCTATATATTATTACAGAAAATGAGATTATTATACATAGAATATATATGTAGTATTTCTTTATTTCTATAACTAAAGGAACCTCAGGAACCTTTTGTTCGAGCTGGAGAGGTTGTAAATCCATTGGGTGACGGTGCGGAGTAGAGGCGAGCAACACCGGATGTCCGAAAAAAAACCTAGCTCGCGGGAGCCAACCGACGGTGCTAACGTCTTCTTGGGGCTTCGGAAAGCAAAAAGGAGACTTGGCACAGCTTTCCCGTGGCTCAGTAGCGCGAGAAACACGCCGAGCTCGCCGGGCGTCGATGAGCCGAAGAGCTTTTCCGCCGGGGAGTGTTTCAGCGGGAATTCGGACGGGAGAGAGGGGAGGCCAGGGAACACGATGAAGAACAAGGTGGAGTGTCGAGTTTGCTCAGTGGAGGCTGAGTACATGGAAAAATCAATCGAGGTGGAGGGCACGTCGTCGGCCGGCCAATCGTGCAGCCGCTCGGTGGCATGCCGAGGTGAAAACAGAGGCGGTAAAGCAATTCTGTGTGGCTGACTGCTGGGTCCCACCCCCTCATTTCGTAATCACTTTTTCCACTGATATTCTTCCCCAGCTACTCACAATTAAAAGCTATACTTCAACACCAAGTCATTTTTTGAATTTTTGAAATTTAATTGAACTGAATTCTGATGTGGAACTTGAAATGTATTTGGCTCTTTGAATTTGAATTGGAATTTGAATCTTCCCTTTTGCATTGTTCCAAAAGCATAGCAAACCACACTCAAATAATCTGAATTTTTGAATGGATGCTAATTCAAATGTGGAGAACACATTTGTGGAACCAACTTTGCAGGTTGAGGAAGTTGAAATTTGAAACTGAAATTTAAATTCAGATTCGAGGGCTTCCTCTTTTAATTCCCAAACAAATAGTAGAACCCCTCCAAATGAGCTGAATTTTGAGAGGCCTAATATTTGGATTATGAAGACCCAAGTTATCAATTTAGATCTCCATGTTTGGAAGTTTTTGGGAAGTTCAAATTCTCACTTTGAACTCACACCATTATAATTCAAAGTTTTAATTCTCCTCATTTTTCTTAAGTGTGAATGTGCTACATTCCGTGTTAGCACTTTTGGGGATTTTACATGGGTGAGACTGATGATGCCAGCGGCGCCCAGAATGTCTCCATCTCTAAATAGCTCGAAGCACTTCCGTCAGTTTTATGCTAATATTAGTGTGCTCGGGGAGAACTACGCTAATCTATGGAACTGAACGTGATGTCGCTACGTCAGCTAGAAAAGAAAGTTGATAGAATTTTATGCAACCTTTATTTATATGCCTCTTATTTCCATAGTACCGGATATATGTCGGATGGGAGGGATCAGATACCTGCCTCAGTGCGTATCTCAATCTGTGTGCCATTTCCGTTTCTGGAAGGTACTCCCTCGTTTTAAACTATTTGACACTGATTAGTTCAAATTGGACTAAATAACGTCAATAATTTGAAATGAATGAGTATTCATTTACACTAGAAGCTGGGACGAAGCAACCTTTTCTGATTTGAAGATGTTGTGAACCTCGATTCTTATCCACTGCAGTGTCTAATAGAATTAAGAGGAAAAATAAATATTGGATTAATTAAACCCATGGGGTGAGTACATATTATAAGAGGGTCAGATGACCTCCCTTGTTATATAATAGGCGAGATGATATTATTATCTAACACTCCCCCGCAGTATGAGCGTCTACCAGCTAGAACATTCAGACTGGATCGAAACTCCATAAACTCCAAAGATGGGAGGCCTTTGGTGAAGATATCCGCGTACTGCGAACTAGTAGGAACGTAGAGAACCCGAACTGCTCCAGCAGCCACCTTGTCCCTAACGAAGTGCAAATCAATCTTAATATGCTTACATATTTATAAGCGGGTCAGGGACCTCCCTTGTTATATAGGCGAGGTGGTATTATTGTCTAAAAATATCACTATTGGACAAATCTTGTGTCTCAATGATTCTTAAAAGGAATTATATTAATTAATTAATATTACAACGTCACACCAACATAGGGGTCCACAGTATTAAAAAGGAAAGTACTAATCCATAAATGATAACGAGACTAAATGAATATAAAAGACTATAAGGTGATCAAACCATCACCTACTTATTCGTGAAGATCTTCATGGTTGTAGTTCCAGTCAATCTGCACGCCGTCTTGTGACAGCCCTATTGTAGGGGCTAAAAGTGTGTCCAATATGTCCATATGAAAATTACCTACATATTTTTCTAGAAAAAGTATATTTTTAGACAATAATACCACCTCGCGTCCTGGAAACAGCCTCTTGCAGAAATGCAGGGAAAGGCTGCGTACAAAAGACCCAAATGGGTCGGACCCTTCCCCGGACCCTGCGCAAGCGGGAGCTACATGCACCGGGCTGCCCTTTCTATTTTTCTAGAAAAAGTATATTTTACAACCCTCAAGTTATCTATGTTGTTCACTTAACCACCTAAACAAAATTATAGTCCAATTTACTCACTGGAACTATTTAGATTCATTCAATTTGTCTCTTGGTAAGATTTTTCCTTTTTTTGTTTCTGTCGGTACCCTGCAGATCGGGTACCCCGCGTAGTGGGTAAAAGACAGTCTGGCCCCCGCCTCCCTGTTGAGGCAGGCCCCAGCATAGACACGTGTCCTTGGCCCCATGGTCAGCTCTAGGGCTGCCACGTGCACTTGAGTTCCGGAGCTGACACATGCCCTGGGCTCCGGTCGGAGCCTCCCCGCTGAGGTGAGGTCCGGAGCTGCCACATGTCCCCTGACTCAGAGCCACCTTCCTGCTGAGGATAGCTCCGGTGCTGACACGTGCCCTGGGCTCTGGTCCGAGCCTCCCCGCTGAGGCGAGGTCCGGAGCTGCCACATGTTCCCTGGCTTAGAGCCACCTCCCTGCCGAGAATAGCTCCGGTGCTCACACTTGCGCTTGGCCCTGGTCCGCGCCTCCCCGCTGAGGTGAGGTCCGGAGCTGCCACGTGTCCCCTGGCTCAGATTCACCTCCCCGCCGAGGACGGCTCCGGAGCTGACACGTGCCCTGGGCTCCGGTCCGAGCCTCCCCGCTGAGGTGAGGTCTGGGGCTGCCACGTGTCTCTTGGCTCAGAGCCACCTCCCTGGTGAGGAAGGCTCTGGAGCTAACATGTGCCCTAGGCTCCGGTCCGAGCCTCCCCGCCGAGGTGTGGTCCTGAGCTGCCACATGTCCCCTGACTCCTAACCCTGTCGATAAGAGCTCCAGAGCCGCCACGTGCCCCACGATCCGTCGTGGGCCATGGGTCGACGAAGTCAAGAAGGAAGTGTGCTATCAGGCTTCGCATTCAAGGCTCACGCCTTCCCCAGAAGCATGGCGCACTACACACACCTTCGTCCTCTGCCCGTTCGCCATTACGGTGACAAGACAGGACGGCAAGGCGTGACAGCAGTACAGTGCTGCCCAACGGCACGAAGCCGCCCAAGCAGGGCGAGAAGACGTGGCGACAATATGACGTCTTCATCATCACCTGACACACGGTCAAGGGGGCTTGGTGCGCCGGACGACGGGACTTAACTCCCCCGCCGACCACTCTACTCAGAGGACGAAGCCCTAGACCATGTATAGGGTTCACATAGCTTTGGAGCCACCTGTCGGGCCCAAGCCTCATGGTAACCACCCTGGCTTTGAACTATAAAAGGATCGGGGTTACCACCCAGCAAAGGGTTCGCATTCTAGATTCTGCAAGCACAAGCACGCGTAAGCAATACAACAAGCACTCCCGTGGATGTAGGGTATTGCGCTCCGACGCCCGAACCATGTATAACCTCGGTGTTCATCGGCTCCCTCGAGACCCAGTCGCGTACGGCGCCAAGCCCCCTCCGATCAAAGAACCTCGCGAGCTGCTTCCAAGCAGGCCGGGAGGAGTATCGCAGCTCACGCACTCTGACATTTGACGCGCCAGGTCGGGGGGCTTTCCGCGCTCTCCATGTGACCATGGTGAACATCACCTCCCATGGCGAGCCTTCTCGCCCAACTCACTGTCGTCTCCAGATGGGAGACGACGAGGCTATCTCCCGCTCGAGAGCAGGCAGGTCTGGACAGGCCGGCGATCAGACGACCGGCGTACTAGCGGTGCCCCCAGCGCCCAAATATGGCCGAACCGGCGGCCAGACCGCTGGTGCCCCTGTGGCGCCCACGGCGCCCAGGTCAGGATGAAACGGTAATCATACGGACGGTGTGCCGCTGGTGCTCGCGCTGCCAGAGGCTGCTTCCTCTCAGCAGCTCTCTACTCAAACGGTGGCGACAGCCCCACCATGGCCGAGCCTAGAGACCGTGCTGGCTGCTGCACATGCTCTGCTCCACAACCCTCCGGGCGAGAGTGCAACCCCTGAGGCGGCAGAGCAGTGGCGACACTATGTTGACCATCTCATCGCTGCTACCATGAACTCTCCTGCCTACAGGAGACAGCAGGCTGAACCCTCGTTGGTCCACTCGCATACACCGACAGTGGCCCGTCGGACAGCAGCCCCACGCGCGACGGCCACGGCTGACCTCAGGGTCGAGCTGAACCGTCGCCTCGCGAGCGAAGATGGTCGTACCACCATCGAGCGATTCTGAGAGAGGCATCGCAACCTCGAAGGAGAGTACCGTTCACCGAGCGCTGTACCAGCACGCCGCGCTCCGCCTACTCCAGCATCTCCAGGGGCAGTAGGGGGCTGCATGGTGCTCGCCCCGCACCTTCGTATGGTTGTCTAGCCACCCAAGTTCCAGCCCCATCTGCCGGAAAAGTACGACGAGGCAGTCAACCTCGCCGAGTTCCTGCAGATCTACTCCACCTCCATCCTAGCTGCAGAAGGGGATGAGGCTGTTATGGCCAACTACTTTCTCGTGGCCCTGACCGGCACAGCCCGGTCATGGCTCATGAACCTTCCCCTAGGCTCCATCACGTCCTGGGAAGAGTTGTGCTGGAGGTTTACAGCCAACTCCGGGAGTTCCTACACACGCCCTGGCACCGAGCTTGACCTCCACGCCGCGCGACAGCGTGACAGGGAGACGCTGCGGTCCTTCATCAAGTGGTTCTCCCAGGTTAGTAACAACATCACCCGCATATCCAATGCCTCCGTCGTGGTCGCCTTCCAGCAAGGCGTTAGCGACAAGAAGATGCTTGAGAAGTTGGCCACGCACGACGTGCAAGACGTCTCCAAGCACTTCAGCCTAGCCGACAAATGTGCCTAGGCAGTGGAAGGCCGAGACTGGCACTCATGACCTGCCTCCGCGGCAGGGAGTTCCGGAGAGGCTGCTGCTCCGCGCAGCAGCAAGAAGAACAAGTACGGGAGCAGGAGCAAACCTCTGGCTGGAGCACTCACTGCGGCCCTAGCAGCGGCTGGTGGGGGCTGAGCCCTGCGCACTGACAAGCACCCACGACCTTCGTCCGCTAGCAACAACGGTCAGTGGTGCCCGGTGCACAACTCCAGCCGCCACGGTGCTAGCGGCTGCCATGAGATCAAGAAGCTTGCGGACCGCTTCCGTGAGCTGCAACAGCAGCGGCCGCGCCAAGATGGCGAACCCTCCCGTCAGCGTGAGGGCAAACAAATGGCCAAACCAGAGGCCAGTGCTGAGCAAGAGATGGAGTATAAAGACGCCGCACGGGCGTTGAAAGCCATCTACGGCCACTCCGACTCAGACTCCAGCGCCGACAGCGAGCGCCACAAGACGCTCCACGTCTAGTCAGACGTCCCCCCCCTGTCGTGGGACAAGGGAAACAACCTCTTACACTGGTGTAGGGGGTCGAGGCCGCCCTCCCCTCGGAACACACCAAGGGCTCACCCGACGTCCATACATACAATGAAGCCACGCAGGACCAGCTTCCACATGAAGACATTAGCCTCATCAACGAGGCAACATGGCTAGAGGCTGCTCAAAATGCGCTACACCACAAAACGCTCCGGCGATAACTGCAACGGTACATGCAGAGTAGAGAGCCCAAGGAAGGGCCACCTGGTGCCTCGGCTAATACTTTCTCGAGAAGGGGTGACAAACCCTCTCCCAGCTGGGAGGGTCCCTTCCGAGCAGCACAAGTATGCCGCCTCAGCTGCACCCGCCTAGCTGCAGAGGTTGGGTACCTCTACCCAAACCACAGGACATTGAACACCTCTGTAAATTCTATCCTCAACACAGTGGTAGGGTATTTTTTTCTTTTTCTCTTTCTTTGTAAAGGTGTCATAGTGTCTAAGAACAGCGCTTAGAACAGCTAAACCCCAGAGGGGTCCTGCTACTCTTGTCGTACGGGGTGGGTCGCTGCCTTCTTGCATGGCCTGTTTCCTCCTATCACCCGAAGGTAGCCAGAAATAAGAAAAGTTTATCCTACCCCGCGTACCTTCTTTACATTTTGTGCTTGCTCATGCATATCAACTCTAAATGGCATGTCTGGAGCCTGTCCTACACACTTGTCCTAGGTCCAGTGGCACTGGAAGGTCTCCTCGCTGGAAGGTTAATGCCCGCTGGAGGTCCAGGGTGTGTAGCCTACTATGCCTGGTTCCGTACCTCTAGCGTGCACATCCTGCCTCCCCTACGTTACAACTGAGTACTTGGAGGCTAGAAAGAACACACCTATGGACAAGAAAAGTAACCGGACCCCGGACATTGCCCCAATACTCTTCGTGCTTTCTTTCCATGCCACTCTGGCCGTGTGGCCAGTCTCCTTTTGTTGTGTTTGCCCGTAGAAAGGGCTGTGCTATCCTTCTGCGGAGGGGTCTGCTTGAGGTACCTGTGGCGTACCCGAGGTCCTGCGGTTGTCTCATTGCTCGGGGGACCTATGGCGCTGAATGGTCCCTCCCATGAAAGGCTTACGCCAGCGGGAGGTCCAGGGTGTGTAGCTTGCTATGCCTGGTTCCGTACCCCTAGCGTGCGCACCCTGCCTCTCCAGCGCTACATCTCGGTACCGGGGAGCCAGACGGCTCATAGCCCCGAGCAAAGTCTTAACCGTAAATTGGGGACCTTTGGTTGTATCATTTCCTAGGGGCCCTATGGCGCCGAATGGCCCTCCCCTGAAAGGCTTACGCCAGCGGGAGGTCCAGGGTGTGTAGCGTGCTATGCCTGGTTCCATACCCCTAGCGTGCACACCCTGCCTTTCCAGCAATACAGCCCGGTACCGGGGAACCAGACGGCTCATACCATTGGGCAAAGATTTAACCATAGCCCAGACAACCCACATCGAATTACCCACGCCCCACAGCTCAATTGAGAACTGTAAGCCATAGTAAAGCTACCAAACAGGGAAGAGTGACCAGAGAGCATGACTACTCCCTCTTTCTGCCATGACTGCAGGTACACACAGGTTCTTAGCGTTTCGGACCTCCCAGGGGGCCCGATGCTGACGTCCTGCCTGATCCAGTGGTAGGTGCGCCCCAACACAAGGGCCACACCTACCAGGGAACCATCACGGTGAGCCACGCGGGCAGGAAGTCGGACCACTGCAGCAGTGAGCAGAAGACTCGGAGCACCATCCACGAAGAGCTGAAGACAAGGGTCGAACTTCCCTTGGGTCCTTGCACCGCCAAGGACCCGAAAGGAGTGGTAGCCACACTCCTGGAGCGCCCAGGCCCTTACGGTGCTAAGGACCTGGAGGAACAATCTCGGGACATCAACAAAGAGCTATCCACATCGGCTAAGCCATCCCGAACCTTTGCGCTGCCAAGGGTCCGGAGTCTACAGCAACAACTCAAGGCAACATAAGACTTGGAACAAAAGTCTTCAACAACAACAGAGCTCCGGCATACATAGGAGGATACAAGGCAAGCGGGAGACCTAGGAGCTATCTGCACTAGAACCTAGCAGCTACAGTCGGGCGGCCTCCTCCACAGAAGACTTCGTCGCTCCCAACACCTCTGTGTTGTGGCCCTGCACCACAGGCTCCAGGGAGATGTTGGGGTCGCAGCTCCGAAGGCAAGTGAGCATGTGCCCTGCCACCATCCGGGCTAGGCCTTTGGCCTCCAGATGCTCCCCCATGACATTCTCTAGTGTCGGGAGCTTCTCCCCGACTGAGTCTAGGGCAGGGAGCACCTGGCTCACATCCTGGACCAGCCCTCCGGGGCACAAGGGGTCGAAGCCGAAGGGTTTTAGAGCCACCTCCGCACGGCCGAGGAAATCCCAGACCTTCTCTGCCTCAGCGGCACAAGAAGCCCAGAGATCTTAGACTTCCTTGGCGGAAGAAGCCAGCTCCCCCGCTGAACTCCTCCTTGCCAGCTCCTGTTTCTGAGTGGCCAGCTCCTGCTCCCGAGCAACTATGGCCTGCTCCTTGGTGGCCAGCCACATGGCCCACTCGCCCAGGTTAGAATCCCTAGACGTGACGGCGAGCTCCTGGTCCTGGATGCCCTGAAGTCGCTCCTTCAGGCGCCCCTGCTCCTCCTCATGGGAAGCCAGGCGATTGGAGAGCTCCCTCTCCCTCACCTCCGCCTTCTTCTCCGGACGAAGGAGCGTCTCCCGGAGCTCCGTCAGGATCGCGAGACGTGCATCGGCGGAGGCATCGAGCTTTCAGCCTCAGCCTGGAGGTTCGCCGCATTCTTGTGGTGCTTGGTGACGGCGGCCTCCTTCTCCTCCAGCACCTCCTCCCGAGCATCGAGATGCTCCTCCCGAGCGTGGGCCTTCGCCCTGGCAGACTGGACCCGCGCCTTCAGCAGGTTATCCCAGTCTTGGAGGCGCTCCCGCTCTGATCTCAGTTCGGCCAGCTCCTGCTCGAGCACATCCTGCATCTGGTCCAGACTAGAGCGGACGGCCCTTGCAGCCCTAGGGACCGGGACAACCTTTGGCATTGTCAAGCGAGGTACTTCCTCGACACCCTCTGGCTCTTCACCCACCGGTGGGGTTGCCACCATGGCAACATGCAAAGGGAGAGGAGGAGGGCTAGCAGCCCACCCAGCAGCAGCTGTACTGCTACCAGTGGCATCTGCGCCCGCCGGTTAGCTGGCCTCGGGGGCCCGGGTGCCGACATCCGGAGCTGCCCCAGGCACAGGCTCAGGCACTACCGCTGGTGCTGGAGCTTCAGCGGAAAAGGAGCTCCGGCTCCCAAACTGCTGTGGCGGAGGAGGAACAGAGGTGCTTTGCTGAGGAGCCCTACAAAAGGAAGCACCAAGCGTCAATTACGCCGCCCAATGGCTCAGTACACAACCCCACGGAGTTGAGCCGTACCTGGAGGCCTGGAAGTTCCACTCCGCTTGGAGCTTCTTACGCATAGGGCTTGAGCCACTCGTCCCCACGGGTGTTGAGGTCGCCTCCACTGGCTTTGGAGCCGGCGGAACCTCAGGTGTCTTCGTCGCCGAAGACGGTGCGACAGGAGTCTTCCCCGCCGAGGACATCGACGCCGAGGACGCGCCCTGAACTGGAGCTGCCCTCAATGGCTCAGAAGCCAACGACGTTACCGGAATCCTTGTCGCCGCCGACGTCGCCTCAGGAGTCTTCCCCGACGACGGCTTTCAGGCCGTGGATGCGCCTGAAGACTTCTTCTGCATCGTAGGTGCGTCTGGGGCCTTCCTTGAAGATCCAGCAGCACTAGAAGCCCTTCCCTTGGCCGCTGGGGCTGCTCCGGTAGTGACAGCTCCAGAGCTGTCCCCGGCGCCAGTCGCCGAGCCCGGTGCAGGACCAAGGGAAGCTTGGGAACCCCCAGCATGGGGGCAGGAAATGAAGCTTACGTCAGGATGGACCAGCTTCCTCTTCAGCGCCCTGCTTGACTCCGGGGCATCCTTGGGTGGTGAACGAGGGCGCGCTGCAGGCTCAGGTCTCCCTGCCTTACCACCGGCGCCGTCTGCTCCAGGGATCTCGATGCCCCGCGAGGGATCACCGATCTGCCGCACTGCAACATCGATGTTTTCCAGCATTGGCATCTCTCTTAGTAGCCTCGACAGCGCCTGCGGGTTGAGGTAGACGGGCTGGCAGCTTGCCGGCAGGGTAATGGAGTCATCGGTGATTGGGTCACAGGAGAGCTTCTTCAGCATCGTCTCCAGCATCTCCCGTTCCGGCGATGACCCTGCTACCGGGTCTTGTCGCCCTCTCCGGTGTACTGCCAAGCAGCCCGAGTGTGCTGCTGGAGAGGGGAGATCAGGCGGGATAAGAAGTCAGCCAGAACCATTAGTGAGGTCAGGCCTTCCTCCGCCACGTACTTGATCCTCTCCAGCACAGGTGTGTAGGCTTCCTGCAGGTCGGGGATCTCATCCCCAACGGCCACCTCAGCCATCAGTGGGCCACCCGGCAGCTCGAGACCGTCGTGGACGTCAGTCAGGGCAGTCACCTAGTCCTCCCTCCAATGCCCCCACTTCCTGGGAGAGAAGGGCGCAATGTAGGGTGTGGAGTTCTTCCCTCGGTGCTGGAAGTAGTAAGCCCCCAGCTGGCTTATGCTTCTCCCCAAGGCCCTCAAGGAGAAGAACACCTTGAGGATCCGCACCGAAGGCCGCACGCACACAAGCATCTCATAGAAGCGGACAAAGACGGCCACTAGTGCGAGGGCGTGCGGCGTAAGGTGCTGCAACTGGAGCCCATACACCTCCAGCAGGGTGAGGAGGAAGGACGACAACGGGAGTGCGAACCCGCACAACACGTATGAGGTGAAGAGAACCACGTTGCTGGGTCGCATGTCGGTCAGCGGGACCCTCCCGCGACGGATCTTTCCATCATACGTAACTGACTGCCGGCCGAGCAGGCGCCTCACAATAGCGATGTTGCCATTGCTGCTGAGCCTGGATGAACGGAGGCCAGAAGACATGGTGGCGAGGAAAGGTTGTGAGCGCTGGGGAGCGGAGGTTTCAAGCACGCAGGAGGAAGACGAAGATTGCAAAAGGCGGAAGGGAATCCTTCTCCGGAAAGATTCCCTTTGTATGCCCGCAACCTCTGGCAGGGCAACATGAGCGACGTTTGGGTCTCCACCGTACCATGCCATGCGTTATCTGCCTCCCTCAATGGTGGGTAGGACCCAGGTGCACCTGTCAGAAACTAGGGGCCAGACGGGCAACTTCTCAGGAGCGTCCGACGGTTCTCGAGAAAAGCGGTGCGGTGGAACTGCAGCGGTCGACCCAAGGGCTGCCGCAGTAAATACCCCGGGCCATCCCCTCGAACACGTCGCCACAACCAACCAGTCAGGAGCAAACACGTGGCCACCACGCCGACGACGTGCTGCCTCTTCGACTGGCAAATGCGACCACTACGCCAAGGACGTGCAGCCTTTTCGTCTCCCAATTACAACCGCTTGATCACTATGCGGAAATCTCGCCACCACATTGGCTTCTAGAGTGCAGGTTCAAAACCACCACACGGGAGAGATGGGGGCCCCACCTGCAGGCTCATTGCCTCCCCCAGGATGGGCCCAAGGGCCACTGTCGGTACCCTGCAGACCGGGTACCCCCGCATATTGGGTAAAAGCCAGTCTGGGCCCTGCCTCCCTGTTGAGGCGGGCCCAGCGTAGCCAAGTGTCCTTGGCCCCATGGTCAGCTTTGGGGCTGCCACGTGCACTTGAGTTCCGGAGCTGACACGTGCCCTGTGCTCCGATCGGAGCCTCCCCGCGGAGGTGAGGTCCAGAGCTGCCACGTGTCCCCTGGCTCAGAGCCACCTCCCTGGTGAGTATAGCTCTGGTGCTGACACGTGCCCTGCGCTCCGGTCCCAGCCTCCCCGCCTGAGGCGAGGTCTGGAGCTTCCATGTGCCTCATGGCTCATAGCCACCTCCCTGCTGAGGATAGCTCCGGTGCTGACTGTAAAAGTCCAAGAAAAGGGACTTGCAAAAACTTTTCTTCACCTCACAACACCACAGTTTTCGTTGTGGATATCTTAGGAAATATTGTGAAGAGCAGGTAACCTTCATCAAAAGAGTGATTATAGGAGAAAGTCTTCCTTTTCACAAAGTGGGATTTGGACATAGGAACATGAGAGGTTGACCTCACCCCTAGAACTTAAAAAGTCTTGGGAAGGTTCAGTCCAAGTTCCATAGAAATCCAACACTTTTTGAGGCACTTTTTGGGTTAGTTGAAAAAGAGGCCAATTTGAATGCAAATTCAAAATGCAGCAACTTTCATCACCCAAATTCAAAAGTTAGCTTCATATCTTATTCAGCACATTTTTGTGAGCTCACACACCAATTTTCACTCCATTTGGAGTTGATCTTGACATGAGCTAAGTGGGACGAATTCAAACTTTAATTGAATTCAAAAACTAGACTTGTGCTGAAATTCACCCAAGCTGAACCCAATTTGAATTCTATTCAATTCAAATGGCTCAGGGGTGAATAATTTGAATCACCAGGGGTATTATGGGGCTCACTGTTTACAACAGTGATTAGGAGTAAATTCCAGAGGTTAAAACCCAGGGTGGGACCCACATGTCATCGAGGGGAGAAGGAGAAACTTGCACCCAAAGTCAGAGTCTCGGTGGGAAATTCCACCGAGCAGCTGTCGGCTGTGCCACCGAGCAGCTACCGGCGCCACCAGCTGCTTCCCTCTCCGCGTGCTGGCGCCCAGGGCGGCTGGCTCGCGCCCCCACGCGACCGGCACCGCCTCAGCCGAGCAGGAGTCGGCCGGCTTTATCTTCTCACGGGCAAACCCGAGCAGTGGCATTGTTCCTGCCACAGCTCTCTGCTCAATCGGGAAAACCAGCAAAACCATCTCCTCCTTCGTCCCTGAGCTGCTAGACAGCCACCTGAGCTCGCACTCCACCTCTCCAACAACAGAAACCTCGAGCTCCGACCTCCTTTGCCCAAGACGATCGCCACCGCGGCGACCTAGCCTCAGCCGAGAGTCAGGCGCCCGTGGGCAGCGTTCCACCGGCGTTTTCACGGTCCAGCGAGAGAGGCAACAGGAGCGCGCGACCACCGTGCTGCTCTCCTCCATGTTTGGAAGCCAACCGTGAAGAATTCACAGAGAATTTCCAGTTTTTGTTCCGGCGACCGTAAACCGAGTTTCCGGTACGGTTTCTTTAAATTCTCGCTCTATGATCTTTCAGAGGTCATCAAATCTTGCACATAGACGCTGGACTAGCCGGCGATCAAGTTC
Organism: Neostapfia colusana; assembly: GCA_030760725.1. Taxonomy (NCBI): domain Eukaryota; kingdom Viridiplantae; phylum Streptophyta; class Magnoliopsida; order Poales; family Poaceae; genus Neostapfia; species Neostapfia colusana. Next base: position 104,587,473 of record JASWHV010000007.1, read on the forward strand.
TTTTCTGCATCCGTAGCGTGAAACTGTCTAGGAGTGACGAATTTCGAGCTCGATCGAGGGCGGTCATGGCGGGCACGATCGGTCACACGGTGCCGACCGACTTGCCGCCATCCCTGAACCCTTTTTACACCTTGTCGAGCTTCCTAGAGGTACACTGATGCTGTAGGGCCGTTTGTTCGAGGTGTTGGCGGGTTTAGAAACCACGGTCGACGGTGTCGAACCTCAACCGAGGCCGCGGCACGTCGCCGAGTTACTTCCGGTCACCCCCAGACCGACCTGTCACCACCGACGTGTTCCTCGACGTCGACAACCCCCTGGCGGCGATTTTCAGACCATGGGAGGTCCGGCAGCGGCGAGCCGGCGAGCCCCGAGTCTGCTCCGGCGAGGTCGGCGGCGCGGGCGCGAGAGTACGGCGGGAGGAAGATGAAGCCGGCTGGCCCACGTGTCAGCGGCTGAAGAATTTAAATCGGGATCGGGTGAGGCCAGGGATCGGCTGTGCTGGCGCGCGAATACTCTGTGAGCTCCGGTGTGCTGGACACCTCCGCGCTCGACACGTGTGGTATCCCCGGTGTGCCAGACACCTCCGCGCTCGACACGTGTCCCCGCGGGCCCCGAGAGTTTAAACCTTTCCCCTGATTTTCAGAATTCTTCCAAACTTCAAATCCTCAGAACTTTGGTTAGAGAGCTCCAAATTCAGTGAACCAAATTTTGCTGAACTCAGGATTCTGAGTACTTTACAGCAATGCCAAATTCAGCTCATGAAAGTGAATAGTTTTCTAGAATTAAATCCCTAAAGTTTAAACTGTTGGGAATTTTATCTGGAGAACTACTTTATGAAAAAATCTGAAATTCGGCTGAGAGGTTCTTTGGAAAATCCCTGAACACCAGTAAAATTTTCAGACTCACCCAAGTTCATTTAGTTATCCAAAACGGGTGATTAAGAGAACTGCCCTGAGAAAATAGAAAAAATGTACAAAACATTTTTCAGATTTTCTCAAATCTTAATCTAGGCATAATTTTCTTCAAATGACATGAAACCAACTCCATTAGAACCATCTTAAAGTCTAGTTTCCAGAAAGTAATTGTTGGAACCATGAAAACCCTTGGAATTATTCAGAGGCTCAAATATTGACCAAATGGGCTTTTATTTGTACAAGGTTCAAATGAACTTTGTTTCAAATAAAACTTGGTCAAGACTCTGGTTAGGACCCTACCAAGCCACAATAAAAATTTCAGAACCAAAGGGAAGGGCTAGCTAGAGTTATTAGGAATTATGTATTCAAGTTCACACATTGCATTTAAATTAACATGTAGTATTTCATAAACGTGTAGTCACTGAAGAAGAGACCCCGGAAGTGCTGGAGTTCCTTCTTCCGGACGAAGAACTAACTACTGACCAGCAGCAACAAGGCAAGCCCCGGTTTGCATTAACCTTTTATAAATTTTACTTTGTTTACATGAGTCATATGAAGTATGTATGTGCATTAGGTGTAGGATGAATGGAACCCCACTTGCATAACCAAAGGTTCCTAAAGTTGTGAGGGTAGTGTCTAAGACCTCGAGTAGACAGGCTATGCTTAATGATTCATAGGACTTCGGTACAAGTCGAGTAGTTGGAATCTACTCGTGAGATAGGCTTGGGACACACGGGTTCGGTTGAGTGACGTGAGATCACTGTAGTAATGAAAATGAGACTAGGCAGGGGCTAGGGCGCAGCAATAGAGAGTCTTGTGTGCGCAGCCCTGCCCGTGTCGATTGAGGACCGATCCGTGTGCGGCCCTGCTGAACATGTATTGAACGTACCGAAGGCATATCGGATATATGGGCCCCGATAAACTGATGTAGCCTAAACCTCCGGGCGTCGAGGCATAACGCACCGATTTATAGGTGTAGGCTGAGGGCAGCAAGGTGGAAATCTGCCAACGGGCATAGAGAGATGCTCCGTGTGGGGAACCTCCTGCTCGTTTCGGTGCGACCGGTTCGACGTTTGGGCTGTTGGGTGAAAGGTTGTCCCGTACGACATCGAGTGAGCGTGCTGTGCAGCTCCACGGGTGGGCGTACGTGACGTGCTCTTTGGGTTTCCCTGCAGGTGTATATTGAGTCGATTCGCCGTCCCTCGCGGTGACGAGTACCGCTTGTTCACTGCGTCGTAACGTAGACTAATGAATGAAATGTTATGATTCAATATTGCTGTTATGATATAATTGTATTGCTACATGTGTGCCACCAAATACTGCTTACTAAATTTCAGATTTCCTGAACTGTTAACTTGTTGCTAAAAGATGAACTAAGGATGAACTTGTAGGCGTATCCTTTTGCTGAAATGTTACTATCCTATGTCCATTGTACACCTCATGTAGAGTTTCATGCTTAGGTGAGTCGGTTAAGCCTTGCTGAGCCTTCGTGCTAACGGTTGCTGCTTAAGTGTTTTTCAGGTGAGGAGCCACCCACGGACTCGGAGTACGAGTCCACCGGCGAGGGTTACCCTCGGTCGGGGACCACGGCTGAGTGGGAGCCATACACGCCGCGCTGAGCTGAGACGTGCAGCTAGTGTGGGTTGCCCTAGGGCTGGGCAACCGACTTTTGCTAGATAGGCGGGCGTGAGTTGTACAAAAGAAACTTCCGCTGTCTAACGAAAGACCCTAGTTTGTAACTGAGAAGTGTACTACTTTGTACATTCAGTTTGTTTTTCCCATGTAATATAATGTGTTCTTATGGCGTGTGCTGTCGGGTGTCGCATCGCGCGGCACCACCCTCTGCGATCCTAGATGAGCGGATCCCGGTCAGCCACACTGACACGTTCCCGGGCTCCGGTACGTGCCTCCCCGCTGAGGTGAGGGCCGGAACTGCTACGTGTCACCTGGCTCAGAGCCACCTCCCCACTGAGGACGGCTCCGGAGCCGACACGTGCCCTGGGCTCTGGTCTGAGCCTCCCCGCTGAGGTGAGGTCCGGGGCTGCCACGTGTCTCTTGGCTCAGAGCCACCTCCCTGCTGAGGAAGGCTCTGGAGCTGACACGTACCCTGAGCTCTGGTCCGAGCCTCCCCACCGAGGTGTGGTCCTGATCTGCCACGTGTCCCCTAACTCCAAACCCGTCGATAAGAGCTCTAGAGCCTCCACGCGCCACACGATCCGTCGTGGGCCATGGGTCGACGAAGTCAAGAAGGAAGTGCGCTGTCAGGCTTCGCATTCAAGGCTCACGTCTTCCCCAGAAGCATGGCACACTACACACGCCTTCGTCCTCTGCCTGTTCGCCATTACGGTGACAAGACAGGACGACATGGCGTGACAGCAGTTTAGTGCTGCCCAACAGCATGAAGCCGCTCAAGCAGGGCGAGAAGACGCGGCAACAAGACGGTGTCTTCATCATCACGTGACACGCGGTCAGGGGCGCTCGGTATGCCGGACGACGGGACTTAACTCTCCCGCTGACCACTCTACTCAGATGACGAAGCCCTAGATCATGTATAGGGTTCACATAGCTTTGGGGCCACCCGTCGGGCCCCAAGCCTCATGGTAACTACCCCGGCCTTAAACTATAAAAGGACCGGGGTGACCACCCAACAAAGGGTTCGCATTCCAGATTTCGCAAGCACAAGCACACGCAAGCAAGCAATACAACAAGCACTCTCATGGACGTAGGGTATTACGCTCCAGTAGCCCGAACCACGTAAAACCTCGGTGTTCATCGGCCTCCTCCTGCTCCGGTCACGTAGGGCGCCAAGCCCCCTCCGATTAAAGAACCTCGCAGGCTGCTTCTGAGAGGCCTAGAGAAGTGTCGCACCTCACGCACTCCAACAGTTTCTCTTTGTATGGGTTATTTTTATAGTTCTAATTTTGTAGTATGGTATATGACATCATACAATTACCAAAATAATTCTTTCATAATTTTTCATTAATGTCTTCCTGCATCATTAAATATCCTTTGTCAAATTTGTATAACATGCCTCCAACATAAAAAAGTTATAAAAAATTCATAAACTATTTTTCTAACATAATGTATATTGTAACTTATAATGTAATAAAATTTATCCTCGAATATGACATGTACATATAGAAACAAAAAAAGAAATCTCACAAGATGGTGAATCAAACCAATCTAAGTAGTCCAGAGAAGTAAATTAGATAAAAATTTTATTTAGTGGGTTAAGTGGAGAACGACGATACTTGAGGATAGTAAAATAGACTTTTTCCTTTTTCAAAAAGAAAATTACCTACATATATGAAGGTATTGATGTCTTGTCTAGCGTTGCAAATACCGCTCGTACTGCTAGGCGCTTGTCGGGCACCTAGCCCAAACGCTCATCTAGGCGTTCGAGGCTGTGGCAGCGGTGGCTGCCCGGAAGCCGAGGCGGCCCTTCATTGTTAATGCCCAAGGGTTCCTTGTCATGCAAGATGCGATCTCCAGCCTTAGTGCCGACCATGCCGTCTGCAGATCTCATATTCCTACATGCAGGACAGTCTCTCTTAGGCCAAAGGAAGGAGGCCCAAGATTCAACACCATCGACCAAGTCAGGCACTCCAGTCACTAACCCAGACGAAGGAACCTAAGGGTTCCGTTCGGACTGCATTGTTGGAGGCATACCGTCAATCTTCCTCATCTTGGGCTATCAAGACCACTTCATAAACAAGGTGATTAAAGCACACTGAAATATGTCATCTTTCACACTAAAGAATTAAGACCACTGCTCAAGCATGTACCAATGGACAATCATACTTTGAGAAGCAATCAACAAAAACCTAACTGAAAGAAACTATGGTTGAACATTGTTCCGTACTGACCGCATATGAAGCACAAGTCCCAAGAGCTACAACTTTTGTAGATTAAAAGAGCAAAAAGTTAATAAAAAGTCTAATGATATAAAAGCAGCACCAGCAAACTGCAATCTTTGAGCCCCATCTAACTTGAGTTGATCAACCTCTGTAACAAAATGAACAACTACGTGGTTAAAAATTTTACCATCATATAACAATCCAATTTATATCCTAGATGCAGAACACATGATCTTGGATGAAAAAACACACAAGGAGTATCAATCCAATTTACACAAGGTATGCAAAAAAACAATAACGAAAAGTGTATCCTATTCTTGCATCTGTGCTAACTATGATCCAAGCATGAGTGCATGACAATGAATCAGAGAGATGTGGAGGAAAATGACTCGAGCAAAATGGAACTAATTCAGACCAACAAACCGATCAATTTAGCACCAAGTAACTATTTTTTTCATCCTCGCACCATCGATAGTGCATCAAAAGATGAACAACTTAAAGAAAGCATGAAAAATGCAAGTAAGATTCCCCTTAATATGTTTTAACTCCAATTGTTATCCAGATCATTAGAACATGCCTGGGAAAGCCAGTGTGCAAATTAATTTTAGTGGACATGTCAGACATCATTTTATACAGGTGCTATATTTCATTTTAATTGTCTGAACAATGAATTGTGATGAACAATGCACAATTAACTATCCCAAAACAGTCAAAAGTTTTTTCACAAATATACATGGTCCTCTTATCTACTGCAATTAGCACGTGTCACTTATGTTTCGACAAAATAAACCATCACATGAAATTAGGAAGCAATGATATTCCTTTTTAACAAATGATCAAGGTATGGCCCATACCTGTGTTTTCCAGTGCACATAGTCCACATGACACTAGTTACTCTTAGGGCTGATAACCGGCCTAGAAAAAATAAACTAATAATGATAAGGGCTGGATCGGATTAGGATGCACGGGGCAATGGGGTTTTTTAATCGGGCATTAAAGTGAGGGTTGAAGGTCACGGTAGGAGATGACGCTATTATGTGCCTCCCATGTGTTTTATTTATTTTTCTTTTTCTTTTTTTAGATGGTGTGTGACATATTATTGGCAAGGGATGCACACAGTTATGGATCCCCATGGTTATTGTCATTTTTAAAGATATTCGCAACTTTCTGTGCAGTAGGATTATTCATATTCCAGTCGAATGCTGCAACAGTAAACAAAGAACGAATCTAAACATGTTTAACACAAAGTACCGCAATGCCTGATGAGAATGGTCCCCATTTTGACAAGTGATCAAACCTGCAACATCCTTACTATCAGAGATATGAAGTTTATTACTGGCCCAACAATGCAAAAAAGCTGCCATTGAGTAGTCCCCATCATCAATGCACTCAGAATCAGGGCTTCCCAGTGGAGCACATGTTCACATGGCGTTCTTGGGACAGATCAGGCGAGTTGCCACCTGCTGGGACAATGCATGGAATAGAAGAGAGGAAAACATTCTCGTCCTGGATGGCAGTGTTTGTTGGAATGGCCTCTATTTGACGTAGTCTATTAATGGGCTGATTTTTATGGGCCAAATATACTAATGAAAATGCTAAGATGGTGTGTAGAAGTGGCATGTGACTTTAGTCCTACATTGTCCACCTAGGTAAACGTACCCTAATATATATAGCGGCCCTTTGAGTGGTTCTCAACATTGGAATAATAAGGGAGTAGGTGGCTGCTAGGAACACAGACACAAATGTAGGCGCGCGCATTTCGCGTTTTACTCCTGTTCAACGTGTGACTTGTAACTTGCGACGATGCGCGATCGTGTCGCGATGAATTGTGTTCTTTCAAGCAGTTTGTTTTCTACCAAACATATAAATGAGTACTCTATCGATACCTAGACTGTTATGTCAACATGAAGAGTAAATATGCATGTCTATTGAGAATTATGCTCCTTTACTGGTCTTATCATGAGGACGAATTGAGAGTAATTGAAAGTGTAATTGTGCAGGTCTTTTCTTTATTACGCTCCATTACTGGTCTCATAATGAGGAGAAACCGAGAGCATAATTCCACACGTTTAATATGTATTATATGCATTATTGCTCCATTAGTTGCACGTTTAAAAGATTTCAGGGGGCGATTTCCTGAAATAATGGCAGATCGAATTCAAGGCATTGGTTGACTCTAGCATAAAATGAGACATCCTGATTACTAGAGAGCAGCACAGAAACTTGCCTCATAGCTAATCGTTTTCTGCGACATTGTTTTCCGTCCTGCTGTCCCTTTGTTTGCCGTGCAACAAACAGAGGGAGAGTGGTGTTTCCGAGCCGACGCCGGTGATTTGAAAGCCTGCATGGGGCCCAGCGATCAGGTTTCCGGTAAGGGCACTCGCACGATCGCTCGCTGCACTTCCGTCTACATCAGCTTCATCATCAAGTTCATCATCTCATCCTCTACTTCATGGCGGGATTATCTGTAAGTATCTCACTCCATTCACGATTATTTAACGTTATGATGTTTGTGTTGGGCAATCTGCCTTTTCAACTCTCGTATAATCATTTTTGTGTAGTACTAGCTCAGATTATATTGATTGCTAGTATATATGTTCTATTTTATTTTCTATTTTGGTTCATCAAATTAATTTATTGTCATGTTAATTTTTCAACAATCCAGAAACCTGATTTAATTAACATGGCTAGACTTTTGGATGTGTTGAAACCTGAGCGATTTGCAGACACGGGTCAAGTTCTGGATTTCTCCAGTTCTTCCTCTCACTGAGAAGCAAAACCATGATCACTAGTTGGATAACTCCACTTGTCTCGGCTGTCTATTATCACTCTTGTCGGATCTGCTTTGTGACATTTACATGAACCACACCTCTGCAAAGTAATTATGGGAGGCCCTAGACCGGAAGTATACGGAGTCAGATGTTGGACAAGAATTTTATGTTAATGACCAGTACCACGAATACAACATGGTCGATGACCGATCTGTTGTTGAACAGGCTTATGAAATCCAACTTCTAGTAGGGGAACTTGCACATTTTGATGTTGTCTTGCCAGACAAATTCGTGGCCAGTTGAATTATTTCCATACTATCTCCATCTTGGAGGAGTTTTTCCACAAGCCTTAAACACAAGAAAGAGGTCATGACCGTAGAAAGTCTGATCTCAACTCTTGATGTTGAGGAGAAGGTAAGATCCAAGGATGTGCCTCGGTCTAAATGCAAGAAGGGGCTCCCTGAAATGCCAATGTGGTTGAAGGTAAATCTAGTGGTGGCAATAAGAACAATAAGACTTGGAAGGGAAAGACCAAACGAAACACTAGCTTTAAGAAGAAAAAGAAGGAAGACCTGACTTGCTTTGTGTGCGGTGAGCTTGGCCACATAGCCAGAAAATGGTGCAATAGAAAAGGCAAGAAAGGTAGTCAAAAATCTGTTAATGTAACTGTTAGCGAGGCTGGAGGCGGATCTGGATCAGGGTATGTTCTAGAAATTCTTCTAGCATGTCAATCAACCGATTGGTGGTTAGACACGGGAGCTAACGCGCATGTTTGTTTTGGCTTTAAATTATTTTCTTCTTATCAGGCTACCGACAATTGCTCCATCTTGATGGGCAATGGATCTAAAGTTGACATCTGGAAAGACTCTATCTTTGAATAATGTGCAGCACGTCCCTGGAATAAATAGGAAACTGATTCGTGGTACCCTTTTGTGTCGTGATGGCTTTAAGTTAGTGTTTGAGTCAAACAAGTTTATTGTTTCAAAGTTTGGTTTATTTATTGGAAAAGGCTATGATAGTGGAGGTTTAATCCATCTTTCAGTTGTTGAAGATTGTAATAATTTTGTGAATTCAGTTGTTTGTTCTAGTTCTAAGTGAAATGGGAAAGAGACCACTGTTTGGCACTCTCGTCTTTGTCACATCAATTTCGATCGCATCATTCAATTATCTAAACATAATTTGATTCTGAAAATTCCTGTTGATGGGAGATCTAAGTGTCATGCTTGCGTGCAAGCTAAACAACCATGTAAACATTATAAAAGCATGGAAGAGAAAAGCTTGACACCACTAGATCTCATTCACTCAGATTTGTGTGAAATGAATGGATTTTGACTAGAGCAGGAAAGAGATATTTTATATCTTTTATTGATGATGCTACAAGATATTGTCAACTCTATCTTATTAAAACGAAGGATGAGGCACTATATTGTTTTATGATCTATAAGGTAGAGGTACAAAATCAACTAGAATGTAAAATAAAACGTGTTAGGTCCGATAGTGGAGAAGAGTACCTTTCTAATGATTTCGGTGAATATTGTGAGGAGCATGGAATTATCCATGAAACAACAGCACCCTAATCACCTCAGTCTAACGGGGTGGCTGAGCGGAAAAACCGAACACTCACAGACGTGGTTAATGCCATATTGGACAGTTCAGGTTTATCCAGTTCATGGTGGGGGAAGCCATTTTGACTGCATGTTTTGTGCTAAACCGAGTTCCATCATCCAAGGGTCAAATAACTGTTTGGAAACCGGTGGTCCACTACTCTAGCAATTCTACCGCGTCACCCAGGAATCATGCGAGTACAGAGGTCATAGATCTTTACCACTAGACGCGCAGCGCAGCGGAACAATGACGCGCATCGGTGTAGGGGAAATACACTGCCACGTTCGTCTCTTCCACGACCTCATCACGGCAGCAGGTAGACGATCACGTTCGTCGTGGCCGATCAGTGCAGCAGTAGCAGCAGCGCCTTCACGGAGTCCACACGTACGGGGAGGAACGCCCTGTGCTGGTGTGCTAGCACTGCACGTGCAGCAAGGGTCTCGGCGTGAGGCCTGCAAGGGGTGGCGGCTAGGGCTGTCACGTGGTGGGGGTCACTCAGCCCCTAACCCTACCCCTCATATTTATAGGCGTACTAATGGGCTTTTGGGTCGCAGGCCCATTAGTACCCTAAAAGCTTATGGATCAAATATCCAACAGGCCTTAACCCGAATTATTATGATTGCCTCTTGGGCATATCACCAACAATATCCCACTTGCATTAGAGACAATCATCTAGTCAAGCTTTTCGATATTTCAACCCCTTAAGTGTGTGACCCATTAGGTTCATGTGCAGTCGGTTGTGAATGGAATCCGTTTCCAACCACAAGTTAGTATAGGTACCTAGCAGGACATACTAACTATTGAGTGTACATAAAGATCATATCGGCCGAACCTAGATACATTCACATGCTAGTCCCTTTGTCTCACGATACCAGTCAAGCTCAAGGTGAGATGCGTGCCATCCTTGTGATAGCTCGACCATTCACTCGATCGAATAGTGGATTCATTCCATAACTAACTTTTAGTCATTGTGATTAACCTTTAATCACCTTGGCATGGCCATGCACTTTCAAATCCAACTATCTCGAGGAAACTAGAGATATCTCTCATGTTATTAAGGATAAGCAAATCCCAACTTGATCCGCGCACATCCCATTCTATGTTTCATTATGTACCCGAAGACTACTTTTATGACTACCCAGTTACGGAGTACCGTTTGGTAGTCTCAAAGTACACAACTACATACAGTGAGAAACAATGGCGATCTCAGGTCTAAGGATCTAGCAGGTGTATAACTCAAGACCAATTGATGGCACAAATGAAAATAACAATCTCAGCAGTGTTTCGGAGTGGGTCAATTCAACACCATGTTCACTAACATGTGTTCACATTATTAATTTGATATCTCCATATCTATGACCCGTGAAACGTGATCATCAATTAATACATGTGCTAGTCCGTATGACATCATTATCTCATATAATGATATAGACTAGGGATCACTTAGAGTAACATTATTATTAACAAAGAGTTTCACAAACAAGTCACATACTTGATGATCAAAGTAAATAATGATTACTCATAACAATTTATTTAATAGTACATAGACACAGTCATGACACAAGTCTCCCACTACACACTATGATCACTGATGTAAGTATCTAATACCCATAGATCTAGTGTGCGCCTCATGCTTTGATTGTGGAAGAGGATTTGTCAATGGATCTGCAACATTCAAATCCCTGTGCACCTTGCATATCTTCACATCACCTCGGTCGATGATCTCTCGAATGAGGTGACAGTGGCGTAGTATGTGTTTGGATCTTTTGTATGATCTAGGCTCCTTTACCTGTGTGATGGCTCCACTGTTGTGACAATAGAGATCTACAAAACCGGACGCACTAGGAACAACACCCAACTCAGAAACAAATTTTCTGATCCAAATAGCTTCTTTTGAAGCTTCAGAAGCTACAATATATTTCGCCTCCATTGTTGAAACTGCTACTATATCTTGCTTGGAACTTTTCCATCTCACTGCCCCTCCATTGAGGCAGAAAACAAAATCGGATTGCGATCTAGAATCATCCTTATCTGTTTGGAAGCTAGCATCGGTGTAACCTTTTACAACGAGCTCTTCTTCACCTCCAAACACTAACAACGCACCCTTAATTCTTCTCAAGTACTTAAGAATGTTTTTGATAATGGTCCAATGAGTCTCACCATAATTTGATTGATATCTACTCTTGATGCTTAGAGCATAGGATACATCTGGGCGTGTACATAGCGTGGCATACATGATGGATCCAATAGCCGAAGCATAAGGAATCACTCTCATCCTTTTTTGCTCATCAAGTGTCGAAAGACACTGACTCTTGCTTAGAGTAATGTCATGTGACATCGGCAAGAAACCTTTCTTGGAATGTTGCATATTGAACCGATTCAATATTTTATCGATATATGTATCTTGGCTTAATCCAATTAGCATTTTAGATCTATCTATATAGATCTTTATGCCCAAAATGTATGATGCGACTCCTAAATCCTTCAATGAGAAACTTTTTCTTTACGAGGATTTAACATAATCAAGCATTGGAATGTCATTTCCGATCAATAATATGTCATCTACATATAAAACCAGAAATACAAGTACGCTCCCACTAAACTTCTTGTAAATACAAGGCTCTTCTATGTTCTTGATGAAACCAAACCCTTTGACAACTTCATCGAAACGTAGATTCCAACTCCAAGATGCTTGCTTCAATCCATAGATAGACTTTTGAAGTTTGCATATTTTACTAGCATTTTTAGGATCGACAAAACCCTCAGGTTTTGTCATGTACACATTTTCAGTCAGACTTCCATTAAGAAATGCTGTTTTGACATCTGTTTGCCATATTTCATAATCAAAATATGCAGCAATTGCTAGGAGAATCCGAACAGACTTTAGCATTGCGACGGGTGAGAAAGTTCATCATAATCAACACCTTGAATTTGTTTGAAACCTTTTGCCACCAATCACGCTTTATAGATGTGAACATTTCCATCTATGTCCGTCTTTTTCTTGAAAATCCATTTACAATTGATAGGTCTCACACCTTCGATTGGATCAACCAAGTTCCAAGCTTGATTTTCAAGCATAGATTCAATTTCAGATTCCATGGCTCCAAGCCATTTCTCAGAGTCGGGTCCCTTCATGGCTTCATTATAGGTCGTAGGCTAATTATTGTCCAACAATACCATGTCATGCTGCTTCGTGGTTAGAAGCGTTAATTTTTCAGTCACACGACGTGCCATTGTAGACCTTCGTGAGGCTGGTGTTTCATCAATTGGTTACACCACATCTCGTACATCCTGTATAGGATCAGAGGGTGCTAAAACATTTTCAGGTATTTCTTAAATTTCTTCAAGATGCACCTTGCTCCCACTAACTCCTTGTTAGAGAAACTCTTTCTCCAAGAAGACACCACTGCAAGCGGTAAACACTTTACCCTCTATTTTATTATAAAAATAATATCCTTTGGTTTCCCTAGGATATCCCACAAAGAAGCATTTGTTTGATTTGGGAGTGAGTTTGTCTGACGTCAAACGTTTGGCATAAGCATCACACCCCCAGACTTTGAGGAAAGACAATCCGGGACATTTCTCGGTCCACATCTCATATATTGTCTTCTCAAGAGACTTAGTTGGGACTCTGTTTAGTGTAAACGTAGCAGTTTCAAGAGCATAACCCCAAAAGGGTAGTGGAAGATCTTCTTGGCTCATCATCGACCTAACCATGTCTAACAAGATTCGTTTCCTCTGCTTGGACACCCCATTCCATTGAGGCGTTCCAGGTGGAGTCAACTGTGGAACAATTCCACATTGTTTTAAATGATCATGAAGTTCATGGCTCAAATACTCACCTCCACAATCAGATCGTAGAAGTTTAATTATCTCGCCCAATTGATTATGTACTTCATTCTGATATTATTTGAACTTTTCAAAGGATTCAGACTTGTGTCTCAATAGATAGACATATCCATATCTACTAAAGTCATCGGTAAACGTGATGAAGTACTGAAAACCACCTCTAGCTATTGAACTCATTGGTCCACATACATCGGTATGTATAAGTCCCAACAAGTCACTCGCTCTCTCACTCTATCCATGTGACACCCGGTTCCGAAAACAGAACCAAGTTAATGCATATGTGTGCCCAGGATGTTCATCACACATACACATGTAATCCACAAACTGAATTCAGAATATAACCATGAATAAATAGTGTTTAAGTACTTTATTACATCGACTCATTGTCTCACTCATGAATCTCTAACTTATTCTTGCAGCGGAAGTCTCTGAACGACAGCGGATATCAATAAAGGCAGCAGGCTCCAACTTCAACTCCACAGGCATGTTGACGGTAGTTCACACGCCTAGTACTCCACATGGTCCTCGAAGTACTCATCTCCTATAGCTGATGTTTATGTGGTAAGGCAAGGGTGAGTACATGTCGTACTCAGCAAGTGCGGGAAAAGTATGACATGTAGCTTACAACAAGGCAGTGAATAAAAAGGCTCATTGCAGCAAGCAAATTTTATTTCACAGACGTGATAAAAACAACAACTAAGTCTAAGTGAGTTTAATCCCAATATAACCAAGTAAAACAGCAACATTCCTCCATCATAATTCACCATTTATTAAGTCTCAACCAACCATTAATCTTTCTCAAGTTCATCTCATGCTCATAAAATATTCAAAACCATCTCATATTCATATAGCCAAAGCCAAACTCATTGTCATGACTCAAACAGTCCCAAAAACCAATCCCAATGACCATACCATAACCATACCGAATAACCATCCCAAGTTTTCCGTCTAATCATGGAAGTTGGCGAGGTGCTTGTGATCGGAAGCATGGCTATCATGATAGTTTTACACTCTACATAGGTGGCACCACTTTACCCACAAGTTTGTGATTTCGTCACCCTTCGGCGACTGCAGAACCTCCATTCTACCAGTACACAACCGTCGGTGTATGGCCAAGATATCACAAAATAGCCTTTATAAAGGGGCTACTAGATGTATGGACTCACTGAGGTTTCACCGGCAGGCTCGAATCACCATTCTCCCACCCACGGGCCCCTTCTTGTGCCATGAAGTTCCCAGGGCAGTCCTCTCTCGACTCCCATTCCCCGCGCCGTCCACGGTTCATAACAAGCTAGCAACACACCTAATTAATCAGCTAAGCCGCACCCATACTTGGCCTTGTGGTGGCACTGTTTTCCTGGCATATTCTTGCATGAACCGGTCGTTAGATCTACGGCAATGTCACACCCGGTTTTTCCGAAGAACAACCAAGTGAATATCACATGTATGCCAGGATCATTTTCTCATACATGTGATGACAAATAGTGAAGCATCATTTATTACAAGCCAGGTGTCGAATATAAATAAGTCTTACATCGCAAATGTCTCAATGGACACTAATGCTTCATCACAAGTAAATAAACTAGCAGCGGAATATTATTCTTTAGGGCTCCATCACAGGCGTTGCCCGGGGGTCTTCATGAACCTAAAAACCTTCCTCGGGTCCAAAATCTTGGTCATTATACACCACCTCATTATCTTGACCTGAGCAGCAATATAAACCAACAAATATGCAAGGTTGAGTACCAATGGTACTCAGCAAGTGTAGGAAAATTATATCATGCGTGGCTAGAACAAGGAGAGGTTGAACTCATGGTTAAAGCACTACGCAATTAATACCTATCACCTTAGCTTATTAAGCACCTACATTACTACACAGGTGAAATGGTCCTAATCTCCCAACCCATTATCATAATCCAATAACCATAACATCATTTCTAATGTTAAGCTCCCCGCTTAACCTCCAAAACCATCAATCCTCTAATCATGAATAAGTCCAGGCCGCTCTTAACCGTGAGCACGGCTGTCAAGACAGTTTTGACTCTACAGAGTTTGTACCACTGTACCCACAAGTAGTGATTTCATCCCCCGTTGCCGGGTGGACTAAAAGAACCTCCATTATGCCAGTGGCTACGATCCACATTCACACTTCCCAGGTGTGCGGCCAGGAGATCACTACGAAGCCTTTACAAAGGGATTCCCGACGAGCGTGGGCCCACTGAGGTTTCACCCCTAACAGCATACAAGAGGCTCCAACCCCGCTGCAGTGGCCCCCTCTTGAGCCTTGCGGTTCATATGGTAGTCCAGCTGACACCTACTCCCCGCACCATCCAACACACCCATACTACGCCGGGGATACACCTAATTAATTGGCCAAGCTGCCCCATCTCAGCATGTGGTTGGCACTGTAAAGCCGGGTTACATGCTCCATGAACCGGTCCTTAGGATCCAGGCAAGTACTAAACACAAACCCAAGTCTCGTGCACCCAGCACACAACCAAAACATCCAACTTGCCTTGATCCCTACCTCTACATAACTCACAATGTCTCATTCAAGAGTATGGTAATATAAACTGATGATCTCATTTCCCAAATATCCCATTCTAAGCATGGCTAAGAAAATGCATGTAATTAAATGACATGACAAAATAAATCCCAACCCAAGCTACAAGGAAAACAAGGTAATGCAATTCTAGGGAAACTTTCCTAGCATGGGTTTCATATTTCATTTGACAATGCAAATAATTCTATCTACATATCCTAGCATGGGATCAAAGTGGTCAAGGACACTTGCCTCCTTCTTGCTGCTCTTGAAATGGGTAGTCCTGATCTTGGAAAGGGTTAACTTGCTCTTGAACAGGTTCTACTTCATACCATCACACATAGCAAAAGAAAAACAACAATCATAATTCATAGTTCACACTTCTACTTCATACAAACCACACATTCATATTTATGAAATTCATTCACCATTATATGTGTTGTGGTTACTTTATGTGTGTTGAGTTGTGGCTTGCATGCACTTTTAACCATGTGTATATGATTCCTACTTTTGTGTCCACCTTTATACTTACATACTATTTATATGGGTTTCCAATAAATTTCTTATATTCAACTACTTCACCTTTTTACTACCAAGAATAAAGTATTATTCTTCCCCTTATGTGCCTTCATAATTTCTACCAACCCTAAACTGAATTCTTTGTATTTTAGAAACTCCATTTATCATTTACTAGTTGCTATATTTTCAGATTTATATTCCTATGCATAATTGTGTATTTTATTATGAAATTAGTAATACACATCATCTAAACAGTATAGGTTTTGGTCCTAAATAATTGAATAACATATTTTGACCTTGGCCTCTGATGTAAACTATTTCATAATTATTTTCCCTATTTTTTCTATAGCTATTCTTTACTTAAAAATGTGTCCCTATACTAAATAATGTGATTAGTAAATGAAACAGATTCATTTCAGCCCAAAATATATTTTTATCTCACTCCAAAGTTTTCTAAGTACTGAGAAAGTTTTTAATTAATTTTGACAATTATGTTTGTCCCACTTTTTAATTTTTAAACACTAGTTACATATTCAATTTTCTAAATTAATTACTAAACAGGGTTAAAATAATGAACTCACCTCATTACAGGGTCTATAATATTATTTTCATAATTTCCAGGGGTCTAGCTACACTTATCAGAGGTGTTTTTCCTAATTTCTATTAAGTCCAGGGGCTAAAACTGATTTTTAAATGAATTTACATGATTTTCTGGAGTTCCAGGGGCTAGATCTGAAGTTTCCGGGGCTAGCTCTCAATTCCAGAGAACCCCAGGGGGTAGCACGTAAGAATTCCAGTCTTTATAATGCGGGGCTGACATGGACCGTCCGATCTTAAACCGACGGCTGAGATTATAACATCGAACCGGTACGCGGGGTTTTAAAGTCTACCGTGCGATTTAAAATAAACGGCGCACAAGCGGCCACGTCGCTCTGATCGAGCGCGGGCGGCGCTGCCGGCGGCGGGAAGCGGCGATCTCGCCGGAAAGTTTCGGATCCTCGAGAATTCTGCCTAAAACTGTGATCTTATGGCATAGATCGGTAGAGGGGAGGTCAGGGATCTCACCTCGGGGGTTTTCTCGAGCTCGGGGGTCCTGGAAAGTGATCGGCGGCGAGGTCCGAGACAAAACCACGGCGAAGCTCGTCGGCGCTGGATTTACACCGTAAGTCTCCGAGTTTTCTGCACCTGCAAAGCTCCCCGGAGGCAGTGGATCAAGACCAGCGAGTTAGATCAGAGTTTCCGAGCTTAGATCGGCCAGAATTCACCGGCGAAGTCTCGGTGCTCACCGGAGTAAAAATCGGCGATCGCGTGGGAAAAACCGATCGGGGCTGGGTTTTTATAGCCGGGGGAGGGCGGTGGGTCTATTGCGATCGAGTTTGAGTTGTTTGGGACCAGAATTCGGCTGCGGGACGCGGAAATCCGGTCGGTTGCGATCGCGCGCGCGGGAGAGAGTCCGGGGTCGCGGGGTTAGGGATGACAGGTGGGTCCCACCCGTCTGTGAGAGACAGCGCGGCGCGCGCGGTGGCGGGCTGGCGCGGGGAAACTAGGCCGGCTGGCGGGTTTCGGCCCACTGGCCGGTTTTTTCCCGTTTTCTCTTTTTCTTTTTCCATTTCTTTTCTGTTTTGAGTTTAATTTGAATTCCAGTTTGAATTTGAATTTTTGCAAAACATGCAACACGTCCAAAAATTTTTAAATTCCCCTCTGAACATGGTTTAGAGTTTTAAATCAAAATTTGGGGTGTTACAGCTCTACCCCCCTTAAAAGAAATCTCGTCCTCGAGATTGGTGTTTCTAAGAAAACAATTCCGGAAATTGTGCCTTGAGCTCATCTTCCCGTTCCCAGGTAGCTTCCTCTTCTGAGTGATGCTTCCACTGCACCTTGCACATCCGGATTCTCTTGTTTCTGGTGAGGTGTTCCATTGTCTCCAAAATCTTGTATGGTTGCTCGGCATAAGACAAATCCTCAGCTACATCCACTTCATTCATGGGTAACACCTCTTCAGGCGTCCTCAGACATTTCTTGAGTTGTGACACATGAAATACATCGTGCACGTCCAATAGATGAACCGGTAACTCTAGTTGGTACACCACTTCGCCTTTTCTTTCCAAAACTTGAAAGGGTCCGATGTATCGAGGTGACAACTTCCCTTTCACCTTGAACTGACGAAGTCCTCTGATAGGGGACACCTTGAGATAAACATAGTCTCCCACGTTGAAAACAAGCTCTCTTCTTCGTACATCAGCATAACTCTTCTGGCGTGTTTGTGCTATCCTCAAGTTGTTGCGAATCTCCCTCACCTTCGCCTCGGCTTCTTGTAGCACTTCTGGACCAAACACTTTACTTTCTCCTGTTTGGTTCCAAAATAGAGGAGTTCTGCACTTCCTTCCATACAAAGCTTCAAACGGTGACATCTTCATACTAGCTTGATAGCTGTTGTTATAGGAAAACTCCGCATACGGTAAGTTCTTGTCCCAACTCCTATTGTTTTTGAGTGCACATGCCCTTAACATATCTTCAAGTATCTGATTGGTTCTCTCCGTCTGCCCGTCAGTTTGAGGATGATAGGCAGAGCTGAAATTCAGATGGGTTCCCATGGTTTCATGCAACTTCTGCCAAAACCTCGAAGTGAATTGTGTCCCTCGGTCCGACACTATCTTCTTTGGCACTCCATGGTAACATACAATCCTTGACATGTACAATTCTGCCAATTTGGATCCGCTGTAGCTTTCTTTCACAGGGATGAAATGAGCTACCTTGGTTAGCCTATCAATGATGACCCATATTGAATCATACCCGGATTGGGTCCTAGGCAATCCCACGACAAAATCCATGCTGATTTCTTCCCACTTCCATTCAGGTACTTTGAGTGGTTGCAATAATCCCGCGGGTCGTTGATGTTCTGCTTTCACCAACTGACATGTGTCACATAGGGCAACATGTTCCGCGACATCTCGCTTCATGCCATACCACCAATACCTGCTCTTGAGATCCTGGTACATCTTCGTACTCCCAGGATGAATGGAATAGTCGGAATCGTGAGCCTCCTTCAAAATTAATTCACGGATCTCTTTTACTTCTGGCACACAGATCCTTTTCCCGTGCCACACCGTTCCCTGTTCATCCTCTCTAAAACCAGGAGCTTTATTTTCCTTAATGAGCTGTCTGATCTCTTGTATCTTCTCATCATTCTTTTGGCCCTCGCGTATGTCTTGCTCGAGTGTGGAGTCCACTTCCATGGCGATGGCTTCACCACTATTTACTAGACATAGATTGAGTCTTATAACCTCGTCCTTCAATTCTGCAGGCATGTCCTTCAAACTCAACTTATTGACCTGCACTTTCCGACTCAAAGCATCGGCCACGACGTTTGCTTTCCCAGGATGATAGTTGATGCCCACATCAAAGTCATTGATTAGCTCTAACCATCTCCTTTGTCGGAGATTGAGATCTGGCTGTGTGAATATGTACTTCAAACTCTTATGATCCGTATATATCTCTGTCCTCTTCCCCATCAAATAGTGCCGCCAAATTTTCAATGCGTGTACCACTGCAGCTAGTTCTAGGTCATGTGTAGGATAGTTCTTCTCGTGCTTTCGAAGCTGCCGGGATGCATATGCCACGACATGTCCTTCTTGCATGAGAACACATCCCAACCCATTTCCAGAGGCATCGCAGTACACTGTGAAATTCTTCTGCATATCTGGCATAACCAACACTGGGGCTGTTGTCAATCTCTTCTTTAGCTCCTGAAAGCTCGTATCGCACTGTGGCGTCCAGGTGAATGTGATTCCCTTCTCCAACAGTTTGGTGAGAGGTCTCGAGATCTTGGAGAATCCCTCAATAAACCGTCGATAGTATCCAGCCAATCCCAAAAAGCTTCAAACTTCCCCGACATTTTCAGGGGTTTTCCACTTCTGGATATCCTCGATTTTGGCGGGATCTACGGAGATTCCTCCCTCCGAGATTATATGTCCTAAAAAGGGAACTCTCTTCAGCCAAAACT
Source organism: Neostapfia colusana (assembly GCA_030760725.1). Classification (NCBI taxonomy): domain Eukaryota; kingdom Viridiplantae; phylum Streptophyta; class Magnoliopsida; order Poales; family Poaceae; genus Neostapfia; species Neostapfia colusana. The sequence goes on from JASWHV010000007.1 coordinate 104,607,533, forward strand.
CACACTTGCTCAACTTGGCATATAGTTGGTGTTCTCTCAGCCTCTGTAACACCAACCTTAGATGTTCCTCATGTTCTTCTTCATTTTTGGAGAAGACGAGAATATCATCTATGAAAACCACCACAAATTTGTCCAGATATTCCATGAATACCTTGTTCATGAGGTACATGAAATATGCCGGGGCATTGGTTAGCCCAAAAGGCATGACAGTGTATTCATACAGTTCGTACTGAGATACGAAAGCTGTCTTGGGAATATCTGATTGCCTTATCTTGAGTTGGTGGTACCCCGACCTGAGATCAATTTTCGAGAACACACAAGCTCCCCTCAACTGATCAAACAAGTCTTCAATGCGGGGTAATGGGTACTTGTTTTTGATGGTTACCTCATTCAAGGCACGGTAATCCACGCATAACCTTTGGGTTCCGTCTTTCTTGGGCACAAATATCACCGGAGCTCCCCATGGTGAGGAACTAGGGCGAATATACCCCTTCTCCGTCAATTCTCTCAAATGATCCTTGAGCTCTTCTAGCTGCTTGGAGTCCATTCGATAAGGTCTCTTGTATATCGGGGCTGTTCCCGGTACTAGCTCAATTTCGAATTCCACGTCACGGTCGGGAGGCATACCTGGCAATTCCTCCGGAAAAACATCTGGATATTCCCTGATAGTCCTGATTTCCTCAACTTTCACCTCCACTTGATTTAATTTAATGTCCCTCCTAGGCTCGTGTATCGTTATGAACTTTACTCTTGTGCCATTGGGGTGAGTTAGTTCCACCGTTCTGGTCGAACAATGGATGATTCCTTTATGTTTGGTCAACCAATCCATACCCAAAATAATATCTATCCCTTGTGAATCTATCACTATGAGGTTAGCAGTAAATACTACCCCATTAATGTCTAGGCTCACTTTGGGACACACTTGTCTTGTCCTTATTTCTCCACCTGGAGAGTTTACGGCTAGCATATGGTTCATTTGTGTGGTTGCTAGGTCATGCTTCTTAACAAACCCTTGAGCAATGAACGAGTGGGTAGCACCAGAATCAAACAGCAGAGTTGCAAGGTGTAAATTGGCAGGAAACTTACCAACTACCACGTCGGGTGCCTCTTGTGCTTCCTCCATAGTGACGTGGTTCACCCATCCTCTCACTACATTCTGCTGTTGTGGCGGCACAGGCTTCTTCTTTGGGCATTTATGGGCGTAGTGCCCCACTTCACCACAGCTGAAACATTGCACCCCAATCTTAGATGCTGGGCCCTTGTTGTCTTGGGGTTGGTTTGGGGGTCCTTGCACTGCTGGTCGAGGTGGATATGCGGGGCGAGGCTGCTGCACAAACTGACGTGGCGGCTGTGCTGGTGCCGCGGGTGGCCTGTAGTTTGGGCTGTACCCTCTTGGTGCTGAATAGGGTACCGCAGCACGGTTTGTCTGCCCCGTAGGTTGCTGCATCATACGTGGGCGGGTGTTGCTCCCTGAGGCCTGATGTGACCACCCCGCCTTCCTCTTATTCTCATTTTCCAGGGCCTTTAGCTTCCTTTCCACCACAAATGCTCTGTCCACCATCTTTTGAAAGCTTTCATACTCATTGGAGGACATTGCACACTGCATCTCTGCGGTAAGTCCTTCCACGAAACAATCTTGTTTCTGCTCATCAGTCTCTATGTCTCGTGGAGCATAACGGGATAGTTGAGTAAATTTAGTGAGGTATTCCCTCACCGTCATGTTTCCCTGCTGCAGTCCCAAAAACTCCTTCCTCTTGTTTTTGAGTTCACCTCTTGGGATATAGTGGTTGCGGAAGCTACGCTTGAACTCGTCCCAAGTGATGTTCTCAGGGTCATGATGGGCGGCCACGTAGGCGGTCCACCAATCAGCAGCAGGTCCATGCAATTGATGAGAGGCAAACAGCACCCTCTCATACCCTTGGCATTGTATTATCCTCATCTTACTTTCAATGGTCTTCAGCCAATCATCTGCCTCCAGAGGTTCAGCAGCACTTGCAAACTTTGGAGGTTGAGTTCCTAGAAACTCACTCAACCTTGGTTGGCGTGGTGCAGCTTGTGGAGGTGGAACTTGATGCAAGTTGGCCACCACTTGAGTCAAGTTCTAGATAAGCTGATTTTGATTCTCCAGCATTTGGTGGAGAGGATCAACTTCTTCACGGCAACCACCCCTGTCCTGGCCTCCAGAAAGATGAGGGTTGCATGCCTCATCATTGTTGTTGGCGGGGTTGGCAGCACGTCCTTTTCCTCTTCCGGCCATCTGGCAGAATCAACAAATGTTAATTTGATATCATTTAGTATCGTCTTACTTCTTTCATTTGTTGGTACTTTGAGGTGTTGAGGCTTTGTTAAAATTTTTACGAGGGTTCATATCTCACACCATATAAATGCACTATTATTTACTGTGGGTTCACACACCAAAGCAAAACAATCTGAAGATGAGGCTGTGGACAATTGCTCATGGCTTCCACAACTCACGTCACACACCAAGCATCATCACACCATTAACTACGTAACGACTCGACTACTCGACCACTTGCTAGCTAGGGGAAAGACTCTACACTACTCGTCCTCTTGAGCTGGCTCCTCGGGATCTTCCTCCTCATTTCGGCTACCTTCTGACTCTGCTTTGGGTGGGGAGGCTGCTGGTGGAGAAGTGCGACGACGCCTGATTGCTCGACGATCTGGGGAGTCAGGAGTCCATGGATCACTCACAGTGACACACAGTTCATTCCCATCTCCTCTTTCTCTCGCCTTTAAGCAAGCTCGCAGCAACGCCTCCGTTTCCTTCAGGGTGTCTCGGACATCCTGAAGCTCTTGTTGACACTCCTGCAGTCGAGTGCTGAGCATAGCAGCATCCTCCAAGCACAAGTCCATGTGCTCATGGGAAGTCCCTTGCTGCACCGGTGGGTACTTGTACTCCGTGGTACCACTCTCACGTTGGAGGACATACATGTACTCTGTTTTGTCCAAGTGGCGACGATAGATGTGACTCTGGCAGGTGATGGCCTCCCAGGTGACATCTTTCTCCGCGTCAACTTGTGTTGCTCGACAAGCTGGAGAGTGGTGAATCTTAAGCAGTTGATTCTCGTGTATAATCCTCATCTCCGAACTCCATTCTTCCCTCTTCTCACGGATGGTCCTGGTGGAGTTATAGTGGATGATTAGCTTGCCCGTATTGCCGGCGGCTTCGAGCATACGTCGAAGATGGCGCAACAAATCTCCTACTGCCAATCCATAGGAAAGGTACGTCACTGGACGACTCTCCTCTCTTTCGGCAAGGGCAACTACGGGAACTCTCCCTCCTGTGGACTTACGAGCGGCGCGAATCATGCGAACCATCTAAAACAAAAGAATTTAAAATTAGGTTAGATAAATTCTCAAACAAAAATCCTATTTTGAATGAAAGTTGGGGTAAGATGAAGAAAATGACTCCTTTAATAACACTTTTCCACCCACACCTTGGAAAATAGTTTTTAAGAAAATAGGGCCCTTAAATACGTCCATTTCTACCTAGGTCCACGTTCCTACGAGCAACCTTGGCTCTGATACCACCTCTGTCACACCCGGTTTTTCCGAAGAACAACCAAGTGAATATCACATGTATGCCAGGATCATTTTCTCATACATGTGATGACAAATAGTGAAGCATCATTTATTACAAGCCAGGTGTCGAATATAAATAAGTCTTACATCGCAAATGTCTCAATGGACACTAATGCTTCATCACAAGTAAATAAACAAGCAGCGGAATATTATTCTTTAGGGCTCCATCACAGGCGTTGCCCGGGGGTCTTCATGAACCTAAAAACCTTCCTCGGGTCCAAAATCTTGGTCATTATACACCACCTCATTATCTTGACCTGAGCAGCAATATAAACCAACAAATATGCAAGGTTGAGTACCAATGGTACTCAGCAAGTGTAGGAAAATTATATCATGCATGGCTAGAACAAGGAGAGGTTGAACTCATGGTTAAAGCACTACGCAATTAATACCTATCACCTTAGCTTATTAAGCACCTACATTACTACACAGGTGAAATGGTCCCAATCTCCCATTCCATCATCATAATCCAATAACCATAATCATCATTTCCAATGTTAAGCTCCCCGCTTAACCTCCAAAACCATCAATCCTCTAATCATGAATAAGTCCAGGCCGCTCTTAACCGTGAGCACGGCTGTCAAGACAGTTTTGACTCTGCAGAGTTTGTACCACTGTACCCACAAGTAGTGATTTCATCCCCCGTTGCCGGGTGGACTAAAAGAACCTCCATTATGCCAGTGGCTACGATCCACATTCACACTTCCCAGGTGTGCGGCCAGGAGATCACTACGAAGCCTTTACAAAGGGATTCCCGACGAGCGTGTATATGATTCCTACTTTTGTGTCCACCTTTATACTTACATACTATTTATATGGGTTTCCAATAAATTTCTTATATTCAACTACTTCACCTTTTTACTACCAAGAATAAAGTATTATTCTTCCCCTTATGTGCCTTCATAATTTCTACCAACCCTAAACTGAATTCTTTGTATTTTAGAAACTCCATTTATCATTTACTAGTTGCTATATTTTCAGATTTATATTCCTATGCATAATTGTGTATTTTATTATGAAATTAGTAATACACATCATCTAAACAGTATAGGTTTTGGTCCTAAATAATTGAATAACATATTTTGACCTTGGCCTCTGATGTAAACTATTTCATAATTATTTTCCCTATTTTTTCTATAGCTATTCTTTACTTAAAAATGTGTCCCTATACTAAATAATGTGATTAGTAAATGAAACAGATTCATTTCAGCCCAAAATATATTTTTATCTCACTCCAAAGTTTTCTAAGTACTGAGAAAGTTTTTAATTAATTTTGACAATTATGTTTGTCCCACTTTTTAATTTTTAAACACTAGTTACATATTCAATTTTCTAAATTAATTACTAAACAGGGTTAAAATAATGAACTCACCTCATTACAGGGTCTATAATATTATTTTCATAATTTCCAGGGGTCTAGCTACACTTATCAGAGGTGTTTTTCCTAATTTCTATTAAGTCCAGGGGCTAAAACTGATTTTTAAATGAATTTACATGATTTTCTGGAGTTCCAGGGGCTAGATCTGAAGTTTCCGGGGCTAGCTCTCAATTCCAGAGAACCCCAGGGGGTAGCACGTAAGAATTCCAGTCTTTATAATGCGGGGCTGACATGGACCGTCCGATCTTAAACCGACGGCTGAGATTATAACATCGAACCGGTACGCGGGGTTTTAAAGTCTACCGTGCGATTTAAAATAAACGGCGCACAAGCGGCCACGTCGCTCTGATCGAGCGCGGGCGGCGCTGCCGGCGGCGCACGGCGGCGGGAAGCGGCGATCTCGCCGGAAAGTTTCGGATCCTCGAGAATTCTGCCTAAAACTGTGATCTTATGGCATAGATCGGTAGAGGGGAGGTCAGGGATCTCACCTCGGGGGTTTTCTCGAGCTCGGGGGTCCTGGAAAGTGATCGGCGGCGAGGTCCGAGACAAAACCACGGCGAAGCTCGTCGGCGCTGGATTTACACCGTAAGTCTACAAGTTTTCTGCACCTGCAAAGCTCCCCGGAGGCGGTGGATCAAGACCAGCGAGTTAGATCAGAGTTTCCGAGCTTAGATCGGCCAGAATTCACCGGCGAAGTCTCGGTGCTCACCGGAGTAAAAATCGGCGATCGCGTGGGAAAAACCGATCGGGGCTGGGGTTTTTATAGCCGGGGGAGGGCGGTGGGTCTGTTGCGATCGAGTTTCAGTTGTTTGGGACCAGAATTCGGCTGCGGGACGCGGAAATCCGGTCGGTTGCGATCGCGTGCGCGGGAGAGAGTCCGGGGTCGCGGGGTTAGGGATGACAGGTGGGTCCCACCCGTCTGTGAGAGACAGCGCGGCGCGCGCGGGGGCGGGCTGGCGCGGGGAAACTGGGCCGGCTGGCGGGTTTCGGCCCACTGGCTGGTTTTTTCCCGTTTTCTCTTTTTCTTTTTCCATTTCTTTTCTGTTTTGAGTTTAATTTGAATTCCAGTTTGAATTTGAATTTTTGCAAAACATGAAACACGTCCAAAAAATTTTAAATTCCCCTCTGAACATGGTTTAGAGTTTTAAATCAAAATTTGGGGTGTTACAGGCAAGTTCCACCATCTCATCCAGCAACATTCACGAACCAAGCTTGCCTAGATCTCCCCAGATTCCATGCCCATTAACATCAAGATCTCATCATCATTATTCATATGGGTGCAGTAGCTAAACATGTTTTATTTCAGCTTCCCGTATCCCGTGAATTAAGTGAAGCAAAAAGGGAAAACGACCATACCTGACTCATGAACTTTCCCTGTGAAAAGGATAGTTAACAAATCTAGTAAACTCCTATAAAAGGGTGTCCCATTAAGTTGAATCAAGCATACGAGTTTTCGCAAACAAAACAGTTTCAAAACATGGGATCAATATGGTCAAGGGGCACTTTGCCTTGCTCCCGTGGTTCTTGTTGCTCAAGCGTCTCAATGTCTTGGTGCTGCAGTTCCTCGTAGATGGCCTCTTGAGCTTGTTCTTCTACTCACGATCACGCACATACAAAATTTACAGCAATCAAACATCATGCACAACTTCACTCAAGATGCAATGGGGTGATGAATGCAAATCCTATGGTGCTGTTTTATTAATCCGGTTTGTACATGTTTTTGCATGTTTTAATGGGCTTTCGTTGGGTTTTATGATGAACAAGGGTGCTGGGATGAAGTGTAGACGTGGTGATGATCTTGACTCAAGATCTAGATCAGTTCCACCGTCAAAAATCGATCAAAACACGATCTGTCCACACATAAAGGTTTCTGTTCGAAGGGGGCGAAGAAAACGGATGCGTAGAAACGGTGGCGACGTCGTAAGATGGGTAATGGAGACCTACCTCACTTCCCCTTTATGGCAGGGCCTTCCTTCTAGCAATGGCAGCAGCAGAGAATTTTTCTATGGATGATTAGGGCAGGACAGATCGTCGGTTCTTTTCCGGCGATGGCGAGGCGTGATGGGGCTCGTCGGCGGGGCACGACAGTGGGGCTCGACGGCGGGGCTCACCAGCGGGGCTCGTCGGTGGGTCTCACCGGCGACTGAACTCCGGCGAGGGGGGGGGTCCAACTCGGCGAGTTGGGGGCTAGGGCCTCCAAGTCGCCGACTTGGGGGGGAAGAGGGGGAGAGGGGATGCGGCCAAGGGGGGGGGGGGGGGTTGGGTTCTATTTATAAGGGGGAGAGGGGGGAGAATCCTACTCCAATTGGAGCAAAATCCTAACAAACTTTTCCCCAATTGATTTGGTGCGGCAGCAATGTGGGGGAAATTCCTTAAATGTGGGGAAAATTTCCCTTTTTGGGGGGAATTGGGGAATTTGGAGGATTTGGGGAAAATTTGGGAAAATTGAAAATAGCTCATTTTAGCTATCTTTTTCCCATTCCTCACCATTTCTATGTCACTTACTCTATTTCTGCATTCCCCTCTCTATTTCTATGTCCCATTTCTCCATTTCTATATGCCCTTCTCCATTTCTATGGTTCCTTCCTCCATTTCTATGGTCCTTTCTCCATTTTTATGGTTCTTTTCTCCATTTCTATGGTTCTTTCTCCATTTCTATAGTTTTTTCTCCATTTCTATAGTTCTTTCTCCATTTCTATGGTTCTTTCTCCATTTCTACTTCTTTTATAATGCTTCTCTACATGAAAAATGTATGCAATGCTTGGAAATGAATTTGAGGGTGTTATAGTCGAGAGAAGGGTTCTTTGGTCATCTTCCCAAGCAAACAAGACTCGCATGTGTCAAGTGATTCAAAACCAAATGAGCTTAGTGAACCATCTTTATGGAGTTTTTCAATGCGTTTCTCATTTATATGACCTAAGCCACAATGCCAAATAAAAGTGAGATTTAGATCATTTCGGAGAGCCCTTTTGGTATTAATGTTACAGACAGTTTTATCCTCACAATTAAGAACATATAATCCATTCACCAATGGACATTGGGCATAGAAAATATTATTATAATAAATAGGACAACATTTGTTCTTTACTATAATCTCATAACCTTCAACTTCTTCTAAACATGAAGAAGAGATAATGTTCTTGCTCAAAGTAGGAATGCAATAACAATTATTCAATTCCAAGACTAATCCTGGGGGTAATGACAAGTGATAGGTCCTGACAGCTATGACCGCAACCTTTGCTCCATTGCCGACACGAACATCCAACTCGCCTTTTGCAAATATTCTACTCTCACTTAGACCCTGCAACGATTTGCAAGTGTGAATCATCGATTCGGTATCAAATACCCATGATTCACTAGAAGATAATGCAATATTAATTTCTATAACATTTATACCTGAAGCGAAAGTACCACTTCCCTTTTTCTTCCTCAGATCCTCCAAGTACTTCCTGCAGTTCCTTGACCAATGCCCCTTAACATGACAGTGAAAGCATTCATCATCAGGAGAAGGGCCGGATATGCCCTTTGGCTTGGACTTTGAGCTTGAGGGCCCATCGGGAACCTTTCCCTTGCCTTTTCCTTTAGGATGCGTCACACGCTTTCTCTTTTTATTCTCCTTTTGAACCATCATCACATGAGTGGCGTTTTTCATAATGCTTTCTTTGGCAGTTTTAAGCATCCCATGCAATTCAGCCAACGTTTTTTCTCCATGCCATTCATTTAAAAATTCAATATAAACGGCTCGTAGCTTGGTGGGAGAGACTGGAGAACAACATCAATAGCCAGATCATCCTTGAGTTCAGAACCAAGTTTGCCCAAAGTCTCAATGTAACCAATCATTTTGATTACATGAGGGCTGACCGGGCTACCCTCCGTCAGCTTGCATGAGAACAAGGACTTTGAGATGTTGTATCTCTCAGCCCTAGCTTGGTTCTCAAACATTCCACGCAGTCCCTCAATCATAGAATAAGCATATGTATGCTCATACTGTTTCTGTAGATCAGGGGACATAGAGGCGAGTATGAGGCAGCTTACGTTAAGCGCATCATCGCAATGCTTCTGATAAGCTCTATGTGCTGTAGCAGTTGAGTCACTTGGGAGGTCATTGGGGTAGGTTGCAGAAGAACGCATTCGGTTTTCTCTTGCCTAAGAACGATTCTCAGGTCGCGATACCAATCGATAAAGTTAGCTTCATTGAGCTTTTCCTTTTCAAGCACATATCACAAATTGGAACCAGAATTGTTACAAGCAGACATGATCTACAATAGAAAATAAATGCGCAAGGTTTTAGCACTATGTTATCTACCGAACTTCTATTAACAGTTTAATAAAAGGTACCAGCACTACATGAGTATCGTCCTCCCTCTAACGTCATATAGTGGTCCAAGATCCATATCCACTAATTTCTAGTGAGCTTTGGCTTCACTGCTAGGAAACTATGACATAGGTAAACAACAATTGTTAATCATATCTCTGTATGACTCTTGTTTGTTGGGTGACATCCAATGCCCCGGCCCCCAACTCTATGCCATAAAGCCCAAAACCATTTTGATAGCTTTGTTGAGTAAACCAACACTATGCATGTGAATGTCCAACATTCACCCTATGCATTATGATAGATGATGGTATTTTGCTTTGGCAAACCTACCACACAACGATCAAAACAACATAGGTGCAGCTATTGGTAAATGGCATCAAATACTCAACTTTTGCGAGGGAAGCTATTCTATCATGACAAAACATCCACCATATGAAAAGCATGATTAGAATAGTAATGAATAAATATCACAGACATATGATCATATCACAGTGTGAATAGTATAGACTTTAGAATCATAGTGGTCTCCATCGCCATGGTTCCATCATGATCTAAGCTGTCGTGCCTCCCTTCTTGTGGTGATCACCATCTCCACTATGCTTGAAGACATCTCCATTAAAACAAAGGAATCTAATACAACTAATAGCTACCAAATAAATTACATGAGAGATCAAGCTCACAGATCGACACACAGGTCGTTATATAATTATATGACAACCTCAACCAATTGTGTTAAATTTTCAACACGCAGGCCGCATAAATATTACACACAGATCATCATATCACAATAAGCACATACCATTCACATCATTCCCTGCAAAACGAGTTAAGCGTAGAATGGTTTCTAGCGTGAAACGATATTATGTAATCGCTATAGCAGACAACAACGGCAGTCCCGAATTACATAGATCGCATCTATGACATCACTATGAAAATCTCATCGGATCAATCAAATCAACCTGAATCCGAGTCATTCAGAATGCCTCAACTTTCATTGTGATTGGTTACTTATGAGAAGATCGCGACTCATGACCGTGGTTTGTTGGCTCAATCTGTTAGCTATGTACGTGATTAGTCCCGATGGTGATTCCAGCCGGTAGGGACAAATTGCGCACACAATATAGAAGGAGCACGAACTGACCCTTTACTCATATACAATCACAATCTACTCTAACCAATTCCAATCCACAAAAACCGTGCAATAAAAATTCATCTTATGAAAATGTCTGTAGTCATGACTACAACAAGCTTCATCTCAGGCGGTTTAAGATTTTCACCTGTGAAAATTGCTCCGCCTGTGAAAACTCTTTATCACAGGCGGTTTGTAAGATGATCCGCCTGTGAAGACTCTTTATCACCGGCGGTTTGTAAAATGATCCGCCTATGAAGACTCTTTATCGCAGGCGGTTTGTAAGATGATCCGCCTGTGTAACTCCATTATCACAGGCGGTTCTTTACTAATAAATCGTATCTACTAATGAGATCCAGACCAAAAACTACGCAAGTTGTCTCTGATGCCGCTGTTTGAAAATAGGTGGTCCGCTACTCTAGCAATTCTACCGCGTCACCCAGAAAACATGCGAGTACAGAGGTCATAGATCTTTACCACTAGACACGCAGCGTAGCGGAACGTAGACGCACGTCGGTGTAGGGGAAATAGACTGCCATGTTTGTCTCTTCCACGTCCTCGTCACGGCAGCAGGTAGACGGTCATGTTCGTCATGGCCGATCAACGCAGCAGTAGCAGCAGCGTCTCCACGGAGTCCACATGTGCGGGGAGGAACGCCGTGCGCCGGTGTGCTAGCACCGTGCACGCGGCAAGGGTCTCGGCGTGAGGCCTGCGAGGGGTGGCAGCTAGGGCTGTCACGTGGTGTGGGGTCACTCAGCCTCTAACCCTACCCCTCATATTTATAGGCGTACTAATGGGCTTTTAGGTCGCAGGCCCATTAGTACCCTAAAAGCTTATGGATCAAATATCCAACAGGCCTTAACCCGAATTGTTATGATTGCCACTTGGGCATATCACCAACAATAACCCCTTATGAAGGATGGAAAGGAAGAAAGCCTGCTCTTGGTTTCTTGCATGCATGGGGCTGTTTGTCCAAAGTTAATGTGCCTGCATGCAAGAAAAAAAATTGGGACCAAAATCTTTGGTTTGTGTCTTTCTAGGATACGCACATCATAGAGCAGACTATAGATTTTTAGTGATTAAATCAGAGTTTCTAGATGTGCATGTTAACACCATGACTGAATCTCGTGATGCAACATTTTTTGAAAATATTTTTCTAGTGAAGAGTAGAATTGCAACTCGTAGTGAAACACCTACCAGCTCTACCCCTGAACCTTTTTCAAATTTTGTACCTTCACAACCCACTGAGGATGATAGTATAAATATTGCTCCTCAAAGGAGCAAGAGGCAAAGGATTGAAAAATTCTTTGTTAATGATTTTACTGTCTATCTTGTTAATGATACACCTAAAACACGTTCAGAGGCGTATGCATCACCAGATGCAGATAACTGGAAGGAGGCAGTTCACAATGAAATGGGGTCCATTTTAACTAATGGAACTTAAGAAATGTGTGACTGTCCTGTTGGGTGTGAGCCTGTTGGATGTAAATGGATATTTAAAAAGAAACTCAAACCAGATGGTATAATCGATAAATATAAGGCTAGACTTTTGGCTAAAGGATTTACCCAAAAGGAAGGCGAGGATTTTTTTTATACTTATTCACCTGTTTCTAGGCTAACCACAATTCGGGTAGTTATTGCACTTGCGGCGTGACATGATCTGCTCATCCATCAAATGGATGTGAAGATGGCTTTCCTCAATGGTGAGCTTGATGAGGATATCTATATGAAGCAACCTGATGGATTTGTGGTGCCTGGACAAGAGAACAAAGTGTGTAAGTTACGAAAGTCCATGTATGGCCTCAAACCGGCACCAAAGCAATGGCATGAGAAGTTTGATAGAACTATGACCTCAGCGGGCTTTGTGGTAAATGAAGCCGACACTCTTGTGCAGTATCAGTTTATTGGGGGTAAATGAGTAATATTGTGCTTGTATGTCGATGACATGGACTAGTATCGATGTGATAAATGATGTAAAATCATTCTTGTCCCAAATTTTTGACATGAAGGATTTGGGATAGGCTGATGTTATTTTAAATATCACACTGATTATGGGTGAGAATGAGATTACTTTAAAACAATCTTATTATGTGGAGAATATTCTAAGTCGCTTTGGGTACTCACATTCTAAAGTTTCTCCAACGCCATATGATCCTAGTCTAAAGTTACACAAGTACAGAGGACATGGAATTAATCTATTAAGATACTCTCAAATTATTGGTTCTCTCATGTATCTGCTAGTGCAACCAGACCTGGCATTTCATTTGCTGTAAGCAAGTTGAGCCGATTTAATTCCAACCCTAGAAGAGATCACTGGTGTGCACTAGAATGTGTAATGATATATTTGAGAGTTACCTCAACATATGGGCTTCACTATACTAGGTATCCTGCTGTACTAGAAGGGTATAGTGACTCAAACTAGATCTTAGATGCAGATGAGATCAAGGCCACTAGTAGATACATATTCACTATTGGTGGTGCTGCAGTTTCATGGAGGTCTCGCAAACAAACTATACTGACAAAGTCTACAATGGAGGATGAACTTGTAGCACTTGATACTGCCACGACCGAGGTGAAGTTGCTGAAACAGCTCTTGATGGACTTGCCATTGGTCTAAAACTGGTACCGACCATTCTTTTGCATTGTGATAATCAAAGTGTGATCACTATTGTTGGCAATACAAAAGAAAATTCAAAGTCCTTAAGACATGTGAAACGGCGAATCAAATCCGTCAGACATTTGAGAAATACTGGAGAGATTGTCGTTGAGTATATTAGTACTACAAGAAATTTGACGGAACCTTTAACTAAGGGATAAGCATGTGCTGTAATTGATGAAGCGTCAAGGGAAATGGGTGTGAGACCTACATGAAGTTATCATATAATGGTAACCCCAACTATTTGATCCGAGATCCCCTGAAGTAGATATTGGGAAAAACAAGTTGTATGGATAATTGGAGAGTACTTATTTAATACTCATTTCCCGCTACTAGATGCGTACTCTCAGTACTGTAAGGATGGATGACTTTGATGTCTTAATGTGTTCTGAGGCCTATAAAGGCAAGATACTGTTCTGCATGGTATACTTGTAAGAACACACCTATGTGAGTTTGATTGTGAGGTCGTAGTCTATGAGATGTTGGTAATCTCAAATAAACTCATGAATGGACACGGGAGTAAGACCGTAATGCTCCAACCATAGGCATGACTTTAGGCGGCCTAGTATCAGCCATGCTTTCATGTGAAACTTGCTTACACAAAACTATCAATTCAAGGCTATGTTCATTGCAAAGCTGTGAGTATGTGAATCATGGAATGCTAGATGCAGCTCAACCCCTGACGGGTCTACACTGCAAAGTTGGTATATAAAAGTGCACGAAATGATTATTGTAGACCTTGTCTTTTGGTTGGTATTGTTGGAATTTGGCTTTTATTTGAAGCAGTCTATTAATAGGCTGATTTTTATGGGACAAATATCCTGATGGAAATGCCAAGGTGGTGTGTAGAGGTGGCATGGGACTTTAGTCCCGTATTGCCCAGCTAGGTAGACGTACCCCAATATATATAGTGGCCCTTCGGGTCTTTCTCAACATGGGAATAATAAGGGAGTAGGACGCTGCTAGGAACACGAACACACACGCACGCACACGCGTTTCACGTTTTACAAGTGTTCGCGTGACTTGTAACTTGCGACGATGCGCGATCGTGTCGCAACAAGTTGTGTTCTATCAAGCAGTTTAATTTCTACCACACGTATAAATGGGTACTCTATCAACATCTAGACTGTCATATCAACATGAGGAATAAATATGCATGTTTATTGATAATTATGCTCCTATATTGGTCCCATCATGAGGATAAATTGAGAGTAATTGAAAGCGCAATTGCGCAGATTTATTCTGCATTACGCTCCATTACTGGTCTCATCATGAGGAGAAATGTAGTGCATAATTCCACACGTTTAATGTGTATTATGCGCATTATTGCTCCCATTAGTTGCATATTTAAAAGATATGAGGGGGCGGTTTTCTGAAATAATGGCAGATTGAATTCAAGGCGTTGGTTGACTCTAGTATAAAAGGAGACATCCTGGTTACTAGAGAGCACACACCGAAACTTGCCTCATAGCTAATAGTTTCTTGCGTCGTCGTTTCCCGTTCTGCCATCCCTTCATTTGCCGTGCAACAAACTGAGAGCGAGCAGTGTCTCCGAGCTGACGCCAGTGATCTGAAGGCCTGCACGGGCGCCGGCGATCAGGTTTCTGGGAAGTGCAGTCGCACGACCGCTCGCTGCACTTCAGTCTACATCAGATTTATCATCAAGTTTGTCGTCTCATCCTCTACTTTATAGCGGGATTATCTGTAAGTATCTCACTCGATTCACAATTATTTAACGTTATGGTGTTTGTGTTGGGCAATCTGCCTTTTCAACTCTCATATAATCATTTTTGTGTAGTACTAGCTCAGATTATATTGATTGCTATTATATATATGTTCTATTTTATTTCCTGTTTCAGTTCATCAAATTAATCTATTGCCATGTTATTTTACCAACAGTGTCATGGCGTGATATTCAGTACTACAAAAAAAACATTTTCACGGGTGTCAGTGTTTCAGATTTTAGACTAGTAATCTAATATACCGCACGTTCTACCTCAAGGTGGCCTAGCTAAGGATTATCCTGGTTCGGGCAAGAATGCCCTACATCCAGCCGCGGTGTCTCGCTTGCTCTTACTCAAGAATTTGGGTTGTTCTTACAAATGCGAGAGCCTGCCCTCTCGAATCGCAGGTCTTTCCTATTTATACTCTCTTTCTCTCCTTCTCTCTGTATCGTGGCGGGGAGGCAAGTTGTGGGCGCAAGAATGGCTTGTCCCGTCGTATGTTCAACAGGGTACTCGATGGAGGCGCCGTAGTCGTAGCCTGCCACCGCACCTGCTCCCGTCCCGTCGTCGGGGGGTAGTCCATACCGAGGCGCACGCGCGCTGCGTTCCACTCCTCTTCAGTCTCATCAGAGGTGACGGGCATTCAATACCAGAGCCAGGGGTACTCGATTACCCTTCCACTCGGCTGAGGCGGCGCCTGCTCCGCATAGAAGGCCACCTGGTTCACTCCTGCCAGAGGTCAGGGTCGGGTCCTTCCTTCGGGGCTTGGACTCCCTTTTGGAACCGCTTTGAAGGTGGGTTTTGCATCCTGCCCAGGGGTTGGCCCCGGGCTCCTCGTGCCACCTCCTCCCGTGCTCGGGCTCAATCCTGCGTCGTCATCCTTCGTAGGATGCCCTCAGGCTTTTTCCCTAGGGGTCAGAACACAGTATTAGAGGGCTAATGGTGGCTATATTAGATGGATGATAATACTGGCGTACAGGTCTGATTATATAGAGGGATTAGGAGGGGGAAAAGGAATAAACTACCCCTAACCCTAATCCCTCACTAATGACTAATGTGCCCCTGTGACACGCACATAATCACAGTGTCTAACACCCCCCCCCCCCCCCGCAGTCACAACATCTAGCCACTGCAGATGGCGGCAAGGTACACCAGTCGATGGTGGCCGAGAAGCACCTCCCAGAGCAGCGTCCCATGGTGCAGTGGCGGCGGCGGTCCAGGGAGTGGCGGCTGTGGGCCAGGCGGCGCCGTTGTGAGGGGCTGCAGGGCCGGTGGCCCAAGGGGCGGCTGCAGCTGCTGCGGGCCAAGCAGCGGCGCTGCCGTGGGGTGCTGCAGAGGCAACGGCGGCGGGCCAGACGGCAGCAGCGAGCCCGGCTCGAGGGGTGGCAGCGCTGGGGGCTGGATGGGTGGTGGGGGCTGCAAGAGCGCCGGCGGCAGCCAGATGCGGCTGCGCGGTTGCCAAGGGTGGTGACGGGCGGCATCTGGCCAGGGGGCGGTGGCGGCCACGCCAGCCCTCCCCGAGGCAGCGGCGGCGCTCTCGGGCGCCTGCAATTCAAGCCCAAATCCGGGCTGCCCGGGCGCGCGCCGGCTCTGCCTGAAATCGGACGGCCCGGGCGCAGATCCGGCTGCAGCCCAGGGCGCAGCTGCGCGGGCTGGAGACGCGCCGCCGGCGGCGGCGGCCCCACCGGGCGGCGCGAAAGCGTGGGCGAGAGGCGCTGCAGTGGTGGTGGCGGCCCCAGCAGGCGGCGTGACTAGGGCGCTGGCGGCGGCGGCGCCAGCGGCGGGCCCGGCCCTGGTCGCCGCGGCGTGGTTGGGGGCAACGGAGGCGAATGTGGCGGCGGCGGCAGCAGCCACAGCGGGCGGCACGGCTGCGCGGAGGCATGGCGCCTCGGCGGTGGCGGCTCCACCAGGCGGCGCGCCGGCGAAGGCAGCGGCGGCGGCGACGCAGGGCCACTGCAGCGGCGGCGGCTGGGCCTGGGCCATTAGGGTTAGGGTTAGGCCCTAATCCTAATTAGTTCCTAGCTGATACCATATTAGAGGTCTAATGGTGGCTGTATTAGATGGATGATAATACTGACGTACAGGTCTAATTATATAGAGGGATTAGGAGGGGAAAAAGGACTAAACTACTCCTAACCCTAATCCCTCACTAATGACTAATATGCCCCTGTGACACATACATAATCACAGTGTCTAACACATAGAATCCCGTCAATAGCCCCCGAGCCCCTGGCCGACCTCGGTGATCGGCTAGGGGGTGAACCTTAGTTGGTCTCGCTCTTGCACAATAAAAACAATAAACAAAAAGGTGTCATTAGTACTTGGTTTATCTAGATAGCCGTGACATGCCTCCAGCGGCCAGTCGCGACCGTTGGTTATTCCCGTTGTGGTCCTTCTGCGAGCCCCCGGGTCCCTCTTTCGAGAGGTCGGGTTGTCATTCATAACGAGTTCACCTCACCCTCCATCCGTAACCGTTCGTGGTTCGGAGGGGTCGGGTCGATCGGGGGCTTACCTCGATGGCCGACCACCGAGCCCAGCGAGCTGCTTAGCAGGTGGAGCCGAGTGAAACCCATTCGTCCTATTCGTTTTGTACAGCCGGAACCATTGGCCCTGCTTCGCGCCGAGGGGCTTTTTGGTTGAGGCTTCGCTGCTTGTGTTTCATTGGTTCCCAGCTCGACGCATGCGCGTGGTTCCTGAACTCTTTTGTTGGCTCAGACGGCTCATTGATGACCTGTCGGGGGGTTATCTCGGTGCTTGTGGTGCTGGGGCTCGGCTACAAGCTTATTAGCGTCGGAGGGATTCATCCCACCCTAAATTGTCTTTTCGCGGACTGCTTCGCGTTACTTGCCCCTCGCACGGGGTCGTCCTGGGTGGCTCTTGAGCCATCCGCTGGCTGGCCTTCAAACTTGGTATTTTTTAGCCCATTAATGCGGGATGGAGACTTACCTTCCTTCCACCGTCATGTCGCCCTTCGCGCCCTCCGATTTCACCCGGGTTGAGGAGGCGCCGCTCGACTCGGATTCCATGGCGTGTTTGTGATTTCTCACCATAGCGCCCAACGGTTACGGCCCGGTGGGCCCCTTGCACTTTTTGGGCGGTTTTGCCGAGAGGGAACCGAGGAGGCGCTGCTTCGACTAGGTTCCCTTGTGATTCTTTCGGTTTTAATCCGGGGGTTGATTGACGTTACGGGGGTTGTTTCCACGAGGCTATGGCGGTCACGACGGGCCACCAGCCGCTTGGCGGTCCTCATCCCGCGGACGCTATGCTGCCCACCTTATTTTTTCTTGCCCCCCCACCCGGATTTTCCTGCATTCGCCTGCTTTGCGTTCACCAACCTTTTCTCTTCGCCTTTTTGTCTTGCACAGCGCCCCGTCTTCTTCCTGTCTTGTCTATCTCTTCCCCGTCATCGCCTTTTTCTCTTGGTGTCCCCGCCGTTGTGGGAAAAATAAAGTTCTGCTTCCTCTTGCACAGCACATTCTCCCTTCTCTCCCAGCCAAGCCTTTGTGGTCGAAGTCGGAGTTCCGGCAGGGCCGCATCGCTGCTCTCTGGGAGATGGGGCTGTTGTCGGAGCGTGATGCCTGCGGCATCCGCATCCCCGAGGAGGAGCAATTTCGCATTCCGCAGGCCAGCGAGGTCACGTCGCTGGGAGCGTTCCACTTGTGGAGGCTGGGCTTGCCAGCGCAGCATTTCTTTTGCGGCCTGCTGCATGAGTAAAGGCTGGAGCTCCATCATTTCATGCCGTACGGCGTTCTTCAAGTGTCGCTCTTCATCGTCTTGTGTGAAGCGTATTTGGGGATGGATCCTCACTTCAGATTGTGGAGGTTCTTCTTTCGCGTGCGGCCGTCATCTGATCAAGCCCCGCTCCTGTCTGTGGGAGTTGCTGTCATCGAACTGCGCCATGGACGATCGGACTTCGTCTATGTGGGCCTGCCTCCTTCCCTGATCAGATGGGAGCACCAGTGGTTCTACATCAAGAACAACGCTCCCTCCCTTCTGCCTTTCTTGGTAAGGTCTCCTTGGGAGCAAGATTCCTGGAAGTGGGGAACCCTGAGGATGGATATGGGGAGGCTCGACCTGATCCTTCAACAAGTCCACGAGCTGAGGAGGAGGGGCCTCTTAGGCGCCCATCTTATTTGTACCTTCATCCGGCAGAGGGTGCTACCTATCCGGGTCCGCCCCATACTCTGAACTTCTACAGGGGGCCGGACGATCCATGCTAGGAGTCGGTCAAGGAACTTCCACCGGAGAAGATGTCTCGTCGTTTTCAGGTGATTTTGGGGTCAAGCGCTGGCGAGCCCTGTTCCTCCTGTCATGTCCTCTAAGCACGGCTTCTCCGAGTCCTTACAAGCTATGGGGAATCATCAGCCTGCCAAAGGCCCCCGAAGACCGAGAAAGGTGGACATTGTGGGTCGCCTTAGAGGACGCCAAGAAGCAGAAGAGGGACGAGGCCAAAGCTAGCCGGATCCAGCGCAAGAAGCGGAGGCATGCGACCGCTGAGTCTACTCCTGAGTCGTCAATGGAGGACAGCACCGGGTCGACGGAAAGCGAGAGCAGCCTGGCTGAGGCTCTGGCCCCTGCCGTTCAAGCGATGGCGGAGCGGGCGTCCGATCCTGCTCATGATCAGGAGCGGGAGGATGGGTGAACGTTGACCCCGCCGAGCGTCCCTGCTGGGGCCTGATGCTAGCCTTTTGGGGGCCCAGGCGTCGGGTGCTCGGATCATTGGGGGGCCCTTGCCCTTCGAGGGATCACGGTGGACGGAGGTCGAGCGTTGGAGGAGGGGAGACCGGGTGCCAAGCCCAGACCGACGGCTCCCGTCGAGCGCAGCTATGCTTCCTCGGGCGTTTGAAGGCCGAAAGCAGTGACTCCGGCTTTCACTCCGCTGCCCCCCATTCCTCGTTCCCCGGACAGTGTGTGCTCATCGTGCGGATTGTGCGTCATTATCCGACGGAGGGAGAGGTACTTCCTTTTCCTCTTGTCATATTATCTTTCTCTCAACTCTTTCAGATCTGTGCCTTTGCGTAGGAGCTCCGTTTGTGTGGTAGAGGCTCTCCCGAACCCCACGGCTCCGCCTGAGGACCCAGCGAAGGGGCCCGCCTTGCTGTTGGCAAAACCGGCGAGAGAGGAAACTGCCCAGCCTCCGGTTCGGCGGCTGTACCGGGCCTCACTGTTGCTGGAGGTGAAGTGGTGGCAGCGGGCGCTGTTTCCTGACCGCCGACGCCAAGGCACATGCTGGCCCCGGGTGCGTGGGTCACTGGTGTCGAAGCCGATGGCGCACCGATGCCGAATGAGTGGGGAAGAGAAGGGGACCTGGGTTCCCTGTGCTCCCAACTCGTCGGCATCCAGTTGAGTCTCCTGACTGAGCGCGACCGTCTAGACGTCGTGCTCGGGCAGCTTAGGGAGGTGGCTCCGAGCAGTCTGGTGAGACTTCTTCTTCTTTCCTTGCCGTTGTGGATTCTTAGGTCCCAAGGGGTCTCTCCTTCATTGCTAGGATCTCTTTCGCCGAGCTGCTGAGGACTCTCGGCGTCTTCGTGAGAGTGAGGATCGTCGCCGCCGCGCGGAGACTGGGCTGGTGGAAGACCAGGCAGAGCTCTAGAGGGCCCATGCTGCTGCGAAGGAAAAGGCTCAGGAGACTAAGGCCGTGATCAAGGGGGCGTCGTCGTCTTTCGTGGAGCTCACCCGCCTTTGCGCAGTCACCGAGATAGCGCAGGGGGGTGCGGCTTAGACCGCGGAGGAGTTGTTGGCCTACCGTCAGGAGATCCAGGAAGCCCTGGTGGTCATGGAGAGGACAAGGGACCAAATAGCAGGTTTGTGCCTTCCTCTCCTTCTTCTTCCACATTCGTGTCATCTTGACATCTTTGTGTTATGTCTTGTTGCAAAAACGCAGGGGCGCATTACCATCGCTGAATATTTGGCTGAAGCTCGGAGGGAAGACGTCGAGAGTCTTTGTGCTCATGTCTCTACTGAGGAGCGAGCATTGGAGAGGGCTCTGCGCCTGGTGTCGGCCACTTGCAATCAGATGCTGGGTCCGATGCTGGCCACTACCTCGGCGGATGTCACCTCCTCGGAGTCGCGGCTCCGCCAAGTCACCCAGCGCTTCGTGATGCTTCAGTCGAAGCTCGCCAGCATCCAGGGCGCCGAGCGGTAGATCTGTGACTTCGTGCTCAGCAACCGGTCCGGAGTTGGGCTCTCCGGCCAGTTGGCCAAGGCGCTCATCGCGGTGGTTGACCAGCGACGGAATGTCGGGGGAGCCTGGGTTTTCTACGGAGCCTGAGTGGCATTAGGGGCTGTGTTGTCTCACTACCCCGCCCTTGATCTTCATCTTCTTTGTGGCTTTCGTGAGCCGGTGGCGGATCCTAAAGGAGCTAGGGTTGCGGTTACTCCGGCTGCACTCTCCTTAGCCGAGCTTGTTCCGGAGTTGGCAATCAAGGGTGAGGTGGACAAGAAGCAAAGTATGGACGGTCCCTCTGCGTAGTTTAGGGCTCCTACTCAGGTTTTTGTTTCATTTTTGTAATTTATGGGGGATACTGTCTCACCCTTTGTGAAATGGAGATACGCTTTTGATATTTTGGCGGTGTTTGGACCTCTGGAGGATGGGTAGCCCACGAGCACCATGCGAGGGTTGGTCCGCTCCTTCCATTGTGCGGTGCTTCTTCGTGCTTATGCTTCTTTTTTGTCGGTAGTCTTCTGGTCGACCCCTTTATCGCCTAATGGGGGTGTCGAGGCCATTTAGGGGGCTCGGATGGCTCTGGGTGCGATACATACTGCTCTTACCCTGGAGTCGGCCTTGTGGTTGTTTGGAAAGGGCTTTGTCGACGGCTCCTCTGATGCAGAGTTGAGAGAGCTCCTTAGTCAGGTCGTGTCGGTGGCCTGGGCTATGGGTCATTTTTATCCATTGCGCCTCGTTCAGACTATGGTCTTTGCTGTGGGTTGTCACTGTCCCTTGGCCATAGGTCGCACAGATCGGCTTGGGAAGGAGAGGGATCGGGCGTTTTTTCCGTTGTGCCTCGTCCGGACCATGGCTTTGCTTAGGGTTGTCATTGTCCCTTCGCTCAGGGTTGTCGTTATCCCTTAGCCATGGGTCGCGCAGCCAGGTTTCGAGAGGGAAAGGGTCCCGGGCTCTTTGTGCATTGTACCTCATTCGGACCATGGCTTCGCTTAGGGTTGTTGTTGTCCCTTTGCTCAGGGTTATCGTTGTCCCCTCAGCCGTATGTCATGTGGCTCGGTTTTGAGAGGGAAAGGGGCCTAGGCTCTTGTTCTCTGTACCTCATTTGGACTATGGCCTCATCTCAGGGTTGTCATTGTCCCTTAGACATAGGCCGCACGACTCGGTTTTAGGAGGGAAAGGGGGCCAGCTCTTTGTCCGTTGTGCCTTGTCCGGATTATGGCTCTGCTCAGGGTTGTCGTTGTCCCCTTCGCCATTGGTCACACAATTGGAGGAGGGGACTGTTGTTTTGATGCGAGCCCCTGAGGCTTTACGTGGGGGCTGCATGGTGCCGGACGTTGGATCTGGCTTCATTGTGAGGGGAAAAGGTGTCAGGTCGCTAAGAGTTCAAAATGTGAAAGATGGATAATCCTCGATGTCCATATATAAAGTCCGCCCAACTAAGGGGGTTTTACATGTACAGTTTTAGTGGCGCCTAGCATACGCTTCTGAGGTGAATGGCGCCCCTCCTCTAGTTGCTGGGCGGTGCGGATGTTATCCGTGCCACCTTCACCGAGCCCTCGGGGTGGACGTCGCTCATCCTCGTTTCCTTCGGGGGGCCGACTGGGGACTGGTCAAGAGGAGTTCTTGCTGTTGCTTAACAAGCTGAGTTGGGTGCCACTGCTGCGGCTTCTGCCACGGCCTACTCATAACCATGTTGCTCGCACAGCAAGGCATGCAAGAACTTTGCCTCTGCCATGTTGATACCCCTGGGGCCGGGCATCTTTAGCTTGAGGCACGTATAGTTCGGGATGGCCAAAAACTTTGCATAGGCTTGCCTTCCTAGGATGGCGTGATAGGTGCCCTCGAAGTCGGGGACATCGAAGGTGAAGGTCTCCGTGCAGAAGTTGGTCTCGTCCCCAAAAGTGTCAGGGAGATCAATCTTCCCCAACGGAACAGCTTGTTGGCCGGGGATGACACCGTGGAAGGGTGCTCGGGTCGGACGGAGGTTCGTGCGTGGGATCCCCATGGCATTGAGGGTCCCAACATAGAGTATGTTGAGGCCGCTACCTCCGTCCATTAGTACCCGGGTTAGGCACTTCCTGCCTACGATCGGATCCACAACTAGAGGGAAGCGTTCGGGTTGTGGAATGAGGTCGGGGTGGTCTGATCGGTCAAACATAACCGCTGTTTCGGACCACTGCAGGAAGGCTTTATTCTAGCAGCGGAAGTCTTCTAACTAGTGCGGAGGCAACTAAGCAGCAGCAGCGGCTCCATCTCTACTCCATCCCCACAGGCAAGGTTGAGGACAGATTACACGCCTAATGCCACTTGGTCTTCATAGTACTCCTCTACTGTTGCTGATTATGAAGTAATAATGCAAGTTTGAGTACATGATGTACTCAGCAAGTGCGGGAAAATTTGATATGTAGCTTACAGCAACGAAGGTATAAAAAGGCTCATTGCAGAAAGCAAAGTTTATTTCTTAAAACATGATAAAAACAGCAACTTAGCTTAAAGTGAATGTAATCCCAACATGTATTTAAACATTAACATACCTCCATCATGTTCCATCCCTTTCCATGTCTCAACCAGACATTAATCTTTCTCAACTTTGCTCACGAATACCATCTCGTATTCACTACCATCTCATGAATACCATCTCATATTCACTACCATTCATCTCATAATCAATTCCGTCTCATTCCGAGACTCAAATCTTGTTGCCATGACTCAACAGTCATGCAACCAATCTCATTACCCCGACTCAACAGTCCCAAAAAAACCAAACCAAAAACCATAACCAAACCAAAAACCATCCCAACTAATAATGTGAGTTGTCCAGATGCTCGTGACCGTAAGCTCGGTTATCATGATAGTTTTAGACTCTGCAGAGTTTGTACCACTTTACCCACAAGTTTGTGATTTCGTCACCCGTCGGCGACTACAGAACCTCCAATATACCAGTACACAACCGTTGGTGTATGGCCAAGAGATCACAAAATAGCCTTTACAAAGGGGCTACTAGATGTATGGACTCATGAAGGTTTCACCGGCAGGCTAGAATCTCCAATTCTCCCACCCACAGGCCCCCTCTTGTGCCATGCAGTTCCCAGGGCAGTCCTCACTCGACTCCCATTCCCCGCGCCTTCCACGGTCCATAACAATCTAGTAAATTACCTAATTACTCAGCTAAGCCGCACCCATACTTGGCTTTGTGGTGGCACTGTTTTCCTGGCATGGATGGCATGAACCGGTCTTTAGATCTACGGCAAGTAACCACCATCTCATTCTACCTCATCCACAAACCAATTCTTGCCTAGATCTCCCTCCGATTCACGTTCATTAACAACATCCGTTTCTCATTAACATTATTCATACGAGTGCAGTTAGCTAGACACATCTATCTCGCTTCCTGTATCCCATGGACTCAGCGAAGCATAAAAGCAAAAAACATACCCGACTCATTAACTTTCCCGGTGACAAGGGTGGCTAAGAAAACTAGTAAACTCCTATGAAAGGGTTTCCCATCATGTTGACTCAAGCACACACACCTTTTCGCAAACAAGACAGTTTTCCAAAAGATAGTATCAATATGGTGAAGGGGCACTTGCCTTGTTCTTGCGGTTCCTGTTGCTCTTGGATCTCGAAACCTTGTTGTTGCAGCTCGTCGTAGACAGCTCCCTGAGCTTGTCCTTCTATACGCGATCACGCACATACAAGATTCATAGCAATCAACCATCATGCACGAACTCTACTTTAAGATGCAATGATGCATATGCATGTTAATCCTATGATGCAATTTAGTTTGTATGTGTTCTTCCATGGCTTGCATGGGTTCTACGATAAACAGAGGTGTAAAGATCAATTGTGGACGTGGTGATGATCTCATTACAAGATCTAGATCACACCGATCAACACGTGATTTGTCCACGAAAAAGCTTCTGTTCGAAAGGATCGAAGAACAGATGCAAAGAAAACACGATGATGTCGTAAGGTGGCATTGGAGAGCTACCTTACTCTCTTCGGGTCCTTCCTCCTAGCAATGGCAGCGAAACAGATCGTTGTCTCTCCTCCAGCGATGGCAATCATCTCTGGGCTCGTCGGCGATCTCTCTGGTGATCGTACTCCGGCGAAGGGGTTTAGCTCGGCGAGCTGGGGGCTAGGGCTCTAAGTTGTCGTCTCAGGAAGTGGAAAAGCAATTCGTGGTTGCGACCAAAGGTTTTTGGTTCTATTTATAAGAGGAAACGAAGAGTCCTCCTCTGATCGGAATTCGAATAAGAGTCCTATTCAAATTGTTTTTGGATCTTAACAACTTATCTTTTAAATGATTTGGTTGCAGTATTCAAAGTAGAAGAGTTCGTGTCGGTTTCCTCAGTAACGGGTACTCAAGTACAGAGGAAAACCATTTCAGAATCGCGTCCTTCTGTAGGGATAAGCTCCGGAGGCTCCACGTGTCCAGCAGAGGCATGGGCTTCCCTTTTCCGTAGAGGCGAGCTCGGGTTGTGCCGTGTGTCAGGCGGGAGAGACCTCCCTCTTCCTCAAAGGCAAGCTCCGCTTTCGCCACGTGTCTGGTGGGTCGGGACCTCCCTTCTCAACAGAGGTGAGCTCCGCGAACGCCACGTGTCAGTTCCGGACCTCCCCCTCTCTTCGGAGGTGGCTCCGAGTGTGCCATGTGTCAATTCCGGACCTCCTCTCTCTTCGGAGGTGAGCTCCGATAGTGCCACATGTCCAGTATCGCAAGACTTCCTTTCTCCTCATAAACGAGCTCCGAGGTTGACACATGTTGGTCAGCGTCGGACCTCCCGGAGATGAGCTCAGGAGGTGACACGTGTCCGATAGTGTCGTACCTCCCGGATATGAGCTTCGGAGGTGACACGTGTCCGAAAGTGTCAGGCCTACCAGAGATAAGCTCCGGAGGTGACACGTGTCCAGTAAGACCGGACCTCCCGGAGATGAGCTCCGAGAATGACACGTGTCTGGGGGGGCCGGACCTCTCGGAGAAGAGCTCCGAGAGCAACACGTGTCCCGTGCGACTAGTCCTCTCTTTTCCGTAGGGCTAGCTCCGCAGCCGACACGTGTCCTGCGGGACTGGCCTCGCTCCTCCGCAGAGGCTAGCTCCGGGGCAACACGTGTCCCATGGGGTCGGACCTCTCCCCCCCTTTGCAGGGATGAGCCACGAGCCTGCCACATAGCTAGTTTGTGGCGGACCTCTCCCCTTTTGCAGGGATGAGCTCCGGACGCGCCACGTGGCCAGCGGCCGCAGAAATTGTCTATAGCGCTCCTCGGTGAACTGGAATTGGCTCTTTTTGGCTATCTTTTTGATTCTTTCTCTGTTTCTACTTATTTTAAAATGTTTTCTACATATAAAATATGAATATATGCAGAACCCAAAAATGAGGGTGTCACAAATCTACCCCCCTTAAATTGAATCTCGCCCTCGAGATTCGTTAGTAGAGAATAGATGAGGAAACTCTTTCTTGATGTCTTTTTCACGCTCCCATGTAGCTTCTGTGTGCTGGCTCCATTGTATCTTGCACCATCGGATCACTTCGTTCCTCGTGACCCTTTCCTTTACATCCAAAATTCGGACAGGGTGCTCTGCATAGGTCAGATCTTGTTGAAGTTCGAGATCTTCCATTGGTACTTGCTCCTCCGGTACTCTCAAGCACTTCTTGAGCTGGGATACATGAAACACGTCATGCACGTCAGAGAGGTGTGTTGGGAGCTCTAGTTGATAGGCTACTTCTCCTCGCTTGTCCAAAATATTAAATGGCCCGATGTAGCGAGGTGCTAGCTTGCCTTTGACGTTAAAACGTCGTTGGCCTCGGATAGGCGATACCTTAAGATATACTAAGTCTCCTACTTTGAAAGTCAACTTCCTTCGCCTATTGTCCGCATAGCCTTTCTGTCGTGACTGAGCAGCCTTCAAGTTCTCCCATATGGTTTGGACTTGCTTTTCAGCCTCTTGTAGCACTTCGGGTCCAAACACTTGGTTCTCTCCGGTCTCGTTCCAAAACAACGGCGTTCTACACCGTCTACCATAAAATGCTTCGAAAGGTGACATCTTCAAGCTAGCTTGATAGCTGTTGTTATAGGAGAATTCGGCATACGGCAAGCTCCTATCCCAACTACGCCCATGTTTCAAGACGCAAGCTCTCAACATGTCTTCCAAAATTTGGTTTGTCCTTTCTGTTTGTCCATCAGTCTGCGGGTGGTAGGTGGAGCTAAAATCTAGTCGCGTACCCATAGCTTTCTGCAGCTTCCTCCAAAATCTAGAGGTAAACTGAGAACCCCGATCTGAGACTATCCTCTTCGGGACTCCATGGCGACACACGATTTGCTCCATGTATAGCTCAGCTAGATCTGCCACGCGGTACGTGGTTTTAACAGGAAGAAAATGAGCGGTTTTCGTCAATCGGTCCACGATAACCCAGATGGAGTCGTAACCCGACCGAGTACGTGGTAATCCGACAATGAAATCCATACTGATGTCTTCCCACTTCCACTCGGGTACCTTTAAGGGTTGCAACAGTCCAGCGGGTTTTTGATGTTCGGCCTTCACCCGTTGGCATGTGTCGCATAGGGCAACATACTCGGCTATGTCCCTTTTCATACCATCCCACTAATATTAAGTCTTCAGGTCCTTGTACATCTTGGTACTTCTGAGATGTATGGAATAAAGTGAGTCATGTGCCTCCCTTAATATCGTGCCGCGGATGTGCTTCACGTTAGGCACACAAATCCTTTTTCCTAGCCAAAGCGAACCCTTTTCGTCTTCCTTTAAGTCCTTCTCTATTCCTTGTCGGATCCTCTCCTTGATCTCCTTGATCTCCTCATCCGTAGCTTGGCCATTCCTTATCTCTTGTTCCAATGAAGAGTGGAGTTCCATCACTTAAATCTCGTTCAAGAATCCGAGATGTAACCCTTCGAACTCCTTTTGTAGCTCGAGTGGTAGCTCCCGAACCGTAAGTTGGTGGCATGCTCCCTTTCGGCTCAATGCATCGGCTACTACATTGGCCTTTCCGGGGTGATAGTTGATTCCAACATCATAGTCCTTGATAAGCTCCAACCATCAACGTTGCCTCAAATTCAAATCCGTTGGAGTGAATATGTACTTGAGGCTTTTATGATCCGTATAGATCTCACATCGATAACCAAGGATATAATGTCTCCAAATCTTCAATGAATGCACCACGGCTGCTAGTTACAAGTCGTGTGTAGGGTAATTAAGCTTGTGCTTCTTTAATTGTCGTGAGGCATAGGCTATCACTTGTCCTTCTTGCAGGAGCACACATCCAAGCCCTTGACTGGATGCGTCACAATATATGTCAAAGCTCTTGCTCACGTCCGGCAATACCAAAACCGGCGCTGTGGTTAGCCTTTTCTTGAGCTCCTCAAAGCTTTCTTGGCACGCTGGTGTCCATTGGAAGGCTTTTCCCTTCGTTAGCAACTCCGTCATAGGCTTTGCTATCTTAGAGAAGTCCTTGATGAACCTTCGATAGTATCCAGCCATCCCAAGAAAACTCTGAATATCCCTCACGTTTTTGCGGTTGGTTCCACTTCAGAACATCTCCCACTTTTCCGGGATCAACCGATACTCCTTCCTCGGAGATGTTGTGGCCTAGGAACGATATCTCCTTTAGCCAAAATTGACATTTGCTGAGCTTAGCATACAATTGATGCTCTCGTAGCTTTTGCAATGTCAATCTCAAATGTTCTTCATGTTCCTCCTCACTTTTCAAATACACCATGATATCGTCAATGAAAAACACGACGAACTTATCCAAGTACTCCATGAAAACCTTGTTCATGAGGTACAAGAAGTATGCAGGTGCGTTCGTGTGACGCCCTCAATTCTGTGGATTACCACGGAACCGAGAACTGATGCATATGTGTGCCCAGTATGTTCATCACACATACACATATGTTCCACAAACTGAATTCAGAATATATATAACCACGAATAACGGAGTTTATTACAATGTCCCATGAGTCTTGGACTTATGTTCACAGCGGAAGTCTTAATCTAACAGCGGAAGTCTTATTTTTATGCAGAGGAAGTCTTTATTCTAATGTGGAAGCAATCTAACTAATGCGGAAGCAATTCTAAGCAGCAGTGGCTCCATCTCTACTTCATCCCCACAGGCAAGGTTGAGAACAGATCACACGCCTA
Organism: Neostapfia colusana; assembly: GCA_030760725.1. NCBI lineage: Eukaryota > Viridiplantae > Streptophyta > Magnoliopsida > Poales > Poaceae > Neostapfia > Neostapfia colusana. The sequence goes on from JASWHV010000007.1 coordinate 104,636,659, forward strand.
ATGCTCCACTTGGTCTTCATAGTAATCTTCTCCTGTTGCTGATGATGAAATAATAACGCAAGTTTGAATATAATGATGTACTCAGTAAGTGCGGGAAAATATGATATGTAGCTCATAACAAGGTAGGTATAAAAAGGCTCATTGCAGAAAGCAAAGTTATTTATCAAAACCATGATAAAACAGCAACTCATCTTTAAGTGAATGTAATCCCAACATGTATTAAAATACCAATCATACCTCCATTATGTTCATTACCTTCCATGTCACAACCAGACATCAATAAACCTCATTCTTGTTCACGAATACCTCCTCGTATTCGCTACCATCTCACGATTACCATCTCGTATTCACTACCATTTCATCTCATAAACAACTTCGTCTCCCACCGAGACCAACCTTGTTGCCATGACTCAACAATCATGCAACACATCTTATCATCCGAACTCAACAGTCCCGAAAACCAAACCAAAACCAAACCATAACCAATAACCATATCCAATCACCATCCCAACTAATCATGGAACTTGGCCAGGCGCTCGTGACCGTAAGCTCGGCTATCATGATAGTTTTTTAGACTCTGCAGAGTTTGCACTTCTTTACCCACAACTTTGTGATTCTGTCACCCATCGGCGACTGCAGAACATCCATTATACCAGTACACAACCGTCGGTGTATGGCCAAGAGATCACAAAATAGCCTTTACAAATGGGTTACTAGATGTATGGACTCACTAAGGTTTCACCGTCAGGCTAGAATCTCCAATTCTCCCACCCACGGGCCTCCTCTTGTGCCATGTAGTTCCCAGGGCAGTCCTCACTCGACTCCCATTCCCCGCGCCTTCCACGGTCCATAACAATCTAGCAACTTACCTAATTACTCAGCTAAGCCACACCCACACTTGGCCTTGTGGTGGCACTGTTATCCTGGCATATGCTTTGCATGAACCGGTCCTTAGATCTACGGCAAGTAAACCACCATCTCATGCTACCTCATTCGCAAACCCAGTCTTGCCTAGATCTCCCTCCGATCCATGTTCATTAACAACATCAGTTTCTCATTATCATTACGAGTGCAGTTAGCTAGACACATCTATCTCGCTTCCCAATCCCATGGACTTAGCGAACCTTAAAGCAAAAACCATACACGACTCATAAACTTCCCTGGTGACAAGGGTGGTTTAACCAAAACTAGTAAACTCCTATAAAAGGTTTTCCCATCATGTTTTACTCAGCACACACACCTTTTCGCAAAACAAAACAGTTTTTCCCAAAACATAGGATCAATATGGTCAAGGGGCACTTGCCTTGTTCTTGCGGTTCCGGTTGCTCTTGGATCTCGAAACCTTGTTGTTGCAGCTCGTCGTAGACAGCTCCCTGAGCTTGTCCTTCTATATAGGATCACGCACATACAAGATTCACAGCAATCAATATCATGCATAAACTTTGACTAGATGCGATGATGCATATGCATGCTATCCTATGATCAGTTTATATCAGATCAGTTTTTACGTGTTCTTGCATGGCTTGCATGGTTTTATGATGAACAGAGGTGTTCGGATCAAATGTGGACGTGGCGATGATCTTGTCTTTAGATCAACCCGATCAACAAGTGATATGTCCACAAGAAAGCTTCTGTTCAAAAGGAATCGAAGAACAGATGCAAAGAAAACATGATGATGTCGTAAGGTGATATTGGAGACCTACCTTACGTTCTTTGTGGTCTCGGGTCCTTCTCTTAGCAAGACAGATCGTTGGGCTCCCTTCCGGCAATCTTCCTCGACTGAACTCCGGCGATGGGCTTACTCGGCGAGTTGGGGCTAGGGCTCTAAGTTGTCGGCTCAGGAGGTGGAAAAGAAGTTCGTGGTTTTTGGCCAAAGGTTCTGGGTTCTATTTATAATCGGGAGAAGAAGAGTCCTAATCTGATTGTATTTCAAATAAGAGTCCTATTCAGATTATCATTGAATCTTAACAACTTATCTTGAGTTGATTTGGTGCGGTAACATTGTGGAACTCAGGTCGGTTTCCTCTCCGTATCGGTATTTCTATGCGTACAGAATCCAAAACCGCTCCAGAACTCGTTACCTCCGCGGTGATGAGCTCCGGAAGCTCCACGTGTCCACCGGGTCCTGGTCTCCCCTTTTCCGCAGAGACGAGCTCCGGTTGTGCCATGTGTCAAGCGAGCGAGACTTCCCTCTCCTTCGTAGGTGGGCTCCGTGAATGCCATGTATCCTGGCGGTCGGGGCCTCCTCTCTATTCGGAGGTGGCTCCGCGCATGCCACGTGTCAGCGTCGGACCTTTCTTCTCTCCGGAGTTGGCTCCGCGTGTGCCATGTATCCATTCCGGATATCCCTTTTTCCTCAGAGACGAGCTCCAAGGTCGACACGTGCCCAACAGTGTCGGACCTCCCGGAGATAAGCTCCGGTGGCGACATGTGTCCAATAGAACCGGACCTCTCGGAGGTGAGCTCCGAGATCGACACGTATCCTGCGTGACCGGTCCTCTGAATTCCGCGGTAACTAGCTCCGAAGGTGACACGTGTCCTGCGGCTGGCCTTGCTTCTTCGCAGAAGCTAGCTCCGGGGGCAACACGTGTCCCTCAGGGTCGGGCCTCTCCCCCTTTTGCGGAGACGAGCCCCGAGCCTGCCACGTAGCCAGTTTAGCTGCGGACCTCTCCCCACTTCGCAGGGATGAGCTCCGAACACGCCACGTGGCCAGCGACCGCGGGAGTTGTCTTCGGCGCTGTCTGTGAACTGGATTCGGTTCTTTTTGGCTATCTTTTTGATATTTTCTCTGTTCCCACTTCTTTTAAAATGTTTTCTCTACATGAAACATGAATACATGCAGAAACCATAAATGAGGGTGTCATAAATCTACCCCCTTAAATTGAATCTCACCCTCGAGATTCGTTAGTCGAGAATAGATGAGGAAATTCTGCCTTGATGTCTTCTTCACGCTCCCATGTGGCTTCAGCTTCGGTGTGATGTCTCCATTGTACCTTGCACCATCGGATCACTTTGTTCCTGGTGACCCTTTCCTTTACGTCCAAAATTCGGACAGGGTGTTCCGCATAAGTCAGGTCCTCTTGAAGTTCAATCTCTTCCATTGGTATTTGCTGCTCTGGTACTCTCGAGCACTTTTTGAGCTGGGATACATGAAACATATCATGTACGTTGGAGAGATATGTTGGAAGCTCTAGTTGATAAGCCACTTCTCCTTGCTTGTCCAAAATCTTAAATGGTCCGATGTAGCGAGGTGCTAGCTTGCCTTTGACATTGAAACGTCGTTGGCCACGGATAGGCGATACCTTAAGGTATATGAAATCTCCTACTTCGAAAGTCAACTTCCTTCACCTATTGTCCGCATAGCCTTTCTGTCACGAATGATCAGCCTTTAAGTTCTCCCGTATCGTTTGGACTTGCTTTTCAGCTTCTTGTAGCACTTTGGGTCCAAACACTTGGTTCTCTCCGGTCTCGTTCCAGAACGGCGGCGTTCTACACCGCCTACCATACAATGCTTCGAAAGGTGACATCTTCAAGCTAGCTTTATAGCTGTTGTTATAGGAGAATTCGGCGTACGGTAAACTCCTATCCCAACTACGCCCACGTTTCAAGGCGCAAGCTCTCAACATGTACTCAAAAATTTGGTTTGTCCTTTCAGTTTGCCCATCGGTTTGTGGGTGATAGGCGGAGCTAAAATCCAGTCGTGTACCCATAGCTTTCTGCAGCTTCCTCCAAAATCTAGAGGTAAACTGAGAACCTCGATCTGAGACTATCCTCCTCGGGACTCCATGACGGCACACGATCTGCTCCATGTACAACTCGGCTAATTGTGCAACGTTGTACTTGGCCCTTACAGGGAGAAAATGGGCAGTTTTCGTCAATCGGTCCACGATGACCCAGATAGAGTCATAACCCGACTGAGTACATGGTAATCTCATGATGAAATCCATGTTGATGTCTTCCCACTTCCGCTCGGGTACCTTCAAGGGTTGCAACAATCCAGCGGGTCTTTGATGTTCGGCCTTCACCCGTTGGCATGTGTCGCATAGGGCAACATATTCGGCTATGTCCCTTTTCATACCATCCCACCAATAACAAGTCTTCAAGTCCTTGTACATTTTGATACTTCCGGGATGTATGGAATAGGGTGAATCATGTGCCTCTTTTAATATCATGTCGCGGATGTGCTTCACGTTAGGCACACAAATCCTTTTTCCTAGCCAACGCGTACCCTTCTCATCTTCTTTGAAATCCTTCTCTATTCCTTGTCGGATCCTTTCCTCAATCTCCTTGATCTCCTCATACGTTGCTTGGCCATCTCTTATCTCTTGCTCCAATGAAGAGTGGATCTCCATTATTTCCATGTTGTTCAAGAATCCGAGGTGTAACCGTTCGAACTCCTTACGTAGTTCGGGTGGTAGCTCCCGAACCATGAGTTGGTGGCATGCTCCCTTCCGGCTCAATGCATCAGCTACTACATTGGCCTTCCCAGGGTGGTACTTGATTCCAACATCGTAATCTTTAATGAGTTCTAACCATCGACCTTGCCTCAAATTCAAGTCCGTTTGTGTAAATATGTACTTGAGGCTTTTATGATCCGTATAGATCTCGCATCGATGACCAAGGATATAATGTCTCCAAATCAAAAATGCTACTGCTGCTAGCTCCAAGTCATGTGTAGGATAATTAAGCTCGTGCTTCTTTAATTGTCGTGAGGCATAGGCTATCACTTTCCCTTATTGCATGAGCACACATCCGAGCCCTTGCCTGGATGTGTCACAATATATGTCAAAGCTCTTGCTCATGTCCGGCAATACCAAATCCGGCGCTGTGGTTAGCCTTTTCTTGAGTTCCTCAAAACTTTCTTGGCATGCTGGTGTCCATTGAAAGGCCTTTTCCTTCGTTAGCAACTCCGTCATAGGCTTTGCTATCTTAGAGAAGTCCTTGATGAAGCGTCGGTAGCATCCAGCCATCCCAAGAAAACTCCGAATATCCCTCAAGTTTTGCGGTTGGTTCCACTTTAGAACGTCTCCCACTTTTCCGAGATCAACCGATACCCCTTCCTAGGAGATAATGTGGCCTAGGAACGATATTTCCTTTAGCCAAAATTGACACTTGTTAAGCTTGGCATACAATTGATGCTCACGCATTTTCTGTAAGGTCAATTTCAAATGTTCATCATGCTCCTCCTCACTTTTTGAATACACCATAATGTCGTCGATGAAAACCACGATGAACTTATCCAAGTACTCCATGAAAACCTTGTTCATGAGGTACATGAAGTATGTGGGTGCATTCGTTAACCCAAAAGACATGACGGTATATTCATACGAACCATACCGTGTTCGAAAGGCAGTCTTGGGTATATCGGAGGGCTTAATCTTCAGCTGGAAGTATCCCGGCCGAAGATCAATCTTAGAGAACACTCGAGCTCCTTTCATTTGGTCGAATAGGTCCTCTATACGGGGCAGAGGGTATTTGTTCTTGATTGTTACCTCGTTGAGAGACCTAGAGTCCACGCACATCCTTTGGGTCCCATCCTTCTTGTCCATGAAGAGCACGAGGGCTCCCCATGGTGACGAGCTTGGACGTATAAAACCCTTCTCCAACTGCTCCTGAATTTGCTTCTTGAGTTCTACTAGTTCATTGACGGGCATCCTATAGGGTCTCTTTGCTATGGGTGCAGTTCCGGGCACCAAATCAATGGCAAACTCAATGTCCCGATCAGGTGGCATACCTGGAAGCTCCTCTGGAAACACGTCCGAGAATTCTTGAACCACTGGAACGCTGTCCAATGTTACTCCTTCGACGTGGTTCAAGATTGCCTTTTCGGTTGTTTGTTGGGCTGACTCAAACTCGACACGAATAATGTGCTCATTTGTCAACTGCACGCTTCTTTCAGCACATTGGATTACCCCGTTGTGCTTGCTTAACTAATCCATCCCGAGTATTATGTCAATCCCTTGGGAATCCAAGACAATGAGGTTGGCAAGAAAGTCTACCCCCCCTTATTTTAAGGCTTACTTTCGGACATACTATATTAGTCCTCATCTCTCCACCGGGAGAATTAACTAACATAGCACATTTTAAGTGTGATATGGATAGATTATGCTTGGCAACATACTTAGATGATATGAAGGAATGTGATGCTCCAGAATCAAATAATATGGTGGCTGGGTTGGAGTCGGCAAGGAACATACCAATTACGATGTCCTCAGCCTGTGTGCTTCCTCAGCAGAGACATGGTTCACGTTGCCGCGAGCATAGTTCTGCTGTCCATGGTTTCCTTGATTGTCCCCTCCATTCGGTCGCGGGTTCTGCTTGGGCACGTTGCCTTGCTGTCCAGGGCCTCTCCTCGGGCACTGGCTCGCGAAGTGTCCTGTTTCCTCGCATGCAAAGCATGCCCTGTTGCCTACGGCAGCAGGTACGTTGGAGCGGGGGTTTTGAACAGGAGCGCGCATGTTGGGTCGGGGTATAGGGGCAAGGGCACACGAGGTGATTGTGCAACGGGTCGTTGCTGTGGTGGCTGACTAGGGCGGTATGCAGGAGCGGTCGATCCATACTGCGGTGCAACTGGGGGCATGTACCGAGGTCGTATGTTGCTCCCTTGGGGCTGGTATGGCATCTTCCTCTTGCACTCTCGCTCGATCTCTTGGATCTTGATTTCGACTACTATAGACTTGTCAACCAGCTTCTGAAAGCTTGCGTAGTCATTGTTCAGGAGCTGAACCTGAATCTCATTGTTCAACCCTCTCATGAACAGGTATTGCTTCCTCTGGTCTGAGTTGACATCTTCGGGGGCATACCGGGACAGTTGTGTGAACTTGTTGAGATACTCATTCACGCTTCTCTGTCCTTGGAGGAAACCTTCAAACTCCTGTCTCTTGAGCATCATTACACCAGCAGGGACGTAATGAGAGCGGAAACTCTCCTTGAACTCAGTCCGAGTGATCGCCTCCAGGTCGACATGAGCGTTGCATAGGGCATCCCACCAGTCAGCGGCAGCTCCCATGAGTTGGTGCGACGCAAAAAGAACCTTCTCTCGGTCATTGCACTGCACTATGGCAAGCTTCTTCTCCATGGATTTCAACCAGTCGTCGGCCTCCATGGGGTCGTTAGCTTGAGCAAAGGTGGATGGTCGAGTCCTCATGAACTCTCCCAGCCTGTTATGAGCCGGCGGTTGTGGTGGCGGTGGTGCTGGAACGGGGTTGTTGTTGTTGGCCTACAACTGACCCAAAGTTTGGATCATGGTTTGCATAAGTTGATTCTGCATGGCCATCAACCGTTCCAGGTTGTTTTCACCAGCTCCGGGGTTAACAGGAACTTCATCGTGGCCATCCTCTTGGTTGTCACGGACGTTCCTTCGGCCGGCGTTTCCTCTCTCCATCTGTGAGAGAGAAAGAAATAGAATAGAAGGTTAGGTAGATCCCCTCAACTATATGCATCAAGGTGGGTTGGACTATATATATTAGCGCATATGAGGATGTGAACAAGTGCCGAAGCATCTCACACCTTTTTCTACTTATGTGTAGATATGGACAACGCTTTGAGACATCCCACAACTCACACTAAGCACATAATCACAAACAATCATCACAAGGGCTCACACAACTCCTATTCAAGGCTTTGTTCAATGGGGGGTCCTATATGACTTAGGGTGATGTCAAATTTGTGATCCAACTATGGTTTCTCCTAGGATTGTATCCTATGTCAAGGTAGTTTCAAGGCCAATCTAAGCACCCTAGGCTTGCATCCTATGGTCAGCGTGGCTTAGCTACCAATCTGTGTCCATCTAGATTGTGTGATCTATTCGTGGCAGGTTGATACCAATCTGTGTCTGATACCAATCTGTGATCTATCTAAGCGTGTAACCTAACGTCAACCTGTGGCTTTTGATACCAATCTGTGTTTCCTATTTAGGCGTGTAACCCACCGTCAACCGTGGCTCTGATACCAATCTATGACGCCCTCAATTCTGTGGAAAACCACGGAACTGAGAACTGATGCATATCTGTGCCCAGGATGTTCATCACACATACACATATGTTCCACAAACTGAATTCAGAATATATATAACCACAAATAACAGAGTTTATTACAATGTCCCATGAGTCTTGGACTCATGTTCACAGCGGAAGTCTTAATATAACAGGGGAAGTCATATTTTTATGCAGCGGAAGTCTTTATTCTAATGCGGAAGCAATCTAACTAATGCGGAAGCAATTCTAAGCAGCAGTGGCTCCATCTCTACTTCATCCCCACAGGCAAGGTTGAGAACAGATCACACGCCTAATGCTCCACTTGGTCTTCATAGTAATCTTCTCCTGTTGCTGATGATGAAATAATAATGCAAGTTTGAGTATAATGATATACTCAGCAAGCGCGGTAAAATATGATATGTAGCTCATAACAAAGTAGGTATAAAAAGGTTCATTGCAGAAAGCAAAGTTATTTATCAAAACCATGATAAAACAGCAACTCATCTTTAAGTGAATGTAATCCCAACATGTATTAAAATACAAATCATACCTCCACTATGTTCATTACCTTCTATGTCACAACCAGACATCAATCAACCTCATTCTTGTTCACGAATACCTCCTCGTATTCGCTACCATCTCACGAATACCATCTCATATTCTCTACCATTTCATCTCATAAACAACTTCGTCTCCCACCGAGACCAACCTTGTTGCCATGACTCAACAGTCATGCAACCCATCTTATCACCCGGACTCAACAGTCCCAAAAACCAAACCAAAACCAATAACCATATCCAATCACCATCCCAACTAATCATGGAAGTTGGTCAGGCGCTCGTCACGTAAGCTCGGCTATCATGATAGTTTTTTAGACTCTGCAGAGTTTGCACCTCTTTACCCACAAGTTTGTGATTTCGTCACCCGTCGGCGACTACAGAACCTCCATTATACCAGTACACAACCGTCGGTGTATGGCCAAGAGATCACAAAATAGCCTTTACAAAGGGGTTACTAGATGTATGGACTCACTAAGGTTTCACCGGCAGGCTAGAATCTCCAATTCTCCCACCCACGGGCCCCCTCTTGTGCCATGCAGTTCCCAGGGCAGTCCTCACTCGACTCCCATTCCCCGCGCCTTCCACGGTCCATAACAATCTAGCAACTTACCTAATTACTCAGCTAAGCCGCACCCATACTTGGCCTTGTGGTGACACTGTTATCCTGGCATATGCTCACATGAACCGGTCCTTAGATCTACGGCAAGTAAACCACCATCTCATGCTACCTCATTCGCAAACCCAGTCTTGCCTAGATCTCCCTCCGATCCATGTTATTAACAACATGAGTTTCTCATTATCATTACGAGTGCAGTTAGCTAGACACATCTATCTCGCTTCCCAATCCCATGGACTCAGCAAAGCTTAAAGCAAAAACCATACCCGACTCATAAACTTCCCTGGCAACAAGGGTGGTTTAACCAAAACTAGTAAGCTCCTATAAAAGGTTTTCTCATCATGTTTGACTCAGCACACACACCTTTTCGCAAAACAAAACAGTTTTTCCCAAAACATAGGATCAATATGGTCAAGGGGCACTTGCCTTGTTCTTGCGGTTCCGGTTGCTCTTGGATCTCGAAACCTTGTTGTTGCAGCTCGTCTTAGACAGCTCCCTGAGCTTGTCCATCTATACAGGATCACGCACATACAAGATTCACAGCAATCAATATCATGCATAAACTTTAACTAGATGCGATGATGCATATGCATGCTATCCTATAATCAGTTTTTATCAGATCAGTTTGTACGTGTTCTTGCATGGCTTGCATGGTTTTATGATGAACAGAGGTGTTCGGATCAAATGTGGACGTGGCGATGATCTTGTCTTTAGATCAACCCAATCAACAAGTGATCTGTCCATGAGAAAGCTTCTGTTCGAAATGAATCGAAGAACAGATGCAAAAAAAACATGATGATGTCGTAAGGTGATATTGGAGACCTACCTTACGTTCTTCGTGGTCTCGGGGTCCTTCTATTAGCAAGACAGATCGTTAGGCTCCCTTCCGGCGATCTTCCTCGACTGAACTCCGGTGATGGGCTTACTCGGCGAGTTGGGGCTAGGGCTCTAAGTTGTCGGCTCAGGAGGTGGAAAAGAAGTTCATGGTTTTCGGCCAAAGGTTTTGGGTTCTATTTATAATCGGGAGAAGAAGAGTCCTAATCTGATTGTATTTTGAATAAGAGTCCTATTCAGATTATCGTTGAATCTTAACAACTTATCTTGAGTTGATTTGGTGCGGTAACATTGTGGAATTCAGGTCGGTTTCCTCTCCGTACCGGTATTTCTACGCGTACAGAATCCAAAACCGCTCCAGAACTTGTTACCTCCGCGGTGATGAGCTCCGGAAGCTCCACGTGTCCACCGGGGCCTGGTCTCCCCTTTTCCGCAGAGACGAGCTCCGGTTGTGTGGTGTGTCAAGCGAGCAAGACCTCCCTCTCCTTCGGAGGTGGGCTCCGTGAATGCCACGTATCCTGGCGGTCGGGACCTCCTCTCTATTCGGAGGTGGCTCCGTGCACGCCACGTGTCAGTGCCGGACCTTTCTTCTCTCCGGAGGTGGCTCCAGGTGTGCCACGTATCCATTCCGGATCTACCTTTTTCCTCAGAGACGAGCTCCGAGGTCGACACGTGGCCAACAGTGCCGGACCTCCCGGAGATAAGCTCCGGTGGCGACATGTGTCCAATAGAACCGGACCTCTCGGAGGTGAGCTCCGAGATCGACACGTATCCCGTGCGACTGGTCCTCTGAATTCCGCGGTAACTAACTCTGAAGGTGACACATGTCCTGCGGCTGGCCTTGCTTCTTCGCAGAAGCTAGCTCCGGGGGCAACACGTGTCCCACAGGGTCGGACCTCTCCCCCTTTTGCGGAGATGAGCCCCGAGCCTGCCACGTAGCCAGTTTAGCGGCGGACCTCTCCCCACTTCGCAGGGATGAGCTCCGAACACGCCACGTGGCCAGCGACCGCGGGAGTTGTCTTCGGCGCTCTCTGTGAACTGGATTCGGTTCTTTTTGGCTATCTTTTTTATATTTTCTCTGTTCCCACTTCTTTTAAAATGTTTTATCTACATGAAACATGAATACATGCAGAAACCAGAAATGAGGGTGTCACAGTTCGTTAACCCAAAAGACATCACGGTATATTCATACGAACCATACCATGTTCGAAAGGCAGTCTTGGGTATATCGGAGGGCTTAATCTTCAGCTGGAAGTATTCTGACCAAAGATCAATCTTGGAGAACACTCGGGCTCCCTTCATCTGGTCGAACAGATCCTCTATACGGGGTAGAGGGTACTTGTTCTTGATCATCACCTCATTGAGAGACCTATAGTCCACGCATATCTTTTGGGTCCCATCCTTCTTGTCTACGAAGAGCACGGGGGCTCCCCATGGTGATGAGCTTGGACGTATAAAACCCTTCTCTTGCTGCTCCTAGATTTGCTTCTTGAGCTCCACTAGTTCATTGACGGGCATCCTATATGGTCTCTTTGCTATAGGTGCGGTTCCGGGTACTAGGTCAATGGAAAACTCGATATGCCGGTCAGGTGGCATACCGGGAAGTTCTTCTGGGAACACGTCCGAAAACTCTTGAACCACCGGGATGCTGTCCAGGGTTGCTTCTTCGACGTGGTTCAACGTTGCCTTCTCGGTTGCCGGTTGGGCTGACTCAAATTCGATACGGTTACCGTGCTCGTTTGTCAACTGCACGCTCCTCTCAGCACATTGGATTACTCCGTTGTGCTTGCTTAACCAATCCATTCCGAGTATTATGTCAAGCCCTTGGGAATCTAAGACAATGAGGTTGGCAAGGAAGTCTACCCCCTTATTTTAAGGTTTACTTTTGGACATACTATATTAGTCCTCATCTCTCCACCGGGAGAATTAACCAACATAGTATATTTCAAGTGTGATATGGGTAGATTATACTTGGCAACATACTTGGATGATATGAAGAAATGTGATGCTCCAGAATCAAATATAATGGTGGCTGGGTTGGAGTTAGCAAGGAACATACCAATCACGACGTCCTCAGCCTATTGCACTTCCTCAGCAGAGACATGGTTCACGTTGCCGCGAGCGTAGTTCTGCTGTCCACGGTTCCCTTGATTGGCTCCTCCGTTCGGCCGCGGGTTCTGCTTTGGCACGTTGCCTTGCTGTCCAGGACCTCTCCTCGGGCACTGGCTCGCGAAGTGTCCTGTTTCTCCGCATGCAAAGCATGCCTTGTTTCCCATGACAGCAGGTACGTTGGGGCGGGGGTTTTGAACAGGGGCGCCCATGTTGGGTCGGGGCGCTGGAGGCAAAGGCACACGAGGTGCTTTTGCAACTGGTCATTGCTGTGGTGGCTGATTAGGGCGGTATGCAGGAGCGGTCGATCCATACCGCGGTGCAGCTGGGGGCAGGTACCGAGGGCGTATGTTGATCCCTTGTAACTGGTATGGCATCTTCCTTTTGCCCTATTGCTCGATCTCTCGGATCTTGCTCTCAACCACTATAGCCTTGTCAACCAGCTTCGAGAAGTTAGCATAGTCATTGTTGAGGAGCTGAACCTGGATCTCATTGTTCAACCCTCTCATGAACAGGTACTGCTTCCTTTGGTCCGAGTTGACATCTTCAGCGGCATATCGTGATAGCTGCGTGAACTTGTTGAGGTACTCATTCACGCTTTTCTTGCCCTGGCGGAGGCCTTCAAACTCCTGCCATTTAAGCATCATGTGTGACGCCCTCAATTCTGTGGAAAACCACGGAACCGAGAACTGATGCATATGTGTGCCCAGGATGTTCATCACACATACACATATGTAACACAAACTGAATGCAGAATATATATAACCACGAATAACAGAGTTTATTACAATGTCTCATGAGTCTTGGACTCATGCTCACAGCGGAAGTCTTAATCTAACAGCGGAAGTCTTATTTCTATGCAGCGGAAGTCTTCTAACTAGTGCGGAAACAATCTAAGCAGTAGCGGCTCCATCTCTACTCCATCCCCACAGGCAAGGTTGAGGACAGATTACACGTCTAATGCTCCACTTGGTCTTCATAGTAATCTTCTCCTGTTACTGATGATGAAATAATAATGCAAGTTTGAGTACAATGATGTACTTAGCAAGTGCGGGAAAATACGATATGAAGCTCATAACAAGGTAGGTATAAAAAGGCTCATTGCAGAACGCAAAGTTATTTATCAAAAACCACGATAAAACAACAACTTATCTTTAGGTGAATGTAATCCCAACATGTATTAAAATACCAATCATACCTCCATTGTGTTCATTACCTTCCATGTCCCATCCAGACATTAATCAACCTCATTCTTGCTCACGAATACCTCCTCGTATTCGCTACCATCTCATGAATACTATCTCGTATTCGCTACCATTTCATCTCATAAACAATTTCTTCTCATACCGAGACCAATCTCGTTGCCATGACTCAACAGTCATGCAACCCATCTTATCACCCGGACTCAACAGTCCCCAAACATAACCAAACCATAACCATAACCAAAATCCAATAACCATCCCAACTAATCATGGAAGTTGGCCAGGCGCTCGTGACCGTAAGCTCGGCTATCATAATAGTTTTAGACTCTGCAGAGTTTGCACCTCTTTACCCACAAGTTTGTAATTTAGTCACCCGTCGTCGACTGCAGAACCTCCATTATACCAGTACACAACCGTCGGTGTATGGCAAAGAGATCACAAAATAGCCTTTACAAAGGGGCTACTAGATGTATGGACTCACTAAGGTTTCACCGGCAGACTAGAATCTCCAATTCTCCCACCCACGGGCCCCTTATTGTGCCATGCAGTTCCAAGGGCAGTCCTCACTCGACTCCCATTCCCCGCGCCTTCCACAGTCCATAACAATCTAGCAACTTACCTAATTAGTCAGCTAAGCCGCACCCATACTTGGCCTTGTGGTGGCACTGTTATCCTGGCATTTGCTCGCATGAACCGGTCCTTAGATCTACAGAAAGTAAACCACCATCTCATGCTACCTCATTCACAAACCCAGTCTTGCCTAGATCTCCCTCCGATCCATGTTCATTAACAACATCAGTTTCTCATTATCGTTACGAGTGCAGTTAGCTAGACACATCTATCTCGCTTCCCAATCTCATGGACTCAGCGAAGCTTAAAGCAAAAACCATACCCGACTCATAAACTTCCCTGGCGACAAGGGTGGTTTAACCAAAACTAGTAAACTCCTATAAAAGGGTTTCCCATCATGTTTGACTCAGCACACACACCTTTTCGCAAAACAAAACAGTTTTTCCCAAAACATAGGATCAATATGTTCAAGGGGCACTTGCCTTGTTCTTGCGGTTCCGGTTGCTCTTGGATCTCGAAACCTTGTTGTTGCAGCTCGTCGTAGACAGCTCCCTGAGCTTGTCCTGCTATACAGGATCACGCACATAAAAGATCCACGGCAATCAATATCATGCATAAACTTTAACTAGATGCGATGATGCATATGCATGCTATCCTATGATCAGTTTTTTATTAGATCAGTTTGTACGTATTCTTGCATGGTTTGCGTGGATTTTATGATGAACAGAGGTGTTCGGATCAAATGCGGACGTGGTGATGATCTTGTCTTTAGATCAACCCGATCAACAAGTGATCTGTCCACGAGAAAGCTTCTGTTCGAAAGGAATCGAAGAACAGATGCAATGAAAACACGATGATGTCGTAAGGTGATATTGGAGACCTACCTTACGCTCTTCTTGGTCTCGAGTCCTTCTCTGATCAGACAGATCGTTGGGACTCTCTTCCGGTGATCTTCCTCGACTGAACTCCGGCGATGGGCTTACTCGGCGAGTTGGGGCTAGGGCTCTAAGTCGTCGGCTCAGGAGGTGGAAAAGAAGTTTGTGGTTTTGGCCAGAGGTTCTAGGTTCTATTTATAATCGGGAGAAGAAGAGTCCTATTCTGATTGTATTTCGAATAAGAGTCCTATTCAGATTATCGTTGAATCTTAACAGCTTATCTTTAGTTGATTTGGTGCGGTAACATTGTGGAATTCAGGTCGGTTTCTTCTCCGTACCGATATTTCTACGCGTACAGAATCCAAAAACCACTCCAGAACTCGTTACCTCCACGGTGATGAGCTCCAGAAGCTCCACGTGTCCACCGGGGCCTGGTCTCCCCTTTTCCGCAGAGACGAGCTCCGGTTGTACCGCATGTCAAGCGAGCGAGACCTCCCTCCCCTTCGGAGGTGAGTTCCGCATGCGCCACGTATTCTGACGGTCGGGACCTCCTCTCTATTCGGAGTTGGCTTCACGCACGCCACGTGTCAGTGTCAGGCCTTCCCTCTCTCCGGAGGTGGCTCCGGGTGTGCCACGTGTCCTAACAGCGCCAGACTCCCTTTCTGCTCATAGACGAGCTCCGAGGTTGACACGTGTCCAATAGTGACGGACCTCCCGGAGGTAAGCTCCGGTGGTGACACGTGTCCAATAGGACCGGACCTCTCGGAGGTGAGCTCCGAGATCGGCACGTATCCCGCGCGACTGGTCCTCTGAATTCCATGGTGACTAGCTCTGAAGGTGACACATGTCCTGCGGGACTGCCTTCGCTTCTCCGCAGAGGCTAGCTCCAGGGGCAACACGTGTCCCAAAGGGTCGGACCTCTCCCCCTTTGCGGAGATGAGCCCCGAGCCTGCCACGTAGCCATTTTAGCGGCGGACCTCGCCCCACTTCGCAGGGATGAGCTCCGAACACGCCACGTGGCCCGCAAGGCACGGGAGTTGTCTTCGGCGCTCTCTGTACACTAGAAATTTGCCTCTTTTGGCTAACTTCTTTCATTCTTTCTCTGTTCCCACTTCTTTTAAAATGTTTTCTCTACATGAAACATGAATATATGCAGAAACCAAAAATGAGGGTATCACATCATGACACCAGCAGGGATGTAGTGAGAGCGGAAACTCTCCTTGAACTTGGTCCAAGTGATAGTCTCCGGGTTGTCATGAGCGTTTCAAAGGGCATCCCACCAGTCGGCGGCTGCTCCCATGAGTTGGTGCGACGCGAAGAGAACTTTCTCTCGGTCATTGCACTGGATGATGGCAAGCTTCTTCTCCATGGACTTCAACCAATTGTCAGCCTCCATGGGGTCATTAGCTTGTGAAAAAGTGGGTGGTCGAGTCCTCATGAACTCTCCTAGTCTGATGTGAGCTGGTGGTGGTGGCGGTGGTGAGGCGTGGTGCCGGAACGGGGTTGTTGTTGTTGGCCTGCAGCTGACCAAATGTTTGGATTATGGTTTGCATAAGCTGATTCTGCATGGCCATCAATCATTCCAGGTTGTTTTCACCGGCTCCAGGGTTAACAGGAACTTCATCGTGGCCATCCTCTTGGTTGCCACGGACGTTCCTTCCTTGGCGGCCGGCGTTCCCTCTCACCATCTGTGAGAGAGAATGGAATAGAATAGAGGTTAGAAGTTTAGATAGATCCCCCTATCTATATGCATCTCGGTGGATGGACTATATATATTAGCCCATATGAGGATGTGAACAAATATCGAGGCATCTCACACCTCTTTCTACTTATGTGTGGATATGGACAACGCTTGAGACGTCCCATAACTCACACTAAGCACACAAGCACAACAATCATCACAAAGGTTCACACAACTCCTATTCAAGGCTTATTCAATGGGAGTCCTATGTGGTTTAGGGTGATACCAATCTGTGACTTCACCCTATGTCAAGATGGTTTGGGGTGATACCAATCTGTGATCCAACTATGGCTTCTCCTAGGCTTGCATCCTATGGTCAGCGTGGCTTCTAATACCAATCTGTTACTAGGGGTGCGTCCTACAGTTAACGTGGCTCTATAACCAAACTGTGATCATTCTAAGTTTGTGTCCTACAGTCAACCGTGGTAGCTTGATATCAATATGTGGATTGTACCAGTCTGTGACAAGGCATGGCAGCTCTAATATCAATCTGTGACCTATCTAGGTATGTGATCTACTATCAACCCGTGACAGGTTGATACCAATTTGTGTTTTCTATCTAGGCATGCAACTTACCGTCAACCGTGGCTCTGATACCAATCTGTGACGCCCTCGTTTCTGTAGAACACAGAACCGAGAACTGATGCATATGTGTGCCCAGGATGTTCATCACACATACACATATCATCCACAAACTGAATTCAGAATATATATTACCATAAATAACAGGGTTTATTACAATATGAGTCTTGGACTCATTCTAGCAGCAGAAATCTTAATCTAGCAGAGGAAGTCTTTATTCCAGCGGAAGTCTTCTTACTAGTGCGGAGGCAACTAAGCAGCAGCAACGGCTCCATCTCTACTCCATCCCCACAGGTAAGGTTGAGGACAGATTACACGCCTAATGCTCCACTTGGTCTTCATAGTACTCCTCTCCTATTGTTGATGATGAAGTAATAATGCAAGTTTGAGTACATGATGTACTCAGCAAGTGCGGGAAAATTTGATATGTAGGTTACAGCAAGGAAGGTATAAAAAGGCTCATTGCAGAAAGCAAAGTTTATTTCTCAAAACACGATAAAAACAGCAACTTATCTTAAAGTGAATGTAATCCCAACATGTATTTAAACATTAACATACCTCCATCATGTTCCATCCCTTTCCATGTCTCAACCAGACATTAATCTTTCTCAACTTTGCTCATGAATACCATCTCGTATTCACTACCATCTCATGAATACCATCTCGTATTCACTACCATTCATCTCATAATCAATTCCGTCTCATTTCGAGACTCAAATCTCGTTGCCATGACTCAACAGTCATGCAACCAATCACATTACCCGGACTCAACAGTCCCAAAAAAACCAAACCAAAAACCATCCCAACTAATCATGTGAGTTTTCCAGGCGCTCGTGATCGTAAGCTCCGCTATCACGATAGTTTTAGACACTACAGAGTTTGTACCACTTTACCCACAAGTTTGTGATTTCGTCACCCATCGGCGACTGCAGAACCTCCATTATACCAGTACACAACCGTCGGTGTATGGCCAAGAGATCACAAAATAGCCTCTACAAAGGGGCTACTAGATGTATGGACTCACTAAGGTTTCACCGGCAGGCTAGAATCTCCAATTCTCCCACCCACGGGCCCCCTCTTGTGCCATGTAGTTCCCAGGGCAGTCCTCACTCGACTCCCATTCCCCGCGCCTTCCACGGTCCATAACAATCTAGTAACTTACCTAATTACTCAGCTAAGCCGCACCCATACTTGGCTTTGTGGTGGCACCGTTATCCTGGCATGGCTGGCATGAATCGGTCTTTAGATCTACGGGAAGTAACCACCATCTCATTCTACCTCATCCACAAACCAAGGCTTGCCTAGATCTCCCTCCGATTCACGTTCATTAACAACATCCGTTTCTCATTAACATTATTCATACGAGTGCAGTTAGCTAGACACATCTATCTCGCTTCCCGTATCCCATGGACTCAGCGAAGCATAAAAGCAGAAACCATACCCGACTTATTAACTTTCCTGGTGACAAGGGTGGCTAACAAAACTAGTAAACTCCTATGAAAATGTTTCCCATCATGTTGACTCAAGCACACACACCTTTTTGCAAACAAGAAGGTTTTCCAAAACATAGGATCAATATGGTCAAGGGGCACTTGCCTTGTTCTTGCGGTTCTTGTTGCTCTTGGATCTCGAAACCTTGTTGTTGCAGCTCGTCATAGACAGCTCCCTGAGCTTGTCCTTCTATACGCGATCACGCACATACAAGATTCATAGCAATCAATCATCATGCACGAACTCTACTTTAAGATGGAATGATGCATATGCATGTTAATCCTATGATGCAGTTTAGTTTGTATGTGTTCTTGCATGGCTTGCATGGGTTCTACGATGAACAGAGGTGTAAAGATCAATTGTGGACGTGGCGATGATCTCATTACAAGATCTAGATCACACCGATCAACACGTGATCTGTCCACGAAAAAGCTTCTATTCGAAAGGATCAAAGAACAGATGCAAAGAAAACATGATGATGTCGTAAGGTGGTATTGGAGACCTACCTTACTCTCTTCGGGTCCTTCCTCATAGCAATGGCAGCGAAACAGATCGTCGGCTCTCCTCTGGCGATGGCAATCGTCTCTGGGCTCGTCGGCGATCTCTCTGGTGGTCGTACTCCGGCGAAGGGGTTTAGCTCGGCGAGCTGGGGGCTAGGGCTCTAAGTTGTCGGCTCAGGAGGTGGAAAAGAAATTTGTGGTTGCAGCCAATGGTTTTTGGTTCTATTTATAAGAGGAAACGAAGTGACCTCCTCTGATCGGAATTCAAATAAGAGTCCTATTCAAATCGTTTTTGGATCTTAACAACTTATCTTTTAACCGATTTGGTTGCAGTATTCAAAGTAGAAGAGTTCTCACAGGAGCCTCTTTATATATGACCGCTTGTGAAAAAAGATATCGCAGATGACTCTATATAAAAAACCGTCCGTGCAAATAGAAAACCACAGGCGACTCTAGATAATAAAATGTTTGTAAAAATGTGTTATCACAGACGGTTCTACACTCCTAACCACCTGTGAAAACCTACTACCACAAACGGTCTCGACAACCCTCCGCTTGTGATAATCTGTTAGCACATGCCGTTTTTTACCCTCGGCCGCCTGTGAATTTCTTAGCACATGCGGTTCATATTTTAGAACCGCTAGTAAAGATATATACCCTATATAGAACTACATACTGTTATTTCTAATTTCCATCTCAAATTCAAATACAAACATCACAAACACAATTTTTACTTGCTCAGATTCAAATAAACATTTACACACCAATCATAAAATATAAGTCAATCATACACACATAATGCAAGTTTACATGTATACCTCAATCGTAGTTCACAAGTACACATATTTTACAAGTTTTTCTAAAATCTAGTTGAATCATAATTACAGAGTTCTAGCACATCGACATGTGGACATGTGTCGTCGAAGAACAACCCTTTTCTGTGAATAACTTCATGACACATGAACAAACACAATTCACCCAAAATCCTATCGACTCCTTTGACCATATCACTAGCAATCTGCCCATCTCTGTTCACATCCGTGTACTGCAATGAAAATATAATAGAAGTATTAGAATACGATAGTAACAATGAAAATGTAACTTAAAAGTAATAAAATACAATATCGACAGTAAGAAAAACTTACATCCTCACGATTCACTCTATATTCACAGGCACCACGAAGATTCTCAGAAACATACTATCTGCAGAGGACACTACCAGGAGGCTGCTTGGCATAAGGAAAATTTGTCCCTACGTGCAATATGGTCCTATCCGCAGGTCGATCACCGCCAAGTCATCTCCAGTAGAACGCCCAAGCGCTGTCATATAAGGAATGTCATACAAGAATTGCCAACCTATATATGTGTGTATATAACAGTATAGAATAGTCGTACCTTTTTAAATGGTAATGAAATCTTTGTATCTGCTTGGGTAAAAATCGGACGAGTCCATGATCGACGCTGAACCATGGTTTGGGTTGATGAAGATACAAATGTAGTGATTACTACAGACGTATGAACACACATGTTAAGTTAATGATTAATAATAATTGCTATTTCAATGTCATATATCGAACTTACTCAAAGTGGTATGGAGCCTTTATGAGGTCCTTGCCTTCTTTGACAAAGTTATACATGGCTCGTCCTATGTAGGTTGCCACTTCTATCTTTCTCTTCTTTATCATATCATTAATCGTCTTTGTAAATTATTTTTGTGTCATGTGCTGGTATTGGGTTGAATCCCGCTTCACCATCATTTTGAAATTCGACTTGTCAATCCTTGTCGGGTCAAGGATACCCGTCTTGCCCTTCACTTTTTTGTTATACATGTATTGCATCCTAAAGAATAAGTTCGAAATCGTTATAAACTCATGCAATATATGCATGTAGTAAGAAAAGCATGTACGAAAGAATAGAGGCACTTACAAGCACCGGATGAGTAATAAGTTGATTTCGATCATTACTCGATAGGACAAGCCACACAAATCTTCAAATAAAATAAGTCGTCTATTGTTTCCTCCGCCCCAAAATCCGGCACTTGAAATGTGATATTCGAAATATCAGATTTTGTGCTGCACATCATGTACCATTCGTGCATTCTCTTGACCGAGAAAGGTTGTTTGCTAAGTTGTACCCATTGTCCTAATCGGCTTCCCATTCTCAAATTCAGGAGGGACATCCTTCTTCTTGTATATCGGGATCCCATTTTTAACTAAACAAGAGTTCCGAGTATGAATTTCTCCGTCTTCTTCCCATGTCTCATTATTTTGTATTTTTGGTACGCATGAAGCATGAGATGTTGTTAAACTTAATTTCTTCATCTTTTCTAGATACTTTGTCACTAACTCTGAAGGTTCCTTATTTTGGTATGAGCAAACTTGCATATGAATTGTGGGAGCGAGGAGCAGTTGTTGGAAGTTGGACGGTTTCAGCACACTCTAAAACTGCTTCAACCTGCTGTTCAACTTCTTTAGCGTGCTCCTGTACTGCTTCGACCTGTTGTTCAAATGGTTGCTCTTGATTATCTTTACTATCGTCCTTGCTAGGAGATAGCGGGAGCGGATGCTCGTGAACCTTCGACATAGAAGACGGGGTTGAGGTCTCCCAAGATGCGACAACGGGCTCAACTTCGGCTCATCGTCCAACATGATGTCGCGTCGGTGCCAAAGGATTAACTTGGCCTGCTCTAGTGTCATGATCCCATCAGGAGAGCTATGGTCTATTTTGTAATTTTCAAAGTTATTGTCAATGATCTCAGGAACTTGCACCACAACATAGTACACAGGAAGGGGATTACCGTTGAAGACTTGATATGGTTTTGCCATAGCAGTAGCAACCTGTTTTGTTTTGTTCCCTATTCTACCGATGGGGACAAGAAAACGACAAGATTTGTCCTCAATGATATCTTCGACAGGGAAGGCTGTTGGTATTTCTTACGAAACATATTAGATATCCGAAAGCGCACAAAATACCGTCGTAACACTTTCTCTTAAGAGTATTCCCAAGGGTATCGAATCCAAGGAACATGTGGGTAAATCCTCTAACCAGCTAACCCAAGGACACATAGTTTATTTGGAAGGCAAGGGATAGAGAGGAATTTCTAAAGATTGCCCTTAATTCAAAATAATCTTAGGTGGTTGTTTGCTTCGGGCATGGGCTTACCCCTGGTTTACGAGAGCGACTCCCGCCAAGAGCCTATGGCATAGCCGAACGTGGAGGATTACAACGGATGGATAGGGCTGTCACCACCTACCGCCTACCTCTTCAATCCAAGGGTCTACGAGATACACTGGTGATTTCTAAACTAAGCACCTCACTTACGTTATAAATCACTACTCTAATCTTTTTGAATACAAAGCTAATACTAGAGCCCCTAACTGAATAGAGCAATGAACCCACAAACAACTACTGAAATAAACTACTTTGAATCTAGGAACAAAACTTAAATAGAATTCATGAAAGCTTACTCATTTGAAGAGAACTTCCGTAGAGGTACAAGTGTTGGAGTGGAACCTGACAAGCCAAGCCTCCTCTCCTCCTAGCTTCTCCTCACTCTCCTCCTATCTTGGCAGCCTCTAAGGCAGCACTAAGCCTATAGAGTGGAGTACTAATTTAAAACTTGTGGTGTGTGTGAGTGAGGGAGTGAGTGGGGCTATTTATACATGAATTCAGGTCGGTTTCTACTCGAATATGCGCGCGAATCAGTCACCACCGCCTTCAAGGAGCCATAGGGAGTCGACATGTCGAAGGAGACCGAGTTTGGGGGCAATAATGGGGTTCAGTCGAGCTCCCACGTGTCCCGTTCGCCATGTGCTTTCTCCTGGAGACTGTCAGGTGGCCTAGGTTCCCTCCCCACGTGAATTGCCCTTGGATTCCTTTTGACAAGCCTTATAATGGGTCTATGAATCCATGTGCTGTCACATGGCAACGCTGGATTGGTTGGAAGCTAGTTCTTAGAATTGGTCTTTGCAATTCTCAGTATTTTTGGGTATAATTCACCTGCATACAAATAGACATCTAACACTTATGGAAATAGTTAGTATTTAACCCCTATCACTATGTTGTGTTCTCATTTTATCCATTTTATGAGGTGAATTGATGGTCAAATATGACACTTAAGGACCGTAAACAAAGATAGATGGAACTGATCCTACGCTGCTAGGCGGGGCAATTGGAGATAGCAAAGGCGCATTTGCCATGGGCACCAACGATTTATTCTCAGATGGCAATTGCTCTTATTCTCTAAGTTCGTGCAATATTTGTTGTACAGACGCCTTGACCTTTTCTTCTATCGTATCTTCAATTGTCTTCTTGACTTTACCATGTTTTCTATATGACGCTGCATCGTTCGGGAACCCCTCTTTCCAGGACATTTGAGAAGAGATTGCTCGGACCCGTCCACTGTGTTCACGATTGCTTAGGGCACCAGTAAATTGGTCCATCTCCCTCACCGGCTTGAAGAGGCCCTTCTCTTGCTTTTCAATTACATATGATAATCTCATCTTGACTTTGGACACAGATTCGGGCTTTGCAACTTTGCCCTCGTTGGTCAAACCTGACCGAGCTAACACCCATCGTCTAGTTTGCTCATTGCAACCTTCTAGTGGGTTAAGATTGCCCACACTAACAGTGTTCTCTATATCTTATGCCGTTTCTCAATTTTTGGGGCATATCCGGTAGATCCCAAGCAACAGTGGTAAGTGTCCTTCTTCGCAAGTTCATACCTAGCTTGACTTAGTGCTACAGCCTCAAGTGTGGTCTTTTGACGAACAAATTCTTTCCAGTGAGCTTGCGTGATTTTTTCCATCTTCTTGTGGCGGACCGGAATCCACGCATCCAGGATTGCAGAGGGTGGTGCCGCATGATGCGACACCCGACATCACACATCATAGGATACATTGTATTACATAGAAAACCAACTAAAATGTACAAAGTAGTACACTACTCAGTTACAAACTAGTGTTTTTATTACATAGCGGAAGTTAAATTTGTACAACTCACGCCCGTCTATCTAGCAAAAATCGGTTGCCCAGCCCTAGGGAACCCACACTAGCTGCACTCCCTCATCTTAGCGCGGCGTGTACGGCTCCCACTCAGCCGTGGTCCCCGACGGAGGGTAACCCTCGCTGGTGGACTCGTAACCCGAGTCCGTGGGATGCTCCTCACCTGAAAAACACTTAAGTAGCAACCATGAGCACGATGGCTCAACAAGACTTAACCGACTCGCCTAGGCATGAAACTCTACATGTAGTGTACAATAAACATGGGACGGTAGAATTGCAGCAAACGGACACGCCTACAAGTTCATCCTTAGTTCATCTTTTAGCCACAAGTTAACAGTTCATAAATCTGAAATTTAGTAAGCAATATTTGGTGGCACACATGTAGCAATACAATTATACATATCAGCAGCATTGGATCATCACATTCCATAATTTATCTATGTTACGATGCAGTGAACAAGCGGTACTCGTCACCACGAGGGACGGCGAATCGACTCGATATACACCTGCAGGGATACCCGAAGAGCACGTCATGTACGCCCACCCGTGGAGCTGCACAGCACGCTCACTCGATGTCGTACGGGACAACCTTTCACCCAACAGCCCAAATGTCGAACCGGTCGCACTGAAACGGACAGAAGGTTCCCTACCCGGAGCATCTCTCTATGCCCGTTAGCAGATTTCCACCTTGCTGCCCTCAACCTACACCTATAAATCGGTGTGCTATGCCTCGACGCCCAGAGGTTTAGGTTACATCGGTTTACCGGGGCCCATATATCCGACATGCCTTCGGTACGTTCAATATTTGTTCAGAAGGGCCGCACACGGATCGGTCCTCAACCGACACGGATAGGGCTGCGCACACAAGACTTCATCTTGCTGCGCCCTAGCCTCTGCCTAGTCTCATTTTCATTTCTAAAGTGATCTCACATCACTCGAACCAATCCCGTGTGTCCCAAGCCTAACTCGCGAGTAGATTCCAACTACTCGACTTGTACCGTAGTTCTATTTATCATTAAGCATGGCCTGTCTACTCGAGGACTTAGACACTACCCTCACTCTTATAGGGACATCTGGTCATGCATTTGGGGTTCCATCCGTCTTACACCTAATGCACATATGTATACCTCATACTACGTATGTAAATAAAGCAAAACTTGTAAAATGGGTTAATGCAACCCGGGGCTTGCCTTGTTGCTGTTGGTCAGGGGTTAGGGCTTCATCCGGAAGAAGGAAGTCGAGCACTTCCGGAGTTTCCTCGCCTTCAGCGACTACACGTAAACGATATACTTTATGTCAATTTAAATGCAATGTTTGAACTTGAATATGTAAAGACCATAATGCTAGCTAGCCCTCCCCTTTGGCTCTGAAATTTTTATGGTGGCTTGGTAGAGTCCTAATCAGAGTCTTGACCAAGTTTCATTTGCAACACAGTTCATTTGAGCTTTGTACAATTAAAAGCCTATTTAGTCAATATTAGAGCTTCTAAGGAATTCCAGGGGTTTTCATGGCTCCAACCATTACTTTCTGGAAACTAGAATTTGAGATGGTTCTAATGGAATTGGTTTCATGTCATTTGAATAATTCTAGAGGAAGTATGCCCTAAACAAGATTTGAGAAAATCTGAAAAATGTTTCTGTACATTTTTCTATTTTCTCAGGGCAGTTCACCTAATCACACCATTTGGGGAAGTAAATGAACTTGGATGGGTCTGAAAGTTTTACGGTGACTCAAGGATTTTCCAGTAAACCTCCCCGCCAAATTTCAGAATTTTTCATAAAGTAATTCTCCAGATAAAATTCCTAAGAGTTTAAATTTGAGGGAATTAATCCTGGAAAACTATTAAGTTTCATTAGCTGAAATTTGTGTTTCTGGAAAATACTCAAAAATCTGAGTTCAGCAAAATTTGGTTCACTGAATTTGGAGCTTCCTAGCAAAAGTTCTATGCATTTGAAGTTTGAACCAGATTTGAAAATTCAAATAAAGCTTAAACCGACTGGTGGGGTCCCCGGGCTACGTGTCAGCACCGCAGCTAACCCACACGGGGTTCCGCAGAGTCTCCCACGGAGTCACATGGGATCCCGGTGCCACAGCAGATCCGGTGCTGTTTAATCCGAGGCTGACACGTGGGACCCACGGGGCTTCGTCTACCTCACGCTCCCGCGGTTCCCCGCCGCCCCCTTCGCCGGAGAGCTCGCCGCCGGGCGTTCTGCTGCCCGACCTTTGACGAAACTCGCTGTCTGTGCATATTTCGGCTTGGGGAACATGGTGGTGCTCTCCCCGGAGCTCGGCGACGGCCGGAATAGTGCTTGCCACGGTGACAGCGGCCGGAAGCTCATCGGCGACGTCGAACTTGGTGTCCTCTGCACCTTTTTCGACGCAGTTTACTCGGAGAGCTCCGCTGAGACTTGCTGATCACAGATACAAGCACTGATCCTCGTGAAAATGGCCGCAACTATGATCTCACCGTTGATCTAGGGCTAAAACGGCGGATGCTCGAAAAACTTGAATAGCGGCGCCAAGACCTATGGTTTCGATGGTCTTTGATCCTAGGCGGCCGTGGGGACGTGTAGAACATGTGCTTAGCTGGGTTTACGCTGTGGAGGACCGATCACCATGAATTTCAGATTCTTTGCTAGCTCGGTTCTTTGAACACCGAGGACTAAACGTGGAAATACTCTCCCTACAGAGCATGAAAGAGGGTAGGGTCTTCACCGTGAGTTCGAGCAGCCTCCGGAGCGTCTCTTTGCTGTTGATCTTCAGTCGCGAGAACGCCTGGATCAGCGGATCACCGAGGATCCGAGGAGAGCGGCCGGTAAAGTGTTTCGTTTCGGCTGTGTGCGGGCAGAGCGACGAGGATGAGGCCGGATTCACGTGGGCTGGCGTTTTTAACCGCGTGTTGCACCCGGCGCCCTCGGTCACCAAGCAGGAGGTGGCAGAGGCGAGGTGGTCGGGCGCCGACGTCGGCAGCGGCTGGCGCGCGCTCTCGGCCCGAGGGAGAAAAATCAACTGAGGATGCTTCTGTGTTAAGGCTGCTGACAAGTGGGATCTCCCCTCTAATTCTTTTTCAAAATTTTCATTTCTGTTTGCACTGAAAATATCCCAACTACTCACAATTGGATGTGAGACTTAAGCACCAAGTCACAGTTTGAATTTGGTTTCCTCAGTTTGAAATTGGTTTGGCTAAATTTGCTTCACATTTGAACTGAAATTCAAATTCAGTTTTTGAATAAATGCAAATTTAGCTTCCGACAAGATGAAGTCCAATGGGGATGAAAATTGGTGGGCTAACTCAGAAAATTGTACTGAGTTTGAATATGAAGTCAAATTTTGAATTCAAGTGATGAAAGTTGCTGCAATTTGAATTTGCATTCAAACTGGCCCCTTTTTGAATTGTCTCCAAAAGTGCCTCAAAAAGTGTTGGATTTGCATGAAATTTGGCCTGAGCCTTCCTAAGAATATATAAGGTCTAGGGGTGAGCTCAACCTTTCATGTTCATGTGTAGCAATCCCACTTTTTGGAAGTTAGGGCTTTCCCCTTTAAGCACCCTTTTGATGGTGGTTACTTGCTCTTCACAAGTGTTCACAAGTTATCCACAAGATGAGCTGTGGTGTTGTGGTGTGATGAACAAATTTTTGCAAGTCACTTTCTTGGGCTTTTACATCCCTCCCCCTTAAAAGAGTCTCGTCCCGAGATTATAAAAGAAGAGGCAGCGATGTACTAAAAACTCACCCGTGCTGGGACGTCATGAACTCCGGGTAGTTTGAGCGAAGGAATTCCTCGCTCTCCCACGTCGCTGCTTCGGCGGTGTGGTTGCTCCAGAGTATCTTGTAGAACCACAACGTTCGGCTACGTGTCGTCTTCGGGATATCCTCCGCTCGGATTTTTATTGGATGATACCCGGAGTGAAGGTCCATCTTTGAGAACACACTTGCACCCACAAGCTGATCAAACAAGATGTCAATACGGGGCAGTGGGTATTTGTTCTTGATGGTGACGGCGTTGAGCGGCCGGTAGTCCACACAAAGCCTCAAGGTTTCATCCTTCTTCTTTACGAACAGCGCTGAGCATCCCCAAGGCGAGGAACTCGGCCTAATGAAACCTTTGCTCAAAGATCATTGAGCTGTTCTTTTAGTTCAGCCAGCTCGTGAGGCGACATAGTTCGCCCACCATGCACCAGCGGCACCGTGAAGCTGCTGCGCCGCGAAGAGAGTCTTCTGCCGCTCTGTGCATTGGAGCAGCTCGAACTTGGACTTGATCGTCCGCAGCCAGTTGTCGGCCTCCAGGGGTTCTGCCGCTTCGGTGAACACCGGAGGGTGCGTACTCATGAAGTCCGAGTACATCACAGTGTGAGGTTCACGAGGCCCCCTCTCTTGATGCCCCTCCCCCGCCTGGGACGTATTTTGCACGATCATGCGGAGCAGGTCGGTGTGCTCCTCACGATTGCCCACCAGTGCTGCAATCACATCCGCTAGTGTAAGCGGAGGCGGCGGTGGTGGTTGTTGCTGCGGGGTGCTGTCGTAGGCAGGTGGTTGGGATTCATAACCCCCTTGCTGGCTAGAGCCACCAATATCATGTGTGGTCCGAGTGCGAACCATCTGTAACCATACGCCAATAAACATCAGTCCCGCAACATATTTCATACAGTCCAATAAAATGGCATAAACATAACGACAGTAAAATATGCGATACATCTCGTATGTAGATAATGTAATAACTTTGTATAAGCTACACCATTACCAGACCAAATACAAGCTAGTTAAATCCAATTTGACAGACTTCCTCTTTGGAAGTTCACCTCAACTAGGTTTGGTCACTACGAGACGTTAATATCGCGTTGTCATCACGTATACTACCCTTTTATCTGCAATACGACACAAACATGGTCTCTAGCAAAAGAAACCTGAGTAAGACATGTACTCAAATCTTTCACTAGTTTAATATAACCACTCATGAGTATGTTCTACCCCATTGGAGGTACTTAAACCCCCTAGGGTACAACAACCTCTCAAATGAGTTCAACTGTCATCCCTCTGTCAGAATGACCAGTTTCTACATATCCCAGATTTTGATCTGGTTCTGGGCATTTTCATGACTAAATCTGAATACCAAAGTTAAAGTAAACTTCAGTATATTTCCAACAAGTATTTATTTGCCCTCAGATCATCTCTGGTTTAAAATTTATGGTAATTCAAAGTCAACAGAATTTCTGGAAGAATTTCAACAGCACCTCCCTTGGAAGTTGCTGTTTTCAACTCTGGTTTCCACTGAGTTCTGTGATGAAAATTCAGAAACTTTGATTTATAAAGATGCAACCCTTTACTAACCTTTCCAAAGATGTGTCATATGATAATTTTAGATTTTTCTACAGGAAGTTATGCTTGAAAAACAGAACAGTCCAGAGAGTGTTTTGAATCTGCCCTGGTTCTGGACAGTTTACATCCCTCTGGAATTTAGGCCATCTTACGATGTGATTCAGCTCTGGAAGTCTACAACACAGTTGTAGAGTGCTTAAACACCGTTCCAGAACTATATCCCATATTTCCATTGGCTAAATAATCTGTGAGTTATGCTCTGTCAAAGTTCAGCCAACTTGCTGCCCAAAACAGAGCACTCTGTTTTTTAATCCCTTGGAGCTACACTGATCCACTATTGAATTTTCCTACCCAACCAGGGTCCTAAATGTTGACACTTAGTGAATTTAATTCCTTGTTATCATTTTTCATGCACATGCCTATAATATGCCGGTACTATGTTCCTCACCAAAGAAAATCCTAACCGGATTATACCGGCATATACGTCTCAAGTGTGGCACTAAACGGTCTCTCGCACACGTTTACTACACGGAATACATACGTGGTTAGCACCTGCAGAAGAACACCCAATAATGATGCACTCAAAGGTTATGTTCATCTCAGGCAGGTCCATATTTGAAAGTAAATACAAACGCCCGTATCATTGCCATACTGCCGTCCTTGAGTTAAGCCACGTCTCAAGGTACGTGATCGTGTTTTAACACCACACGACTGGGAACCCGAGTAGAGCGCGAACGGGTCGTCACGGTTGGGAATTTTATCACCCCAAACAGATTCCACCTACTGCCCTGTAGGGCATGCCGATGGCAAGCGCTGCGTATGTCCTCCTAGACTATTTCCAGACGAACACACTCTCGCGTTATTGACCACGCGATGGGGTCTCCACTTACTTGCCTATTGCACGCTAGGGATCAGCGTTTCATATGAACTCAGGAACATGAAGAGTCCAAGAGTTTCATATTAACGTCTCACACCAAGCTGTGAGACCAATCCCTAAACCACGTTCCTCGTTAGGGGACCTAATCGAAATTGAACCGCTTTCGGTGGCGTTCCTTACCAGAGCGTAGGTGCGTCGTTATATAATTAAAATTCAGAATTATAAAACGTATGTTAGTCTTACCACTTTAAGTAACTATGCTAATATAGTCCTTACTAGGGCAAACTACCGACTCCTCACCGTAAACCTAAGTTTTTCCGTAATACAATCCTTAATTAATGTGCTATCCCCAATGCGGCTATGATACCAGCCTGTGGCGGACCGGAATCCGCGCATCCAGGATCGCAGAGGGTGGTGCCGCACGATGCGACACCCGACAGCACACAACATAAGGATACATTGTATTACATAGAAAACCAACTGAAATGTACAAAGTAGTACACTACTCAGTTACAAACTAGTGTTTATATTACACAGCGGAAGTTAAATTTGTACAACTCACACCCGTCTATCTAGCAAAAGTCGGTTGCCCAGCCCTAGGGCAACCCACATTAGCTGCACTCCTCAGCTTAGCGCGGCGGCTCCCACTCAGCCGTGGTCCCCGACGGAGGGTAACCCTCGCCGGTCGACTCGTAACCCGAGTCCGTGGGATGCTCCTCACCTGAAAAACACTTAAGCAGCAACCATGAGCACGATGGCTCAACAAGACTTAACCGACTCGCCTAGGCATGAAACTCTATATGTAGTATACAATGAACATGGGACGGTAGTATTGCAGCAAACGGACACGCCTACAAGTTCATCCTTAGTTCATCTTTTAGCCACAAGTTAACAGTTCATAAATCTGAAATTTAGTAAGCAATATTTGGTGGCACACATGTCGCAATACAATTATACATATCAGCAGCATTGCATCATCACATTCCATAATTTATCTACGTTACGACGCAGTGAAGAAGCGGTACTCGTCACCGCGAGGGACGGTGAATCGACTTGATATACACCTGCAGGGATACCCGAAGAGCACGTCACGTACGCCCACCCGTAGAGCTGCACAGCACGCTCACTCGATGTCGTACGAGACAACCTTTCACCCAACAGCAAAAATATCGAACAGGTCGCACCGAAACGGACAGGAGGTGCCCTACCCGGAGCATCTCTCTATGCCTGTTAGCAGATTTTCACCTTGCTACCCTCAACCTACACCTATAAATCGGTGTGCTATGCCTCGACGCCCGGAGGTTTAGGTTACATCGATTTACCGGGGCCCATATATCCGATATGCCTTCGGTACGTTCAATACTTGTTCAGCAGGGCCGCACACGGATCGGTCCTCAATCGACATGGACAGGGCTGCACACACAAGACTTCCTCTTGCTGCGCCCTAGCCCCTGCCTAGTCTCATTTTCATTTCTAAAGTGATCTCACATCACTCGAACCAATCCTGTGTGTCCCAAGCCTAACTCGCGAGTAGATTCCAACTACTCGACTTGTACCGAAGTTCTATGAATCATTAAGCATGGCCTGTCTACTTGAGGACTTAGACACTACCCTAACTCTTATAGAGACATCTGGTCATGCATTTGGGGTTCCATCAGTCCTACACCTAATGCACATATGTATACCTCATACTACGTATGTAAATAAAGCAAAACTTGTAAAATGGGTTAATGCAAATCGGTGCTTGCCTTGTTGCTGCTGGTCAGGGGTTAGGGCTTCATCTGGAAGAAGGAAGTCGAGCACTTCCGGAGTTTCCTCGCTTTCAGCGACTACACGTAAACGATATACTATATGTCAATTTAAATGCAATGTTTGAACTTGAATATGTAAAGACCGTAATGCTAGCTAGCCCTCCCCTTTGGCTCTGAAATTTTATGGTGGCTTGGTAGAGTCCTATTCAGAGTCTTGACCAAGTTTCATTTGCAACAAAGTTCATTTGAGCTTTGTACAATTAAAAGCCTATTTGGTCAATATTGGAGCTTCTAAGGAATTCCAGGGGTTTTCATGGCTCCAACCATTACTTTCTGGAAACTAGAATTTGATATGGTTCTAATGGAATTGGTTTCATGTCATTTGAAGAATTCTAGAGGAAGTTATGCCCTAAACAAGATTTGAGAAAATCTGAAAAATATTTCTGTACATTTTTCTATTTTCTCAGGGCAGTTCACTAATCACACCATTTGGGGAAGTAAATGAAATTGGATGGGTCTGAAAATTATACTGTGACTCAAGGATATTCCAATGAACCTCCCCGCAAAATTTCAGAATTTTTCATAAAGTAATTCTCCAGATAAAATTCCTAACAGTTTAAACTTTAGGGAATTAATCCTGGAAAACTATTAAGTTTCATGAGCTGAAATTTGTGTTTCTGGAAAGTACTCAAAAAGCTGAGTTCAGCCAAATTTGGTTCACTGAATTTGGAGCTTCCTAGCAAAAGTTCTATGCATTTGAAGTTTAAACCACATCTGAAAATTCAAATAAAGTTTAAACCGACTGGCGGGGTCCCCGGGCTACGTGTCAGCACCGCAGCTAACCCACACGGGGTTCCGCAGAGTCTCCTGCAGAGTCGCACGGGATCCCGGTGCCACAGCAGATCTGGTGCTGTTTAATCCGAGGCTGACACGTGGGACCCGCAGGGCTTCGTCTACCTTATGCTCCCGCGGTTCCCGGCCGCCCCCTTCGCCGGAGAGCCGCCGGGCGTTCTTCTGCCCGACCTTCGACGAAACTCGCCGCCTTTGCATATTTCGGCTTGGGGAACATGGTGGTGCCCTCCCCGGAGCTCGGCGACGGCCGGAATAGTGCTTGCCACGGTGACAGCGGGCGGAAGCTCATCGGCGACGTCGAACTCGGTGTCCTCTGCACCTTTTTCGACGCAGTTTGCTCGGAGAGCTCCGCTGAGACTTGCTGATCACAGATACAAGCACTGATCCTCGTGAAAATGGCCGCAACTATGATCTCACCATCGATCTAGGGCTAAAACTGCGGATGCTCGAAAAACTTGAATAGCGGCGCCAAGACCTATGGTTTTCGATTGTCTTTGATCCTAGGTGTCCATGGGGACGTGTAGAACATGTGCTTAGCTGGGTTTACGCGGTGGAGGACTGATCACCATGAATTTCAGATTCTTTGCTAGCTTGGTTCTTTGAACACCGAGGACTAAACGTGGAAATACTCTCCCTACAGAGCATGAAAGAGGGTAGGGTCTTCACCGTGAGTTCGAGCAGCCTCCGGAGCGTCTCTTTGCTGTTGATCTTTGGTCACGAGAATGCCTGGATCAGCGGCACACCGAGGACCCAAGGAGAGCGGCCAGCAAAGTGTTTCGTTTCAGCTGTGTGCGTGCAGAGCGAAGAGGATGAGGCCGGATTCACGTGGGCTGGCGTTTTTAACCGCGTGTTGCACCCGGCGCCCTCGGTCACCAAGCAGGAGGTGGCAGAGGCGAGGCGGTCGGGCGCCGACATCGGCAGCGGCTGGCGCGCGCTCTCGGCCGAGGGAGAAAAATCAACTGAGGATGTTTCTGTGTTATGGCTGCTGACAAGTGGGACCTCCCCTCTAATTCTTTTTCAAATTTTTCATTTCTGTTTGCACTGAAAATATTCCAGCTACTCACAATTGAATGTGAGACTTAAGCACCAAGTCACAGTTTGAATTTGGTTTCCTAAGTTTGAAATTGGTTTGGCAAGATTTGCTTCACATTTGAACTGAAATTCAAATTCAGTTTTTCATTAAATGCAAATTTACCCCCCGACAAGATGAAGTCCAATGGGGATGAAAATTGGTGGGCTAACTCAGAAAAATTTGCTGAGTTTGAATATGAAGTCAACTTTTGAATTCAAGTGATGAAAGTTGCTGCAATTTGAATTTGCATTCAAACTGGCCCCTTTTTGAATTGTCTCCAAAAGTGCCTCAAAAAGTGTTGGATTTGCATGAAATTTGGCCTGAGCCTTCCTAAGAATATATAAGGTCTAGGGGTGAGCTCAACCTTTCATGTTCATGTGTAGCAATCCCACTTTTTTGAATTTAGGGCTTTCCCCTCTAAGCACCCTTTTGATGGTGGTTACTTGCTCTTCACAAGTGTTCACAAGATATCCACAAGATGAGTTGTGGTGTTGTGGTGTGATGAACAAATTTTTGCAAGTCACTTTATTGGGCATTTACATCCCTCCCCCCTTAAAAGAGACTCGTCCCGAGATTATAAAAGAAGAGGCAGCGATGTACTAAAAACTCACCCGTGCTGGGACGTCATGAACTCCGTGTAGTTTGAGCGAAGGAATTCCTCGCTCTCCCACGTCGCTGCTTCGGTGGTGTGGTTGCTCCAGAGTATCTTGTAGAACCACAACGTTCGGCTACGTGTGGTCCGAGCCTTCTCATCAATAATGGCCACCGGATATTCATCATACGTCAAATCCGCTTGCAGCTGCCGATATCTTCAGTGGAAACAGCAGTCGTATGCTTCAGACATTCTTGGGCAATTAGTCGATCCTAGATGAAGATCGTCTAGTCGTCATACCCATTCTTGATGGTAGTCTATAATCGACACTATATATATATATATATATATATATATATATATATATATATATATATATATATATATATATATATATATATATATGGACCAAGTTCATTTTACACCCCAGAATTATGGTCCAAGTCCGGATAATAGTTCAGGGGGTTATATGGACCTGAACCATAGTTAGGGGGTAAAAATTGTACCACTTTAAGCCTTCATACTATGAAATTTTCATCTTACACGTGATAGTGGCACCTGTGTTCTATGATTAGTTAGTTTACTGCTAGTGATTGAAGATGTACTCCACTATACCTAACTAAAGCACACTCTAGAATGAGCCAACTTTTAGGAGTGCCCGTAGGTTAAGTTCTTCGATCCATTGGCTGGGTCTGTGTTATATAGGGAAGATTTGCCATGTATTTATCTTCTCACTGTTCTTTGTCGACGTGGTGTTCTTTCAAGACAGGGTCTTGTTCCATCTGAGTTGGGATGTGGTTACTTTGTGGTAACGTTGTTGGAAACAATGACATTTGGATGAGTTACAAATCCTTTATTTTTTAGATGTCATTATTTGTTTTATGTGTGTCACAATAGAAAGAAAAGAATGCTCAATGAAAGAAAAGATGTAATCCAATCCTTGAGATGGCCACTCCAACTCGGCCCTCATCTGTCATCCGAGGTGGTTGAGTGGTGAAGGCACCCAACACTGGAACCTCTTATACAGAGCACACTCCAGGGATCATAGGAAAAGAGTAAAATCCTTGGATCACATATCCTAGGGCCATACACCCACTATAAGAAGTCACACATGTCTAATTCCTACAATTAAAAAAATTCTAATTTTATGTAATTAGAAACGTGTGACAAAAATTTATCATCTTATGAAAATTATTTATCATATTCTTCTTGCAGCACACGGCGTACACACCTACGGCCGTATTTAGATCGCTGGATTTTTTTTACTTGAGCTTCATAAATATGTTTCACATTTTAGAATGGGGCCAGGCAGTGACACTGGGACATCCATGTCATCTATGTATGGGTACCTCTTTTTTTAGCTTCTCTAGTCTACAATTGTCAAAGACATAACAAATACATCGATTTATACAATAGTTCTTTCATCACTGACACTAAAATTTCTTACATTATTGATGATCTAAGAAAACTAATTACTTTCAACATCAAATCCTAATCAACGTGCTTGCAACCTGGCTTCTACATTATAAATTCTTTAATACATAATGTTGCAGTGATATGAAACATTCAATCCACCAATATTCATACAAATCATAATTATTTTCATCCCAGTATTTTCAAACCCTAGAAACCTAAAAATCTGTATTAGGTTATAACCTAAAAATCCTGTTATTTTCTTTTGAGGAACTATCACAGGGCCATTTCGATATACTCTAGGCTCATTTCGATATATTGCAGGGGATGAGGGTGGGGGGGAGGGGGGAGGCGGCAGTGTTTAACTGGCGGCGGACGAGATGAGGAGGGAGGCGGTGCGTACCTGGCGGCGGAATATATAGGAGGAGGGAGGCAGCGTTGGTGCAAGATAAAGACGGCGGCGGTGCGCGACGGAGACAGCCGCGGAGCGGCACATGGTTTCAAGGGGCGCATGAAACATTTTGGCAGCCTAACGGCGTTGTTTCAAACACCAGGACTTAGGTTTCATAGGGTGCGGCTATGAGACTTTATGGAGCCGGCATTTTCACAGGCGGTCCGTATTAAGCGCCGTCCGTGAAGTAGTATTTTCAATTGCAGTTATAAAGCGGGCCGCCTATGGAGATGTGTTATCACATGCGGTTTTAACCAAAGACCGCCTGTGAAAAATATGGCTTGACATTTTAAATTCTTATCTTATATATCATCGCTTAACTTTTACAGTTTTATAAAACATACACCATAATCTGTAAAGTTCCTTTAACTCTGAAGTATACTATTTGTCCACAGAACACTGAAGTATAATATACTTCAGGTTTAATCTTATATGTCATCCCTTCTACTCTTTTGTTTGCACAGTTTGGACATTTGGAAGTGAGCAAATAACAATAAAGAAATAACTTTGAGTATCCTATTGAAATCTGAACTTCAATTGGTTATAATGGTGCATGAAAAATTTATGAAAACAAAACATACACAAAGAGAAACAATAATAAAAAATGTTAAATTATTTTCAAAGGCGGGCAATAACAATAGCCACCTGTTATGATGTGTTATTATAGGCGGTTTTAAACTAATATCGCCTGTGAAAATATAACTTGACATTTTACATTCTTATCTTATATATATCCATTCATTTCTATAAATATATAAAACATACACTATAATCTGTATAGTATATTTAACTCTGAAGTATATTATTTGTCCACACAACACTAAAGTATTACTTCAGTTTTAATCTTATATGCCATCCCTTCTATCTCTTATGTTTTTAAAGTTTGGACATTCGAAAGTGATCAAGTAACAGTAAAGAAATAACTTTGAGTATCCTATTGAAATATGAACTTCAATTGGTTATTTGGTTATAATGATGCATGAAAAAGTTTATGAAAACAAAACCTATACAAAGAGAAACAATAATAAAAAAATGTTAAATTACTTTTACATGCGGGCAAAATGGTAGTCGCCTGTGTTGTTGACAAAATATTGAATTGGATAGGAGGGAATTTATCTTCATAGGCGGTTGTTTTTAGAGGCGCCAATGAAGTTGCAAAATATTTGAATTGGATAGGAGGGAATCTATCTTCACATGCGGTTTTACATAAGAACCGCCTTAAAATTGGGATTTAGTCTAGAGGTGGGATTTAGTCCCAC
This sequence comes from Neostapfia colusana, assembly GCA_030760725.1. Lineage (NCBI taxonomy): Eukaryota > Viridiplantae > Streptophyta > Magnoliopsida > Poales > Poaceae > Neostapfia > Neostapfia colusana. The sequence goes on from JASWHV010000007.1 coordinate 104,674,300, forward strand.
CTCAGGTACATAAGTCGCCCACATCCATCTTATAAACTTGGATGTCTCTGTTGCACCGAACTCACTTGAAATCTCACTACTTTATTCTCGAGTACTCTCTGTTTTCCCATAGGCTTGTGGCACTGTTGTGCGACTGGGTATAGAAGCTTTTATGCTTTACGGGGACTTATGGGCAGTTTATTATTATTTGGAAGAATTTCTGCCAGAACATTCAAAAGATCAGTGAAAATACAATCGGACCATCGGTGGGTGACCTTCAACTTTAGTAGTTATAGGACTGCACATAACGTAGTAAACTCTTTATCACAACCCTTTGATTTATCATATAAAAGCTCCTTTGACGCACTCTGTAATGTCTCCATTTTACTTAAACCTTTACTTGTTCCCATAGAAATCAACACATGTGATTCTATATGACGCAATATCTCCTTACAATCAATCTCATCATCGTCGTCATCATCATGATTCTCGCGACCATAATCGATATGAGTCCCAATCCGAATATCTGACACCTTTCTCGCCATCGTTATCCATTTCACGTATATCTAACTCATCATTCTCTATCCATATTGTGTATGTTTTCATAAAACCCCTTTTCACCAAGTGGGATTGGATTATTATAGTATCTATCCAAGCAATCTTGTTTTAGCAGTCGATATAAGGACATAATATATCATCTATTTTTTACATCTTTGCATGTCTCTTGAACGCTTTGATAAAGGTTGCAACATTTTGAATGTACGTAGGATCAGGTTTTGGAATATTGTACATCCATACTCGATCCATCTTCAACGTCAGACTGTATGGAAAAATATAAAAGAGATATCATTTTATTCTTATCCATTTCCACGTCTAATATTAAAATTTTGAAAATTTAAGAAACCATAAATAAAAATTTAAAAATGTAGAATATATACAATGTAGCAAGACATACCTTTTGGAGAGAGAAATCTTTAAAAATTCTAAATTTAGCTTAATTCTATTTCCAAATATTCTAAATCCTTCAAAATTCGTGCATGACCGTCCCCAAATTTTGCAAAAATACTGTTTGCCGCGACTGTAGCTAGTTCAACCACGCTCCGTCAGAACCTGTGAAGGCTATATATACACTGGTTTTCATAGACGGTCAGTATATGGAACCGTGTGTGATGACTACAATATCACAGGCAGTTCCAAATACAGAACTCTTATGAAAATAAGTGTATTTTCATAGGCGGTCCGTAAAATAAAACCGCCTTAGATATTTTCCTTTATCACATACGATTTTCTATATCGACCGCCTGTGTAAACATGTCTATTTTCGTAGGTGGTTTTTTTAAGAAAAATAGCCTGAGATATCATCCATTTTCATAGGCGGTTTGTAAGTACGGCCGTATGTGAAAATCCAAATGTTTTCACAGGCGGTTTTGTTTTACGGACCGCCTGTGATACTAAATTATTACAGACAATTTTTAATACATTGGACATCATAGACGTTTTTTTAAACGGACCGCATGTACAAGAAATGGGAGATGCCTGTTGACGGGGTTCTGTGTTTAGACCCCCGGGGAAAAAGCCTGAGGACATCCTACGAAGGATGACGATACAGGCCCGAGCCCGAGCTCGGGAGGAGGTGGCACGAGGAGACCGAAACATCGACAGTTGGCGTGCAAGGTAGGGGGACTACCACGCGTTCCGTTCCCACCACCTCGATGGCTACCTCACGACCAACTCTCGCACCTGGCGCGACGATGTCATTTGACGACTTCGAGTTCACCGCCACCGCAGGCGGCGAGGGAGCGCCCAACTTCGCCCTCACCCACGAGGCACACCATTTTAGGAGCCTGGACTTCTTCACCAACAACTTCGACACCCTCTGACTCTCCACCAACTTGGGTGCTGCTACGACGCTCTGGCGTCAGTGTTCGTGGGGATGATCTGGAATGCTCCAATGTCCCTCCACCACATCCTGGAGTTTGACCCCAGCTCCAGCGACAACTCCGAAGGCAGCGAGCACCTCTCCCATGAGTGCCACGTCACCGAAATGGCCAACGCCTCGCAACTGGCGACATAGACCAGTGCGAGCCCCCGAGGCGGCCCTGAGTCGTGGCCCAACACGCCGCCTCAAGGGCCCACCAAGCTGAACCCAATACCAGCTTGGGTTGGAATGCGACGTGCCTTCACGTTCGACAGATCCAAGCTGACATCATCATCATTTTCCGGGCCCCACACTTCCAAAGGGCCAGAAAAATGTGGCAGCTACCGCTTCCATACTAGGCGGCATGCCAGAGCCCGCCGACTCCAAAACTCGACGGGCTCCTTTAGACCTTTAGGTGCTCTTGACTTCAGCTGCCGCTCAGCAGGCAGAGAGCTCCCTTGCCTGAGCCCAGGGCTCGCCAGCCCATTGCCAGACATGAAGGTTTGACCAGTGTGGGACGAATCACACCGGAACCCACACGCCGAGCCAAGAAACCCGACCCGAAAGGGCCGGGTCGTCGACACCCTCTTGCAACTCGATGTGCAAGCGTATGGGAGCTTCCGACCTCCACCGGACTCTCGAAGCCAGTCGAAAAACTCAGGAAGGCCCCTCGAGGTTGCCTTCCAACTCTCGCCCCCAAAGGCCTCGACAGGTAAGCCACCATCGTCGCGGGAGAGGACGGAGCCTAAACCCTGGACCCCATGACCAAAAGCCTTCGGGAAGGTGATACGCAGCGCTCCCATCCCACAAAGATTTCGGGCCCCAACCAAGATCGGGAAATATGACGGGGAAACCAACTCCGACTTATGGTTGGATGACTACCGTCTTGCCTGCCAAGCCGGAGGAGTGGAGGATGATGACTTCATCATCTAGTACCTCGCCATCTACCTAGCCGAGCCAGCGCGTGCATGGCTCGAGTACCTCCCCCCCCCCCCCCCGACAACATCCAAAACTGGGCCGAGCTCAGAGAGATATTTGTCGGCAACTTCCAGGGGACCTATGCGTGCCCCGGTAAGTCCTGGGACCTCAAGGGCTCCCAGTAGAAGCCGGACGAGACCCTACGACAGTACATCTGGCGCTTCTCAAAGAAGTGCAACAAGCTTCCCGACGTCGTCGATGCAGATGTTGTCACAGCATTCCTTTCAGAGACAACCTGTGAGTCCCTCGTGCATAATTGTGACACCCGGTTCCGAAAATAGAACCAAGTGAATTCATATGTGTGCCCAGGATGTTCATCACACATACACATGTAATCCACAAACTGAATTCATAATATAACCACGGATAAATAGTGTTTAAGTACTTTATTACAATGACTCAATGTCTCACTCATGAATCTCTAACTTATTCTTGCAGCTGAAGTCTCTAAACGACAGCGGAAATAACTAAACAGTAGGCTCCAACTTCAACTCCACAGGCATGTTGACGGTAGTTCGCACGCCTAGTACTCCACATGGTCCTCGAAGTACTCATCTCCAGTAGCTGATGTTTATGTGGTAATGCAAGGGTGAGACATGTTGTACTCAGCAAGTGCGGGAAAAGTATGACATGTAGCTTACAACAAGTTAGGGAATAAAAAGGCTCATTGCAGAAAGCAAATTTTATTTCAAAAACATGATAAAAAAGAAACTATTTCTAGGTGAAATTTATCCCATCATAATCAAGTAATTCAGCAACATTCTCTCATCATAATTCACCACTTATCAAGTCTCATCCAGCCATAAGTCTTTCTCAAGTTCATCTCATACTTATAAATATTCATAATAATCTCATATCATATAACCGAAACCAAACTCATTTTCATGACTCAAAACAGTCCCAAAACCAATCCCAATGACCATACCATAACCATACCGGATAACCATCCCAAATTTGCCTCTAATCATGTAAGTTGGCCAGGTGCTTGTGACTGGAAGCACGGCTATCATGATAGTTTTACACTTTGCAGAGGTGGCACCACTTTACCCACAAGTTCGTGATTTCGTCACCTGTCGGCGACTATAGAACCTCCATTATACCAGTACACAACCATCGGTGTATGGCCAAGAGATCACAAAATAGCCTTTACAAAGGGGCTACTAGATGTACGGACCCACTGAGGTTTCACCGGCAGGCTCGAATCACCATTCTCCCATCCACGGGCCCCCTCTTGTGCCATGCAGTTCCCAGGGCAGTCCCTCTCGACTCCCATTCCCCGCGCCATCCAATGGTCCATAACAAGCTAGCAACACACCTAATTAGTCAGCTAAGCCGCACCCATATTTGTCCTTGTGGTGGCACTGTTTTCCTGGCATGTGCAGGCATGAACCGGTCCTTAGATCTACGGCGAGTAAACCACCATCTCATTCAGCAACATCCATAAACCAAGCTTGCCTAGATCTCCCCGATTTCATGCTCATTAACATCATCAAGTTCTCATCATTATTCACATGAGTGCAGTAGCTAGACATGTTTTATTTCAGCTTCCCGTATCCTGTAAGTTAAGCAAAGCAAAAAGGAAAAATGACCATACTTGACTCATCAACTTTTCCGGCGACAAGGATGGTTAACAAAACTAGTAAACTCCTATAAAAGGGTGTCCCATCAAGTTGACTCAAGCATACGAGTTTTTGCAAACAAAACAGTTTCAAAACATGGGATCAATATGGTCAAGGGGCACTTGCCTTGCTGCCATGGTTCTTGTTGCTCAAGCGTCTCGAATTCTTGGTGATGTAGTTCCTCGTAGATGGCCTCTTGATCTTGTCCTTCTACTTATGACCACGCACATACGAAATTTACAGCAATCAATCATCATGCACAAACTTTACTCAAGATGCAATGGGTTAGATGAATGCAAATCCTATGGTGCTGTTTTATTAAACCAGTTTGTACGTGTTCTTGCATGTTTTAATGGGCTTTCATCAGATTTTATGATGAACAAGGGTGTAGGGATCAAGTGTGGACGTGGTGATGATCTTGACTCAAGATCTAGATCAATTCCACCGTCAAAAACCGATCAAAACACGATCTGTCCACACGTAAAAGTTTCTGCTCGAAGGGGGTGAAGAAAACGGATGCGTAGAAACAGCAGCGACGTCGTAAGATGGGTAATGGGGACCTACCTCACTTCCTTTTGGTGGAAGGGCCTTCCTCCCAGCGATGGCAGCAGCGGGGAATTTTTCTATGGAAGATTAGGGCAGGACAGATTGTCGGTTACTTTTCCGGCGATGGCGAGGCATGACGGGGCTCGTCGGCGGGTCTCGATGATGGGGCTCGACGGTGGGGCTCGACGCCGGGCTCACCGGCGACCAAACTCCGGCAGGCGGTGCCAACTCGGCGACTTGGGGGGGGGGGGGGGGGGGGGAGGGGCTCCAAGTCGGTGACTTGGGGAGGGGGAGGCCTGCGGCCAAAAGGGGGGGCGCTGGGGTTGTATTTATAAGAGGGGAAAAGAGGAGTCCTACTCCAATTGGAACTCAAACAAGAGTTCTAGTCAATTTGGAACTCAACCAACTTATCCCCTTAGTTGGATGCGTCAGCCTTGGGGCTTAATCCCACCAAATGTGGGCAAATTTTCCCTTTTGTGGAATTGGGGAATTTGGAAATTTTGGGGAAATTTGGGAATGGCTCATTTCAGCTATCTTTTTCCCATTCCTCACCATTTCTATGTTCCATTCTCCATTTCTACATTCCCCTCTCCATTTCTATGTCCCATTCCCCATTTCTACATTCCCCTGTCCATTTCTATGCCCCATTCTCCATTTCTATATTTCCCTTCTCCATTTCTATGCCCTATTCTCTATTTCTATATTCCCTTCTCCATTTCTGTAGTTTTTCCAACATTTCTAAGGTTCCTTCCCCCATTTCTATGTTTCTTTCTCCATTCCTATAGTTCTTTCTCCATTTCTATGGTTCTTTCTCCATTTCCATAGTTCTTTCTCCATTTCTAGGGTTCTTTCTCCATTTCTACTTCTTTTATAATGCTTATCTACATGAAAAATGTATGCAATGCATGGAAATGAATTTGAGGGTGTTACAAACCTACCCCCCTTAAACTGAATCTCACCCTCGAGATTCGATAGAGTGGAGAATAGATGAGGGAATTCTGCCTTGAGATCTTCCTCACGCTCCCATGTAGTTTCGGCTTCCGTGTGATGGCTCCATTGTACCTTGCACCAACGGATCACTTTGTTCCTCGTGACCCTTTCCTTCACTCCAAAATTTTGACGGGGTGTTCCGCGTAGGTCAGATCCTCTTGAAGTTCAAGCTCACCCATCGGTACTTGTTCTTCCGGTACTCTTAAGCACTTCTTGAGTTGGGATACGTGAAAAACGTCATGCACGTCAAAGAGGTGTGTTGGCAGATCTAGTTGATAGGCTACCTCTCCTCGCTTGCCCAAAATCTTGAATGACCCGATGTAGCGAGGTGCTAACTTGCCTTTGACGTTGAACTATCGTTGGCCTCGGATAGGCGATACCTTAAGATACACGAAGTCTCCCACTTCGAAGGTAAATCTTCTTCGCCTATTTTCCGCATAACCTTTTTGTCGTGACTGAGCAGCCTTCAAGTTTTCTCATATCATTTGGACTTGTTTTTCGGCGTCTTGCAGCACTTCGGGTCCAAACACATGGCTTTCTCCGGTCTCATTCCAGAACAGCGGCGTTCTACACCGTCTTTCATACAATGCTTCGAAAGGTGACATCTTCAAGCAGGCTTCATAGCTGTTGTTGTATGAGAATTCAGCATACGGCAAGCTCCTATCCCAACTACGCCCATGTTTCAAGGCGCAAGATCTCAACATGTCTTCCAAATTTTGATTTGTCCTCTCAGTTTGCCCGTTAGTTTGCGGGTGATAAGCGGAGCTGAAATTCAGTCGTGTACCCATGGCTTCATGCAGCTTCTTCAAGAACCTAGAGGTAAATTGAGAACCCCGATCTGAAACTATTCTCTTCGGAACTCCATGGCGACACACGATTTGCTCCATATACAGCTCGGCTAGTTGTGCGACGCGGTACGTGGTTCTAACAGGAAGGAAATGGGTTGTTTTCATCAACCGGTCCACAATAACCCAAATGGAGTCGTAGCCAGATCGAGTACTTGGCAATCCGACTATGAAATCCATGCTGATGTCTTCCCACTTCCACTCAAGTACTTTCAATGGCTGCAACAATCCAGTGGGTATTTGATGTTCGGCTTTCACTCGTTGGCACGTGTCGCATAAGGCAACATATTCAGCTATGTCCCTTTTCATACCGTCCCACCAATAGCAAGTTTTGAGGTCCTTGTACATCTCTGTACAGCCGGGATGTATGGAATAAGGTGAGTCATGTGCCTCCTTTAATATCGTGTCGCAGATGTGCTTCACGTTAGGCACACAAATCCTTTTTCCTAACGAAAGCGTGCCTTTCTCGTCTTCCTTGAAATCCTTTTCTATGCCTTGTAGGATTCTTTCCTTGATTTCCTCATCCTTTGCTTGGCCATCTCGTATCTCTTGTTCCAGCGAGGAGTTCAGTTCTATCACCTCCATCTCGTTCAAGAACCCGAGATGTAACCGTTCGGACTCCTTGCGCAGCTCGGGTGGCAGCTCCCGAACCGTAACTTGGTGACATGCTCCTTTTCGGCTCAACGCATCAGCTACTACATTGGCCTTTCCGGGGTGATAGTTGATTCCAACATCATAATCCTTGATGAGTTCCAACCATCGACGTTGCCTCAAATTCAGATCCGTTTGCGTCAATATATACTTGAGGCTTTTGTGATCCGTATAGATCTCACATCGGTGGCCAAGGATATAATGCCTCCAAATCTTCAAGGCACGTACCACGGCTGCAAGTTCCAAGTCATGTGTGGGGTAATTCAGCTCATGTTTCTTTAGTTGTCTCGATGCATAGGCTACCACTTGTCCTTCTTGCATGAGCACACATCCAATGTGACACCCTCATTTTCGGGTTCTGCATATATTCATATTTTATATGTAGAAAATATTTTAAAATAAGTAGAAACAAAGAAAGAATAAAAAAGATAGCCAAAAAGAGCCAATTCCAGTTTGCCGAGGAGCGCTGTAGACAATTTCCGCGGCCGCTGGCCACGTGGCGCGTCCGGAGCTCATCCCCGCAAAAGGGGAGAGGTCCGCCGCAAACTGGCTACGTGGCTGGCTCGGGGCTCATCCCCGCAAAGGGGGGGGGGGGGCGGGAGAGGTCTGACCCCGTGGGACACGTGTTGCCCCGGAGCTAGCCTCTGCGGAGGAGCGAGGCCAGTCCCGCAGGACACGTGTCGGCTGCGGAGCTAGTCCCTGCAGAAAAGAGAGGACCAGTCGTGCGGGACACGTGTTGCTCTCGGAGATCTTCTCCGAGAGGTCCAGCCCCGCCAGACACATGTCACTCTCGGAGCTCATCTCCGGGAGGTCCGGTCTTACTGGACACGTGTCACCTCCGGAGCTTATCTCTGGTAGGCCCGACACTATCGGACACGTGTCACCTCCGGAGCTCATCTCTGGGAGGTCCGACACTATCGGACACGTGTCACCTCCGGAGCTCATCTCCGGGAGGTCCGACGCTGACAAACCCGTGTCAACCTCGGAGCTCGTTTCTGAGGAGAAAGGAAGTCTGGCGCTACTGGACACGTGGCACTATCGGAGCTCACCTCTGAAGAGAGGGGAGGTCCGGAATTGACACATGGCACACTCGGAGCCACCTACGAAGAGAAGGAGAGGTCCGGAACTGACACGTGGCGTTCGCGGAGCTCGCCTCTGTTGAGAAGGGAGGTCCCGACCCACCAGATACGTGGCGCACGCGGAGCTCGCCTCCTGAGAGAGGAAGGTCCCGCCCGCCAGGACATGTAGCGCAAGCGGAGCTCTCCTCTGAGGAAGAGGGAGGTCTCGCCCGCCTGACATGCGACACAACCAGAGCTCGCCTCTGTGGAAAAGGGAAGCCCAAGCCTCTGCTGGACACGTGGAGCCTCCGGAGCTTATCCCTGCAGAAGGACGCGATTCTGAAACGGTTTTCCTCTGTACGTGAGTACCCGTTACTGAGGAAACCGACACGGTTTCACAAGCATTTTGTAACAAAGTAACGTCTGCGATATCCATTTTCACAAGGTGTCCTTTATATAGAGTCATCTGTGGTAGTCTACTTTCACAAGCGGTCTTTTATAAAGAGTTGCCTATTATAATTCTCTATCACAGGCGGTTTGCTTTGATGAATCGCCTGTGATAATACATTTTTATAGGCGGTTTTTGGTGCTGCCTGTGAAAATGAGATATTTTCACGGGCGCTTTGTCACAGACGTTTTTCAAAATAGACTGTGTGATAATATGTTTAGAGGCGCATGTGAAAATATTTTTTGTAGTATTAATTGACCGGCTAATCCAGCTGCCACAAGTTGCTTTTGTGAAGGAACCCTTTCTATGTTCACATTGCGAAAGCTTGCAAAAGATCATTCCTTCTTCGCACCAGCAAGTGATTTGGTAGAACTTAATTTCTGCAATATGAGCAGGCTTCAAAGTTTATCGAGATTTTGTTCAATTGAAACAGTAAAGTAGTGAATCAATATCATAAAAACATAATTTTTGTTAGGAAATAAAGCAGACTATATTTGTGTCCATCAGCTTAATTAGCATGTGCGTTACGTAGAGTTGTGAATCAGTTCGTCTGTTGGAAGCATGAAGTACTCTGCACGCGTTTGTAGCGACTAACGAGAGCAGTTGGCTAGTATGGTTTGCATGTAGTCTGACCGCGTATACTTCGAGCATATATACGGCAAGCTCCGTATATACGGCGAGCGCACGTGCGCCGCGCCATCCGCACATGCAGCAAATGACCAGGCCAGTCTCTCCTCTCGTCTACGATGTTTGGTCACGCGGATCATGGCATGCATGAAGTGCGCCATGTATGGACGTTGGACCAGGTGACCCATGCGGTCGTTGGCCTAGAGACCGAGTCTTGTGCAAGCAGTTGACTCACGATCCACAAGAGAGCGAGTATCAAGGAGGACATCGGTTCTGGTGCATGAGAAGTTCCTTGCCGCTGCGTCGTTGTAGCTTATAAAGCTACCAATGTAATCTCTCACTTTGGTGAGAAGTCCAACCAATAAAAATTGCCTAGTTGCGCGTTCATGACCTGACAAACCGGTTACTTTTACTGTTCTTCTCCCTTGCGTGTGTGAATGATCCTAATTCCAACTATTAGGATCAGAGCTACGTTGTTGAGTGTTCCATCCTTCTCGCTAGAAATGTGCTGGCGGCTTGTCGGCATCCATGGCAGCGACACGAAGACGCCGGCCGGGCCGTGTGTCGGTCTACACAGGTGTGGGGCAATGGTGGCACAAAACATCATTGCAACGGTTCATCAGTCGGTCCTTGCATTGCTGATGACGAGACTTTGGTCTGATCTCGAAACCTTGTATGTCGTCGAAAAAGAAGAAGATAGTGATTGCATACATTCGAAGATGATGCATGTGAAGGTGACCGTGTTAAGCTTGATGGTAGCCGTGATGTTGGTCGCGTTGACGATGACGGAAAAGAGCAAAACCATCCACTCCCAGAACAGAGTGTACACGATGGCTCGGCAGAGGGGGGAAATGCGCTTCTCGTAATGATGGCCGACGAAGGACTGACGCTCATGTAGATCAAGACGTACGATAGAGTCAGGTGTAAGTGATGATTGTTAAGAAATAAATTTATGTTTGTGCTGATCAGCTTAGCGCGTGGGTTGCGTGGAATTATGAGTTGGGAGCACGGAGTAGTACTGCGGGCGTTTGTAGCGAGAGAAGTTGGCTAGCATGGTTTGCAAGTAGTATAGCCGCGTATATTAGTCTGGTCATGTATACTACATGCGTATACGATGGGCATACGTGCGCCGTGTCCTCCAATCATGCAGCAAGTGACCAGGCCAGTCCGTATGCAGCAACGGCCTTCGCTCATCGTCTACGAAGTTTGGTCATGCGGATTGTGGCATGCATGAAGTCCGCTTATGCATAGACGTTGGACCAGATGAGGCGCATACAGTGCTTGGCCGGGAGACGAGTCTTGTGGGATGCAGCTGGCTCACGATCCGGAAGAGGGCGAGCATCCAGGAGGATTTTGGTTCTGGTGCGTGGGAAGTTTGTTGGCCGCTGCGTCGTCATACCTTATAAGCCTGATTTTAATGGGCTATATAAAGATTCAAATCTAAAATAGATAGTGAAATATTAACAGGCTACCTGTAATACCCTTAAATTTATTTCCATGCATTGCATACATTTTTCATGTAAAGAAACATTATAAAAGAGGTAGAAATGAAGAAAGAACTATAAAAATAAAGAAAGAACTATAAAAATAGAGAAAGAACCATAGAAATGGAGAAAAGAACCATAGAAATGGAGAATGAACCATAGAAATCGAGGAAGAAACCATAGAAATGGAGAAAGAACCATAGAAATGAAGGACGGAACCATAGAAATAGAGGAAAAACTAGAGAAATGGAGAAGAAATATAGAAATGGAAAATATGGCATAGAAATGGAGAATGGCAATGTAGAAATGGAGAATGTGACATAGAAATGAAGAGGGGGGTATAGAAAGGGAGAATGGGATATAGAAATGGAGAGTGGAATGTAGAAATGGAGAATGTGACATAGAAATAGAGAGGGGAATGGAGAAATGGAACAAGTGACATAGAAATGGTGAGGAATGGAAAAAAGATAGCTGAAATGAGCCATTCCCAAATTTCCCCCCCAAACTTCTAAATTTCCCAATTCCCAGAAAGGGGAATTTTCCCCACATTTTGGGGATAAAATCCCCAAGGCTGCCGCACCACAAGAGATAAGTTTGTTAAGATCAAAAAAAAATTGAATAGGACTCTTATTTGAGCTCCAATTAGAGTAGGACTCCTCTTTTTCCCCCTTATAAATATAACCCCCACCCACTTGGCCGACCCCTCTCTCTTTTAGTCATCCCCCCTGCTGCCAAGCCCCCTTCCTTGCTGCCAAGTTGCCAAGTTTCCCCCCTTGTCGGAATTTGGCCGCTGTCGAGCTCCGTCAAGCCCCACCATCGCAGGAGAAGAAGTCCGACGATCTGTCCTGCCCTAATCTTCCATAGAAAAATTCCCCACTGCTGCCATTGCTAGGAGGAAGCCCCTGCCACAAAAAGGAAGTGAGGTAGGTCACCATTACCCATCTTACGACGTCGCCAATGTTTCTACGCATCTGTTTTCTTCGCCCTTTCAAACAGAAACTTTTTTGTGTGGACAGATCGTGTTTTGATCGATTTTTTACGGTGGAATTGATCTAGATCTTGAGTCAAGATCATCACCATGTTCACACTTGATCTCTACACCATTGTCCATCATAAAACCCCATGAAAGCCCATTAAAACATGCAAGAATACGTATAAACTGGTTTAATCAAACAGCACCATAGGATTTGCATCCATCTATACCAGCGCATCTTGAGTAAAGTTTGTGCATGATGATTGGATGCTGTGAATTTTGTATGTGCGTGATCGTGAGTAGAAGAACAAGCTAAGGAGGCCATCTACGAGGAACTACAGCACCAAGACTTTGAGACGCTCGAACAACAAGAATCACGGGAGCAAGGCAAGTGCCCCTTAACCATATTGATCCCATGTTTTGAAACTATTTTATATGCGAAAACTCGTATGCTTGAGTCAACTTGATGGGACATCCTTTTATAGGAGTTTACTAGTTTTATTAACCATACTTGGGCCGAGAAAGTTGATGAGACGAGTATGGTCGTTTTTCCTTTTTTGCTTCACTTAATTCACGGGATACGGGAAGCTGAAATAAAATATGTCTAGCTACTGCACTCATATAAATAATAATGATGAGATCTTGATAATGTTAATGGGCATGGAATTGGGAAGATCTAGGCAAGCTGGGTTCGTGAATGTTGCTGAATGAGATGGTGGTACTTGTCGTAGATCTAAGTATCGATTCATGCGAGAATATGCCAGAAAAACAGTGCCACCACAAAGCCAAGTATGGGTGCGGCTTAGATGATTAATTAGGTGTGCTGCTAGTTTATTATGGATTGTGGATGGCGTAGGGAATGGGAGTCTTGGAGGACTGCCCTGGGAACTGCATGGCACAAGAGGGGACTCGTGGGTGAGAGAATGTTGATTCGAGCCTACCGGTGAAACCTCAGTGAGTTCATACATCTAGTAGCCCCTTTATAAAGGCTATTTTTTGATTTCTTGGTCATACACCGACGGTTGTGTACTGGTATAATGGAAGTTCTGCAGTCGCCAACTAGTGACGAAATCACAAAATTATAGGTAAAGTGGTGCCACCTCTACAGAGTATGAAACTATCATGATAGTCGTGCTTTCGGTCACAAGCATCTGGCCAACTTCCATGATTAGAGGGAAAACTTGAGATGGTTATTCAGTATGGTTGTGGTATGATCATTAGGATTGGTTTTGGGACTGTTTTGAGTCATGACAATGAGTTTAGTTTTGGCTATATGAATAGGAGATGGTTATGAATATTTATGAGCATGAGATGAACTTGAGAAAGATTAATGGATGGATGAGACTTGATAAATGGTGAATTATGATGAAAAAATATTGCTATTTTACTTGGTTATATTGGGATTAAATTCCTCTAGACTTAGTTGTTGTTTTTATCATGTTTGTGAAATAAAATTTGCTTGTTGCAATAAGCCTTTTTATTCCATACTTTGTTATAAGCTACAAGTTATACTTTTCCGGCACTTGCTGAGTACGACATGTACTCACACTTGCATTACCACATAAACATCAGCTACAGGAGATGAGTACTTCGAGGACCATGTGGAGTATTAGACGTCCGAACTAACGTCAACATGCCTGTAGAGTTGAAGATGGAGTATGCTGTCTTTAGTCACTTTTCGATGTCGTTTAAAGTCTTCCGCTGCAAGAATAATATAGACATTCATGAGTGAGACATTGAGTCATTGTAATAAAGTACTCAAACCCTATTTATTCGTGGTTATATTCTGAATTTTCAGTTTGTAGATTACATGTGTATGTGTGATGAACATTCTGGAAACACATATGCATTCACTTGGTTCTATTTTCAAAACCGGGTGTCACACTACCTAAATATAAGTCATTTTAGGTTCCTACTCAATTATAGGTGTTCAACTTCTCTCGTCCCAATACCCTGCAGCCGAGTGTAGCCATTTTAGATAGAGCGTTAGAGACGAAAAATTTTAACTCTTCTTACTTGTGGCTAAATATCCAAAACCAGAAAATAGGTGTCCGACTATGCATATGACTATTAGAGTCAGCGTAAAACAACAGATATAATCTCCCACTTAGGTGAAAAGTCCAGCTAATAAAAATTACGAGATATATGCTTTCGTTCCCGCCTGGCAAACTAGTTCTTTCTACTACTGTTCATCTCCCTCACATGTGTAAAGGATGCTGGTTCCAACAAATTCTACTAGATGAATAGTATTACCGATGGAAGATTTGAAGCTAAGCAACAAGCGAGGAAGAACATGGCCTCACAGGGCAATGTACTACATTTGTAGCACCCAACCTGCTAAAAAACTTTAAAATCCTAACCATGCAAGCTGTTAAATTCGAGAAGTGCACAAATATCAATTGAAACAACTACAGAACAATCAGAATTTTGCATTAAAACCATCACAAAAAGAAAAAAGATAAATGCTGAAGAAGCGGCAAAAAAGGAAATAGAACTCACGAGTTGGAGTCCGCAAGTGATGTTTGATCGATCAAGGAGTTAAGCAATTAACATGAGCCGCTAGACACCTCAGAGATTGAACAGCCCGCAGCATACTGATCGAGAACAGAGCAATACCGTAGAAACACCGCAACGAATTGCGCATCATACTGGCCGCCGTTCTAACCTTCTTGCCCCTCTTTTGACTTCAAATTGGAATGAAGTTGGTCAGTTTTGGGCACCATACCAAAATGCGCTATGAGGCAGGCGCGTAGGCGCGCTCCGCGCTAGCCTCCCGTCTCGCCTCAGAGTGGTAAGCGCTCACGAGGGGGAGGGAGGCACAAAGAGTGCGGGGCTGCGCCGTGTGGGAGGGGAAGAAGCGCCTTGTGGGGAGGAGGCACTGTTGGGCGACGCTGGGCCAGACCGCCCTGGTTGGCCGCGAGCGGCGCTAGGTTGGGGGCGGGAAAGGCTGTCAGGGAAAGTGAGTGGAAAGCGATAGTGGCCCATTAAAATTAGTCCAGTACAACAAAAATATAAGATTGTGTTTGCTTCGGAGATAAGATGTGATGGGTTGAATCAATCCCAATTTTCAATGATGGGATACTCTTATTTTTTATTTATTTTGTTGGATGGGACGGTCCCTGTTTTTTTTTCGTTTGAGGAATAATATAAGATGGAATGAGCATGTCTCCTGTTTGAATGAAGAGATAGGATAGAGACATATGGATATGATTACCTTTTTATATAAATTTCATGAGGTTGTCTCTTTATCTTCAACATCAGCTGATCCCTGAAGACAAATAAACATGTTGAACCTCGGTAGTTAGTCATCAGTTTCAACTTTGAACCGTCACATTTTCAAGTCATATTTTTAATGCGCCTTGAAGTTTTTGCGTCATATTTTCAGGTCACCATCAGCTACGATTCTTCTTGAACGTATAAGATTATTTTCAGTAAGCAGCGGCCATACAAAATGCAGTCTGTTACTCGATAGGACAAGTTCCAGCAAGGAAATAATTTCATTAACAGACAACATGATAACACAAGTTACAACACTATTGAGCAGAAAGGGACATGTCCGTAACATAGGTTTCGTTACATTAGTATCGAACCTTACATAAATAACACAAGTTCATACAGCAGAACCTTACATAAATAAAATTAAACTTCGCACTAATCGTTTGACAATCTTTAGTTTAGAAACCTATCAGTGATCCACTTTGCAATAAAATTCAACCTATATTCAAAGGGTAAGTTGTAGAAAGCTCTTTCAATATGAGGGTTTTCAACCAAGTGAGCATAGTAAAATGACTTGTGTATCTCATCAAAACCACGAAGTTCTTTGTTCTTATCAAAAAAGTCAAGTGGCAAATCCGTATTTCCAGCCGAAGCCTTCTCTATAGCTTTAGCAAGCCTATCACTGTTGTATTTGAAAGCTTCAATCAACCCCATGTCATCATGTTCAACATTTCTCGATCTTTTGTTAGGCCTATTGGCTGATGATGATGTTCCAATGTCATCTGGAGTGTTAGTGAAAGTGCGTCTAGGTCCCCGTGTGGGTTTTGGAGGATTGATGACGAACAATTAAAATGCTAATGAATTTAAATTTTGACTTGTTCGAAGAAATTTTGGACTTATCCGAACCTGACAGAGCAAGTCAGTTGATTATTATGCTTTGAATTTTAATTAGCCTATTCACCCCCCTATAGGCAACTTTTAATTGGTATCAGAGCCTAACTCTTCATTTAAGTGATTAACCGCTTGAAGAGGTCATGGGGGAGACAAGCACCTACTACGAGGGCAATAAGGAAAAGTTTCCAAGGAAACGGCAAGAAGAACGACTCACATCACTCTCACACAAGTGATAGTGATGATGAAGTCAATTTTGTCACTTCATTCATGAGGAAGAAACATGCAGGTCGAAGAGGACGTTTCATCACCTCAAGTGATGAAGACCAAAAAGTGGAACGTCTCATGTCGTTGCTCAAGAAGAGAAAAGATGACAAGAAGAAGGAAAATAAGAAGGAGGAGGAGGAGTCCACAGACTACTCCCGATATCCTTTTAACTATGAGCGTTTAACTAATAACAATGCAAATTTTCTTTCCATCCCTGTCGGCAAGCCTCCCCATCTTGATGGTACAAACTACACGATGTGGAGGCATAACATGAATTTGCACCTTATAACTCTTAACCCCGGTCTATGTAGTGTTATATGTACAGGTGTAGAAATTCTGAAAGATGATGAAGATCTCACTCTGGAGCAAGAACAACAAATTCATTACAACGCTCAAGCCGCAACCGTCATCATCTCATCGTTATCAAAAGAAAAGTTTCATAAGGTGGATGGGTTGGAAATTGCCAAGGATATTTGGGATACTCTCAAGGTGGCACATGAAGGCACCAAATCCATCTGTGAAGCCAAGATTGAGATGATTGAGGGGGAGCTTAGAAGATTTGCTATTGGAGATAATGAGACTCACCAAGAAATGTACAACTGGCTCAAGATACTCATCAACAAGAGTAGAGCTTATGGGTGCAAGAAGTTGACTAACCATGAAGTGGTCAAGAAGATGATAATAGTATTCACGGTGCGTAACCTCACTCTTTACACTTTGATTCGGGAGAACCCTCGCTTTGAATCTGACTCCCGATGAAGTCCTTGGAAAACTCGTCAACCATGAGATAAAAAGAGGCCAAACATGTAAATAAGTTGCACAAGATAACTTTATCCAAAAGACATGACATTGCACTCAAGGCATCCAAAAAGTCAAAGGGCAAAGAAGTGCAAGAAGAGAGCTCAAGTGAAGGAAGTGATGATGAAAGCTCTATGGATGATGAAGAATGGCCCTCTTCGTAAGGAAATTTAAGAGGATGATGAGGAAGAAGAAAAACTCAAGCTATGAGAACAAATCCAAGGATAAGACAAGGTCAAAGACAAAGCGAGCCTGCTGCAATTGTGGAAAATATGGCCACTATATTGCCAACTGTCCTCATGAGAAGAAAGAAGATGATGAAGACAAGAAGAAGAAGAAGAAGAAGGAAGCTAAAGACAAGAAAATCTTTAAGAAGAAGTTTCATGGAGATGTTCACATAGGAGAAGAATGGGACTCTAATGATGAAAGTTCATCATCCGAAGATGAAGAAGTGGCAAACATTACCATTGACAAGTCTTCAAGCAAGAAGATGCTCTTACCCAACCGAGGTGACTGGAGGAAGGAAAAGCACACTTGTCTCTTGGCCAAAGAGATAAAGCACAAGATAACCTCAAAATCCTCCACTAAGTCTATTGCTAGTGATAGTCCTTATGATAGTAGTGGTAATGATATAGAATTCATGTTTAAAGGCATGAGTAAAAAGACTATTGCTAAAATGGAAAACCTCATGGATCAAGTAGTTGATATGGAGACACTTCTTGATAACAAAGAAGGGTTACTTATTGTTGAAAAAGAAAATAACCGTGAATAGAGAAACTCTTAGAACTTGAAAAAGAAAAGTGTAGAAATATAGAATTAGAACTTGCATTAAGCAAAGAGACTTGTTCAAGTCTCAAAAACTCAAACGTTGCACTTTAAGACGAATTTGAGAGTTTGTCAAAAACTCACAAATCACTTGAAGTAAAATTTGAGGCTCTTAAGTCTAGTACTTCATCCACTAGAGATTCACTTAAAACAACTAAGCAGTCAATTACTAAAGGCTGCAAGTGTGTGGAATTGATAACCAACTTAAAGGAACAACCTAGTGCAGCCCAAGGAAAATCTCAAACCAAGAGAGAAGTGTTTGATAAAGAAAAACTTGATTATGCTAGAAGTGCATACTTGAACTCTAGATCCCCTTTAATTAAAGATGGTCTTGGATTTGTTAGAGGTGGAAAAGAAAACACTAGAACTATTAAGGACAACACGGAACATATTACTTTTGTTAAGGAAGGATCATCTAAATATGTGCACTCAAACAATTCCTATCAAGCAAATGATTATTTAGCTTCAACTATGCCATTTTATGATTTTGAGGCTTCTTATGTTCTTATGAGAAACAAATTTGGTAGAGTTGTTGCTAAGTATGTTGGGCCACACCATAAGAAACTAAAAACTTGTGCGTGGGTGCTCAAAACTCTTGTGACTAATATGTGAGGATCCAAACAAGCTTGGGTACCTAAAACCAAGAAATAATTTGTTTTGTAGGCATACTCCTCCGGTGGATCAAAATGGGTACTTGATAGCGGGTGCACAAACCACATGACCGGTGAGAAGAAGATGTTCATTGCATATGAAGAAAACGATGATCCAAGTGAAAGCATTTTCTTTGGAGACAATAGTCAAGTAAGAGTACTCAGCATTGGTAAAATAGCTATCTCTTCTCAACACTAAATCTCTCATGTTTTGCGTGTATATTCACTTGACTATAATTTACTATTTGTTTCACAATTTTGTGAAAAAAGGATACAACTGCATGTTCACTAATGAAGGTGTGACCGTCTTTAGAAGAAATGATAACTCAATTGCATTTAAGGGTGTGCTAAAGCGAAAGATTTATCTTATGGATTTTTCCATGGATAATGCTCAACTTGACACATGCCTAATTGCAAAGACTAACATTGGTTGGTTGTGGCATAGGAGACTAGCACATGTTGGTATGAGGAATCTGCAAAAACTTCTAAAAGACGATCACATCTTAGGACTAACAAATGTCATGTTTGAGAAAGATAGGCCTTGTAGCGCTTGTCAAGACGGAAAGCAAGTTGGAGCACCTCATCTCACAAAGAACGTGATGACCACCACAAGACCTTTGGAGCTGCTTCATATGGACCTTTTTGATCTCATTGCTTACATAAGCATAGGCGGCAACAAATACGATCTTGTTATAGTTGATGATTATTCTCGTTTCACTTGGGTGTTCTTTTTATATGAAAAGAGTGAAACACAAGGACTGCTGAAGAAATTCTTAAGCAGAACTCAAAATGAGTTCTCCTTAAGAATCAAGAAGATTAGGAGTGACAACGGCACCGCGTTCAAGAATACTCAAGTGGAGGAGTACCTTGATGAAGAAGGGATCAAGCATGAATTTTCAGCTCCATACACTCCTCAACAAAATGGAGTAGCCTAAAGGAAGAACCACACACCTATCGAGATGGCAAGAACCATACTTGACGAGTACAAGACTTCGGACCGGTTTTGGGCTGAAGCGGTTAACACCGCTTGTCATGCCACAAACCGGCTCTATCTTCATCAACTCTTGAAAAAAACGCCATATGAACTTCTAACCGGTAGAAGGCCCAATGTTTCATATTTTAGAGTCTTTGGTAGCAAATGTTTCATTCTTAATAAGAAACCTAGAACAAAGTTTGCATCTAAATCCGATGAAGGATTCTTGCTTGGATATGACTCAAACACTTATGCATACCGTGTTTTCAACAAGAACTCCGGTTGTGTTCAAATAGCACGTGATGTAGTGTTTGATGAAACTAACGGCTCCCAAGTAGAGCAATTTGACCAATCCATGCTAGATGAAGAGGAAGCTCCTTACATAGCACTAAGAAGGATGGCCCTTGGTGATGTGCATCCACAAGAGAAAAGTCAAGGTCAAACGGATCGATTCTCAAAACAAGATGCTCCTCCAACACAAGTACAAGATCAAGCTCAAAATATGATCAACCACAAGACTCTCATGTCCATGTTGATCAAGATCAAGATGATGGCATTGATCAAGGGGGAGCCGATAATGAAGAAGAAATTGACCCAAGACCCCAATTACCACATTCAAGGGTCTACCAAAAGTTCAACGTGATCATCCCGTCGACAACATTCTTGGTGATATCACTAGAGAGGTAACCACTCGATCCCGTGTAGCGAACTTTTGTGAACATTACTCGTTTGTTTCTTCTTTGGAACCCCTAAGGGTGGAGGAAGCAATACAAGATCCGGATTAGGTAGTGGCCATGGAAGAAGAATTGAACAACTTCAAGAGGAACGATGTCTGGGAATTGGTGAAAAGACCAAATGCCAATATTGTAGGTACCAAGTGGGTGTTCCGAAACAAGCAAGATGAACATGGAGTAGTAACAAGGAACAAGGCAAGACTTGTGGCCAAAGGATATTCACAAGTCGAAGGTTTGGATTTCGATGAAACCTTTGCTCCCGTAGCTAGGCTTGAGTCAATTCGTATTTTATTAGCCTATGCTACTCACCATGATTTTAAGCTTTATAAAATGGACGTGAAAAGTACCTTCTTAAACGGACCAATCAAGGAGAAACTGTATGTGGAGCAACCCCCGGAATTTGAAGATCAAGGATATCCTAACCACGTTTACAAGTTACACAAAGCTCTCTATGGCCTCAAACAAGCTTATTAAAAACGGTTTTAGGATAGGAAAAGCTGATTATACCCTATTTACAAAGCATTTCAATGATGACCTATTTGTGTGCCAAATAAATTTCGATGGCATTATATTTGGCTCCACTAACAAGTCATTTTATGATGAGTTTAGCAAGATAATGACAGAGAGGGTCGAAATGTCCATGATGGGGGAGTTGAAGTTTTTCTTAGGTTTTCAAGTCAAGAAACTCAAGGATGCCACGTTCATAAGTCAAACCAAGTATACTCAAGAAATTTGACATGGACAAGGCCAAACCCATCAGGACGCCCATGGGAACAAATGGACATCTTGACCTTAATGAAGATGGAACTAGTGTGGACCAAAATATATATCGTTCTATGATAGGCTCTTTGTTGTATCTTTGTGCATCTAGTCCCGATATTATGCTTACTGTATGTATGTGTGCTAGATTCCAAGCTGCCCGTAAAGAATGTCATTTAAGAGCTGTTAAGAGAATTTTGAGATATCTAGTACACACACCAAACGTAGGGCTATGGTATCCTAAAGGCTCAAAATTTGATCTAATAGGATATTCTGATGCCGACTATGCCGGATGTAAAGTTGATAGGAAAAGCACATCCGGAACTTGTCAATTTTTAGGTAGTTCTCTTGTGTAATGGTCCTCAAAGAAACAAAACTTCATTGCTCTTTCCACAGCGGAGGCGGAGTATGTAGCAGCCGGAAGTTGTTGTGCATAACTCCTTTGGATGAAACAAACCCTAAAGGATTATGGTCACAGTATGACCCATATCCCACTTCTTTGTGACAATGAAAGTGCTATTAAAAGTGCTCACAGCCGCACAGAGCACTCTAGGACCAAACACACATATATACTGCATCATTTCCTAAGAGATCACTCACTTAAGGGAGACATAGTCATTTCTCATGTTAGAACTATAAAACAGCTAGCCAACATATTTCCCAAGCCACTAGATGAAAAACGCTTTTGTGGACTTAGAAATGAGCTAAACATACTAGACTTTAGAAATATGGTTTGATATATTGAACGAAGGCTTTGAATAACAACAAACTTGATTAATGAAGGCTTGAAATAGAATCTTACGTCACATTCGGCAAACTCTTAGTTTTTCTCCGCAAAATGCTATTTTTATGGCTAACATAGATAAAATTGTAAACTTGATAGAAAATTAGTCAAATATGCCAAAAATGTGTGTGAAAATCATATTTTCATGCTTGGTGTGCTATATACAATCTTATATACCATAGGCATATATATATATATATATATATAATATATATATACATACATAATATGCCCCTTCTAAATGTCATTAAGGACATTTTTCTATATAACTCGGACATGTCCAAACCGAAGTAGGACATGTCCGAACCATCGAAAAAGTCCAAGATAGTCACTTATCCCAAGAAGTCAGCCATGTCTGAAATCGAGTTCGGACATATCCGACGTCGGGGTATAAGGACCCCTTGGTCGAGCCCGAACAGTTCTCTTCTCTTTTCTCTTCTCTCACAACCGGCTCTCCTCCCCCCTTGCGCTCCAAGGTGCTTTCCACTTCCCACCGACGATTCCCTCGTTCCTCGGCAATTTCTTGAAGGATTCAAGCCCGAGAAACCTTCCCCGGACCTCTCCTTTCAACCTCGATGTCGATTGCTAGGGTTTCATCTCTTTTTGAAGGTATTTTGCCCCTTTCCGCGATTTGTCGAACCCCTCGATTTTTTTCTCTAAGTCCCTGCATGGAAATAGTCTCTAGATGATGTTAAGAATCTTCCTAGACAACCTTGTGTCAATTAGACTCGGATTAGGCAGAATTTGATTGATTTAGGGTTCAAACTATAGGAACTCGGACATGTCTGAGATTTACCTTGGACAAGTCTGAACGTTTCGGACATGTCCAAAATTTTTCGGACATATCCGAACCTGTACAGACTGAACACTAAATTATATTTTTGCCTACTCCAGTTTAATTTTAAATTCCTTCACAATCATCTCACCACTGTCCCTTTACTCAGGCATCATGTCGAACGCTCCTCCACGTGAAATACGAAGAAAGAAGAGAAACGACCGTGCGGAATCCCCGCCGGCCATCAATGCCTACACCCGGCAAAAGAAGACAGTCTGGAAGGTGGCGAGGACAGCGGATGAGACCGACAAGGCAGTGAGGATCATGCTTGAGAGCCGAGAGGGATCAGAGGAGCCACATCAAGCTAATCCGGGAGATATTGGCCCTCTACACATGGCAGCACCAATTAGAGACCCTCGGAGGACAACCCCGATTATGGACTATCGGAGAAACATCTCAGGGGCCCAAGAGCAGAGGGGAGATAACATTTACGAATATGAGAAGATAGCAGCGGATTTCTGTTTTTGGAGTGATTTTCATGCGGATTACTATCGTTCCGTTCTCATGAGCAAAAAGCATTCAGTCATCGACATGCAGTAGATTGACTGGAAATACATTGAGAACAAAAACAATGAAGTGTTCAAGGAAATCATAGCTGCCTGTGAGTATCATGGGATCAAAGACTTCATGGCCATTGAGTATGGGTGGAATGTAGAAGTCATTTGCCAATTCTATGCCACAGTTTTCTTCCATCCTGAGGGGGAGTCCAGGATAAGTTGAAAGACTGACGGTGAGAAATATACTGTCACGTACAATGAGTTTGCTAAGATCCTAGGGCTCCAGAGGACATTGAAGTTTAATTACAAGATTCATGAGGAGCTCATCCTGAAGAACAATGAGATTGACTTCCTGTATGACACTCACTTCTACTTCAACCCTCCTCATACCCAAGGCCTTATTCCTTTCTTCCAAGTCCTCATCCAAATTACTAGGAAGACAATGGCTCCAAAAGATGGAGATGCAACCAGAATTAACTCCAACTCTAGAATTCTGCTCAATTGGCTGAGAGGGGAGAAAAGGTTCAACGTATTTGACTTCATCTATATGGAGATTTACTCGACATCTGAGACTCCCTCGAGGTCATGCATCTATGCACCCTACATTATGAAGATGATCGAGAAGGTGTCGGGGAAGACATTTGTGAAGGATGTAGCCCATAAAAAGCTACAGCCTCAGGCAGCGACACCTCAGCTCCACCCCTTTGACATACTTTGTGCCAGTCACGCTCGTGCGGCAGCTGCCTCTACCCCTCCTCCAGCAGAGCCCGAGAGAGCTCTTGCTTCCTCCAATGGCCTTATCAAGGTACTTCGCTCCATCTTTACCATCTGCAGGAGTACCCATGTGAAAGCCCAAAAGAATGAGAGGGCCATCAAGGATTTGAGGAGGGGCATGAAAGAAGTGAAGGCAAGACTCGAGCTTCCCACTAGATCCCCTGTTTCTGAGGACAAGGATGATGTTCCCCTGGAGTTTCCGGAGCTTACCTCCGATGAGTTGGCCTTTTTCGACAACATCGGTGCTAATACAAGTGCCACTCCAACTGCTCCTGCTGCAGACGACGACGGCAACGAGGAGGAGTACGAGGATGATGACGAGGACGAGGATGACGGCGTGTAGCTTCACCTCTTTCTTTGCTTTATTTCCCTTTTAGGTGCCTCGATGCCAAAGGGGGGAGAGAGAGTAGTCCATTGTTAGGTCTCTTGTGTTAGTTTCTATTTCCTAAGCTATGTGTAAGGGCATATGGACAGGAGCTATTTTATGTATGACACTATGATGATGGTGTGTTATGACTATTATTATGGTGTAATGACTATTATCGTGATATGTGATATTGTGATGTGTTATTCTCATACATGATGTGTTATTCTTATATCTTCATGAATATATCTCTCGCATCACGCATAATTGTCACTTT
Source organism: Neostapfia colusana (assembly GCA_030760725.1). Lineage (NCBI taxonomy): Eukaryota > Viridiplantae > Streptophyta > Magnoliopsida > Poales > Poaceae > Neostapfia > Neostapfia colusana. The sequence goes on from JASWHV010000007.1 coordinate 104,699,060, forward strand.
GTCACCCCACGATCATGATATACATATGAAAACTCCATTTTCACAGACCATATATTCGGGGGCAGTTCTTACATATAAACATCATGATCAAAACTCATATTTTTACTCTCTTGTTGAAAATTTTAATTGGTTGTCATCAATCACCAAAAAGGGGGAGATTGAAAGTGCATCTAGGTCTCCGTGTGGGTTTTGGAGGGTTGATGATGAATAATTAAAATGCTAATGAATTTAAATGAGCATGTGTGCAGATAGGTTGGCTAGCAAGAAGAGATTGAGGGCTTTTCAAAAAGGGAAATGGAGAAGACGCGTGAAGCTAGGGTTTTATTTTTATTGAGTGTAGGAACGTCGCACTATTAAGAGGGACATGGCACGAAGCAAAGAACAACAAGCTCAATCCCATAAAACAACCCTTAGTGTAGAAAAGAGTCTTTAGGTCAAAAACCTCAGACATGTAAGAGAGATTCGGAAAAGTGCTTAATGTATAGACTCGAACATGTCCGAAGGTTTCGGAGAAGTACAGAAATTCGAACATGTCCGAAGTCTAGGGTTTCAGGGATTTCCTAAGTCCAGAAGGTCAGACATGTCAGAAAAAGAAAGAAACGCACCTTCTGTTTAGGGTCGGACATGTACCCTCTGTATAGGTCCAGACATATACGAAGTGTTCGGAGATGTACCTTCTGTTTAGGGTCGGACATGTCTAAAGTGGAGTTCGAACATGTCCGAAGTCTGAGGATATCCGAAGACTGGTTCGGATATGTCAGCTCAGACATGTCCGAAATATTTCAGACATGTCTGAAGTGGAATCAACAGGACACTGAATTAGTGTCGGTTGAAAACGTCATTTTACCGTTGATGGTTCCCAATCTTGGACATGTCCGAAGTGGAGTTCGGACATGTCCAAACTTTAGTGGTTGGCAACGGTCATATTTTGGGGAACCCTATAAAAGGAGGGATCTCGTCCCCATTTCGTGTGTGATCAACCCCAGAGCTTTCATAGATGTCCTTGAGCATTCCTAGACCTCTCTCACACCCTCTAGCATTCATTCTTGTATCTTGTGAGGATTTGAGGCTTTGTGAGGAGATTCAAGAAGAGGAGATCTTAGGGTTGAGCTTGTTGAGCTGCACACCTACATGCTACGTGGTTTATGTTTATTACTCTTGGAGCATTGTTCCTAGGCGGCTAAGTGTGGTCTGGTGACTCCCAACTTGTGGTGAGATCTGGAAAGTTTGCAATCACCTTTGGCTTAATAGTGGAACAACCAAGTTTGATCTTTATGATCACTTGGTGAGGATTAGGGTTGAAAGAGACCCGGTCCTTTGTGGACACCTCAACGGAGACATATATTCCTATGTGGAATCGAACTTCGGTAAACAAATCATTGTGTCCGCTTGCGTTTATTTACTTATCCGTCAATTTCATATCATTTCTCTTGCTTGTGATTGATCAAACCCTAGCATTGGAATACTTTAACATTTAGATCAGTAAGTTTACTTAGTATGTTGTTATACTTGCTTTGCGACTATTTCTAGACCATATCATTCACACATTTGATCTAGAACTAAGTAGATTTATTTACGCTGCGACTGACTTCCGACAAGTCTGACTTCATCAGACTTATCCGAAAATTTTGGACTTGTCCGAAGAAATTTCGGACTTATCCGAACCTGACAGAGCAATTCAGTTGATTATTGTGCTTGAAATTTTGATTAGCCTATTCACCACACCCCCTCTAGGCAACTTTTAGTTAGGACCCTCATTTTCAATTTGATCAAAACCAAGAGCTGAACTTGAATCCGTTGCAAATTTTGCGGTGGCCATGCTATTCATCTTTCTTTTTCTAGACTCAATGATCATGGCCATCATTGACAACAACATATGTGCCGCAGCTGCATAAATCAAAACATTGGTCCTGTTTTCCATCTAAATAAAATGAAACAAACATGATAACATTGTGATTAAACTACAAATAAACTGCTCATATTGATTTATTCTAGTCAAACTGCAAATAAACAACATGTTGTCATAAAACAGAAAATAAACAACGTGCTGTCATAAAACTGCAAATAAGCAGCATGCCCAATGAGCCTATAGCTTTAACAATGATATAAAATCTATTTAAACTATAGTGGCATACAATAAAATATAAATGTGCTGTTATGTGTATATAGCATGTTTCATGCATCTTGGAATGTGCTGCAAACATCAAGCACTAATGACTATATCAAATCCAGGTAGTACATAGATGTGAAAATCCAGCTTGTTAGCAAGATCAAGCACTAATGACTATATCAAATCCAGCACTCAGCACATTCAACACTAATGACTATATCAAATCAAGCACTGCATGGGAATCTCCTCACCGTGGTAGGGGGATCATACCAAAGCCGACCGCAACGAAGACTCACTGACATTTGGCATGCGGATCTAAAAAGGAACAAGAACTATGTGAGGCATCGCGTGAGGAAGAAGGGGGCGGACGAAAGAGGAGGGGGCCAGATTCCAACCTAAGGCTGCGGATTGGGGGGGGCTCGCCTCTGTATCTGGCGAGGGGTGGGGCGTGGGGGGGGGGGGAGCGCTCGCCGCCGTGGGGAGAGAGGGGGGGAGTGCTCACTGCAGCGGGTTCGGCGAGGTGGGGGGAGCACTCGCCGCTGTAGGGAGAGGGTGGGGGAGTCGCCGCCACGGGGAGGGAGGGGGGAGCGCTCCTCGCTGTGGGTTCGTCTGGGAGGGAGGGGGCAGTGCTTGCTGCTGTGTGGCTGTATTTTTTTCCTCTCTGACTCGCACGTGGTGGAGGCGGTGACCAGAGAGCCCACGCACTTCTTACTTGCTTGCTCACGGGAGGTGGAACGGACTCATCTGCCTGTTTTTGGAGGATCGTTTCGTCCCGCATCTGATAGAAATATTTCTCTCAGAGGATGACCCATCTCATCTGCCTCCAAAAAAAATACTATTAGAAGTGGGTTTGCCCCATCCCGGTCCACCATATCCCTCAAACTATATGCACGCTAAATATACTGCTATATTTTTAAATTTTTAAAATACAACTCTGATACATTAGAACATTGGTTTTGGGTGCAGCTAAAAAAAGGACTAGGCACGATGGACTTGGATTACTTCGCACAGCATCGGGCCACTTCAACAATAACATGCTAAAACTATCCGCAGCGGGTCACGGATCGGTTCTGCTACGGACACTGTTGCCTTACCGGAAGGAAATGACACTGTTGCGTTACCGGAAGGAAATGACACTGTTGCGTTACCGGAAGGAAATGACACTGTTGCATTACCGGAAGGAAACGGCAGTGCAGCGGTCTATGAGATGGCTTCCTCTAAACGAGCGGATTGAACAATGCTCCTCGATGCCAACCGTAATCGCGGTCTCCGCTATGTCCTTGTTCGTGACCCGAGGAGCCGTCACGCACTCGCATGGAAGTGTCCGATCGACCCGCGGTGGCGATTCGATGAAGGACAGAATCAAGTCGACTCAAGTCGAAGAGGAACTGAAACAAACCGAATCAAATCAACTCAAATCGAAGAAAAAACAAATCGAACTATAAGAACTGAATCGAACCATGGCGAGTCAGCCGTTGATGCGCGGGGAGCCAGGCTTCGCCTTGGGCTTGGATTTCGGTGTGTTGGGCGCCACCCTTGGGCTCGGAGATGAGCGGGAGGTGGAGGTGCTGGGCGCCACCTTTATCTCATCTACTGCTCGGAGGAAGAGGAAAGGGGGGGAGAAAAAAAAAGGAAAGAAAAAGTGGTCGTCTCCTCGGGAGAGAAGAAAGAAAGGAAAAAAAGAAAAAAAAAGAAAGAAAAAAGAATTGGGTGAGTTTTTAAATAGTGCATGCAATATTAATGAAATGGAAGTAAGTATAGAATATAAAATATGAGCTACTTATATGGTATATTATAAAATGGTGGTATTTGATATAAAGTAAACGCGAGAATTGTAAAATAGAGTACTAAATCTTTTAGAAAAACTATAAGTAGTAGTAATATTACTTTAGAGAAATATTTTAGTGAAGAATGAGTGCGGACAGTCTAAATCAACATTTTGCGTGTGGTGTACTGAAGCGGAGTGTGATATGTCGCTGATTTGGTGAGTGGGCTTTTGTAACCAAATGTCTTTGGGATGCAATCTCAAACTGTGCAACTCTGCTTTAAAAAATTTATAGGAAGGTTAACATACGTTCAAGATACAAGGTTGAGATAAATCAGATGAGGGGGCCCGACCCCGGTCACGGGCCGTGCCGCCTTGCCCGAGGAATCGCATTGGATGGTGCCGTGTTATACGGCACCCAACAGCACAAATATAAGGAACACAGTATTACATAAATCAAAAGCGGAAGGTTACAATTATTCTTTGTAAATACTTTACACAAAATAGCTACAGCGGAAGTCTATAACCAGCTCACGTTGAATAATTATGAAGCACCGAGAAGAGGTCCAGCCCGCGGACTCCTCTCGCTAGCAACAAGAAGACATGGCAGCGGCTAGGTTCTCCAAGTGTGACATGACTCGGAAGTTTCCGAGTCTCACCGGACAACCTTCATTATAGCGTCGAAGTTTACCTGCAAAACCACTTATATAGCAAGAGTGAGCACAAAGGCTCAGCAAGACTTAACCGTCTCTCCTAAAGCATGCAACTCTACATGAGGATAACTTAAGACCTATCCTGTAATTTGCAAAAAGACTCGCCTACGAGTTCATCCTTAACTTTTAGATTTTAGCCATAATAGTAGTGACCTTGCGCCCAGCAACATTGGAACTCCACAATCAAACAAGAAACGCTTCATTCCAATGTTACTTGTCCCAAGGTGAATTATAAATTTAGTTTGCTCTATCTCTACTTCAAACATGGTTTTCATGCAACTTAACATAATCACAGCAGCAATTATACTTTTTGCAAACTGTTTCCACACAAGTTGATTAACTACGTCACAACATGGGAGCAAGCGATACTCAATAACCGCGAGGGACGGTGATTCGAATCAAACACTACCCGGATAACTCGACACATACGCCCGCCTCTGAAGACCCAACTCTGGTGTCCTTCATTACGTCGTATGTGGCAACCTTTCTCAGGACACTAAACTGTAGAACCGGTCGCGCCGTCTCGGGCTCATAGGTCTAACGAGACGATGTGGTATGCCTCTACAATCCAGTGAACCTGGTACATCGGTTTCCTGATTCCCATATGTCAGTAAGCTTCCGGTACACAACTCAATACTTGCTCCTGGACGCGGCATACGCATCGGTCCTTAACCGACACAGGCAGAGCTACTCGACCAAGACCTCGTCTTGTCGCAGCCTAACCACTCTGCCCGGTCTCATCTTTAGAAATGTAAACTTTAGTTTGCTTCTTTCCCCAACCACACTTATGATATCCTAAACTATAGCTCGCGAGTAGATTCCAACTACTCGTCTTCTACCGGATGCCCTAGTCTATTTAGCATTGCCCTATGCTACAGCGATGACACATTTCTACCCTTGACCTCAGGGTTCATGTTTGGTTATGCAAGTGGAGTATCACTCATCCTTGACCTAATGCACATACAAACCTTGACCAAACGTAGTGAACAAAGGGAAAACTTTTAAAAACAACTTAAGTGCAAACCGGGGCTTGCCTTGGTTTTGCAGGTGACTTAAGTCAGATAAGATGAAGTTAGTTGCTGATGATGACTTGAAGCTTAATCCCTGCCTTCTTGCTCCTTGATCCAATCTTCACTTATCCACGTTTAAGCACTACACGTTATAAATATGTATATATGTTTAATAATAAAACTTTTTGCTAACAAATGCTACAGACAAGTTTAAAACTGGAACTTTGTTTAAGAATTTAAAATGAAACTGGGGTGGTGGTTTTGATGTGTGTCTAAGCACTATCCTCAAGTGAGAAGTGAGGTTCATCACTTGGGTGGTGATCACCTAATGAGGTTGAATAGGACATAATGATCCACGGCTCCAATGGAGCTGAGAATTTTCTTGGGGGTTCCTTGTCACAAGAAAGCCCTCTGGACCAAAATTCAGAACATTTCACTAATTGGATCACCCAGAACAATTCCCTAAGCATTTAAGCAAAAAGGAATTAATTCTGATTAAATTTGCACTTTCATGCAATTCCAAGTGAACTATAATTTCATACATAGCTCAGAGAGTATGTCTGAATTTTCCCAGGATTGTTGGAGTTAAGGAATGCCCAGAACTGAATTTCCAAGTTTTGGAAATTCTCTGAAAATGTTCTGTACTTATTTGAATACAGAAACTTGGAATTAGAATTACCCTAACTAAATCAACTCCAAATGAGCTGAAACTTTAACAGGAGTCTCCTAATATCCTAAAGAATATTCTGGCAAAATTTGGGAAATTTTGGATGAACCAAACTCCCTCTAAAATTCTTTTGCTGAAAAGCTTTAAAGAATTTTCCAGAATCTCCTATTGGTTTTCATGCAAATTGGGTTGTACATTCGAATAGAGCTCTTCATCCGGAATCCAACCCAATTTGAATCACTAAATTTGGAGCTTCCTAGCAAAAGTTATGAGGTTCTAAAGTTTGAACCGAATCTGGAATTCAAATTAATTCGGGAAAAGTTCAAACTCTGCCTGTGGTCCCATCCCCACGTGTCAGCTGCTGCGTTCACGCCACACGGGGCCACGGACCTGTCCCCGCGTTGTCACAAACTGATCCGAGGCCACAGACAATCCCACTCCCTCGTAATAGCGACTGACGCGTGGGCCAGCCCCCGTCTTCGTCTTCCTCCAGACGCCCGCACTCCCGCGCCGCCGAGCTCGCCGGAGCTCTCGCCGGGAGTGGGTTCCGGTGCTCGGAACTTGCTGGATCTTGCCGCCCCCACGTATTCTCGTGCCAGGAACACGTTGCCGGGCTTATCTCAGCTCGACGATGGCCGGAAACCTAGGTGCGACGGCGATGGCGGCTGTGGCAACTTCGGTGATGTTGCTAGGGCACTGTAGTGCTCTAACCTTGCTCCGGTTAGCTCCTACAGCATCGCCACCACCTCGGGAGCAACGTCCAGGGCTCTGATCTCGCGAGAAACGACAGCAACTAGGGTCTCACCGTGCGACCTAGGCGATTTTGGGGAAACTGGGAAAAACTCGAAGAACCGAGGGTTTCCTCAACGGTCCTCCCTAGTTCTTGATCCCACGTGCCCGCACGGATGTCTACAACTGGGTTTATAGGTCTGGTGATGAGTGGTGCACCGTGCTTCTCTAATTTCTCGGTCTGCTGCCTACGGTTCATATCGCATGTCCGCGGGAAAAGTTAAATTCCGGCGAGCACGGGCTGTGGCATGCTGCCGGCGTTGCTGTGAAGCAAGAAGAGTTACAGGCGCACCTTTTCGCTTTTGCAACTCAACGGGAGGTGCTCTGTTGTGGCTGGGCGACGGATTCTTGCAGCGGCGACTTCGCCCGGTGCCGTGGGAAAGGATTGAGCTCGCCGCCGGCTTCCCGTGGGTTTAGCACCGATTTCTTGCGTCGGTCACATTCAGTGAGGTCTGGCGATGCGGTGGAGGGACTCAGCGCGGCGTGCGACTCGTTGAGCTGACCGGGCGTCGTGGAACCGACCGTGTTCTTCTGTGCGGCAGCAGCTCGGCGACGAGAACACGAGGTGACCGACGGCAGTTGTGGGAGGCGGTTTTGCGGGAGCGTCGTTCACTCGGTGGGGATGATAAGGGCGCGAGCAAACCGACTCCGGAGCAGCTCGGGAGGTGCTTCCGGTTCCTCGGTCGGCAGCGCGTGGCGCCTCGCGGTGGCTCGGTGTGAGGTCGGGTGTGAACTGAGAACAGAGTGACTTCGGCAGTAAGTTAGGTCCCCCTCCTCTCACTGACCAGTGGGGCCCACAGCTCCCCTCTGGCCCAAAATATCTCCAAATTTTAACACCTTGCAAATTCAGCTGTGAAGGGTCCAAATTCAAAAGCCAATGTGCCATTTGACAAATTATGCCACCGTTTCAAATTTTAATTCAAATTTGGATGGAATTCACAAGTTCCTTTGATATTCCTATCAAAGCACCTCCAAATTTGCTCCAAATTTGCCCCCTCTACAATTTGAACCTGGGGAGTTTGAATATGAACTCTGATCTATTAGTTGGTCATTGCAAATACAACTTTTTAAACATCAGTTTGCATTTTACTTTTTGGAGGTGGCCTCTCCTCTTTTTGGAAGTGACCCTCTTAATTCAAACTGAATTCAAGGTTTTATTGCTCATGCCAACACTTTCATGAGTAAACAAAAGTTTTTGTAAGTCCCATTTCTTGCATATAAACTCAACTTTATTCATAGCTCAAGTTTTCTATTCACAAGTTTTGGGACTTTTACATTCCTCCCCCCTTAAAAAGAATCTCGTCCCGAGATTCATGATTAAGGACAAGGTGGAGAGGACAGTTACTCAACATACGCCTCTAACAACTCTGGATGATTGCGTTGCAAATATTCCTCGCTTTCCCATGTAGCTTCGTCGGACGTGTGATTTTCCCATAGCACCTTGAAAAATCGCATCGTCCGATTTCTGGTTTCGCGAGTCTTTTCATCAATTATCCGGGTTGGTCGCTCAACATAAGTGAGGTCCGGCTTCAAATCTGCTATGTCTCCCTTGAGAACCTCCGTTGGAACTTTTAAACACTTCCGCAACTGATATATGTGGAAGACATTATGCACTCCGGCTAAGGCTGCCGGTAGCTCCAAACGGTATTCCACGGGTCCACACCTTTCCATGATGGCGAAGGGACCGATAAAACGCGGAGCTAGTTTCCCTTTCACTCCGAATCGGTGAATACCCTTCATGGGAGATACGCGGAGGTAGACGTGGTCTCTAACTTAAAAGTTCAGAGGACGACGTCTCTTATCCGCATAGCTCTTTTGCCTGGACTGAGCGGCTTTCAGATTTGCTTGAATAAGCCTTACCCGCTCTTCGGCTTCATTTACGAGATCAATCCCGTAAATAACTCTCTCGCCGGATTCACACCAGTTCAAGGGTGTGCTGCATTTCCGGCCGTAGAGAGCTTCATAAGGCGCCATTTTGATACTTGATTGATACCCGTTGTTATATGAGAACTCCGCCAACGGTAAGTGATCATCCCAGCTCTTACCGTGGTGGATGACACATGCTCTCAGCATATCTTCAAGTATTTGATTCACCCTCTCAGTTTGCCCATCGGTTTGAGGGTGATACGCGGAGCTTCGAATCAATTTAGTTCCCAAGGATGTGTGCAGTTGTTCCCAGAAACGGGATACGAACAGCGATCCTCTGTCGGAGACAATGGTACGGGGAACTCCGTACAGGCATAAGATTCATGCTATGTATAACTCCGCATACTGCTTGGCGCTGTAGTTGGTATGCACCGGAATGAAACGTGCCGATTTGGTTAATCGATCAACGATTACCCAAATCGAGTCATGGTGGTGGGAGGTCATCGGCAACCCAACGATGAAATCCATACTCAAGTCTTCCCACTTCCATGCCGGTATTTGTAGCGGTTGCAGCAGGCCCGACTTCTTCACATGGTCGGCCTTAACTCTTCGACATGTATCACATTCTGAAACGTATTTTGCAACTTCACGTTTCATACGTGTCCACCAAAACTTCTTCCGGAGGTCTTGGTACATTTTATTGCTGCCAGGATGAATAGAAAATTTGGATAAGTGAGCCTCATCCAAAATTTTCTTCCGCAGCCTCATATCACGGGGTACGACTATCCGGTCCTTGAACCACAAGGTATCTTCCTCATCTAACCGGAAACATTTCATCTCCCTGTTCTTTAACCTCCTTTTGATATGAGCCATGCCCTTGTCTTTCTTTTGAGCTGCTATAACCTCCTCTTTTATTGTGGGTATGAGGGCTAGGTTATGCAGAGCTCCAAATGGAACCAAGTAAAGACTTGGTTCTTCCTCTTCTATCGGCGTGATGGTTAGGCTATGAATATGAGACTTCCGGCTGAGTGCGTCGGCAACCACATTTGCCTTGCCCGGATGATAATGAATTTCAATCTCATAGTCCTTGATCAGCTCCAACCATCGCCGTTGTCGCATATTCAACTCTTTCTGAGTGAATATGTATTTCAAACTTTTGTGGTCGGTGTAGAGATGAACCAGATTTCCCAATAGGTAATGTCTCCACATCTTCAACGCTAACACCACGGCAGCCAATTCGAGATCATGAGTTGGATAATGTTGCTCATGATTCCGTAATTGCCGTGATCCATATGCGACCACACGTCCTCCTTGCATGAGTACACAACCAAGCCCGACGCCGGATGCATCACAATAAACATCAAAAGGCTTGGTTGTATCCGGTTGAGCTAGAACCGGGGCTGTTGTGAGGTGTTTTACCAACGCTTGAAAAGCTTCCTCACATGGTTTGCTCCAATCATATTTGATGCCCTTCTTCAGTAGCTCCGTCATAGGTTTGGAGATTTTTTAGAAGCTCGGGATGAACCTTCGGTAATATCCCGCCAAACCCAAGAAGCTACGAACTTCATGGACTGATGTTGGAGACTTCCATTTCAGCACTTGTTCAATCTTGCTTGGATCAACAGCAATGCCTTCCGCTGAAATAATATGTCCAAGAAATGGCACTTGGTTGATCCAGAATTCACATTTACTAAACTTTGCATAGAGCTTGTGGTCTCGCAGTCGTTGGAGCACAATATGCAAATGTTTAGCGTGTTCCTCTTCAGATTTGGAATAGACCAAAATGTCGTCGATGAATACCACGACGAACTGATCCAGCTCCGGCATGAACACCGAGTTCATAAGGTACATAAAGTGAGCCGGAGCATTGGTCAACCCAAATGACATGACAAGATACTCATAGAGTCCATATCTTGTCGAGAATGCTGTTTTCTGGACATCTTCCGCTCGAATCTTGATTTGATGATATCCCGACCTTAAGTCCATCTTGGAGAAGACTTTAGCACCCACTAGTTGATCGAAGAGGATATCAATTCTTGGTAGTGGATACTTGTTCTTTATGGTCACAGCATTTAAAGGACGATAATCGACGCATAGCCTCAGCGTCTCATCCTTCTTCTTCACGAACAACGCTGAGCAACCCCATGGTGATGAACTTGGACGAATAAACCCCTTGTCCATCAGATCTTTCAGTTGCTCCTTCAATTCTGCTAATTCATTCGGAGCCATTTTGTATGGTCTCCGAGAGATCGTCGTGGTTCCCGGTATCAACTCTATTTTGAACTCCACCTCGCGCTCAGGTGGTAGGCCTGGAAGGTCTTCGGGAAACACGTCCGGATATTCACGGACTACCGGAATGTCTTCTAACTTGCACACTTCGGCATTACATACTTCCGGGCCTTTAGAAACCGCTTCGCCGAGATACAAAGTTTGACGTCCGTGAAGTGGAGAGTCCAAGTGAACACTCCTGTTCTCGATGTCCAGGACAGCCTTATGGAAGGTCAACCATGATATTCCCAATATGGCATTGATTCCCTGGTCTTCGAGAATGATGAGGGTGGTAGGATAAATTTTTCCACCCAAGCAAAGTGGTGCTCGAGAAACGACTTCATTAGTTGATATGTCTCCACCTGGCGAATGAATAAGGTAGGAACCTTTCGTGATAGTGGTGGAGATCTGATCCCGGATCACCGTTGCCCTGCTAATGAAGTTATGTGTCGCACCCGAGTCAAATAAAATGACAACCGGCTTGTCATTTAAGGTGAACCTGCCGGCAAGAACAGGTCCTCCTTTTGGCAGATCATCGACTGACACATAATTGACTGTCCCCACTTTTGACATAGCTTTCCTGGGCTGCCCAAGATCACTTTTTGGAACTGGACCCGCAGACACAATGTTATTGCTCGGTTCCGTTGCTTCATTGACGTTGGGCTCATTGTCAACCTGAAGTGGGACAGCACTCGGTTCAACTGAGAAATCACCTTGTTCATCTTCAGCCTCTTGAGGGTAATAATGTTCTAGTGCACCTTGTTGACACTGAGGTACATAAGAAATAAGTTGCTGCTGCGGTAGAGGTGAATAAGACCTCTGTGGAGTAGAAGAGTCGTCACACTCCCAGAATGATTGCACCTCTTGTGGAATCTCTCGACCGGAAGGTGAACGGATTACCAACCGATACTTCTGAGGTAGACGATTGTCTTCATCTTGTGATGAATCCCTCTCCCTCTTTTCCTTGAGGTAGAGGTTGGAATAATATTCTTGAGCGATAGTACAGCTCACAAACTCATCAAAATTCTCTTGGCTAACTTGAGCCAATTCACATCGCAGCCTAGCAGTCAGCCCTCGGTAGAAATGATAACCTTTCATGGCTGGTGATTTCACATAGTCAGGGACATATTGAGCTAAGCGATTGAATTCCTTCGCATACTCAATAACACTCATGTCCCCTTGCTTTAGACTCCAGAACTCATCCAGACTAGTTTGCATTATGCCCACAGGGATGAAACGAGCACGAAATGCAGCCTGGAACTCCGCCCATGTGACACGATGCCCTGCTGGTTGAACAGCAAGGTACTCTGCCCACCATGCTCCAGCAAAGCCGTGAAGCTGTTGAGCGGCATATAGAGTCTTCGAGAATTCATCACATTGGATCAACCCAAGCTTGGACTCAATGACACGTAACCAGTGATTTGCTTCACAATGGTCAGCCGCCTCGGAGAATACCGGCGGTTGTGTCGCCAAGAAATCCAGATACGTGCTCTGGGTTGTCATGTGATGTTGAGCTTCTCGATCTATGCCTTGCTGAACTAGAGTTTGGAGAGTTTCATTCATCTTGGCCATAATTCCCGCCAATCCGGTTGGCGATGGCTCTTGTGATGAAGTCGAGTCATTCCTACCTCGACTGGAACCTCCAATCTCTATTTGAGAATGTGTACGTACCATACTGCACGAAACAAAATTTTGAGTCCATCAAAATTCTATCTCAGTAGTAAGTAAAGATAAGTAAAACATGAACATGTCATGAACTTTATGAAAGCATAACCACATTCATGTTTAAACAAATCTTATGTACGCTAAGCTAATCAGCGGGACTACCCTGACCAGCTCACACAAACTCCAAATTTTATTCAAGTCATCAACAGATTCTTGACTTGAGTTCAATACCAAAGTTTTAGTAAACTGTAGTAGCTTTCCAACAAGTACTTATGTGCTTCTTAAGGATTTTTCTACAGGAAGTTATGGCTTAAAAACAGAAAGGTCCAGAGAGGTTTTTGCTACTGTCCTGGTTCTGAACAGTTTGCCTTCAACTGGACATTTCACCAACTTAAAGTGTGATTTTGCTCTGGAGGTCTACAAACAATTTGTAGAGCACTTGAAAATATTTCCAGAACTGTATCATACACCTTAATTGGTTAAAGCTACTCAGAGTTATGCTCCGTTAAAGTCCAGCAAGAATCCCTGCCAGAAACAGAGCACTCTGTTTTTGAAAACTTTAATACCTAGTTATACTCCCATTTGAATCTTAGCTCAAAATAAGAGTTCAGTAACTAATACTTGTTTCAAACTTCCATTTTTAATTGAAAGTTAGTTCATGAATCATTTCTTCGTAGAAAAGAGGTTATTAAGTGTAGTACGGTGTCGATGCACCGTAAGAACATGTCAGTATTACGTAGCCTCACCAAAGAAAATCCTAAACCGGATTATACCGGCATATACGTATTATCAGTGGCACTAAGACGGTCTCTCGCACACGTGTACTACACGGGATACGTACGTGGTTAGTACCTGCAGAAAAACACTCAATAATGGTGCACTCAAAGGTTTGTTTCACTTCAGGCAGTTCCATATTGGAAAGTAAATACAAACGCCCGTATCATTGTCATACGGCCGTCCTTGAGTTAAGTCACGTCTCAAGGTACGCGATCGTGTTTCAACACCACACGACGGGGAACCCGAGTATGTCATGAACGGGTCGTCACGGTTGGGAATGTTATCAACCCAACGGATACCACCTACTGCCCTGCAGGGCACGCCGATGGCAAGCGCTGCGTATGTTCTCCTGGGCTACTTCCAGATGAACACACTATCGCGTTACTGACCACACGATGGGGTCTCCACTTACTTGCCTAATGCACGCTAGGGATCAGCGTTTCATATGAACTCAGGAACATGAAGAGTCCAAGAGTTTCATATTAACATCTCACACCAAGCTGTGAGATCTAACCCTGAACCACTTTTCTCGTCAGGGGAGCTAACCGAAATTGAACCGCTTTCGGTGGCGTTCCTTACCATTCTTACCTTAACGTAGGTGCGTCGTTACATAATGAAAATTCAGAATTAAAACACATATGTTAGTCTTGCCACTTTAAGTAACTACACTACTATAGTCCTTATGTGGGCCTAATATCGTTTCCTCACCGTATCCTAAGTTTCTGTCGTAATACGATCCTTACCCCGTGTGCTATTACCAATACGGCTCTGATACCACGCTGAGGGGGCCCGACCCCGGTCACGGGCCGTGCCGCCTTGCCCGAGGAATCGCATTGGATGGTGCCGTGTTATGCGGCACCCAACAGCACACATATAAGGAACACAGTATTACATAAATCAAAAGCGGAAGGTTACAATTGTTCTTTGTAAATACTTTACACAAAATAGCTACAGCGGAAGTCTATAACCAGCTCACGTTGAATAATTATGAAGCACCGAGAAGAGGTCCAGCCCGCGGACTCCTCTCGCTAGCAACAAGAAGACATGGCAGCGGCTAGGTTCTCCAAGTGTGACATGACTCGGAAGTTTCCGAGTCTCACCGGACAACCTTCATTATAGCGTCGAAGTTTACCTGCAAAACCACTTATATAGCAAGAGTGAGCACAAAGGCTCAGCAAGACTTAACCGTCTCTCCTAAAGCATGCAACTCTACATGAGGATAACTTAAGACCTATCCTGTAATTTGCAAAAAGACTCGCCTACGAGTTCATCCTTAACTTTTAGATTTTAGCCATAATAGTAGTGACCTTGCGCCCAGCAACATTGGAACTCCACAATCAAACAAGAAACGCTTCATTCCAATGTTACTTGTCCCAAGGTGAATTATAAATTTAGTTTGCTCTATCTCTACTTCAAACATGGTTTTCATGCAACTTAACATAATCACAGCAGCAATTATACTTTTTGCAAACTGTTTCCACACAAGTTGATTAACTACGTCACAACATGGGAGCAAGCGATACTCAGTAACCGTGAGGGACGGTGATTCGAATCAAACACTACCCGGATAACTCGACACATACGCCCGCCTCTGAAGACCCAACTCTGGCGTCCTTCATTACGTCGTATGTGGCAACCTTTCTCAGGACACTAAACTGTAGAACCGGTCGCGCCGTCTCGGGCTCATAGGTCTAACGAGACGATGTGGTATGCCTCTACAATCCAGTGAACCTGGTACATCGGTTTCCTGATTCCCATATGTCAGTAAGCTTCCGGTACACAACTCAATACTTGCTCCTGGACGCGGCATACGCATCGGTCCTTAACCGACACAGGCAGAGCTACTCGACCAAGACCTCGTCTTGTCGCAGCCTAACCCCTCTGCCCGGTCTCATCTTTAGAAATGTAAACTTTAGTTTGCTTCTTTCCCCAACCACACTTATGATATCCTAAACTATAGCTCGCGAGTAGATTCCAACTACTCGTCTTCTACCGGATGCCCTAGTCTATTTAGCATTGCCCTATGCTACAGCGATGACACATTTCTACCCTTGACCTCAGGGTTCATGTTTGGTTATGCAAGTGGAGTATCACTCATCCTTGACCTAATGCACATACAAACCTTGACCAAACGTAGTGAACAAAGGGAAAACTTTTAAAAACAACTTAAGTGCAAACCGGGGCTTGCCTTGGTTTTGCAGGTGACTTAAGTCAGATAAGATGAAGTTAGTTGCTGATGATGACTTGAAGCTTAATCCCTGCCTTCTTGCTCCTTGATCCAATCTTCACTTATCCACGTTTAAGCACTACACGTTATAAATATGTATATATGTTTAATAATAAAACTTTTTGCTAACAAATGCTACAGACAAGTTTAAAACTGGAACTTTGTTTAAGAATTTAAAATGAAACTGGGGTGGTGGTTTGGATGTGTGTCTAAGCACTATCCTCAAGTGAGAAGTGAGGTTCATCACTTGGGTGGTGATCACCTAATGAGGTTGAATAGGACATAATGATCCAGGGCTCCAATGGAGCTGGGAATTTTCTTGGGGGTTCCTTGTCACAAGAAAGCCCTCTGGACCAAAATTCAGAACATTTCACTAATTGGATCACCCAGAACAATTCCCTAAGCATTTAAGCAAAAAGGAATTAATTCTGATTAAATTTGCACTTTCATGCAATTCCAAGTGAACTATAATTTCATACATAGCTCAGAGAGTATGTCTGAATTTTCCCAGGATTTTTGGAGTTAAGGAATGCCCACAACTGAATTTCCAAGTTTTGGAAATTCTCTGAAAATGTTTCTGTACTTATTTGAATACAGAAACTTGGAATTAGAATTACCCTAACTAAATCAACCCCAAATGAGCTGAAACTTTAACAGGAGTCTCCTAATATCCTAAAGAATATTCTGGCAAAATTCGGGAAATTTTGGATGAACCAAACTCCCTCTAAAATTCTTTTGCTGAAAAGCTTTAAAGAATTTTCCAGAATCTCCTATTGGTTTTCATGCAAATTGGGTTGTACATTTGAACAGAGCTCTTCATCCTGAATCCAACCCAATTTGAATCACTAAATTTGGAGCTTCCTAGCAAAAGTTATGAGGTTCTAAAGTTTGAACCGAATCTGGAATTCAAATTAATTCGGGAAAAGTTCAAACTCTGCCTGTGGTCCCATCCCCACGTGTCAGCTGCTGCGTTCACGCCACACGGGGCCACGGACCTGTCCCCGCATTGTCACAAACTGATCCGAGGCCACAGACAATCCCACTCCCTCGTAATAGCGACTGACGCGTGGGCCAGCCCCCGTCTTCGTCTTCCTCCAGACGCCCGCACTCCCGCGCCGCCGAGCTCGCTGGAGCTCTCGCCGGGAGTGGGTTCCGGTGCTCGGAACTTGCTGGATCTTGCCGCCCCCACGTATTCTCGTGCCAGGAACACGTTGCCGGGCTTATCTCAGCTCGACGATGGCCGGAAACCTAGGTGCGACGGCGATGGCGGCTGTGGCAACTTCGGTGATGTTGCTAGGGCACTGTAGTGCTCTAACCTTGCTCCGGTTAGCTCCTACAGCATCGCCACCACCTCGGGAGCAACGTCCAGGGCTCTGATCTCGCGAGAAACGACAGCAACTAGGGTCTCACAGTGCGACCTAGGCGATTTCGGGGAAACTGGGAAAAACTCGAAGAACCGAGGGTTTCCTCAACGGTCCTCCCTAGTTCTTGATCCCACGTGCCCGCACGGATGTCTACAACTGGGTTTATAGGTCTGGTGATGAGTGGTGCACCGTGCTTCTCTAATTTCTCGGTCTGCTGCCTACGGTTCATATCGCATGTCCGCGGGAAAAGTTAAATTCCGGCGAGCACGGGCTGTGGCATGCTGCCGGCGTTGCTGTGAAGCAAGAAGAGTTACAGGCGCACCTTTTCGCTTTTGCAACTCAACGGGAGGTGCTCTGTTGTGGCTGGGCGACGGATTCTTGCAGCGGCGACTTCACACGGTGCCGTGGGAAAGGATTGAGCTCGCCGCCGGCTTCCCGTGGGTTTAGCACCGATTTCTTGCGTCGGTCACGTTCAGTGAGGTCTGGCGACGCGGTGGAGGGACTTAGCGCGGCGTGCGACTCGTTGAGCTGACCGGGCGTCGAGGAACCGACCGTGTTCTTCCGTGCGGCAGCAGCTCGGCGACGAGAACACGAGGTGACCGACGGCAGTTGTGGGAGGCGGTTTTGCGGGAGCGTCGTTCACTCGGTGGGGATGATAAGGGCGCGAGCAAACCGACTCCGGAGCAGCTCGGGAGGTGCTTCCGGTTCCTCGGTCGGCAGCGCGTGGCGCCTCGCGGTGGCTCGGTGTGAGGTCGGGTGTGAACTGAGAACAGAGTGACTTCGGCAGTAAGTTAGGTCCCCCTCCTCTCACTGACCAGTGGGGCCCACAGCTCCCCTCTGGCCCAAAATATCTCCAAATTTTAACACCTTGCAAATTCAGCTGTGAAGGGTCCAAATTCAAAAGCCAATGTGCCATTTGACAAATTATGCCACCGTTTCAAATTTTAATTCAAATTTGGATGGAATTCACAAGTTCCTTTGATATTCCTATCAAAGCACCTCCAAATTTGCTCCAAATTTGCCCCCTCTACAATTTGAACCTGGGGAGTTTGAATATGAACTCTGATCTATTAGTTGGTCATTGCAAATACAACTTTTTAAACATCAGTTTGCATTTTACTTTTTGGAGGTGGCCTCTCCTCTTTTTGGAAGTGACCCTCTTAATTCAAACTGAATTCAAGGTTTTATTGCTCATGCCAACACTTTCATGAGTAAACAAAAGTTTTTGTAAGTCCCATTTCTTGCATATAAACTCAACTTTATTCATAGCTCAAGTTTTCTATTCACAAGTTTTGGGACTTTTACATCAGATTACTCCAAAGTCATCCAAAAGATCCAATAAGGAATGAAACCAAATAAACAAGAAATTGATCCAGCATTGGGCATCATGTGCTTACATGACCCTTATGTTTTCCAATCACGATATGAAAAGTGAATTTTGTATCAAATTTTTGTGGTACATATCTTTGTGTAATATAAGGATTTTTTAAAGCATTGTCAAATGTCTGTAAACGAGGATATGAAAACATTTTATTACTAAACAATTTGACTTCTTACTAATACTAATTTAGCTAGTCAGGAACAACAATCATTTTGGCTTTTAGCAAATACCTCTATTTAGCAAAAGTTCTAGATATCACCAGGGTTTCATAAAACTCCATCTATAAGACGATTTTGTTTTTGAATGCACCACACATATTAAAATTAGTTTAAAAGAAATCAAATCACTACATAGTGCCTAAACCCTATACAGTTGATCAATTTAAATCCATGAAAGCGATCCAATTCTTCATGCTTCCCAAATTATCTTTTTTGCGCACCTATTTTTTATTTTATAAACCCAGTCAGTAATTAAAATTGAGATATAATTTTCATCAACAGAATGTCAATTGTTACTATTAAACTATGTAATTAGTGGGATAATCAAGGGCCATTTTGTCCTTTTAGATGGGGCTAGGGTTAGGGGCTTAATAGTCTTTTCCTCTTACCTAATCCCTCTATAAATTGTAACCTTGACCCCTCAGATTAATCATCCAATTGTCTCTCCTCTAATATGGTATCAGAGCTAGGTTAGTTTAGGACTAGGGTTTAACCCTAACCCTAATGGCATAGCCGCCGCCACCCACGCCACCGCGCCGCCACCCTGGGCCGCCGCTGGCGCCACCGCGCCGCCACCCCGGGCCGCCGCCCCCGCCACCATGACCCACCCTGCCACCGCGCCTGGTTTTGGGGTGCTGCCGTCGCCGAGCCTCGGTCGGCCGGCGCCGCACCTGGCCAGCGCGCAGGGGGGGTACTGCCGCCGCCCTGCTAGGTGCTTTACCCGGGGGCCTCGGTCGGCCGGCGCCACACCCGGCTAGCGCGTAAAAGGGGGCGCCGCCGCTGGTCTGCCAGGTGTTTCACCGAGTCAGCCGCCTCCAGATCGGCTGGCACCCCCTCCCTTGATCGGCCGTCGCCTCTGTTTCGGAGGGGGGTTGGCATGCCCGTCCCTCGTCCGGCCGCCGCCTCTCTTCTGGGAGGCGCTGTCGCCGCTGCCGTGTCTTCGAAGATGGGACCGGCCGCCGGCGGACCTCTTGTAGGTACCACCGATAAACCCACCACTGATGTCATTTTTATGGCGGGTACTACCTCCGGGCCATACGATTCCACCGCCACGTCTACCGGCCTCGACATCGACGGGAGCACCACGACCACCGTCCCACTGGTGATCCCGTTTCCAGTCGTTGGCACCGCTCCTGACAGCGTGGATATTGCCTCCCTCTACGGCACCGACACGACAGACACCTCTATCATCGTTGCAGCCCTGGCTGCCTCTCGCGAGCGCGAGCAGGCACTCGCTCTCGCCCTGGAGCAGGAGCGTGCCTCTGTGGTCGCTCTATCTCACCAGCTCGAGGAGAGTGCTCACCGACCGATGAGTGCTGCCTATGAGCCTCCCTCAGATGTTGGTACGTACTCGGCTTCACTTGTGGTTGCTCTACATGCACAGGCCGGCGGGATTCAGAACATCCGGATGCTCGTGTCGATTGTCCTCAGTTCCGAGTCCACCTCATACACCTGGTGGCGTGACCTGGTGCTCCTCACGCTGAGGTGCTTCCGCCTCGATGACCACGTCCTCCAGGACGGCTCTCCGGTGGATGTCTCTTGGGTCAGCATGGACAGCCTGGTCCTGTCCTGGATCCTTGGCCCCTTCTCTGAGGAGCTACAGGACATCGTTGGGCAGCGCGGTGGCGGCACTGCTCGTCGAGCCTAGCTGGTCCTTGAGCAGCATTTTCTGGGGAACCGCGCGACTCGAGCCTTCCACATCAGCGCGTAGTTCCAGAACACCGTCTAGGGTGATTGCTTCGTCTCCGCCTACTGCTGGGAGATGAAGGGCATGGCGGATGCTCTACGTGACCTTGGCGAGCCGGTCATTGACAACGCTCTCGTCCTTTGGGTCCTTCAGGGCCTGAATGAGCGCTACTGTCACCTACGGACGTGGCTTCTCCGTCTGGAGCCACCCCCTACCTTAGAGAAGGTATGGTCTGATCTCGAGCTTGAGGAGATCACTACAGGAGGCTTTACTAGCTCCAGGTCTGCCACAGCCTTTTACGGCTCTAAGCAATCCCCTCGTCCACCTTCACCACCTGTTAGTGGAGCACCGTCACGACCACCCACCACCCCAGGCACTCCTGCTAGCACTCGGGATGGTAATCGTCGCCGCCGAGGCAAATGCGGCGGCCGTGATGGAAGTAGCAGTGCAGGTGGCCCTCCTACATCCACTACTCCGGCTACTAGTGGTAGTCGTGGTATCGGCCGGGGAGGTCCACCCTAGCCCACACCCTACAACCCGTGGAGTGGCCAGATCCACATGTGGCCAGGGCCATCTCCGGGTTTTTAGCCTCCACGACCACCGCGTCCCGAGCCGGCGTTCGTAGCCACTCAAGGCTATAGTGGACCATCCTACAGTGTTGGTGGGTCGACGACTCAGGCCTACAGTGGACCTGACTATCCTTCTGGCGGACAGTCGGCCTCGACCCATGGAGGCACCGACTACCCTATTGGGTACTCGGAGCCGTCAGCACCACACCAAGAGCCACCCTCAACGTGGGATCGCCAGTCGTTGGTCTCCTCCTTCAGCACCATGCATCTTACTCCACCAGTTGTCGACTAGATAGCTGACTCTGGAGCGTCATACCATACCACTCCTAATGCAAGTATACTCTCTTCCACCCACCCTCTCAATCCCTGTTTTCCTTCATCTATCATTGTTGGGAATGGGTCTGTTCTTCCGGTCACCTCAGTAGGTGATTCTGGTTTCTCGGGTTCTTTCCAGCTTAAAAACATCCTTGTCGCTCTGGATATAATTCAAAATTTGCTTTCTATCCGTCGTTTTACCACTGACAACAATGTTTCTATTGAGTTTGATCTATTTGGTTTGTCTGTGAAGTATCTTTCTACCCGACGACTTCTTTTCGATGTGATAGCCCGAGGCCCATGTACACACTTAAACTTTTTTACTTTCGCTGCATCACCACCTTTTGCTTTGACTACAACAGCTTCATCCACCATTTGGCATCGCTGACTTAGCCACCCTGGTGCAGATGCTATGTCAAAGTTGTCTAGTAGTTCTGTGACTCATGTTAGGCACGCCTTTGATCTTATTCATTGTGATTTGTGGACATCACCTATTACCAGTGTATCGGGCTTTAATTATTACCTGGTGATCCATGATGATTTTTCTCACTTTTCGTGGACTTTTCCATTACAATTGAAGTCTGAGACTTTTGTTACTCTTTCTCACTACTTCGTTTGGATATCCGCTCAGTTTGGGCGCACCATCCGAGCTGTTCAGTGCGATAATGGACGCGAGTTCGATAACTCAGTGTTTCGTAACTTTCTCTCCGTACATGGGGTACAGTTGCGCATGTCTTGTCCGTATACCTCTCCTCAGAATGGCAAGGCTGAGCGCATGATTCGTACCACCAATAACGTCATGCGCTCCCTGATATTTCAGGCATCTATTCCTGCCCAATACTGGGTGGAGGCTCTCCACACTGCCACTCTTCTGATTAATGGCCTTCCTACCAAGGCGATTCGTGCCTCCACCCCCTATTTCGCTTTATATGGCATCAATTCTCTTTACGACCACCTTTGAGTTTTCGGGTGCGCTTGCTACCCTAATCTTTCCACCACTGCCCCACATAAGCTTGCGTCCCGCTCGACACGGTGTGTTTTCCTCGGGTATTCCCTTGATCATAAGGGTGCTTAGATCTCATCACTCACCACCTCTTGATCTCTCGACACGTCGTCTTCGACAAGTCCTCCTTTCCCTTCTCCACCACCTCGTTCGGTTCCACCACAGAGCTGGATTCTCTTTTTCCCACTTACTCCGAGGTTGCTCCCCAGCTGCCTTGGCCTCTTTCTTCTGCAAGTTTGACACGCGCTACGCCATGCACGGCACAAGTGCCCCCGACATCAACAGCTGCACCACGTGCTGCATCGGCGTCACCAGCGTCGCCCGCTGCATCTCGGGTGGCCCCTACATCACCAACTGCGCCACGTGCGGCTTCTGCCTCCCCGGCGTCACCTGCAACGAGCTCGACGTCACCAACCGCACCAGGCGCAGCACCGATTGCGACCCGGACTTCTCGCTTCGTCGCCCCAACACTTGTCTATCAGCGACGAGCGCGAGATGGTGTCCCAGCTCCAGCTGCGCCAAACGCGGTTGCGGAACCCTCCACACCAGTCGCCACGCCACGCGCGGCCACGAGATCCACTCTCGTCTATCAACGATGGGAGCGGGGTGGTACTCTAGCTCCCTCTCGCTCCGAGCGCCCGGTGTACAATCCTGCTCTACTCCATAGGGATCCTGGTCACGTTCACCCGATGGTGACTCGACGTGCGTCTGGGAGTCTCCGGCAGGTTGAGCGCTTCTCTGGAGCTGTCTTCTCGTCCACGACGTCTCCACCCCCCGACTCTTCTTCGATCTCGCCCATACCGACTTCCGTCCGTAGCGCCCTCGTCGACCCTCACTGGCGTCGCGCTATTGAGGAAGAGTATGCGACCCTGCTTGACAACCGGACCTGGGACCCGGTTCCCCGCCCTGGTCATGGCAATGTTTGTCACACGCAAGTGGGTAGTCTCACATAAGAAGAAGGCGGACGGTACCTTGGAGAGGTACAAGGTTCGATAAATACTTCGGGGCTTCACTCAGCGCCCTGGAGTCGACTACGACGAGACTTTCAGCCCGGTGGTGAAGTCGATGACAGTTCGCACCGTTCTTTCGCTGGCTCTCTCGCTTTCTTGGCCCGTCCACCAGTTGGACGTCAAGAATGCCTTCCTCCACGGTACACTGACAGAGACGGTGTACTGCAGTCAGCCGACAGGGTTTATCACTCAGCTCATCCAGACATGGTCTGTAACTTGAACAAATCCCTATACGTTCGCAGGCACCGCGGGTGTGGTATAGCCGGTTCGCGTCTTTCTTGTCTCACTAGGCTTCGTCGAAGCCAAGTCGGACACTTCGTTGTTTGTCTAACGACGTGACAGTGACACTGCTTATCTTCTACTGTACGTCGATGACATTGTACTGACAACGTTGAGTCCACCTCTTCTTCGGCGTACTGTCTTTGCTTTACAGCAGGAGTTCGCTATGAAGGACTTGAGACGCCTCCACCACTTCCTGGGTATTGCGGTCGAGGACCGACCAGACGGCTTGTTCCTTCACCAGCGACAGTATTGCCTAGACATCCTCCAGCGAGCGGGCATGACTGAGTGCAAGTCGTGCTCCACTCCAGTGGATACTCAGACGAAGCTCTCCGCTACCGACGGGACACCCATCACTAAAACTACTGCTTACAGGAGTCTTGCAGGTGCTCTTCAGTACCTCACCTTCACCAGGCCGGATATCTCCTATGCGGTTTAGCAGGTGTGCCTCCACATGCATGACCCGAGGGAGCCGCACCTCACCGCTGTGAAGCGGATTCTTCAGTACCTGCATGACACCCTCGACTACGGCCTCCTCCTTCGGCGTGACTCGTCCTTCGAGCTGGTCGTGTACACCGACGCTGACTGGGCAAGCTGCTCGGACACTCGCCAGTCTACTTCTGGTTATGCTGTTTTCCTGGGTGGTAACCTCGTCTCATGATCCTCGAAGCGACGTGATGTCGCGCTCGAGTGCTGAGGCGGAGTATCGCGTCGTGGCTAACGGCGTGGTTGAGGCTTCCTGGCTTCAGCAGCTACTTTAGGAGCTCCACACTCCCGTCGCAAGGAGCACTCTGATTTACTGCGATAATGTCAGCTCCGTGTACCTCTCCACCAACCCAGTCTAGCATCAGTGCACGAAGCATGTGGAGATTAACCTCCACTTTGTTCGTGAGTGGGTTGCACGTGACAAGGTTTGGGTACATCATGTCCCGACGACGACACAGTTTGCCGACATCTTCACGAAGGGTCTCCCGTCGTCGCTGTTCTTCGAGTTTAGCTCCAGTCTCAACATCTGTTGTAGCTAGATGTTGTGAGATGTTAGACTGTGTAATTAGTGGGATAATCAGGGGCAGTTTAGTACTTTTGGATGGGATTAGGGGCTTAATAGTATTTTCCCCTCACCTAACCCCTCTATATATTGTAACCTTTACTCGGATTAATCATCCAATTGTCTCTCCTCTAATAGTTACAATAAATATTTCAGTACAAAATCAGGCTGAAGCCTCAAGATAAACATGGCATCTAGGCAAAAAGTGTATTTCTTTGTGTATATCACTAATGTCGACCCACATATAAACCTCGTCAAATAATTTCATCTCATTTCTTTCCAATACAGAGAAGAATCACCAAATGTTGGCACTCAGTAACACCAAACATAGTGTGTTTCTCATGGTTAAAAATAATGAGTCAATTACAGAGTTGGACTACATATGCTAATTATCACGCCTCACTAAACCTAGAAAATGAGCAAATTCTACACTTCTGGAGATCATGTGCTCTGCTGCAACAAACATGTAAGAGATGAAGATAGTACAACATTTTCCAGATCACATGGCAGAGAGCTCACTAGAATCTTGGCTCTACTGGTTAACCACATCAACTGACCAGAATTAGCTGTGTGTTTTCAGACAATTAATCAATCACATAGTTGGGATTAACTGCCAAAATTCTGCTCTCTGATGTTCTTCGTGCATCACTGCCATCTGCTGCAGCAGTTGTCGTGCCTTCATCAATGACTATAAGATGGCCTTCCCGCTGAATAAGCCTCTGCATATGCAGATAGAACAGAAATTGTAGAAGAATACAATTACATTAATGATGCACAATGATTTTGAGGACGTTTTGTTGAGGTAAATGACGAATAATAAAGACTATTTTGAGTATATCTTTAGAATGCTGCAAGGTCCAGAAACTGGGGTAGCAGTGCAGAAGGATTACCTCTATAACGGCCTTGATGCACTTCACTTCTTCCTTCACCTCTGCTGTGGAACTATATGCACCCTTGGCATTCTGCTGCTCAACATACCAGATGATAAGATCCCCTTGCTTCATACCAGCCAAACCATCTCCTGCAACGAACTTGTTAGATGACTTGAATGACACAACAAAAATTATAGGTACTAATACAAGACTTTAGAAATAGAAAATATAAGGTTGACCCCATGAAACTTAAGTTGAATGTATTGCAGATTTATTCTACTGTTGCATATGTCAATAAATCATTCTAGTACATAAGCAAAAACTAATAATCAAAGGAATTTGTTGTGAACTATTGTTAGATAATCCATCCATTTCAAAATGTAAGCCATATACACAAACCAAAATTCAAACTTAACTTTTTGATCAATAATTACTCTAAGGGTTCACAAATTATATAGTCCAAGCTTAGTACCACTTGATATATATTTGAAAGTACTTTTGTAGAATATCACTTTTATGATCATAAGCAATGTGACATAAGAGATATTAGTCATCAAAGTGTATTCTAGGAGACAGCACCAGGTCAATTCAAGCTTTACATTTTGAAATGAAGGGAGCACCTGTTGTTCAACCTAGAGTCGACCAGACTATGCTTTAGAAATCACCTTTTCACTGAGTCCTATCTCAAGTGGAGAAGCATGACTCCCAAAATCAATGAAAAGATGATATTATCTTTCATTTATATGAAACGTGATTCTAAGAATGTAAATACTGGACACATTTGCATTCTACATGTAACTTGCAAGTACTGGTTTGGCCATTGTTGCTAGGATACAGGGGCAGGGTTGAATAATAATAAAAGAACTACAAACTATAAGATAAACTCATATAAAAGAAGAATGGAAGTACCAGTACCATCTTTCATGACTGTCTCTTCATGCTGCCGCAGTTTCATGACTAAAGCTTGAGTAACTCGCTGAAAATGTTCTTCAGTTATTACCAACTTCTTCTTACCAGGATCTGCTGCTTGGTCATTTTCTAGAGTTTCAACATATAAAAAAATAACAAAATGGTTATACACAAGCTAATAGTAAAGAGGGCAACCATATTTTAACAACATTGGAAACCCACCTGCACCCTGTTGTTGAGGAGCATCATTTGCTTCAGCTGGCTGTCCAGCATCATTATTGGAAGGTACATTTATTCCGTCATCAGCATCTTGAAAGTCAGAGAGATCAACTTCACTTGATTCCACACTACAAATTAATAAATTTCAGTGTTAGCGATATTAGCATCTGAATATATTAACTACTAAAAAGGTTAAATCGTCAAGAAATTTGTAATCAAGAAACTCACCTGATGATGGATGTCTTAAGCAATTTAACAGCCAGACGGACATGTGCTGGGAGAACCTATGAAATTTAACCGCGAAATGAAGTTAGCCACATAATTTTAGTAAGGGACTAATAAACCACTGTATGGAGCTTAGCAACCATTTGTAGTTTAATAACTATCCAGGGTATGCGTCAAATAGATCAGTACTACAATAGATATACTGAATGTTACCATTAGAAACATGATGCATGAGAATTTCACTTACAACTTGTTCTAAATGACTTCTGGCAATAGCTTCCGACAGTCTGATTAATGCCTCTAATTGCCTAACTGTCATCCTGTAGGCAACCCTTGTGCCAGGAGCACTGTCACCTCTACGGAGGGTAATGTATGACTCGACTAGGACTTTCTTTGCTTCTGAACTCAACTGAAAGGAAGTAAAATTAAAACTATTAAGTTCATGAAAAGTTAAAATCCATTTTCCAAAAGCAGGAGGTAAACCTGAGGTTTCAGGGACTTTGCAAAAGCAATATAACGCTTCAATTCTGTAGTGTTAAATGCAGGGGCAAGTGCTTCTTCACGTTTTTGATGAACTCTTACAATGTGATGAGCAATGTGATAGTCAGTGTTTTCATCAGGTTCATCAATCATGATGTATACCAGATCAAATCTTGAAAGAATAGCTGGAGGCAATGCCACATTATACTGGAAGAGTATACAGAAAACAAAGAGAAATTAGATTCAACAATGTCCTCAACTTTCACCTGAATTATGTTCAAATATAAACACAGATTTTTTTGGAAGAGTACAGGATAATATGTGTCATCATTTGATGTACCTTTAGTGGCTTTGCCTTGTCATAACGCCCTCCTGTCGGATTTGCTGCTGCTAAAATTGAAGTCCGCGCATTCAAAGTTGCCTGTATTCCAGCTTTTGTTATACTAATGGTTTGCTGCTCCATTGCTTCATGTATAGCGACCTAAAATGGAAGATGACGCTTAAAACCACTGATGTTTGACAATGGTGAAGTCAAAAGGGCAAAGACAACAATAGTTATATGTGAACCGACCTGATCCTTAATATCCATCTTATCAAATTCATCAATGCAACAAATACCATTATCAGCTAGCATCAGTGCGCCTGCCTGCAATAGATAAACAATGGAAGTATCAAAAGACATCAGAACCAGGAAGAAACAAATAAATGTGCTAAACCTAGCAATTGTGTATTTATGCTCAAATGGAACTATACTCTTGAGTATGCATGTTATTATAATTTTCTTATGAGAATGCATATGACTGCATGCAAACTCCACCACTACCAACATTTACACTAGGAATTAGACAGCATTGTTTACTGATAAAGGAATGGATAATGTTACTAGGATGAGGATGTACCTCGATACAAAATTCACCAGTCTCAGGTTCTTTAGCAACAGTTGCTGTCAGACCAGCAGCAGATGAGGACTTCCCTGACGTGTATACAGATCGTGGAACAATACCAGCAGTATATCTGAGCATAGGATTTAAAACAGCATTTCAAATTTCTTAGAGTCAATAAGTCAAAAGGAATTAAACTAAGTAAACTGAATACAAAAGAATATCTAGCTCTACAGGAAAAATAAGATGAAACTTTATCTCAAGGTACCTGATATTGTAATATGCATAATGCACATTAATATTATTGAAACATGTTCAAGCAGTTAAAAATAAACAGAACATCAATCAGCACACTTAAAACAAATGAAATGAACTGAGCGTACTTTGACATTAGTTATTATCATAAATCCATTATACCATTCATGCAATGACAAAGCCGTATATTTTCAAAATGGAGTAAAAAGTTTATATATCCAGTAAAATGATGATGATCAACAAGAAATTTGTTCATTACAGCTTAGAAAAGGCCAGTAAAAGAATAGGGCAAGAAACTATAGGATGATAGATAATGCTTACTTTAAGAACTGTGACTTCGCACAGCTTGGATCTCCAACAATACAGACATTGATGTCACCTCTAAGGTTGATCCCTTCATGAGTTATCTTGTGAACACCACCCAAAAGCATAAGAAGGATTGCCCTCTTTATTTCTTGATGACCAAAGACAGTAGGACATATGCTATCAACTATCTTGTTAAAGAAATCAGGGGTGTTCCTCATCCTAACAACCTCATCTTCTTCTTCTTCCTGTCAAAGAGAGGGTTTTAAATATCAGTGCTATCACCAATACAAGTGACAAGCTAACTGGAAATGATTTGAGTATATAGCCCAAGGACATAGAAAATACAGGATCTTGTATAGACGTGTGCTGCAGTACTGCACTAAAACTAGAACATATGAGTTTTATAGTGCTTGGTATCATGTTGCAAAGAAAATACTGAGGGCACACTATTGTTAGACCCAATAATGACAACTAGTTAAAACATCACAGGGCAAAAATCAAGCGGGGATTTTTTTAGCATTTTTTTCTCAATGAGGGCAGAACCCCTTTTCTTTTGTAGGGGATAATGGTTGTTTTTAGTGTGTAAATTGAACTTACAGTAAATTTCTGTCCTTCACTGTCATCCCCATCAGTGCACCGATCCCTGATGCCCACTTCTCTTCTGCCATCAGCAACCTAATAACATTAACAATAAATTAAGCCATGATAACAATACCAAAATTTAACTAATCATATAAAATCTTGTTGCTATGAAGAGTTCATACCTGCACTGAGTTTGCCACGAAGGCGAGGCGATAGGAGAGGTCCCTAACACCAAGGGACTTCAAGCCTTTCACACCTTGCACACCTGATCCACTCTTTCGCTGAGGAGCTTCCCGGCGACACTCTGCTCGCTCACCAGGTGAAGTTAGTGCCAAAACATCTGGGACCGCAACAACAGTTCCAGTAAATATGACCCTGAAAACGCCAAAACCAGTGCATTCAACAAAACAAAACTATCCAACAAGTAATATTAACAAGAGAATCAAAACTAAAGGGAGTTTCCTCACGTGTCTCCAGCTCTAGCTTTCTCAACAATCTCATGCCGCAAAACGACATCCAGAGAACGAGGAAGTGATCCGGCTGGTATCTCTTTTGATGTCTCCTGCATTCTGACCCGCTGCCAATCTGTGAATTTGCTCTCCTGCCGGAGAAGAGCCCATTTTGATCGGTTCTGGCATGTTGCATTGATGCATATGATCGGCTAAAACAAAGTAAAGGGACGCATTATTAGGCATATTGTAATAGAGAATAAAAAAAGAACTATGTGCAGAGGTAGAACCTCAGTATACTTGAACTGCTGCTCGACATTCTTTACAACATTCCCACACTCAAGGCACTTGAAAGTGCCTTGCAGGAGTTCAGGTCGCACCTCACTTGTCCGTGTCACGACACCCATTACAGCGGTGAGCTTACCAATCTCAGCAGTCCCAAGCTCTCTCAACCTACCAGATAACAGCAGTGTTAGTACTGAGTTTTTGGCGACTATCTTGCAGTTTATTACTATGTATTACTATCAGATTATTACGAAATTAGACTAATCATAAATAGAAGCAGATGGTTTTGAGGTTAATCTTCTGCACTCCGTAGGCCTTTAATAGTCCTACTAGGTACCCATACTGTTTTAGCAAACAGACGCACTGTTAGATCCCATAGACCATTCTGAATATCGACACATTAGCAAATTATTTTTTACTTCATAAAAGGATAAAATGCATCTCCCTTCCCCTAGGGATTAAGCATCCGCTGGTGTAGCATGTGTACCTTTTAAGCAATGGGATGTTGTAGATGGCAATGTTGATATCCTTGTTGGGGCTATCATCTGAGATGATTGGTGCACGATTTTCACCAGCCCGGTGCTCCAACACAAACCTCTTGCACGCATTCCTCAAGCACGGTTCGAATCTGACACAACAAGAGAGGCAAAATGAATGGCCATTTCTGCAGTTCAAGGACTTGCAGACAAGCATATTAATGATTGCTTCAACGAAAAGCATGTGAGCAACCAAAATCATTAAGGAGATAAAAAACTTGAAATGAACTTCGGAAAATTCCTAACAAAAAGCATTTCGAATCGCACAACCCAAGCACTTCAACACTGCGCCGCCTAAAATCATTTAACCACCGTTGGATTCAGTAAAATTGATGCACTTCAGGACCAATTTCACTCCAAAATTTGAGTAACCGAACAAAAAAATGCCGCCTTTCCTTGCCCAGATCCAGCTATAAACCACAATTTTCCAGGCCTCACCAAATTGGAAGATTCTCCAATCTAACCTGAGGTACTCCTCGGAGATGGCCTTCTGGAGGACGTCGTTGAAACGCATGACGTGCGCGAAGTCGACGTACATGGTGGTGGACTCCCGCGACCGCATCGCTTCCATCTCTGTCTCGTAGAATGGTTCCGCCGCATCCGCCTCCTTGTACCTAACACAACCAAGGGAAAATCATCAACCGCCTGTCCGACGAACGGAACCCGAAGAGAAAAGGCCGCCGAAAATCGCCTTCGCATCTCGGCGGCGGCGGCGCAGACGAACTCACCGCTTCAGGAACTCGAGGAAGATGTTCTCCACCCGCGCCGCCTTCTCGTCTACGAAGAACCCGCCAAACGCCTCCATCGCCGACGGCCCCTTGCTGTGAGCTTCTAGATCTGGCCGAGGGTTTGGATTGGGGAGGTCTCCTCTTGCGCCACAGCGTGTCTGCTGTGTGCTCTTGCGCGAGGGCTTTGCGGTTCAGAAGATGAAAGAAGGAGGCGGCGGCTTTGGCGCTTAGGCGGGAAGGGGCAAAGGCTTGGCGCCAAATCTTCGCGCCAGAAAGGGTAAACAGGGTGCCGAACGCCTGAAAATGGGCTGGAGGTACGCAAGGGCCGAAACTGCGCCTACAAGTTGGGCTGAATGTATAAATGCTAATATGGGCCACAAAATAAAAACAACTGCACTGTATTGAATCGTGAATTTTTACATAATATGGTGTAGTTTGAAAATTTTACAAAAATGGGTGCCGCCCGGCCACTGGGCGACCCATTCACGACTCATTCAAGAGGGAACGTAAAATGCCGTTTTGCAATCCGCGTTCTGACAGATGGATCGCCCAGCCAAGGATCGACCCATCCCATTTTTTGAGACCCATCCCGGTTTCATTTAATAAAATTTTCTGATATCTAGATAATAGAAAGAAATTAAAATTTCAATATGTAGCAAACAACCTAGTAGTATAGTGGTTAGCACTCCTCATTTCAAACCTAGAGATCTGAGTTTAAGTCCTGGTGGGGTATATTTTATTTGTATTCTTGTTAGATATGATAGATATTGTTTGTATTCATTTATGTATTTCAAATTTTATTAAATTCAATTCATTACAAGTTTAATTTCTCCTAGGAAAATTATAAAAATTTGGGAACAAGTTCAATTTCAGATCTCAAATTTCATCATATTCAAGCTTCAACTTAGATTGAAAACAAATCTAAATTTCTAAATTTGAAATGTAAATTTTAAATTTTGAAAATCAGGCCAGGGGCCAGGTGGGTATGGTGAACGCTCCGCGGAGATTGTCGTGCCCCGACCCGGGTGGGTGACTTCACTAGGTCGAGTAAGAGGGCGGACCCCGACCCAACCCTTTCCGTCGGAGTTTGGTCATCTCTTATAGGCCTATATATCTTTTTATGGTCTTAACTGTTCCTTTGATTTCGCCTGTGGGCTGCGTTTTTTCTTCAGGCTTTATTGTCATCGTGAGCTACAAGGAGGAATCACACTTATGACGGTTAATAGAAACCCCGTTCCCAATACACCGACAGACCCAACTACTGAGAGGATGTTATGTAACATTTCGATGTACTCGAATATTGTCAACTAAAAGGTCCTTCCAAGCCCGACCAAGAACAGATGCAAGAGCAACAGAGAAATGAAGGGTGCGGTGGCTTGATGAGTCAAGAAACCAAATTGATTTATTATCGATTCTTTTGTCAATTAAACTGTAATGGCGTCATACAGAAATTCTGCTTTTGTTGCACTTCAATTCAGTGCATATTGTACTATAGTGTCAAAAGTGCATGGATGGTTTCAATCAGTACGTGACCAATAAAATTGTTTACCTTGATCTGATGCATTTACCAATACTCATTAAAGATTAGCCATGACTGCTATTTTGTGGATCCCAGCAGTATTTTTGGATTCTTTGATTTTATTCTGATTTCTCTGAATCTTTGTTGGCTAGTTACATGGTTTACCTTACCTGGGTCTACCGGAGGATGTTGTGTGCATGTAAAAAAAATCCCTTTTGGGATTCAAACCCATATGGTTTTCCTCCCTGTCATCCAAAGAAGACCTCACTGTGGAAACCAATAATCTCAAAACAGCATGCAGGCTCAAAAAGCCTATCAACGCCGGAGGCATTTTCAGCAGAAGAGGCAGAGCTACAGGATGTATCTACAATAGAATCCTACTTTCGCATGTTTACCATCGACGTTCCTACTGAATTCTCATCTGTAGCGAGCATGATCAATCAATTGTGGAGTCAAGAAACAAATAAAAAGAGCATTATTGAGCTGCTTTCCTGTATAAGGTCGAGGCATCTCTTGTCCAAAACGATAAAACAGGACAATTCTATCTAAACTGATGACAACATATCTGTTCCACGCATTTGGCGCACAGAGTGCAGCACCTCTTATTTATGAGATACTGTGAAGTTTTGACAGTGATATTGTTGTGGACGCCTTTATGGGCCGCCCATAAGGTCGGCGCAGGGCCCATGGCGCCCACAGCCCGGCCGCACCACCCCTGACTAAGCGTCTTCTAGAAGATTTGTTTAAGATTACAATAAATCTATTATAGATAGAATTAGAGGATCCAATCTGTTATAGATAGAATTAAATAAATAAGAGATTGACTCGGTTGGGGGGGGGGTGTCCCAACCGACCCGGGTGCAGCAGGGGTCCCTAGACCTCTATATAAGCAGCACTTTTCCCCCATGTAATCTGCATCTAGGAAAAATAATAATTACCTCATTGGGTTGTTCTTCTCCTTGGGTCACCGTGGCTATGAACCGTAACCCTTGCCGTCGTGATCAACCCTCTCTTCCCCCGCGATACGCGCTGATCAACTCCTCCTACGCCTCCTCGCTGCTGGTTCCTCCCCTGCGCAGCCCTAGGCGCAGCAAGAGGGTCTCCTTCACCCCCAGTTCTCAACAATTGGTATCATGATCCAGCGGAGCACCGACGATGTCCGTCTCCAGGGCTGATTCTGGGCCTATGTCCATGGAGGACCTCGCTGCCCTCATGAAGACCATGCACTCCGACATCATGGCTTCCATCAATCGCCACTGAGCTGAGGTGGCAACCGTCCGCACTCGTCTCGATTGGCATGACGTCTGTGTTGACCGTATTGAGAAACAACATAATACGACTTTCTCAGCACATCAGAACCAACAGGACATCACCATGGACGACGTTGATCTATTCAACACGGACGTCGACGGCAGCAGCGGTCGGGCGCGCGGCGCTGGCCGGGGACGCGGTGGCCATGGCGGCAGCGACGATGGTGACGACTTCAGCCCGTGCAACTACGACCGACGTCCCTAGGGGCGTCACAAGTTCAACGATGGCGGGCTGTGCCACCACAAGATTAATTTTCCAAAATTCGACGGGGAAACTGATCCGCTGCCGTGGCTCACCAAGTGTCAGACATACTTCCGTGGGACATGTACGATGCCTGAAGAGAAGGTGTGGCTCACGTCTCTCCACCTAGATAGAGTCACTACCGAGTGGTACACCGCTCTGGAACGCGACTGCGGCAACGTTTCTTGGGAGCGGTTTGCAGACTTCGTCAACATGCGCTTTAGACCTCCGCTCTGCTCTAACGACCTGGTTGAGATTAAAGATCTCCATCGTACTGGTATGGATGAGGAGTACCAACGTCAGTTCCTGGTCCTTCTCTGCCGCTGCGAGGATCTTAGTCAGCATCAGCAGACCAATCTCTTCACAGGTGGCCTTGGAGAGCTACAAATCTGCAGACCGCCATGATCCTGGCAAGGGCCTTCGAACATCGACTCGCGGCAACAACAGACAGCGGGACACAGAAGGGCGCCGCCTATCCACGCTCTACATGCCCTTCTCTTGTGTCATGCACCACCACCACGGCTTCTAATGGTGGTTCTGCCGCACCTGCTCTGACATCTTTAGCGACGGCATCCTTCCACCCGCGCTTCAAGCGTCTCACGACTGATGAGCTGGCTGCCAAACGGGCGAGCGACGAGTGCTATCACTGCTCGGAGCGGTACGCGCTGGACCATAAGTGCACTGGTAAGGGAATCTTCCTCCTGGAGCTCTATGATGACGACGTCGACGTTGACGCGACCGTTGCCGACATGGGCATCTCCCTACATGCCTTGACCAACATCGACCTCGCCAACACAATGAAGCTCTAGGTCTACATCCGTGGCAAGTGGTTGACCACATTGGTCGACACGGGCTCCATTAACACCTTCATCAGGGAACCTCTCATCCAGGAGCTCGGCCTGATGATGTTGTCGCAGCCAGGCGTCGGTGTTCGAGTCGTCAATGGCGACTCCATCTCCTGCACATGCATCTGTCCACGTGTACCATTGATGATTGCAGGAGATCGCTTCGACGCCATGTGCTATGCGCTGCCACTTGACGGCTTCGACCTCGTTCTGGAAGTTCAGTGGTTGCGGTCCTTGCGACCCATCCTCTGGAACCTCGAGGACCTCATGATGTGAGGGGGTCTGTACGGGGCTGCGCAGCTCCGCCCCCGTGTGCTCTTCTCTGGCGCCTCCTACCGACATGATGGGCACCCTCCTAGATAGCTTCCAAGACCTCTTTGACGAGCCACGTGGTCTTCCTCCTCCACGGCGCCATGACCACCGTATCAGGCTCCTGCAGGGCACAACTCCACTAGTTGTCCGGCCGTACCGCTGCCCCCAGCTTCTCAAGGACTAGATTGAGAAGCAGTGCGGCAAGATGCTTCGCCAGGGCATCATCTGGGAGTGCACCTCTGCATTCTCCTCGCCGGTGTTGTTGGTTCGAAAAGCCGACGCCACGTGGTGCTTCTGCATCGACTACCGCGAGCTCAACGCCTAAACTTTAAAAGACAAGTTCCCTACTCCACTGGTTGATGAACTGTTGGACGAGCTCCGCGCGCGCGAGGTTCTTCACCAAACTTGACCTCCGCAGCGTCTATTTCCAGCTGCGGATGCACCCGGACGACATCGACAAGATGGCATTCCGAACTCATGGAGGCCACTATGAGTTCTTGGTGATGTCGTTCGACCTCACCAATGTGTCGTCCACGTTCCAATCGTTGATGAACGACGTCCTCAACCCCTACATTAGGAAATTTGTGCTTGTCTTCTTTGATGACATCTTGGTGTATAGCAGGTCCTAGGCCAAACACCTCCAGCATGTCAAGCAGGTGTTCAAGGCACTCCGGACACACAAGCTGTTCCTGAAGAAGTCCAAGTGCTTTTTCGGCCAGGAGACTATGTCGTACCTAGGACACATCATCTCCTCCCAGGGCGTGGCGATGGATCCGACCAAGGTGGATGCCAATGAGCGTTGGCCTACACGTCAGTCCTTAGGGGCCTTCTAAGGCTTCCTTGGGGTCACCGGCTACTACTGCAAGTTCATTGCGGGGTATGGCGTAGTGATTGCGCCCCTCACTACCCTCCTGAAGCGGGAAGCGTTCCGCTAGACCGACGATGCGTAGGATGCCTTCTCCTGGCTCAAGCAAGCGTTGATGACAGTGCCTCTTCTCCAAATGCTAGACTTCAACAAGCGCTTCATCGTCGACTGCAACGCGTCGGGCGCCAGCTTCGGGGCGGTTCTACACCACAGCGACGGTGCCATCGCCTTCTTCAGTCGCGCTGTAGCTCCTCACCACCACAAGCTACCGGCGTACGAGCGTGAGCTGATCGGCCTTGTGAAGGTCGTGCGCCATTGGTGGCCTTACTTATGGGGGCGCCCCATCACCGTCCGGACTGATCACTTTAGTCTAAAATGCATCCTGGATCAACGCCTCACGACAATTCCCCAACATGCTTGGGTGACCAGTCTCTTTGGCTATGATCTGCAGGTTGAGTACAGGCCGGGGCGTCTGAACGAGGCAGCTGACGCCTTGCCCCGTCGCGATGAGGAAGACATGTCTATTCACGCCATATCAGCATTGGTCTTCCACCTCTTCGACTCGCTTCGTGCAGAGATCGCCATGGACCAGCAGGCACAACAGTTGCACGCCCAGCTCCAGAAGGGAGACGCACCTGCTGACTGTGCCGAACGTGATGGTCTCCTCCTGCACAAGGGGATGCTCTTCGTCCCCGACACGTACTCCTTGTGGCCCTCTCTACTAGCTGAGGCGCATGATGGGGGCCATGAGGGCAACTAGAAGACAACGCACCGGCTACGACTCTCCTTCTATAGCCCGTCACTCCTGCGACGTGTGCGCGAGTACGTCCGCAGTTGCGCCACAAGCCAGCGCAACAAGATGGACCATCTACATCCGACTGGCCTGCTACAACCTCTTCCTGTACCCTCGGAGATCTGGAGTGATATCTCCATGGACTTCATCGAGGGTTGTAAGTGCATCTAGGCACCCCCGTGGGTTTTGGATGATTGATGACGATAAATTAAGAGACTAATGAGCTGAGATGATCATAAGCACAGGACATTTCCAAGGAGGACACCTAAACTCTCAAAAAGGAAAAAGATGAAGAACGGCGTCGAAGACTCGAAGAGTAGAAATTAGGGTTTCACTTGAGTCTTTAGTAGGCTAGCCGTGGAGAAGAAAGAGTGTGTGTGTCAAGTGCATTAAGATCATAGAAAAGAGCTCAAAGCGTTAGAAGTGTCAAATCCTTAGTGGATAGAGGTAGAGAGGTAAAGTTGGGCAGACCGGACTTGTCCGGGGAAGAGGCCGGACTAGTTCGGAAGTTCTACGGCTTAGTCCGTTTTGGGGCGGACTAAGAGTTCCTCACTGAGATCGGACCTGTCCGTTTTGGGACAGACTAGTCCGTTTCTCTCTTGGTGAGAGTGTTTTTGGGGCTAAGTCCTGGTAGATCGGACTTATCCGCCTTAGTGACCGGACTAGTCCGGGCTAGCCAGACTTGTCCATTTTCACACGGACTAAGAGTTCCTATGTGAGTTCGAGCTAGTCCGTTCTAAGGCGGACTAGTCCGTATGGGTGTGAGATGAGAGCTCCCACGGCTAAGTCTTGGTAGATCGGACTTGTCCGTCTTAGTGGCCGGACTAGTCTGGGTCCTATAGACTTGTCCGTTCTCACCCGGACAAATAGTTCCTATGTGAGATCGGACTAGTCCGGTGTGAGGCTAACTAGTCCAGACTTTCGATAGGTGGCAACGATTGGCTTTGGGACTTCTATAAAAGGAGATGCCCCAACTTCATTTAAAAAAGCCTGGAACCCTAGCGCCGCCACAGCGATCCTAGAGCCCCCCTAAGCCTTCTCTCTCGCCTACTCACCGTCTAGAACTAATTCTTGAGTGGATTTGGGTGTGTGAGGAGAGGAGAAGGAAGAACTTCGTGTTTTGGCTCTCGGAGTGATCTCGTGCACTTGGTGTGAGTCTTTGTGACCTGTGGCTTGTGATATCCGTGGAGTTTTGTGGACGTGATCAAGTGGGAGCCTCAGATTGTGAGCAGCCCCAACACTTTGCAAGTTCACCATTGAGATAGTGAAGAACCGGGTTGGCCTTAGTGGCGACTTGGTGCCAGAAGGGATGTTAAACCCGGTCCTTTGTGGACTCCTCAACGGGGACGTAGATTCCTGAGTGGAATCGAACCTCGGGCAAAAATATTTGTGTCATTTTGCACTTACATTTCATTGATCATTAGAATTGCTTAGGGTTCGTTCGATCATTTCGCTCTTATAATATTTCAGGTTACAATCTTGCAATCCACGTCAATACTTTGTCATATTTGTTACATTAGATTGCTATATAGTTTATTTGCATTTCGTTAAACTAAAATATGAAGAAAAACCCATAAAAAGCAAGTTTAGGCTCTTCAGCAGTCTGACCGGACTAGTCCACCCCTGAGCCAGACTAGTCCGACCCCTGTGTTCTAATCTCGTTTAATTAAGTTATTTAAGGAATTTTAGCCTATGCACCCCTCTCTAGGCAATTTCAATTGGTATCAGAGCATGTCTCTCCATCAAGAGTCTAACCACTCGGAGAGAAGATGGCCGGAGTGGAGGGATACGAGATTCCGTCGACGTCACAAGGTGGCAACACATATGACAAGAAAAAGAACACGGATGTGCTGCAAGAACACTCGAGTGACGATGAAGAAGTTCGCCAGCTCAAGGCACGACTTCGCGAGAAGCTAGGTCACTCAAGTAAAGAGAAGAAGAAGCCGAAGGATCAAGAAAGGAGTGGTCAACCGGACTACTCCAAATATCCTTTCAACTATGAACGATTAACTTCCAACAATCACTACTTATCTATTCCTCTAGGCAAACTTCCTCAATTCGATGGAAATGATTACTCAATGTGGAAGCATAATATGAAGATGCATCTAATATCCTTAAACCCTAGCTTATGGCAAATTGTCTTAACTAGTCCGCCCCTGAGCTAGACCTGTGGAAGGGATGAAGTCCGGTCCCGCGGGACACGTGTCACCACCGGAGCTCGCCTCTGAGGAGAGGAAAGGCCCCGACCCGCTGGACACGTGTCACCACCGGAGCTCACCTCTGAGGAGAGGAAAGGCCCCGACCCGCTGGACACGTGTCGCCATGTGAGCTCGCCTCCGAGGAGAGGAAAGAACCCGGCCCGCTGGACACGTGTCGCCACGGGAGCTCGCCTCTGAGGGGAGGAGAGGCCCCGGCCCGCTGGACACGTGTTGCTACGGGAGCTCGCCTCTGACAAGAGGGGAGGTCCGGCCCCGCCGGACACGTGGCGTCCTCGGAGCTCGCCTCTGAGGAGAGGGGAGGTCCGGCCTCGCCGGACACGTGGCGCCCTCGGAGCTCGCCTCTGAGGAGAGGGAAGGTCCGGCCCCGCAGGACACGTGGCGCCCTCGGAGCTCGCCTCTGTGGAGAGGGGAGGCCTAGCCCCACTAGACACGTGGTGCCTTCGGAGCTCACTCTAGCAGTGGCCACGTGGCAAGGTCGGACTTCGCAGCGGACAAGTCCAAACCGGACTAGTCCGCCTGGGTAGGCCAGACAAGTCTGGCCCCAGAGAAGTCCGGCTCTGGTCCGCCAACCGGACTTGTCCGGACACTTAACCCGGACTAGTCCGGCCCCTGCGGACTTAATCTCCCAGGGGCAGCCAAACTTCATTCTTCACAGACTAGTCCGCTCACATCCTCTCTCAAGCCGGAAGTGCCCACAAATTGGCGATTTTCGCTTTCCTCCACCAAAAATCTTGTCCAATCCACGGATTGGAGACCTAAGGAGTGCGGAAACCCTTCCCCGGGCTTCGTTACTCAAGTTTCAACTCCAAAATTCATCACATTTGAAGATTTCAAGAGGTATTCTTGACCTAACCAAAAATCCTTCCTTTTTTTCACTCTTAGGTCTTTTGATAAAATCCTCTTCACAAATGTTGTTCCTAGTGTCGGTGTGATCATAGCCTAGGAGTATTGCAACTTAATTCGAAGTTCTTGCGAAAAATTGTTAGGGTTAGGGTTCTTTATGTATAACCTGGACTAGTCCGGTTTTGGGCAGACAAATCCGTTCTCGAGCAGACTAGTCCGGTCCTTTAATAGACAAGTCCGGTTTACACAGAACAAACTCCAACTTTGGCCATTTTTCATGAATTCTCTTGCAATATTCCACTTTCTTGACCTCTAATATCCTGTCTCTCAGGAATTATGTCGAACTCCGACCAAAGCTCCCCCCCTTCCAAGTCCCACGGCCAAGGAGGCTCGACAAGCCCTTCATCGGCGCATTGCCGAAGAAAGGGCAGCAAAGGAGGCCCAAGCGGCTAAAGAAGCCGTCCGTCAAGAGGCAAGAACAAAGAAGAAGCATGATCTCGACGAGGAGGCACAAATTGCCCAAGCCGTTGAAGAATCCTTGAAGGATCAACTGAGAAAGAAAAGGGCCGAACGTGAAGATTCCAAGCTGCTAGTGCCTCAGAGCCCAAGAGAAAGAGGCTGGTCACCTTGGGAAATAAAGAGAAGGAAAAGGAATCCGAGGGTAGGTTTCCTCGTGATACAAAGAAGGGTAAGGCTCCACTTCTTGAGAAGCCCAAGAACAAAAAGGCAACTGCCAAAGCATTGACAAACAGAGCGGGAGGGATAAAAATCAGAGAGAAAGGGCAACCGAAGCCCATTGGCCCCTTAAAGATGGCTGCCCCTGCTAGAGACCCAAACCGGTAGCCCAACAATCTGGCATTTGTATTCAAAGGAAAGGGGGCTGAAAAGGCGAGAAGGCTGAGGATGGATAAAGTCTATGACTATGAGAAGCTTACAGCTGACCCTAGGTTTTGGTGTGACTTTCACTGCGATTACTACCTCTTGGTGTACCTAAAAATGAAGACCCCAGTCACTCAAGCTCAATGGGTAGATTGGGACTACATGGCCAAAAGGGAGCACAAAGCTTTTGATGCAGTGATTGAAGCCGCAGAGCGCCATGGAATCAAGGAAGTTATGATCTTCAAGTATGACTGGAACATTGAGGTAATTGTGCAGTTCTACACCACTGTGTACTTCTCCACCTACGGTGACCGGAAAATCACCTGGATGACTCATGGAGAGCAGTACTCAATCACCTATGAGAGGTTTGCACATATACTTGGCCTCGAGGAGCACTTGGATCATGAGATTATCATTTCCAATCTCAAGGCAGTGGACAGGGATCAGCTTGACTATATGTATCCTAGTCATGTTCCCTATGAGGTCGGGCTTGCTAGGAACATCAAGCCGTTCTATAGCATCCTCAACTGGACTCTAAGGAGTACCATTGCCCCAAGGATAGAGATGCAGGGGTAATTCAAGGAAACTTAAGGCATCTCCTCCTCTTGATAGATGGTGAAGAGAAGTTCAACCTTGTTGAGCATATTTACGATGACATCTTCAACATCTCTCACACTCCAACCGCTCATGTGGTTATGCACCGTACATCATGTGCCTAATTGAGAAGGTGTCGGGGATAATCTTTGTCAAGGATGTCACTCATCGACCTCTCCGTCCTCAGCTACCCCCCATTCTGCCAGAACCCTCAAGGAGAAAAAATGCTCAACCTCCGTCCAGCTCAGCGGCCCCTTCTAGCTTAGCGGCTCCCCCATCATCTCCTCCTCCGCAGTCCATGAGCGGATTCTTCAAGTGCTTCAACGCACTTTTCGCCTCCTGTCGGCGTGTGTAGGTCCGGACTCGACACATGGAGAGGCGTTAGGAGATGTACCTCAAGGCTGTGTGTGACAAGCTTGAGGTACCCATGTCTCCCCCTAAGGAGAGTGATGGGGAACTCACTCCATATCCAGAGTTCACCGCTGATGAGCTCGCCCAGTTCAGGGAAGATGGAAGCTCTTCCAAGGCCGTGCCTCCATCCACCACCGCCGACGAAGAAGAAGAGGATATGGAGGCTACGGAGAGCGATGAAAATGGCGATGAAGAAGAAGATGAAGAAGATGACGAGTAGACTTAGGCGTATCTTCCTCCCTCCTTTACTTTTTGGTGCCTTGATGCCAAAGGGGGAGAAATGTTAAAAGGATGTCCTATTTTTTATCATCTTCTAGTCTCGTAATAGATCTTTTGGACATGACTCTTTTGAACATGGCAATCTATGTTTTATGTTTTATGCATGCCTATCTTTTGTGTAACACTACATGTTGGATTTTATGGATGTTTTATGCTTATTGTCTTATCACATTTTTAATTTTGAGCACAACACATAGGCACCCCACCATAACATGTGAATGTATGCCAACTCCCCTCTTTTACTCTTGCATACATTCAGGGGGAGTTTTGCATACGTACACTTGTTATAAAAATAAGATTTTTACCTCTTATGTTGAAACTTAATGTGTTGTCATCAATCACCAAAAAGGGGGAGATTGTAAGTGCATCTAGGCATCCCCGTGGGTTTTGGATGATTGATGACGACAAATTAAGAGACTAATAAGCTGAGATGATCATAAACACAAGACATTTCCAAGGTGGACACCTAAACTATCAAAAAAAAGAAAACGATGAAGAACGGCGTCGAAGACTCGAAGAGTAGAAATTAGGGTTTCACTTGAGTCTTTAGTAGGCTAGCCATGTAAAAGAAAGAGTGTGTGTGTCAAGTGCACTGATATCATAGAAGAGAGCTCAAAGCGTTAGAAGTGTCAAATCCTTAGTGGAGAGAGGTAGAGAGATAAAGTTGGGCAGGCCGGACTTGTCCGGGGAAGAGGTCGGACTAGTCCGGAAGTCCTACGGCTTTGTCTGTTTTAGGGCGGACTAAGAGTTCCTGACTGAGATCGGATCTATTCGTTTTGGACGGACTAGTCCATTTCTCTCTAGGTGAGAGTGTTTTTAGGGCTAAGTCATGGTAGACCGGACTTATCCGCCTGAGTGGCCGGACTAGACCAGGCTAGCCAGACTTGTCCGTTTTCACACGGACTAAGAGTTCCTATGTGAGTTCGGGCTAGTCCGTTCTAAGGCGGACTAGTCTGAATGGGTGTGAGATGAGAGCTCCCACGACTAAGTCTTGGTGGACCGGACTTGTCCGCCTTAGTGGCCGGACTAGTCCGGGTCCTCCAAACTTGTCCGTTCTCACCCGGACAAATAGTCCCTGTGTGAGATCGGACTAGTTCGGTGTGAGGCGGACTAGTCCTGACTTTCGGTAGGTGGCAACGGTTGGCTTCGGGACTTCTATAAAAGGAGATGCTCCAACGTCATTTAAAACACCTGGAACCCTAGCGCCTCCACAACGATCCAAGAGCCCCCTAATCCTTCTCTCTTGCCTACTCACCCTCTAGAGCCAATTCTTAAGTGAATTTGGGTGTGTGAGAAGAGGAGAAGGAAGAACTTCGCGTTTAGGCTCTTGGAGTGATCTCGTGCACTTGGTGTAATCTGTGGCTTGTGAGATCTGTAAAGTTTGTGGAAGTGATCAAGTGGGAGCCTCGGATTGTAAGCAGCCCCAAAACTTTGTAAGTTCACCCTTGAGATAGTGAAGAATCGGGTTGGCCTTAGTGGTGACTTGGTGAGGAAAGGGTTGTTAGACCCGGTCCTTTGTGGACTCCTCAACGGGGACGTAGATTCCTGAGTGGAATCGAACCTCGGGAAAAAATCCTCAGTGTCTCTCTTGCATGTACATTTCTTTGAAGATCAAGATTGCTTAGGGTTCGTTTTAATTATTTCGCTATACATCGTCAGACTCTTGCAATTCATTTCAATATTCTATCACACTTGTCGTATAGAAGTGCTAGTTGTCTCATCCACATTTCGTTAAACTAAAATTTGGAGAAAAAACCCTTAAAAATCAAGTTTTAGATATTTCCAGCAGTTTGACCAGACTAGTCCACCTCCAAGGCAGACTAGTCCGGCCTTTTAGGCCTTTCCAGCAGGTTGATCAAACTAGTCCGCCCCTGAGCTAGACTAGTCCGGCTCCTGAGTTATAATCTCGTTTAATTAAGTCATTTAAGGTATTTTAGCCTATTCACCCCTCTAGGTAATTTCATGCACACTTCAAGCAACATTTCAAGCACTAGGATATTCAGTTCACTCCTTAGGTCACAAAAGTGTTTCTCATCAAGGGGTTTTGTGAAGATGTCCGTCAATTGCTTCTCACTCCTAACATGAGAGATAACGATATCTCCCTTGATAGAGTGATCTCTCAGGAAATGGTGACGGATATCAAAATGTTTGGTTCTAGAATGCTTCACGGGATTGTGAGCAATCTTGATGGCACTCTCATTATCACATAGCAGTGGAATATGGCTCAAAGTGTAACCATAGTCCCTAAGAGTTTGTCGCATCCATAGGAGTTGTGCACAACAACTCCTGGCTGCGACGTACTCCGCTTTGGCTGTGGATAAGGCAATGGAGTTTTGTTTCTTTGAAGACCACGAAACCAAGGACCTACCAAGAAATTGACAAGTCTCTGACGTGCTCTTC
Source organism: Neostapfia colusana (assembly GCA_030760725.1). Taxonomy (NCBI): domain Eukaryota; kingdom Viridiplantae; phylum Streptophyta; class Magnoliopsida; order Poales; family Poaceae; genus Neostapfia; species Neostapfia colusana. Next base: position 104,744,028 of record JASWHV010000007.1, read on the forward strand.
CTATCTACCTTACAATCGGCATAATCGGCATCGGAGTATCCAATGAGATTGAACTTGGATCCCTTGGGATACCAAAGTCCTAGGTTAGGAGTGTGAACCAAATATCTAAGAATCCGCTTAACAACCATCAAGTGGCACTCCTTAGGAGCGGCTTGGAACCGTGCACACATACACACACTAAGCATTATGTCGGGCCTAGATGCACAAAGGTAAAGCAAAGAGCCTATCATGGAACAAAATACCTTTTGGTCCACACTTGGACCATCTTCATTAAGGCCAAGATGTCCGTTGGTTCCCATGGGAGTCTTGATGGGTTTGGCTTTGTCCATGTCGAACCTTTTAAGTATTTCTTGAGTATACTTGGTTTGACTTATGAACGTTCCTTCCTTGAGTTGTTTGACATGGAATCCTAGGAAGAACTTCAATTCCCCCATCATTGACATCTCAAACCTTTCAGTCATTATCTTTGAAAACTCATCACAAAAAGCTTTGTTAGTAGAACCAAATATAATGTCATCGACATATATTTGGCACACGAATAAATCATCATTAAAATGCTTAGTGAAGAGTGTATAGTCTACTTTTCCTATCCTAAAACCATTTTTAATAAGAAATCTCTAAGACACTCATGCCAAGCTCTAGGAGCTTGTTTGAGGCCATAGAGGGCTTTCCGAAATTTAAAGACATGGTTAGGATACTTATCGTCCTCAAATCCAGGTGGTTGCTCCACGTACACCTCCTTCTTGTTTGGACCGTTGAGGAAAGCGCTTTTCACATACATTTGGTATAGCTTGAAATCATGGTGAGTTGCAAAAGCAAGCAAGATACGAATTGATTCGAGCCTAGCTACGGGAGCAAAAGTTTCATCATAATCCAAACCTTCTACTTGTGCATATCCCTTTGCAACAAGTCTTGTCTTGTTTCTTGTTACAACCCCATACTCGTCTTGCTTGTTGCGGAATACCCACTTGGTTCCCACAACATTTGCGTTGGGTCGCTTTACAAGTTCCCACACTTGATTTCTTTCAAAATTATTGAGTTCCTCTTGCATGGGCACCACCCAATCCGGATCTTGTAGTGCTTCTTCTACCTTGCGGGGCTCCAACGAGGAAACAAAAGAGTAACGTTCACAAAAATTAGCCATTCGAGAGCGAGTGGTCACCCCTTTGGAGATTTCTCCTAGTATGTTGTCGACGGGATGATCCCGTTGAACACTTTGGTGCACTCTTGGATGAGGTGGTTGAACTCTTTGATCTTCATATTCATTGTCACTCTTTTCTTCATCTCCCCCTTGATCCAATCCTCTATCTTGACTTTGATCGTTTTGATCTTGTTGAGGTTGGCCTTGCTCATCTTGAGCTTGATCATGGGAGGGAGACATATTCTCGTTTGTTGGATGATCATTTGAGTCTTGAGGATGTTTTTGAGAAAAAAATTCTCCAGGTGCCATCCTTTTAAGTGCTTCTTGTGGAGCCTCTTCTTTATCTAGCACACTTTAATCAACTTGCTCCACTTGGGAACCATTAGTCTCATCAAACACTATGTCTCTCGCTATTTAAACAATTCCGGAAGTTTGTTGAAAACACGATAGGCATTGGTGTTTGAGTCATAACCAAGCAAGAAACCTTCATCGGACTTTGAAGCAAACTTCGAAGTCCTAGGCTTCTTGTTGAGAATATAACACTTGCTCCCAAAGACACGAAAATAAGAGATGTTTGGTTTGTTATCGGTTAGAAGTTCGTAAGACGTCTTCTTCAAAAGTCAATGAAGATACAACCGGTTTATGGCATGGAAAGCGGTGTTAACCGCTTCCACCCAAAACCGGTCCGACGTCTTTTACTCATCAAGCATGGTTCTTGCCATCTCAATGAGAGTTCTATTCTTCCTCTCAGCAACTCCATTTTGTTGAGGGGAGTAGGGGATGAAAACTCATGCTTGATGCCTTCTTCATCCAAGTATTCTTTCGCTTGAGTGTTCTTGAACTCGGTGCCGTTATCGCTCCTTATGTTCTTAATTCTTAAGGAGAACTCGTTTTAAGCTCTTCTCAAGAATTTCTTGAGCACACCTTGAGTTTCTCCTTTGTCATGCAAAAAGAACATCCAAGTGAAACGAGCATAATCATATACAACAACAAGACCATATTTGTTACCGCCGATGCTTATGTAGGCGATTGGGCCCAATAGGTCCATGTGAAGTAGCTCCAAGGGTCTTGTGGTCGTCATGACATTTTTGGATGGATGTTGAGCTCTAACTTGCTTTCCGGCTTGACAAGCACTACATGGCCCATCCTTATCAAAAACAACATTCTTCAAGCCTCGAATGTGTTCTCCCTTGAGAAGTTTTTGCAAGTTCCTCATCCCAACATGGGCTAGCCTTCTATGCCACAACCATCCCATGTTGGTCTTCGCCATTAAGCACGTGTCAAGTTGAGCTTTATCCCTGGTGAAATCCACAAGGTAAAGCTTTCCCTTGAGCACGCTCTTAAAGGCAATTGAGTCATTGCTTCTTCCCAAGACAGTCACACCCTCGTTAGTGAACATACAATTATAACCTTTATCACATAATTGAGATATGGATAGAAGGTTATAATCAAGGGAGTCAACATGCAAAACATTTGAAAGAGTATGATGGGGAGAGATAGCAATTTTACCGGTGCCAAGGATTTTCCCTTGGCTATTGTACCCAAAGTATATTCCTTCACTTGGATCTTCGTTTTCCTCATATTCCACAAACATCTTTCTCTCTCCGGTCATATGGTTTGTGCATCCACTGTCGAGCACCCATTTTGATCCACCGTAGGAGTATGCCTACAAAATAGAGTTATGCCTTACCTTTTGGTACCCAAGCGGAGTTGGGTCCTTTCATGTTAGTCAAGAGGCACTTGGGCACCCACACACAAGGTTTTGGACTCTTGCGGAGTGGCCCAACATACCTAGCATAGATCTTTCCAAATTTGTTTGTCAATAAAACATATGAGGCATCAAAATCATGGAACAAAGGATGAGATTTATTTTTAGGCATGTTAGATGAGTTTGCAGTGTTCTTTACATTTTCTTTGTCGGATGAACTTTCCTTGACAAATACAATCAAGTCTTTTCCCTTCTTGGGAGTTTTAGCATGTTGCCTCCACTCCCGAGAATATCCAAGACCATCTTTGACATGTGGAGGTCTTACATTGGTATATGCACTTCGTGCATATGCCACTTTTTCCTTGTCAAAGATACCACCTTTCAGTGACTGCTTGTTTTGTGCCAACTTAAGTTCATCTTTGAGTTTTAGGATTAAGTTTGAGCACTTGCAAGTTTGAGTTGCTTCGGGAGATTTCTTTGAGGAGGGTGAAATCATAGAGGAAGAAGGTGCATTGATCTAGAGAGACTCAACTTGTGTCTTGCTCTATGATTTCACCCTCTATGATCAATGCACCTTCTTCCTCTATGATTTCACCCTCCTCAAAGAAATCTCCCGAAGCAACTCAAACTTGCAAGTGCTCAAACGTAATCCTAAAACTCAAAGATGAACTTAAGTTGGCACAAAACAAGCAGTCACCGAAAGGTGGTATCTTTGACAAGGAAAAAGTGGCATATGCACGAAGTGCATATACCAATGTAAGACCTCCACATGTCAAAGATGGTCTTGGCTATTCTCGGGAGTGGAGGCAACATGCTAAAACTCCCAAGAAGAGAAAAGACTTAATTGTTTTTGTCAAGGAAGGTTCATCCAACAAACAAAATGTAAAGAACATTGCAAACTCATCTAACATGCCTAAAAGTAAACCTCATCCTTTATTTCATGATTTTGATGCCTCATATGTTTTATTGAGAAACAAATTTGGAAAGATCTATGCTAGGTATGTTGGGCCACTCCGCACGAGTCCAAAACCTTGTGTGTGGGTGCCCAAGTGCCTCTTAACTAACATGAAAGGACCCAACTCCGCTTGGGTACCAAAAGGTAAGGCATAACTCTATTTTGTAGGCATACTCCTCCAGTGGATCAAAATGGGTGCTCGACAGTGGATGCACAAACCATATGACCAGAGAGAGAAGGATGTTTGTTGAATATGAGGAAAATGAAGATCCAAGTGAAGGAATATATTTTGGGGACAATAGCCAAGGGAAAATCCTTGGCACCGGTAAAATTGCTATCTCTCCCCATCATACTCTTTCAAATGTTTTGCATGTTGACTCCCTTGATTATAACCTTCTATCCATATCCCAATTATGTGATAAAGGTTATAATTGTATTTTCACTAACGAAGGTGTGACTATCTTGAGAAGAAGCAATAACTCAATCGCCTTTAAGGGCGTGCTCAAGGGAAAGCTTTACCTTGTGGATTTCACCACATATAAAGCTCAACTTGACACGTGCTTAATGGCGAAGACTAACTTGGGATGGCTTTGGCATAGAAGGCTAGCCCATGTTGGGATGAGGAACATGCAAAAACTTCTCAAGGGAGAACACATTCGAGGCTTGAAAAATGTTGTTTTTGATAAGGACATGCCATGTAGTGCTTGTCAAGCCGGAAAACAAGTTGGAGTTCAACATCCATCCAAAAATGTCATGACAATTACAAGACCTTTGGAGCTACTTCACATGGACCTCTTCGGTCCAATCGCCTAAGCATCGACGATAACAAATATGGTCTTGTTGTTGTAGATGATTATTCTCGTTTCACTTGGTTGTTATTTTTGCATGACAAAGGAGAAACTCAAGGTGTGCTCAAGAAATTCTTGAGAAGAGCTCAAAACGAGTTCTCCTTAAGAATTAAGAACATAAGGAGCGATAACGGCACCGAGTTCAAGAACACTCAAGTGGAAGAATACTTGGATGAAGAAGGCATCAAGCATGAGTTTTCAGCCCCCTACTTCCCTCAACAAAATGGAGTTGCTGAGAGGTAGAACTCTCATTGAGATGGCAAGAACCATGCTTGATGAGTACAAGACATCGGACCGGTTTTGGGCAGAAGTGGTTAACACCGCTTGCCATGCCATAAACCGGTTGTATCTTCATCCACTTTTGAAGAAGACGTCTTACGAACTTCTAACTGGTAACAAACGAAACATCTCTTATTTTTGTGTCTTTAGGAGCAAGTGTTATATTATCAACAAGAAGCCTAGGACTTCGAAGTTTGCTTCAAATTACGATGAAGGTTTCTTGCTTGGTTATGACTCAAACACCTACGCCTATCGTGTTTTGAAGAAAACTTTCGGAATTGTTGAAATAGCGAGAGATGTAGTGTTTGATGAGACTAATGGCTCCCAAGTGGAGCAAGTTGATCAAATTGTGCTAGATAAAGAAGAGGCTCCACAAGAAGCACTTAAAAGGATGGCACTTGGAGAAATTTTTCCTCAAGAACATCCTCAAGACTCAAATGATCATCCAACAAACAAAAATATGTCACCCTTCCATGATCAAGATCAAGATGAGCAAGGCCAACCTCAACAAGATCAAAACAATCAAAGTCAAGATAGAGGATTGGATCAAGGGGGAGACGAAGAAAAGAGTGACAATGAAGATGAAGATCAAAGAGTTCAACCAGCCCATCTAAGAGTGCACCAAAGTGTTCAACGGGATCATCCCGTCGACAACATACTAGGAGAAATCTCCAAAGGGGTGACCACTCGTCTCGAATGGCTAATTTTTGTGAACATTACTCTTTTGTTTCCTCTTTGGAGCCCCGCAAGGTAGAAGAAGCACTACAAGATCCGGATTGGGTGGTGGCCATGCAAGAGGAACTCAATAATTTTGAAAGAAATCAAGTGTGGGATCTTGTGAAGCGACCCAACGCAAATGTTGTGAGAACCAAGTGGGTATTCTGCAACAAGCAAGACGAGTATGGGGTTGTAAAAAGAAATAAGGCAAGACTTGTTGCAAAGGTATATTAATGTAGCCTAGAGGGGGGTGAATAGACTTTTCGATGCTTTGTTGAAACCTGAAACACTTAGTAGTCTATCAAATACATAGAAATCGGACTAGTCCGGTAGAGTGTGGACTAGTCCGTTTTCTAAACAGAGAAAAATCGGACTAGTCCGGTACTGGGCGGACTAGTCCGGTATGCGTGGACTAGGGAGATCAAGATTGATCAATGTTCACTTCTAATACTCTATGCAGCGGAAATTAATTGTTAGTTTGGATGTATTGCAATAGTGACACAATGAATAACAGGAAACAACTTTGATTTTAATATTTGAATGTGAGTTTCAAAGGATAGATTAAACACTAGAATATGATGAACAATTAATGCACAAGAGTAGGAGACAAGTGTTTATCCCGAGGTTCGATTCCACGAAGGCAATCTACATCCTCGTTGAGGAGTCCTGTAACACCCCAAAATCTGCTAAAGAGGGGAATTTAAAAATTTTTGGACGTATTGCATGTGATGCAGAAATTCAAATTTAAACTGGAATTCAAATTCAAATCAAAACAGAAAAAAAGGAAAAAGAAAACCTCAGCCGGCCAGTGGGCCTAAACCCGCCAGCCGGCCCACTATTCCCCCACGCCAGCCCACAACCGCGCGCCGTCTCTTCCTCTCAGTGACACGCGGGGCCCGCGTGTCATCTCCTACCTCCCGCTCGCGCCAACCGACCGGATTCCCCCCCCCCCCCCCCCCCCCGCGCCCGATCGCAACCAACTCCGGAAACCGCGTCCCCATCCCGACTCCCGGTCCCGGACGACTCCAATTCGATCCCAACAGACCGCCGCCCCCCCTCACCTATATAAACGTCGACATCGCCCTGTTTTCCCCCATGATCGGCTGTTTTTCCTCCCGGTGAGAACCGAAGCTTCTCCCGTCGTTTTCCTTCGATCCTAGCTCGGATTTCCTGATCTAACGCGCTGATCATGTTCCACCGCCTCCGGGGAGTCACGCAGGTGAAGAAAAACCGATGTTTTGCACCCTAGACGCAGCTCCGGCGAGCACCGCCGCTATTTCATCTCGGACCTCGCCGTCGACCACCTTCCAGGGCCTCCGAGCTCAAGGAAAACCCCGAGGTGAGATCCCCGACCTCCCCTCTACCGTTCTATGCCATGAAATCCAAGTTTTAGGAAGTATAGACGAAAACCCGAAGATCTCCGGCGAGATCGCCACCCCCCGCCGCCGCGCGCTGCCGGGCAGCGCGGGATGGCTCCGGCCAGGGTGACGTGGCCCCTTGAGGGCCGTCTATTTTAAATCGCACGGTAGAATCAAAACCCGCGCGTACCAGTTCGGCGATCTAATCTGAGCCGTCTGTTTTAAATCGTACGGTCCACGTTAGCCCCGCGTTATAAAGGCCAGGATTCTTACGCGCTGCCCCCTGGGGATTTTGGAAAACACGAGCTAGCCCCAGAAACTTCTGATCTAGCCCCTAGAACTTCAGAAATTAGTGTAAATTCATTTAAAAATTAGTTTTAGCCCCTGGACTTAATAAAAATTAGGAAAACCCCTCTGTTATGTATAGTTAGGCCCCTGGAAATTTATGAAATAATAAATTAGACCCTGTAGTAGGGTGGATTTACCTTTTTGACCCTATATGATAGTAAATTCAGAAATTTGAATATGTGATTAGGATTTAAATTTAAAAGGTGAGGCAAACACATTGTAAATTCAAATTTAAACTCTACTAGCACTTGGAAAACTTTAGAATGAGTTAAAAATAGATTTTAGGCTGAAATGAATTCTGTCTAAATGATATTCATATTTATTAGTTCTAGAAACATATTTTAGGCTAGGAAATAATTCTAAAAACTAGTAAAATAAATTTAATTTGTTCCACATCAGAGAGGAAGTTCAAAGATATATTATTGAACATTTTAGATCAGAACCTATTCTGTTTAGATGATGTGTCTTACTATTTTCATAATAAAACTCACTTTAGGCATAGAAAATAAATCTGAAAAATATAGGAAAATAGGTATGCATAATTAGAAAATGATAAATGAAGTCTCCAAATCCAAAAACTTCAGTTTAGGATTTGGTAGAAGATCTGAAAATCTATTTGGAGTAGGAAAATACCTTTTATACAAACTTTGTGGTAAGAAATGTAATAATTAAATATAAAGAATTTGTTCAAATTGGAACTTCATATATAGTGTGCAAATAGAAATCTGAACATAGAAGTTAGAAATAATATACATATGTTTAAAGGTGAATGTAGGCCAAAAATCAACACATGTAGAGTAACCACAACACTTAAAAATGTGAATGACTTTCATAGGTATGTATGTGTGGTTTGTATGAAGTGAAAGTGTGAACTATGTCTTATGGATTGTTGTTTTCTTTTGCTATGTGTATTGGCATGAATAGAACCTGCCCCGGAGCAAGTTCTCCCCTTCCAAGACCAGAACTTTCCATTCCCAGAGCAGCAGGAAGAAGACAAGTGTCCTTAACCACTTTGATCCTATGCTAGGATGTGTAGATAGAATTATTTGCATTGTCAATTGAAATATGAAACCCATGCTAGGAAGTTTCCCTAGAATTGCATTACCTTGTTTCCTTGTAGCTTGGGTTGGGATTTATTTTATTATGTCATTTACTTATATGCTTATGCTTAGCCATGCTTAGAATGGGATAATTGGGATATGAGATCATCAATTTATTTACCTTACTCTTGAATTGAGATATCATGAGTTATGTAGAGGTAGGGATCGAGGCAAGTTGGATGATTTGGTTGGTGCTGGGTGCACGAGACCTCGGGTTTGTGTTTAGTACTTGCCTGGATCCTAAGGACCGGTTCATGGAGCATGTAACCTGGCTTTACCGTGCCAACCACATGCCGAGATGGGGCAGCTTGGCCAATTAATTAGGTGTATCCGCGGCGTAGTATGGGTGTGTTGGATGGTGCGGGGAGTAGGTGTCAGCTGGACTACCATATGAACCGCAAGGATCAAGAGGGGGCCACTGCAGCGGGGTTGGAGCCTCTTGTATGCTGTTAGGGGTGAAACCTCAGTGGGCCCACACTCGTCAGGAATCCCTTTGTAAAGGCTTCGTAGTGATCTCCTGGCTACACACCTGGGAAGTGTGAATGTGGTTCGTGGCCACTGGCATAATGGAGGTTCTTTTAGTCCACCCGGCAACGGGGGATGAAATCACTACATGTGGGTACAGTGGTGCAAACTCTGCAGAGTCAAAACTGTCATGACAGCCGTGCTCACGGTCAAGAGCGGCTTGGACTTATTCATGATTAGAGGATGATGGATTTGGAAGTTGAGGATGTTAAGCGGGGAGCTTGACATTGGATATGATGATTATGGTTACTTGATTTTGATGATGGGTTGGGAGATTGGGACCATTTCACCTGTATAGTAATTTGGTGCTTAATAAGCTAAGGTAATAGGTATTAATTGCGTAGTGCTTTAACCATGAGTCAATCTCTCCTTGCTCTAGCCATGCATGAAATAACTTTCCCACACTTGCTGAGTACCAACGGTACTCAAACTTGCATATTTGATGGTTTAAATTGCTGCTCAGGTCAAGGGGATGATGTGGTGTTCAATGACCAAGACTTCGGACCCGAAGAAGGATTCTAGGTTCATGGAGTCCCCCGGGCAACGCCTGTGACGGAGCCCACAAGAATAATATTCTCCTGTTACTTTATTTACGTGTCATGAACTATTTATCGTCCATCGAGACGTATGCTATGTAAGACTTATTTATATTCGATACCTAGCTTGTAATAAATGATGCTTCACTATTTGTCATCACATGTATGAGAAAATGATCCTGACATACATGTGATATTCACTCGGTTGTTCTTCGGAGAATCCGGGTGTGACAGAAGTGGTATCAGAGCCAAGGTTGCCCGTAGGAATGTGGACCTAGGTAGAAATGGACGTATTTAAGGACCCTATTTTCTTAAAAACTATTTTACAAAGGTATGGGTTGAAAAGTGTTATTTAATGGGGTCAATTTATTCATCTTACCCCAACTTTTATTAAAAATACAATTTTTATTTAAATCATATCTAACTTAATTTTAAATGCTTTATGTTTTAGATGGTTCGCATGATCCGCACCGCCCGCAAGTCCACCGGAGGGAGAGTTCCTGTAGTTGCCCTTGCCCTAAGAGAGGAGAATCATCCGGTGATGTACCACTCCTATGGATTGGCAGTAGGAGGCTTGTTGCGCCGTCTTCGGCGTATGCTCCAAGCCGCCGGCAATACGGGCAAGCTAACCATACACTACAGCTCCACCCGGACCATCCGTGAGAAGCGGGAAGAATGGAGTTCAGAAATGAGGATTATCCATGAAAATCAGCTGCTCAAGTTCCACCGCTCTCTAGCTTGTCGAGCGACACAGGTCGATGCCGAGAAGGATGTCACCTGGGAGGCCATCACCTACCAGAGTTACATCTACCGTCGCCACCTGGACAGGACTGAGTACATGTATGTCCTCCAGCGTGAGAGTGGTACAGCGGAGTACAAGTACCCGCCAGTGCAGCAGGGGACTTCCCATGAGCACATGGACCTGTGCTTGGAGGATGCTGCTATGCTCAGCATTCGACTGCAGGAGTGTCAGCAGGAGCTTCAGGATGCTCGTGACACCCTGAAGGAGACCGAGGCATTGCTTCGCGCCAGCTTGAGGGCGAGAGAAAGAGGAGATGGGAATGAACTGTGTGTCACCGTGAATGACACATGGACTCCTGACTCCCCAGACCACCGGGCGAGCAGGCGTCGCCGCACTTCTCCACCAGCAGCTTCCCCACCCAAAGCGGAGTCAGAGGGCAGCCGCAATAATGAGGAAGATCCCAAGGAGCCAGCTCAGTGATACGAGTCGTGTAGAGTCCTTTCCCTTAGTTCAGCAGGTTATCGAGTAGACGAGTCAATACCTTAGTTAATGGTGTGTTAATGTTTGGTGTGGGACGTGAGTTGTGGAAGCCATGGGCATTTGTTCGCAACCTCGTCTTTAGGCTGTTTTGCTTTGATGTGTGAACCCCTATGAATTAAGAGTGCATTTATTTTCGCGTGAGACGTTAAACCCTCAGAAAATGTTAATATAATAAGACCTCATGAGTTTAAGTTTAAACAAGCAAATTGGGAATTTAATACGAAATGCTTTAAATTAACATTTGGTTGATCATGATAGATGGCCGGAAGAGGAAAGGGTCGTGGTGCCAACCCCGCCAACAACAACGATGAGGCCGGAAACCCTCATCTTTCTGGAGGACAAGACAGGGGTGGTCGCCGTGAAGGAGTTGATCCCATCCACCAAATGCTTGAAAATCAGAATCAGCTCATCGAGAGCCTAACTCAAGTGGTGGACAACTTGCACCAAGTTCCACCTCCACAAGCTGCACCACGCCAACCAAGGTTGATTGAGTTTCTAGGGACTCAACCTCCAAAGATTGCAAGTGCTGCTGAACCTCTGGAGGCAGATGATTGGCTAAAGACCATTGAGAGCAAGATGAGGATCATACAATGCCAAGGGTATGAGAGGGTGCTGTTTGCCTCTCACCAATTGCATGGACCTGCTGCTGATTGGTGGACTGCTTACGTGGTCGCCCATCATGACCCTGAGAACATCACTTGGGAAGAGTTCAAGCGCAGTTTCCGCAACCATTGCATACCAAGGGGTGAACTCAAAAACAAGAGAAAGGAGTTCTTGGGGCTGCAGCAAGGCAACATGACTGTGAGGGAATACCTCACTAAATTCACCCAACTATCCCGTTATGCACCACGGGACATCGAGACGGATGAGCAGAAACATGACTGCTTAGTGGAAGGACTTACAGCGGAAATGCAGTGCACAATGTCCTCCAACGAGTATGAAAGCTTCCAAAAGATGGTGGATAGAGCATTTGTTGTGGAGAGGAAGCTGAAGTCCTTGGAAAATGAAAACAAGAGGAAGGCGGGATGGTCACACCAAGCCTCGGGTAGCAACCCACGCCCACGACTGATGCAACCAACCGTAGGGCAGACGAGCCGTGCTGTGGTGCCCTACTCAGCACCCAGAGGGTATAACCCAAATTTCAGGCCTCCATCAGCACCGGCACAGCCGCAGCGTCAGTTTGTACAACAGCCTCATCCCACATATCAACCTCGACCAGCAGTGCAAGGACCACAGAACCAACCCCAAGACAACAAAGGCCAGACACCTAAGGTTGGGGTGCAATGCTTCAATTGTGGCGAGGTGGGGCACTACGCTCATAAGTGCCCAAAGAAGAAGCCCGTGCAGCCGCAACAGCAGAATATGATGCGAGGATGGGTGAACCACGTGACCATGGAGGAGGCGCAAGAGGCACCTGACATGGTAGTTGGTAAGTTTCCTGCCAATTTAAACATTGCAACCCTGTTGTTTGATTCTGGTGCTACCCACTTGTTCATTGCCCAAGGGTTTGTTAAGTAGCATGATCTAGCAACAACACAAATGAACCATATGTTAGCAGTAAACTCTCCAGGGGGAGAAATAAGGACAAGACGAGTGTGTCCCAAGGTGAATCTAGACATTAATGGGGTGGTATTTACTGCAAACCTCATAGTGATAGGTTCACCAGGGATAGATATTATTTTGGGTATGGATTGGTTGACCAAACATAAAGGAATCATCCATTGTTCGACAAGAACGGTGGAACTAACTCACCCTAGTGGCACCAGAGTAAAGTTCATAACCATACAAGAGCCTAGGAGGGACATTAAACTCAATCAAGTTGAGGTGGAAGTGGAGGAGATCAGGATCATCAGGGAATATCCAGACGTTTTTCCGGAGGAGTTGCCAGGTATGCCTCCCGATCGTGAAGTGGAATTCACGATGGAGCTAGTGCCTGGAACAACTCCGATATACAAGAGACCCTATCAGATGGACACTCCAAATAACTGGAAGAACTCAAGGAACATTTCAGAGAATTGACAGAGAAGGGGTACATTCGTCCTAGTTCCTCACCATGGGGAGCTCTAGTGATATTTGTGCCCAAGAAGGACAAAACCCAAAGGTTGTGCGTAGACTACCGTGCGTTGAATGAAGTAACAATCAAGAACAAGTACCCATTACTCCGAATTGAAGACTTGTTTGATCAATTGAGGGGAGCTTGTGTGTTCTCGAAAACTGATCTCTGGTCGGGATACCACCAACTTAAGATAAGGCAAACTGATATTCAAATGGAAACCTTTCGTATCTCGGTACGGACTGTATGAGTACACCGTCATGCCTTTCGGGCTAACTAATGCCCCGACATACTTCATGTATCTCATGAACAAGGTATTCATGGAATATCTGGACAAATTTGTGGTGGTTTTCATAGATGACATTCTCGTCTTCTCCAAAGATGAAGAAGAACATGAGAAACATCTAAGGTTGGTGTTGCAAAAGCTGAGAGAACACCAACTATATGCCAAGTTGAGCAAGTGTGAGTTTTGGCTGAAGAGAGTTCCCTTCTTAGGACATATAATCTCGGAGGGAGGAATCTCCGTAGATCCCGCCAAGATCAAGGATGTACAGAAGTGGAAGACCCCTGAGAATGTCGGGGAAGTTCGAAGCTTCTTAGGATTGGCTGGGTATTATCGACGGTTTATCGAGGGTTTCTCTAAGATTTCGAGACCCCTCACCAAATTGTTGGAGAAGGGAATCACATTCACATGGACACCGCAGTGCGAGACGACTTTTCAGGAACTGAAGAAAAGATTGACAATAGCCCAGTGCTAGTTATGCCAGATATGCAGAAGAACTTTTTAGTGTACTGCGATGCCTCTGGAAACTGGTTGGGATGTGTTCTCATGCAAGAGGGGCATGTCGTGGCATATGCATCCCGGCAGCTCCGGAAGCACGAGAAGAACTATCCTACACATGACCTAGAGCTAGCCGCAGTGGTACACGCGTTGAAGATTTGGCGGCATTACTTGATGGGGAAGAGGACAGAGATATATACGGATCATAAGAGCTTAAAGTATATTTTCACACATCCATATCTTAACCTCAGACAAAGGAGATGGTTAGAGCTGATCAACAACTTTGATGTGGGCATCAACTATCATCCTAGGAAAGCGAACGTCGTGGCAGATGCTTTAAGCCGGAAGGTGCCGGTCAATAGGTTGAGCTTAAAGGACATGCCTACAGAACTGAAGGAAGAGGTTGTAAAACTCAATCTATGTCTGGTGAATAGTGGTGAGGCCATTGCCATGGAAGTGTAGTCCACATTAGAGCAAGACATATGCGATGGTCAAAAGAATGATGAGAAGATACAAGAAATCAGAGAACTCATCAAGGATAATAAAGCCCCTGGTTTCAGAGAGGATGAACAAGGTACGGTGTGGCATGGGAAAAGAATCTGTGTGCCTGAAGTGAAGGAGATCCGTGAATTGATTTTGAAGGAGGCTAATGATTCCGACTATTCCATTCATCCGGGAAGTACGAAGATGTATCATGACCTCAAGAGCAGATATTGGTGGTATGGAATGAAGCGAGATGTCGCGGAACATGTTGCCCTATGTGACACATGTCAGTTGGTGAAAGCCGAACATCAACGACCCGTGGGATTATTGCAACCACTCAAAGTGCCTGAATGGAAATGGGAAGAAATCGGTATGGATTTCATAGTGGGACTGCCTAGGACCCAATCACGATATGATTCGATATGGGTCATTATCGACAGGCTAACCAAGGTAGCTCATTTCATCCCAAAGCTACATCGGATCCAAATTGGCAGAATTATACATGTCAAGGATCGTGTGTTTCCATGGAGTGCCAAAGAAGATAGTGTCAGATCGAGGGACATAGTTCACTTCAAGGTTCTGGCAGAAGTTACATGAAACCATGGGAACTCATCTGAATTTTAGTTCTGCCTATCATCCCTAGACTGACGGACAAACGGAAAGAATCAATCAGATTCTTGAGGATATGCTGAGAGCGTGTGCGCTCAAGAACAATAGGAGTTGGGATAAGAACTTACCGTATGCGGAGTTCTCCTATAATAACAGCTATCAGGCTAGTATGAAGATGTCACCATTTGAGGCTTTGTATGGGAGGAAGTGCAGAACTCCCCTATTTTGGAACCAAATGGGGGAAAGTAAAGTGTTTGGGCCCGAGGTACTACAAGAAGCCGAGGCGAAAGTGAGGGAAATCCGCAACAACTTGAGGATAGCACAAACCCGACAAAAGAGTTATGCCGATGTACGGAGAAGAGAGCTTATTTTCAATGTGGGGGACTATGTCTATATCAAGGTGTCCCCTATCCGAGGACTTCGTCGGTTCAAGGTGAAAGGGAAGTTATCACCTCGATACATCAGACCCTTTCAGGTTCTGGAGAGGAAAGGCGAAGTGGCATATCAACTAGAACTGTCGGCTCGCCTAATGGGTGTGCATGACGTATTCCATGTGTCACAGCTAAAGAAATGTCTAAGAACGCCTGAAGAGATGTTACCCATGAATGAGGTTGACGTAGGAGAGGATCTGTCTTATGCCGAGCAACCGGTCAAGGTTTTGGAGACAATGGAACGCCTCACGAGAAATAAAAGAATCCAGTTGTGCAATGTGCAGTGGAAGCATCACTCGGAAGAGGAAGCCACATGGGAGCGAGAAGACGAGTTTAAGGCACTGTTTCCGGAATTGTTTTCCTAAGAACCACCAATCTCGAGGACAAGATTTCTTTTAAGGGGGGTAGAGCTGTAACACCCCAAATCTGCTAAAGAGGGGAATTTAAAAAATTTTGGACGTATTGCATGTGGTGCAGAAATTCAAATTTAAACTGGATTTCAAATTCAAATCAAAATTGAAAAAAAGGAAAAAGAAAAAGAAAACCTCAGCCGGCCAGAGGGCCAAAACCCGCCAGCCGGCCCACTATTCCCCCGCGCCAGCCCACAACCGCGCGCCCTCTCTTCCTCTCACTGACACACGGGGCCCGCGTGTCATCTCCTACCTCACGCTCGCGCCAACCGACCGGATTTGCCCCCCCCCCCCCCCCCCCCCGCGCCCGATCGCAACCAACTCCGGAAACCGCGTCCCCATCCCGACTCCCGGTCCCGGACGACTCCAATCCGATCCCAACAGACCGCCGCCCCCTCGCCTATATAAACGTTGACATCGCCCTGTTTTCCCCCACGATCGGTTGTTTTTCCTCCCGGTGAGAACCGAATCTTCTCCCGTCGTTTTCCTTCGATCCTAGCTCGGATTTCCTGATCTAACGCGCTGATCATGTTCCACCACCTCTGGGGAGTCATGCAGGTGAAGAAAACCCGGTGTTTTGCACCCTAGATGCAGCTCCGGCGAGCACCGCCGCTATTTCATCTCGGACCTCGCCGCCGACCACCTTCCAGGGCCTCCGAGCTCAAGAAAAACCTCGAGGTGAGATCCCCGACCTCCCCTCTACCGTTCTATGCCATGAAATCCAAGTTTTAGGAAGTATAGACGAAAACCCGAAGATCTCCGGCGAGATCGCCGCCCCCGCCGCCGCGCGCCGCCGGGCAGCGCGGGCTGGCTCCGGCCAGGGCGACGTGGCCGCTTGAGGCCCGTCTATTTTAAATCGCACGGTAGAATCAAAACCCGCGCGTACCGGTTCAGCGATCTAATCTGAGCCGTCTGTTTTAAATCGGACGGTCCACGTTAGCCCCGCGTTATAAAGGCCGGGATTCTTACGCGCTACCCCCTGGGGATTTCGGAAAACACGAGCTAGCCCTGGAAACTTCTGATCTAGCCCCTGGAACTTTAGAAATTAGTGTAAATTCATTTAAAAATCAGTTTTAGCCCCTGGACTTAATAAAAATTAGGAAAACCCCTCTGTTATGTGTAGTTAGAACCCTGGAAATTTATGAAATAATAAATTAGACCCTGTAGTAGGGTGGATTTACCTTTTTGACCCTATATGATATTAAATTCAGAAATTTGAATATGTGATTAGGATTTAAATTTAAAAGGTGAGGCAAACACATTGTAAATTCAAATTTAAACTCTACTAGCACTTGGAAAACTTTAGAATGAGTTAAAAATAGATTTTAGGCTGAAATGAATTCTGTCTAAATGATATTCATATTTATTAGTTCTAGAAACATATTTTAGGCTAGGAAATAATTCTAAAAACTAGTAAAATAAATTTAATTTGTTCCACATCAGAGAAGAAGTTCAAAGATATATTATTGAACATTTTAGATCAGAACCTATTCTGTTTAGATGATGTGTATTACTATTTTCATAATAAAACTCACTTTTAGGCATAGAAAATAAATCTGAAAAATATAGAAAAATAGGTATGCATAATTAGAAAATGATAAATGAAGTCTCCAAATCCAAAAACTTCAGTTTAGGATTTGGTAGAAGATCTGAAAACCTATTTGGAGTAGGAAATACCTTTTATACAAACTTTGTGGCTAAGAAATGTAATAATTAAATATAAAGAATTTGTTCAAATTGGAACTTCATATATAGTGTGCAAATAGAAATCTGAACATAGAAGTTAGAAATAATATACATATGTTTAAAGGTGAATGTAGGCCAAAAATCAACACATGTAGAGTAACCACAACACTTAGAAATGTGAATGACTTTCATAGGTATGTATGTGTGGTTTGTATGAAGTGAAAGTGTGAACTATGTCTTATGGATTGTTGTTTTCTTTTGCTATGTGTATTGGCATGAATAGAACCTGCCCCAGAGCAAGTTCTCCCCTTCCAAGACCAGGACTTTCCATTCCCAGAGCAGCAGGAAGAAGGCAAGTGTCCTTGACCACTTTGATCCTATGCTAGGATGTATAGATAGAATTATTTGCATTGTCAATCGAAATATGAAACCCATGCTAGGAAGTTTCCCGAGAATTGCATTACCTTGTTTCCTTTTAGCTTTGGTTGGGATTTATTTTATTATGTCATTTACTTATATGCTTATGCTTAGCCATGCTTAGAATGGGATAATTGGGATATGAGATCATCAATTTATTTACCTTACTCTTGAATTGAGATATCATGAGTTATGTAGAGGTAGGGATCGAGGCAAGTTGGATGATTTGGTTGGTGCTGGGTGCACGAGACTCGGGTTTGTGTTTAGTACTTGCCTAGATCCTATGGACCGGTTCATGGAGCATGTAACCTGGCTTTACCGTGCCAATCACATGCTGAGATGGGGCAGCTTGGCCAATTAATTAGGTGTATCCCCGGCGTAGTATGGGTGTGTTGGATGGTGCGGGGAGTAGGTGTCAGCTGGACTACCATATGAACCACAAGGCTTAAGAGGGGGCCACTGCAGCGGGATTGGAGCCTCTTGTATGCTGTTAGGGGTGAAACATCAGTGGGCCCACGCTCGTCGGGAATCCCTTTGTAAAGGCTTCGTAGTGATCTCCTGGCTACACATCTGGGAAGTGTGAATGTGGTTCGTGGCCACTGGCATAATGGAAGTTCTTTTAGTCCACCCGGCAACGGGGGATGAAATCACTACATGTGGGTACAGTGGTGCAAACTCTGCAGAGTCAAAACTGTCATGACAGCCGTGCTCACGGTCAAGAGCGGCTTGGACTTATTCATGATTAGATGATGATGACTTTGGAAGTTGTGGATGTTAAGCGGGGAGCTTAACATTGGAAATGATGTTATGGTTATTTGATTATGATGATGGGTTGGGAGATTGGGACCATTTCACCTATGTAGTAATGTAGGTGCTTAATAAGCTAAGGTGATAGGTACTAATTGCGCAGTGCTTTAACCATGAGTTCAACCTCTCCTTGCTCTAGCAATGCATGACATAACTTTCCCACACTTGCTGAGTACCAACGGTACTCAAACTTGCATATTTGTTGGTTTAAATTGCTGCTCAGGTCAAGGGGATGATGTGGTGTTCAATGACCAAGACTTCGGACCCGAAGAAGGATTCTAGGTTCATGGAGTCCCCCGGGCAACGTCTGTGACGGAGCCCACAAGAATAATATTCTGCTGCTGTTTTGTTTATATATTATGAACTTATTATCGTCCATCGAGACACATGCTATGTAAGACTTATTTATATTCGACATCTGGCTTGTAATAAATGATGCTTCACTATTTGTCATCACATGTATGAGAAACTGATCCTGCATACATGTGATATTCACTCGGTTGTTCTTTGGAGAAACCGGGTGTGACAGAAGTGGTATCAGAGCCAAGGTTGCCCGTAGGAACGTGGACCTAGGTAGAAATGGACGTATTTAAGGACCCTATTTTCTTAAAAACTATTTTACAAAGGTGTGGGTTGAAAAGTGTTATTTAATGGGTCACTTTATTCACCTTGCCCCAACTCTATTCAAAACACGATTTTTTTTTTAAATCTTATCTAACTTGATTTTAAATGCTTTACGTTTTAGATGGTTCACATGATCCGCACCGCCCGCAAGTCCACCAGAGGGAGAGTTCCTGTAGTTGCCCTTGCCCTAAGAGAGGGGAATCGTCCGGTGACGTACCACTCCTACGGATTGGCAGTAGGAGACTTGTTGCGCCGTCTTCGGCGTATGCTCCAAGCCGACGGCAATACGGGCAAGCTAACCATACACTACAGCTCCACCCGGACCATTCATGAGAAGCGGGAAGAATGGAGTTCAGAAATGAGGATTATCCATGAAAATCAGCTGCTCAAGATCCACCGCTCTCCAGCTTGTCGAGCAACACAGGTCGATGCCGAGAAGGATGTCACCTGGGAGGCCATCACATGCCAGAGTTACATCTACCATCGCCACCTGGACAGGACTGAGTACATGTATGTCCTCCAGTGTGAGAGTGGTACAGTGGAGTACAAGTACCCGCCAGTGCAGCAGGGGACTTCCCATGAGCACATGGACCTGTGCTTGGAGGATGCTGCTATGCTCAACACTCGACTGCAGGAGTGTCAGCAGGAGCTTCAGGATGTTCTTGACACCTTGAAGGAGGCTAAAGCGTAGCTTCGAGCCAGCTTAAGGGCGAGAGAAAGAGGAGATGGGAATGAACTGTGTGTCACCGTGAATGACACATGGACTCATGACTCCCCAGACCACCGGGCGAGCAGGTGTCGCCGCACTTCACCAGCAGCTTCCCCACCCAAAGCGGAGTCAGAGGGCAGCCGCAATAATGAGGAAGATCCCGAGGAGCCAGCTCAGTGATACGAGTTGTGTAGAGTCTTTTCCCTTAGTTCAGCAAGTTATTGAGTAGTCGAGTCAATACCTTAGTTAATTGTGTGTTAATGTTTGGTGTGTGACGTGAGTTGTGGAAGCCATGGGCATTTGTCCACAACCTCGTCTTTTGGTTGCTTTGCCTTGATGTGTGAACCCCTATGAACTAAGAGTGCATTTATTTTCGCGTGAGACATAAAACCCTCAGAAAATGTTAATATAATAAGGCCTCAAAAGTATAAGTTTAAACAAGCAAATTGGGAAGTTATTACGTAATGCTTTAAATTAACATTTGGTTGATCATGATAGATGGCCGGAAGAGGAAAGGGTCGTGGTGCCAACCCCACCAACAACAACGATGAGGCCGGCAACCCTCATCTTTTTGGAGGTGGTCGCCGTGAAGGAGATGATCCCATCCATCAAATGCTTGAAAATCAGAATCAGCTCATCCAGAGTTTAACTCAAGTGGTGGGCAACTTGCACCAAGTTCCACCTCCACAAGCTGCACCACGCCAACCAAGGTTGAGTGAGTTTCTAGGGACTCAACCTCCAAAGTTTGCAAGTGCTGCTGAACCTCTGGAGGCAGATGATTGGCTAAAGACCATTGGGAGCAAGATGAGGATCATACAATGCCAAGGGTATGAGAGGGTGCTGTTTGCCTCTCACCAATTGCATGGACCTGCTGCTGATTGGTGGACCGCTTACGTGGCCGCCCATCATGACCCTGAGAACATCACTTGGGAAGAGTTCAAGCGCCAGTTTCGCAACCATTACATACCAAGGGGTGAACTCAAAAACAAGAGAAAGGAGTTCTTGGGGCTGCAGCAAGGAAACATGACAGTGAGGGAATACCTCACTAAATTCACCCAACTATCCCATTATGCACCACGGGACATCGAGACTGATGAGCAGAAACAGGACTGCTTTGTGGAAGGACTTACAGCGGAAATGCAGTGTGCAATGTCCTCCAACGAGTATGGAAGCTTCCAAAAGATGGTGGACAGAGCATTTGTTGTGGAGAGGACGCTGAAGGCCTTGGAAAATGAAAACAAGAGGAAGGTGGGATGGTCACACCAAGCCTCGGGTAGCAACACACGCCCACCAATGATGCAGCCACCCGCAGGGCAGACGAGCCGTGCTGTGGTACCCTACTCAGCACCGAGAGGGTACAACCCGATTTTCAGGCCTCCATCAGCACCGGCACAGCCGCAGTGTCAGTTTGTACAGCAGCCTCGTCCCACATATCAACCTCGACCAGCAGTGCAAGGACCACAGAAACAACCCCAAGACAACAAAGGCCAGGCACCTAAGGTTGGGGTGCAATGCTTCAATTGTGGCGAGGTGGGGCACTAAGCTCATAAGTGCCCAAAGAAGAAGCCCGTGCAGCCGCAGCAGCAGAATATGATGCGAGGACGGGTGAACCACGTGACCATGGAGGAGGCGCAAGAGGCACCTGACATGGTAGTTGGTAAGTTTCCTGCCAATTTACACATTGCAACCCTGTTGTTCGATTCTGGTGCTACCCACTCGTTCATTGCCCAAGGGTTTGTTAAGAAGCATGATCTAGCAACAACACAAATGAACCATATGCTAGCAGTAAACTCTCCAGGGGGAGAAATAAGGACAAGACAAGTGTGTCCCAAGGTGAATCTAGACATTAATTGGGTAGTATTTACTGCAAACCTCATAGTGATAGACTCACAAGGGATAGATTTATTTTGGGTATGGATTGGTTGACCAAAAACAAAGGAATCATCCATTGTTCGACAAGAACGGTGGAACTAACTCACCCTAGTGGCACAAGAGTAAAGTTCATAACCATACAAGAGCCTAGGAGGGACATTAAACTCAATCAAGTTGATGTGGAAGTGGAAGAGATCAGGATCATCAGGGAATATCCCGATGTTTTTCCGGAGGAGTTGCCAGGTATGCCCCCCGATTGTGAAGTGGAATTCGCGATTGAGCTAGTGCCTCGAACAGCTCCAATATACAAGAGACCCTATCGGATGGACTCCAAACAGCTGGAAGAACTCAAGGAACATTTAAGAGAATTGATAGAGAAGGGGTACATTCGTCCTAGTTCCTCACCATGGGGAGCTCCAGTAATATTTGTGCCCAAGAAGGACGGAACCCAAAGGTTGTGCGTAGACTACCGTGCGTTGAATGAAGTAATCATCAAGAACAAGTACCCATTACCCCGCATTGAAGACTTGTTTGATCAGTTGAGGGGAGCTTGTGTGTTCTCGAAAATCGATCTCAGGTCGGGATACCACCAACTTAAGATAAGGCAAACAAATATTCCAAAGACAGCTTTCGTATCTCGGTACGGACTGTATGAATACACCGTCATGCCTTTTGGGCTAACTAATGCCCCCGCATACTTCATGTATCTCATGAACAAGGTATTCATGGAATATCTAGACAAATTTGTGGTGGTTTTCATTGATGACATTCTCGTCTTCTCCAAAGATGAAGAAGAACATGAGGAACATCTAAGGTTGGTGTTGCAAAAGCTGAGAGAACACCAACTATATGCCAAGTTGAGCAAGTGTGAGTTTTGGCTGAAGAGAGTTCCCTTCTTAGGACATATAATTTCGGAGGGAGGAATCTCCGTAGATCCCGCCAAGATCGAGGATGTACAGAAGTGGAAGACCCCTGAGAATGTCGGGGAAGTTCGAAGCTTCTTAGGATTGGCTGGGTATTATCGACGGTTTATCGAGGGTTTCTCCAAGATTTCGAGACCCCTCACCAAATTGTTAGAGAAGGGAATCACATTCACATGGACACCGCAGTGTGAGACGAGTTTTCAAGAGCTAAAGAAAAGATTGACAACAGCCCCAGTGCTAGTTATGCCAGACATGCAGAAGAACTTTTCGGTGTACTGCGATGCCTCTGGACACGGGTTGGGATGTGTTCTCATGCAAGAGGGGCATGTCGTGGCATATGCATCCTGGCAGCTCCGGAAGCACGAGAAGAACTGTCCTACGCATGACCTAGAGCTAGCCGCAGTGGTACACGCGTTGAAGATTTGGCGGCATTACTTGATGGGGAAGAGGACAGAGACATATACGGATCATAAGAGCTTAAAGTATATTTTCACAAAGCCAGATCTCAACCTCAGACAAAGGAGATGGTTAGAGCTAATCAATGACTTTGATGTGGGCATCAACTATCATCCTGGGAAAGCGAACATCGTAGCAGATGCTTTAAGCCAGAAGGTGCAGGTCAATATGTTGAGCTTAAAGGACATACCTACAGAACTGAAGGAAGAGGTTGTAAAACTCAATCTATGTTTGGTGAATAGTGGTGAAGCCATCGCCATGGAAGTGGACTCCACATTAGAGCAAGATGTACGCAACAGTCAAAAGACTGATGAGAAGATACAAGAAATCAGAGAACTCATCAAGGATAATAAAGCCCCTGGTTTCAGAGAGGATGAACAAGGTACGTTGTGGCACGGGAAAAGAATCTATGTGCCTGAAGCGAAGGAAATTCGTGAATTGATTTTGAAGGAAGCTCATGATTCCGACTATTCCATTCATCCTGGGAGTACGAAGATGTATCATGAGCTCAAGATCAGGTATTGGTGGTATGGCATGAAGCGAGATGTCGCGGAACATGTTGCCCTATGTGACACATGACAGTTGGTGAAAGCAGAACATCAACGACCCGCGGGATTATTGCAACCACTCAAAGTGCCTGAATGGAAATGGGAAGAAATCGGTATGGATTTCATAGTGGGACTGCCTAGAACCCAATCAGGATATGATTCGATATGGGTCATCATCGACAGGCTAACCAAGGTAGCTCATTTCATCCCCGTGAAAGAAAGCTACAGCGGATCCAAATTGGCAGAATTATACATGTCAAGGATCGTGTGTTTCCATGGAGTGCCAAAGAAGATAGTGTCAGATCGAGGGACACAGTTCACCTCAAGGTTCTGGCAGAAGTTACATGAAACCATGGGAACTCATCTGAATTTTAGTTCTGCCTATCATCCCCAGACTGACGGACAGACGGAAAGAACCAATCAGATCCTTGAGGATATGCTGAGAGCGTGTGCGCTCAAGAACAATAGGAGTTGGGATAAGAACTTACCGTATGCGGAGTTCTCCTATAACAACAACTATCAGGCTAGTATGAAGATGTCACCATTTGAGGATTTGTATGGGAGGAAGTGCAGAACTCCCCTATTTTGGAACCAAACGGGGGAAAGTAAAGTGTTTGGGCCCGAGGTACTACAAGAAGCCGAGGCAAAAGTGAGGGAAATTCACAACAACCTAAGGATAGCACAGACCCGACAAAAGAGTTATGCCGATGTACGGAGAAGAGAGCTTATTTTCAATGTGGGAGACTATGTTTATCTCAAGGTGTCACCTATCCGAGGACTTCGTCGGTTCAAGGTGAAAGGGAAGTTATCACCTCGATACATCGGATCCTTTCAGGTTCTAGAAAGGAAAGGCGAAGTGGCATATCAACTAGAACTACCGGCTCGCCTATCAGATGTGCATGACGTATTCCATGTGTCACAGCTCAAGAAATGTCTGAGGACGCCTGAAGAGATGTTACCCATGAATGAGGTTGACGTAGGAGAGGATCTATCTTATGCCGAGCAACCGGTCAAGATTTTGGAGACAATGGAATGCCTCACCAGGAATAAAAGAATCCGGATGTGCAAGGTGCAGTGGAAGCATCACTCGGAGGAGGAGGCCACATGGGAGCAAGAAGACGAGCTTAAGGCACAGTTTCCGGAATTGTTTTCTTAGAACCACCAATCTCGAGGACGAGATTTCTTTTAAGGGGGGTAGAGCTGTAACACCCCAAAAATCTGTTAAGAGGGGAATTTAAAAATTTTTGGACGTATTGCATGTGGTGCAGAAATTCAAATTCAAATTGGAATTTAAATTCAAATCAAAACAGAAAAGAAATGGAAAAAGAAAAAGAAAAAAGAAAAACCCCACTGGCCAGTGGGCCGAAACCCACCAGCCGGCCCACTCTCCCCGCGCCAGCCCCGAACCCGCGCCCCTCTCTACCTCTCACTGACACGCGGGCCCCGCATGTCATCCCCCACCTCCCGCGCTCTCGGCCGACCCCGGGACTCTCCTCTCCCCCGAATCCAAACAACCTCCGAAAAACCGCGCCAACAGCCCGATCTTTGGCCCCGGACACTGCTATTTAACCAAGTCGATCCTCCGCCGCCTCCCCTCGTGAAATTCCCGCACAGAAACTCGCCGAATTCCCCAGCGCACTCCAATTTTCTCTCCGGTGAGAACCGAAGCTCCGATCACCGTTTTCTCTCGATCCTTGCTCGGGTTTTTTGATCAAACGTGCCGATCATGTTCCACCGCCTCCGGGGAATCACGCAGGTGCAGAAAACTCGGTGTTTTGCACCCTAGACGCAGCTCCGGCGAGCACCGCCGCTATTTCATCTCGGACCTCGCCGCTGACCGTCTTCCAGGACCTCCGAGCTCAAGAAAAACCCCGAGGTGAGATCCCCGACTTCCCCTCTACCATTCTATGCCTTGAAATCCAAGTTTTAGGAGGTATAGACGTAAATCCGAAGATCTCCGGCGAGATCGCCGCCTTCCGCCGCCGCGCGCCGCCGGGCAGCGCCGCCCGCGCACGGCCAGGGCGACATGGCCCCCTGAGGCCCGTCCATTTTAATCGTGCGGTTCCTATTAGATCTAACCGTACCGCTTCGCGTTATAATCTCAGCCGTCTATTTTAAATCGGACGGTCCACATCAGCCCCGCGTTATAAAGGCCAGGATTCTTACGCGCTACCCCCTGGGGATTTCAGAAAATACGAGCTAGCCCCGGAAACTTCTGATCTAGCCCCTGGAACTTCAGAAATTCGTGTAAATTCATTTAAAAATCAGTTTTAGCCCCTGGACTTAATAAAAAATTGCAAAACCCCTCTGTTATGTGTAGTTAGACCCTAGAAATTTGCAAAATAATAAATTAGACCCTGTAGTAGGGTGGATTTACTTTTTTTGACCCTATATGGTATTAAATTCAGAAATTTGAATATGTGACTAGGATTTAAATTTAAAAGGTAAGGCAAACACATGTGCAAATTCAAATTTAAACTCTCCTAGCACTTGGAAAACTTTAGAATGAGTTAAAAATATATTTTTGGTTGAAATGAATCTGTCTAATTGTTGTTCATATTTATTAGTTCTAGAAATACCTTTTTAGGCTAGGAAATAATTCTGAAAACTGATAAAATAAATTTAAATTAGCTCACATCAGAGGAGAAGTTTAAAAATATTTTATTTAATATTTAGATCAGAAACTATTCTGTTTATAAGATATGTCCTACTATTTAATATTAAAACTCACTTTTAAGCATAGAAGATAAATCTGAAAAATATAGGAAATGCATAATTAGAAAATGATAAATGAAGTCTCCAAATTCAAAAACTTCAGTTTAGGATTTGGTAGAAGATCTGAAAACCTATTTGGAATAGGAAAATACCTTTTATACAAACTTTGTGGCTAAGAAGTGTAATAATTGAATATAAAGAATTTGTTCAAATTGGAACTTCATATATAGTGTGCAAATAGAAATCTGAACATAGAAGTTAGAAATAATATACATATGTTTAAAGGTGAATGTAGGCCAAAAACCAACACATGTAGAGTAACCACA
Organism: Neostapfia colusana; assembly: GCA_030760725.1. Classification (NCBI taxonomy): domain Eukaryota; kingdom Viridiplantae; phylum Streptophyta; class Magnoliopsida; order Poales; family Poaceae; genus Neostapfia; species Neostapfia colusana. Next base: position 104,770,675 of record JASWHV010000007.1, read on the forward strand.
ACACTTAGAAATGTGAATGACTTTCATAGGTATGTATGTGTGGTTTGTATGAAGTGAAAATGTGAACTATGTCTTATGGATTGTTGTTTTCTTTTGCTATGTGTGTTGGCTTGAGTAGAACCTGCCCCAGAGCAAGTTCTCCCCTTCCAAGACCAAGACTTTCCATTCCCAGAGCAGCAGGTAGAAGGCAAGTGTCCTTGACCACTTTGATCCTATACTAGGATTTGTAGATAGAATTATTTGCATTGTCAATTGAAATATGAAACCCATGTTAGGAAGTTTCCCTAGAATTGCATTACCTTGTTTCCTTGTAGCTTGGGTTGGGATTTATTTTATCATGTCATTTATATATGTGCTTATGCTTAGCCATGCTTAGAATGGGATAATTGGGATATGAGATCATCAATTTATTTACCTTACTCTTGAATGAGATATTATGAGTTATGTAGAGGTAGGGATCGAGGCAAGTTGGATGATTTGGTTGGTGCTGGGTGCACGAGACTCGGGTTTGTGTTTAGTACTTGCCTGGATCCTAAGGACCGGTTCATGGAGCATGTAACCTGGCTTTACCGTGCCAACCACATGCTGAGATGGAGCAGCTTGGCCAATTAATTAGGTGTATCCCCGACGTAGTATGGGTGTGTTGGATGGTGCGGGGAATAGGTGTCAGCTGGACTACCATATGAACCGCAAGGCTCAAGAGGGGGCCACTGCAGCGGGGTTGGAACCTCTTGTATGCTGTTAGGGGTGAAACCTCAGTGGCCCCATGCTCGTCGGGAATCCCTTTGTAAAGGCTTCGTAGTGATCTCCTGGCTACACACCTGGGAAGTGTGAATGTGGTTCGTGGCCACTGGCATAATGGAGGTTCTTTTAGTCCACCCGACAACGGGGGATGAAATCACTACATGTGGGTACAGTGGTGCAAACTCTGCAGAGTCAAAACTGTCATGACAGCCGTGCTCAAGGTCAAGAGTGGCTTGGACTTATTCATGATTAGAGGATGATGACTTTGGAAGTTGTGAATGTTAAGCGCGGAGCTTAACATTGGAAATGATGTTATGGTTATTTGATTATGATGATGGGTTGGGAGATTGGGACCATTTCACCTATGTAGTAATGTAGGTGCTTAATAAGCTAAGGTGATAGGTACTAATTGCGTAGTGCTTTAACCATGAGTTCAACCTCTCCTTGCTCTAGCCATGCATGACATAACTTTCCCACACTTGCTGAGTACCAACGGTACTCAAACTTGCATATTTGTTGGTTTAAATTACTTCTCAGGTCAAGGGGATGATGTGGTGTTCAATGACCAAGACTCCGGACCCGAAGAAGGATTCTAGGTTCATGGAGTCCCCCGGGCAACGCCTATGACGGAGCCCACAAGAATAATATTCCGCTGCTGTGTTGTTTACATATTATGAACTTATTATCGTCCATCGAGACGCATGCTATGTAAGACTTATTTATATTCGACACCTGTCTTGTAATAAATGATGCTTCACTATTTGTCATCACATGTATGAGAAACTGATCCTGGCATACATGTGATATTCACTCGGTTGTTCTTCGGACAAACCGGGTGTGACCGCATGGAGAGGCGTCATGAGAAGTATCTCAAGGCTATGTGTGACAAGCTTGAGGTACCCATGTCTCCCCCTGAGGAGAGTGATGGGGAACTCACTCCATATCCAGAGTTCACCGCTGATGAGCTCGCCCAGTTCAGGGAAGATGGAAACTTTTTTAAGGTTGTGCCTCCATCCACCACCGCCGCCAAAGAAGAAGAGGCTACGGAGGCTACGGAGAGCGATGAAAATGGCGATGAAGAAAAGAAGATGACGAGTAGACTTTGGCGTATCTTCTTCCCTCTTTTCCTTTTTGGTGCCTTGATGCCAAAGGGGGAGAAATGTGAAAAGGATGTCCTATTTTTTATCATCTTCTAGTATTGTAATAGATCTTTTGGACATGACTATCTGGTAATAGATCTCTTGGACATGGCTATCTATGTTTTATGTTTTATGCATGACTATCTTTTGTGTAACACTACGTGTTGGATTTTATGGCTGTTTTATGCTTATTGTCTTATCACATTTTTTTAGCACAACACGTAGGCACCCCACCATAACATGTGAATGTATGCCAACTCCCCTCTTTTACTCTTGCATACATCCAGGGGGAGTTTTGCATACGTACACTTGTTATAAAAAATAAAATTTTTACCTTTTATGTTGAAACTTAATGTGTTGTCATCGATCGCCAAAAAGGGGGAGATTGTAAGTGCATCTAGGCACCCCCGTGGGTTTTGGATGACTGATGACGACAAATTAAGAGACTAATGAGCTGAGATGATCATAAGCACATGACATTTCCAAGGCGGACAGATAAACTCTCAAAAAGGAAAAAGATGAAGAACGGCGTCGAAGACTCGAAGAGTAGAAATTAGGGTTTCACTTGAGTCTTTAGTAGGCTAGCCGTCGAAAAGAAAGAGTGTGTGTGTCACGTGCATTAAAATCGTAATAGTTGATTCCAACATCGTAATCCTTGATAAGTTCCAACCATTGACGTTGCCTCAAATTCAAGTCCGTTTGTGTAAATATGTACTTGAGGCTTTTATGATCCGTATAGATCTCACATCGATGACCAAGGATATAATGTCTCCAAATCTTCAATGCATGCACTACTGCTGCTAGCTCCAAGTTATGTGTAGGATAATTAGGCTCATGCTTCTTTAATTTTCGTGAGGCATAGGCTACCACTTGTCCTTCTTGCATGAGAACACATCCGAGCCCCTGTCTGGATGCGTCACAATATATGTCAAAGCTCTTGCTTACGTCCGGCAAAACCAAAACCGGCGCTGTGGTTAGCCTTTTCTTGAGTTCCTCAAAACTTCCTTGGCATGCTGGTGTCCATTGAAAGGCTTTTCCCTTCGTTAGCAACTCTGTCATAGGCTTTTCTATCTTACAGAAGTCTTTAATGAAGCGTCGGTAGTATCCAGCCATCCCAAGAAAACTCCGAATATCCCTCACGTTTTGCGGTTGATCCCACTTCAGAACATCTCTCACTTTACCAGGGTCAACCGATACTCCTTCTTCGGAGATAATGTGGCCTAGGAACGATATTTCCTTTAGCCACAATTGACACTTGTTAAGCTTGGCATACAATTGATGCTCACGCATTTTCTGCAAGGTCAATTTCAAATGTTCTTCATGCTACTCCTCACTTTTTGAATACACCATAATGTCATCGATGAAAACCACGACGAACTTATCCAAGTACTCCATGAAAACCTTGTTCATGAGGTACATGAAGTATGCGGGTGCATTTGTTAACCCAAAAGACATGACGGTATATTCATACAAACCATACCGTGTTCGAAAGGCAGTCTTGGGTATATCGGAGGGCTTAATCTTCAGCTGGAAATATCCCGACCAAAGATCAATCTTGGAGAACACTCGGGCTCCTTTGATTTGGGCGAATAGGTCCTCTATACAGGGCAGAGGGTATTTGTTCTTGATTGTCACCTCGTTGAGAGAACTATAGCCCACGCACATCCTTTGGGTTCCATCCTTCTTGTCTACGAAGAGCACAGGAGCTCCCCATGGTGACGAGCTTGGACGTATAAAACCCTTCTCCAACCGCTCTTGAATTTGCTTCTTGAGTTCTACTAGTTCATTGACGTGCATCCTATAGGGTCTCTTTGCTATGGGTGCAGTTCTGGGTACCAAATCAATGGCAAACTCAATGTCCCGATCAGGGGGCATAACTGGAAGCTCCTCTGGAAATTTGTCCGAGAATTCTTGAACCACTAGAATGCTGTCCAATGTTGCTCCTTCGATGTGGTTCAAGATTGCCCTTTCGGTTGTTTGTTGGGCTGACTCAAACTCGACACGAATACCGTGCTCATTTGTCAACTGCATGCTTCTTTCAGCGCATTGGATTACCCCGTTGTGCTTGCTTAACCAATCCATCCCGAGTATTATGTCAATCCCTTGGGAATCCAAGACAATAAGGTTGACAAGGAAGTCTACCCCCCTTATTTTAAGGCTTACTTTCGGATATACTATATTAGTCCTCATCTCTCCACCAGGAGAATTAACTAACATAGCACATTTTAGGTGTGATATGGGTAGATTATACTTGGCAACGTACTTGGATGATATGAAGGAATGTGATGCTCCAGAATCAAATAAGATGGTGGCTAGGTTGGAGTTGGCAAGGAACATACCAATTACGACGTCCTCAGCCTGTTGTGCTTCCTCAGCAGAGACATGGTTCACATTGTCGCGAGCATAGTTCTGCTGTCCCTGGTTTCCTTGATTGTCCCCTCCGTTCGGTCGCGGGTTCTGCTTGGGCATGTTGCCTTGCTGTCCAGGGCCTCTCCTCGGGCACTGGTTCGCGAAGTGTCCTATTTCCCCGCATGCAAAGCATGCCCTGTTGCCTACGGCAGCAGGTACGTTGGGGCGGGGGTTTTGAACAGGAGCGCCCATGTTAGGTCAAGGCACAGGAGGCATGGGCACACGAGGTGCTGGTGCAACGGGTCGTTGCTATGGTGGCTGACTAGGGCGGTATGCAGGAGTGGTCGATCCATACTGCGGTGCAGCTGGGGGCATGTACCGAGGTCGTACGTTGCTCCCTTGAGGCTGGTATGGCATCTTCCTCTTGCACTCTCGCTCGATCTCTCGGATCTTGCATTCAACCAATATGGCCTTGTCAACTAGCTTCTGAAAGCTTGCGTAGTCATTGTTGAGGAGCTGAACCTGGATCTCATTGTTCAACCCTCTCATGAACAGGTATTGCTTCCTCTGGTCTGAGTTGACATCTTCGGGGGCATACCGGGACAGTTGTGTGAACTTGTTGAGATACTCATTCACACTTCTCTGTCCTTGGCGGAGACCTTCAAACTCCTGTCTCTTGAGGATCATTACACCAGCAGGGATGTAATGAGAGCGGAAACTTTCCTTGAACTCAGTCCAAGTGATCGTCTCCGGGTCGACATGAGCGTTGCTTAGGGCATCCCACCAGTCAGCGGCGGCTCCCGTAAGTTGGTGCGACACAAAGAGGACCTTCTCTTGGTCATTACACTGCACTATGACAAGCTTCTTCTCCATGGATTTCAACCAGTCGTCGGCCTCCATGGGGTAGTTAGCTTGAGCAAAGGTGGGTGGTCGAGTCCTCATGAACTCTCCCAACCTGTTATGAGCCGGTGGTGGTGGTGGCGGTGGTGCCGGAACGGGGTTGTTGTTGTTGGCCTGCAACTGACCCAAATTTTGGATCATGGTTTGCATAAGTTGATTCTGCATGGCCATCAACCGTTCCAGGTGGTTCTCGCTAGCTCCGGGGTTAACAGGAAGTTCCTCGTGACCATCCTCTTGGTTGTCACGGACGTTCCTTCGGCCGGCGTTTCCTCTCACCATCTGTGAGAGAGATCGAAATAGAATAGAAGGTTAGAAAGTTTAGGTAGATTCCCTCAACTATATGCATCAAGGTGAGTTGGACTATATATATATTAGCCCATATGAGGATGTGAACAAGTGCCGAATCATCTCACACCTCTTTCTACTTATGTGTGGATATGGACAACGTTTTGAGACGTCCCACAACTCACACTAAGCACACAATCACAAACAATCATTACAAAGGCTCACACAACTCCTATTCCAAGCTGGTTTCCTATGTCAAGGTAGTTTCAAGGCCAATCTAAGCATCCTAGGTTGCTCCCTATGGTCAGCGTGGCTTAGCTACCAACCTGTGTCTCATACCAATCTGTGATTGTATCTAGGTGTGTAATCTACCCCTATCCGTGGTTTTTTGATACCAATCTGTGTTTCCTATTTAGGCGTGTAACCCATTGTCAACCATGGATTTGATACCAATCTGTGACGCCCTCAATTCTGTGGAAAACCACGGAACCGAGAACTAATGCATATGTGTGCCCAGGATGTTTATCACACATACACATATGTTCCACAAACTGAATTCAGATTATATATTACCACGAATAACAGAGTTTATTACAATATCTCATGAGTCCTTGTAGACCGGACTTATCTGCCTCAGTGGCCGGACTAGTCTGGGCTAGCCAGACTTGTCCGTTTTCACACGGACTAAGAGTTCCTGTGTGAGTTCGGGCTAGTCCGTTCTAAGGCGGACTAGTCCGTATGAGTGTGAGATGAGAGCTCCCATGGCTAAGTCTTGGTAGACCGGACTTGTCCTTCTTAGTGGCCGGACTAGTCCGGGTCCTCCAGACTTGTCCGTTCTCACCCGGACAAATAGTTCCTGTGTGAGATCGGACTAGTCCGGTGTGAGGCGGACTAGTCCAGACTTTCCGTAGGTGGCAACGGTTGGCTTCGGGACTTCTATAAAAGGAGATGCCCCGACTTCATTTAAAAAAATCTAGAACCCTAGCGCCGCCACAGCGATCCTAGAGCCCCCCTAAGCCTTCTCTCTTGCCTACTCACCCTCTAGAACTAATTCTTGAGTGGATTTGGGTGTGTGAGGAGATGAGAAGGAATAACTTCGTGTTTTGACTCTCGGAGTGATTTCGTGCAATTGGTGTGAGTCTTTGTGACCTGTGGCTTGTGAGATCCGTGGAGTTTTGTGGACGTGATCAAGTGGGAGCCTCAGATTGTGAGAAGCCCCAACACTTTGTAAGTTCACCCTTGAGATAGTGAAAAAGAAGAACCGGGTTGGCCTTAGTGGTGACTCGGTGAGGGAAGGGTTGTTAAACCCGGTCCTTTGTGGACTCCTCAACGGGGACATAGATTCCTGAGTGGAATCGAACCTCGGCAAAAATCTTCGTGTCATTTTGCACTTACATTTCATTGATCATTAGAATTGCTTAGGGTTCGTTCGATCATTTCGCTCTTATAATATTTCAGGTTACAATCTTGCAATCCACCTCAATACTTTGTCATACTTGTTACATTAGATTGCTATATAGTTTATCTGCATTTCGTTAAACTAAAATCTGAAGAAAAACCCATAAAAATCAAGTTTAGGCTTTTCAGCAGTCTGACCGGACTAGTCCGCCCCTGAGCCAGACTAGTCCGGCCTTTTAGGCTTTTCAGCAGGTTGATCGGACTAGCCCGCCCCTGAGCTAGACTAGTCCGACCCCTGTGTTCTAATCTCATTTAATTAAGTCATTTCAGGAATTTTAGCCTATTCGCCCCCCTCTAGGCAATTTCAAGGGTTTTCTGAAGGTTGGAGGTGTGACGCCCTCAATTCTGTGGAAAACCACGGAACCGAGAACTAATGCATATGTGTGCCCAGGATGTTCATCACACATACACATATGTTCCATAAACTGAATTCAGATTATATATGACCATGAATAACAGAGTTTATTACAATATCTCATGAGTCCTGGACTCATGCTCACAGCAGAAGTCTTTATTCTAATGCGGAAGCAAATCTAAGCAGCAATGGCTCCATCTCTATTCCATCCCCATATGCAAGGGTGAGAACAGATCACACGCCTAATGCTCCATTTGTTCTTCATAGTAATCTTCCCCTGCTGCTGATGATGAAATAATAATGCAAGTTTGAGTACAATGATGTACTCAGCAAGTGCGGGAAAATATGATATGTAGCTCATAACAAGGTAGGTATGAAAAGGCTCATTACGGAAAGCAAAGTTATTTATCAAAACCATGATAAAACAGTAACTCATCTTAAGTGAATGTAATCCCAACTCATATTAAAATACCAATCATACCTCCATTATGCTCATTACCTTCCATGTCACAACCAATCAACCTCATTCTTGCTCACGAATACCTCCTCGTATTCGCTACCATCTCACGAATACCATCTCGTATTCGCTACCATCTCATCTCATAAACAACTTCGAGTCTCACACCGAGACCAATCTTGTTACCATGACTCAACAGTCATGCAACCCATCTTATAACCCGGACGCAACAGTCCCAAAACAAAACCATAACCAAACCATCCAAAACCATAACCAGTAACCATCCCAATAACCATCCCAAGTAATCATGGCAGTTGGCTAGGCGCTCGTGACCGTAAGCTCGACTATCATGATAGTTTTAAGAACTCCGCAGAGTTTGCACCTCTTTACCCAAAAGTTTGTGATTTCGTCACCCGTCGGCGACTGCAGAACCTCCATTATACCAGTACACAACCGTCGGTGTATGGCCAAGAGATCACAAAATAGCCTTTACAAAGGGGTTACTAGATGTATGGACTCACTAAGGTTTCACCGGCAGGCTAGAATCTGCAATTCTCCCACCCACGGGCCCCCTCTTGTGCCATGCAGTTCCTAGGGCAGTCCTCACTCGACTCCCATTCCGCGCGCCTTCCACAGTCCATAACAATCTAGCAACTTACCTAATTACTCAGCTAAGCCGCACCCATACTTGGCCTTGTGGTGGCACTGTTATCCTGGCATGTGCATGCATGAACCGGTCCTTAGATCTACGACAAGTAAACACCATCTCATTCTACCTCATTCACAAACCCAGGCTTACTTAGATCTCCCTCCAATCCATGTTCATTAACAACATCAGTTTCTTATTATCATTACGAGTGCAGTTAGCTAGACACATCTATCTCGCTTCCCAATCCCATGGACTCAGTGAAGCATAAAAGTAAAAACTATAGCCGACTCATAAACTTCCCTGGCGACAAGGGTGGTTTTAACCAAAACTAGTAAACTCCTATAAAAGGGTTTCCCATCATGTTTGACTCAGCACACACACCTTTTCGCAAAACAAAACAGTTTTTCCCAAAACATAGGATCAATATGGTCAAGGAGCACTTGCCTTGTTCTTGCGGTTCTGGTTGCTCTTGGATCTCGAAACCTTGTTGTTGCAGCTCGTCGTAAACAGCTCCCTGAGCTTGTCCTGCTATACAGGATTGCGCACATACAAGATTCACAACAATCAATATCGTGCACAAACTTTAACTAGATGCGATGATGCATATGCATGCTATCCTATGATCAGTTTTATTAGATCGGTTTTGTACGTATTCTTGCATGGCTTTATGATGAACAGAGGTGTTTGGATCAGATGTGGACGTGTCGATGACCTTGTCTTTAGATCAACCCGATCAACAAGTGATCTGTCCATGAGAAAGCTTCTGTTCGAAAGGAATCGAAGAACAGATGCAAAGAAAAGACAACGATGTCGTAAGGTGGTATTGGAGATCTACCTTACGTTCTTCTCGGTCTCGGGTCCTTCTCTGATCAGACAGATCATTGGGCTCTCTTCCGGCGATCTTTCTTGCTGATCTCCGACGATGACTTACTCGGCGAGTTGGGGCTAGGGCTCTAAGTCGTCGGCTCAGAAGTTGGAAAAGAAGTTCGTGGTTTCGGCCAGAGGTTCTGGGTTCTATTTATAATCGGGAGAAGAAGAGTCCTAATCTGATTATATTCCGAGTAAAAGTCCTATTCAGATTATCGTTGGGTCTTAACATCTTATCTTTAGTTGATTTGGTGCGGTAACATTGTTGAATTCAGGTCGATTTCTCCTCCGTACCGGTATTTCGACGCGTACAGAATTCAAAACCCTCCCCAGAACTCATTACCTCTGCGGTGATGAGCTCTGAAAGCTCCACGTGTCCACCGGGGTCTAGTCTCTTCCTTTCCGCAGAGACGAGCTCCGGTTGTGCCGCGTCTCAAACTAGCGAGACCCCCTTCTCTTTCGGAGGTGAGCTCCGCGTGCGCCACGTATCCTGGCGGTCGGGACTTCCTCTCTTATTCGGAGATGGCTCCACGCACGCCACGTGTCAGTGCCGGACATCCCCTCTCTCCAGAGGTGGCTCCAGCGCCAGACTTCCTTTCTTCTCAGAGACGAGCTCCGAGGTTAACACGTGTCCAACAGTGACGGACTTCCCGGAGATAAGCTACGGTTGCGACATGTGTTCAATAGAACCGGTCCTCTCAGAGGTGAGCTCTGAGATCGACACGTATCCCGTGGGACTGGTCCTCTGATTCCCGCGGTGACTAGCTCCAAAAGTGACATGTGTCCTGCGGAAATGCCTTTGCTTCTTCCACAGAGGCTAGCTCCGGGCAACACGTGTCCCACTGGGTTGGACCTCTCCCCCTTTGCGGAGATGAGCCCCGAGCCTGCCACGTAGTCAGTTTAGCGGCGGACCTCTCCCCACTTCGCAGGGATGAGCTCCAAACACGCCACGTGGCCAACGGGCCGCGGAAGTTGTCTTCGGCGCTCTCCGGAAACTGGATTCGACTCTTATTGGCTATGTTTTTGACATTTTTCTCTGTTCCTACTTCTCTTAAAATTTTTTCTCTTCATAAAATATGAATATATGCTGAAACCAGAGATGAGGGTGTCACAAATCTACCCCCCTTAAATTGAATCTCGCCCTCGAGATTCGTTAGTAGAGAACAGATGGGGAAACTCTGCCTTGTTGTCTTCTTCACGCTCCCATGTGGCTTCGGCTTCGGTGTGATGGCTCCATTGCACCTTGCACCATCGAATCACTATGTTCCTGATGACCCTTTCCTTTACGTCCAAAATTCGGACAGGGTGCTCCGTATAGGTCAGGTCTTCTTGAATTTCAAGCTCTTCCATTGGTATTTGTTCCTCTGGTACTCTCAAGCACTTCTTGAGCTGGGATACATGAAACACGTCATGTACGTCGGAGAGGTGCGTTGGGAGCTCTAGTTGATAGGCTACTTCTCCTCGCTTGTCCAAAATCTTAAATGGTCCGATGTAGCGAGGTGCTAGCTTGCCTTTGACGTTGAAACGTCGTTGGCCACGGATAGGCGATACCTTAAGGTATACAAAGTCTCCTACTTCGAAGGTCAACTTCCTTCGCCTATTGTCTGCATAGCCTTTCTGTCGTGACTGAGCAGCCTTTAAGTTCTCCTGTATCGTTTGGACTTGCTCCTCAGCTTCTTGTAGCACTTCGGGTCCAAACACCTGGTTCTCTCCGGTCTCGTTCCAGAACAGCGGTGTTCTACACCGTCTACCGTATAATGCTTCGAAAGGTGACATCTTCAAGCTAGCTTCATAGCTGTTGTTATAGGAGAATTCGGCGTACGGTAAACTCCTATCCCAACTACGCCCACGTTTCAAGGCGCAAGCTCTCAACATGTCCTCAAAAGTTTTGTTTGTCCTTTCGGTTTGTCCATCGGTTTGTGGGTGATATGCGAAGCTAAAATCCAGTCGTGCACCCATAGCTTTCTGCAGCTTCCTCCAGAATCTAGAGGTAAACTAAGAACCTCGATCTGAGACTATCCTCCTCGAGACTCCATGATGGCACACGATCTGCTCCATGTACAACTCGGCTAATTGTGCAACGTTGTAATTGGCCCTTATAGGGAGAAAATGGGCGGTTTTCGTCAATCGGTCCACGATAACCCAGATGGAGTCATAACCCAACTGAGTACGTGGCAATCCGACAATGAAATCTATACTAATGTCCTCCCACTTCCACTCTGGTACCTTCAAAGGTTGCAACAATCCAGCGGGTCTTTGATGTTCGGCCTTCACCCGTTGGCATGTATCGCATAGGGTAACGTATTCGGTTATGTCCCTTTTCATACCATCCCACCAATAACAAGTTTTCAAGTCCTTGTACATTTTGGTACTTCCGGGATGTATGGAATAGGGTGAATCATGTGCCTCCTTCAATATCTTGTCGCGGAGGAGCTTCACGTTGGCACACAAATCCTTTTTCCTAGCCAAAGCGTACCCTTCTCATCTTCTTTGAAATCCTTCTCTATTCCTTGTCGGATCCTTTCCTTGATCTCCTTGATCTCCTCATCCGTTGCTTGGCCATCTCTTATCTCTTGCTCCAATGAAGAGTGGATTTCCATCATTTCCATGTTGTTCAAGAATCTGAGGTGTAACCGTTCGAACTCCTTACGTAGTTCGGGTGGTAGCTCCCGAACCGTGAGTTGGTGACATGCTCCCTTTCGGCTGAATGCATCAGCTACTACATTGGCCTTCCCAGGGTGATAGTTGATTCCAACATCGTAATCCTTGATAAGTTCCAACCATCGACGTTGCCTCAAATTCAAGTCCGTTTGTGTAAATATGTACTTGAGGCTTTTATGATCCGTATAGATCTCACATCGATGACCAAGAATATAATGTCTCCAAATCTTCAATGCATGCACTACTGCTGCTAGCTCCAAGTTATGTGTAGGATAATTAGGCTCATGCTTCTTTAATTTTCGTGAGGCATAGGCTACCACTTGTCCTTCTTGCATGAGAACACATCCGAGCCCCTGTCTGGATGCGTCACAATATATGTCAAAGCTCTTGCTTACGTCCGGCAAAACCAAAACCGGCGCTGTGGTTAGCCTTTTCTTGAGTTCCTCAAAACTTCCTTGGCATGCTGATGTCCATTGAAAGGCTTTTCCCTTCGTTAGCAACTCTGTCATAGGCTTTGCTATCTTAGAGAAGTCTTTAATGAAGCGTCGGTAGTATCCAGCCATCCCAAGAAAACTCCGAATATCCCTCACGTTTTGCGGTTGATCCCACTTCAGAACATCTCTCACTTTACAAGGGTCAACCGATACTCCTTCTTCGGAGATAATGTGGCCTAGAAACGATATTTCCTTTAGCCACAATTGACACTTGTTAAGCTTGGCATACAATTGATGCTCACGCATTTTCTGCAAGGTCAATTTCAAATGTTCTTCATGCTACTCCTCACTTTTTGAATACACCATAATGTCATCGATGAAAACCACGACGAACTTATCCAAGTACTCCATGAAAACCTTGTTCATGAGGTACATGAAGTATGCGGGTGCATTTGTTAACCCAAAAGACATGACGGTATATTCATACAAACCATACCGTGTTCGAAAGGCAGTCTTGGGTATATCGGAGGGCTTAATCTTCAGCTGGAAATATCCCGACCAAAGATCAATCTTGGAGAACACTCGGGCTCCTTTCATTTGGTCGAATAGGTCCTCTATACGGGGCAGAGGGTATTTGTTCTTGATTGTCACCTCATTGAGAGACCTATAGTCCACGCACATCCTTTGGGTTCCATCCTTCTTGTCTACGAAGAGCACAGGAGCTCCCCATGGTGACGAGCTTGGACGTATAAAACCCTTCTCCAACCGCTCTTGAATTTGCTTCTTGAGTTCTACTAGTTCATTGACGGGCATCCTATAGGGTCTCTTTGCTATGGGTGCAGTTCCGGGTACCAAATCAATGGCAAACTCAATGTCCCGATCAGGGGGCATACCTGGAAGCTCCTCTGGAAATTTGTCCGAGAATTCTTGAACCACTAGAATGCTGTCCAATGTTGCTACTTCGATGTGGTTCAAGATTGCCCTTTCGGTTGTTTGTTGGGCTGACTCAAACTCGACACGAATACCGTGCTCATTTGTCAACTGCACGCTTCTTTCAGCGCATTGGATTACCCCGTTGTGCTTGCTTAACCAATCCATCCCGAGTATTATGTCAATCCCTTGGGAATCCAAGACAATAAGGTTGACAAGGAAGTCTACCCCCTTATTTTAAGGCTTACTTTCGGACATACTATATTAGTCCTCATCTCTCCACCGGGAGAATTAACTAACATAGCACATTTTAGGTGTGATATGGGTAGATTATACTTGGCAACGTACTTGGATGATATGAAGGAATGTGATGCTCCAGAATCAAATAAGATGGTGGCTAGGTTGGAGTTGGCAAGGAACATACCAATTACGACGTCCTTAGCCTGTTGTGCTTCCTCAGCAGAGACATGGTTCACATTGTCGCGAGCATAGTTCTGCTGTCCCTGGTTTCCTTGATTGTCCCCTCCGTTCGGTCGCGGGTTCTGCTTGGGCATGTTGCCTTGCTGTCCAGGGCCTCTCCTCGGGCATTGGTTCGCGAAGTGTCCTATTTCCCCGCATGCAAAGCATGCCCTGTTGCCTACGGCAGCAGGTACGTTGGGGCGGGGGTTTTGAACAGGAGCGCCCATGTTAGGTCGAGGCACAGGAGGCATGGGCACACGAGGTGCTGGTGCAACGGGTCGTTGCTGTGGTGGCTGACTAGGGCGGTATGCAGGAGTGGTCAATCCATACTGCGGTGCAGCTGGGAGCATGTACCGAGGTCGTACGTTGCTCCCTTGAGGCTGGTATGACATCTTCCTCTTGCACTCTCGCTCGATCTCTCGGATCTTGCATTCAACCACTATGGCCTTGTCAACTAGCTTCTGAAAGCTTGCGTAGTCATTGTTGAGGAGCTGAACCTGGATCTCATTGTTCAACCCTCTCATGAACAGGTATTGCTTCCTCTGGTCTAAGTTGACATCTTCGTGGGCATACCGGGACAGTTGTGTGAACTTGTTGAGATACTCATTCACACTTCTCTGTCCTTGGCGGAGACCTTCAAACTCCTGTCTCTTGAGGATCATTACACCAGCAGGGATGTAATGAGAGCGGAAACTTTCCTTGAACTCAGTCCAAGTGATCGTCTCCGGGTCGACATGAGCGTTGCTTAGGGCATCCCACCAGTCAGCGGCGGCTCCCGTAAGTTGGTGCGACACAAAGAGGACCTTCTCTTGGTCATTGCACTGCACTATGACAAGCTTCTTCTCCATGGATTTCAACCAGTCGTCGGCCTCCATGGGGTAGTTAGCTTGAGCAAAGGTGGGTGGTCGAGTCCTCATGAACTCTCCCAACCTGTTATGAGCCGGTGGTGGTGGTGGCGGTGGTGCCGGAACGGGGTTGTTGTTGTTGGCCTGCAACTGACCCAAATTTTGGATCATGGTTTGCATAAGTTGATTCTGCATGGCCATCAACCGTTCCAGGTGGTTCTCGCTAGCTCCGGGGTTAACAGGAACTTCCTCGTGACCATCCTCTTGGTTGTCACGGACGTTCCTTCGGCCGGCGTTTCCTCTCACCATCTGTGAGAGAGATCGAAATAGAATAGAAGGTTAGAAAGTTTAGGTAGATTCCCTCAACTATATGCATCAAGGTGAGTTGGACTATATATATATTAGCCCATATGAGGATGTGAACAAGTGCGGAATCATCTCACACCTCTTTCTACTTATGTGTGGATATGGACAACGTTTTGAGACGTCCCACAACTCACACTAAGCACACAATCACAAACAATCATTACAAAGGCTCACACAACTAATATTCCAAGCTGGTTTCCTATGTCAAGGTAGTTTCAAGGCCAATCTAAGCATCCTAGGTTGCTCCCTATGGTCAGCGTGGCTTAGCTACCAACCTGTGTCTCATACCAATCTGTGATTGTATCTAGGTGTGTAATCTACCCCTATCCGTGGTTTTTTGATACCAATCTGTGTTTCCTATTTAGGCGTGTAACCCATTGTCAACCATGGCTTTGATACCAATCTGTGACGCCCTCAATTCTGTGGAAAACCTGTAAAAGTCCCAAAAATGTGTATGAATAAAAACTAAAGTTTGAGTTCATATGTGTGGCAAAGACATGAAAAATGGGACTTGCTAAAACTTTTCTTCATGCAAGGTAATACATGGATGAACATCCAACATGAGGTTCACCTTTTTATTTAAAAGTGTTGGACCAATAAGGAGTTAAATATCTCTTTGCATGAAAGTTTAAAATTCAGATTTGAAATTCCAAGTTCACATATGGGGTGACCAAAAACATTGAATAAACTTGCAGCCCTATAGTTGGGATTATAGGGAAAAGTTTGCTCACAAACTTTTCAATTGTTGGGTGGGTTCAAAAAGGAGTTAAAGAGGAGAATTTGCAAACTTAAACCAAATTCAGATTTAGTCTTGCAAATTCAAACTGAATTTGAAGAATTCAAATTCTAGCCCACCTTTATAAATTTTGGCATTCTGGGGATTGAAAAGATCAGCTTGAACATATATTTGGGAGGTACATGTGGAGTGGGACACACATGTCATAGAGCTAAAAGAGGAAACTTACTCACTAAGTTTTGCTCTCGGTGGGAAATTTTCCCGAACATCTCGCGAGCGCCACAGAGGAGCTTGCCGTGCCAGCTCCTGCTGCCGGCCTCCACGCGTTGGCGCCCCAGGGTCGGTTCTCACCGCTTCAGCAACGTTATCTCTCCCTCCTCGGACCAAGCCGACAGCAGTTGCTTCCTCTCCTCACGATCAGCAGGGCGCTGTTTTTCCTTCACCGGCGCTGCTCCACTGCCCCTGTCTCCCGGCCAGCCCAGCGCCTCTCCGACAGGCTCAAGAGGTCACAGAGGTGCGCCAGGAGGTACTGATCCTCATCCCGTCGTCCTCTTGCTCTCCCCCGACGCCGGCTCGCCGGAATTCGATTTTTGGCACCGGCGCACGTATAGAACAGCCTGTGTTTAATTCGTGAAATTCTCCCAAACCGATTGATCATACCTCCTACAATTCAAACCACAGAAACTAGATGTCCTAGCGCCCTCCCACGCCGAAAACCAAAGGAAACCGACCCTCCTATGCCCCGGGCGACGAGAAATCATCGCCGGCGGCCAAAACTGCCACGGTCCACGGTGACAACTAGGTTGCAGCCACTTCCTGCACGATCTGACCTCCGTTCCATGTTCCTAGAACCATAGGGATGCTGTAGGACATCGTAGCTCGCCGGGAGATGCCTTGGACACGCTGGAACGCGTCCATGTCGAGCTCCCGAGCCGCCCCACCGGTGCCGACCCACCTACAGCCGTTTTCACGCGGGGAAACCTTGCCCGGCAGCTGCGCCACGTTCCCAGGAGCATGTAGGGCGAAACCGGAGCTCATTTGGTGAAGAAATGAGGGAGAACGAGCCATGCCAAGTTCTCTGCCGGTGTGCACCCGCGGGCTCTGGCGGGAGGTTGAAGAAGCACCTGACCCGTGGGCCCCACATGCGACTGTGCTGTTTAAAATCAAACAGAGAGTTGTGCAAACTTGTAAAATGCATAACTTGGTGTAGGAAGCTCCAAAAATAGTGAGACAAATTTTGTTGGATTCCTCTAAGAGAGTACTATCCAGAGGTACAACCCAATAATTATGAAAACCCCTGGTTTTGGCTCATTAATTTATAGAAGGAAAAGCATGTGGGAATTTTTCCAGGAGTTCTATGTATTGGAAAATCCTCAAATTTGGGCAGGAGAGTCTTCCAAAAATACTTGTACTCCAGTAAAATTTTCAGAAGCATTGGACCTCATTTGCTTGGCCAAATGTGGTGTTAATTCCTTATGTCTCTGAAAATGGGAAAATAAACAGAGGTCAATTTCAGAATTTTTCCCCAAATTTTAGAACCTCATAACTCTTGCTAGGAATCCCCAAATTTCGTGATTCAAATTGGGTTGGATTCATATTGAATAGCTCTGTCCAAATCTACAACCCAATTTGTATGAAACGAATTATTTAATTCTGGAAAATTCTTGGAAGGTTTTCTGAAAAAGAATTATTGAGGGAGTTTGGGTTATCCAAAATTACCCAAATTTTGCCAGAATATTCTTTAGCATATTGTTGACCTTCTAGAAAATTTCAGCTCATTTGAAGATTATTTGAGTAGGAATTTGCTAAAAACAATCTGCTGTGTTCATAAGAGTCCAGAAACATTTTCAGAGAATGTTTCCCACTTTCAAAAAATCTGTTCTGAGCAATCCATAGCTCCAAAAATCATAGGAAAATTTAGACAAGATCTCTGGGACATACTTGGAATTGTAGTTCACTTAGTTGGGCATGAAAATGCACATTACTTCAGAATTAATTCTTTTGAGCACAAATGCTTAAAGAATTGTTCTGGAAGAACTACTCAAGTAAAAGGGCTGGATTTTGGACCAGGTTACTCTCATGTGATCAAGAACTCATATGTAAATTATCAGCCCAAGATGAGTCCTTGAACTCCCTGTTCTTATTCTCCATACTTGTGTATATGTGGGAATACATAAGAGATATTGTGAGAATTAGGGAGGGCACAATATGACTCCACATTAGCTACAATTTGGCAAGCTAAATCCTCAGATAGTATAGAACCTGCTGTAAAAGTTTTGAGGCCATTGGAGTTCTTGTTCTTCAGTTGCACTCAAATCGTTTCAGCTTCTCTATTAGGTTCATTAAGGAAAATGGTTAGGGTATAGCTAAGGCCATAAGGTCAATTTAGTTTATTTCTGTTCTTTGCACAACAGAGGCAAACCAAGCCATGCTTGGCTTTTCCACACAACCTCTGTTCTTAAGAAAGTAATTCTATAACTTCTTTCCATTACATTCCATGAAACATATGCATATGCATTTCAATAGGAACCACAACGAAGGGGACTCAAAGGAGTGATTCATCAAAGTGGATCAAGCTCCGGAGAGTCAAGGGTGGATCTGCAAGGATACTAACTGCTTATATACGACTACCCTGCAAAACAGGCAAACTCCGATTTGCATTTAACAGCTGTTAAGTTTTTATTTTGTATTCACCTTTGGTTAAGATTTGAACTGTGCATTAGGTTTAGTGTTTGATACTCCTCTTGCATAGCCAAATGACCCATGGAGTATTGGGTAGGTGTCTTTCACCGTGTAGAACTGCCATGCTTAAGTACGGTTCGGTAGAAGTCGAGTGGTGAGATGCTACTCGCAGATTTAGGAACAACAGGGGCATACGGGATTGGTTCGTAATTGAATTAGCAAGTTAAAGTTGAGACCG
The DNA here is from genome assembly GCA_030760725.1 of Neostapfia colusana. Taxonomy (NCBI): domain Eukaryota; kingdom Viridiplantae; phylum Streptophyta; class Magnoliopsida; order Poales; family Poaceae; genus Neostapfia; species Neostapfia colusana. Next base: position 104,789,229 of record JASWHV010000007.1, read on the forward strand.
GAAGGTTGTAGGAGCAGCAGGACATAGGGGCCTGGGTGCTGTAGACCTGTCCGTGTCGGTCAAGGACCGATCCGTATGCGGCCCTGTTGAACAAGTTTGAGTTGTGTACCGGACTCATGCTGGCTATATGGGACCCAGTAAACCAATGTACCTCGGGAAGCTGTCGTTGGGACTTTTCGGGTCGCCTCAGGCGGACGGCCGGTGTGCAGTATGTGGGGAATATTCTCATGACATCTCACGTCGGAAGGTGCACCATGAGAGTAGCTACTGTACGGGGCGACTTGATCGATTCAGCGGGGGTGAAACGGGGGAAAGGCTGCCACGTACGATGTCAGTGATGGTTGTTGTAGGCAACGTCGAGTACGGGCGTACGTGTCGTGTAGTCCGGGTGTTATTGATTCGAATCACCGTCGCTCGCGGAATGGACCGAGCATACTTGTTCTCACAGTCGTGACGTAGTAAGAACTTGCATGAGAAAGGAACTAATCATATTGATGTGAAGTATTATACTAGTGTTGTATTGGATCTCGATGAATAGGCTAGTGCAAACTCGATTCTTTTATGCCATGAGCAATTTACATCGGGGGAAAGCGTTTCTTGTTTGATTGTGGACTCCCGATGTGGCGTGCCCAGGGTTACTTAAAATGCTGCAATTAATACCTGAAAGTAAGGATTCACTTTTAGGCGAGTTAATTATGCTTATGCCATCCTATGTTAGGTTCATAACCTCACTTAGAGTTTCATGTTTAGGGTGACGGTTAAGTCTTGCTGAGCGTTATGCTCACGGATGCTATTCGAGTTGTTTTGCAGGTAATTGACTCGCTGATTATGAGAAGGGGTGCCGATGAGACTCGGGAACCTCCGAGTACTTACTCTAAGAGCATCCTCGCCGCTGCAGATTGTCTTCGTGTTGCTAGTAAGAAACGTCCGCGGGCTGGACCGTTTCTTTGTGGCTAGTTTAGATATGAGTCGTGAGAGTGATAGTCTTCCGCTGTAGTTTACTCTGATATACTTATTTGTAAAACAATCTTGTACGCTTCCGCAAACTATTTATGTAATATGATGTATGTTCATCGACCCGTGTGCTGTTGGGTGCCGCATAACACGGCACCACCCGACGAGGTCCTGTGGGGCCGTCTCAGCGTGGTATCAGAGCTGTTACACATGGTATTAGAGCCGCGTTGGGAACAGAGCACGGATTGAGCATCATATTATGTCAAAAACTTAGGATACGGTGAGATAACGGTACTAGGCCCACATAAGGACTACTATTAGCATAATATGAAGGTGGCAAGCTAACCTATTTGTTATGTCAGAAAATCGTGCATCTCGGGACGATTATGTCTTGGGGGGTGCACGTATGCGCTGTCCACCAGTGCGCACAAGCTGAAGGGTGGAGCCCCACGGGTGGCAGGTAACCTGACCCGCTTTAGTATCCTCTACGACTCTTCATGTCGTTTGGGGTATTCGAGCAACGTCTTCCCTGGCGTGCGTGGTGCAATTTGGGAGACCCCGTCACGTGGTCAGTAACGTGAACGCGTAGCTCAAGGCGTGTTTGGCTTGAGAACACCTGGGCGAGTGATGACGGCCGGGTGTACAAACTGTTATGGATACCGGGTTCGGTGTGCAGCCGGACCTGATGATTGAGTGTGGCTTATGTAGGTGCTAACCATGAAAAACCTTAGTGCGTGTAGAACACGTTTGCGAGTGACCGTTTTAGTGCCACCTAATGATACGTGTATGCCGGTGTAATCCGGTTAGGTTTTTCTTTGGTGAGGCAACATAGTACCGTCATATGTCTTACGGTGCATCGTCACCGTACTACACTAGATAGTATTCTTACCTATGAAGAAATCATTCATGACTAACTTCCAAACTAAAAATGGATGTGATAAAGCACATATTAGTTACTGAGCTCTTCATTTGAATAAGTTTCAAAGAAGAGACTTGTTAGGCTTCTTTTGATCTCAAAGACAGAGTGCTCTGTTCAGACAGAAATTTTTCTGGTCTTTAACAGAGCGTAACTCTGATTAGCTTGACCCAATGGAGGTGTTTGATACAGTTCTGGAAAGGTTATCAAGTGCTCTACAACTTTTCTGTAGAACTCCAGAGCCAAATCCGACACCAACTTGGTTGAACGTCCAGATGAATGCAAACTGTTCAGAAAACAGAGCAGCTGCAAACTTCTCTGGATGTTTCGGTAAATTGGTCATAACAATCTGTAGAAAATTTTCTAAGGGTCATGTAATACACCGTTGGAAAGGTTATGAAACTTACAACGATTTTGTAGTTCATAGTTTGTTCAGAATTGTACCCCAGTTGTATGTAAAACTGTGATGAAAACAGCCACATACAAAGGAGGTGCTGGCAAATTTTAGCCAGAAATTCTGTCAACTTTGAACAATCCTAACTTTTGTTCCAGAAATGATCTAGGGGCATATGAGTACTCGTTGAAAATATACTGAAGTTAACTTTAACTTTGGTATTCAACTTGAGTTATGGAAATGCTAATAAATGGATCAAATTCTGGGTTAAGTACATAAAGGTCTGTTCTGTACAGAATGAGGGACTGAATATGTTGGCTTTAGAAAGATGTGTAAACATGAAATTTTGTTATGCTTTCATAAAGTTTTAGCATGTTCATGTTTTACATACTTTCACATACTGCTAGATCAAGTTGTGACTCCCCTCAAAATTACGCTTTTGCAGTATGGTGCGTACTCATTCTCCGAGTAGGACTGAAGGTTCTCATCGAGACGGTGATGACTCGACTCCACCAGGGGTACCGCCATCAACGGTATGGGCGGATATCATGGCTCAGATGGTCGAGTCAAGTCAAGAGAACACAAGACTACTCCAAGCCTTGGTACAACAGGGCTTACTCCAGCGTGCACAACAGGACGTTCCACCTCGGAACGCCTACTGGGATTTCTTGGCGACACAACCGCCAATCTTCACGGAAGCCCATGAACCAGTGGAAGCTGATCAGTGGCTTCGAGTTATGGAGTCCAAGTTTGGAGTGTTTGAGTGCGACGAGTATCAGAAGACATCATTTGCAGCTCAACACTCCATGGAGCCGCCGGAAATTGGTGGTTCGCTTATCTTGCCACCGTTCCGGAAGGTCATCAAGTGGAATGGACGGAATTTCGTGAAGCATTCCGGGCTCGTCACATTCCTATGGGTTTTATCAAGGCCCAGCAGCAGGAATTCAGAAACTTGAAGCAGGGGGACATGAGTGTCCTCGATTATGTCAGACGATTCAATCTTCTGGCACAATATGCTCCTGCTTATGCAACGAGCGAAGCTGCCATGTGTGACTACTTTTTCTATGGCTTGAGTGCCATACTAAAAGAGAAGTTAGCTTTATTCAATCAAGGCAGTTACACCGAGTTGATCAGTGCTGCTCTGCTGCAAGAACAAGCGACACTTGAGTGTCAAGCAGAGAAGAGGGACCGGGAGGATGTGCAAGAAGACACACCAATCGTTCCTCGTAAATACCGTGTGATGTATCACACACCATCCGATGAGATATGGCAAGCACCAGGGAGATCAACTCTGTACAGATTTCCTGCTCAAGAATCATGTCTTGAAGCAACACCTTTGCCTCAGCAACGAATGACATCTGTTGCATCATTGCTGCAGCCAAGTGCCTCAACTTCTCAACCACAAGTCAACGAAGAACCGGGGAAACCTCCGTGTTCTTATTGCCACCGTTTTGGGCATTTTAGGCAGGAATGCCGGGAGAAGTTGGTAAACACCAGACAGCCATCATCATCACGTGGTATGCCGCCACCTGCTCCAGTCAACATAACAGCATTACAATCCGGGAGTGTGCAACATCTTGCTATTGAGGATGTCCCGGAGGGAGCACCGGTGTTAGCGGGCATGTTTACTCTCAAGGACGTGCCCATATTTGTACTTTTTGATTCAGGTGCAACCCACAATTTTATCAGCAAAACATGCGTGGATCAGCACCAATTATCCACCAATACTCCCACAACGAGTTTTCTCATACGTTCACCGGGAGGAAATATCTCTGCCAATCAGATTGTGTCCCGAGCAGCTTTGTGTTTGGGCGGAAAAATATACCCAACATCGCTGATTATGTTGGATAGGCAGAAGATAGACATTATATTGGGGATGTCTTGGTTAAATCGTCACGGTGCCGTTCTCAATATCGGTAACCGGACTGTCCAGATTGACTCGCCGATTCACGGACAGCACACGCTGTTTTTAGACAGCAAAGATCCAGATATGGTAGAGGCCTACCACACGGAAGCGCTGAAGCTTGAAGATATTCCGGTGGTACGTGATTATCCCGACGTATTTCCCGATGACTTACCGGGCATGCCGCCCGAACGGGACGTCGAGTTCAAAATTGAACTGGCGCCGGGAAAAACGCCTATTTCACGAAGGCCTTACAAGATGGAACCTAACGAGCTAGCGGAGTTGAAAGAGCAACTGAATGAACTCATGAGCAAGGGTTTCATACGTCCAAGTTCTTCACCTTGGGGTTGCTCAGCGCTGTTCGTTAAGAAGAAGGACGAAACACTACGGCTATGTGTTGATTATCGTCCTCTCAATGCTGTCACGATCAAGAACAAGTATCCTTTGCCTCGCATCGACATCCTGTTTGATCAACTTGTGGGTGCAAAGGTATTTTCGAAGATGGATCTTCGGTCGGGCTATCATCAAATCAAGATCCGACCGGAGGACATACCGAAGACAGCTTTCTCGACGAGATACGGACTCTACGAGTACCTCGTCATGTCATTTGGATTAACCAACGCTCCGGCACACTTCATGTATTTGATGAATTCTGTGTTCATGCCGGAGTTAGACAAGTTCGTCGTGGTATTCATCGACGACATTTTGGTTTACTCCAAATCTAAAGAAGAGCACGCTGAACATCTGCGTATTGTGCTACAACGGTTGCGGGAGCACCAATTGTATGCCAAGTTCAGCAAGTGCGAATTTTGGATTGATCAAGTGCCTTTCCTTGGCCATATTATTTCAGCAGAAGGGATTGCTGTGGACCCCAGCAAGATTGAACAAGTGCTGAAGTGGGAACCTCCCAAATCAGTCCACGAGGTCCGAAGTTTCCTAGGTTTAGCGGGGTATTATCGGAGGTTTATTCCGAGCTTCTCAAAGATTGCTAAACCAATGACGGAGCTGCTGAAGAAGGGCACTAAATACATTTGGAATACAGCATGTGAAGCCGCATTCAAAACTTTGGTGAAACATCTCACAACGGCTCCAGTTCTTGCTCAGCCGGACACGACGAAGCCATTTGATGTATACTGCGATGCATCCGGCATCGGTCTCGGCTGCGTTCTAATGCAAGAAGGGCGTGTAGTCGCCTATGGGTCTCGTCAACTGCGAAACCACGAGCAGCATTATCCAACTCACGATCTTGAGCTTGCTGCTGTGGTGTTGGCGTTAAAGATGTGGAGGCATTATCTACTGGGTAATCTTGTTCACCTCTACACCGACCATAAGAGCCTGAAGTATATCTTCACGCAGAAGGAGCTGAATATGAGACAACGGAGATGGTTGGAGCTCATAAAAGATTATGAAATAGAGATCCACTATCACCCGGGAAAAGCCAACGTGGTTGCCGACGCGCTTAGTCGGAAAGCCCACGTTCACAACTTAGCGGTTGCTGAGTTGGAAGATGAAGAACCCAGCCTCCGTGTCATTCCGTATGGCGCGCTTTATAATCTCGCGCTCATTCCAACAATCCGTGAAGAGATTGTTGAGGCTCAAAGAAGAGACAGAGGTATGTCTCACATACGGAGAAGACTGGACAACGGAGAGGTGAAATGTTTCCGGAAGGATGAGCACGGTACAATATGGTCTAACGACCGTATAGTGGTACCGCGCAATATGAAACTCCGGAAGAAAATCTTGGATGAAGCCCACCTGTCAAAGTTTTCCATTCATCCCGGAAGTAACAAGATGTACCAAGATTTGAAACAGAAATTTTGGTGGACGAGGATGAAGAGGGAGATTGCTAAATACGTATCCGAGTGTGATACGTGTAGACGGGTCAAGGCTGATCATATGCGGAAAGCCGGACCGCTACAACCTTTGAAGATACCGGCATGGAAGTGGGAGGATGTGAGTATGGATTTCATCGTCGGATTACCGCTCACATCCAGGAAGCATGACTCGATATGGGTGATCGTTGACCGGTTGACGAAGTCGGCTCATTTCATACCAGTGAACACTCATTATCGAGCAAAGCAATATGCAGAGTTATTCATCTCCAGGATTATATGCTCACATGGTGTCCCAAAGACCATCATTTCAGATCGAGGTGCGTTGTTCGTTGCTCGGTTTTGGGAGCAGCTGCATGCCTCGTTGGGCACCAAGCTAATTAGAAGCTCCGCATATCACCCTCAAACCGATGGACAAATTGAGAGGGTGAATCAAGTGCTCGAGGACATGTTGAGAGCATGTGCCATCCACCACGGTAGGAATTGGGACGATCACCTACCGCTGGCGGAGTTTTCATACAACAACGGTTATCAAGCGAGTATTAAAATGGCACCGTATGAAGCTCTCTACGGCCGGAAGTGTCGCACACCACTAAATTAGTGTGAGTCCGGCGAAAGAGTTCTGTTTGGGATTGATCTTGTCAACGAAACCGAAGACCGAGTTCGGTTGATACAAGAGAACTTAAAGGCTGCACAATCCCGACAGAAGAGCTACGCGGATCAGAGGCGTAGGCCATTACATTTTGACGTCGGAGAACACGTTTATCTTCGTGTATCCCCGATGAAGGGAATTCACCGGTTCGGTGTAAAGGGGAAGTTCGCTCCCCGTTTTATTGGTCCTTTTGCTATCACGGAGAAGTGCGGACCCGTAGCCTACCGGCTGGAATTACCGGCAAGTCTAGCGGGTGTTCATGATGTATTTCATGTTTCACAGCTGCGGAAGTACCTCAAATTCACCGCTGCTGTTCGCACTGAGGACATCGACGAATTGAAACCGGACCTGACCTACACCGAGCGACCGGTTCAGATTTTGGATGAAAAGACCCGGGTAACCCGGAACCGGACGATCGGATTTTTCAAGGTGCTGTGGAGTAATCACACCGCGGAAGAGGCGACATGGGAAAGTGAAGATTACCTCCGCACCAACTATCCGGAATTTTTAGCTTTGTACAGTTTATAATTACCTCTCCCGTCTCGTTCCTGTTTTGTAATCTCGGGACGAGATTCTTTTAAGGGGGGAGGAATGTAAAAGTCCCAAAAATGTGTATGAATAAAAACTAAAGTTTGAGTTCATATGTGTGGCAAAGACATGAAAAATGGGACTTGCTAAAACTTTTCTTCATGCAAGGGAATACATGGATGAACATCCAACATGAGGTTCACCTTTTTATTTAAAAGTGTTGGACCAATAAGGAGTTAAATATCTCTTTGCATGAAAGTTTAAAATTCAGATTTGAAATTCCAAGTTCACACATGGGGTGACCAAAAACATTGAATAAACATGCAGCCCTATAGTTGGGATTATAGGGAAAAGTTTGCTCACAAACTTTTCAATTGTTGGGTGGGCTCAAAAAGGAGTTAAAGAGGAGAATTTGCAAACTTAAACCAAATTCAGATTTAGTCTTGCAAATTCAAACTGAATTTGAATAATTCAAATTCTAGCCCACCTTTTTAAATTTTAGCATTCTCGGGATTGAAAAGATCAGCTTGAACAGATATTTGGGAGGTACATGTGGAGTGGGACCCACATGTCATAGAGCTAAAAGAGGAAACTTACTCACTAAGTTTTGCTCTCGGTGGGAAATTTTCCCGAACATCTCGCGAGCGCCACAGAGGGAGTTTGGGTTATCCAAAATTACCCAAATTTTGCCAGAATATTCTTTAGCATATTGTTGACCTTCTAGAAAATTTCAGCTCATTTGAAGATCATTTGAGTAGGAATTTGCTAAAAACAATCTGCTGTGTTCATAAGAGTCCAGAAACATTTTCAGAGAATGTTTCCCACTTTCGAAAAATCTGTTCTGAGCAATCCATAGCTCCAAAAATCATAGGAAAATTTAGACAAGATCTCTGGGACATACTTGGAATTGTAGTTCACTTAGTTGGGCATGAAAATGCACATTACTTCAGAATTAATTCTTTTGAGCACAAATGCTTAAAGAATTGTTCTGGAAGAACTACTCAAGTAAAAGGGCTGGATTTTGGACCAGGTTACTCTCATGTGATCAAGAACTCATATGTAAATTATCAGCCCAAGATGAGTCCTTGAACTCCCTGTTCTTATTCTCCATACTTGTGTATATGTGGGAATACATAAGAGATATTGTGAGAATTAGGGAGGGCACAATATGACTCCACATTAGCTACAATTTGGCAAGCTAAATCCTCAGATAGTATAGAACCTGCTGTAAAAGTTTTGAGGCCATTGGAGTTCTTGTTATTCAGTTGCACTCAAATCGTTTCAGCTTCTCTATTAGGTTCATTAAGGAAAATGGTTAGGGTATAGCTAAGGCCATAAGGTCAATTTAGTTTATTTCTGTTCTTTGCACAACAGAGGCAAACCAAGCCATGCTTGGCTTTTCCACACAACCTCTGTTCTTAAGAAAGTAATTCTATAACTTCTTTCCATTACATTCCATGAAACATATGCATATGCATTTCAATAGGAACCACAACGAAGGGGACTCAAAGGAGTGATTCATCAAAGTGGATCAAGCTCCGGAGAGTCAAGGGTGGATCTGCAAGGATACTAACTGCTTATATACGACTACCCTGCAAAACAGGCAAGCTCCGGTTTGCATTTAACAGCTGTTAAGTTTTTATTTTGTATTCACCTTTGGTTAAGATTTGAACTGTGCATTAGGTCTAGTGTTTGATACTCCTCTTGCATAGCCAAATGACCCATGGAGTATTGGGTAGGTGTCTTTCACCGTGTAGAACTGCCATGCTTAAGTACGGTTCGGTAGAAGTCGAGAGGTGAGATGCTACTCGCAGATTTAGGAACAACAGGGGCATACGGGATTGGTTCGTAATTGAATTAGCAAGTTAAAGTTGAGACCGGAAGGTTGAAGGAGCAGCAGGACATAGGGGCCTGGGTGCTGTAGACCTGTCCGTGTCGATCAAGGACCGATCCGTATGCGGCCCTGTTGAACAAGTTTGAGTTGTGTACCGGACTCATGCTGGCTATATGGGACCCAGTAAACCGATGTACCTCGGGAAGCTGTCGTTGGGACTTTTCGGGTCGCCTCAGGCGGACGGCCGGTGTGCAGTATGTGGGGAATATTCTCATGACATCTCACGTCGGAAGGTGCACCATGAGAGTAGCTACTGTACGGGGCGACTTGATCGATTCAGCGGGGGTGAAACGGGGGAAAGGCTGCCACGTACGACGTCAGTGATGGTTGTTGTAGGCAACGTCGAGTACGGGCGTACGTGTCGTGTAGTCCGGGTGTTATTGATTCGAATCACCGTCGCTCGCGGAATGGACCGAGCATACTTGTTCTCACAGTCGTGACGTAGTAAGAACTTGCATGAGAAAGGAACTAATCATATTGATGTGAAGTATTATACTAGTGTTGTATTGGATCTCGATGAATAGGCTAGTGCAAACTCGATTCTTTTATGCCATGAGCAATTTACATCGGGGGAAAGCGTTTCATGTTTGATTGTGGACTCCCGATGTAGCGTGCCCAGGGTTACTTAAAATGCTGCAATTAATACCTGAAAGTAAGGATTCACTTTTCGGCGAGTTAATTATGCTTATGCCATCCTATGTTAGGTTCATAACCTCACTTAGAGTTTCATGTTTAGGGTGACGGTTAAGTCTTGCTGAGCGTTATGCTCACGGATGCTATCCGAGTTGTTTTGCAGGTAATTGACTCGCTGATTATGAGAAGGGGTGCCGATGAGACTCGGGAACCTCCGAGTACTTACTCTAAGAGCATCCTCGCCGCTGCAGATTGTCTTCGTGTTGCTAGTAAGAAACGTCCGCGGGCTGGACCGTTTCTTTGTGGCTAGTTTAGATATGAGTCGTGAGAGTGATAGTCTTCCGCTGTAGTTTACTCTGATATACTTATTTGTAAAACAATCTTGTATGCTTCCGCAAACTATTTATGTAATATGATGTATGTTCATCGACCCGTGTGCTGTTGGGTGCCGCATAACACGGCACCACCCGACGAGGTCCCGTGGGGCCGTCTCAGCGTGGTATCAGAGCTGTTACAAAACCACGGAACTGAGAACTAATGCATATGTGTGCCCAGGATGTTTATCACACATACACATATGTTCCACAAACTGAATTCAGATTATATATTACCACGAATAACAGAGTTTATTACAATATCTCATGAGTCCTTGTAGACCGGACTTATCTGCCTCAGTGGCCGGACTAGTCTGGGCTAGCCAGACTTGTCCGTTTTCACACGGACTAAGAGTTCCTGTGTGAGTTCGGGCTAGTCCGTTCTAAGGCGGACTAGTCCGTATGAGTGTGAGATGAGAGCTCCCATGGCTAAGTCTTGGTAGACCGGACTTGTCCTTCTTAGTGGCCGGACTAGTCCGGGTCCTCCAGACTTGTCCGTTCTCACCCGGACAAATAGTTCCTGTGTGAGATCGGACTAGTCCGGTGTGAGGCGGACTAGTCCAGACTTTCCGTAGGTGGCAACGGTTGGCTTCGGGACTTCTATAAAAGGAGATGCCCCGACTTCATTTAGAAAAATCTAGAACCCTAGCACCGCCACAGCGATCCTAGAGCCCCCCTAAGCCTTCTCTCTTGCCTACTCACCCTCTAGAACTAATTCTTGAGTGGATTTGGGTGTGTGAGGAGATGAGAAGGAATAACTTCGTGTTTTGACTCTCGGAGTGATTTCGTGCAATTGGTGTGAGTCTTTGTGACCTGTGGCTTGTGAGATCCGTGGAGTTTTGTGGACGTGATCAAGTGGGAGCCTCAGATTGTGAGAAGCCCCAACACTTTGTAAGTTCACCCTTGAGATAGTGAAAAAGAAGAACCGGGTTGGCCTTAGTGGTGACTCGGTGAGGGAAGGGTTGTTAAACCCGGTCCTTTGTGGACTCCTCAACGGGCACGTAGATTCCTGAGTGGAATCGAACCTCGGCAAAAATCTTCGTGTCATTTTGCACTTACATTTCATTGATCATTAGAATTGCTTAGGGTTCGTTCGATCATTTCCCTCTTATAATATTTCAGGTTACAATCTTACAATCCACCTCAATACTTTGTCATACTTGTTACATTAGATTGCTATATAGTTTATCTGCATTTCGTTAAACTAAAATCTGAAGAAAAACCCATAAAAATCAAGTTTAGGCTTTTCAGCAGTCTGACCGGACTAGTCCGCCCCTGAGCCAGACTAGTCCGGCCTTTTAGGCTTTTCAGCAGGTTGATCGGACTAGCCCGCCCCTGAGCAAGACTAGTCCGACCCCTGTGTTCTAATCTCATTTAATTAAGTCATTTCAGGAATTTTAGCCTATTCACCCCCCTCTAGGCAATTTCAAGGGTTTTCTGAAGGTTGGAGGTGTGACGCCCTCAATTCTGTGGAAAACCACGGAACCGAGAACTAATGCATATGTGTGCCTAGGATGTTCATCACACATACACATATGTTCCACAAACTGAATTCAGATTATATATTACCATGAATAACAGAGTTTATTACAATATCTCATGAGTCCTGGACTCATGCTCACAGCAGAAGTCTTTATTCTAATGCGGAAGCAAATCTAAGCAGCAATGGCTCCATCTCTATTCCATCCCCATATGCAAGGTTGAGAACAGATCACACGCCTAATGCTCCATTTGTTCTTCATAGTAATCTTCCCATGCTGCTGATGATGAAATAATAATGCAAGTTTGAGTACAATGATGTACTCAGCAAGTGCGGGAAAATATGATATGTAGCTCATAACAAGGTAGGTATAAAAAGGCTCATTGCGGAAAGCAAAGTTATTTATCAAAACCATGATAAAACAGTAACTCATCTTAAGTGAATGTAATCCCAACTTATATTAAAATACCAATCATACCTCCATTATGCTCATTACCTTCCATGTCACACCGAGACCAATCTTGTTGCCATGACTCAATAGTCATGCAACCCGTATTATCACCCGGACTCAACAGTCCCAAAACCAAACCATAACCAAACCATCCAAAACCATAACCAGTAACCATCCCAATAACCATCCCATCTAATCATGGCAGTTGGCCAGGCGCTCGTGACCCTAAGCTCGGCTATCATGATAGTTTTAAGAACTCTGCAGAGTTTGCACCTCTTTACCCACAAGTTTGTGGTTTCGTCACCCGTCAGCGACTGCAGAACCTCCATTATACCAGTACACAACCGTCGGTGTATTGCCAAGAGATCACAAAATAGCCTTTACAAAGGGGTTACTAGATGTATGGACTCACTAAAGTTTCACCAGCAGGCTAGAATCTACAATTATCCCACCCACGGGCCCCCTCTTGTGCCATGCAGTTCCCAGGGCAGTCCTCACTCGACTCCCATTCCCCGCGCCTTCCACAGTCCATAACAATCTAGCTACCTAATTACTCAGCTAAGTCGCACCCATACTTGGCCTTGTGGTGGCACTGTTATCCTGGCATGTGCATGCATGAACCGGTTCTTAGATCTATGGCAAGTAAACCACCATCTCATGCTACCTCATTCACAAACCCAGGCTTGCCTAGATCTCCCTCCGATCCATGTTCATTAATAACATCAGTTTCTTATTATCATTACGAGTACAGTTAGCTAGACACATCTATCTCGCTTCCCAATCCCATGGACTCAACGAAGCATAAAAGTAAAAACCATACCCGACTCATAAACTTCCCTGGCAACAAGGGTGGTTTTAACCAAAACTAGTAAACTCTTATAAAAGGGTTTCCCATCATGTTTGACTCAGCACACACACCTTTTCGCAAAACAGAACAGTTTTTCCCAAAACATAGGATCAATATGGTCAAGGAGCACTTGCCTTGTTCTTGCGGTTCTGGTTGCTCTTGGATCTCGAAACCTTGTTGTTGCAGCTCGTCGTAAACAGCTCCCTGAGCTTGTCCTGCTATACAGGATTGCGCACATACAAGATTCACAACAATCAATATCATGCACAAACTTTAACTAGATGCGATGATGCATATGCATGCTATCCTATGATCAGTTTTATTAGATCGGTTTTGTACGTATTCTTGCATGGCTTTATGATGAACAGAGGTGTTCGGATCAGATGTGGACGTGGCGATGACCTTGTCTTTAGATCAACCCGATCAACAAGTGATCTGTCCATGAGAAAGCTTCTGTTCGAAAGGAATCGAAGAACACATGCAAAGAAAACACAATAATGTCGTAAGGTGGTATTGGAGATCTACCTTACGTTCTTCTCGGTCTCGGGTCCTTCTCTGATCAGACAGATCGTTGGGCTCTCTTCCGGCGGTCTTCCTTGCTGATCTCCGACGATGGCTTACTCGGCGAGTTGGGGCTAGGGCTCTAAGTCGTCGGCTCAGGAGTTGAAAAAGAAGTTCGTGGTTTCGGCCAGATGTTCTGGGTTCTATTTATAATCAGGAGAAGAAGATTCTTAATCTGATTGTATTCCGAATAAAAGTCCTATTCAGATTGTCGTTGGGTCTTAACATCTTATCTTTAGTTGATTTGGTGCGTACCATTGTTGAATTCAGGTCGGTTTCTCCTCTGTACCGGTATTTCGACGCGTACAGAATTCAGAAACCCTCCCCAGAACTCATTACCTCTGCGGCGATGAGCTCCGGAAGCTCCACGTGTCCACCGGGGTCTGGCCTCTTCCTTTCCGCAGAGACGAGCTCCGGTTGTGCCGCGTCTCAAACGAGCGAGACCCCCTTCTCTTTCGGAGGTGAGATTCGCATGCGCCATGTATCCTGGTGGTCGGGACTTCCTCTCTTATTCGGAGGTGGCTCCGCGCACGCCACGTGTCAGTGCCGGACATCCCCTCTCTCCGGAGATGGCTCCAGCGCCAGACTTCCTTTCTTCTCAGAGACGAGCTCCGAGGTTAACACGTGTCCAACAGTGACGGACTTCCCGGAGATAAGCTCCGGTGGCGACATGTGTTTAATAGAACTGGTCCTCTTGGAGGTGAGCTCTGAGATCGACACGTATCCCGCGGGACTGGTCCTCTGATTCCCGCGGTGACTAGCTCCGAAAGTGACATGTGTCCTGCGGAAATGCCTTTGCTTCTTCCGCAGAGGCTAGCTCCGGGCAACACGTGTCCCACTGGGTCGGACCTCTCCCCCTTTGCGGAGATGAGCCCCGAGCCTGCCACGTAGTCAGTTTAGCGGTGGACCTCTCCCCACTTTGCAGGGATGAGCTCCGAACACGCCACGTGGCCAGCGGGTCACGGAAGTTGTCTTCGGCGCTCTCCGGAAACTGGATTCGGCTCTTATTGGCTATCTTTTTGACATTTTTCTCTGTTCCTACTTCTCTTAAAATGTTTTCTCTTCATAAAACATGAATATATGCTGAAACCAGAGATGAGGGTGTCACAGGAGGCAAGGCGGTGATCCTGAAAGTGGTGGATCGCTTTTCGAAGTACGCCCACTTCATTCCGTTGAGCTACCCGTACAGTGCTGCATCCGTGGCAAGAGCGTTCTTCAATGACATTGTACGTCTACACGGCTTTCCCTGCTCCATCGTCAGCGGCCACGATAGCGTCTTCACCAGTCTGTTCTGGTCAGGCCTATTTCAGCTAGCTGGTATTCTCTGCAGCTTAGCTCGGCCTTCCACCCACTGTCCGATGGCCAGTCTAAGGTCGTCAATAAGGTCATCACCATGTATCTCCGTTGCCTTGCTAGTGATCGACCAAAGTCATGGCTGCAGTGGCTTCCTTGGGCTGAGTATTGCTACAACACATCGTACCAGACATCCCTCAAGTGCTCACCCTTCAGAGGGGTCTATGGCAGAGATCCCCCAGCACTTCTCTCTTATCATCAAGGAGTCTCCAAGGTAGCAGCATTGACCAACAGCTAAGGAACAGAGATGAGTTCTTAGCTGAAATTAAAGATAGGTTGGTGCAGGTTCAGATTGTCATGAAGAGCTATGAAGACAAGACTCGGCGTGAGGTGGAGTTTAATATTGGAGACTGGGTTTGGCTACGTCTTCATCAGCGCACTGCAGTGGGCGTAATAGTGGCACCACCATCAAAGATTGGTCCTAAGTATTTTGGACCGTATCAGATCATACAGCGCATTGGTGCGGTTTCATATAAGCTGCAACTACCTCCTCAAGCTCGGATACATGAGTCTTCCATGTGTCCCTCTTGAAGAAGTTTGAAGGCCCTGCACCAACTCAAGTGGTGCCTCTGCCACCTCTCCTCCATGGGCGCGTCATACAACAACCAGAGAAGATTCAGCGGGCACGACTAAATAGAGGAATCTGGGAGCTGTTAGTCAAGTGGTTTGACCATTCTGATGCAGATTCTACATGGGTCCAGCTAGAAGATTTCAAGATGAAGCACCCCACCTTCAAGCTCGAGGACGAGCTCTTTGTGGAGAAGGGGGGAAATGCTATGGACGCCTTTGTGGGCCGCCAATATGTCCGGCGCAGGGCCCATGGCGCCCACAGCCCAACCGCACCATCCCCTGCCTAAGTGTCTTCTAGAAGATTTGTTTAAGATTAGAATAAATCTGTTATAGATAGAATTAGAGGAAACAATCTATTATAGATAGAATTAAATAAATAAGATATTGAGTCGGTTGGGGGGTGTCCCAACCGACCCGGATGCAGCAGGGGGTCCCTAGACCTCTATATAAGCAGCACCCCTTCCCCATGTAATCTGTATCCAAGAAAAATAAGAATTACCCCATTGGGTTGTTCTTCTCCTTGGGTCATCGTGGCTATGAACCCTAACCCTAGCCGCCGTGATCACCCCTTTCTTCCCCCGCGGTATGCTGCACAACTCCTACGCCTCCTCGCTGTTGGTTTCTCCCCTGCGCAACCCTAGGCGCAGCAGGAGGGCCTCCCCACCCTCAGTTCTCTGCAGATATATAGATACCTAAAGTTTTCATTGATCACCCGTCGGTTATAACAAAAAATCTCAGATATCTATTTAATTTTCGAATAGTGATACACAGTGAGGAATCTTGAAGGTTCATGGAAACAAGGCATAATTACCTAAGTACTATAATGGAATCCTACAAAAATATTCTCCATCAGAGGATCCGTTAAGAGAGTTCTGCACTTCAGCGCAGCTCTGCCAACAAAATCATAAAACAATGATAGTCTAGCTAGATCTAGCCTCAAAGATCAATCTTATAGAAGGATCCAAATTACAAAGGACAACCCTCATTGGTGCTTTTCTTTCAGTAGGATTGTAGCTCATTTCAGTGACAGTGTACACTGTTTTAGTGAAGAAAAAAGGGAGACTTAATAACAAATCTGGACGGCTGATCGGTTGCTCCGGCGAGGATGGCCTAACGACTATTTGTGTCCCTTATGCTACCGTAATCATGTGGGTGGCTCAACCAGCATTGAGCCCCTCTGTTATGACGGGAATTCAATATCAGAGGAGGACTGCTCCTGCCTAGCAGGCGCATGCAGGGAAGGCCAAAACGGGCCCAGGACATTTCCTATTATTTGAGAGCTATTATTAGAAACTTGGCCCAGGACATTTCCTATTATTTGAGAGCTATATAATTGTAAAGACAATGGAATAAGGGGTAAGCAGAAAACAGATTGTTCTGGCTTCCTGCAGGGAGCCAGGAATTTCCAAACCCTAGCCGCTGCCCCTGTGTTCTCTCACCTCGCCATCGCTGGCGTCTCGCCGCCGGTCAACTCTCAACCCGTGCCCACCGATCCTCCACACGTACAACCTCCGATCGGTGAGGGGCAGAGAGCAGCAGCATACCAACCTGGTATCAGGGACCTCCGATTCGATGTCGCTGCCGCTGCCCGCTTCAACCGCCGATCCCGGCCGCACCGCGTCACCGCCGGATGCCGACGGGTCCGTGCCGATCCCGGCCGCACCGATCCCGTCTACATCGCTGGCCGCAGGATCGCGGCCGCTGGCCGCCGGGGCTTCATCCTCCACCGTGGGGGTGATGTCCAACGAGCAGCTCACCAAGGCCGTCCTCGACCTCGGCAGGATGATGACCAGCATCCACGCCTTCCTCTTAGGACCGCAGCCAGGCGTGGCACCGTCTCACCCGCAGCCGCAGTTACCGCCGGCGCCCAAACCGCAGCAGCAACTGCCTTCTGCCGCCTCGGGCACCTTCATCCCCGTACAGGAGATCCAGTTCCCCCACTCGCCGTCCCCGCTTCCGTCTTGGCTCACCGACGTCGCGCCGCCAGCCTACTCCTACGCGCCGGCGCGCCCGTCGATCCATTCGACCCTTCACAGCACAGCGGGCTTCGGCCATGAGGGCGTTCCGGCGTCGGGAACGCTCTATGGCGGCGTTGACGACCCAATCCTCCACGGCTCCACCTTCGGGTCCGCGCCGGCTGCAGCGCCAGCGATCGGTGGGGCGCCCCCGGCTGCCGCCCCTGCGACGTTCGGCGCGGTGCCTTTCCAGCCTCGGACCTACAAGATCGACTTCCCGACATACGACGGCTCGGTCGACCCGCTGAATTGGCTCACACACTGTGAACAATTTTTCTGGGGCCAGCGCACTCCGGTGGAGCAGCGGACGTGGATGGCCTCCTACCACCTCATTGGCGCCGCTCAGACCTGGTACTACGCCCTCCTATCGGACGAAGGCATGCCGTCCTGGGAGCGCTTCAAGGAGCTTTGCCGCTTTCGTTTCGGACCGCCTATATACGGCTCGCGGCTAGCCGAGTTGGGGCGTCTTCCTTTCCACTCCACGGTCCAGGAGTTTGCGGACCGCTTCCAGACGGTGCTAGCGCATTCCAGAGACATCTCCACGCGCCAAAAATCGGAGCTTTTTGTCGGTGGCCTTCCGGAAGACATTCGGGTCGACGTCGCGATGCGCGCCCCCCCGACCTCCAGACGGCCATGTTTCTTGCCCGCGCCTTCGAGACACGGGCTCTGGCCGCGGCAGCGCCGCCTCAGCAGCGCGGCACCCGCCCTCCCCCGCGGCCAGCCCTTCCCCCACGCCAACCGGGGGCGACCGCGGCTCCGACTGGCGCACCAGCGCTGCCTGCACCGCCCGTAGACGGCGCTGCAGCACCGGGCGCAGCAGCCCCGACGGCACCCGTGCGGCCGTACCGTCGCCTTTCGCCGGCCGAGATGCAGGAACGCCGTCGTCAAGGCCTCTGCTACAACTGCGACGAGCAATACGTGCGTGGGCACGTGTGCCCCCGCCTGTTCTTTCTGGAGGTGGACGATTTCCTCGACGCCGATGAGGAGGCGACCGCCGATGCTGCGGCCACGGCCTTGCCCGCAGACACCGCCGCCGCAGCGGACGCTCACGCTCACGCTCTGGTGGTTTCTGTACACGCTCTTGCAGGCATCAGGACGTACCACACTATGCTCCTGCCCGTGACGATCCAGGGCGAGCGCCTCCTCGCCCTCCTAGACACTGGCTCCACCCACACTTTCCTCCAGGGCACGGCCATGCGGCGCCTTGGTCTCGCTCCTCAGGGGGGCGACCAGCTTCGCGTTACGGTGGCCAACGGGAAGCGCGTGCCGTGTGAAGGCATCGCACGCCACGTGCCCGTCGACATCCACGGGGCGCCTTTCTCCATCACCTGCGTGGGCCTCGCGCTCGGCTGTTTTGACTTCATCCTCGGCGTCGACTTCCTTGGCACGCTGGGCCCCATCACCTGGGACTTCGAAGGGCTCGCCGTATCCTTCCTGCACGAGGGCCGCCGCGTCACGTGGCAGTGTGTGGGCGCCCCGGGCGCGCCCTTCCAGCAGAGGTCGCTGGTAGCGGTAGCTTCGGACCCGCACCACCCGCTGCTGGACGAGCTCCTGTGTCAGCACGACGCCGTCTTCGACACACCACGCGGACTTCCACCAGCCCGCCCCTACGACCACCGCATACACCTGCTGCCCGGGACCGCACCAGTGGCAGTGCGACCGTACCGGTACCCTCAGTTGCAGAAGGACGAGCTCGAGCGGCAGTGCGCCGCCATGCTGGAACAGGGCATCATCCGCCCCAGTACTTCTCCGTTCTCGGCACCCGTGCTCCTCGTCAAGAAGGCAGATGGGTCGTGGCGCTTCTGCATCCCCGGCGACCGCCAGCTGGTGTGGGCAGATATCTCCATGGACTTCATCGAGGGGCTGCCGAAGGTGCACGGCAAGTCCATGGTCCTGACGGTGGTGGACCGCTTCTCGAAGTACGCCCACTTCATCGCGCTCAGCCACCCCTACACCGCCGCCTCCGTCGCTCGTGCTTTCTTCGACGGGATCGTGCGCCTACACGGTTTCCCCAGCTCCATCGTCAGCGATCGCGACCCAGTCTTCACCAGCAATCTTTGGCGCGATCTCTTTAAATGTGCAGGTGTCAAGCAGCGACTCAGTACGGCCTTTCACCCCCAGACGGACGGCCAGTCCGAGGTCGTCAACAAGATCATCGCGATGTATTTGCGCTGTGCGACAGGTGATCGGCCTCGCTAATGGGTCGACTGGCTACCCTGGGCGGAGTACTGCTACAACACCTCTTACCACACGGCACTCCGAGCGTCGCCGTTCGAGGTTGTGTACGGCCGACCCCCGCCACCACTCCTGCCACACCACGCCGGGGCGGCCCAGACCGAGGCGGTGGACACCATGCTGCGGGACCGCGACGCCTTCCTGGAGGAGGTTCGCGAGCGTCTTCTTCAGGCTCAGCAGTACGCCAAGCGCCACTACGATGAGCACCATCACGAGGTGGAGTTCGACGTGGGCGCATGGGTGCTGCTCCGACTTCTCCACCGCCCCACCCATGCGCTCGCCTCGCCGTCCAAGGGCAAGCTCCGCCCATGCTACGCGGGGCCGTTCCAGATCGTCGAGCGCATCGGGCAGGTGGCTTATCGTCTCCGACTTCCCGCGGACGCGCGACTGCATGACGTCTTCCATGTGGGGCTGTTAAAGCCTTACAACTACGCCGGCTCGCCACCATCAATGCCGGCCGTGCTGCCACCGGTTCAGGACGGGCGACTGCTGCCAGCCCCTGCACGGGTCCTGCGCGCCCAGCTCCGTCGCGGCGCGTGGCACATCCTCGTCAGGGGGCAAGGCCTTTCGGAGGACGAGGCCACCTGGGAGCCCCTGGACGACTTCAAGACTCTCTACCCGGATGTACAGCTCGAGGATGAGCTGTTTGTCGAGGCAGGGAGAGATGTTATGACGGGAATTCAATATCAGAGGAGGACTGCTCCTGCCTAGCAGGCGCATGCAGGGAAGGCCAAAACAGGCCCAGGACATTTCCTATTATTTGAGAGCTATTATTAGAAACTTGGCCCAGGACATTTCCTATTATTTGAGAGCTATATAATTGTAAAGACAATGGAATAAGGGGTAAGCAGAAAACAGATTGTTCTGGCTTCCTGCAGGGAGCCAGGAATTTCCAAACCCTAGCCGCCGCCCCTGTGTTCTCTCACCTCGCCATCGCTGGCGTCTCGCCGCCGGTCAACTCTCAACCCGTGCCCACCGATCCTCCACACGTACAACCTCCGATCGGTGAGGGGCAGAGAGCAGCAGCATACCACCCTCAATCTAGGTTGACACATACTGTTTCATGGACTGGTTCTGGAGGCTCTCAACGATCGACAACCGAAAAAAGACAAAAGATATGAGTCCCTAATCTTCCTGGTGCTATGGACAATTTGGCAAGAACGCAATAAGAGGGTCTTTGAAAGAGCGCATACCCCAACTGAATATCTCTTGATGGCTATCAAAGACTAGTTTCCCTTTGGGGACTTGCAGGCTCGCAGGCCCCAGACACTCTGATGGCTCCAGCACTCCAATTACCATCTGAGTAGAAGTAGTTCTCTGTCCACTTGGATGTGAGGTTGTAATTCATTTACCTGTAAAACGTACCGCTTGTACATAAACACTCTGCCTGCTTATTAATGAAAGCCTTTGGCACTTCTAAAAAACAGATAAGCCATAAGCATTCACAACGTGTTGGCCAGGTAAGCTCAATTTCTTACAAGAGAGGAAACAAATTATTACCCACAGATATTAGCAACTTTATTCAAAACATTGATGTGTGTCATCATAAGGATTAGTGTGGACATCATGTTAGAACATAACTAATAAAAAACTTGAAAGTGTAATCCCAGTCTTGATAAAATCACAAAAGGAACCCCAACAATGATAACTGATAAACAACCCAAGTCAGTGCACATCACATAGAAAAATATGAGGTGCCATGTAGAACAAATGGCAGGAGAAACAAAAATCTTGGTAGCTATTTAGTATTCATTGGACAAAGCGAAATTCTGTTTATTCTTTCCCTAAGACTAAGGTAAAACCTGTCTACAGGTCTCTCAGGACTACAAAATTTGCCTAATTATTATATATGTGTCACACCCGGTTTTTGAATCAAACAAGGAACGACGTATGTTTGCCCAGGATCCCGTTCCACACATACTTTGTGACATCAATGATGATAAAACATATTACAACCATATCATAAGAGTACCTTTATTACAATAGCTCATAATGAGTCTTTATTATAATAGCAGCGGAAAATAAACTAGCGTCGGCAACTCCAAGTCCACAGGCAATCGACGGTGAGGAATGCACGCCTAGTACTCCACGTAGCCTTCTCCATGGTCCTCCCAATGTTCTTCTGTAGCTGAGTGTCTAGTGAGGTAGCAAGTGTGAGTACTTGTTGTACTCATCAAACGTGGGAAAAGAGTGACATGTGGCCAAGACAAGGACGACAATAAATGTTCTTTGCACAAAAACACATTTAGTTCACAAAGTTACAAAAACCAACCAAAGTTACTATGTGAGGTCAAACCCATCCTGAACCATCATCATTAATGGAGAACTTTCCAAAATCCATTGCATAATTCAACCATTCATTTCCCATCGCTAATATCCATCCAAAGTTACTAATATTCAATGACCATAAATTACCATATTCCAACTTAAGCAATTAAATGACACAATTCCACCATATCCAAGTTAAGACTAATCATGTGAGGGTCTAGGATGCTCATGACCGTGAGCACGACTGACAAGACAGTTCTAACCCTCTACAGAGATTGTACCACTTTACCCATAAGTTCGTGATTTCATCACCCGACAATGACTAGGAAACCTCTATTTCACCAATACACACTTCCTTGGGTGTGTGGTCAAGAGATCACGAAAAAGCCTTTGCAAAGGGACTGTTGACATGTATGGACCCACTAAGGTTTCATCGGAGGGGATGACTCCATCCTGAGTACCATCCAACCCAAGGGCCTCCGTCTTGTGCCGTTCATATCCTAGGGCAGCCTTCCTGACTCCCATTCCCTACTCCTCCATCCGGTCCATAGCATTCCGACAGTGCTTCTAATTACTCAGCTCAATTTTACCCATATTAGCCTTGTGGTGGCACTATTGCTCCTGGGTGGTTGCTCCACGAACCGGTCCTTAGATCTAAAGCAATCCTACCGCCAAACCATCCAACCACATACAACAAAACATGGTTGGTTAGATCCCTAAGTTCCATGTTGCTAAAAAGGGTCATCAATTACTCATGTGGTTAAGTTCATTAGTTATGTTAATTAATTCTCCATAAAACCCAACTAAGCATGCTAAGCGAAAAGAAAAATTACCAAACCGACTCTTCATCAATTTCTAAGCGACAAGTAATGGAATTTCAATACTAGTAAACCCTAACAATAGGTTTCCTCACAAAAATTGACTCTGGCATGCATAGTTCGCAAACAAAAGCAATTTTCTCGAAAACAGGATCAAAATGGTCAAGAGCACTTGCCTTCCTGCTGTAGGGTGTTTTGTTCAAAAGCCTCGAAGTCCTGTTGATGCAAATCCTCGTACGAAGCCTCTTAAGCATATTCATCTACTCGTATTCACACATACACAAGCAATATGCAAAATAAATACATTGAAATAATGCAATTCAATATGTTCACTAAATTATGATTTCTAATCATAACGTATGTTATTAATGTGGCTCATGATGAATCTTAGGAGCTTAGTAATTAATTAATCGAGTTTCATAATTATTTATATGACTTTAGGCTTTATTACAATTCATTTGGGCTTAAAATAATTTATCCAGATTAAAAATAGTGCTAAAAAGCAAATAATAATTTCCCAGAATCTACTTTTATTTATTATGATTTTCTAGAATTAATTTGCTATTTATTATGCTATTTAAGCATTTTCCTAATTATTTTGGGTTGAAAATGATTATTACAGATTAACATAGACGGAAAATAATTTAATTAAGTGGCCTGGGCTTATTTCTATTTTCTTGAAATATCTAGGGCTGAAATACAATTTTACAGATTAAAACAGATTATAATCATAATTAACATATTAAAAAAATGATTTTCTAACTGTCCAGAGGCTATTTCATAATTTTCCTAAAGTTTTTGGGCCTATCTATAAAAATATAGGGCTAAATAACAATTATTTAAAGTCCTAGGGATCTGGTATAATTTTTAGGGTTAAATCCTAATTTTTAGATTAATCAGGGCCTTGGTATAGAAGTTAAGGTTAAATAGTAGCAAAATTAAACCCTAGGGACTGTTCAGTAAGGTTTCGGGGATAGTTTCGTAAATTACAGAGAGTCCAGGGGCTATTTTGCAAAGTCTAGGTTTCCTTTTACTTTCGGATTTATTTTTCTATTGGAAAACCTGTGGAAAATCTCCACAAGTCCGGTGGACCGAGGGGGCAACGCCGGTCAATAGTCCACGGTGGACCGGCCG
Source organism: Neostapfia colusana (assembly GCA_030760725.1). Classification (NCBI taxonomy): domain Eukaryota; kingdom Viridiplantae; phylum Streptophyta; class Magnoliopsida; order Poales; family Poaceae; genus Neostapfia; species Neostapfia colusana. The sequence goes on from JASWHV010000007.1 coordinate 104,813,041, forward strand.
CATACCCCTTCGGGGGTTTCTAATCTAAGTTGTTGGACTTAGATCCAACGACCGAGATTAGGCCGGCAGGGTGGCCGGTGCCGGCGGCGCCATGGCCGAGCTTCACCGGAGTTGCGCGTATTTCCAAATGCGGCTTCGGCTCTTAGCAAAAACTAGTGGAAAACTTAGGGGAGGGCGTGGGTAACCTCACTGGAGGTTCGATCGGCGGCGTGGGGGATCGACGGACGCGGGCGACAGCGAGGAAGAAGCATCGGGCTTCGGCGGCATTGCTAGCGTGCGGTAATTGACGGTGCAGCTCGGTTCCCGTGGGGAAAAGGAAGAGGGCGACACCCTTTATAGTGGCACAGCCTCCAAGAGACCTAGGCTCGCACGCCTAGGTGGTTAGGATGCGGCGGCGGGCAGGCGCGGCAAAGTCGGTGCCCCATTAGAGTTATGGTGGGCCAGGGCGGGTCGGGTTGGGCGCAGGCCAGGGCGGGCGCAGGTGGGCTGTTGTGGGAAGGGGAAGGCCGGCCCGGGAAATAAAAGGGGGAGGAGAGGAAGGTTGGGCCAGAAAAAAAAGGATTTGGCCCATGTGGCCAAATTTGGGTTTTTCTTTTCTAGTTGCTTTTATTTTATTTCTAATACTTCCAAATTATAATTAGTCTATAATTTGAGATAAAAATGTTTTATCCCTCCTATTACTTATGTATATGCATACATATACATGTGATGCATGTGTATGTTATGACTGAAAAATGCAAAATGTGAAATCCCTACCTTTTTCATATCTATTCTAAGTTTAAATTTGAATTCCTAAATTGCTCAAGTTTGAAAATGAGGGTGTTACAATATGTTAGAACCTTTAAGTATGTTGACTGTAAATCCTTCCAAAAATCGTAACTAGCAAATGTAGCAATTCCTGTATGCACAACCAAGCTGTCTAGCACACAAACCAGTAGCCGAGGGAACCAAGCAATATAAACTAAGAAAGAGAACTAGTAAACTTCAACCCCCTCCGTACTGACAACAGATCAATCTGCTTCAATCTTTGCAAAGTATTGTTCGATACAAGAGGGCTACGACCTTTCCCCATCCTTGAAATCTGATAGCTCCATCATGATCATCACTGCCTCCATCTCTCACATGTCCACTTCTCCTCTACACCCTCTGCTGCCTCAGTCTCCTCAGAAGTTTGCTCCTCTACTGCACCTTCATTTTCCTCCAATCCCCTTAGGAATCTGTACCTCCTTTGAACTCTTTGCTAGCTCTGTTTCCTCATGAGTATGATCCTGCTTTGCATGATGCATCAACGTTAGTACCAGCCACCCTTCAAAGCGAAAAGCCCCAAGCTCAAACAAATCACTGCTGCACACATCATTCTGGGCCAAGAACTTTGCCCACTCACCAATAAGGCGGTACACACCATTGCTCTCGAGAAACTTAAAGGTTATATTATAGCGACGACCATGTCGGTCAAGGGCTTCCACCTATAAGCCGTCCATGTTCCCCTTTCTATGCACAGCTCAATCCTCATATGGTATGCACATGATCATCAGTGGCGGGTCCACAACAAATGAAGGTGGCAATTGCATGCAGAACTGGTTCAAATTGCAATCAGTAGGTGTCAGTGATAGATTTCTTAATCCCTAATGGCCTGATCAAGTGGGTACTTGAGGCGCTTAATATGTGAAATCATCAATCTTAATCGAATTACCTCCAGACTTGATGACGATAATAGTCGGTGCAGCGATGAGGTCGACACAGTGACGGTGACCATGGCGGCGACGACAACTGGAGATGACGGCAAAGGACGTGGTGGTGCTGCGGCCTTCCCCTCACTGCTGCGCCTAAGTGATCGGAATGGAATGAGTTTGGACGGGGCTGCCACGTTGGTGGCATACCTCCTTTTATACTGTGCAGAGTGAGAGGGGCCCATAACTATTAGAAGTCAAGTGCCTCGAATCAGAACTTCTAATGGGCTAGACTTGGTCACGTTGATAAAATCCGGTTGGAGATCAACCTAACAATCTCCCCCTTGATCTCTAGATATCAAGAGATAACTTAAATCACTTAAATTTGAACTAAGACATACACTTTCTTAACAACTGATTTTAGTGTCCATTTCTTTATGCTCAATATTGTTGGATTGATCTCGGTTCACCTAAGATAAAAGAAAGGAGAAAAAGCAAAAAGGAAAAAAGGAAAAAGGAAAAAGAAAAGGAAAACAAGAAAGGGAACCGGTAATACCGGGACTCCCGAACGTGAGCCGCCACGATCGGAGGCGGGGTAACCAACTAGGCTCGGTCCCCTGTCGTGTGTTCTATATAAAACGGAATTAGTGGAGGAAAACAGATTGATAAACGAACTAATCACGAACGCCCACAACCAATCAAGACGAAGAGCATCCAGTGGGAAGATCCGAGTTTGAGGAGACTAAGATGGCTGCAGAGGGATCATGCTCATGTAAGTGTGCTAATCCGCCTCTTAATCACGTTTAATCAAGTGCATAACAGTGATTAAGTTAAGGTTTAATGTTTCATCCCTAAATATTTAGTTCTAACAATGGATTCAGAGCCCCCCTAATCAATTTTATGTCATCGATTATATCAGATTAGTCAAAAGATCAGAGGCAAATTGGGAAAAAATCCCCATTACCCCGTAATCACAACACCCCAAAAGTTTGAAGCCTCAAATTTGGATTAATGATGTAAATAATGAAAAAAGAAAACTCATTTACTGTGACGCTGTTTTGATATGAGAATATCAAACAACTTACGGGCAGTAACTTCCCTCATTGGAAGACCTGCGTTGAGGTATCCTTGGGGTTTAATCAGCTGGACTATGCCTTGAGGGAAGATAAAGCAGTGGCACCCACTCCAGGTGTCGCTGGGTATGACGATCTCAAAAGGACTTATGTGGCTAAGTTCGAGAAATGGGAGAATTCCAGCCGTGTGGCTTTCCTCGTAATGAATGCCTCAATATTTCCGGATATTGTGGGAGCTCTTCCAAAGAAAGACACCACTAAAGAATTTCTTGCGGCGGTAGAGGAGAAATTCAAAGGCTCCAAAAAGATTTATGTTCAGGAGCTTTTTGCGAAGCTTCTTGAGAAATATGCTATGGATGGAAATGTGAGGAGGCACATATTAAGGAAGGAGAATGCATCATCGAAGCTTAAGGCTTTGGACTGCGAATTAAGTGAAAACCTTCTCATAATTATGATTTTGGTAACTCTTCCTAGTGAGTTTGATCAATTCAAGATTAACTACAACTCACTGAAGAAAAAATGGTCGCTTGCTGAGATGACTCCTAGAGTTGTATAGGAGAAAGAAAGAATAATGAAGCAAGCACAGGACTAAGCTCTTAATGTTATTTCCTCTAAGAGGAAGAAAGAATGCAATGGTCCTGGTCTTTCAAAGCCTCGTAAGATGCCTTTAAGATGCAGTCTCCTCAGAAAAGGTCCAGTGCTTCCGCTGCGCCTAATTCTTTCGCTGCGCACAGTTCTTCTGCTGCGCGTACAGGAGGTGCATGCCTCCACTGCAACAAAATGGGACATTTTAGAAAGGAATGCCATGAATTTCTGAAATGGCTGATGAAGAGAGGTAACAATGAATTTACGTTAATTGATGAATCACTTTATGTTGATTTTTAAGAAATACATGGTGGATTGACTTAGTTGCGACTGTTCATGTTGCAAATTCCATGTAGGGATTCCGTACGACCCAAAAGTTGGGGCGAAAGGAAAGAAGCCTTAAAGTCGCAAAATGGAAAAGAAGTTGAAGTTGAACCTATGGGGTCTCTCACACTGACGCTACACTTAGGATATCCGCTTCAATTAAATAATGTTCTTTATGTTCTCTCATTAAGTAAGAATCTTATTTCAGTTTCATGTTTAGGTGATAACAATTATGAGTGTTTATTTAGTCATGGACAATGTATTTTTATGCATTGTAATAAAGATGTTGACCTCGCCTTCAGACCAGAAAAATTATACATGTCATCTCTTCATGAATTTATTATGCATGTGAATGATGTTTGTGATTTGGATGACGTGAATGTGAAATGTGGCATTGAAAAGAAATGGAAAGGCGTTAGTACTTCATCAAAATTGTGGCACCGTAGCATTTGCCACATTTCGAGGGGGAGAATCAAAAGGTTAATTAAAAATGACACGCTTCTTCCATTAGACTTTTCAGGCGCCGATAAATGCATTGACTGCATTTAAGGAAAATATGTAAAAACGATTAAGAAAGAAACGACAAGAGCCTCAAAGCTCTTAGAACTTATTCATACTGACATTGCTGGCCATTTAACGTTAAATTTGTAGATGGTTTTGATTCGGTTCATGGATGATTTTTCCCTCTATGGATATATTTATCCCATACGTGATTAATCAGAACCTTTGGAAAAATTTAATGTATTTAAAGTAGTACGGTCTGATCAAAGTAGTATGGTATGATCGCGGGGGAAAATATTACGGAAAGCATGCTCCTTATGGGCAAATTCCAGGACCTTTCGCGAGGTTCCTAGCTGAGAATGGAATTATTGCTCAATACTCAATGCCTCGATAACCTCAACAGAACGGTGTGGCTGAGCGATGCGATCACACACTCATGGATATGGTGTAAAACATGCTTAGTCACACAAGTTTACCAGTAATACTATGGATGGAGGCTTTAAAGACCGTTGCACACGTACTAAATCTTGCTCCAACAAAGTCAGCACCGAACACACCTTACGAGATGTTGACGCGAAGGAAACCGAGCCTGAATTATTTACGTGTGTGAGGCTGTCCCATAGAAGCTAAAGTATTCAATCCACAACTAAACAAATTAGACACAAAAACAGTTAGTTGTTTCTTTATTGGTCACCCTCAACAGGGAAAGGGATATCACTTTTATTGTCCAAACCATGTCACGAAATTTGTGGAGACAAGACAAGCGGTATTTTTTGAAAATGACGTCACATTATTTAGTAAAATTGATCTTGGGAGAAACAGGTTTATGTTCCATCACCGAGTATCCAAGAGTTCATTTTTGCATTTAAAAATGTTGTCGTTGTTCATGGAACAGAGGGTTCAGTAGAGTGGAGTCGCCAGCAGATGGTTTAACACACCTACATCTCGAGAAATCTCGGTGTTAGCTCGTTGAAATTGAGATAATATGAGGTTCTTGTTGATCAAGAACACGGTACGTCTCAGTTACGTGGAGACGGCCAGATGCTTTCCTCGACAAAGCAACAAAGGAACTATGATCTAAGCTGTGATCTACAAAAACGAAAGAAAACAAAAAGATGAACGAAAAGTTGATTGTATTGATCTGAGCTTGGCTTCTTTATCTTTCGACAGATGGCTGCCTTTATATAGAACCTGATTACATTCGGAAAGATTTGATTCTCTAAGTTTAAACTAAACCCATCTAATCTCTAGGACTCAATTCTATCTAAATGCACGGACGAATGTCGTGCTAGACCTTCTAGATCACTTTACATGATAAAATCTATTTTGTATAAAGTTTTGATCTCTACCAAGAACACCTAAGTCCCTTCGGTCTTTTATCTTGCGTTTTAGCCGGTTTATCTCGCAGTCGCAAGGTAATCGGGTCTTCTTGGGTCGAGTTTCCATCCGGGCACTTGTATCTTTAGTTTTCAAGGTAAAACAGGCTTCCCGCACATATTTTCTTCAGTCTTGGATAGTTTCCTTGCTGAAGCCTTCCGCTCCTTGAATTCTCGAGATAAAAGCCCTTTCCACCTCGTTATTTTGGCTCCTGCAACCTGCAAAACTCACAAATATTTTTTACCTCCAACACATGCCCCCCTGTTTCTAGGCAAACATGGTGTGCCAAAAACACCTCCATGGCCAGGATTTATTTGATAAATCAGTTGTTTTACCTTGCAAAGTGTAGATAACTCAGCCCTCTTGCCATACACTCGAATAGAATCGTTTTAAGTATCTTCCATTGATAGCTTTACCCGAGTTTTCTCCTTGCAAGTTCTCTACAAAGTATGCATTCCCAAGGACAATTCCTACAATCTTGTAAGGCCCCTCCCAGCTTGGTGACCACTTTACAAACTTCTTGTCTCAAGTTCCTAAGGGTAAAATCATTCTCCAAACCAAATATCCAACCTAGAACGATTTTTCTCGAACTCTTCTGTTGTAATACTTGGCTACCTTCAGCTTTTCCTTCTCTATCTCGTTCAAAGATTCCATTCAGCTTTCTGTTATTTCATCCAAGTTATCCATAATCAAGTCTTGATAATCCACAGCCAAAAGGTTATCTTGCTGAGCCACTCGACAAGCTTTCATGCGAGGTTCAATAGGTAATATAGCCTCTTGTCCATATACTCGATGAGCCCATAAGGCTGCACTTACAGTCTCATGCCATCGTCTAGGATTCTCCCTGATCTTTTTTTTATGAGGTAGATAAGTATTTTATTGCTAGATTCAGCTTGTCCATTAGTTTGAGCATAATAGGGAGAAGAATTCAACAACTTTATCCTAAAAGACTCAACAAACTCCCTAAATTGTGAAGATATGAAGGCTCCCCCTTGATCTGTGGTTAAGGTTTGTGGAACACCAAATCGGATAATATGCTCAAGAACAAAACTGGTTACCTCTTTGTATGTGTTATTCTTGAACGGCACAACTTTCGTCTATTTGGTGAAGTAGTCCATGGCAACCAAAACAAACTTATGTTTCTTTGATAATGCTGGATGGATCTCCCCAATGAAGTCTAAACCCCATCCTCAAAAGGGCCAAGGCTTCACAGTGGGGTGAAGCATGCTAGTCGGTGCATGTAGGATATCTCTAAATCTTTGACAAGCTTCACATCCTCTATAACATTTGAAACAATCCTCCTGCATAGTCGGCCAATAAAAACCAGCCCTCTAAAGCATCCATCTCATCTTATGAGCTGACTGATGCGTACTACAAAGACCATCGTGCACCTCTCCCATGGCCTCTTTTGCTTGTTCTTTGTCCAAAAACTTTAACAACAGCCCATCAACAGTTCGGCGATATAATTCATCATTGATCAAGGTGTACTGCTGTCGGTGTTTCGGATTTCTGACTAGTAATCGAATGTACCACACGTTCTACCTCAAGGTAGCCTAGCAAAGAAAACACGAAGGATTATCCTGGTTCGGGCAAGAGTGCCCTACGTCCAGCCGGGGTGTCTCACTTGCTCCTACACAAGAATGGGGATTGCTCTTACAAGTGTGAGAGCCTGCCCTCTCAAACTGACAGGCCTCTCCTATTTATACTCTTTCTCTCTCCCTCTCTCCGTATCGTGGCGGGGAGGCAAGTTGTGGGCGCCAGAGTGGCTTGTCCCATCGTACCCCTCGATAGGGTACTCGATGGAGTCGTCATAGCCGTAGCCTTCCGCCGCATCTGCTCCCGTCCCATCGTCAAGGGGTAGTCCATACCGAGGCGCACGCACGCCCCATGTTCAAACTCCTCTCCGGTCTCGTCAGAGGTGACGGACATTCAATACCGAAGCCAGGGGTACTCGATTACCCCTCCACTCGGCCGAGGCGGTGCCTGCTCAGCATTGAAGGCCACCTGCTTCACTCCTAGCTGAGTTCAAGCTCGGGTCCTTCCTTTGGGACTTGGACTCCCTTATGGAACCGCCTCGAAGGCGGGTCTTGCACCCTAGCCAGGGGTCGGCCCCGAGCTCCTCATGCCATCTCCTCCCGAGCTCGAGCTCGATCTTGCATCATTATCCTTCGTGGTTTGCCCACGTGCTTTTTTCGGATGTCTGAATACAGATCCCCATCAGTAGCCCCTGGCCATCCTCGGCGGTCGACCAGGGGGTGAACCTTTATCAGCCTCGCTCCTGCACAATCAAAAACAACAAACAAAACGAGGCATTAGTACATGGCGTATTTAGATAGCCGCGACATGTGAACACTCCAGCGACTGGTCATGACCGTTGGTTGTTCTCGCTGTGGTTCTGTGGTGAGCCCCTGGTCCCTCTTTCGAGAGGATGAGTTGTCGTTTATGGCGAGTTCACCTTGCCCCCCATCCGCGAACCGTTCATGGTTCGGAGGGGTCGAGTCGATCGGGGGCTTACCTCGATGGTCGATCCCCCAAGCTCAGTGAGCTGCCTAGCTGGTGGAGCCGAGTGAAACCCATTCGTCCTATTCGCTTTGGATGGCCGGAACCATTGGCCCTGCTTTGCGCTGAGGGGCTTTATGGTGGAAGCTTCACTGCCCGCGTTTCATTGATTCCCAGCTCGAGGCATGTGTGTGGTTCCCGAGCTCTTTCGTTGGCTCGGGCGGCTTGTTGCCGACCCGTTGGGGGGTAAGCTACAAGCTTAGAAGCATCCGGGGGATTCATCCCACCCGAAATTGTCTTTTCAAGGACTGCTTCGCGTCGCTTGCCCATCATTCGGGGTCGTCCCGGGTGGCTCCTGAGCCATACGCTGGCCGGCCTTCAAATCCGAGACTTTTGAGCCCATTAATGCGGGCTAGAGACTTACCTTCCTTCTGCGGTCGTGTTGCCCTTCGCTCCCTACGATTTCGCCAGGGTTGAGGAGGCGCCGCTTGACTCAGATCCCGCGATGTGTTTACGATTTCCCACCACAGCACCTAGCTGTTGCGGCCCGGTGGGCCCCTTGCGCTTTTTTGGGCGGTTTTGCCATGGGGGAGCCGAGGAGGAACCACCCTGACTTGGTTCCCTTGTGATTCCTTTGGTTTTTAATCCGGGGGTTGATTGACGTTACAATGGCGGTTTCCATAAGGCTGTGGCAGTCACAAGGGGTTGTCTGCTGTCCGGCGGTTGTCAGCTCGCAGATGCTGTCCTGCCAACCTTATTTTTCTTGCCCCTTGGACTCCACAATCGCCCGCTATGCATTTGCCAACCTTTCCTCTTCGCCTTTCCATCTTGCGCAGCGCCCCGTCTTCTCCCTGTCTTCTCCGTCTTTGCCCCGCCATTGTTCCTTTCTTTTGGTGTCCCCGCCATTGGGGAAAAAATATAGTTCTGCTCCTTCTTGCACGGCACATTCTCCCTTCTCTCCCAGCCATGCCTTCGTGGTTGAAGTCCGAGTTCCAGAAGGGCTGCCTCGCTACTCTATGAGAGATGGGGCTGTTATCAGAGCGTGATGCCCGCGGCGTCTGCATCCTCGAGGAGGAGCAATTTTCCATTCTGCGGGCCCACGAGGTCGTGTCGCTGGGAGCGTTCCATTTGCGCGGGCTGGGCTTGCTGCTGCAGCATTTCTTTCACGGCCTACTGCATTAGTATGGGCTGGAGCTTCATCATTTGATGCCGGATGACATTCTTCAGGTGTATCTCTTCATCGTCTTGTGCAAAGCGTACTTGGGGATGGCTCCCCACTTTGGATTGTGGAGGTTCTTTTTTCGCCTGTTGCCGTCCTCCGATCAAGCCCTGCCCCCGTCCGTGGGGGGCACCGTCGTTAAACTGCGCCGTAGATGATCGAACTTCATCTGTGTGCGCCTGCCTCCTCCCCCGATCAGATGGGGCGCCAGTGGTTCTACATCAAGAATGATGCACCCTCCCTTCCGCCCTTCTCGAGTAGATCTCCTTGGGAGCAAGATTCCTAGAAGTGGGGGACCCTGAGGAGGGATATAGGGAGGCTCGACCCGATCTTTCAACAAGTCTTGGAGCTGAAGAGGGGCAACCTCTCCGGCGCCCATCTTGTTCAGACCTTCATCCCGTGGAGGGTGCTACCTATCCGGGTCCGCCCCCACACTCTTAACTTCTACAGGGGGCCAGACGATCCATGCCGGGAGTTGGTCGAGGAACTTTTCCGGGAGGAGATGTCTCACCGTTTCCAGGCGATTTTGCGGTCAAGCGCCGGCGATCCCTGTTCCCCCGGGTCATCCCCTCTCAGCACTGCTTCTCTGAATCCTTACGGGCTATGGGGCATCGTAAGCCTGCCCATAGTCCCCGAGGACCGGGAGAGGTGGGCATCGCGGGCCACCTTAGAGCCCGCCAAGAAGCGGAAGAGGGACGAGGCCAAAGCTTGCCGGATCCAGCTCAAGAAGCGAAAGAACGTGGCGCGTGCAGCCGGTGAGTCTACTCCTGAGTCGTCAATGGAGGACAACACCGGGTCGACGGAGAGAGGGAGTAGCCCAGCTGAGGCTCTGCCCGCTGCCACTCAAGCGGTGGCGGAGTGGGCGTCCGAGCCCGCTCATGATCAGGAGAGGGAGGATGGGGCGAACGTCGTTCCCACTGAGTGTCCCTGCATGGGGCCCAATGTTAGCCTTTCGGGGACCCGAGCACTAGGTGCTCGGATCATCAGGGGGTCCTTGCCCTTTGAGAGATCACGATGGACGGGTGGTGGAGCGTTGGAGGAGGGGCGACCGGGTGCTGAGCCCAGATCAGCGGCCCTCGTTGAGTGTGCCTCTACTTCCTCGAGTGCTCGAAGGCCGAAAGCGGCGACTCCGGCTCTCACTCCACTGCCCCTGTTCCTCGTTCTCCGGACAGCACCTTTATTTAGGAGGTCCATTCGTGCGGGAGAGGCTCTACCGACCGCTGCGGCCCCTGCCTGGAGACCCGGCGAAGGGGCCAGCCTTGCCATTGGCCGAACCGGCGGGAGAGTAACCTGCCCCAGCCTACGGTTTGGCGGCTGTCCTGGATCCCACTGTTTCTGGAGGAGAAGTGGTGGCTACGGGCGCTGTCTCCCGATCGCCAACGCCGAGGCGCCTGTGGGTGCCCCTGTAAAATCCCCAAAAAGTGGTAGCAAGAAAAATTCAGCTCATGTACACTTAGGAAAAATGAGGGGAATTAAAACTTTGAATTATAACGGTGTAAGTTCAAAGTGAGGGTCTAGACTTCCCAAAACTTCCCAACATGGAGATCTAAATTCATAACTTGGGTCTTCATATTTCAAATATTCAACCTTCCAAATTTCAGCTCATTTGGAGGGGTTTTAGTATTTGTTTGGGATTAAAAGAGGAAGCCCTCTAATCTGAATTTCAAGTTCAGTTTCAAATTCCAATTTCCACAATTTGCAAATTTGGTTCCACAAATATGTTCTCCACATTTGAATTAGCAGCCATGCCAAAAGTGAGAAACTTTGGAGTGGGTTTGCTATTTAAATCTAGGGTGACACCAAAAACCCTTAGAATTCAAATTTGAATTTGGAACTTGAACCAAACTTGATCAAATGCAGCATTGAAGTCAAAATTCAAACTCTACATATTTAATTTGGCTTCCCAGCAAATATCTAAAATTTTTGGACAAAAGTTGGTGGCAGAAATAGAAGATCAGAATTATTAAGAGGGGAAAAAGAGAGAATGACATGTGGGGTCAGCTGGTCAGTGTCCATCGAGCCAAAGTTGGTTTTCCCGGTTTCCTCCGCAGCCGCCACGGCGATGCCGAGCGCCACGGCGGTGCCTTGGCTTGGCGCCGAAGTCACCGAATCGCTGGTGCGGTCGCAGCTAAGTCGAGAGACACGGCTGCTCGTGCGTATCCATTCCCTCAGTGAAGAGAACGCACACGCCTCCTCTGTTTTCGCTGCCGAACGCGAACTCTCCATTTCCTCTGCTCTCACTGTGTTAGCCCGGGGTTTCTTCGGTTGAGCAAGGTCACCGGCGGTGTGGGGTGCCACTATCCATGCTAGGGGCAGCTGTGGTTCCTCTCCAGCTGCGATCGCAGACTGTTTACTCCGAGCTACCGAAAGAACGGCCGACCGTCTACCCTGAAATTCATCTCCAAGGTGAAATCATAGTCTAATTGCTTTGGCCCGATGCTTCTACACGACCTAGCGCAGCTCCTCGACGAAGAACCATCGGAAACCGTAGAGAAATGGAGCTGTAGGCTGAGTTTTTCCGGCCGCCGACGCACAACCCTAGCTGCACCGTCGAGCTACATTTTGCACGAGTTTTCACCCATCTTTGGATGCAAAACGTGCTCCTCACATCACCCTGGTGCTTGTGGTGATCTCCTCAACCGGGATACTCATCTCCCATGCGAGAACGACGGCGCCGGGGTGGGATTTGCCGCTGCTGCCGTCGGGGAGGTATTCCCGGCCATTTAGTGCCGCCACCGATCTCACCAGTGTGTTCCTCGCCGGGTTTTGGGCACAGGCGGCGAGATTTGGGCCGTCTGGGGCACTGGGCAGCCGTTCCGGCGAGGTACCACCGTTGCTCCGGTGAGGGGGCTGCCCGGGCGTGAGGAAGAAGACGGTGGGGGCCTGTCCCACCCGTCAGTGGCACGGTTTAGGCGTGGGATCGGGGTGCGGCTCGGGATCGGCTGTGGCTGCGCGGGTTAACTCCTTAGCCCTGGTGTTTCTGCAATTCCACTGGGCCGGTTTAAAACAGTGGGCCGGGTCACAATTATTTGAAGTTTCTGTCAGGCAAATAATTCCTGAAATTAGCTGACCTTTACAAGCGCATAACTTTGTGTAGAAAACTCGAAAAAGGGTGAGACCAATTTTGTTGGAATCCTCATGAGGAATACTTCACAGAGGAACAAATTGCTTTCTACAAAAACGCCCAGGAATTTCTGTAGAATTGTTTATAATAAATACTTTAGAGATTTATTCCAGGAGCAATTCTGTGGCGGACCGGAATCCGCTCATCCAGGATCGCAGAGGGTGGTGCCGCGCGATGCGACACCTGACAGCACACGTCATAAGAACACAATATATTACATGGGAAAAACAGCTGAAACTGTACAAATAAGTACAAACTTCAGTTACAATTATTGTTCTATTACACAGCGGAAGACTACACTATACAACTCACGCCCGCCTATTTAGCAAAAGTCGGTTGCCCAGCCCTAGGGCAACCCACACTAGCTGCACGTCTCAGCTCAGCGCGGCGTGTACGGCTCCCACTCAGCCGTGGTCCCCGACGGAGGGTAACCCTCGCCGGTGGACTCGTACTCCGAGTCCGTGGGTGGCTCTTCACCTGAAAAACACTTAAGCAGCAACCGTGAGCACAAAGGCTCAGCCTTAGTTCATCTTTTAGCAACAAGTTAACAGTTCATGAAATCTGAAATTTAGTGAGCAGTATTTGGTGGCACACATGTAGCAATACAATTATATCAATCAGCATCATTGAATCAACATATTTCATCCATTAGTCTACGTTACGACGCAGTGAACAAGCAGTACTCGTCACCGCGAGGGACGGCGAATTGACTCGATATACACCTGCAGGGAAAACCCAAAGAGCACGTCACGTACGCCCACCCGTGGAGCTGCACAGCACGCTCATTCGATGTCGTACGGGACAACCTTTCACCCAACAGCCCAAACGTCGAACCGGTCACACCGAAACGAGCAGGAGGTTCCCCACACGGAGCATCTCTCTATGCCCGTTGGCAGATTTCCACCTTGCTGCCCTCAACCTACACCTATAAATCGGTGTGCTATGCCTCGACGCCCGGAGGTTTAGGCTACATCGGTTTATCGGGGCCCATATATCCGATATGCCTTCGGTACGTTCAATACTTGTTCAGCAGGGCCGCACACGGATCGGTCCTCAATCGACACGGGCAGGGCTGCGCACACAAGACTCTCTCTTGCTGCGCCCTAGCCCCTGCCTAGTCTCATTTTCATTACTAAAGTGATCTCACATCACTCAACCGAACCCGTGTGTCCCAAGCCTATCTCGCGAGTAGATTCCAACTACTCGGCTTGTACCGAAGTCCTATGACTCATTAAGCATAGCCTGTCTACTCGAGGTCCTTGACACTACCCTCACTCTTTTAGGAACCTTTGGTTATGCAAGTGGGGTTTCATTCATCCTATACCTAATGCACATACATACTTCATATGACACATGTATACAAAGTAAAACTTTTAAAAAGGGTTAATGCAAACCGGGGCTTGCCTTGTTGCTGCTGGTCAGGAGTTAGTTCTTCGTCCGGAGGAAGGAAGTCCAGCACTTCCGGAGTCTCTTCTTCAACGGCTACACGTTAATGAAATACTACATGTTAATTTAGATGCAAATGTGAGTTTTTAGAGTAAGACTTCTACTATTAGTTCTAATAACCAGCCTCTAACACCTGGAACTTTGTTTAAGAATTTAAAGATGAACTGGTGTTGGTGGTTTGGCTTGAACTTAATCACATGGTTAAATGCTAAGTGGTTTTCCCTCCTTTTCCACATTAATCCCTTAAGTGGTTAAACAGGACAGGGGTGATCTAGAGCTCCAATGGAGCTGAGAATTTTTGTGTGAATTCCTTGTCACAAGAAAACTCTCTGGACCAAACATTAGCACTTTTCATGGAGTGGTTTGCTCAGAATAATTCTCTTGGCAAATCAGCAAGGAAGAATTTATTCTGAGGTAATACCCCTGTTCATGCTCAACTTGATGATCTACAATTTCAATTATAGCTCATAGAGTTTGCATGAATTTTCCTAGCATTTTTGGAGTCAAGGTTTGCCCAGAATTGAATTTCCAAGTTTTGGAAATTCTCTGAAAATGTTTCTGCATTCAAATGAACACAGCACCTTCCAATTTGAATTGCTCTGACCAAATCGACTCCAAATGGTCTGAAACTTGTACATGGGTTTACTAATGCCCTAAAGAACATTCTGGCAAAATTTGGGGATTTTTGGATGAACCAAACTCCCTCTAAAATTCTTTTGCTGAAAAGCTTTAAAGAATTTTCCAGAGTTAATTAAAGGGTTTCATACAAATTGGGTTCTACATTTGGATAGTACTCTGTCAGAGGAATCCAACGAAATTTGTTTCACAATTTTTGGATTCTCCTACCCAAAGTTGTAGCTATTCAAAGTTTGAACTAAAAACTGAAATTCCCCAAAATGTTCAAATACTGGCTGTGGGTCCGGGGACAGGTGTCACGCGTCGGGGCAAGCCACACGAGGCTACAGGTTATTTCCCGCGCCTCCACACCAGATCCCTGCGCCACAGCTGATCAAATATTTGAAAAACCGTCGCTGACGGGCGGGACCCACCGGTCGTCTTCTACCTCCGGCCACCCGCGCCTGCGCGCCGCCGGGCTCGCCGGAGTTCGACGGATTCCGGCCTCCCGGCCATCCCCCGAGCTCTCCCTCGCCGCTAGGGCCTAATTTCCCGTGCTAAACACGATGGAACACTCTTCCCCGGTCGGTGATGGCTCTAACCTAGCTGGCCACGGTGCGGCGGCTCTGGACCGGTTCGGCAACGTCGCCCGGTCACCCTAGCCTGCCCAGACCTCGGTGGAATGGCGCTACAGCACCAGTGGACCAAAGGGATGCTCGACCTAGACTCAAAACTGCTCGGGACCGGCGGCTAATGGTGTCTCACCGTGCACCCGAAACCTCCTCCGCGTTTGAGGTCGGAAATTCTGGATTTCATGCGGTCTACGTGCATATTTCCAACTAGGGTTGTGAAGGACTACTGATCGCCGGTTAGTGGCGGTCCTGTGTGCAAGGTTTCACGGCCTAAAAACGAGAGGGACGATCGAATTTGGTATTACCGTATCAGAAGGTCGGATGGTGCCCGACGGTGATCTTTTCCCAAATTCGAGCCTGGTAGATCATCTCATGGCTTGAGCCTCGGGGACGAGCATCAGGGGCTCCCAGCGCATCCGAGGGTGCTCTAGCTCGGGCCTGAGAAGCTCTGGGTGGGTCTGTCCACGTGAGACCAGCTTCGGTTCTCCGCCGGACAGCTCTGTTTTCTCGGCGCCGTTTGCCGAATTGTGCGCGTCACAGGCTAGGGCCTTTGGGGTTGCGGGGCTGGTGTGGTAGAGCAGGCACAGGCGCTGCTTTTCTGTACTGCCGGTGCGCACAACCGAGGTTTGGTTGAGGCCGGCGATCGGGGAGAAAGGAGTGCGGCGGTGAGCGCCGATTGCTGTTTGCGCGTGGGAAGAACAGCTAGCGCGCGATCAAAGCGAAGATGGCAACGTGCTGCAGCCGGTTTCCGGGGTAAGGAGCAGGCCAGCGCGAAATGGGAGCAGGAGGTGGAGCCTCGGTCGACGGGGGCGGCCGCTCGGTGTCGCCCCGGGGTTACACCTCGGTGGAGTGAAGACCAGAGAGAAACTTAAGTGCTAAGTATACTCATTCCTATGACATGTGGGCCCCACAACTCAGTACCTCTTTTCCTCAAAATATCTCCAAAGTTTGACAATTATCCAACCCAATTGTTTGAAAATTGGAAACTGAGCTCATTTGACAAGTTTGGACAAATTCCATGCAAATTCAAATATTCATTTGAATTCTTTGCACATTTGACTTCCTTTGGAAAAATGGGCAGCAAGACTTTTCAAAAATTAATGAAACTTTGCCTCCCCACTAATTTGGACCTAAGGAATCCAAATATGCCACTTGATCCTTGTGTTAGCTGCTGCAAACAATAGTTTGGACACAACAGTTTTGAATTCCTCATTGTGTGATCATATGTGTATAAACCCTACTTTGTGAAAGTGAAGACTCTCCCCTCTAATCACTCTTTTGATGGAGGTTACATGCTTTTCACAACATTTCCTAAGGTGTCCACAATGAAAATTGTGGTGTTGTGAGATGAAGAAAAGTTTTTACAAGTCCCTTTTCTTGGGCTTTTACATCCCTCCCCCCTTAAAAGAATCTCGTCCCGAGATTATAAAAGAAGAGATAGCGATGTAATAGGGACTTACCCGTGTTGAGAAGCCAAGAACTCCGGGTAATTTGAGCGAAGGAACTCCTCGCTCTCCCACGTCGCTTCCTCGGCGGTGTGGTTACTCCAGAGTATTTTGTAGAACCACAACGTTCTGCTATGCGTGGTCCTGGCTTTCTCATCAAGAATTCCCACCGGATATTCATCATATGTTAAATCCGGCTTCAGCTCGCCGATGTCTTCGGTAGGAACAGCAGCTGTATGCTTCAAGCATTTTCGCAGTTGCGAAACATGGAAAATATCATGGACACCAGCCAGAGATGCCGGTAGCTCCAATCGATACGCTGCTGGTCCACACTTCTCGGTGATAGCGTAGGGTCCAATGAAACGGGGAGCGAGCTTCCCCTTCACACCGAATCGGTGCACGCCCTTCATTGGAGATACGCGGAGGTACACGTGTTCCCCAACGTCAAAGTGCAACGGCCTACGCCTCTTATCAGCTTAGCTCTTCTGTCGGGATTGAGCGGCCTTCAAATTGGCTTGAATTGTCCGAACGCGCTCCTCGGCGTCGTTCACCACATCAACCCCGAATGTGACCCTTTCACCGGACTCGCACCAATTTAATGGGGTGCGGCATTTACGACCGTAGAGAGCTTCATAGGGTGCCATTTTGATACTCGCCTGATAACCGTTGTTGTACGAGAATTCCGCCAATGGTAGGTGATCATCCCAGTTCCTACCATGGTGGATGGCACATGCTCTCAACATGTCTTCCAGGACTTGATTCACCCTTTCTGTCTGACCATCTGTCTGAGGGTGATAGGCGGAGCTCCTGATCAACTTAGTACCCAATGCAGCGTGTAGCTGCTCCCAAAAGCGAGATACAAATAATGCACCTCGATCTGAGACAATGGTCTTGGGTATCCCGTATAGGCATAGAATCTTTGCTATGTATAGCTCCGCATATTTGCCGGCATTGTAACGTGTATTCACCGGAATGAAGTGAGCCGTCTTGGTTAACCGATCAACGATTACCCATATGGAATCATGCTTGTTGGCTGTTAGGGGTAATCCCACAATGAAATCCATGCTCACATCTTCCCATTTCCAGGCCGGGATCTTTAGGGGTTGCAACAGCCCTGATTTCTTCATGTGATCAGCTTTCACTCGTCTACACGTATCGCACTCGGATACGTACTTAGCTACCTCCCGCTTCATCCGTGTCCACCAAACTTTCTTTTTCAAATCTTGGTACATTTTGTTGCTGCCCGGATGAATGGAGTATTTGGACAAGTGAGCTTCATCGAGGATTTTTTTCCTCAACTCCATATCTCGGGGTACGACTATGCGGTCATTGAACCACAGCGTCCCCTCATCATCCTTCCGGAAACATTTAATTTCTCCATTGTCTATCCGTCTCCGGAGATGTGCCATGCCTTTATCCGTTTTCTGAGCTGCAATGATGTCCTCCCTAATAGTAGGGATGAGGGCAAGGTTGTACAGCGATCCATAAGGAACCAAGTATAAACTTGGCTCTTCCTCCTCCACCGGTGTAATGGTGAGGTGATGGACATGTGATTTCCGACTCAGCGCGTTGGCAACCACATTCGCCTTGCCTGGGTGGTAATGGATCTCAATTTCATAATCTTTGATCAGTTCTAACCACCTCCTCTGCCTCATGTTCAGCTCCTTCTGGGTGAAAATGTATTTCAAGCTCTTGTGGTCGGTGTAGAGATGCACCAAGTTCCCCAGGAGATAGTGCCTCCACATTTTCAGCGCCAACACCACGGCAGCAAGTTCAAGATCGTGAGTCGGGTAGTGCTGCTCATGGTTCCGAAGTTGGCGTGAGCCATAAGCGACCACACGTCCTTCCTGCATCAACACGCAGCCAAGCCCAATACCGGACGCGTCACAATACACGTCGAAGGGCTTTGTTGTATCCGGTTGAGCTAAGACCGGGGCTGTTGTGAGATGCTTCACCAATGTTCGGAACGCTCCTTCACACGCCGTGTTCCAAACATATTTCTTCCCTTTTTTCAGCAACTCTGTCATCGGCTTAGCGAGCTTGGAGAAACTCGGAATGAATCTCCGATAGTACCCCGCTAACCCGAGGAAGCTTCTGACTTCATGGACTGAAGTGGGAGCTTTCCATTTCAACACTTGCTCTATTTTGCTTGGGTCAACCGTGATGCCTTCAGCTGAGATGATATGTCCCAAGAACGGCACTTGGCTGATCCAAAATTCGCATTTGCTGAACTTGGCATAGAGTTTGTGGTCTCGCAATCGTTGAAGAACGATCCGCAAGTGTTCGGCATGTTCAGCTTCGGTCTTGGAGTAAACCAAGATGTCGTCGATGAACACTACCACGAACTTGTCCAGCTCCGTCATGAACACCGAGTTCATGAGATACATGAAATGGGCTGGAGCATTTGTGAGACCAAAGGACATGACGAGATATTCGTATAAGCCGTATCTCGTCGAGAACGCCGTCTTCGGGATATCCTCCACCCGGATCTTGATCTGATGATATCCAGAGCGAAGGTCCATCTTTGAGAATACACTTGCCCCCACCAGTTGATCAAACAAGATGTCAATACGGGGCAGTGGGTACTTATTCTTGATGGTGACGGCGTTGAGCGGCCGGTAATCCACACACAGCCTCAGGGTCTCATCCTTTTTCTTCACGAATAGCGCCGAGCATCCCCAAGGCGAGGAACTCGGCCTAATGAAACCCTTGCTCAACAGATCATTGAGCTGTTCTTTCAGTTCCGCCAGCTCATTTGGAGCCATCTTGTATGGTCTCCGTGATATGGGCGTAGTCCCGGGTGCGAGCTCAATCTTGAACTCGACATCCCGCTCAGGTGGCATGCCCGGAAGATCGTCCGGGAACACGTCAGGATACTCCCGGACTACGGGGATGTCTTCTAACTTGAGAACTTCAGCATTATTAATTGCTAAAACTTCCCGGACTGGTGTGTCTAACACCATGGAATGCGGACGGTGAAATGGAGAATTTAAGTGAACCGTCCGTGTCCGAGTCTCTAGGACAGCGCCATGGTATTGCAGCCATGACATCCCTAAGATTGCATCAATCTTTTGTCCCATAAGGATTATCAAGGTGGTGGGATATAGTTTCCCACCTAAGCACAGAGGTGCCTTTGGAATCATCATATTAGCTGAAATCTTCCCTCCCGGTGAGCAGATCATATAAGTGCAGTCGGTTGGGAAGACTTGCAATTGATGTTTAGCCACATAGGATGCACTTATAAAGCTGTGGGTTGCACCAGAATCAAATAATATGACGATGGCTTGATGGTTGAGAGTAAACGTACCCGCCAGCACGTTGTCTCCCTCTGGGGCGTCCTCATTGTCGAGGTTGCGGACGCCTCCAGTCCGCTGACCAACCTTCTTCGCCGGAGGTCGGCCTCGAGCACCGCCCTGGAACTGGGCTTGCCCGCTGCTCTGCTTCCCCTGGGGACAGTCCTTCGCAAAGTGGCCCGCCTGGCCACACGTGAAGCAGGTGAAACGGGGCGGTCCCCCGCTGATCGGTGGACGGAAACCCGGGGCGCGCTGTGGCGGTGGAAACGCCCGGGGTACCGTCTGCTGTTGCTGTCTTGGTGGTGGCATCGGCGGACGGAACGGAGGTGCCTGAAAGGGACGTCCCCCGAACCGTTGTGGTCGCGCCGGTGGTTGCCACTGCTTCCCGGATGGTGTCCGATACACCATACGGTACTTCTGGGGAGCGCCACTCCCACCGCTGCTAGGTGGAGCGCTACGCTTCCTCTGCTCAGCTGCTAACTCCCGCTGAGCGTCCTCTTGCATGATGGCGGCATTGACTAGGTCGTTGAATGTGCCGCGGTTCCATTGTACGAGGTGGGTCTTCATTTCGGGATGTAACCCCCGATAGAAGTGCTCCCTCTTCTTCTCCTCCGTGGAGATGTAGTCTGACGCATACTGCGCCAGATGGTTGAAGGCACGGGAGTAGTCATGGGCACTCCTCCCGCCCTGCTTCAGTTCCAAAAATTCTTGGAACTTCCTCTTCATTATTCCGGGAGGGATGTGATAGGCGCGGAATGCCTCCCGGAACTCTTGCCATTCCACGGCATGGCCAGCCGGACGTGAGGCGACATAATTCGCCCACGACGCACCAGCGGCACCGTGGAGCTGCTGCGCTGCGAACAGTGTCTTCTGCCGCTCCGTACACGGGAGCAGCCCGAACTTGGACTCGATAGTCCGCAGCCAGTTGTCCGCCTCCAGTGGTTCTTCAGCTTCGGTGAACACTGGAGGGTGCGTACTCATGAAATCCGAGTACGACACTTCGCGGGGCTCACGAGGCCCTCGCTCTTGACGTCCTCCCGCCTGGGACGTATTCTGCACGATCGTGCGGAGCAGGTCGGTCTGCTCCTCACGACCTCCCACCAATGCCGCTATCACATCCGCTAGAGTAAGCGGAGGCGGCGGTGGTGGCTGCTGCTGCGGGGTGCTGTCGTAGGCCGGCGGCTGGGAGTTTATCCTTGAAAAACAGAACAGTCCAGAGAATGTTTTAACACTGTCCTAGTTCTGGACAGTTACATGTCTCTGGGATTTAAGCCATCTTAAGGTGAGTTTCAGCTCTGGAAGTCTACAACAAAGTTGTAGAATACTTAAATACCTTTCCAGAACTATATGGCACACCTCTCTCGGCTAAAGACCTGTGAGTTATGCCCTGTTGAAGATCAGCAAACTTGCTGTCCCAAAACAGAGCACTCTGTTTTTCAGTCTTTTTGGGAACTACACTCCATCACTATCCCACTCTTATACCCAACCAGGGTCCTAAATGTGGAACCTATAGATTTTAATTCCTTGTTCTCAATATTTTCATGCATATGCCTACAATACCTCGGTACTACGTTCCTCACCAAAGAAAATCCTAACCGGATCATACCGGCATATACGTCTCAAGTGTGGCACTAAACGGTCCCTCGCACACGTTCTCTACACGGATACATACGTGGTTAGTACCTGCAGAAGACCACACAATAATGGCGCACTCAAGGTTTTGTTTTCATTTCAGGCAGTACCATATTTGAAAGTAAATACAAACGCCCGTATCATTTCCATACGGCCGTCCTTGAGCTAAGTCACGTCTCAAGGCACGTGATCGTGTTTCAACACCACACGACGGGGAACCCGAGTATGTCATGAACGGGTCGTCACGGTTGGGAATGTTATCAACCCAACAGATACCACCTACTGCCCTGCAGGGCATGCCGATGGCAAGCGCTGCGTATGTCCTCCTGGGCTATTTCCAGACGAACACACTCTCGCGTTACTGACCACGCGATGGGGTCTCCACTTACTTGCCTAATGCACGCTAGGGATCAGCGTTTCATATGAACTCAGGGACATGAAGAGTCCAAGAGGTTCATATTGACACCTCACACCAAGCTGTGAGATCAATCCCTGAACCACGTTCCTCGTCAGGGAGAGCTAACCGAAATTGAACCGCTTTCGGTGGCGTTCCTTACCATACATACCAGAGCGTAGGTGCGTCGTTACATAATTGAAATTCAGAATTATAACACATAAGTTAGTCTTTGCCACTTTAAGTGACTATGCTAATATAGTCCTTACTTGGGCAACTACCGATTCCTCACCGTATACCTAAGTTTTTCCCATAATGCAGTCCTTAAGTACTGTGCTATCCCCACTGCAGCTCTGATACCAGGCTGTGGCGGACCGGAATCCGCTCATCCAGGATCGCAGAGGGTGGTGCCGCGCGATGCGACACCCGACAGCACACGTCATAAGAACACAATATATTACATGGGAAAAACAGCTGAAACTGTACAAATAAGTACAAACTTCAGTTACAATTATTGTTCTATTACACAGCGGAAGACTACACTATACAACTCACGCCCGCCTATTTAGCAAAAGTCGGTTGCCCAGCCCTAGGGCAACCCACACTAGCTGCACGTCTCAGCTCAGCGCGGCGTGTACGGCTCCCACTCAGCCGTGGTCCCCGACGGAGGGTAACCCTCGCCGGTGGACTCGTACTCCGAGTCCGTGGGTGGCTCTTCACCTGAAAAACACTTAAGCAGCAACCGTGAGCACAAAGGCTCAGCAAGGCTTAACCGACTCACCTAAGCATGAAACTCTACATGAGGTGTACAATGGACATAGGATAGTAACATTTCAGCAAAAGGACACGCCTACAAGTTCATCCTTAGTTCATCTTTTAGCAACAAGTTAACAGTTCATGAAATCTGAAATTTAGTGAGCAGTATTTGGTGGCACACATGTAGCAATACAATTATATCAATCAGCATCATTGAATCAACATATTTCATCCATTAGTCTACGTTACGACGCAGTGAACAAGCAGTACTCGTCACCGCGAGGGACGGCGAATTGACTCGATATACACCTGCAGGGAAAACCCAAAGAGCACGTCACGTACGCCCACCCGTGGAGCTGCACAGCACGCTCATTCGATGTCGTACGGGACAACCTTTCACCCAACAGCCCAAACGTCGAACCGGTCACACCGAAACGAGCAGGAGGTTCCCCACACGGAGCATCTCTCTATGCCCGTTGGCAGATTTCCACCTTGCTGCCCTCAACCTACACCTATAAATCGGTGTGCTATGCCTCGACGCCCGGAGGTTTAGGCTACATCGGTTTATCGGGGCCCATATATCCGATATGCCTTCGGTACGTTCAATACTTGTTCAGCAGGGCCGCACACGGATCGGTCCTCAATCGACACGGGCAGGGCTGCGCACACAAGACTCTCTCTTGCTGCGCCCTAGCCCCTGCCTAGTCTCATTTTCATTACTAAAGTGATCTCACATCACTCAACCGAACCCGTGTGTCCCAAGCCTATCTCGCGAGTAGATTCCAACTACTCGGCTTGTACCGAAGTCCTATGACTCATTAAGCATAGCCTGTCTACTCGAGGTCCTTGACACTACCCTCACTCTTTTAGGAACCTTTGGTTATGCAAGTGGGGTTTCATTCATCCTATACCTAATGCACATACATACTTCATATGACACATGTATACAAAGTAAAACTTTTAAAAAGGGTTAATGCAAACCGGGGCTTGCCTTGTTGCTGCTGGTCAGGAGTTAGTTCTTCGTCCGGAGGAAGGAAGTCCAGCACTTCCGGAGTCTCTTCTTCAACGGCTACACGTTAATGAAATACTACATGTTAATTTAGATGCAAATGTGAGTTTTTAGAGTAAGACTTCTACTATTAGTTCTAATAACCAGCCTCTAACACCTGGAACTTTGTTTAAGAATTTAAAGATGAACTGGTGTTGGTGGTTTGGCTTGAACTTAATCACATGGTTAAATGCTAAGTGGTTTTCCCTCCTTTTCCACATTAATCCCTTAAGTGGTTAAACAGGACAGGGGTGATCTAGAGCTCCAATGGAGCTGAGAATTTTTGTGTGAATTCCTTGTCACAAGAAAACTCTCTGGACCAAACATTAGCACTTTTCATGGAGTGGTTTGCTCAGAATAATTCTCTTGGCAAATCAGCAAGGAAGAATTTATTCTGAGGTAATACCCCTGTTCATGCTCAACTTGATGATCTACAATTTCAATTATAGCTCATAGAGTTTGCATGAATTTTCCTAGCATTTTTGGAGTCAAGGTTTGCCCAGAATTGAATTTCCAAGTTTTGGAAATTCTGTGAAAATGTTTCTGCATTCAAATGAACACAGCACCTTCCAATTTGAATTGCTCTGACTAAATCGACTCCAAATGGTCTGAAACTTTTACATGGGTTTACTAATGCCCTAAAGAACATTCTGGCAAAATTTGGGGATTTTTGGATAAACCAAACTCCCTCTAAAATTCTTTTGCTGAAAAGCTTTAAAGAATTTTCCAGAGTTAATTAAAGGGTTTCATACAAATTGGGTTCTACATTTGGATAGTACTCTATCAGAGGAATCCAACGAAATTTGTTTCACAATTTTTGGATTCTCCTACCCAAAGTTGTAGCTATTCAAAGTTTGAACTAAAAACTGAAATTCCCCAAAATGTTCAAATACTGGCTGTGGGTCCGGGGACAGGTGTCACGCGTCGGGGCAAGCCACACGAGGCTACAGGTTATTTCCCGCGCCTCCACACCAGATCCCTGCGCCACAGCTGATCAAATATTTGAAAAACCGTCGCTGACGGGCGGGACCCACCGGTCGTCTTCTACCTCCGGCCACCCGCGCCTGCGCGCCGCCGGGCTCGCCGGAGTTCGACGGATTCCGGCCTCCCGGCCATCCCCCGAGCTCTCCCTCGCCGCTAGGGCCTAATTTCCCGTGCTAAACACGATGGAACACTCTTCCCCGGTCGGCGATGGCTCTAACCTAGCTGGCCACGGTGCGGCGGCTCTGGACCGGTTCGGCAACGTCGCCCGGTCACCCTAGCCTGCCCAGACCTCGGTGGAACGGCGCTACAGCACCAGTGGACCAAAGGGATGCTCGACCTAGCCTCAAAACTGCTCGGGACCGGCGGCTAATGGTGTCTCACCGTGCACCCGAAACCTCCTCCGCGTTTGAGGTCGGAAATTCTGGATTTCATGCGGTCTACGTGCATATTTCCAACTAGGGTTGTGAAGGACTACTGATCGCCGGTTAGTGGCGGTCCTGTGTGCAAGGTTTCACAGCCTAAAAACGAGAGGGACGATCGAATTTGGTATTACCGTATCAGAAGGTCGGATGGTGCCCGACGGCGATCTTTTCCCAAATTCGAGCCTGGTAGATCATCTCATGGCTTGAGCCTCGGGGACGAGCATCAGGGGCTCCCAGCGCATCCGAGGGTGCTCTAGCTCGGGCCTGAGAAGCTCTGGGTGGGTCTGTCCACGTGAGACCAGCTTCGGTTCTCCGCCGGACAGCTCTGTTTTCTCGGCGCCGTTTGCCGAATTGTGCGCGTCACAGGCTAGGGCCTTTGGGGTTGCGGGGCTGGTGTGGTAGAGCAGGCACAGGCGCTGCTTTTCTGTACTGCCGGTGCGCACAACCGAGGTTTGGTTGAGGCCGGCGATCGGGGAGAAAGGAGTGCGGCGGTGAGCGCCGATTGCTGTTTGCGCGCGGGAAGAACAGCTAGCGCGCGATCAAAGCGAAGATGGCAACGTGCTGCAGCCGGTTTCCGGGGTAAGGAGCAGGCCAGCGCGAAATGGGAGCAGGAGGTGGAGCCTCGGTCGACGGGGGCGGCCGCTCGGTGTCGCCCCGGGGTTACACCTCGGTGGAGTGAAGACCAGAGAGAAACTTAAGTGCTAAGTATACTCATTCCTATGACATGTGGGCCCCACAACTCAGTACCTATTTTCCTCAAAATATCTCCAAAGTTTGACAATTATCCAACCCAATTGTTTGAAAATTGGAAACTGAGCTCATTTGACAAGTTTGGACAAATTCCATGCAAATTCAAATATTCATTTGAATTCTTTGCACATTTGACTTCCTTTGGAAAAATGGGCAGCAAGACTTTTCAAAAATTAATGAAACTTTGCCTCCCCACTAATTTGGACCTAAGGAATCCAAATATGCCACTTGATCCTTGTGTTAGCTGCTGCAAACAATAGTTTGGACACAACAGTTTTGAATTCCTCATTGTGTGATCATATGTGTATAAACCCTACTTTGTGAAAGTGAAGACTCTCCCCTCTAATCACTCTTTTGATGGAGGTTACATGCTTTTCACAACATTTCCTAAGGTGTCCACAATGAAAATTGTGGTGTTGTGAGATGAAGAAAAGTTTTTACAAGTCCCTTTTCTTGGGCTTTTACAAATTCTTTATGAAACATTTCCAAATTTGGGCAGCTAATCCTTTTTATAGTTACTGATCTCCAGTAAAAATTTGAGCTTCATTGGATGACACGACCCCAATGGTCCTGTCGAGCCAGAATCACGCTGAGGGGTGCTGCGTTGCACAGCACCGTATAACACACGTCAAAGGTACAAAGCGGAAGCGGAATTTTATTACATAAACAAGTTATGAACATGTTTACATCAAAATAAGTTCAGTCTACACTCGCGGGCATAGACTAAGCATCAAGTGCACGTTCAGCCCTTGAACGTGCCCTTGCTAGCACACACACACACTAACTCTGCGGCGTGCACGACTCCCACTCGACGGGGTTCCCCTCCTGGGGTTCCGTCTCCTCTTCGGGAGTCCCTTCCTCATAGAACCCTGCAAAAGCTTCAAACACAAGCAGTGAGCACGAAGGCTCAGCATGTCTGACCCCTCCCACCTAAACATGGAACTTCTACATGAGGGTAATGGGTTACATGAGGTAAAAATCAGTTGCAAGGACTCGCCTAATTACTAGAACCTTACTTTCAAGTTTTAGCAGCAGGTTGTGGAGGACCTTACACTAAGGCACATGAGAGAGCCGCAATCAAACAAGAAACGCATTTCTCTCATGTACTTTGCCCAAAGTTGAAAAGAACTTTAGTTAGCTCTAAGCTACAGCATATCATTAACAATCAATGTCCAGCTTTCAATCAGCACATTTTAACATGTAACTAGCCTGTTCTTTCTACGTCACGGTACAGTGAACAAGTGGTACTCACTGACCGCGAGGGACGGCGATTATAATCGATTTACACCTGCAGGGTTACCCGAACAACCCGTCACGTACGCCCGTACTCGATGTTGCCTAAAACAACCATCACGGACGCCGTACGCAACTACCTTTCACCCGTCAGCCAAATATTGAACCGGTCCCATCGTCCCGAGCAAGAGGTCTCTGCACGCGCATCTCAGTGCCGCCAGCCGATTTACACCTCAAGCTCTCAACCTACCCTCTGAACGACGGGCAATGCCTCAATACCCAGCTACCCGAGTTACATCAGTTTCCCGGTTCCCATATAGCCGGTAGGTCTTCGGTACTGTTCTAGCTTGTTCAACAGGCCCGCACACGGCTCGGTCCTCAATCGACACAAGCGGAGCTACAGTACACAGGCCCCAAAGTCCTGCTGCCCTTACCCTCCGCTTGGTCTCATTTTCTTGCCATGTGTTTCATGTGCTATCACTACCCGAGTCGAGTGCCTCTAGCCTATGCTCGCGAGTAGTTTCAACTACTCGACTTGTACCGAATCCTACTCTATCCTAGCAATGCAGTAGCTAACGGGGTTTGCAATCCTAAACCCAACCCATGGTTTTATTGGCTATGCAGTTGGGTTTCCACACAAGACTCTAATGCAAAGGATAATAATACTCAAGTAAGTGCTCAAGACAATAAAAATTTGTAAAAACGGTTAATGCAAACCGGGGCTTGCCTTGCTGCTCTTGGTCGTAGGCTAGCTGCTCCTCCGGAGTAACGAAGTCTAGGACTTCGGGTTCCTCCTCGACCTTAGCGACTACATGATAGAAACAATACATGTATTAATTTAATGCATTTGTATTAGGTTTGAAGTTGTGAAGTCTATAACTTTGGCTAGACAGACCTAATGACTGTGAAATTTTTATTGTGGATTGGTTACCACCTAAACATAGAATTGGTCAAGTTTTATTTGCAGCAAAGCTCATTTGAGCCCTCCACAATTAATTATGTCCTTGACCTTAATTGGAACTCTTAGGGTGTTCTAGGAATTTTCATGAAGCCAACTATGACTTTCTGAAAACTAGATTTTCAGAGGGTTCTAATGGAGTTGGTATCACTTAATTTGAAGGTTCCTAGCTAAAGTTCAGAGCTAAACAATTTCAGAGAAAATTCTGAAAATGTTTCTGAACATTTTCTATTTTCTCTGGAACAGTTTCACTAATCACACCATTAGGTGGATCAGATGAGCTCAAATGGATCTGAAATTTCTATGGTAGTTCAGGGATATTTTGGTGAACATCCCAGCAAAATTTCAGGATTTTCCTACAGAGGATTCTCCAGTTAAAATTCCTAACAGTTTAAATTTTGAGGAATTAATTCTGGAGAATTAAGGGTTTTCATGAAGTGAAACTTGATTTGCTGGAAAGTACTCGGAGAGCTGAATCCAGCAAAATTTGGTTCACTCAATTTGGAGCTTTCTAGCCAAAGTTATGAGGATTTGAAGTTTGAAGGAAATCTGAAAATCGGGGAAAAGTTTAAACTCGCGCTTGGGCCCAGGGGACACGCGTCGCACGCCGAGGCGACAGCACACCGTGGCCCACAAGGATTTTGCGCGCCAGCACATCCGATCCCGGCCGCAGCCGGATCCCGATTCAAAATATCGGCCGCTGACAGCTGGGGTCCACCCCCTTCTTCAACCTCGTGACGCCCGCGCTCCGCCGCCGAGGGACCTCGCCGGAGAGCTCGCCGCCGGCTGCTGTACAGCTCCAAACTTCTTAATTCTGGCCACCCCTGCCTACTTTTACTCGGGGAACAGGATTCTAGGGTCAGCTGCTCATGACAATGGCCGGAGCATGGTCGGTGACGAGCCGCCACCTCGGAACGACTTCGGCCATGTTGGCTGACTTCCCTAGCACCTCAACTACTTGGGAAATCGGTCGGGGAGCATCAGTGGACCTCAGAGAAGGTCGACATGAGCTCGAGACAGCTCGGGGAAGGCCCGACATAGGTCCTCACCATGCACCCGATGCCGCCCGTTCATTCCGCCATTGGTAGACCTCAAATTACGCCGGGTACAGGGGTTCTCCGGCCCAGAGTTGTGAAGGCAACATGTGCGTTACCGTGTCTAGCTCGTGTGAGAGCGGTTTGAGGCCCTCTAATCCTTTCTAGAGCACGAATTAAACAGAATCTACCCGAAGGTCGTTCTGCACACAGAAAGGGCAAAAGTGGAAATTCGCCGCCGGTGAGCAACCACTTGTGCTGTGGCTCGGGGATGAGCAGCACCGGTCACCCGCGTGTCCAAGGGTGCCTTGCTCGGGCGTGACAACGCCCTGGTTGGGCTGTCCACGAGAGCCCGGGGTGCGGCGGTTCCAAGTCCCGAATTTGATCTTTCGGCACAGCCGATATCAATCGGTTTCAACTGAATTCTAGCAACGGGGAGGACGGAGGAAGGTCTCTAGTACCTTGCTGGGGCTCTGGAGTGGACGGAGGGAGTGGCGATCGGCGTTCTCCGATCGATTCCGAGCTGCGGAAAACTTCGGCCGGCACTGAGTTCTTGCGGGGAAGAACGGTGATGCCTCGGCCGAGGAGGGGGGCAGGCGCCTTAAGAAGGCTCTGCACCGCCTCGCGCACGCGCGTGGGCAAGCAGCTGCTGGCGCGGCGGCTGCCCTCGGTGGTGATCACAGCTGCGGCTCGGCGACCCGAGTGAGAAAAGTCTCAGTCGGTTTGATCTGAGCAGTGGCTGACATGTGGGTCCCACTTCCAGTTTTAACCTCTGAAATTTACTCCTAATCACTGTTGTAAACAGTGAACCCCATAGTACCCCTGGTAATTCAAATTATTCACCCATGAACCATTTGAATTGATCAAAGTTCAAATTGGGTTTGGTTTGAGTGAATTTCAGCACAAGTGCAGTTTTGAATTCAAATGAAGTTTGAATTTGTCCCACTTAGCTCATGTCAAGATCAACTCCAAATGGAGTGAAAATTGGTGTGTGGGCCCACAAAAATGTGCTGAGTAAGAATATGCCTCCCACTTTTAAATTAATGGGATAAAAGCAGTTTGAATTTAAATATGGTTTCAAACTGCCCTCTTCCTAACTATACCCAAAATGACCTCAAAAAGGTTTTGAATTTGGGTGAAACTTGGCATGGACATCCTTAGTAAAGTGTAGGAGTTTTCATATGTCCAGCCCATCTATATCACATGTGTGAAATACCACTTTGGCAATGTGTGAGTTTGTTCTCTAATGAGCATGTTGATAATTGTTACTTGCTCTTCATTTGTGTTCATCATCCTTCCTCAAATGAGGTGTGTGGTGTGGTGATGAACACTGCAAATGTATGTCAAAAACTCAGGCCCTTACATTTCTCCCCCCTTAAAAGAATCTCGTCCCGAGATTATAAGGTGAAAATGTGAGAGAGGACGGTGGAAAATTACCGGATATGCGACGTGAAAAATTCGGGGTAGTTAGTGCGAAGGAATTCTTCGCTCTCCCATGTCGCTTCGTCCACGGAGTGATTACTCCATAGAACCTTGTAGAACCACAACGTACGGTTGCGTGTGGTTCGGACCTTTTCATCAATAATCTGCACCGGTTCCTCCCAATAGGTGAGATCCGGTTGCAGTTCTTCAATATCCTCCAGCTGAACGGTAGTTGATAGCTTAAGACACTTCCTCAGCTGGGAAATGTGAAAGACGTCGTGCACACCGGAAAGTGCTTCTGGTAATTTCAGCCGGTATGCCACTGATCCACATCTTTCGGTAATCTGAAATGGACCGATGAATCGGGGTGCCAACTTTCCTCTCACCCCAAATCTGTTTACGCCCTTCATTGGAGACACCCGTAGATATACGTGATCTCCAACTTCGAATTGTAATGGGCGCCTTCTCCGGTCCGCATATTGTTTCTGACGGGATTGAGCGGCTTTTAGGTTCGCTTGAATCAGTCGAACCTTTTCTTCCGCATTGTTGACAAGGTCAACCCCGAAGGTAACCCTTTCGCCAGACTCACACCAGTTCAGTGGTGTGCGGCATTTCCGCCCGTATAGCGCCTCGTAAGGTGCCATCTTGATGCTGGCTTGGTACCCATTATTGTAGGAGAACTCGGCTAACGGCAAGTGATCATCCCAATTCTTGCCGTGGTTGATAGCGCAAGCTCGTAGCATGTCTTCTAAAATCTGATTTACCCGCTCGGTTTGTCCATCCGTCTGCGGGTGGTATGCTGAACTACGGATCAGCTTCGTCCCCAAGGCAGCGTGCAGCTGCTCCCAAAAACGGGACACAAATAAAGTGCCCCGATCTGATATAATGGTACGGGGTACGCCGTACAAGCATAGAATCCGTGAGATGTATAGTTCAGCGTACTTCTTGGCGTTGTAGTTGGTGTTGACCGGGATGAAATGGGCAACTTTGGTGAGCCGATCGACGATCACCCACACGGAATCATGTTTTCGCAAGGTGGTGGGTAAACCGACGATGAAGTCCATGCTCACATCCTCCCACTTCCAGGCAGGAATGCCCAGTGGTTGCAGCAGTCCCGGTTTCCGCATATGATCTGCCTTCACCCTTCGACATGTATCACACTCTGACACGTATTTTGCAACTTCGCGCTTCATCCGTGTCCACCAAAACTTCCTTCGGAGTTCTTGATACATCTTGTTGCTGCCAGGGTGAATAGAGAACTTTGATAAGTGAGCCTCATCAAAGATCTTCTTCCGTAGTTCCGGGTTTCGGGGTACGACAATCCGGTCCTTGAACCATAGGACGCCATCTCCGTCCTTCCAGCAACACTTCAGCTCCCCACTGTCTACACGTCTCCGTAAATGTGACATGCCCTTGTCATTCTTCTGGGCTGCCGCTATCTCTTCATGGATGGTGGGGATCAAAGCTAGGTTGTAGAGAGCCCCGTGTGGAATCACATGTAGTGGTGGTTCGCTCTCTTCCAACGGTGTGATGGTCAGATTGTTGACGTGTGACTTGCGGCTCAGCGCATCTGCCACTACGTTTGCCTTGCCCGGATGATAATGGATCTCTATCTCGTAATCCTTTATCAGTTCTAACCATCTTCGTTGCCTCATGTTCAGCTCCTTCTGAGTGAATATGTACTTGAGGCTTTTGTGGTCGGTATATAAATGTACGAGGTTACCGAGTTGGTAGTGCCTCCACATTTTTAGTGCAAGTACCACGGCAGCGAGTTCCAAGTCGTGAGTTGGATAATTTTGCTCATGGTTTCTAAGCTGCCGTGATCCATACGTGACCACTCTTCGGTCTTGCATCAGCACACATCCGAGCCCAATGCCGGATGCATCGCAGTACACATCGAACGGTTTTGTTGTGTCTGGCTGCGCCAAAACTGGTGCTGATGTCAGGTGCTTGACTAAAGCCTTGAATGCTGCTTCACATGCTGGACTCCAAACATATTTGGTAGCCTTCTTCAGCAGCTCTGTCATTGGCTTGGCAATCTTCGAGAAGTTCGGGATGAACCTCCGATAATATCCCGCGAGTCCGAGGAAACTCCGTACCTCATGAACAGTTCTCAGGGATTTCCAATTCAGCACTTGAGTGATCTTGCTCGGGTCCACAGCGATACCCTCCGCTGAGATGATATGCCCGAGGAAAGGCACTTGCGATATCTAAAACTCGCATTTGCTGAATTTTGCGTATAACTTGTGATCCCGCAGCCGTTGCAAGACTATACACAGATGTTTCTTGTGATCTTCCTCCGACTTGGAATATACTAGGATGTCGTCGATGAAGACCACGACAAACTTGTCCAGCTCCGGCATGAATACCGAGTTCATTAAGTACATGAAGTGAGCTGGAGCATTGGTGAGGCCGAAGGACATGACCAGGTACTCATAAAGTCCGTACCTCGTCGAGAAAGCCGTCTTCGGAATGTCCTCAGCCCTTATCTTAATCTGATGGTACCCGGATCTTAAATCCATCTTGCAAAAGATCTTTGCTTCGACCAACTGATCAAACAACATGTCGATCCGTGGCAACGGGTACTTGTTCTTGATGGTTACGGCATTCAATGGACGATAGTCCACTCAAAGCCGCAACGTCTCATCCTTCTTCTTGACAAATAAGGCCGAACAGCCCCATGGCGAGGAGCTCGGCCTAATAAAACCCTTCTCCAGAAGGTCCGTGAGCTGAGTCTTCAGTTCAGCCAACTCCTTGGGCGCCATCTTGTACGGCCTTCGGGATATTGGCATGGTTCCCGGTGCAAGTTCAATCTTGAACTCCACCTCTCTATCGGGTGGCATTCCCGGTAAATCATCCGGGAATACATCAGGGAACTCTCGGACTACTGGAATATCTTCCAATCTAATAGTTGTGGCTTGATAAACACTTGGAAGTTTTATTTCTGGACTGTCCAGAAATAATGAGTGAGAACCGTGCACCTCTGAGTTTAAGTGCACGACTCGAAGGACGGTGTCTAAAACAGCGCCGTGGCGGGTTAACCACGACATCCCTAGGATGACATCGACCTTCTGTCCCTCTAAGATAATGAGGGACGTGGGGTACACTCTACCCGCTAAGCATAATGGTGCTTTGGAGACCATTACGCTTGCTGAAATCTTCCCACCCGGTGAACAAATTAAATATGGACTATCGGTGGGTAGTATTGGCAAACTGTGTTTAGCAATGAAAGCTTGGCTAATAAAATTATGCGTGGCGCCTGAATCAAACAGTACTATAGCGGGATGCTGGTGGAGTTGGAACATACCCGCAAGGATTGGCTCGCCCTCCGGCACGTCCTCAATGGCAAGTTGGTGGACAGTGCCGGGCCTAGGGTTTGCCCGCCGCGCATTAGTGGGGTTCCGGAGTTGATTCCTCCCCGGAAACTGTGGTGCCACTCCGCCGCCTTGCCTCTCCGGGCAACTGCTTGCGAAGTGTCCTGGACGACCACACTTGTAACATGTGGCCGCTACTGGTGGAGTGCTCGGTGGACGAAAGCCCGGCATGCGTTGCTGAGGTGCAAACGCACGCGGCATCGCCCGCTGCTGCTGTTGTTGTTGCGGTGGTACTGGCAGTGCTGGCCTGAATTCCGGTGAAGAGTACGGCCGACTGCGGAACGGCATCGACCGCTGTGGTGGCTGCCAGCGTGGACCTGATGGTGGGCGATTCACCATTCGAAACTTCTGAGAAGGACCGCCTCCTTCTCCGCTGCTCTGCGGCGCGCTTCGCTTTCGCTCTGCCGCCGCCAACTCCTTGCCGGAGTCCTCCTGAACAATCGCAGCATCAATGATGTCGTTGAGGCTGCCGCAATTGAACATCGCCAACTTGTCCTTCAGGAGCGGGTTAAGCCCCTGGTAAAAGTGGTCCCGCCGCTTCTCGTCCGTATCTGCGTGATACGACGCGTAGAGCGCGAGATCGTTGAACGCTCTGGAGTATTCCAGCACGTTCCTGCTCCCCTGTTGCAGGTGTAAGAACTCCTGCATCTTTCTTTTCATCAGACCTGGCGGTATATGATAGGCCCTGAAGGCCGTCCGAAACTCCGTCCAGGTCATCACTCGGTCGGTG
The DNA here is from genome assembly GCA_030760725.1 of Neostapfia colusana. Classification (NCBI taxonomy): domain Eukaryota; kingdom Viridiplantae; phylum Streptophyta; class Magnoliopsida; order Poales; family Poaceae; genus Neostapfia; species Neostapfia colusana. The sequence goes on from JASWHV010000007.1 coordinate 104,847,581, forward strand.
GGCTGTGAAGCACAGAAGTTGGCCCACCACGCGCTCGCGAATCCTTGGAGCTGCTGGACCGCGAACTGAGTCTTGCGCTGCTCGCTTATTTGGAGCAGCCCGAACTTCATCTCTATGGTGCAGAGCCAGTTGTCCGCGTCAAGTGGTTCATCCGCCCTTGAGAATACCGGGGGTGAGTTGCCAGGAAGTCGGAGTAGGAGCTCTGTTGACGCTCCTCACGGTCTTGACGTCTCTCTGGGCGAGACGTATTCGCAATAAGAGTCTGCAGCAACCCTGTGTGTTGCTGATGCGAGCCCGCCATTGCCGCGACGATGTCGGCCAATGTAACCGTTGGCAGTGGCGGTGGCGGTGTTTGTTGTTGCTGCTGTTGCTGTTGTTGTCCCGAGGAGTCCTCGGGAGGTGGTTGGGAGGTCTCTCCCCCTTGACTGGTACCCCCAACGTCAGGGTTGGCACGAGTACGCGTCATTCTGAAATTCAAAACAGCAGCAATTAGCACATGTCTTACTTAATATTCCATAAGCAACAGTAGGTATTGCAGTTACACATGATTAATTTGCACAACATTCAAATATATTGATAAAGCATAAACTTTATACAAGATACATTATTCTCGGGTCTCTGAGAAGTCGTGCTCATGTCGTCACTACCTATACATATGCTACTGTCTACACGACATGTCACCGATTACAAAAGTTGGGTTACGCTACCCTGGCTGCCCTACTTGGCAACTGTAACCCTCTATTCGGAGTAGAACTCGACCTCCTGTGGGTCGTCCTCCTCCGGTACCTCTGCTGGTGGTTCTGGATCTACCACCTCTTCTCCCATTCCGGGTTCTCCCATTGCTGGAAGACCCAACACCACCGGTACGCCTAACACCGGGGGCACGAGATCCTGCAAAGCATGCACCTCGTCCATAGCTTGGTTGTAGTCCTCTTCCCAGCCTTGTCCTTCCTCAATAGCGTCGTCCCGCTCTTGAGCAAGGTCCTCATTCTGCTGGGTTAGGGTCTGCACCAGCTCTTGCAACGCCGCGATGTCAACACGGCTCTTCTTCTTTGCCTTCTTCAGACGACGCAACTGATTGTGTTGTTCATTCAGTCGCTTGATCGTCGGAAGGAGCACATTGCGGAGTGCGCTGTGAGCACTCTCGAAATGACCTCCACGGCTTGTGCTCTCCTTGAGCTTTGTGGCGAGATGCTCCGTATGAACAGCTTGGCTGTCCATCACGGCGTTTCCCGCCCTCATCTGGAGACTGAGATTTGCCTCCGCGGGGTTGTACCTTGGGCAACTCGGGTCCGTTGCCTCCAGGTACCTCTCTTCCCACACATGTTGAGCCCGTCCCTCCACCAGAACGAGCGCGTATGGAGTACCCTCCATAGCCTGTACGTGTAGTTGGCAGAAACGTGACATGGTGTCACGGGCTGCCACTTGCCACATCCCTTCTGGTTGTCTTCCTCTCACCGTGACGGTGAACGGCACCCAACCGGGTCGCGTAGGTCCTGCAGGAACCTCGGCATGGATCATCCACGTCTTGTTCCTCTCTTCGCCTTCTTCCTTGGCGAAGTATTGCGGCATCTGGTTGTACCCGAAATATTGGAGCATCTGCCACAATGCTTCCAGGTAGCCGCTACGGTGAGAACAGTGGGACATCACCCACCCGTTCTCCAGTTGCTTATCTGCTGTCATCTGTAAAAATATATTTGAGAAATGTCAAATATTTATTTAAACAGTAAACCTCTGAGTTATAACATAAAACATGTCATTGAACCCATAAAATTCGGAAACATAGTTCAAATTTTAAACAAATTTGACTGCTGATCTGCTGTTCTCATGACAGCCCTGACCAGTTTCCATTTCAACCTGATTTATGCCATGCTAAATGCAAAACCAGTTCTGGAGCTCAACATTAAAGTTAAAGCTAACTTTAATAGCTTTCCAGACAGTGTTTGTTTGGCCTATGATCTGTCCTGGTTCAAAAGTTATGAGATATCAAAGTTAACGGAATTTCTGGAAACAATTGGACAGCACCTCCCTGCCTTAGGTACTGATTTGATCCAAGAATCCCAGCTAATTCTGTTCCTAATCTGACAAAACTTTCTGTTACAAAGTTGTAACCCATCTCATAAGCTTTCCAGAACTACCTCATTTTCTATTTTTGGATTTTATGCAGGAAGTTATGCTTAATGTACCGAGAGTCTACAGAGAGTCTTTACTTTGTCCTGTTTTCTGGACAGTTTCAACTCTACTGCATTTTTCGAGTGGTTAAGGGATGAAACACTTCTGGACCTCAACATAAAAGTTGTAAATCTCTTCCAAAGCTTTCCATAAATGTATCATACGACCCCAACCTCGAAAGAACTCAACCTCTAACCTCTGATTAACTTCAGCCATGATTCAGCTAAAAACAGAGTGCTCTGTCCTTAACAACCTATAAGTTGAAAACTTGTTAACTTTGAATATCCTGTTCAAGGGAAGGAGTTACATCAAGTTTTACTACTTTGGATCAAAAACCTTCAAGTTTTTAAATGAAGTTGTTCATTTAATGGGGTGTGACGTCGATGCGTCACCAGATTATGTTGGTACTACGTCCTCACAAAGGAAAAACCTATACCGGACTTAGCCGGCTTCGTTAGTTCAGTGGCACTACTCGTCACTCGCACACGGATGCTACACGTCTACCGTTTCGTGGTCAGGCTACCTGCAGAAACTCAAACAATCATCAGACTCGGCTGCACACCGAGCCCGGAATCCATACAGTTCGTACACCCGGCCGTCATCACTCGCCTGGCTGTTCTCAAGTCAAACACGCCTTGAGTTACGTGTTCACGTTTCAGACCACGTGACGGGGTCTCCCAAGTTGCACCACGCACGCCAGGGACAGACGTTGCTCGAATACCCCAAACGACATGAAGAGTCGTAGAGGATATCAAAGCGGGTCGGGTTACCTGCCACCCGTGGGGCTCCACCCTTCAGCTTGTGCGCACTGGTGGACAGCGCTTACGTGCACCCCCCAAGACATGAACGTCCCGAGATGCACGATTTTCCGACATAACAAATAGGTTAATATGCCACTTTCTATATGCTAATAACATCCTTATACGGGCTACTAACTCGTTCCTCACTGGATTTTTGAAAAAAGAAGACCTTTGTACTGTGTTAAACCTCAAGCGAGCTCTGATACCACGCTGACACGACCCCAATGGTCCTGTCGAGCCAGGATCACGCTGAGGGGTGCTGCGTTGCACAGCACCGTATAACACACGTCAAAGGTACAAAGCGGAAGCGGAATTTTATTACATAAACAAGTTATGAACATGTTTACATCAAAATAAGTTCAGTCTACACTCGTGGGCGTAGACGAAGCATCAAGTGCACGTTCAGCCCTTGAACGTGCCCTTGCTAGCACACACGCACACTAACTCTGCGGCGTGCACGACTCCCACTCGACGGGGTTCCCCTCCTGGGGTTCCGTCTCCTCTTCGGGAGTCCCTTCCTCATAGAACCCTGCAAAAGCTTCAAACACAAGCAGTGAGCACGAAGGCTCAGCAAGTCTGACCCATCCCACCTAAACATGGAACTTCTACATGAGGGTAATGGGTTACATGAGGTAAAAATCAGTTGCAAGGACTCGCCTAATTACTAGAACCTTAGTTTCAAGTTTTAGCAGCAGGTTGTGGAGGACCTTACGCTAAGGCACATGAGAGAGCCGCAATCAAACAAGAAACGCATTTCTCTCATGTACTTTGCCCAAAGTTGAAAAGAACTTTAGTTAGCTCTAAACTACAACAAATCATTAACAATCAAGTCCACCTTTCAATCAGCAATATTTTAACATGTAACTAGCATGTTCTTTCTACGTCACGGTACAGTGAACAAGTGGTACTCACTGACCGCGAGGGACGGCGATTATAATCGATTTACACTTGCAGGGTTACCCGAATAACCCGTCACGTACGCCCGTACTCGATGTTGCCTACAGCAACCATCACGGACGCCGTACGCAACCACCTTTCGCCCGTTAGCCAAATATTGAACCGGTCCCATCATCCCGAGCAAGAGGTCTCTGCACGCGCATCTCAGTGCCGTCAGCCGATTTACACCTCAAGCTCTCAACCTACCCTCTGAACGACGGGCAATGCCTCAATACCCAGCTACCCGAGTTACATCGGTTTCCCGGTTCCCATATAGCCGGTAGGTCTTCGGTACTGTTCTAGCATGTTCAACAGGCCCGCACACGGCTCGGTCCTCAATCGACACAAGCGGAGCTATAGCACACAGGCCCAAAAGTCCTGCTGCCCTTACTCTCCGCTCGGTCTCAGTTTTCTTGCCATGTGTATGATGTGCTATCTCTACCCAAGTCGCGTGCCTCTAGCCTATGCTCGCGAGTAGTTCTAACTACTCGACTTGTACCGAATCCTACTCTATCTTAGCTTTGCAGTAGCTAACGGGGTTTGCAATCCTAAACCCAACCCATGGTTTTCTTGGCTATGCAATTGGGTTTTCAAACAAGACTCCAATGCAAGAAGTAATCATACTCAAGTAAGTGCTCAAAACAATAAAACTTTGTAAAAAGGTTAATGTAAACCGGGGCTTGCCTGCTTTGTAGGGTAGTAGTAAATATAATATAAGTTAGTGATATTCAATCCCTTGATCCTTCTGAACTTGTTCAACTGATCCACACGTCAAGGGATGGCTCCGTCGATGTCCTTCATCGTGAACCCTATCGACATGTATATGCATAGTATTTTATAATGTAATTCACCGGCTTAGAGATTAAAACTTCTTAAGAACAGAGGCTGTATAGATATCCTAGGATGAAGTGGTCGCCCCTGTTGTGCAAAGAATTCAAAGAAACTAAATCTACCTTAGATGTTTCATTACATCTCTAGCCAAGTGTCTAGGGACATATAGAATGAGCTCTAATGATTTGGACATAACTAAAGCTCCTGATCTCCAATGACTTCGAAATTTTTACAGGAAGTCATATATTATACAGGGACTTAGCTTGCTAAATTGCAGCTAAAGTGAAAGGACATTGTGTCTCCCACAATCTCCACACTAACCCCCATGTTGTTCTTCACATCCAATAGAAAGGAAGACAAGGACAGGGAGAATCAAGTATCAATTTGAGCTGAAAATTTGCATGTGAATTCCTGGTCACATGAAAGTGCTCTGGACCAAAAATGAACACTTTTCATTGAGTGTTTTATTCAGAACAATTCCCTAAGCAATTAAGCACAAAGAAATTAATTCTGAATTAACTCACATGTTCATGCCCAACTTAGCAAACTACAATTTCAATTATAGTTCATAGAATCTGCATAAATTTTCCTAGGGTTTTTGGAGCTAAGAATTGCCCAGAATTGAATTTCCAAGTTTTGGAAATTCTCTGAAATGTTTCAGTATTCTTTTGAACACAGCAACTTAAAATCTGAACTTTTACTGATCAAATCAACTCTAAATGAGCTGAAACTTTTACAGGAGTATAGTAACAACCTAAGGAATATCCTGGCAAAATTTGAGGATTTTTGGATAAACCAAACTCCCTCTAAAATTCTTTTGCTGAAAAGTTTTAAAGAATTTTCCAGAACTAACTAAAGGCTTTCATACAAATTGGGTTGTGTATTTGGATAGAGTTTGTGAACCTGAATCTAACCCAATTTGAATCACTAAATTTGGATGTTTCTACACAAAGATATGAGCTTTACAGGAATTGGGTAAAATCCGAAAATGAGCTCTGTTTTATTTTCCAATTTTCAGAGACATAAGTAATTAACACCACATTTGTCCAAGCAAATCAGGTCCAATGCCTCTGAAAGTTTTACTGGAGTTCAAGTATTTTCGGAATAACCTTCTGCCCAAATTTGGAAAATTTCCAACACATAGAACTCCTGGAATAAATCCCATAATATTTTGTTTATATGAATTAATGAGCCAAATTCAGGGATTTTCATACAAATTGGGATGCACCCCTGGACAGTACTCTTTGAGAGGAATCCAACAAAATTTGTTTCACAATTTTTGGACATTCCTACACAAAGTTATGGCTCTTCAAAGGTTGAACTGAAAACTGGAAATCCAAAAATGTTTAAACGCTGACTGTGGGTCCGGGCTACGTGTCACTCACTGGAACAAAGACACACGGGGCCACACGCTTCCAGGCGTGCAGTCGCATCGGATCCAACAGCCACAGAAGATCGGGGTTTTTAAATTCTCTCTCACTGATGGCTGGGCCCGCCGGAACCCTTCTTCAACCTCGGTCTGATTCCCGCGCCCGCGTGCCCACGCCGCCGCCCTCGCCGGAGATCGCCAGAAACCTGTCCCCCGGCCTCTGCCCGAGCCCCTGCTCGCTGCCATGGCCTAACCTGCCACACTGAGCACGATGATGAGGTTTCCCCGAGCCAGCAAGGCCTCTACGGTAGCTAGCGGCGATGTGGCAGCTCGGCACATCATCGGCGACGTCGGCCAGCCATCCTAGCGCGCTAAAAGCTTGTAAAACGGTGCTACAGCACCAGTGAACGATGGGGGAGCTCGACCTAGCCTCAAAAACGTTCGGGAACGATGGCAAATATGCTTTCACCGTGCGACCGCGGTCACCCGGTTCGGTTGACGGTAGAAAACCACGAAATACTCGCTCTAGGTGCAGTTTAAGGCTAGAACCGTGAAGAGCGAAGGATCGCCTACCACTTTGGGCCCTCTGTGCAAACTTTGACGAACTAAGAATAAGAATTGAGATGGAATTTGGGGTTACCATGCCGGGAGGTCGATTCGGGTATGCCGGAGAAACTTTTCCAAATTCTCTCGCGGTGCTTCATGACATGGTCTGAGGTTGGGAGGAGAGCAGTACAGTACCTTGGCGCGCCCCGGGGCGCCGGTGCTCGGTCGTGACAAGCATCGGGTTAATCTATCCACGAATGCCTCCTCATCGGCTCTTGTTCGGCTTCCGCGTGGTCGCGGTGCTCCCGGGGTTGGAGAGCCGATCATCGGTCAGGGACGCGTCGAGGAGGGAGAGGGAGCTGCGTCGGTGCTATTTGGCTACTGACTAGCTGCTGCTCGCGCCCGTTTGAGCTGGCTGCCGATCGATCGGTGATGGTGGCAGTGTGTTCGCTCGGCTCTGCGTGAGGGAGAGGAAGAGACTCTGTGCTCTGTCTGTGAGCAGAGGAAGACACACGTTATGGCCGGATGAGAATGCCACGGGGGCCTGAATCGGGGCTGGAGTTGGTGTGGAAGCGGTCGACCAGCTGCCGGTGTGCTGTCCCGAGCAGCTGCTGTCGATCCCACGGAGGCAGCAAAACAGAGACCCAATTCCTTTGTATAGATATTTTGGTACATATGACAAGTGGGTCCCATCTCCCTCTTATCTCTTCCAAAATATCCCAAAATTTGCAAGTGATGAAATTCAATTGTGTGGAGTTGAAAACTGGTCTGCATTTGGATAATTGGGCACAATTCATCCAAATTCAATTATGTATTTGAATTCACTGTAAATTTAAGTCCATTTGGAAAAATGGGTAGCAAATATCTTCAAAAGTTCATGAGACTTTGCCTACCCCCTAATTTGGACCTAAAGAATTCAAATATGAAACCTGCTCATGTGTTGTTCTCATTTGACTTTTTATTTGAACAAACTTGTTCCAAAAATCTGAATTTAGCTTTCTCATACATATGGGAACTTCCTACCTTGGTTTCAAATTCCTTTTTGTTCCATGCTTTAAAATAACAATTGAACTTGTGTGGAGGGAGCTTTCATGTGTATTATCACATGTGAAAAAGTTTAAACAAGTCCCATTTTTCCTACATATGAAACTAACTTTGTGCAAACCTAAGTTTCTTTGTGTTCATATTTTTGGGACCTTTACATTCCTCCCCCCTTAAAAGAACCTCGTCCCGAGATTATAAGGTAAAAATGAGAGAGAGATGGGGGAAAAATCATAGGATGTGCGACGTCAAAAGTCGGGATAATTGACGCGAAGAAATCCTTCGCTCTCCCATGTCGTTTCCACCTTGGAGTAACAACTCCCTAAAACTTTATAGAACCACAACGTATGGTCGCGTGTGGTTCGGTCCTTTATGTCGATGATTCAAACCAGTCCCTCCTAATGTGTGAGATCTGGTTTCAGTTCCTCGATATTCCCCAGCCAAGTGGTGGTTAAACACTTGAGACACTTCCTCAGCTGAGAATTATGGAAGATGTCGTACACACTGGTGAATATTGTTGGTAATTCCATCCGGTATGCAACGGAGCCACATCTTCTCAAAACCTGAAATGGACCAATGAATCGGGGTGAATAAAAATTTTGACAAGTGAACCCCATCCAAAAATTTTCTTTCTAAATTCCGGGTTACGGGGTACGACAATTTTGTCCTTCAATCTCAGGACGTCGTCTTCGTCTTTCCGGAATCATTTCAGCTCCCCACTGTCTATATGCCTCCGCAATTGTGACATGCCCTTGTCCTGTTCCTGGGCTGCCACCCTTTATTCACGGATGGTGGGGATAAAAGCTAAATTCTAGAGAGCTCTAGGGGGAACCACACGTACTGGTGGCTCGCTCTCTTCCAACGGAGTGATGGTTAGATTATGAACGTGTGAGTTGCGACTCAGCGCATCCGCCACCACGTTTGCCTTGCCGGGGTGATAATGGATCTCTATTTCGTAATCCTTTATCAGTTCCAACCATCTTCGCTGCCTCATGTTCAGCTCCGTCTGAGTGAATATGTACTAGAGGCTCTTGTGGTCGGTATATAAATGTACGAGGTTACCGAGTAGGTAGTGCCTCCACATTTTTAGTGCAAGTACCACGGCAGCGAGCTCCAAGTCGTGAGTTGGATAATTCTGCTCATGGTTTCTAAGCTGCCGTGACCCATACGCGACCACTCTTCAGTCTTGAATCAGCACACATCCGAGCCCAATGCCGGATGCATCACAGTACACATCGAACGGTTTTGTTGTGTCTGGCTGCGCCAAAACCGGTGCTGATGTTAAGTTCTTGACTAAACCCTTGAATGCTGCTTCACACGCTGGACTCCAAACATATTTGGTAGCCTTCTTTAGCAGCTCTGTCATAGGCTTGGCAATCTTCGAGAAGTTCGGGATGAACCTCCGATAATATCCCGCGAGTCCGAGGAAACTCCGTACCTCGTGAACAGTTCTCGGGGATTTCCAATTCAGCACTTGTGTGATATTACTCGGGTCTACAGCGATGCCCTCCGCTGAGATGATATGCCCGAGAAAAGGCACTTGCGATATCCAGAACTCGCACTTGCTGAATTTTGCATATAGCTTGTGATCCCGCAGCCGTTGCAAGACTATACGCAGGTGCTCCTCGTGTTCTTCCTCCGACTTGGAATACACCAGTAGGTTGGCGATGAAGACCACGACAAACATGTCCAGCTCCGGTATGAATACCGAGTTCATCAAGTACATGAATTGAGCTGGAGCATTGGTGGGGTCAAGGAACATGACAAGGTACCCGTAAAGCCCGCGCCTTGTCGAAAAGATGTCTTTGGAATAGCCTTAGCCCGTATCTCAATCTGATGGTACCCTGATCTTAAGTCCATTGTGGAAAAGATCTTTGCTTCGACCAACTGATCAAACAATGTGTCGATCTGTGGTAACGGGTACTGGTTCTTGATTGTCACAGTGTTAAGCAGACGAGCACTACACAAAGTCGTAGTGTTTCATGCTTCTCTTTTGCAAACAATGCTGAATACCCCAAGGTAACGACTCAGTCGTATAAAACCTTTGCTCAGAGGGTTATTCAGCGGTGTCTTCCACTCTGCTCATTCATTGGGTGCCATTTTGTACGGCCTTCGTGAACTCAGTGGCGTTCCTGGCGCAAGTTCAATATTGAACTCTACGTCCTGTTCGGGCGGTATGCCCGGTAAACAATTGGGAAACACCTCCTGAAATTTACGTACCACCGGACTGCCCTCTATCTAAACAGTTTCTGAGTGGTTCAATATTGCAATCTGTTGCCGACTGACGCCCAGAACTAATGTATGAAGACCGTGCCGTGGGGAGTTTGAGCTTAACGGTTCGAAACTGATGTTGTGAACCTCTTTGTGGTAACTCAACCACGACATCCCCAAAATAATGTCGATCTTCAGACCCGAAGAGTAAGGAGGTTCGTGGGTTATAGTCTAACCCACAAACAAAGAGGTGCTCGGAAAACAACATCACTTCTTGTAATGCTGCCCCGGCGAAGATATGAGGTATTACCTCTTTGTAAAAGTGGTTTGGAGCTGATGTTGAGCCACAAAAGATGGACTAACAAAGCTAGGTGTGACACCTAAGTCCAAGAGAATTAATACCGGTAGCCGATTCAGAGAAAACATCTCTGCTAACACGGCTTCTCCTTCTGGAACATCATCACTCACTGTGTAGTGAATGTTGCCCCTTGTCTGTCCTCTTTTCTGCAGATATAGGTACGGGTCTGATCATTGAAAGTATGATGATCCACAACCTTGAATTTCCTCCATACAATACCTAGCATAATGGCCCATCCGACCACAAGTAGAGCACGGATGTCTCTCTGGCCCTTCTCTAACTTGTGGTTGGAACTAGATACATATAGCTGCAGCGATGGAGTACAAACCACCGTCTGATGCTGCTGCTCTGGAGGTGGTGCAAGTTGTGGTACTTGACCAGCAATCAACCACTAAGGAGTTAATCGTACAGGGGCCTCCATTTCATTGAATGGCGTTCGGAACACCAACCGGTACTTTTGGGGCACATAACTTGTACTAGCCCGCACGATATCACTCATTTTCCTCCTCTGTACAGAACAGACCTTGATGCACTACATCTAGATTTTTATCCAGTTAGAAGCATTTTCATAACTCAAGTTGTATACAAGAGTTAAAGTTAACTTCAATATATTTACAAAGAGTATTCACATGCTTCTATATCACTTCTGGATCAAGAGTTATGATTTTTCAAAGTTGACAGAATTCCCGGATAAAATTTGACAGCATCTCCTTTGTGTGTGGCTGGTTTTACCACGGTTGTATATGCAAATACAATAGGAATCTGAACAAACTTTGAACTACAACAATGTTTCTTATCTCATAACCTTTCCAACGGTGTATCATATGACCCTTAAGGATTTTTCTACAGAATGTTATAAGTGTTTTACAGAAACATCCAGGGAGATTTGCATCTGTCCTGTTGTCTGAACAGTTTGCATTCAACTGGACATTCAACCAATTTGGCGTGTGATGTTGCTCTGGAGTTCTACAAAGAAGTTGTAGAGAAATTAAAAACCTTTCCAGAACTGTATCATACACCTCCATTGGGTCAATCTTTTCAGAATTATGCTCTACCAAAGTCCAGCAAAAATTTCCGCCAGAATAGAGCACTCCGTTTTTGAGAAACAAAGAAACCTATCAATCCTCCACCTTGAAGCTTAGTTCAGATGAGGAGTTCATTACTATTATGTGTTTTTCCAACTTCCATTTTTATTTTAAAGTTATTCATGAATGATTTCTTCATAGGTAAGAAGTTACAAAGTGTAGTACGGTGGCGATGCACCGTAAGACATATGACGGTACTACGTTGCCTCAAAAGAAAATCCTATACCGGACATAGCCGGCTTCATTAGTTCAGTGGCACTAAACGTCACCCGCACACGGATGCTACACGTCTACCGTTTCGTGGTTAGACTACCTGCAAATAACTCACACAATCGTCAGACTCGGCTGCACACCGAGCCCGGTATCCATACAGTACGTACACCCGGCCGTTATCACTCGCCCGGATGTTCTCAAGCCAAACACGCCTTGTGCTACGTGTTCACGTTACTGACCACATGACGGGGTCTCCCAAATTGCACCACGCACGCCAGGGACTGACGTTGCTCGAATACCCCAAACGACATGAAGAGTCGTAGAGGATATTAAAGCGGGTCGGGTTACCTGCCACCCATGGGGCTCCACCCTTCAGCTTGTGCACACTGGTGGACAGCACTTACGTGCACCCCCCAAGACATAAAGCATCCTGAGATGCACGATTTTCCAACATAAGCAAATAGGTTAGTATGCCACTTTCTATATACTAATAACATCCTTATATGGGCTACTAACTCGTTCCTCACTGGATTTGTTTTTGAAAAAGATGACCCTTTTAGTGCGTTAAACCTCAAGCCAGCTCTGATACCAGTGCTGACACGACCCCACGGTCTTGTCGAGCCAGGATCATGCTGAGGGGTGCTGCGTTGCACAGCACCGAATAACACACATCAAATGTACAAAGCGGAAGCAAAATTTTATTACATAAAGTGGTTTATGAACATTTTTATATCAAAATATATCCAGTCTACACTCACGGGCGTAAACTACGCATCAATTTCACGTTCAGCCCGTGAACGTGTCCTTGCTAGCACGCACGCACACTAACACGGCTTCCCACTCGACGGGGTTCCCCTCCTGGGGTTCCGTCTCCTCGGGAGTCCCTTCCTCATAGAACCCTGCAAAAGCTTCAAACACAAGCAGTGAGCACGAAGGCTCAGCAAGACTGATCCGTCTCTCCTAAACATTTAACTTTTACATGAGGGGTGATAGGTACATGAGGTAAAAATCATTTGCAAGGACTCGCATAATTAGTGGGACCTTACTTTCAAGTTTTAGCAGCAGGTTGTGGAGAACCTTACGCTAAGGCACATGAGAGAGCGGCAATCAAACAAGAAACGCATTTCTCTCATGTACTTTGCCCAAAGTTGAAAAGAACTTTAGTTAGCTCTAAACTACAACAAATCATTAACAATCAAGTCCACCTTTCAATCAGCAATATTTTAACATGTAACTAGCCTGTTCTTTCTACGTCACGGTACAGTGAACAAGTGGTACTCACTGACCGCGAGGGACAGCGATTATAATCGATTTACACCTGCAGGGTTACCCGAATAACCCGTCACGTACGTCCGTACTCGATGTTGCCTACAGCAACCATCACGGACGCCGTACACAACCACCTTTCACCCGTTAGCCAAATATTGAACCGGTCCCATCGTCTCGAGCAAGAGGTCTCTGCACGCGCATCTCAGTGCCGCCAGCCGATTTACACCTCAAGCTCTCAACCTACCCTCTGAACGACGGGCAATGCCTCAATACCCAGCTACCCGAGTTACATCGGTTTTCCGGTTCCCATATAGCCGGTAGGTCTTCGGTACTGTTCTAGCTTGTTCAACAGGCCCGCACACGGCTCGGTCCTCACTCGACCTGAGTCCTGCTGCCCTTACTCTCTGCTCGGTCTCATTTTTTTTGCCATGTGTATCATGTGCTATCTCTACCCGAGTCGAGTGCCTCTAGCCTATGCTCGCGAGTAGTTCCAACTACTCGACTTGTACCGAATCCTACTCTATCTTAGCTTTGCAGTAGCTAACGGGGTTTGCAATCCTAAACCCAACCCACGGTTTTCTTGGATATGCAATTGGGTTTTAAAACAAGACTCCAATGCAAGAAGTAATCATACTCAAGTAAGTGCTCAAAACAATAAAACTTTGTAAAAAGGTTAATGCAAACCGGGGCTTGTCTGCTTTGTAGGGTAGTAGTATATATAATAGAAGTTAGTGATCTTCAATCCCTTGATCTTTCTGAACTTGTTCAACTGATCCACACGTCAAGGGATGGCTCCGTCAATGTCCTTCATCGTGAACCCTATCGACATGTATATGCATAGTATTTTATAATGTAATTCACAGGCTTAGAGATTAAAACTTCTTAAGAACAGAGGCTGTGTAGAGATCCTAGGATGAAGTGATTGCCCCTGTTGTGCAAAGAATTCAAAGAAACTAAATCTACCTTAGATGTTTCATTACATCTCTAGCCAAGTGTCTAGGGACATATAGAATGAGCTCTAATGATTTGGACATAACTTAAGATCCTGATCTCCAATGACTTCGAAATTTTTACCGGAAGTCATATATTACACAGGGACTTAGCTTGCTAAATTGCAGCTAAAGTGAAAGGACATTGTGTCTCCCACAATATCCACACTAACCCCCATGTTGTTCTTCACATCCAATAGAAAGGAAGACAAGGACAGGGAGACTCAAGGATCAATTTGAGCTGAAAATTTGCATGTGAATTTCTGGTCTCATGAAAGTGCTCTGGACCAAAAATTAACACTTTTCATTGAGTGTTTTATTCAGAACAATTCCCTAAGCAATTAAGAACAAAGAAATTAATTCTGAATTAACTCACATGTTCATGCCCAACTTAGTGAACTACAATTTCAATTATAGTTCATAGAGTCTGCATAAATTTTCCTAGGGTTTTTGGAGCTAAGAATTGCCCAGAATTGAATTTCGTAGTTTTGGAAATTCTCTGAAATGTTTCTGTATTCTTTTGAACACAGCAACTTAAAATCTAAACTTTTCCTGATCAAATCAACTCTAAATGAGCTGAAACTTTTACAGGAGTATAGTAACAACCTAAGGAATATCCTGGCAAAATTTGAGGATTTTTGGATAAACCAAACTCCCTCTAAAATTCTTTTGCTGAAAAGTTTTAAAGAATTTTCCAGAACTAACTAAAGGCTTTCATACAAATTGGGTTGTGTATTTGGATAGAGTTTGTCAATCTGAATTTAACCCAATTTTAATCACTAAATTTGGAGGTTTCTACACAAAGATATGAGCTTTACATGAATTGGGTAAAATCTGAAAATGAGCTCTGTTCTATTTTCCAATTTTCAGAGACATAAGTAATTAACACCACATTTGTCCAAGCAAATGAAGTCCAATGCCTCTGAAAGTTTTACTGGAGTTCAAGTATTTTCGGAAGAACCTTCTGCCCAAATTTGGGAATTTTCCAACACATAGAACTCCTGGAATAAATCCCACAAGATTTTCTTTATATGAATTAATGAGCCAAATCCAGGGATTTTAATACAAATTGGGATGCACCCCTGGACAGTACTCTTTGAGAGGAATCCAACAAAATTTGTTTCACAATTTTTGGATATTCCTACACAATGTTATGGCTCTTCAAAGGTTGAACTGAAAACTGGAAATCCAAAAATGTTTAAATGCTGACTGTGGGTCCGGGCTACGTGTCACTCACTGGAACAAAGACACATGGGGCCACACGTTTCCAGGCATGCAGTCGCACCGGATCCAACAGCCACAGAAGATCGGGGTTTCTAAATTCCCTCTCACTGATGGCTGGGCCCGCCGGAATTCTTCTTCAACCTCGGTCCGGCCCCGCGCCCGTGTGCCCACGCTGCTGCCCTCGCCGGAGATCGCCGGAAACCTGTCCCCCGGCCTCTGCCCGAGCCCCTGCTCGCTGCCATGGCCTAACCTGCCACGCTGAGCATGATGATGAGGTTTCCCCGAGCCGGCAAGGCCTCTATGGTAGCTAGCGGCAATGCGGCAGCTCGGCACATCATTGGCGACGTCGGCCGGCCATCCTAGCGCGCTAAAAGCTCGGTAAAACAGTTCTACAGCACCAGTGAACGATGGGGGAGCTCAACCTAGCATCAAAAACGTTCAGGAACGACGGCAAATATGCTTTCACCGTGCGACCGCGGTCCCCCGGTTCGGTTGCCGGTAGAAAACCACGAAATACTCGCTCTAGGTGCAGTTTCAGGCTAGAACCGTGAATAGCAAAGGATCGCCTACCACTTTGGGCCCTCTGTGCAAACTTTGATGAACTAAGAATAAGAATTAAGGTGGAATTTGGGGTTACCATGCCGGGAGGTCGATTCGGGTATGCCGGAGAAACTTTTCCAAATTCTCTCGCGGTGCTTCATGACATGGCCTGAGGTTGGGAGGAGAGCAGTACGGTACCTTGGCGTGCCCCGGGGCGCCGGTGCTCGGTCGTGACAAGCATCGGGTTAAGCTATCCACGAACGCCCCCTCATCGGCTCTTGTTCGGCTTCCGCGTGGTCGCGGTGCTCCCGGGGTTGGAGAGCCGATCATTGGTCAGGGATGTGCCGAGGAGGGAGAGGGAGCTGCATCGGTGCTATTTGGCTACTGACTAGCTGCTGCTCGCGCCTGTTTGAGCTGGCTGCCGATCGATCGGAGATGGCGGCAGTGTGTTCGCTCGGCTCTGCGTGAGGGAGAGGAAGAGCCTCTGTGCTCTGTCCGTGAGCAGAGGAAGACGCACGTTATGGCCGGATGAGAACGCCGCGGGGGCCTGAATCGGGGCTGGAGTCGGTGTGGAAGCGGTCGACCAGCTGCCGGTGTGCTGTCCCGAGCAGCTGCTGTCGATCCCACGGAGGCAGCAAAACAGAGACCTAATTCCTTTGTATAGATATTTTGGTACATATGACAAGTGGTCCCATCTCCCTCTTATCTCTTCCAAAATATCCCAAAATTTGCAAGTGATGAAATTCAATTGTGTGGAGTTGGAAACTGGTCTGCATTTGGATAATTGGGCACAATTCATCCAAATTCAATTATGTATTTGAATTCATTGTAAATTTAAGTCCATTTGGAAAAATGGGTAGCAAATATCTTCAAAAGTTCATGAGACTTTGCCTACCCCCTAATTTGGACCTAAAGAAATCAAATATGAAACCTGCTCTTTGATCTGGCTGCTGCAAATGAGATTTTTAGCACAACAGTTTTGAAATTCAATGTGTTGTTCTCATTTGACTTTTCAGTTGAACAAACTTGTTCCAAAAATCTGAATTTAGCTTTCTCACACATATGGGAACTTCCTACCTTGGTTTCAAATTCCTTTTTGTTCCATGTTTTCAAATAACCGTTGAACTTGTGTGGAGGGAGCTTTCATGTGTATTATCACATGTGAAAAAGTTTAAACAAGTCCCATTTTTCCTACATATGAAACTAACTTTGTGCAAACCTAAGTTTCTTTGTGTTCATATTTTTGGGACCTTTACAGTTTGCTGTAGATTTAGAGCTAATTAAGTTTATCTTCCACTTTGGGCATCACCACATCGGAGGAAAGCATTTCTTGTTTGATTGTGGACTTCCGATGTGAGGGCTGACTAAGGCTCATTAAACTGTTGCTATAAAACTGAAAGTAAGGATCAACATGTAGGCGTGTCTTTATTGCAAAGTCCTTTTTGCTATCTTACATATCCTTACAGGTAGAGTTCCATGCCTAGGGTTGTCGGTTAAGCCTTGCTGAGCAATCGTGCTCACGGTCGCAATATTTGAGTTGTATGCAGGTGAGGGCTATGAGGAGGGGTCCGAGGACGAGGCGATGCCCCCGTCGGGGTACACGGGCGAGCTGGAGCCCTGCACGCCGCCGTGATCTCCGGTTCCGTGCTGCTAGTGTGTAGCGTCCCCGGTCTGGACGGCTGCACTTTTGCATAGATAGGAGTAGAGAGTAGCTATGTATATACTTCCGCTGTATAGTTAAGCTTTTGTAAAAAGACTTCCGCTGTTTTATATCAAATAAAAGTTTGTATGTTGTTCTTTAATCTTTTCGTGTATGTGCTGTTGGGTGCCGCATCGCACGACACCACCCTCTACGATCCTGGAGTGGATGAACCACAGGGTGGTCCCCACAGACGTGGTATCAGAGCCGCATTGGGAATGTCACGGTCGAAAAGAGCCTATTTTGAAAATTTAGAAGTAGTCGAGTGAGGATTAGTCATTAAGCCCACATAAGGTCTATGATAGTATTAGATATGATGGTGGAAAAAGTTAACTTATATGTTATACATTCTGTGACGACACTCCGACGTCAGGTAAGAGGTAAGGTACGCCACCGCAGGCGGATCAATTGCGGTAACTCACCATACGAGTAATAGTATGGAAGGATATACCGTGGCTTGGCACGGTAGTTAATATGAGTCTCTGAACCTTCTCATGGTTCTGAGAGCATATGAAAACGCTGATCTCCAGTGTGCTTTAGGCAAAAGTGAGAATACCCCATCATGTGGTAAGCAACACGATAGTATGCAACTCTTGAACGTTCAATGTTCAAAGGGCCATACACAGCGCTCGCCATCGGCGTACCTAAACGGTCATGAGGCAGTAAGTGGTATCCGTTGGGTTGATAAAATTCCCAACCGTGACGACCCGTTCTCGCTCTACTCGGGTTCCCCGTCGTGTGGTGTGAAAACACGACCATGTACCTTGAGACGTGGCCTGACTCAAGGACGATCCGTATGGCAATGATATGGACCGTATGTTTTTACTATGATATGGATCTGCCTGAAATCTCAAAAACCTTTGTCTGCACCATTATTGTGTGTTCTTCTGCAGGTACATTAACCACGTTAGTGCATGACGTTAGCAACCGTTTGTGAGTGACGTTCTTAGTTCCACCATTTGACACGTATATGCTGGAATACCGGTTTAGGATTTTTCATTGGTGAGGAAACGTAGTACCGAGACTGCATAAAAGTGTATTTTCAAAGAGAAGAGTTAAAAATTAAATTTAGGATTCCATTTAGGGGTTAGTAAACTCCTATATTGAACTAAGAGTCAATTGGGAGTATAGAGATTCATTTCTAAAAACTTAGGAACAACCTCCCCTGTTTCGGCAGAAACTTTGCTGAACTTAAACAGGGCATAACATAGGATTGGTTGAACCAATGGAAGTATGGGATACCAATTCTGGAAAGGTTTTGAGGTCCTCTACAACTTTTCTGTAGAGCTCCAGAACAGAATCTCCTTCCAAATGATTGAAATCTCAGATGAGTATCCACTGTCCAGAAACAGGAGAGACCAAAATGCTCTCTGGAATTTTCTGTATTTCAACCACAACTTTCTGTAGAAAAATTTCTAAGGGTCAAGCAAGACATCGTTGGATAGTATAGGAAATGTGCTACAACTTTGTAGTTCAGTGTTTTCCTAAATTAAGCACAGAATAGGATGGAATTTTGTGAACAAAACAGCCACTTCCAAAGGAGGTGCTGTCAAAATTCCTGAGAAAATTCTGTCAACTTGTAGAGATCATAACTCACAAACTAAGGAGTCTATGGAGGCAAATAAATACAATCTGGATTCCTTTTTGAGTCTACTACAACTTTATTGTTGAACTCTAGTCCAGATTTTGCTTCCAAGGTGGCCAAAATAGTTGAATTATCCAGACTGGTCAGCTGGACCAGAAACTGGACAGAACACCATGTTGAAGTTTTTCAACCAAAACATTTAGTTTCACCTTTTGATATCCATAGGCTGTTGTAAAACAGCGAGTGGAGTCGAAAAGTTATGCATTCGACATATCACTTCGAGCGGGTACATGTTTGGGGTCCAGTACAATAGCGAGAAATTACGCATGCTGACACACTTAACATCCCGTGGCGACCCACGATGGTCAAAATGAACTTTCAATCCCTAAAGTTCATTACTTTGGAACCTGATCTTGCGACCTGGTCCAGGGATGTATATGTTGTGTAAAGTTTAGACTTTATCCATATGTGTGATTGTTATGCGTATTATTTATTTCATTCTCGCACTACTATTGTATAGACTGGATGAAATAAACAAACATGTGCTGATTGTTTGAATGGTATGAATGCAGAATGGTGCGTACACGGTCCACGCAAGAGGAGGGAGGTCCTAGTCAGGTTCATGGCAATGAGTCTCCACCTCCGGAGCAAACCACGACGCAGCAGCAACCACCTCCTCCACCACCAGAACTTCCAAGAAACCTTGCGGAGGTTCTCACCGCAGTACTCGGCTCGCGCGATGAGCAAACCAAGTTGCTGCGGATGCTGGTGCAGCAGAATGCGTCCCATCCAGGAGGACGCCAAGACAATGGGCAACGCCAGCCCCAACAAAGTTCATATTCAGAATTCCTGGCGACCCATCCACCGGTCTTCACGGAGGCTGAAGAGCCTTTGGAGGCGGAGTTCGGGCTGCTACAGTACACTGAACAGCAGAAGGCGCTGTACGCAGCGCAATATCTTCAAGGCGAAGCCGGTACATGGTGGGCGAACTACATCGCCTCGTTACCGGCTGGCCATGCCGTCACATGGATGGAGTTCTGGGAGGCGTTCCGCGCCTATCATATACCTCCCGGTGTTATGGAAAGGAAGCTCCATGAGTTCCTGGCGCTACGACAAGGCGAGAGGAGTGCTCATGAGTACTCCAGGTCATTCAACCGGCTGGCACAGTATGCGCCAGGATTTGTGAGAACGGAGGAAGACAGGCGCAATGCATTCTTCTGGGGCCTGAATTCCAAGATGAAGGTCCATCTCGCCCAAAGCAATCGCGGCACATTCAACGACCTTGTTAATGCCGTGATTTTACAAGAGAATGCTCAGCGCGAGCGCGGTTCTGATAAGAGGAAACACAGCACGCTGACGAGCAGCAGTGGTGGGGCGCCATAAAAATACCGCGTGGTGTATCGCTCACCATCCGGTCAAAGATGGAAGCCACCTGCGTGACCGCTTCAGTTCCGCGGTCGACAATATAATGCACCAGACTTCTGACCAACGTATCCACCACAGCATCAGCAGCAGAAAAGGATGGTCCCGCGTGCGCCTCAGTTTCAACAGCGTGCACTGGGATTCTGTCCTCAAGTCGGCGGGACCCCAACACCTTACACGTGCTTCACGTGCGGCCGTGTCGGGCATATTTCAAGGGACTTCCCCGAGCCCCGACAGGGCAGGGGTGCAGCACCGTATCAGGGTGCAAATCAGCCCCGCAACCAGCCCAAGAAACCAGCACCAAAACCCGGCAATGTCCACCACTTAGCCATCGAAGACGTGCCGGAAGGCGAACCCGTCCTCCCGGGTATGTTTTCTTATTTAGATCATCCCGTAGTCATACTTTTTGACTCCGGTGCTAGCCATAATTTCATAAGTCAGTCTTATGTTATTAAGTATCAACTGCCTATCATTCCCAAAAATAGTTCATACTTGATATGCTCTCTGGGTGGGAAAATAACAGCTGATAGAATGGTCTATAGAGCACCATTACAGTTGGGTGGGAAGCTATACCCGACTTCTCTAATCATGTTATAGAGTCAAAAACTTGATGTCATTTTAGGAATGTCATGGCTACATCGCCATGGTGCTGTTCTTAACATCATTCCACGTGTGGTTCGTTTAAACTCTCCACTTCATGAACCACATGTTCTTATTCTTGACCGTTCGGTTCAAGAAACTCCAGCCGCATATAACACGGAAGCCACAAAACTTGAGGATATTCGTTTGGTCCGTGAATACCCGGATGTCTTTCCGGATGATCTTCCGGGCATGCCACCCGAAAGAGATGTCGAGTTCAAGATTGAACTTGTACCTAGGACGACACCGATCTCATGGAGACCGTACAAGATGGCTCCGAATGAGCTGGCTGAACTGAAGGAGCAGCTCAACGATTTAATGAAGAAGGGTTTCATTCGACCGACTTCCTCACCATGGGGATGCTCGACGCTGTTTGTGAAGAAGAAGGATGAAACCTTGAGGTTGTGTGTGGACTACCGTCCTCTCAACGACGTCACCATCAAGAATAAATATCCACTGCCCCGCATCGATATATTATTCGATCAACTTGTGGGTGCAAGTGTATTTTCAAAGATGGATCTTCGCTCCGGATATCATCAAATCAAGATCCGAGCGGAGGATATTCCAAAGACGGCCTTCTCGACGAGATATGGGTTGTATGAATACCTCGTCATGTCCTTTGGTCTCACCAACGCCCTGGCACACTTCATGTATCTCATGAACTCAGTGTTCATGCCGGAGTTGGAAAAGTTCGTGGTGGTGTTCATAGACGACATCTTGGTTTACTCCAAGTCTGAAGAGGAACACGCCAAACATCTACATATCGTGCTTCAACGATTGCGAGACCATAAGCTTTATGCCAAGTTCAGCAAGTGCGAGTTTTGGATCAGCCAAGTGCCATTTCTGGGTCATATTATTTATGCAGAAGGCATTGCAGTTGATCCAAGCAAAATAGAACAAGTGCTGAAATGGAAGTCCCCCACATCAGTCCACGAAGTTAGGAGTTTCCTCGGGTTAGCAGGATATTACCGGATATTCATACGGAACTTCTACAAGCTTGCTAAGCCAATGACTGAACTGTTGAAGAAGGGGATCAAATATGTTTGGAACTCAGCTTTTGAAGAATCTTTTCAAGCATTAGTGAAGCATCTTACAACAGCTCCGGTGTTAGCTCAACCGGATACAACCAAGCCCTTTGACGCATATTGTGATGCATCCGGCATCGGGCTTGGCTGTGTATTGATGCAAGGAGGAAGAGTGGTCGCCTATGGCTCACATCAACTCCGTAACCACGAGCAGAACTATCCTACTCATGATCTTGAGCTCGCTGCTGTGGTGTTGGCACTGAAAATGTGGAGACACTATTTGCTTGGGAACTTAGTGCACCTCTACACCGACCAAAAAAGTCTGAAATATATATTCACTCAAAGGAGTTGAATATGCGGCAACGGAGATGGCTAGAACTGATCAAAGACTATGAGATCGAGATTCACTACCATTCCGGAAAGGCAAACGTGGTTGCCGACGCCTTAAGCCGCAAGTATCATGTCAACAACCTATCCATCACCCCACCTGAAGAGGAGGAGCCGAGTCTGTATTTGGTTCCACATGGGGTATTATATAATCTTTCTCTCATCCCTACCATACGAGAGGAGATTATGGAAGCTCAGAAGAAAGACATGGGAATGTCGCACATTCAGAGAAGAATGAAGAATGGCGAAATGAAATGCTTCCGAAGGGAGGAACATGGTACTCTATGGTTTAAAGACCGTATAGCGGTACCCCGTGACATGAAGCTTCAGAAGAAGATATTGGACGAAGCTCATCTGTCCAAGTATTCTATTCATCCGGGCAGCAACAAGGTGTACCAGGATCTGAAAACCAGGTTTTGGTGGACACGGATGAATAGAGAAATCGCAAAGTACGTATCCAAATGTGATATGTGTCGGCGGGTGAAAGCCGACCATATGCGTAAAGCTGGACAGCTGCAACCCTTGAACATTCCAGCGTGGAAGTGGGAGGATATCAGTATGGACTTCATAGTCGGGTTACCTCTCACGTCTCACAAACATGACTCGATTTGGGTGATTGTCGATCGACTAACCAAGTCGGCTCATTTTATTCCAGTACATACAAATTACGTGGCCAAGCAATACGCGGAACTGTATATTGCAAGGGTCTTGTGCTTGCACGGTGTTCCCCGTTCCATTATTTCAGATCACGGTGCGCTGTTCGTCGCTCGGTTTTGGGAACAGCTGCACGAGTCATTGGGGACCAAACTGATCCGAAGCTCCACGTATCACCCGCAGACGGATGGTCAAACGGAACGGGTGAACCAAGTGCTGGAAGACATGCTACATGCTTGTGCCATCCAACACGGCAAAAATTGGGACGATCATTTGCCGTTGGCGGAGTTTTCTTACAACAATGGCTATCAAGCTAGCATTAAGATGGCGCCATATGAAGCTCTCTACGGCCGAAAATGTCGCACACCCCTCAACTGGTGCGAGTCAGGCGAGCGAGTTACCTATGGTATTGAACTTGTGAATGAGGCTGAAGAACGAGTACAAGTAATACAAGCCAATCTCAAGGCTGCTCAATCTCTTCAGAAAAGCTATGCGGATAAAAGACGTCGCCCTCTCCACTTCGACATCGGGGACCATGTTTATGTCCCTGTGTCTCCGATGAAGGGAGTTCATCGTTTTGGAGTGAAGGGCAAGCTTGCGCCGTGGTTCATTGGTCCGTTCGCCATCATTGAAAAATGCGGACCCGCGGCCTATCGCTCGGATTTACCGGCATCACTCGCAGGGATTCACAACGTCTTCCATATCTCTCAGCTGAGGAAGTGCCTCAAACCCTCGGCTGAAATCCGCACAGAAGACATAGAAGTTCTTCAACCGGATCTCACGTACACGAAGTATCCAATCTGGATTATCGATGAAAAGACTCACGCCACAAGAAACCGGACCTTATGGTTCTACAAGGTCTTGTGGAGTAACCATACCGCTGATGAGGCGACATGAGAAAGCGAGGAATATCTACGAACCAATTATCCGGACTTGCTATCATCATATACCCGGTAAAGTTTCCTCACTTTGCTATTCTTTTGGAATCTCGGGACGAGATTCTTTTTAAGGGGGGGGGGATGTAAAATCCCCAAAAAGTGGTAGCAAGAAAAATTCAGCTCATGTACACTTAGGAAAAATGAGGGGAATTAAAACTTTGAATTAGAACGGTGTAAGTTCAAAGTGAGGGTCTAGACTTTCCAAAAACTTCCCAACATGGAGATATAAATTCATAACTTGGGTCTTCATATTTTAAATATTCAACCTTCCAAATTTCAGCTCATTTGGAGGGGTTTTAGTATTTGTTTGGGATTAAAAGAGGAAGCCCTCTAATCTGAATTTCAAATTCAGTTTCAAATTCCAATTTCCTCAATTTGCAAATTTGGTTCCACAAATGTGTTCTCCACATTTGAATTAGCAGCCATGCCAAAAGTGAGAAACTTTGGAGTGGGTTTGCTATTTAAATCTAGGGTGACACCAAAAACCCTTAGAATTCAAATTTGAATTTGGAACTTGAACCAAACTTGATCAAATGCAGCATTGAAGTCAAAATTCGAACTATACATATTTAATTTGGCTTCCCTGCAAATATCTAAAATTTTTGGACAAAAGTTGGTGGCAGAAATAGAAGATCAGAATTATTAAGAGGGGAAAAAGAGAGAATGACATGTGGGGTCAGCTGGTCAGTGTCCATCGAGCCAAAGTCGGTTTTCTCGGTTTCCTCCGCAGCCGCCACGGCGGTGCCGAGCACCACGGCGACGCCTTGGCTTGGCGCCGAAGTCACCGAATCGCTGGTGCGGTCGCAGCTAAGTCGAGAGACACGGCTGCTCGTGCGTATCCATTCCCTCAGTGAAAAGAACATGCACACCTCCTCTGATTTTGCTGCCGAACGCGAACTCGCTGTTTCCTCTGCTCTCGCTGCGTTATCCCGGGGTTTCTTCGGTTGAGCAAGGTCGCTGGCGGTGCGGGGTGCCACTGTCCAATCTAGGGGCAGCTGCGGTTCCTCTCCAGCTGCAATCGCGGACCGTTTACTCCGAGCTACCGAAAGAACGGCTGGCCGTCTATCCCGAAATTCGTCTCCAAGGTGAAATCATAGTCTAATTGCTTTGGCCCGATGCTTCTACACGACCTAGCGCAGCTCCTCGATGAAGAACCATCGGAAACCGTAGAGAAATGGAGATGTAGTCTGAGTTTTTCCGGCCGCAGACGCACAACCCTAGCTTCACCGTCAAGCTACACTTTGCACGAGTTTTCACCCATCTTTGGATGCAAAAACTTGCTCCTCACATCACCCTGGTGCTTTTGGTGATCTCCTCAACCGGGATACTCGTCTCCCATGCGAGAACAACGGCACCGGGGTGGGGTTTGCCGCTGCCGCCGTCGGGGAGGTATTCCCGGCCATTTAGCGCTGCCACCGAGCTCACCAGCATGTTCCTCGCCAGGTTTTGGGCATAGGCGGCGAGATTTGGGCCATCCGGGGCACTGGGCAGCCGTTCCGGCGAGGTACCGCCGTTGCTCCGGCGAGGGGGCCGCCCGGGCGTGAGGAAGACGACAGTGGGGGCCTGTCCCACCTGTCAGTGGCACGGTTTAGGCGCGGGATCGGGGTGCGGCTAGGGATCGGCTGTGGCTGTGCGGGTTAACTCCGTAGCCTCCGGTGTTGCCGCAATTCCACTGGGCCAGTTTGGGCCCGGTCACAATTATTTGTAGTTTCTGTTAGGCAAATAATTCCAGAAATTAGCTGATCTTTACAAGCCCATAACTTTGTGTAGAAAACTCCAAAAAGGGTGAGACCAATTTTGTTGGAATCCTCATGAGGAGTACTTCACAGAGGAACAAATTGCTTGCTATGAAAATGCCCAGGAATTTCTGTAGAATTGTTTTATTAAATCCTTTAGATATTTATTCCTGGAGCAATTCTTTATGAAACATTCCCAAATTTGGGCAGCTAATCCTTTTCATAGTTACTGATCTCCAGTAAAAAATTGAGCTTCATTAGAGTTCATTTGCTAGTCTAAATTGCCTTCCAAATTTCAGCCTTTATTTGAAAATTCAAATTTAAACAGAAACTTTTCAGAACTCCTGTCCAACTTCAAAAATTCATATATCTCTGTTGGTAGCTCCGAAAATGGTGAAACAAATTTTGTTAGAACCATGGAGACTTACCCTAATCAGATCTTCCACTTTTAGCTATGTCAAAACTCCTGATTTGGGCTCAAAATTCAGAGAAGCCTTGTACTTGTAGAAATTTTGGAGACTACATTGTGCAATGACATTTCTCCAAATTTTGCTCAGATCATCCTTAGAGAGTCTGGTCTTCACTGTAAAAATCCCAAAGCCAATTAAGGATCCTAAATAGCAGTAGCTATGAATAGAAGTTTACTTCTTATAAGTCCTTAATACTTACACATATATTTTGTTACATTTCATAATAGTGACCGAAGTTGAGGACGCACCGGAGCCTTTGGACGTCCTCCCACCAGAAGTTGACTTCCCATCTAACTCGCAACCAGGCAAGCCCCGGTTTGCATTTAAGTACTTTTGCAAATCCTTTATTTGTATCACTTATGTCTAGGGTGAATGCTTGCATTAGAGTTAGGGTGATTGAAACCCCACTTGCATAACCTTTAAATCCTATGGAGGGTTGGGTAGTTTACAGACTCGACGAGTAGAGAATGCCATGCTAATATGCTTAGGATCTCGGTAGAAGTCGAGTAGTTGGAATCTACTCGCGAGGTAAGGCTTTATCACACGGTTTGGTCAGAATAGAAAATGGCTTAAGAGTGGAGAAAATAAGACCCAGCAGGGGGGATAGGAAGCAGTGAGCAGAGGTCTCACGTGCGTAGCCCTGTTGGTGTCGATTGAGGACCGAGTCGTGCGGGGGCCTGCTGAACAAGTATCGAACAATACCAGATGGCATACTGACATAAGCAGGAAACCGATGTAATTGGTTAACCTGTGTGCCGAGGCTTACCCAACCATAAATAGGAGCGAGTTTAGGGTAGGAAGGTGTAAATCTGCCGGTGGGCACAGTGACGCTCCACGCGGGTCCCTGCCTGTTACGGATGGACCGGTTCGGCATTTGGGTTGCCTTTAAAAGGTTGTTGCATACAACAGAGTAGGAAGGGGTGTGGAATCACGCTTCTGAAAGTGGGTGTATGCAACGTGTTGTCCAGGTGTCTCCTGATTGCAATCACCGTCCCTCGCGGTTATTTGAGTACCGCTTGTTCATTGTTCTGTGACGTAGTAAGAAGAAGAGCAATAAGCCAGATGAATGATAATATGCTGTGTTTAATTATTAATGTTTTGGAAACCATGTTTGCTGTAGATGTAGAGCAAATTAAGTTTATCTTCCACTTTGGGCATCACCACATCGGAGGAAAGCGTTTCTTGTTTGATTTATGGACTTCCGATGTGAGGGCTGCCTAAGGCTCATTAAACTGTTGCTATAAAACTGAAAGTAAGGATCAACATGTAGGCGTGTCTTTATTGCAAAGTCATGTTTCCTATCTTACATATCCTTACATGTAGAGTTCCATGCCTAGGGTTGTCGGTTAAGCCTTGCTGAGCCATCGTGCTCACGGTCGCAATATTTGAGTTGTATGCAGGTGAGAGCTATGAGGAGGGGTCCGAGAACGAGGCGATGCCCCCGTCGGGGTACACGGCTGAGCTGGAGCCCTGCACGCCGCCCTGATCTCCGGTTCCATGCTGCTAGTGTGTAGCGTCCCCAGGCTGGACGGCTGCACTTTTGCGTAGATAGGAGTATAGAGTAGCTATGTATATACTTCCGCTGTATAGTTAAGCTTTTGTGAAAAGACTTTCGCTGTTTTATATTAAATAAAAGTTTGTATGTTGTTCTTTAATCTTTTCGTGTATGTGCTGTTGGGTGCCGCATCGCACGGCACCACCCTCGGCGATCCTGGAGTGGGTGAACCATGGGGTGGTCCCCACAGCCCCGGGGCCGGATGAGTGGGGACAAGAACGGGACCTGTGTTCCTTGTGCTCCCAACTCGTCGGCATCCAGTCGGGTCTCCCAACTGAACGTGGTCTTCTAGACACCATGCTCGGGCGGCTGCGGGAGGTGACTCCAAGCGGTCTGGTGAGCCTTATTCTTCTTTCCTCGCCGTTGTGGATTCTTGGGTCCTGACAAGGGGTTTATCCTTCGTCGCTAGGAGCTCTTTCGCCGAGCTACTGAGGACTCCCAGCGTCTTCTCGAGAGCGAGGATCGTCGCCGCCGCGCAGAGACTGAGCTGGCGGAGGTGCATGCGGAGCTAAAGAGGGCCCGTGCTGCTGCAAAGGAAACGGCTCGGGAGACTAAGGCCGTGATCAAGGGGGCATCATATTTTTTTGCGGAGCTCGCCCGCCTTCCCATGGTTTCTGAAACCGCGCAGAGGGACATGGCTCAGGCCACGTTTGAGCTATCGGCCTACCGCTGGGAGATCCAGGAAGCCTTGGTCATTATGGAGAGGATGAGGGACCAGATCGCAGGTTTGTCCTTTCCTCTCCTTTTTTTGCGTCCGAGTTGGCTTGACATCTTCGTGTTATGTCTTGTTGCAAAAATGCAGGGGCACATCACTGTCGTCGAGGATTTGGCTGAGGCTCGGAGGGAAGATGTTGAGAGTCTTTGTGCTCGTCTCTCTACTGAGGAGCGAGTATTGGAGAGGGCTCGACACCTGGTGATGTCCACTTGCGATCGGATGCTGGGTTCGATGCTGGCCACTATCTCGGCAGACGTCACCTCCTCGGAGTTGTGACTTCGGCAGGTCATCCAGCGCTTTGCGGCGCTTCAGTCGGAGCTCGCCAGACCCTGGGATGCCGGGCGGTCGATCTGCACCTTGGTGCTCAGCGACCGGTGTGGAGTCGGGCTCTCCGGCCGGCTGGCCAGGGAGCTCGGCGCGGTGGATGATCGGTGACGGGATGTCGGGGGATCCAAGGTTTTCTGTGGAACCCGAGTTGCACTAGGGGCCGTGCTGTCTCACTACCCTACCCTCGATCTCCATCTTCTTCGTGGCTTTCACGAGCCAGTGGTGGATCCTGAAGGAGCTAGTGCTGTGGTTACTCCGGTTGCACTCTCCTTGGCCGAGCTCGTCCCGGATGAGGCAATCAAGGGTGAGGCATTCAAGACGTGAAGGATGGACGATCCCTCCGCGTAGTTTAGAGCTCCTATTCGTTCTTTTATTTTACTTTTGTAATTTATGGGGGATACTGGGTCACCCTTCGTGAAATGGAGATACGCCTTTGATATTTTGGCGGTGTTTGGACCTCTAGAGGATGGCTGTACATGGCGTAATGCATGTATGCATAGACTTGCTCTTGTCGATTGAGGACCGTGTTGTGGCGGACCGGAATCCGCTCATCCAGGATCGCAAAGGGTGGTGCCGCGCAATGCGACACCCAACAACACACGTCATAAGGATACATTGTATTACATAGAAAACAAACCGAGATGTACAAAGTAGTACACTTGTTCAGTTACAAACTAAGGTATTCATTACACAGCAGAAGTTTTAATTTGTACAACTCACGCCTGCCTATCTAGCAAAAGTCGGTTGCCCAGCCCTAGGGCAACCCACACTAGCTGCACTCCTCAGCTCAGCGCAGCGTGTACGGCTCCCACTCAGCCGTGGTCCCCGACGGAGGGTAACCCTCGCCGGTGGACTCGTAACCCGAGTACGTGGGTGGCTCCTCACCTGAAAAACACTTAAGCAGCAACCGTGAGCATGATGGCTCAACAAGACTTATCCGACTCACCTAGGCATGAAACTCTATATGTAGTGTACAACCAACATGGGGTGGTGCATTTTCAGCAAAGGGACACGCCTACAAGTTCATCCTTAATTCATCTTTTAGCCACAGTTACCAGTTCATGAATCTGAAATTTAATAAGCAATTTTTGGTGGCACTCATGTAACAATACAATTATATCATACAGCAGAATTGAAACATAACATTCCATAAATTATCTACGTTACGATGCAGTGAACAAGCGGTGCTCGTCACAGCGAGGGATGGCGAATCTACTCGATATACACCTGCAGGGATACCCGAAGAGCACGTCACATACGCCCACCCATGGAGCTGCACAGCACGCTCACTCGATGTCGTACGGGACAACCTTTCACCCAACAGCCCAAACGTCGAACCGGTCGCACCGAAATGGACAGGAGGTTCCCTACACGGAGCATCTCTCTATGCCCGTTAGCAGATTTCCACCTTGCTGTCCTCAACCTACACCTATAAATCGGTGTGCTATGCCTCGACGCCCGGAGGTTTAGGTTACATCGGTTTATCGGGGCCCATATATCCGATATGCCTTTGGTACGTTCAATACTTGCTCAGCAAGGACGCACACGGATCAGTCCTCAATCGACACGGACAGGGCTGCGCACACAAGACTTCCTCTTGCTGCACCCTAGCCCCTGCCTAGTCTCATTTTCATTTCTAAAGTGATCTCACATCACTCGAACCAATCCCGTGTGTCCCAAGCCTAACTCGCGAGTAGATTCCAACTACTCGACTTGTACCGAAGTCCTATGAATCATTAAGCATAGCCTGTCTACTCGGGGACTTAGACACTGCCCTCACTCTTTTAGGAACCATCTGGTTATGCATTTGGGTTTCATCCATCCTACACCTAATGCACATCCATACCTCAAACAACACATGTAAACAAAGCAAAATTTTATAAAAGGGGTTAATGCAAACCGGGGCTTGCCTTGTTGCTGCTGGAAAGTGGTTAGGTCTTCGTCCGGAAGAAGGAAGTCGAGAACTTCCAGAGTCTCCTCACCTTCAGCGACTACACGTTAATGAGACACTACATGTCAATTCAAATGTAATGTGTAAGCTTGAATAAATAATTACTATAACTCTAGCAAGCCCTCCCCTTTGGCTCTGAAATTTTTATGGTGGCTTGGTATGGTCCTAACCAGAGTCTTGACCAAGTTTCATTTGAAACAAAGTTCATTTTAGCTTTGTACAAATAAAAACCTATTGGGTCAATATTTTAGCCTCTAAGTAATTTCAGGGGTTTTCATGGCTCCAACCATTACTTTCTGGAAACTAGAATTTAAGATGGTTCTAATGGACTTGGTTTCATGTCATTTGAAGAATTCTAGAGGAAGTTATGCCTTAAACAGGATTTGAGAAATTCTGAAAAATGTTTCTGTATATTTTTCCTATTTTCTCAGGGCAGTTCTCTTAATCACCCCATTAGGGGGACTAAATGAACTTGGATGGGTCTGAAAGTTTTACTGTTACTCAAGGATTTTCCAATGAACCTTCCAGTCAAATTTCAGAATTTTTCATAAAGTAATTCTCCAGATAAAATTCCTAACAGTTTGAACTTTAGGGATTTAATTCTGGAAAACTATTAAGTTTTGTGAGCTGAAATTGGTATGCTGGAAAGTACTCAAAATTCTGAGTTCAGCAAAATTTGGTTCACTGAATTTGGAGCTTCCTAGCAAAAGTTCTATCCATTTGAAGTTTGAACTAAACTGGAAAATTCCCATAATGTTTAAACTCTGCGGGTGGGGCCCACTCTCTAAACCGGCCCACTGAGAATGCGACCACACCGTGGCCCACGTGGTTTTAACCGTGCTGCCACACTGGATCCCGGCCGCAAATGGATCCCCGCGCGAGAACAGAGGCTGACCTGTGGACCCGGCCACCCCTTCATCTACCTCGCTCCCTCCCGCGACTCCCGCGGCGGTGCTTCGCCAGAGTTCTCACCGCCGGCCGTTTCACTGCACGACCTTCAACGGGTCTCACCGCCTGGGCCTAACTTGACTCGGAGAACACGCTGGTGCCCTCACCGAAGTTTGGCGATGGTCGGAACCACGCCCGCGACGGTGACAGCTGCCCTCTCTACTCTGGCGATGTCGTCCGAGCTACTCCGGGTCTTATTTCCCAAACGGTTTGCTCCTACAGCTCCACGGTGGCATGCTGAGCATGAAACTGAGCTCAGTTGGCCATGGAAATGGCCGGAGCTAGGACCTCACCGTCGACTTAGGCCTAAAACGGCGGATGTTCGAAAAACTTGAATAGCAGCGCCAAGACTCGATGGTTTTCGATGGCCATTGATCCTAGGTGGCCGTGGGAACGTGTAGAACATGTGCTTGGTTAGGTTTTTGCGGTGGTGGACCGATCACCATGAATTTCAGATTCTTTGCTAGCTCGGTTCTTTGAACACCGAGAACTAACCGTGGAAATACTCTCTCTACAGGGCACGAGAGGAGGTAGGGTTTTCACCGTGAGTTAGAGCAGATTCTGGCGCATATATTCGCTGTTGATCTTCGGTCACGAGGACGCCTGGATCAGCGGCGCGACGAGGACCCGAGAAGGGCGGCCAGTGAAGTTTTTTTGTTTCGGCTGTGTGCGGGCAGAGCGGAAGGGATGAGGCCGGCTTCACTCGGGCGGCGGTTTAACCGCGTGTTGCACCCGGCGCCTTCGGTCACCGAGCAGGAGGTGGCAGGGGTGAGGCGGTCGGGCGCCGACGCCTGCCGTGCGCTGGTGCGTTCTCTCGGCTGAGGGAGAAAAATCACTGAGGAAGCTTCTCTGTTAAGGCTGCTGACAAGTGGGGCCTCCCCTCTAATTCCTTTTGCAAATTTTTCATTTCTGTTTGTACTAAAATATCCCCAGCTACTCACAATTGAATGTGAGACTTCATCACCAAGTCACAGTTTGAATTTGGTTTCCCAAATTTGAAATTTGTTTGGCTAAATTTGCCTCATATTTGACTGAAATTAAAATTCAGTTTTGAATTATTGCGAATTTAGCTCCCGATAAGATGAACTCCAATGGGGATGAAAATTGGTGGGCTAACTTAGAAAAATGTGCTGAGTTATGAAGCCAACTTTTGAATCCAAGTGATGAAAGTTGCTGCAATTTGAATTTACATTCAAATTGGCCTCTTTTTCAAATGCCTCCAAAAGTGCCTCACAAAGTGTTGGATTTACATGAAATTTGGCCTGAACCTTCCCAAGACTATTTAAGTTCTAGGGGTGAGCTCAACCTCTCATGTTCATGCGTATAAATCCTACTTTGTAAAAGTTAGGGCTTTCCCCTCTAATCACCCTTTTGATGGAGGTTACTTGTTCTTCACAAGTCTTCATAAGATATCCACAACAAAAGATGTGGTGTTGTGAGGTGATGAAAAATTTTTGCAAGTCCCTTTTCTTGGGCTTTTACATCCCTCCCCCCTTAAAAGAATCTCGTCCCGAGATTACAAAAGAAGAAACAGCGATGTAATAGGAACTCACCCGTGCTGAGACGCCATGAACTCCGGGTAATTTGAGCGAAGGAATTCCTCGCTCTCCCACGTCGCTTCTTCGGTGGTGTGGTTACTCTAGAGTATCTTGTAGAACCACAATGTTCGGCTACGTGTGGTCCGGGCTTTCTCATCAATAATCGCCACCGGATATTCATCATATGTCATATCCGGTTGCAACTCGCCGATGTCTTCGGTAGGAACAGCAGATTTAGGCTTCAGACATTTTCGCAGTTGTGAAACATGGAAAACGTCGTGAACACCAGCAAGAGATGCCGGTAGCTCCAGCCTATACGCCGCTGGTCCACACTTCTCGGTGATAGCATAGGGTCCAATGAAACGGGGAGCGAGTTTCCCCTTCACGCCGAACTGGTGCACGCCCTTCATCGGAGATACACGGAGGTACACGTGTTCTCCGACGTCAAAGTGCAGCGGTCTACGCCTCTTATCAGCGTAGCTTTTCTGCCGGGATTGAGCGGCCTTCAAGTTGGCTTGAATCATCCGAACACGCTCTTCAGCGTCATTCACCACATCAACCCCGAACGTGGCCCTTTCACCAGAGTCGCACCAGTTTAATGGGGTGCGGCACTTGCGACCGTAGAGAGCTTCATAGGGTGTCATCTTGATACTCACCTGATAGCCGTTATTGTACGAGAATTCCGCCAACGGTAGGTAATCATCCCAGTTCCTACCGTGGTGGATGGCACATGCTCTCAACTTATCCTCCAGTACTTGGTTCACCCTTTCTGTTTGGCCATCGGTCTGAGGGTGATAGGAGGAGCTTCTAATCAACTTAGTACCCAAAGAAGCGTGCAACTGCTCCCAAAAGCGAGATACAAATAATGCACCTCGGTCTGAGACTATGGTCTTGGGCACTCCATATAAACATAGAATCTTCGCTATGTACAGCTCCGCATATTTGCCGGCATTGTAACGTGTATGCACTGGGATGAAGTGAGCCGTCTTGGTGAACCGGTTAACGATCACCCAAATGGAATCATGCTTGTTGGAAGTTATGGGTAATCCCACAATGAAATCCATGCTCACATATTCCCATTTCCATGCCGGGATTTTCAGGTGTTGCAGCAGCCCTGATTTCTTCATATGATCAGCTTTCACGCGTCTACACGTATCACACTCGGATACGTACTTAGCCACTTCCCGCTTCATCCGTGTCCACTAAAATTTCTTTTTCAAATCTTGGTACATTTTGTTGCTGCCCGGATGAATGGAGTATTTAGACAAGTGAGCTTCGTCAAGAATCTTTTTCCTTAGCTCCATATCTCGGGGTACGACTATGCGGTCGTTGAACCACAGCGTCCCCTCATCATCCTTCCGGAAACATTTGATCTACCCGTTGTATATTTGTCTCCAGAGATGTGCCATACCCTTATCAGTCTTCTGAGCTGTAATGATGTCCTCCCTAATAGTAGGGATGAGGGCAAGGCTGTAGAGCGATCCATAAGGGACCAAGTATAAACTCGGCTCTTCCTCCTCCACCGGTGTAATGGTGAGGTTATGGACATGTGATTTCCGACTCAGCGCGTCGGCGACCACATTCGCCTTGCCGGGGTGGTAATGAATCTCAATCTCATAATCTTTGATTAGTTCTAACGACCTCCTTTGCCTCATATTCAGATCCTTCTGGGTGAAAATGTACTTCAAGCTCTTGTGGTCGGTGTAGAGATGCACCAAATTCCCCAGGAGATAGTGCCTCCAAATTTTCAGCACCAAAACCACTGCAGCAAGCTCAAGATCATGAGTTGGATAATGCTGCTCATGGTTCTGAAGTTGGCGTGAGCCATATGCGACCACACGTCCTTCCTACATCAACACGCAGCCGAGCCCAATACCGGACGCGTCACAATACACGTCGAAGGGCTTGGTCGTATCCGATTGAGCTAAGACCAGGGCTGTTGTGAGATGCTTCACTAATGCTTGGAACACTCCTTCACACGCCGTGTTCCAAACATATTTTGTTCCCTTCTTCAGCAATTCTGTCATCGGCTTAGCAAGCTTGGAGAAGCTTGGAATGAATCTCCGATAGTATCCCGCTAAGCCGAGGAAGCTTCTGACTTCATGGACCGAAGTGGGAGCCTTCCATTTCAGCACTTGCTCTATTTTGCTTGGGTCAACCGCAATACCTTCCGCTGAGATAATATGTCTCAGAAATGGCACTTGGCTGATCCAAAACCCACATTTGCTGAACTTGGCGTAGAGTTTGTGGTCTCGCAATCGTTGAAGAACGATCCTCAAGTGTTCGGCGTGTTCTGCTTCTGTATTGGAGTAAACCAAGATATCATCAATACCACCATGAACTTGTCCAGCTCCGGTATGAACACCGAGTTCATGAGATACATGAAATGGGCTGGAGCATTAGTGAGACCAAAAGACATGACGAGATATTCATATAAGCTGTATCTCGTCGAGAAGGCCGTCTTTGGGATATCCTTCGCTCAGATCTTTATCTGATGATACCCAGAGCGAAGGTCCATCTTGGAGAACACACTTGCATCCAAAATCTGATCAAATAATATGTCAATGCGGGGCAGTGGGTACTTATTCTTGATGGTGACGGCGTTGAGCGGCCGGTAGTCCACACACAGCCTCAAGGTTTCATCCTTCTTCTTCACGAACAGCGCTGAGCATCCCCAAGGCGAGGAACTCAGCCTAATGAAACCTTTGCTCAACAGATCATTGAGCTGCTCTTTCAGTTCAGCCAGCTCGTTCGGAGCCATTTTGTATGGCCTCTGTGATATGGGCGTAGTCCCGGGTGCAAGTTCAATCTTGAACTCGACATCCCGCTCAGGTGGCATGCCCGAAAGATCATCCGGGAACACGTTGGGGTACTCCCGGACTACGGGGATATCCTCTAACTGGAGAGCTTCAGTATTATTTATTGCTGAAACCTCCTGGACAGGATTGTCTAACACCATGGAGTGCGGACGGTGGAATGGAGAATTCAAATGAACCGTCCGTGTCCGAGTGTCCAGGACAGCGCCATGGTAGCGCAGCCATGACATCCCTAAGATTGCATCAATCTTTTGCCCCGTGAGGATTATCAAGGTGGTGGGATATAGCTTCCCACCTAAGCACAGAGGTGCTTTTGGAATCATCATATTTGCGGAAATCTTCCCTCCTGGTGAGCAGATCATATATGTGCAGTTGGTTGGGAAGACTTGCATTTGATGCTTAGCCACATAGGATGCACTTATAAAACTGTGGGTTGCACCAGAATCGAATAAAATGATGATTGCTTGGTCGTTGAGAGTGAACGTACCCGCCAGCACGTTGTCTCCCTCTGGGGCGTCCTCATTGTCGAGGTTGCGAACGCCCCCAGTCCGCTGACCAACCTTCTTGACCGGAGGTCGGCCTCGAGCACCACTCTAGAACTGGGCTTGCCCGCTGCTCTGCTGCCCCTGGGGACAGTCCTTCGAGAAATGGCCCGCCTGGCCACACATGAAACAAGTGTAGCAGGGCGGTCCTCCGCTGATCGGCGGACGGAAACCCGGAGCGCGTTGTGGCGGTGGAAACGCCCGGGGTGCCATCTGCTGCGGCTGCTGTTATTGCGGTCGCGGTGGTGGCATCGGTGGTCGGAACGGGGTGCCTGGAAAGAACGACCCCCGAAATGTTGAGGTTGTGCCGGTGGATGCCACTGCTGTCCGGATGGTGTCCGATACTCTATGCGGTACTTCTGGGGAGCGCCACCCCCACTGCTGGGTAGAGTGCTGCGCTTCCGCTGCTCAGCTGCCAACTCTGGCTGAGCGTCCTCTTGCATAATCGCGGCATTGACGAGGTTGTTGAAGGTGCCACGATTCCATTGAACGAGATGCGTCTTCATCTCGGGGTGTAACCCCCGATAGAAGTGCTCTCACTTCTTCTCCTTGGTGGAGATGTAGTCTGACGCATATTGCGCCAGATGGTTGAATGCATGGGAGTAGTCATGGGCACTCCTCCCGCCCTGCTTCAGTTCCGAGAATTCTTGGAACTTCCTCTTTATTATCCCGGGAGGGATATGATAGGCGCGGAACGCCTCTCGGAATTCCTCCCACTCCACGGCATGGCCAGCCGGACGTGAGGCGACATAGTTCGCCCACCACGCACCAGCGGCACCGTGAAGCTGCTGCGCCGCGAACAGAGTCTTTTGCCGCTCCGTACATTGGAGCAGCCCGAATTTGGACTCGATTGTCCGCAGCCAGTTGTCGGCCTCCGGTGGTTCTGCGGCTTCTGTGAACACCGGAGGGTGCGTACTCATGAAGTCCGAGTACGTCACCTCACGGGGCTCACGAGGCCCCCTCTCTTGACGCTCCCTGCCTGGGACGTATTCTGCATGATCGTGCGGAGCAGGTCGGTCTGCTCCTCACGACCACCCATCAGTGCCGCTATCACATCCGCTAGGGTAAGCGGAGGCGGCAGTGGTGGTTGTTGCTGCGGGGTGCTGTCGTAGGCAGGTGGCTGGGAGTCATTGCCTCCCTGCTGGCTAGAGCCACCAACCTTATGCGTGGTCCGAGTGCGAACCATCTGCATCCATACGACAATAAACATCAGTCCCGCAACATATTGCATGCAGTCCAATAAAATAGGCATAAAACATAATGACATTAAAACATGCGATACATCTCGTATACGGATAATGTATTAACTTTGCACAAGCTACACCATTACCAGACCAAATACAAGCTAGTTAAATCCAACTTGATGAACCTCCTCTTTGGAAGCTCACCACAACTAGGTTTGGTCACTACGAGACGTTACTGTCGCTTTGTCATCACGTATACCACCCTTTTATCTTCAATACAACACAAACATGGCCTCTAGCAAAAGAAACTTGAGTAAGACATATACTCAAATCTTTCACTAGTTGAAGATAACCTCTCATGAGTATGTTCTACCCCATTGGAAGTACTTAAACCCCCTAGGTACAACAATCTCTCCAATGAGTTCAACTGTCATTCCTCTGCCAGAATGACCAGTTTCTACATATCCCAGATTTTGATCTGGTTCTGGGCATTATCATGACTCAAGCTTAATACCAAAGTTAAATTAAACTTCAGTATCTTTCCAACGAGTCTTTATTTGCCCTCAGATCAGCCTTGGTTTAAAAGTTATGGTAATTCAAAGTTAACAGAATTTCTGGAAGAATTTCAACAGCACCTCCTTTGGGAAGTTGCTGTTTTTAACTCATATTTCCACTGAATTCCGTGCTGCAAATACAGGAACTTTGAATTACAAAGATGCAACACATCTCCTACCCTTTCTAAATATATATGATATGAAAATTTTAGATTTTTCTATAGTAAGTTATGCTTGAAAAATAGAACAGTCCAGAGAGTGTTTCAAATCTGTCCTGGTTCTGGACAGTTTACAATCCGCTGGGATTTAAGCCATCTTAAGGGGTGATTCAGCCCTGGAAGTCTACAACAAAGTTGTAGAGTGCTTAAACAGTTTCCAGAACTATCTCCCACACCTCCATTGGCCAAATGATCAGTGAGTTATGCTCTGTTAAGGTTCAGCAAACTTGCTGCCTAAAACAGAGCACTCTGTTTTTTAATCTTTTGGAACTATACTGATCAACTATCAAATTTTTCTACCCAACCAGGATCCTAAATGTTGAAACTTAGTGATTTTAATTCCTTGTTATCATTATCTTTCATGCACATGCCTATGATATGTCGGTACTACGTTCCTCACAAAAGAAAATCCTAACCGGATTATACAGGCATATACGTCTCAGTTGTGGCACTAAACGGTCTCTCGCACACGTTTGCTACACGGAATACATACGCGGTTAGTACCTGCAGAATACTACACAATAATGATGCACTCAATGGTTGTTTCCATTTCAGGCAGATCCATATTTGAAAGTCAATACAAACGCCCGTATCATTGTCATACGGCCGTCCTTGAGTCAAGTCACGTCTCAAGGTACGTGATCGTGTTTCAACACCACACGACGGGGAACCCGAGTATATCATGAACGGGTCATCACGGTTGGGAATGTTATCAACCCAACGGATACCACCTACTACCCTGCAGGGCACGCCGATGGCAAGCGCTGTGTATGTCCTCCTGGGCTATTTCCAGACGAACACACTGTCGCGTTACTGACCACGCGATGGGGTCTCCACTTACTTGCCTAATGCACGTTAGGGATCAGCGTTTCATATGAACTCAGGAACATGAAGAGTCCAAGAGTTTCATATTGACGTCTCACACCCAGCTGTGAGACCTATCCCTGAACTACGTTCCTCGTCAGGGGAGCTAACCGAAATTGAACTGCTTTCGGTGGCGTTCCTTACCATTCTTACCAGAGCGTAGGTGCGTCGTTACATAATTAAAATTCAGAATTATAACACATATGTTAGTCTTGCCACTTTAAGTAACTATGCTAATATAGTCCTTACATGGGCCAACTACCGAATCCTCACCGCAAACCTACATTTTCCCGTAATACAGTCCTTAATTAATGTGCTATCCCCAATGCAGCTCTGATACCAGCCTGTGGTGGACCGGGATATGCTCATCCAGAATCGCAGAGGGTGGTGCCGCGCGATGCGACACCCGACAGCACACATCATAAGGATGCATTGTATTACATAGAAAACAAACTGAGATGTACAAAGTAGTACACTTGTTCAGTTACAAACTAAGGTATACATTACACAGCGGAAGTTTTAATTTGTACAACTCACGCCCGCCTATCTAGCAAAAGTTGGTTGCCCAGCCCTAGGGCAACCCACACTAGCTGCACTCCTCAGCTCAGCGCGGCGTGTATGGCTCCCACTCAGCCATGGTCCCCGACAGAGGGTAACCCTCGCCGGTGGACTCGTAACCCGAGTCCGTGGGTGGCTCCTCACCTGAAAAACACTTAAGCAGCAACCGTGAGCACGATGGCTCAACAAGACTTATCCGACTCACCTAGGCATGAAACTCTATATGTAGTGTACAACCGACATGGGGTGGTACATTTTCAGCAAAGGGACACGCCTACAAGTTCATACTTAATTCATCTTTTAGCCACAGTTAACAGTTCATGAATCTGAAATTTGATAAGCAATTTTGGTGGCACACATGTAACAATACAATTATATCATACAGCAGAATTGAATCATAACATTCCATAAATTGTCTAAGTTACGATGCAGTGAACAAGCGGTACTCGTCACCGCGAGGGACGGTGAATCAACTCAATATACACCTGCAGGGATACCCGGAGAGCACGTCACGTACGTCCACCCGTGGAGCTGCACAGCACGCTCACTCGATGTCGTACGGGACAACCTTTCACCCAACAGCCCAACCGTCGAACCGGTCACACCGAAATGGACAGGAGGTTACCTACATGGAGCATCTCTCTATGCCCGTTAGCAGATTTCCACCTTGCTGTCCTCAACCTACACATATAAATCGGTGTGCTATGCCTCGACGCCCGGAGGTTTAGGTTACATCGGTTTATCGGGGCCCATATATCCGATATGACTTTGGTACGTTCAATACTTGCTCAGCAGTGCCGCACACGGATCTGTCCTCAATCGACACGGACAGGGCTGCGCACACAAGACTTCCTCTTGCTGCGCCCTAGCCCCTGCCTAGTCTCATTTTCATTTCTAAAGTAATCTCACATCACTCGAACCAATCCCATGTGTCCCAAGCCTAACTCGTGAGTAGATTCCAACTACTCGACTTGTACCGAAGTCATGAATCATTAAGCATAGCCTGTCTACTCGAGGACTTAGACACTACCCTCACTCTTTTAGGAACCATCTGGTTATGCATTTGGGTTTCATCCATCCTACACCTAATGCACATCCATACCTCACACTACGCATGTAAACAAAGCAAAATTTTATAAAAGGGGTTAATGCAAACTGGGGCTTGCCTTGTTGCTGCTGGTCAGTGGTTAGGTCTTTGTCCAGAAGAAGGAAGTCGAGCACTTCCGTAGTCTCCTCTCATTCAGCGACTACACGTTAATGAGACACTACATGTCAATTCAAATGTAATGTGTAAGCTTGAATAAATAATTACTATAACTCTAGCTAGCCCTCCCCTTTGGCTCTAAAATTTTTATGGTGGCTTGGTATGGTCCTAAACACAGTCTTTACCAAGTTTCATTTGAAACAAAGTTCATTTGAGCTTTGTACAAATAAAAGCCTATTTGGTCAATATTTGAGCCTCTAAGTAATTCCAGGGGTTTTCATGGCTCCAACCATTACTTTCTGGAAACTAGAATTTAAGATGGTTCTAATGGACTTGGTTTCATGTCATTTGAAGAATTATAGAGGAAGTTATGCCTTAAACAAGATTTGAGAAAATCTGAAAAATGTTTCTGTACATTTTTCCTATTTTCTCGGGGCAGTTCTCTTAATCACCCCATTAGGGGGACTAAATGAACTTGGATGGGTCTTAAAATTTTACTGTGACTCAAGGATTTTCCAATGAACCTTCCAGCCAAATTTCAGAATTTTTCATAAAGTAATTCTCCAGATAAAATTCCTAACAGTTTAAATTTTAGGGATTTAATTCTAGAAAAATATTAAGTTTCATGAGCTGAAATTGGTATTGCTGGAAAGTACTCAAAATTCTGAGTTCAGCAAAATTTGGTTCACTGAATTTGGAGCTTTCTAGCAAAAGTTCTATGCATTTGAAGTTTGACCTAAACTGGAAAATCCCCAAAATGTTTAAACTCTGCGGGTGGGGCCCATTCTCTAAACCGGCCCACTGAGAATGCGGCCACACCGCGGCCCATGGGGTTTTACCTGTGCTGCCGCACTGGATCCCAGCCGCAAATGGATCCCCGTGCGAGAACAGAGGCTGACAGGTGGACCCGGCCCCCCCTTCGTCTACCTCGCGCCCTCCCGCGACTCCCGCGGCGGTGCTTCGCCGGAGTTCTTGCCGCTGGCCGTTTCACTGCATGACCGTCGATGGGTCTCACCGCCTGGGACTAACTTGGCTCGGAGAACACGCTGGTGCCCTCACCGAAGTTTGGCGATGGCCAGAACCACGCCCGCGACGGTGACAGCGGCCCTCTCTACTCCGGCGATGTCGTACGAGCTACTCTGGGCCTTATTTCCCAAACGGTTTTCCCCTACAGCTCCACGGTGGCATGCTGAGCACAAAACTGAGCTCGGTTTGCCATGGAAATGGCCGGAGCTAGGACCTCACCGTCGAACTAGGGCTAAAACGGCGGATGTTCGAAAAACTTGAATAGCAGCACCAAGACTCGATGGTTTTCGATGGTCTTTGATCCTAGGTGGCTGTGGGAACGTGCAGAACATGTGCTTGGTTAGGTTTGCACGGTGGTAGACTGATCACCACGAATTTTGGATTCTTTGCTAGCTCGGTTCTTTGAACACCGAGAACTAACCGTGGAAATACTCTCTCTACAGGGCACGAGAGGTGGTAGGGTTTTCACCGTGAGTTAGAGCAGATTCCAGCGCGTCTCTTCGCTGTTGATCTTCGGTCGCGAGGACGCCTGGATCAGCGGCGCGACGAGGACCCAAGAAGGGCAGCCGGTGAAGTTTTTCGTTTCGGCTGTGTGCGGGCAGAGCAGAAGGGATGAGGCTGGCTTCACTCGGGCGGCGGTTTAACCGCGTGTTGCACCCGGCGCCTTCGGTCACCGAGCAGGAGGTGGCAGGGGTGAGGCGGTCGGGCGCCGACGCCTGCCGTGCGCTGGCGCGTTCTCTCAGCTGAGGGAGAAAAATCACTGAGAAAGCTTCTCTGTTAAGGCTGCTGACAAGTGGGGCCTCCCCTCTAATTCCTTTTTGCAAATTTTTCATTTCTGTTTGTACTAAAATATCCCCAGCTACTCACAATTGAATGTGAGACTTCATCACCAAGTCACAGTTTGAATTTGGTTTCCCAAATTTGAAATTTGTTTGGCTAAATTTGCCTCATATTTGACTGAAATTCAAATTCAGTTTTGAATTATTGCAAATTTAGCTCCCGACAAGATGAACTCCAATGGGGATGAAAATTGGTGGGATAACTCATAAAAATGTGCTAAGTTTGAATATGAAGCCAACTTTTGAATCCAAGTGATGAAAGTTTCTGCAATTTGAATTTACATTCAAATTGGCC
Organism: Neostapfia colusana; assembly: GCA_030760725.1. Taxonomy (NCBI): domain Eukaryota; kingdom Viridiplantae; phylum Streptophyta; class Magnoliopsida; order Poales; family Poaceae; genus Neostapfia; species Neostapfia colusana. Next base: position 104,890,854 of record JASWHV010000007.1, read on the forward strand.
TCTTTTTGAAATGCCTCCAAAAGTGCCTCACAAAGTGTTGGATTTACATGAAATTTGGCCTGAACCTTTCCAAGACTATTTAAGTTATAGGGGTGAGCTCAACCTCTCATGTTCATGCGTAGAAATCCTACTTTGTAAAAGTTAGGGCTTTCCCCTCTAATCACCCTTTTGATGGAGGTTACTTGTTCTTCACAAGTCTTCACAAGATATCCACAACAAAAGCTGTGGTGTTGTGAGGTGATGAAAAATTTTTGCAAGTCCCTTTTCTTGGGCTTTTACATGTGTCATAGTCAGCCCGTTCAACGAGTATTGATTTTGTACCGGAAGGATGCTCATATTATGGGAACTGGTAAACAGACATACCACGGAACCTCGTGTCGAATGATTCTGCGACCGACCTTGGTCAGGCGTTGAGAGGACAATAGGTAATCCTACACAAGCTATATCTGAGACATCACATGAGGAACCCTTTGTCCGGGCCGGTCACCTTTTTCGGCATTGGGCGAAGTGGGAAAGTTTGCCACATACGACTTGAGTGAGCGTGCCGTGTGTAAAGGTCCACATGTGATGACACACATGAGTGTCCCACCACTCTAGCCTTGGATTAATTGGGTGTTAGGGGACAATGTTATTTTAAAACCATGTGTAAACTCTCATGTGCAAGGGGAAATGGGATTCAGATTTTAAACTCAAATTTCAAATGAGGGCAACAATAGGAATGCAAACTATTGTGATCAAAACCTCATTTGCAGCAGCCGAACCAAAGATCAAGTTTCATATTTGAATTCTTTAGGTCCAAATTAGGGGGTAGGCAAAGTCTTATGGATTTTTGAAGATATTTGCTACCCATTTTTCCAAATAGACCTAAATGTACAATGAATTCAAATACATATTTGAACTTGGATGAAATGTGCCCAATTATCCAAAGGCAGTTCAGTTTTCAACTCCACACAGTTGAATTTCATCATTTGCAAACTGTGGAGATATTTTGGAGAGTTTGATTTCAACTTACAAAAAAAGTTAAGGCAAAGGAATTGATTGATCATGTGTCACATGAAATAATGAGACCTAAAATGGTCATGTGAGGGAGTTAAAAATGTTCTTTATCCCATGCTTCGCACAGGTTGACATGAGGAAAGAAATTCACTCCACCAATCTCATTCATGTGCACATCCTTTGTGTGTAGAAGATGAGGGAGATTTAAACACACATTTGAATCGTTTAAAAGGATTCATGATCAGATTGTCTAAATGCATTCGAGTGAATTCACCAATGCATTCCTCGAGTATTCAAGAGTTTAAGTTCCAAGTTTGGAGAATTTTGGAGCTCATCTACCATTTATTCGAAGGAACATTTGTGAGCACATTCAAGTTCAAATTTGAATTTGGAAACTGAACCAAATGTGCTCAATTTTGAAATCAGATTTCATATTTAAATTCCTCACATCATGTTTGTCCTATCCTCCAAATTTGGTGTGATTTGGAAAATGTTTGCGTGGAAATCTCAAAGCACAGTGGGGAAATCAAATAAAAGGGGCCGGACCCACATGTCATACACCACAATTCAACAACCTACTCTGTTTTTCTCCCGAACGCGCGCGCTCGACAGCCAGCTGCTTCGACCACATCGATGGCTCACAATTGCCAGCTCCTGCTCTTCCAAGGCTCGCCTCACTCTTATCCTCCACACGGTAGCACAACCGGAGTTTGTTTGCTCACTGGTAGCTCAGCTCTCGGTGTTTCTTTCCCGCGTGAGTAACAGCCGGCGCCGCTCGCCGTGTTCCGATCGCCACAGCTCACCTGAGCACCGGCTACTCAAGCTGTCCACACAAGAAAGCAGCGCCCGCTTGTGCTCTACCGTGACATCTCCACCACACCGAGGTTCCTAGCTCGTGGTGCTCACAAAACAAGGATCGGCGCCGAGAACCGAAGCTCACCGGCGGAAGCTCGATTCGGTTCACCGTGGGCAGCATGCCATGGCCGTCCTTGCGTCAAACTCGCTGCACAAGAAAGTTGTGCCATCTTCCTTAGCTCATGTAGCTGCAAGCCGTATAGCGATTGATCAACCAGGTGAGGAGAATTTTCAGATTTCCCGAAACATAGTGTATTCGGGTAGAGCTCGGTCTACCCCGAAATTCAAGTTGCTCGGGTAACTACTGCCCGAGAAAGCTTGCAAGCACCCTCCTCACATCATAGCGCTCCTCCTCGACTAAGAATCCAGCAAAATGATCCAGAAACGATCAAGTTCTTGCTGTTTTTCGGGCCGACATGGAAAAACACCTCGGGTCACCGTGGAGCCCTAGGTTGCCGGCCGTTTCACCGGTGTTAGAGTCCATGTCTAGCTTATACAAGTTTCCCTGGTGCTCTAGAGCCCGAGAGCCGATCATTTGGTGAAGAAATGACGGAAACCGACCTCGCCAAAGTTTTAACTCTCGCTGTGACCGGTGCGCACTATTTTCCAGTGAACCTCGGCCGCCTGCGACCCTCTAGCTGAGTTCAGCACCGCAAATTAAGGGGGGGGGCAGCGAGTTTGAGGTCGGGAGGTGACCGGAAAGTGGGTTCCGGTGACCCTCGCCAGAGGGCGCCGCCGCTCGGGTCTCTGGTGTGAGGTTGAAGAAGATGGCTGATGCGTGGGACCCACAGTCAGCGTTTAAACTTTTTCAGGATTTCCAGTTTTCAGTTTAAATTTTGGAGAGCCACAACTTTGTGTAGAAGTGTCCAAAAATTGTCAAATAAATTTTGTTGGATTCCTCTCAGAGAGTACTATCTAGTGGTGAAGCCCAATATTTATGAATATCCCTGGATTTGGCTCATTAATTCATATGAGGAAAATTTTGTAGGAAATTTTCCAGGAGTTCTGTGTATTGGAAAATTCCCAAATTTGAGCAGGAAGTTTTTCCAAAAATACATGAACTCCAATAAAAATTTCAGAGGAATTGGACCTCATTTTCTTGGCCAAATATGGTGTTAATTCCTTATGTCTCTTAAAATTGGAAAATAGAACAGAGCTCATTTTCAGATTTTCCCCAATTCTTGTAAAGATCATATCTTTGTATAGGAACCTCCAAATTTAGTGATTCAAATTGGTTTAGATTCAGGTTGAAATAATCTATCCAAATATGCAACCCAATGTGAAGAAAACTTAATAATTAATTCTGGAAAATTCTTTGAAGATTATCAGTAAAAGAATTTTAGAGGGTGTTTGGTCTATCCAAAAATCCTCAAATTTTGCCAGAATAATCCTTAGGATGTTATTGAACTACTGTAAACATTTTAGCTCATTTGGAGTTGAGTTGTGCGGGAGAATTCAGATTTCAAAATACTGTGTTCAAATGAATACAGAGACTTTTCAGAAAATGTCCGAGAGTTGGAAAAATCATTTCTGGGCAATTCTTAGATCCAAAAATCCTAGGAAAAATTCATCCAGACTCTATGAACTATAATTGAAGTTGTAGTTCACTAATTTGGGCATGAACATGTGAGTATATTCAGAATTAATTTCTTCTTGTTTAATTGCTTAGGGAATTGTTCTGAATAAAACACTCAATGAAAAGTGTTCATTTTTGGTCCATTATACTTTCATGTGACCAGGAATTCACATGCAAACTTTCAGCTCAAATTGAGCCTTGGATCTTCCTGTCCTTGTTCTCCAATCTTATGGATATGAGTAAAACATAGGGATTAGTGGAGGAATTATGGGAGACCCAATTTCCTTCCACTTTAGCTGCAATTTGGCAAGCTAAGTTCCTGTGTAGTGTAGGACTTCCTGTAAAAATTTCAAAGTCATTGGAGATCAGGTTTTGTAGTTCTACCCAAATCATTCTAGCAACTTATATGTTCATTAGGAACTTAGCTAGGGATGTAATGAACCATCTACGGTAGATTTAGTTTGTTTGAGTTCTTTGCGTAACAGAGGCTACAGTATCATCCTAGGATCTCCACACAGCCTCTGTTCTTAAGAAGTTTTAATCTCTAAAGTCATTAAATTGCATCATAAAACATTATACATATACATGTCGATAGGGTTCACGACGAAGGACTTCGACGGAGCCATCCCTTGACGTGTGGATCAGTTGAGGAAATTCAGAAAGATCAAGGGATCGAAGATCGCTAACTTCTATTATATACCACTACCCTGCAAAACAGGCAAGCTCCGGTTTGTATTAACCCTTTTTACAAATGTTTACTGTTTTGAGAACTTACTTTGAGCACCCACTTAATTCTTGCATTAGAGTCTTGTTTGACACCTAAATGCATAGCCAAGAAAACCTTGGGTTGGGATTAGCTTTGAAAACCTCGTTAGCTACTGCAATGCTAAGATAGTGTAGGATTCGGTACAAGTCGAGTAGTTGGAACTACTCGCGAGAATAGGCTAGAGGCACATTGCTCGGGTAAAGATAGCAAATGAAACACATGGCAAAAAAAATGAGACCGAGCGGAGAGTAAGGGCAGCAGGACTTTGGGGCCTGGGTGCCATAGCTCCGCTTGTGTCGATTGAGGACCGAGCCGTGTGCGGGCCTGTTGAACAAGCTAGAACAGTACCGAAGACCTACCGGCTATATGGGAACCGGGAAACCGATGCAACTTGGGTAGCTGGGTGTTGACGCATAGCTGGTCGTTCAGAGGGTAGGTTGAGAGCTCGAGGTGTAAATCGGCTGGCGGCACTGTGGATGTGCGCGCAGAGACCTCTTGCTCGAGACGATTGGACCGGTTCAACATTTGGCTGACAGGTGAAAGGTGGTTGCGTACGACGTCCGTGATGGTTGTTGTAGGCAACATCGAGTACGGGCGTACGTGACGGGTTATTCGGGTAACCCTGCAGGTGTAAATCAATTATAATCGCCGTCCCTCACGGTCAGTGAGTACCACTTGTTCACTGTACCGTGACGTAGAAAGAACAGGCTAGATACATGTTAAAATGTTGCTGACTGAAAGATGGACTTTGATTGTTAATGATTTGCTGTAGTTTAGAGCTAATTAAATTTCCTTTCAACATTGGGCAAAGTACATGAGAGAAATGTGTTTCTTCTTTGATTGTGGATCTCTCATGTGCCTTAGCGCGAGGTTCTCCATAACTTGCTGCTAAAACTTGAAAGTAAGAGCAAACTAAATAGGCGTGTCTTTTGCAACTTACCTTCCTATTTCACATTGCAATCCTAGCATTTAGAGTTACATGTTTAGGTGAGACGGGTCAGTCTTGCTGAGCCTATGTGCTCACGCTTGCTATATGAGTGGTTTTGCAGGTTAACCTCAGTGCTATTGAGAAGGTTGTCCGGTGAGACTCGGAGACTTCCGAGTCGTTTAACACGTGGAGAACCCAGCCGCCGCCGCATGACTTTGTGTTGCTAGCGAGAAGAGTCCACGGGATGGACCTCTTCTCGAGTGCTTAGTAAATATGAAATGTGAGATAGACTAGTCCTCCGCTGTAGTTATTTAATGTAAATTATTTACAAAGAAACATGTGTAAGCTTCCGCTTTTGATTTATATAATACATGTTCCCTTATATGTGTGCTGTTAGGTGCCGCGTATCACGGCACCACCCAATGCGATTCTCGGGCGAGTGGCACGACCCCGTGATTGAACGGGCGGCGTGGTCCCTCTCACCGCGCGTCTTCAAAAGTGTGTATGTATCATTTTTCCGGGTTATGTTCTGCTGAATAAAACCATTGGTTCGAATCCCCGTTCACCCAATGTAAAAATGAGTCCTTTTGTTCAAGTCGTCGTTGCGTAGTAACAACTGGCATTAATATTGAGATTTGATGATTGTGTAATTAAAAATTCCAAATTTGCTTGCACTCTTGTATGTTTATTTATAGTTACTAATTAAGTTTACACTTCTATTAACAGTTAACTTGAGGCTAAAATATGACCACCCTCTTAATGTTAGTGCTTTTCTGCTATCCACTACCTTTTTGGACAAGTATTGAGCCTTCCATACTAATATGGTCTAGAAATTATTTTGTCGGATAAGTCTTGCTAAGCTTAGTAGCTTGCCGGTTTGTTGATCCTATTTTTCATGTGAGTCCCTCCTTTATGATCATGATGCATATGAGGGCTTCCCTAATATTGCACCCTTGCCCGGGGTATGGGTGACACAATGGGAGCCCGAGTCGTCTTCGGCAAGATTTGTGTGTTCCTAGTACGACGTGTCATTGGGCTATGGCGCGCTGTTTTGCTAAATGTCGTTATGAGATAATATTCTGTTACTACTCGCATTTTGCTACTCTCATGTATTTTGCAACGTTTAACCTATGTACGATACTTTAAAACTTTATGTATGTTGTTTTAAATTATGTCGCTTGTATATGCAATTGGTAGTGATGTATCGCGTGTCACCATACCGTGTAAAGATCCTGTGGCGTGATTGTGTCAGTTGCATTCGGGTGACCAGCCGTCACAGTGTGGCATCAGAGTAGGTCGGGAACAATTGCATATTCTAAAAGTGACTTATTTTCGAAAATAAAACGTTACGGTGAGGACTAGTATTAAGCCCACATAAGGATGTTATTAGAATATATGGAAGGTGGCCAAACAAACATTGTTTTCATACTTGCAACTAGGGATATGATTGAAGTAGGAAGGTAAATTAGGTTGCTTGATGAAGTGATTTTTTGGTGTTTATTTATTTTGTTGTTGGTGCTCTTTTCGTATAATTAGGTTGTGAGTGTGACTTTATTTGGTTGTTTGTGGATATTGTTTTATGATTTGTTTTTGGGTCTTCATTTGTCTATGAGTTTTATATGATGTTTATGATATGTTTAGTAGATTTTTGAGAGTTGAGGTGATGAATCTGTTGATGTGATCCATCTTCTGCAGATACGCTAACTACAGTAGTACGTATAGAATGCATTTGCGAGAGACTGATTAAGTGCCACCAATATGTGTATGCCGGGTATAATCCGGACTAGAAATTTTCTTTTGAGAGGCTGGTAGTACCGACATGTTCATTTATAAATCATGAACCCCCTGACATGCATCATTACCATTATGTACAGAAAAGCAATAATATGCATATATTATCAATGGTATTAAAAATCGAGTCTTTTTTATCGAATTTGGCCTAAACGACTAATCCGAGCCTCTAACCTTCTCATGGACCTTGATACTAGATAAATTATTCTTTAAACCTTGTAATCTCCTACCATTTTCAAAAGGAAACCACCTTGATTGCCGCTGTTTTATGCTTATGAAAATAGGGCGGACTCTGTTTTCATAACAGATTTTTAGTCCGACTTTAACAGAGCACAACTTCTAATGCGTTTAACCAACAGGGGTGTGTGGTACATCGTCGGAAAGGTATGGGAGTCCTTTCCAACTCTTCTGTTGATGTCAAAAACAGAATTCCATCCCAAGTTGGTCAAAATGCCCCATTTCTACAGACTGTTCGAGAATCAGCACTGAGAAAAGTGCATCTGGATGTTTCTGTATTTTGGCCATATTTCCTTGTAGAAAACTCAATTGGGACCATACCATACATCATAGGAAAGAATGTGAGATACTTACAACTTTGTAGTTTTGAGTATTTGCAAATTCTAATCAGAACTGTATGGAAAATGGCCATGATTCAGGTACCTCAATGGGCAACCTGCTGCTGGAATTTTTCAGATTGGCTGTCAACTTTGGAGTCATAATCTGAAAAATTTTACTCATGAAAATAATGGTAAGGTTAAAATTTGTTTGTGTTAGGCTTCACAAGTATAAAGAGTTAAAATTTACCTAGACAAGCTCCATTTTCTCACTCTCGCATCTTCCTCTTGAGATCTGAATTTTTTGCTCTGTTATTCTCTACAACAAAATCAAATCAAAAGTTGTCAAATACTTGACCTACTATTTTTAAAGTATAGAACGGGTCAGTTGACTTAATATGACCTAGAAACTGTTCTCGGCACCTTATGGACACATAAGACTAACCGCCACAAAGATTAGGAAATTCTCAACTTTGGTAGCTAGAGGACCTTCTGTTTTGGCCCCCGAGCTTGTCAAAACGTTAGAAACATCAAAACTGCCACATCAGTTTTGCTACAAAAATTTCAGAACTGATCTCCAACTTTCGAAGGTCATAGAAATTGTTCTGTGCAGTGAATCGAGGCAAAAATTCTTTCGAATTTTCTGGAAGCCTACTTTGATTTTGGTACTCATGGACTTCACTAAATATGCATCTAAGCACTTTGAAAATTCCAAATAGTTCTGTTATCGAATCTGTCCAGTTTCACCAAAAATGGCAAACTTCATTCTGGTTTCGGAAAGACTAGATTTTGATATACTAGTCAAACAGAGGTGGGTGAATAACAATTAAAAAGATTGGGAAGTCCTTTTCAATTTTGGTGTGCATGAGAATCCCAAATTTTGTCTCTAAACTCTGAAGAATTTGAAATTTCAAGCTGTCAATCCGTCAGTTCAGTTTTCAGCACTGCTTTTCATCTTCAAAGTGATGTAGAACCTGCTACAATCGTCAAAATAGTGCATATAAATACCTCTTGGAAATTTTAGGGAGTCCTCTTCCAGTTTGGTATTCACCGGATTTTCAAATTTGGTCTCTGAGATCTCCGAAAGATTTGAACAATTGAAACTGTGCAGAAAACTGTCCAAATTAGAAAAAAAAACATTTCAGAACGGCTATCAAATTCAAAATTCCATATATCTTGATCTGGGACTGGTTTGGTTCACATGAATACTAGTTGGGGAGATACGAAATTTAACTTCCACTTTAGAGTTCACAGGATGTTATGATTTGACTTCAAACCCCATGAGAAAAATCAAACTAGTAAAAGCTGTCAAATTCGGCCCCTTGCTGATTTCAGCAGCACGTCTGCCCACTTTTAAAAACGATATCTTTTGATCTGATTCTCGTATGGAGGCAAATAAGGACTCGTTGGAAATCTACAGAAGTTAGTTATGACTTTTGCAGTCAACAAAATTGTTGATTCTGCTCACAAAAATGTCAGCATTTCAATTTTCAACTGCCGTGCAGTTAGGACAGATTTGAGCATGGTTGCCGGTCAAACAAATTGTTGGATTTGGACTCCAATATTGATATAGATGATTATTGTATCTTATCATATGATCTTTATCATGACCATACATGGCTTACTTCATTTTACTATTGGAAGAGAGTTTGTATTTCTATTTCAAACTCCTTTCGATAGATGACTGACAACTAGCGTGTACACCGATTTTGTTGCGATATAGTACAAACTCATGTGGCGATGACCTTGAGAGTTCACAGAAAAGTGGAGCAGCCCCGCCATCTCCACTCACTCTGCCACGAGCCTTTCCACTTTGCGCGAGACTGCTATCACCTAGAGCGAGATAGAAGTTGCAGTTCCCCGTCTCAAGATTCTAATCAGCCACCTGGGCAGCAATAGAGGGCAGTACCAAAGATTAGTCATGTCAAATACTACACCATGGGAGAAGTCCCAATAGAACTCAAGCAATGAACAAAGATGAGCTAACTGGAGTAATCTCGATCCCTTGTAAAGGTTAGGATTCTTAGGTGGTTTTTCACCCTTTTATTGCCAACATCTTTATAATGAGGATTTATTGACCTTGGCCGAGCCGCAAAGGTGGCATTCCTTGTCAATCACGTTTTTGTGACCCCTTTTGTTCGAACCTTATTAATCCCAAGACTATCCTTACCTTTCTTACCTTATGATTTCTCATTCTTAGCCAACTCAAAATTGAAAACTCTTCAATATTGATCATTTGCAGGAATAACGTTTCTTGTTGTTCACTGTTTAGGATTAATTTGTGAGCCTCCATTGATCATAGATTCTCCTTGACCTTGCTTAACCTGTACTTTCTCATTCTTGCTCAAAACATAAAAGCAAACAACATAAGAAATATGTTAGACATTGACGCATATGAATCAAGTAATACACAAACATATCATGTGCATCATCTCATATGCACCATCAACATGTGCACCATGCATACCATGTGCATCATCATGACATGGCAATTCATCATTGTATCGGGGTTGCATTTCATGTGCATTGCACCATTTTGGCATATAATGCATCATGGACTACACCATCACAAATGATATAAGGAACATGATGCATGAATAGTAACAGAATCTTGAGCAAAAATGTGTATTACCATCCACATCTTTGAGTTTGTGTATCAACCATGATCCTTCAATAACCTTGTGTTTATAAAATGTTTTTGCTTGTTTCTTACCTTTTAGCAACATAGGGGAGACCGAATGTCCAACTCCCTTGTAATCATGCCAAAAGTTGAGCTTCAATTCTTGACTTGTTTGAAATACCGATTCCTTGAATTTTTAAATTAGATTACCTACTTTTGCGAGTTTATTGAGTAACTGCCTAATCTCGTGAGACTTCTTGATATTTTTTTGGGAAATCCAATCCTTATGGCTCGGCTAAACAAGACAAGGAACGAGAACCATTACACTTCCCTGGAAATCCCATTATTTTGATTAAAGAAGCCAAGGGGTAAGTGCTCATTATACAAGCCATTCAATAAGCAACATCAATCCCTATCTTTGAAGTATAAGATCACGTGTATTTGCGTATCTCTACTAGGAAGGGTGCACAGTTTGGATGAAAGGAGAATTAAGCTCCATATTCATCAACCCATTTCTTATTACTAAAAAGGATGGAGCCATAGCTTATCCTATAGAGCTATCTATTTTGGGTTTTGGAGATTACAATATATTCCATGTCCCAAAGTTGAGCAAATGTCTCAAGGCACCAACGAAGGGCCAAATGGAAGATGTGGAAGTCATACAGCCTGATATTACATACGTCAAACATTCCTTAAAAATCCTCGACGAGAAAGACCAGGTCACCAAAAAATGGTACCCACGAGTTCTAAGAGGAGCCATGAAGTAACCACTCCACATAGAAAGCTACACGGGGGCCAGAGAAGTATCTTGGATCTAATTAGTGTGAGGAGTATCTCCAATCTAATTAGCCCGAATGAGCATCGTCTTTCATTAAGTAACAATAACTTTGCCTAAACCCTTCTCATTCATCATAATCTCAGGACGAGATTCCCTTAAGGGGGGAGGGTTGTAACACCCCCGGTTTCGTAATGCAAGGCTTTGAACTCTTGAGAAAAATATAATTTTTGAAATTTGAATTCGGATTAAACTCTATTTACTAGAAACAAGTTTCAATTCAACACTTTCATGCACAAATTACCTATAATAAGTTATGAAATAAAAATGGAGTCAAATTATACACCTTGCAAAAATTTACATGATTTTTTGAATTGTTTATGTATTTTTTTATTTTAAATCAATTAGGTAAAAGGGAGAATCGTAATTCAAAAATTTCAAGCACAAATTCAGATTTGACTTCATAAATATTTAGTTCATATGTAGAGATACCCGTCTGCAAATTTGTAATTTTTATAGACCACTAGATATTTTTTTTGGGTTAAGAAACAATTGGTAGAAAAGAAATTCAGAAAAAAAGAACAATGTGGGGCTCACCTGTCATCCACTTCCTCTCCCATCTTCTACCTTGCTCCAGCAGCCTTTGTGCATGGCTGCCACGACGCCACCCCCTTGCCACCATGCACACTCTCATGAGACGCCATATAATCAGCACCTAGATGCCCCCATCGGTGTTCTTCTCTTTCTGCCCTTCCTCAGCTGCCCCGTTCTCTCTTCCTTCGACCACACCTCCATTGTTGCCAATACCGAGCTCGAGCTCGCTACGCCGCGCCTCCACAGCACCTCAGCTCGGCAAGAACCCACCATTTTGTGCGCTGAGCCTCCCTCTACAATTCTGTAAAAATCCCAAAAGTGTATACTAAATAAACCGAGGCTTGAAAGGCTATGTGTTTTCAATTCATGAAAATGTGACACGACCTCACGGTCTTGTCGAGTCAGGATCACACTGAGGGATGCTGCGTTGCACAGCACCGAATAACACACATCAAAGGTACAAAGCGGAAGCAAAACTTTTATTACATAAAGTGGTCTATAATATTTTTTCATCAAAATAGGTCCAGTCTACACTCACGGGCGTAGACTACGCATCAAGTTCACGTTCAGCCCGTGAATGTGTCCTTGCTAGCACGCACACATACTAACACGGTGGCGTGCACGACTCCCACTCGACGTGGTTCCCCTCCTGGGGTTCTATCTCCTCCTCGGGAGTCACTTCCTCAAAGAACCCTGCGAAAGCTTCAAACACAAGCAGTGGGCACGAAGGCTCAGCAAGACTGACCCGTCTCTCCTAAACATGGAACTTCTACATGAGGGTGATAGGTACATGAGATAAAAACAAGTTGCAAAGGACTCGCCTAATTAGTGGAACCTTACTTTCAAGTTTTAGCAGCAGGTTGTGAAGAACCTTACGCTAAGGCACATGAGAGAGCCGCAATCAAACAAGAAATGCATTTCTCTCATGTGGTTTGCCCAAAGTTGAAAAGAACTTTAATTAGCTCTAAACTGTAGCAAATCATTAACAAACAAAGTCCATCTTTCAATCAGCAACATTTTAACATGTAACTAGCCTGTTCTTTCTACGTCACAATACAGTGAACAAGTGGTACTCACTGACCATGAGGGACGGTGATTATAATCGATTTACACCTGCAGGGTTACCCGAATAACCCGTCACGTACGCCCGTACTCGATGTTGCCTACAACAACCATCACGGACGCCGTACGCAACCACCTTTCACCCGTCAGCCAAATGTTGAACCGGTCCAATCGTCATGAGCAAGAGGTCTCTGCATGCGCATCTCAATGCCGCCAGCCGATTTACACCTCGAGCTCTCAACCTACCCTCTGAACGACCAGCTATGCCTCAACACCCAGCTACCCGAGTTACATCGGTTTTCCGGTTCCCATATAGCCGGTAGGTCTTCGGTACTGTTCTAGCTTGTTCAACAGGCCCGCACACGGCTCGGTCCTCAATCGACACAAGAGGAGCTACAGCACACAGGTGCCAAAGTCCTGCTGCCCTTACTCTCCGCTCGGTCTCATCTTTCTTGCCATGTGTATCATGTGCTATCTCTACCCGAGTCGAGTGCCTCTAGCCTATGCTCGCGAGTAGTTCCAATTACTCGACTTGTACCAAATCCTACCGTAACTTAGCTTGGCAGTAGCTAACGGGGTTCGCAATCCTAAACCCAACCCATGGTTTTCTCGGCTATGCAATTGGGTTTCCAAACAAGACTCTAATGCAAGGAATAATGGTACTCAGGTAAGTGCTCAAAACAATAAAAATTTGTAAAAAGGTTAATGCAAACCGGAGCTTGCCTTGCTGCTCTTGGTCATAGTCTAGCTACTCCTCCGGAGTAACGAAGTCTAGGACTTTGGGTTCCTCCTAGACCTTAGCGACTACATGATATAAGAAGTACATGTATTAGTTAAATGCATTTGAATTGAGTTTTAAACTTGTGAATCTTCTAAGTCTCACTAGACAGACCCAAAGACTGAAACTTTTACTGTGGCTTGGTTACAACCTAAACAGAGACTTGGTCAAGTTTTAGTTGCAGCAAAGCTCATTTGAGCACTCCACAATTAATTATGTCCTTGACCTTAATTGGAACTCTTAGGGTGCTGTAGGGATTTTCATGGAACAAGCCATGACTTTCTGAAAACTAGAATTTAAGAGGGTTCTAATGGAGTTGGTCTCACTTAATTTGAAGGTTTCTAGCTAAAGATATGAGCTAAACAATTTCAGGGAAAATTCTGAAAATGTTTCTGAACATTTTCTATTTTCTCTGGAACAGTTTCACTAATCACACCCTTAGGTGGATCAAATGAGCTCAAATGGTCCTGAAAATTTTATGGTAGCTCAGTGATATTTTGGTGAACATCCCAGCAAAATTTCAGAATTTCCCTCCAAAGGATTCTCCAGTTAAAATTCTAAGCAGTTTAAATTTTGATGAATTAATTCTGGAGAAATAAGGATTTTCATGAAGTGAAACTTGGTTTGCTGGAAATGTCTAAGAGAGATGAATCCAAAAAAATTTGGTTCACTCGATTTGGAGCTTCCTAGCCAAAGTTATGAGGATTTGAAGTTTGAACTAAAACTGAAAATCGGGGAAAAGTTTAAATCTGCCGGTGGGCCACGGGGACACGTGTTGTGCACTGAGGCGTCGGCACACCGGGGTCTACGGAGTTTTTGCGTGCCAGCACATCGGATCCGAGCCACAGCCCGATCCCGGTTTAAAATATGAACCGCTGACAGTTGGGCCCCGCGTCTTCTTCTTCCTCCCGCCCTCTTTCTCGCGCCCGCGCGTCCCCCCCTCGCCGCAGCAGACGGCTGCTCGCCGGACTGGCGTTTCCGGCCGCCGCCCAGCTAGAGACTCGCTGCCAGAGGGTTTAGGGCACTGAGGAACACGATGGTGGGCTCTGCTTGCGCTGCCGGTTGCCGGAACCAGCTCGGCGACGTGCGGCGGCTACTGCTGTGGTTCGGCGCCGTCGCCCGAGGTCTCCAGCCTGCCAACACTTGCACCGATGGGCTCTACACCACCAGAGCAGCTCTAGGAAGCTCGGCACAGCCTCAGAGTAGCTCGGGAGTGGCCTCAATTACGGTTTCACCGGGCGACCAAATGGATCCGTGGCGAGCACCCCTTGTAGAGCTTGAATTCCGTCGCTCCGAGGCGTTTTCATGCGATGGATGCTAAAGGAGAATTGATCGCCGGCTAATCCAGCATACACGTGCAAAGTTTGATGACTTAAGGAGGAGTGGGGAAGGAGAATTTTAAGGAACTGTACCGGAAGCTCGGGTTGAGGCCGCCGGAGCAAAATCTCGGAATTCGCCGGCGAGAGCTCACGACGTGGCTTGAGCTTCAGGTAGAAGCAGCATGGAGTCCGTGCACTCCTTTTGCCACCCTTGCTCGGCCGTGGAAGTTGCTGTGGTGCGCTGCCCACGTGAGACCGATCACCGTTTTTGAACTAAGTCGCGGCGGTCGTCGTTGATCACGGGAACAGAGGCCGAAACTCGGTGGTCTAGGCGTCGGGAGAGTGGCGCTTGAGCTCAGGGTGTTGCCTAGCAGCTCGGGGGGGGGCAAGGGTGCGATTGTTTTCTTCATTTTCCCGATCGGCAGAGAGCCTGGGGGAAGAAAGTGGCGCTGTTCGATGTCGCCCGCGAGGAGATAAAGGCAACCGGTCTTCGCTCGGTTGAGGCGGTGAGGGGGTGTGTTGGGGCACGAGGAGGCCGTCCTGGGCGCCAGCGCGCGAGGTAGGAAGCAGCTGGTGGCGCCGGCTTCTTCTCGGTGGCATACCCGGCAGCTGCTCGGTGGAATTTCCCACCGAGGCTTTGACTTAGTGTGCAAGTCACCCCTCTTAGCTCTATGACATGTGGGTCCCACTTTCAATTTTAACCCCTGAACTTAACTCCAATTCACTGTTGTAAACAGTAGTCCCCACAAAGCCCATGGTGATTTGAATTATCTACCCTTGTGCCATTTGAATTGGTTAGAATTCAAATTGGGTTTGGTTTGAATAAATTTCAGCACATGTTCAGTTTGAAATTCAAATAAAGTTTGAATTTTCTCCACTTAGCTCATGTCAAGCTCAACTCCAAATGGAGTGAAAATTGGTGTGTGAGCTCACAAAAATGTGCTGAGTAAGAATATGCCTCCCACTTTTGAATTCATGGGATAAAACAGTTTGAATTTGAATGTGGTTTCAAACTGTCCTCTTTCTAGCTATACCCAAAATGAGCTCAAAAAGGTTTAGAATTTGGGTGAAACTTGGCATGGACATTCCTAGCAATGTGTAGGAGTTTTCCCAATGCCCAGCCCCTACATGCTGTATGTGGGAAATGCCACTTTTGCATCTTGTGAGTTTATTCTCTAATGAGCATGTTGATAATGGTTACTTGCTCTTCAAATGTGTTCATCAACTTTCTTCAAATGAGGTGTGTTGTGTGGTGATGAACACTTTAAACATGTGTCAAAAACTGAGGCCTTTACAAAATGGGACTTACAAAAACTTTTCTACACGAAAGGATGTTCATCAAAAAGGGGCTCACATGTTCATTTGAATGTGTTAAACCAATATGGACTTAAACACCATGGAGGAAATACTCGTTTGCATGAAAGACTAACATCATATTTTTAAATTCAAAGTTCACCGCAAATTGTTGCCAAACTTTTGAATACACATGCAGCCCTATACTTTGGAATTTGAGGAAACTTAGGATGGCAACCTTCTAATTTTATGGTGGGCTGAAAAAGGTATTAAATAGAAACAATTATAAATTTGGAATTCAAATTTGCAAGCCAAATTCAAACTGAATTTGAAGAATTCAAATGCTAGTCCATTTTTAAACTTTACAACTGGTGAATGGAAGAGATTAACATGAGGAGATCTTTTGTGGGGAGAAAAATGGGCGGAACCCACTGGTCAGTGAACCACAAAGACTTGCAACCGAAGGCTTTGGTGCTCTGTTACTCGGGTCGGCCGAAGTTCTCCAAGCGCTACTGAGCCTCCATGCGACAGCCACCTCTTAGCTGATTAACCGCGCTGGAGAGCAGCTCATGTGTGTCTTTAGTCTTCGGCGTGATCCATTGCTCACACACAGAAGCCACTCGGGTTTTGCCTCTCCCTCGAGCCGAAACACAGCAGCTCACCACCGCCGCCTCAGTTCCAATCGGGAACCTGGCCAAAACGGCGCTGGGGAACCTCTTCTACCTCCTCGGTGCGGAAATGGAACGATCTTCGGCCTCTTCTTCCCATGCGGGCCGTTTCTTTTTGCGATGGCCGAACGGAACCGATAATCGGACGCACGTGGACAGGCCAACCCGGCGGTTTCACGCCCAAGCAAGGACGATCAGAGGTGTGATGGACCACCGTGTTGCTTCTCCCCGAAGCTCAGATCAAGCAGTGAACCCTAGCGGCCGAATTCGGCTTTTTTTCCCCGGTGCACCACCACGGACCGTCTGGTACGAAATCTCCGAATTCGTTCTCAATTCTGGTTCTTAGGCCGCGAAATCTTGCACACAGGATCTAGATTAGTTGGCGACCGAACTCTCTTTTCAAACCTATCTTGAAACCGACTAGAAGCGGCGTATTTCGAGTTTTCCCGAGCGCGCACATGTCGGCACGAAGCGAGCACACGGTGAGGACTAATTTGGAGATGTTTCTGAGCTCAACTAATAGCGTGCCAATCTACCCTAGCACCCACTGGTGCTGTTGAACCTTTTGGCTGAGCTTTTAGCGGGATAGGTTGGCCGGCCAACGGCGCCGAAGTGCCCCTGAGGCCGCCGCACGTCGCCGGCCTATTTCCAGCCACCGGCAGCCTGAGCAAACCCCACAAACGGATTCCCCGACCTCCCGAGCGCACAGGCGGCGAGTCACAGGCCAGGAGACGGCTGGAAACGCGGGGCCGGCGAGGCGCCGCCTCGGTCCGGCGAGGGGAAGCCGCGCGCGGGAAGGAGCTGGAGGAAGACGAAGCCGCTGTCGGGCCCACATGTCAGCCACAGTAAATTTAAATTCAGATCGGTTGTGGCGTGGGATCAAGTGTGGCTGCGCGTGGAGAAACCATGTAGCCCTGGTGTGGCTCGAATCTTAGTGGCTGCAGTTTAAAACAGTGGGCCCTGTCAATTTCCCATAGCAAATTAATTCCAGAATTTGCCACAACTTTGGAAATTCATATCTTGGTCTAGGAAACTCCAAATTGGATGATTCAAATTGGTTTGGGTTCAGTTTGCACAGATAAATCCAAATATTAACCCAATTTGTATGAAAGTCAATAATAAATTCTGGAAAATTCTTTGAAAAAATTTCTGAAAAGAATTATTGAGGGAGTTTGGTTCAGCCAAAAATCTTCACATTTTTCAGAATATTCTTTATGATATTGTTGAACTCCTAGAAAATTTTCAGCTCATTTGGAGTTGAATTGATTAGGAATTTGCTAAATACAAGCTGCTGTGCTCGAAGTTTTCTAGAAACTTTTTCAGAAAAGGTTTCTAACTTGTAAAATCCATTCTAGGCAATTCATAGCTCCAAAAATCATGAGAAAATTCAGGCATGGTCTATGAGTCATACTTGAAATTGTAGTTCACCTGATTCAGTATGAAAATACACAGTACTTCAGAATTAATTCTTTTTAGCAGAACTACTTAAGGAATTATTCTGGAGGAACTACTCAAGTAAATATCCTGACTTTTGGATAAAAATACTTTCATGTGACCAGGAACTCACATGCAAATTTTCATCTCAAATTGATCCTTATATTTTCCTGTCCTAGTTCTCCAATCTTATGTATGTGGGAAAATACATAAGAGTCTTGTAGGAATTATGGGGGGCACATATTCTTTCCACTTTAGCTGCAATTTGGCAAGCTAAGTCCCTGGGTAGTATAGGACATTCTGTAAAAGTCTTGAAGCCAATGGAGTTCTTGATCTTCAGTTTCATTCAAATCTTTTCAGCTCATCTCACATGTCCATTAGGAACCATAGAACATGTGAAGGAACCTTCTTGTGAACAAAGGATTTTTCCTAAATTCTTCTGCACAACAGGGACCCCAAAACCCACTTTTAGAACTTCCACAAAGTCTCCTGTTATTAGCATGTTCAAGTATTTAATTTCTGAATTGCATTATAAAAGCTTATGCATATACATGTCGATAGTACTCACAACGAAGTACTTCGATGGAGTCATACCTTGATGTGTGGATCAGTTTAGCAAATTCAGAAGGATCAAGTGATAGAAGATCACTAAGTGCTATTATATACTACTAACCCGCAAAACAGACAAGCTTCAGTTTGCATTTAATAGCTGTTAAGTTTTTACTTTGCATTCACTCTTTTGGTTGGGAAATGAAATGTGCATGGCCTGGTGCCCGGACAAGTCCGTTTGGCGGACTAGAGCTGGACTTCTCTGGGGCCGGACTTGTCCGGCCTCCCAGGCGGACTAGTCCGGTTTGGACTTGTCCGCTGAGAAGTCTGACCTTGACAGCCCGGACTTGTCCGTCCCATGGGCGGACTAGTCCGTATATATGCTGAAATTCATATAATTTGAATTTTAGCTCAAGAATATGATCCTTTTTGGACAAGTTTTTGCAAATATCTTTGGCAAACATGGTCAGTAAGCATACATCAAATAAACAATGACCATATTAGACAAGGAATCCTTTTGAACATAGTTTTCATGGAGTAAAGGGAATTAGGGTAGTATGTTGAAAACATGCGGATTTTTGAAGTTTATAAACAAGAAACAAACAGATGTGCACGCCTCAAGCAACATTTAGAGAATCTAGGATATTCAGTTCACTCCTTAGGTCAAAAAAGCGTTTCTCATCAAGCGGTTTTGTGAAGATGTCCGCCAATTGCTTCTCACTCCTAACATGAGAGATAACGATATCTCCCTTGATAGAGTGATCTCCCAGGAAATGGTGACGGATATCAATGTGTTTGGTTCTAGAATGCTCCACGGGATTGTGAGCAATCTTGATGGCATTCTCATTGTCACATAGGAGTGGAATATGGCTCAAAGTGTAACCATAGTCCCTAAGAGTTTGTCGCATCCATAGGAGTTGTGCACAACAACTCCCGGCTGCGACGTACTTCGCTTCGGCTGTGGATAAGGCAATGGAGTTTTGTTTCTTTGAAGACCACGAAACCAAGGACCTACCAAGGAATTGGCAAGTCCCTGACGTGCTCTTGCTATCTACCTTACAACCGGCATAATCGGCATCGGAGTATCCAATGAGATTGAATTTTGATACCTTTGGATACAAAAGTCCTAGGTTAGGAGTGTGAACCAAATATCTAAGAATCCGCTTAACAGCCGTCAAGTGACACTCCTTAGGAGTGGCTTGGAACCGTGCACACATACACACACTAAGCATTATGTCGGGTATAGATGCACAAAGGTAAAGCAAAGAACCTATCATGGAACAAAATGCCTTTTGGTCCACACTTGGACCATCTTTATTAAGGTCAAGATGTCCGTTGGTTACCATTGGAGTCTTGATGGGTTTGGCTTTGTCCATGTCGAACCTCTTGAGTATGTCCTGAGTATAATTGGTTTGACTTATGAACGTTCCTTCCTTGAGTTGTTTGACTTGGAATCCTAGGAAAAAATTCAATTCCCCCATCATTGACATCTCGAACCTTTCGGTCATTATCTTCTACCTGTGCATATCCTTTGCAACAAGTCTCGCCTTGTTTCTTGTTACAACCCCATACTTATCGTGCTTGTTGCGAAATACCCACTTGGTTCCCACAACATTTGCGTTGGGTCGCTTCATGAGTTCCCACACTTGATTTCTTTCAAAATTATTGAGTTCCTCTTGCATGGCCACCACCCAATCTGGATCTTGTAGTGCTTCTTCTACCTTGCGGGGCTCCAAGGAGGAAACAAAAGAGTAATGTTTACAAAAGTTAGCCGTTCGAGAGTGAGTGGTCACCCCTTTTGAGATATCTCCTAGTATGTTGTCGACGGGATGATCCCGTTGAACACTTTGGTGCACTCTTGGATGAGGTGGTTGAACTCTTTGATCTTCATCTTCATTGTCACTCTTTTCTTCGTCTCCCCCTTGATCCAATCCTCCTTCTTGACTTTGATCGTTTTGATCTTGTTGAGGTTGGCCTTGCTCATCTTGAGCTTGATCATGAGAGGGAGACATATCTTCGTTTGTTGGGTGATCATTTGTGTCTTGAGGATGTTCTTGAGGAAAAATGTCTCCAAGTGCCATCCTTTTAAGTGCTTCTTGTGGAACCTCTTCTCTATCTACCACACTTTGATCAACTTGCTCCACTTGGGAGCCATTAGTCTCATCAAACACTACGTCTCTCGCTATTTCAACAATTCCGGAGGATTTATTGAAGACACGATAGGCGTAGGTGTTTGAGTCATAACCAAGCAAGAAACCTTCATCGAACTTTGAAGCAAACTTTGAAGTCCTAGGCTTCTTGTTTAGAATATAACACTTGCTCCCAAATACACGAAAATAAGAGATGTTGGGTTTGTTACCAGTTAGAAGTTCGTACGACGTCTTCTTCAAAAGTCGATGAAGATACAACTGGTTTATGGCATGGCAAGCGGTGTTAACCGCTTCCGCCCAAAACCGGTCCGACGTCTTGTACTCATCAAGCATGGTTCTTGCCATCTCAATAAGAGTTCCTTTCAGCCACCCTGTTTTGTTGAGGGGAGTAGGGGGCTGAAAACTCATGCTTGATGCCTTCTTCATCCAAGTATTCTTCCACTAGAGTGTTCTTGAACTCGGTGCCATTATCGCTTCTTATGTTCTTGATTCTTAAGGAAAACTTGTTTTGAGCTCTTCTCAAGAATTTCTTGAGCACACTTTGAGTTTCGCCTTTGTCATGCAAAAAGAACACCCAAGTGAAACGAGAATAATCATCTACAACAACAAGACCATATTTGCTACCGCTGATGCTTATGTAGGCGATTGGACCGAAGAGGTCCATGTGAAGTAGCTCCAAAGGTCTTGTAGTCGTCATGACATTTTTGGATGGATGTTGAACTCCAACTTTCTTTCCGGCTTGACAAGCACTACATGGCCTGTCCTTATCAAAAACAACATTTTTCAAGCCTCGAATGTGTTCTCCCTTGAGAAGTTTTTGCAAGTTCCTCATCCCAACATGGGCTAGCTGACACGACCCCAATGGTCCTGTCGAGCCAGGATCACGCTGAGGGGTGCTGCGTTGCACAGCACCGTATAACACACGTCAAAGGTGCAAAGCGGAAGCGGAAGTTTTATTACATAAACAGTTTTATGAACATGTTTACATCAAAATAAGTTCAGTCTACACTCACGGGCGTAGACTAAGCATCAAGTGCACATTCAGCCCTCGAACGTGTCCTTGCTAGCACACACGCACACTAACTCTGCGGCGTGCACGACTCCCACTCGACGGGGTTCCCCTCCTGGGGTTCCGTCTCCTCTTCGGGAGTCCCTTCCTCATAGAACCCTGCAAAAGCTTCAAACACAAGCAGTGAGCACGAAGGCTCAGCAAGTCTGACCCGTCTCACCTAAACATGGAACTTCTACATGAGGGTAATGGGTTGCATGAGGCAAAAATCATTTGCAAGGACTCGCCTAATTAGTAGAACCTTACTTTCAAGTTTTAGCAGCAGGTTGTGGAGAACCTTACGCTAAGGCACATGAGAGAGCCGCAATCAAACAAGAAACGCATTTCTCTCATGTACTTTGCCCAAAGTTGAAAAGAACTTTAGTTAGCACTAAGCTACAGCATATCATTAACAATCAATGTCCAGCTTTCAATCAGCAACATTTTAACATGTAACTAGCCTGTTCTTTCTACATCACGGTACAGTGAACAAGTGGTACTCACTGACCGCGAGGGACGGCGATTATAATCGATTTACACCTGCAGGGTTACCCGAACAACCCGTCACGTACGCCCGTACTCGATGTTGCCTACAACAACCATCACGGACGCCGTACGCGACTACCTTTCACCCGTTAGCCAAATATTGAACCGGTCCCATCGTCCCGAGCAAGAGGTCTCTGCACGCGCATCTCCGTGCCGCCAGCCGATTTACACCTCGAGTTCTCAACCTACCCTCTGAACGACGGGCAATGCCTCAATACCCAGCTACCCGAATTACATCAGTTTCCCGGTTCCCATATAGCCGGTAGGTCTTCGGTACTGTTCTAGCTTGTTCAACAGGCCCGCACACGGCTCGGTCCTCAATCGACACGAGCGGAGCTACAGCACCCAGGCCCCAAAGTCCTGCTGCCCTTACTCTCCGCTCGGTCTCATTTTCTTGCCATGTGTATCATGCGCTATCTCTACCCGAGCAATGTGCCTCTAGCCTATTCTCGCGAGTAGTTCCAACTACTTGACTTGTACCGAATCCTACTCTATCCTAGCAATGCAGTGGCTAACGAGGTTTTCAATCCTGAACCCAACCCATGGTTTTCTTGGCTGTGCAGTTGGGTTTTCAATCAAGACTCTAATGCAAAGAACAATATTCAAAGATGTGCTCAAAACAATAAACATTTGTAAAAAGGTTAATGCAGACCGGGGCTTGCCTTTCTGCTCTTGGTCGTAGGCTAGCTGTTCCTCCGGAGTAACGAAGTCTAGGACTTCGGGTTCCTCCTCGACCTTAGCGACTACATGATAGAAACAATACATGTATTAATTTAATGCATTTGTATTAAGTTTGAAGTTGTGAAGTCTATAACCTTTGCTAGATAGACCTAATGACTGTGAAACTTTTACTGTGGCTTGGTTACAACCTAAACAGAGACTTGGTCAAGTTTTAGTTGCAGCAAAGCTCATTTGAGCCCTCCACAAATAATTATGTCCTTGACCTTAATTGGAATTCTTAGGGTGTTCTAGGAATTTTCATGAGACAAACTATGACTTTCTGAAAACTAGATTTTCAGAGGGTTCTAATGGAGTTGGTCTCACTTAATTTGGAAGTCTCTAACTAAAGATATGAGCTAAACAATTTCAGAGAAAATTCTGAAAATGTTTCTGAACATTTTCTATTTTCTCTAGAACAGTTTTACTAATCACACCATTAGGTGGACTAAATGAGCTCAAACGGATCTGAAATTTTTATGGTAGTTCAAGGATATTTTGGTGAACATCTCAGCAAAATTTCAGGATTTTCCTCCAAAGGATTCTCCAGTTAAAATTCCTAACAGTTTAAATTTTAAGGAATTAATTCTGGAGAATTAAGGAATTTCATGAAGTGAAACTTGATTTTCTGGAAAGTACTCAGAGAGCTGAATCCAGCAAAATTTGGTTCACTCAATTTGGAGCTTTCTAGCCAAAGTTATAAGGATTTGAAGTTTGAAGGAAATCTGAAAATCGGGGAAAAGTTTAAACTCGCGCGTGGGCCCAGGGGACACGCGTCGCACGCCTAGGCGATGGCACACCGCGGCCCACAAGGATTTTGCGCGCCAGCACACCCGATCCCAGCCGCAGCCGGATCCCGATTCAAAATATCGGCCGCTGACAGCTGGGGTCCACCCCCTTCTTCAACCTCGCGACACCCGCGCCCCGCCGCCGAGGGATCTCGCCGGAGAGCTCGCCGCCGGCTGCTGTACAGCTCCAAACTTCTTGATTCTGGCCGCCCCTGCCTACTTTTACTTGGGGAACAGGATCCGAGGGTCAGCTGCTCATGACAACGGCCGGAGCATGGTCGGCGACGAGCCGCCATATCGGAATGACTTCGGCCATGTCGGCTGACTCTCCTAGTACCTCAGCTACTTGGGAAATCGGTCGGGGAGCATCAGTGGACCTCAGAGAAGGTCGACATGAGCTCGAGGCAGCTCGGGGAAGGCCCGAAATAGGTCCTCACCGTGCGCCCGATACCCCCCATTCGTTCCGCCATTAGTAGACCTTAAATTACGCCGGGCACAGAGGTTCTCCGGCCCAGAGCTGTGAAGGCAACTTGTGCGTTACCGTGTCTAGCTCGTGTGGGAGTGGCCTGAGGCCCTCTACTCTTTCTAGAGCACGAATTAAACAGAATCGTACCCGAAGGTCGTTCTGCACACAGAAAGGGGAAAAGTGGATATTCGCCGCCGGTGAGCAAGCACTCGAGCTGTGGCTCGGGGATGAGCAGCACCGGTCACCCGCGCGTCCAAGGGTGCCTTGGCTCGGGCGTGACAACGCCCCGGTTGGGCTGTCCACGAGAGCCCGAGGTGCGGCGGTTCCAAGTTCCGAGTTTAATCTTTCGGCACAGCCGATATCAATCGGTTTCAACCGAATTCTAGCGATGGGGAGGATGGAGGAAGGTCTCTAGTACCTTGCTGGGACTCTGGAGTGGAAGGAGGGAGCTGCGATCGGCGTTCTCCGATCAAGTCCGAGCTGCGGGAGTTTTCGGCCGGCGCTGAGTTCTTGCGGAGAAGAACTGTGGTGCCTCGGCCGAGGAGGGGGGCAGGCACTTTAAGAAGGCTCTGCACCGCCTCATGCCCGCGCGTGGGCAAGCAGCTGGTGGCGCGGTGGCTGGCCTCGGTGGCGATCACCGCTGCGGCTCGGCGACCCGAGTGAAAAGTCTCAGTCGGTTTGTGTTGAAGTAGAGGCTGACATGTGGGTCCCACCCTTCCTTTTAACCTCTGAAATTTACTTCTAATCACTGTTGTAAACAGTGAACCCCATACTACCCTTGGCAATTCAAATTATTCCCCCATGAGCCATTTGAATTGATCAAAGTTCAAATGAGGTTTGGTTTGAATGAATTTCAGCACAAGTTCAGTTTGAAATTCAAATAAAGTTTGAATTTCTCCCCCTTAGCTCATGTCAAGATCAACTCCAAATGGAGTGAAAATTGGTGTGTGAGCTCACAAAAATGTGCTGAGTAAGAATATGCCTTCCACTTTTAAATTCATGGGATAAAAACAGTTTGAATTTGAATATGGTTTCAAACTGCCCCCTTCCTATCTATACCCAAGATGACCTCAAAAAGGTTTTGAATTTGGGTGAAACTTGGCATGGACATCCTTAGCAAAGTGTAGGAGTTTTTCCTATGTCCAGCCCATCTATATCACATGTGGGAAATACCACTTTTGCAATGTGTAAGTTTGTTCCCTAATGAGCATGTTGATAATTGTTACTTGCTCTTCATTTGTGTTCATCATTCTTCCTCAAATGAGGTGTGTGGTGTGGGGATGAACACTACAAATGGGTGTCAAAAACTGAGGCCCTTACATTCCTCCCCCCCTTAAAAGAATCTCGTCCCGAGATTATAAGGTGAAAATGAGAGAGAGGACGGTGGAAAATTACCGGATATGCGACGTGAGAAAGTCGGGGTAGTTAGTGCGAAGGAATTCTTCGCTCTCCCATGTCGCTTCGTCCACGGAGTGATTACTCCATAGAACCTTGTAGAACCACAACGTACGATTGCGTGTGGTTCGGGCCCTTTCATCAATAATCTGCACCAGTTCCTCCCGATAGGTGAGGTCCGGTTGCAGTTCTTCAATGTCTTCCAGCTGAACGGTAGTTGATAGCTTGAGACACTTCCTCAGCTGGGAAACGTGAAAGACGTCGTGCACACCGGAAAGTGCTTCTGGTAATTTCAGCCGGTATGCTACCGATCCACATCTTTCGGTAATCTGGAATGGACCGATGAATCAGGGTGCCAACTTTCCTCTCACCCCAAATCTGTTTACACCCTTCATTGGAGACACCCGTAGATATACGTGATCTCCAACTTCGAATTGTAATGGGCGCCTTCTCCGGTCCGCATACTGTTTCTGTCGGGATTGAGCAGCTCTTAGGTTCGCTTGAATCAGTCGAACCTTTTCTTCCGCGTTGTTGACAAGGTCAATCCCGAAGGTAACCCTTTCGCCAGACTCACACCAGTTCATTGGTGTGCGGCATTTTCTTCCGTATAGCGCCTCGTAGGGCGCCATCCTGATGCTGGCTTGGTACCCATTGTTGTACGAGAACTCGGCTAACGGCAAGTGATCATCCCAATTCTTGCCGTGGTCGATAGCGCAAGCTCGTAGCATGTCTTGTAGGATTTGATTTACCCGCTCAGTTTGCCCATCCGTCTGCGGGTGGTAGGCTGAACTACGGATCAGCTTCGTCCCCAAGGCAGCGTGTAGCTGCTCCCAAAAACGGGACACAAATAAAGTGCCTCGGTCCGATATGATGGTACGGGGTATGCCGTATAAGCATAGGATCCGTGAGATGTACAGTTCAGCGTACTTCTTGGCGTTGTAGTTGGTGTTGACCGGGATGAAGTGGGCAACTTTGGTGAGCCGATCGACGATTACCCACACAGAATCATGTTTCTGTAAGGTGGTGGGTAAACCGACGACGAAATCCATGCTCACGTCCTCCCACTTCCAGGCAGGAATGCCTAGTGGTTGCAGCAGTCCCGGTTTCCGCATATGATCTACCTTCACCCTTCGACATGTATCACACTCGGACACGTATTTTGCAGTCTCTTGCTTCATCCGTGTCCACCAAAACTTTCTTCTGAGTTCTTGATACATTTTGTTGCTGCCGGGGTGAATAGAAAATTTTGATAAGTGAGCCTCATCAAAGATTTTCTTCCGTAGCTCCGGGTTTCGGGGTACGACAATCCGGTCCTTGAACCATAGGACGCCGTCTCCGTCCTTCCGGAAACATTTCAACTCCCCACTGTCTACACGTCTCCGCAAATGTGACATGCCCTTGTCATTCTTCTGGGCTGCCGCTATCTCTTCACGGACGGTGGGGATCAAAGTTAGGTTGTAGAGAGCTCCGTGTGGAATCACATGTAGTGGTGGTTCGCTCTCTTCCAACGGTGTGATGGTCAGATTATTGACGTGTGACTTGCGGCTCAGCGCATCTGCCACAACGTTTGCCTTGCCCGGATGATAATGGATCTCTATCTCATAATCCTTTATCAGTTCTAACCATCTTCGTTGCCTCATGTTCAGCTCCTTCTGAGTGAATATGTACTTGAGGCTTTTGTGGTCGGTATATAAATGTACGAGGTTACCGAGTAGGTAGTGCCTCCACATCTTCAGTGCAAGTACCACAGCAGCGAGCTCCAAGTCGTGAGTTGGATAATTTTGCTCGTGGTTCCTAAGCTGCCGTGATCCATACGCGACCACTCTTCGGTCTTGCATCAGCACACATCCGAGCCCAATGCCGGATGCATCGCAGTACACATCGAACGGTTTTGTTGTGTCTGGCTGCGCCAAAACCGGTGCTGATGTCAGGTGCCTGACTAAAGCCTTGAATGCTGCTTCACATGCTGGACTCCAAACATATTTGGTAGCCTTCTTCAGCAGCTCTGTCATTGGCTTGGCAATCTTCGAGAAGTTCGGAATGAACCTCCGATAATATCCCACGAGTCCGAGGAAACTCTGTACCTCATGAACAGTTCTCGGGGATTTCCAATTCAGCACTTGTGTGATCTTGCTCGGGTCCACAGCAATACCCTCCGCTGAGATGATATGCCCGAGGAAAGGCACTTGCGATATCCAAAACTCGCATTTGCTGAATTTTGCGTATAACTTGTGGTCCCGCAGCCGTTGCAAGACTATACGCAGATGTTTCTTGTGATCTTCCTCCGACTTGGAGTATACCAGGATGTCGTCGATGAAGACCACGACAAACTTGTCCAGCTCCGGCATGAACACCGAATTCATTAAATACATGAAGTGAGCTGGAGCATTGGTGAGGCCGAAGGACATGACCAGGTACTCATAAAGTCCATACCTTGTCGAGAAAGCTGTCTTGGGAATGTCCTCCGCCCTTATCTTAATCTGATGGTACCCGGATCTTAAATCCATCTTGGAAAAGATCTTTGCTTCGACCAACTGATCAAACAACATGTCGATCCGTGGCAACGGGTACTTGTTCTTGATGGTTACGGCATTTAATGGACGGTAGTCCACGCAAAGCCGCAACGTTTCATCCTTCTTTTTGACAAATAATGCCGAACAGCCCCATGGCGAGGAGCTCGGCCTAATAAAACCCTTCTCCAGAAGGTCCGTGAGCTGAGTCTTCAGTTCAGCCAACTCCTTGGGCGCCATCTTGTACGGCCTTCGGGATATTGGCATGGTTCCCGGTGCAAGTTCAATCTTGAACTCCACCTCTCTATCGGGTGGCATCCCCGGCAAATCGTCCGGGAATACATCAGGGAACTCTCGGACCACTGGAATGTCTTCCAATCTGATGGTTGTCGCTTGATAGACACTTGGAAGTTTTATTTCTGGACTGTCCAGAAATAATGAGTGAGAACCGTGCACTTCTGAGTTTAAGTGCACGACTCGGAGGACGGTGTCTAAAACAGCGCCGTGGTGGGTTAACCACGACATCCCTAGGATGACATCGACCTTCTGCCCCTCTAAGATAATGAGAGACGTGGGGTACACTCTACCCGCTAAGCATAATGGTGCTTTGGAGACCATTACGCTTGCTGAAATCTTCCCACCTGGTGAGCAAATTAAATATGGACTATCGGTGGGTAGTATTGGCAAACTGTGTTTAGCAATGAAAGCTTGGCTAATAAAATTATGCGTGGCGCCTGAATCAAATAGTACTATAGCGGGATGCTGGTGGAGTTGGAACATACCCGCAAGGATTGGCTCGCCCTCCGGCACGTCCTCAATGGCAAGCTGGTGGACAGTGCCGGGCCTAGGGTTTGCCCGCCGCGCATTAGTAGGGTTCCGGGGTTGATTCCTCCCCGGAAACTGTGGTGCCACTCCGCCGCCTTGCCTCTCCCGGCAACTGCTCGCGAAGTGTCCTGGACGACCACACTTGTAACATGTGGCCGCTGCTGGTGGAGTACTCGGGGGACGAAAGCCCGGCATGCGTTGCGGAGGTGCAAACGCACGCGGCATCGCCCGCTGCTGCTGTTGTTGTTGCGGTGGTACTGGCAGTGCCGGCCGGAATGCCGGTGAAGAGTACGGCCGACCGCGGAACGGCATCGACCGCTGTGATGGTTGCCAGCGTGGACCTGATGGTGGGCGATTCACCATCCGAAACTTCTGAGAAGGACCGCCTCCTTCTCCGCTACTCTGCGGCGCGCTTCGCTTTCGCTCTGCCGCCGCCAACTCCTTGCCGGAGTCCTCCTGAACAATCGCAGCATCAATGATGTCGTTGAGGCTGCCGCGATTGAACATCGCCAGCTTGTCCTTCAGGAGCGGGTTAAGCCCCTGGTAAAAGTGGTCCCGCCGCTTCTCGTCTGTATCTGCGTGATACGACGCGTAGAGCGCGAGATCGTTGAACGCCCTGGAATATTCCAGCGCGTTCCGGCTCCCTTGTTGCAGGTGTAGGAACTCCTGCGTCTTCCTCTTCATCAAACCGGGCGGTATATGATAGGCCCTGAAGGCCGTCCGGAACTCCGCCCAGGTCATCACTCGGTCGGTGGGTTGTGAAGCACAAAAGTTGGCCCACCACGCGCTCGTGGATCCTTGGAGCTGCTGGACCGCGAACTGAGTCTTGCGCTGCTCACTGATTTGGAGCAGCCCGAACTTCATCTCTATGGCGCGGAGCCAGTTGTCCGCGTCAAGTGGTTCATCCGCCCTTGAGAATACAGGGGGATGAGTCGCCAGGCAGTCGGAGTAGGAGCTCTGTTGGCGCTCCTCACGATTTTGACGTCTCTCTGGGCGAGACGTATTCGCAATTAACGTTTGCAGCAGCTCTGTGTGCTGCTGATGTGAACCCGCCATTGCCGCGACAATGTCGGCCAATGTAACCGTTGGCAGTGGCGGTGGCGGTGTTTGCTGTTGCTGTTGCTGCTGCTGTCCCGAGGAGTCCTCGGGAGGCGGTTGGGAGGTCTCTCCCCCTTGGCTAGTACCTCCAACATCAGGGTTGGCACGAGTACGCGTCATTCTGAAATTCAACACAGCAGCAATTAGCACATGTCTTACTCAAAATTCCATAAACAGCAGTAAGTATTGAAGCGACACATGATTAACTTGCACAACATTCACATATATTGATAAAGCATAAACTTTATACAAGATACATTATTCTCGGATCTCCGAGAAGTCGTGCTCATGTCGTCACTACCTATACATACGCTACTGTCTATACGACATGTCACCGATTACAAAAGTTGGGTTACGCTACCCTAGCTGCCCTACTTGGCAACCGTAACCCCCTACTCGGAGTAGAACTCGACCTCCTGTGGGTCGTCCTCCTCCGGTACCTCTGCTGGTGGCTCGGGGTCTACCACCTCTTCTCCCATTCCGGGCTCTCCCATGGCTGGAAGACCCAAGACTACCGGTACGCCCAATACCGGGGGCACGAGGTCCTGCAATGCATGCACCTCGTCCATAGCCTGGTTGTAGTCCTCTTCCCAGCCTTGTCCTTCCTCAATAGCGTCGTCCCGCTCTTGAGCAAGGTCCTCATTCTGCTGGGTTAGGGTCTGCACCAGCTCTTGCAACGCCGCGATGTCAACACGGCCCTTTTTCTTTGCCTTCTTCAGACGACGCAACTGATTGTGTTGTTCATTCAGTCGCTTGATCGTCGGAAGGAGCACATTGCGGAGTGCACTGTGAGCACTCTCAAAATGATCTCCACGGCTTGTGCTCTCCTTGAGCTTGGTGGCGAGATGCTCCGTATGAACAGCTTGGCTGTCCATCACAGCGTTTCCCGCCCTCATTTGGAGGCTGAGGTTTGCCTCTGCGGGGTTGTACCTTGGGCAAGTCGGGTCTGTTGCCTCCAGGTACCTTTCTTCCCACACATGCTGAGCTCGTCCCTCCACCGGAATGAGTGCGTATGGAGTACCCTCCATAGCCTGCACATGTAGTTGGCAGAAACGTGACATAGTGTCACGGGCTGCCACTTGCCACATCCCTTCCGGTTGTCTCCCTCTCACCGTGACGGTGAATGGCACCCAACCGGGTGGCGTAGGTCCTGCGGGAACCTCGACATGGATCGTCCATGTCTTGTTCCTCTCTTCGCCTCCTTCCTTGGCGAAGTATTGCGGCATCTGGTTGTACCCGAAATATTGGAGCATTTGCCACAATGCTTCCGGGTAGCCGCTACGGTCAGAACAGTGGGAAACTAACCACCCGTTCTCCAACCGTTTATCTGCTGCCATCTGTAAAAATATATTTGAGAAATGTCAAATATTTATTTAAACAGTAAACCATTGAGTTATAACATAAGATATGTCATTGAACCCCTAAAACTTGGAAACATAGTTCAAATTTTGAACAAATTTGACTGCTGATCTGCTGTTCCCATGACAGCCTTGACCAGTTTCCACATCAACCTGATTTAGGCCATGTTAAAGGCAAAACCAATTCTGGAGCTCAACATCAAAGTTAAAGTTAACTTCAATAGCTTTCCAGAAAGTATTTGGTTGACCTAAGATCTGCCCTGGTTCAAAAGTTATGAGATGTCAAAGTTAACAGAATTTCTGGAATCAATTGGACAGCACCCCCCTGCTTTAGGTACTGAATTGATCCAAGAATCCCAGTTAATTCTGTTCCCAATCTGACAAAACTTTCTGTTACAAAGTCGTAACCCATCTCATAAGCTTTCCAGAAGTACCTCATTTCTTATTTTTGGATTTTTAAGCAGGAAGTTATGCTTAATTTACAGAGAGTTTACAGAGAGTCTTTGCTCTGTCCTGTTTTCTGGACAGTTTCAACTCTACTGCATTTTTCGAGTGATTAAGGGATGAAACACCTCTGGACCTCAACAGAAGAGTTGTAAAGCTCTTCCAAAGCTTTCCAGAAATGTATCATACGACCCCATCCTCGAAAGAACTCAACCTCTAACCTCTGATTAACTCCAGCCTTGATTTAGCGGAAAACAGAGTGCTCTGTCCTTAACATCCTATAAGTTGAAAACTTGTTAACTTTGAATATCCTGTACAAGGGAAGGAGTTACATCAAGTTTTACTACTTTGGATTAAAGCCTTCCAATTTTTAAAATGAAGTTGTTTATTTAGTTGGGTGTGACGTCGATGCGTCACCAGATTTTGTCGGTACTACGTCCTCACAAAGGAAAACCTATACCGGACTTAGCCGGCTTCGTTAGTTCAGTGGCACTACTCGTCACTCGCACACGGATGCTACACGTCTACCGTTTCGTGGTAAGGCTACCTGCAGAAATTCAAACAATCATCAGACTTGGCTGCACACCGAGCCCGGAATCCATACAGTTCGTACATCCGGCCGTCATCACTCGCCCGGATGTTCTCAAGCCAAACACGCCTTGAGTTACGTGTTCACGTTTTAGACCACGTGACGGGGTCTCCCATGTTGCACCACGCACGCCAGGGACAGACGTTGCTCGAATACCCCCAAACGACATGAAGAGTTGTAGAGGATATCAAAGCGGGTCGGGTTACCTGCCACCCGTGGGGCTCCACCCTTCAGCTTGTGCGCACTGGTGGACAGCGCTTACGTGCACCCCCCAAGACATGAACGTCCCGAGATGCACGATTTTCCGACATAACAAATAGGTTAATATGCCACTTTCTATATACTAATAACATCCTTATACGGGCTACTAACTCGTTCCTCACTGGATTTTTGAAAAAGAAGACCTTTGTACTGCGTTAAACCTCAAGCGAGCTCTGATACCACGCTGACACGACCCCAATGGTCCTGTCGAGCCAGGATCACGCTGAGGGGTGCTGCGTTGCACAGCACCGTATAACACACGTCAAAGGTGCAAAGCGGAAGCGGAAGTTTTATTACATAAACAGGTTTATGAACATGTTTACATCAAAATAAGTTCAGTCTACACTCACGGGCGTAGACTAAGCATCAAGTGCACGTTCAGCCCTCGAACGTGTCCTTGCTAGCACACACGCACACTAACTCTGCGGCGTGCACGACTCCCACTCGATGGGGTTCCCCTCCTGGGGTTCCGTCTCCTCTTCGGGAGTCCCTTCCTCATAGAACCCTGCAAAAGCTTCAAACACAAGCAGTGAGCACGAAGGCTCAGCAAGTCTGACCCGTCTCACCTAAACATGGAACTTCTACATGAGGGTAATGGGTTGCATGAGGCAAAATCATTTGCAAGGACTCGCCTAATTAGTAGAACCTTACTTTCAAGTTTTAGCAGCAGGTTGTGGAGAACCTTACGCTAAGGCACATGAGAGAGCCGCAATCAAACAAGAAACGCATTTCTCTCATGCACTTTGCCCAAAGTTGAAAAGAACTTTAGTTAGCACTAAGCTACAGCATATCATTAACAATCAATGTCCAGCTTTCAATCAGCAACATTTTAACATGTAACTAGCCTGTTCTTTCTACGTCACGGTACAGTGAACAAGTGGTACTCACTGACCGCGAGGGACGGCGATTATAATCGATTTACACCTGCAGGGTTACCCGAACAACCCGTCACGTACGCCCGTACTCGATGTTGCCTACAACAACCATCACGGACGCCGTACGCGACTACCTTTCACCCGTTAGCCAAATATTGAACCGGTCCCATCGTCCCGAGCAAGAGGTCTCTGCACGCGTATCTCCGTGCCGCCAGCCGATTTACACCTCGAGCTCTCAACCTACCCTCTGAACGACGGGCAATGCCTCAATACCCAGCTACCCGAATTACATCAGTTTCCCGGTTCCCATATAGCCGGTAGGTCTTCGGTACTGTTGTAGCTTGTTAAACAGGCCCGCACACGGCTCGGTCCTCAATCGACACGAGCGGAGCTACAGCACCCAGGCCCCAAAGTCCTGCTGCCCTTACTCTCCGCTCGGTCTCATTTTCTTGCCATGAGTATCATGCGCTATCTCTACCCGAGCAATGTGCCTCTAGCCTATTCTCGCAAGTAGTTCCAACTACTCGACTTGTACCGAATCCTACTCTATCCTAGCAATGCAGTGGCTAACGAGGTTTTCAATCCTGAACCCAACCCATGGTTTTCTTGGCTGTGCAGTTGGGTTTTCAATCAAGACTCTAATGCAAAGAACAATACTCAAAGATGTGCTCAAAACAATAAACATTTGTAAAAAGGTTAATGCAAACCGGGGCTTGCCTTGCTGCTCTTGGTCGTAGGCTAGCTGTTCCTCCGGAGTAACGAAGTCTAGGACTTCGGGTTCCTCCTCGACCTTAGCGACTACATGATAGAAACAATACATGTATTAATTTAATGCATTTGTATTAAGTTTGAAGTTGTGAAGTCTATAACCTTTGCTAGATAGACCTAATGACTGTGAAACTTTTACTGTGGCTTGGTTACAACCTAAACAGAGACTTGGTCAAGTTTTAGTTGCAGCAAAGCTCATTTGAGCCCTCCACAAATAATTATGTCCTTGACCTTAATTGGAATTCTTAGGGTGTTCTAGGAATTTTCATGAGACAAACTATGACTTTCTGAAAACTAGATTTTCAGAGGGTTCTAATGGAGTTGGTCTCACTTAATTTGGAAGTCTCTAACTAAAGGTATGAGCTAAACAATTTCAGAGAAAATTCTGAAAATGTTTCTGAACATTTTCTATTTTCTCTGGAACAGTTTTACTAATCACACCATTAGGTGGACTAAATGAGCTCAAACGGATCTGAAATTTCTATGGTAGTTCAAGGATATTTTGGTGAACATCTCAGCAAAATTTCAGGATTTTCCTCCAAAGGATTCTCCAGTTAAAATTCCTAACAGTTTAAACTTTAAGGAATTAATTCTGGAGAATTAAGGAATTTCATGAAGTGAAACTTGATTTTCTGGAAAGTACTCAGAGAGCTGAATCCAGCAAAATTTGGTTCACTCAATTTGGAGCTTTCTCGCCAAAGTTATAAGGATTTGAAGTTTGAAGGTAATCTGAAAATCGGGGAAAAGTTTAAACTCGCGCGTGGGCCCAGGGGACACGCGTCGCACGCCTAGGCGATGGCACACCGCGGCCCACAAGGATTTTGCGCGCCAGCACACCCGATCCCGGCCGCAGCCAGATCCTGATTCAAAATATCGGCCGCTGACAGCTGGGGTCCACCCCCTTCTTCAACCTCGCGACACCCGCGCCCCGCCGCCGAGGGATCTCGCCGGAGAGCTCGCCGCCGGCTGCTGTACAGCTCCAAACTTCTTGATTCTGGCCGCCCCTGCCTACTTTTACTTGGGGAACAGGATCCGAGGGTCAGCTGCTCATGACAACGGCCGGAGCATGGTCGGCGACGAGCCGCCATATCGGAATGACTTCGGCCATGTCGGCTGACTCTCCTAGTACCTCAGCTACTTGGGAAATCGGTCGGGGAGCATCAGTGGACCTCAGAGAAGGTCGACATGAGCTCGAGGCAGCTCGGGGAAGGCCCGAAATAGGTCCTCACCGTGCGCCCGATACCCCCGTTCGTTCCGCCATTAGTAGACCTTAAATTACGCCGGGCACAGAGGTTCTCCGGCCCAGAGCTGTGAAGGCAACTTGTGCGTTACCGTGTCTAGCTCGTGTGGGAGTGGCCTGAGGCCCTCTACTCCTTTCTAGAGCACGAATTAAACAGAATCGTACCCGAAGGTCGTTCTGCACACAGAAAGGGGAAAAGTGGAAATTCGCCGCCGGTGAGCAACCACTCGAGCTGTGGCTCGGGGATGAGCAGCACCGGTCACCCGCGCGTCCAAGGGTGCCTTGGCTCGGGCGTGACAACGCCCCGGTTGGGCTGTCCACGAGAGCCCGAGGTGCGGCGGTTCCAAGTTCCGAGTTTGATCTTTCGGCACAGCCGATATCAATCGGTTTCAACCGAATTCTAGCGATGGGGAGGATGGAGGAAGGTCTCTAGTACCTTGCTGGGACTCTGGAGTGGAAGGAGGGAGCTGCGATCGGCGTTCTCCGATCAAGTCCGAGCTGCGGGAGTTTTCGGCCGGCGCTGAGTTCTTGCGGAGAAGAACTGTGGTGCCTCGGCCGAGGAGGGGGCAGGCGCTTTAAGAAGGCTCTGCACCGCCTCATGCCCGCGCGTGGGCAAGCAGCTGGTGGCGCGGTGGCTGGCCTCGGTGGCGATCACCGCTGCGGCTCGGCGACCCGAGTGAAAAGTGTCAGTCGGTTTGTGTTGAAGTAGAGGCTGACATGTGGGTCCCACCCTTCCTTTTAACCTCTGAAATTTACTTCTAATCACTGTTGTAAACAGTGAACCCCATACTACCCTTGGCAATTCAAATTATTCCCCCATGAGCCATTTGAATTGATCAAAGTTCAAATGAGGTTTGGTTTGAATGAATTTCAGCACAAGTTCAGTTTGAAATTCAAATAAAGTTTGAATTTCTCCCCCTTAGCTCATGTCAAGATCAACTCCAAATGGAGTGAAAATTGGTGTGTGAGCTCACAAAAATGTGCTGAGTAAGAATATGCCTTCCACTTTTAAATTCATGGGATAAAAACAGTTTGAATTTGAATATGGTTTCAAACTGCCCCCTTCCTATCTATACCCAAGATGACCTCAAAAAGGTTTTGAATTTGGGTGAAACTTGGCATGGACATCCTTAGCAAAGTGTAGGAGTTTTTCCTATGTCCAGCCCATCTATATCACATGTGGGAAATACCACTTTTGCAATGTGTAAGTTTGTTCCCTAATGAGCATGTTGATAATTGTTACTTGCTCTTCATTTGTGTTCATCATTCTTCCTCAAATGAGGTGTGTGGTGTGGGGATGAACACTACAAATGGGTGTCAAGTTGAGCTTTGTCCGTGGTGAAATCCACAAGATAAATCTTTCCCTTGAGCACGCCCCTAAAGACGATTGAGTCATTGCTTCTTCTCAAGACAGTCACACCCTCATTAGTGAAAATACAATTATAAAATTTATCACATAGTTGGGATATGGATAGAAGGTTATAATCAAGGGAGTCAATATGCAAAACATTTGAAAGAGTGTGATGGGGAGAGATAGCAATTTTACCGGTGCCAAGGATTTTCCCATGGCTATTGTCCCCAAAGTATATTCCTTCACTTGGATCTTCATTTTCCTCATATTCCACAAACATCCTTCTCGCTCTCGTCATATGGTTTGTGCATCCACTGTCGAGTACCCATTTTGATCCACCGGAGGAGTGTGCCTACAAAATAGAGTTATGCCTTACATTTTGGTACCCAAACAGAGTTGGGTCCTTTCGTGTTAGTCAAAAGGCACTTGGGCACCCACACACAAGGTTTTGGACTCTTGCGGAGGGGCCCAACATACCTAGCATAGATATTTCCAAATTTGTTTCTCAATAAAACATATGAAGCACCAAAGTCATGGAACAAAGGATGAGGTTCATTTTTAGGCATGTTAGATGAGTTCGCAATGTTCTTTACATTTTCTTTGTTGGATGAACCCTCCTTGACAAATACAATTAATTCTTTCCCATTCTTGGGAGTTTTAGCATGTTGCTTCCACTCCCGAGAATAGCCAAGACCATCTTTGACATGTGAATGTCTTATATTGGTATATGCACTTCGTGCATATGCCAATTTTTCTTTGTCAAAGATCCCACCTTACGGTGATTGCTTGTTTTGTGCCAACTTGAGTTTATCTTTGAGTTTTAGGATTAAGTTTGAGCACTTGCAAGTTTGAGTTGCTTCGGGAGATTTCTTCGAGGAGGGTGGAATCATAGAGGAAGAAGGTGCATTGATCTTGAGAGACTCAACTTGTGTTTCAAGGATCTTGTTGACTTTTGTCAAGTTAACAATTTCATCCTTGAGCACAATAGTTGTGTCCTCAAGATTTGAGCAAGTTTCCATGCTCAAAGCGAGTTCATGCTCAAGTGCCTTGCTTCTTTCTGTTTCAACCTCAAGGAGCTCTTCAAGCTCATGACATCTCTCCTTTTCAAGGATGAGTATGTCTTCTTGACGGTTGATGAGTTCATCCTTCTCAAAGTTTCTTCCGACAACAGTCTCATCTTTTTCAAGGTGCACCTACTTATATCCTTAAGCATGGATTCATTTTCACTACTACTGTCAAAGCTATCAAGTGAAGAGGTAGAGGAGGATGGTTTATATTTAACCTTTCTTCTTCCCTCCTTAGCCATGAAACATGTAGACTTGAAGTGTTCAAGGTTTGGGAAGAGCTTGCTCCTTCCAATGTCCTGATGGCTTCTTCTTCTTGAAGAATTTCTTCTCTTGGGACTTGCCATCTCTCTTCTTCTTACTCTCTTCATATGGACAATCCAGAATTAAGTGTCCATATTCACCACAGTTGTAGCATGCTCTTTTCGTCTTGGGCTTGGACCTTTCCTTGTTCTTGTTCTCATAATGGTTGCTCCCCTTCCTTCTTCTCATCATCCTCTTGAATTTGTTGATGAAGAGCGCTTCTTCTTCATCGGTGTTGAGACCCTCATCATCACTTGCTTCGAAGTCTTGTGATGAGGATGTTGCTTTGAAAGCAACATCTTTCTCCTTTGAGGAGGCGAGCCTTTGGAGGTCGTTGTATAACATGGATTCCTTCTCCATCATCTCGTTGTTGATGATTCTTCCAAGCACTTCCTCCGGGATCATTTGAGCATATCTTGGGCTCTCACGGATCAAGGAGCAAAGAGCAATGTTTCGAGGCATGAATGCCCAAAGCATCCTCTTCACCACCTCATGATCCGTCCACCGGGTGCATCCATAAGATCGGATCTTGTTGACGAGGACCTTGAGACGGTTGTACATGTCTTGAGGGGATTCACCATCCATGATGGTGAACCTCCCAAGCTCTCCTTCAATCATCTCGATCTTGGCCTCCCTAATGACTCGGTTGCCTTCATGCACCGTCTTGAGTGTGTCCCATATGTCTTTGGCCACCTCCAATCCATCGACTCGGTTGAACTCTTCTCGAGCCAAGAATGAGGTGATGACCCCTACTGCTTGAGCATTGCGATGAAGTGGGATGGCTTGCTCCGAGGTAACATATTCTCCATTTCTTGGAAGATGGACACCTGTTAAGACAATTTGCCACAAGCTAGGGTTTAAGGATATTAGATGCATCTTCATATTATGCTTCCACATTGAGTAATCATTTCCATCGAATTGAGGAGGTTTGCTAAGAGGAATAGATAAGTAGTGATTGTTTGAAGTTAATCGTTCATAGTTGAAAGGATATTGGGAGTAGTCCGGTTGATCACTCCTTTCTTGATCCTTCGGCTTCTTCTTCTCTTTACTTGAGTGACCTAGCTTCTCGCGAAGTCGTTCCTTGAGCTGGCAAACTTCTTCATCGTCACTCGATTGGTCTTGCAGCACATCCGTGTTCTTTTGCTTGTCATATGTGTTGTCACCTTGCGGCGTCGGCGGAATCTCGTATCCCTCCACTCCGGCCATCTTCTCTCCGAGTGGTTAGACTCTTGATGGAGAGACCTGCTCTAATACCAATTGAAATTGCCAAGACGAGGGGGGGGGGTGAATAGGCTAAAATACCTGAAATGACTTAATTAAACAAGATTAGACCACAAGGGCCAGACTAGTCTGGCTCAGGGGTGGACTAGTCCGGTCAGCTTGTTGAAAAGCCTAAAAGGGGCCGGACTAGTCTGGCTCAGGGGCGGACTAGTCTGGTCAAACTGTTGGAAAGGCCTAAAACTTGATTTTTATGGGGTTTTCTTCAGATTTTAGTTTAACTAAGTGTGGATAAACCAACTAGCAATACTATGCAAGTGTGATAGAATATTGAAATAGATTTCAAGATTGTAATGATGTATACTCTAATAGTGAAATAATCAAAGTAAACCCTAAGCAATCTTGACGTTCAAAGAAATGTAAATGCAAGAGAGACGCCAAGAAATTTTTCCCGAGATTCGATTACACTCAGGAATCTACGTCCCTGATAAGGAGTCCACAAAGGACCAGGTCTAACGACCCTTTCCTCACCAAGTCGCCACTAAGGCCAACCCGGTTCTTCACTATCTCAGGGGTGAACTTACAAAGTTTTGGGGCTGCTCACAATCCGAGGCTCCCACTTGATCACTTCCACAAACTTCACAGATCTCACAAGCCACATATCACACCAAGTGCACGAGATCACTCCAAGAGCCTAAACGCGATGTTCTTCCTTCTCCTCTTCTCACACACCCAAATTCACTCAAGATTTGATTCAAGAGGGTGAATAGGCAATGGAGAAGGCTTGGATAAGCTCTAGGAAGGCTTTGGCGGCGCTAGGGTTCTAGGTGGTTGTAAATGAAGTCGGGGCATCTCCTTTTATAGAAGTCCCAAAGCCAACCATTGCCACCTACCAAAAGTCTGGACTAGTCCACCTTACACCGCACTAGTCCGATATCACATAGGAACTCTTTGTCCGGGTGAGAACGGACAAGTCTGGAGGACCCGGACTAGTCCGGCCACTAAGGCGGACAAGTCCAGTCTACCAAGACTTAGCCGTGGGAGCTCTCATCTCACAACCATGCAGACTAGTCCGCCTCAGAACGGACTAGCCCGAACTCACTCAGGGACTCTTTGTCCGGGTGAAACTGGACAAGTCTGGCTAGCCCGGGCTAGTCTGGCCCGTAAGGCGGACAAGTCCGGTCTACCAGGACTTAGTCCCGAAACACTCTTTTCAACAGAGAAACGGACTAATCCGTCCCAAAACGGACAAGTCCGAACTCAGTCAGGAACTCTTAGTCCGCCCCAAAACGGACTAAGCCGTGGGACTTCCGGACTAGTCCGGCCTCTAGCCAGGACAAGTCCGGCCTGCCCAACTTTACCTCTCTACCACTCTCCACTAAGGATTTGACACTTCTAACACTTTGAGATCTCTTCTATGATCTCAATGCACTTGACACACACACTCTCACTTTTACACGACTAGCCTACTAAAGACTCAAGTGAAACCTTAATTTCTACTCTTCCAGTCTTCGACGCCGTTCTTCATCTTTTTCGCTTCTTGAGAGTTTAGGTGTCCGCCTTGGAAATGTCCTGTGCTTATGATCATCTCAGCTTATTAGTCTCTTAATTTGTCGTCATCAATCTTCCAAAACCCACGGGGATACCTAGATGCACTTACACTTGTAACTGGAAGTATGGGTATCATGATAGTTTTACACTCTGCAGAGGTGGCACCACTTTACCCACAAGTTTGTGATATCGTCACCCATCAGCGACTAGAAAGAACCTCCATTATATCAGTAGACAACCGTCGATGTATGACCAAGAGATCACAAAATAGCCTTACAATGGGGCTACTAGGATGTACGGACCCACTGAGGTTTCACCGGCAGGCTCGAATCTCCATTCTCCCACCCACGGGCCCCCTCTTGTGCCATGCAGTTCCTAGGGCAGTCCCTCTCAACTCCCATTCCCCGCACCATCCAACGGCCCATAACAAACTAGCAACTCACCTAATTACTCAGCTAAACCGCACCCATATTTGGCCTTGTGGTGGCACTGTTTTCCTGGCATGTGCTCCCATGAACCGGTCCTTAGATCTACGACAAGCAAACCACCATCTCATTCAGCAACATCCACAAACCAAGCTCGCCTAGATCTCCCCGATTCCATGCTCATTAACAT
Source organism: Neostapfia colusana (assembly GCA_030760725.1). Lineage (NCBI taxonomy): Eukaryota > Viridiplantae > Streptophyta > Magnoliopsida > Poales > Poaceae > Neostapfia > Neostapfia colusana. Next base: position 104,932,592 of record JASWHV010000007.1, read on the forward strand.
CATAAATTTCCAACTATCTTTATTCTCATGAGTGCAGTAGCTAAACTAGTTATTTCAGCTTCCCGTATCTCGTAAGTTAAGCGAAGCAAAAAGGAAAAACGACCATACCCGACTTATCAACTTTCCCGGTGACAAGGATGGCTAACAAAACTAGTAAACTCCTATAAAAGGGTGTCCCATCAAGTTGACACAAGCATACAAGTTTTCGCAAGCGAAACAGTTTTGAAAACATAGTATCAATATTGTCAAGGGGCACTTGTCTTGCTCCCATGGTTCGTGTTGCTCAAGCGTTTCAAAGTCTTGATGCTGTAGCTCCTCGTAAACGGCCTCTTGAGCCTGTTCTTCTACTCACGACCATGCACATACAAAATTTACAGCAATCAATTATCATGCACAAACTTTACTCAAGATGCAATGGGGTAGATGAATGCAAATCCTATAGTGCAGTTTTATAAAACCAGTTTGTATGTGTTCTTGCATGTTTTAGTAGGCTTCCATGGAGTTTTATGATGAACAAGGGTGCTGGGATCAAGTGTGGACGTGGTGATGATCTTGACACAAGATGTAGATCAATTCCACCGTCAAAAATTGACCACAACATGGTCTGTCCACACGCAGAAGTTTCTGCTCGAAAAGGCGAAGAAAACGGATGCGTAGAAACAGCAGCGATGTCGTAAGAGGGGTAATGAAGACCTACCTCACTTCTTCCTTGCGGTAAGGCTTCCGTCCTAGCAACGGAAGCAGAGGAGGATTTTTCCGTGGAGAATTATGGCTAGGGCAGAACGTCGGACTTCTTCTCCGGCGACGGCGAGGCGTGACGGGGCTCGACGGCGGTTGAACTCCGGCAAGGGGGGGGTCTCTGCGACTTGGCAGCAATGGGGGCGGCACCCAAAAATAAAGAGGTGTGTGGCTAGGGGGGGGGGGAAAGAATCCTAGGGGTGGAAACAAAGAGTCCTAGAGGTAGGGGACTCAACCAAAGAGTCCTAGGGGTGGAAACAAAGAGTCCTAGAGGTAGGGGACTCAACCAAAGAGTCCTAGGGGTGGGGTACAAAGAGTCCTAGAGGTGGGGGCCTTAACGAAAGAGTCCTAGAGGTGGGGGACTTAACCAAAGAGTCCTAGAGGTGGGGGACTTAACCAAAGAGTCCTAGAGGTGGGGGACTAGGGTTCCCCCCCTCAAGGGCTGCAGCCAAGGGGAGGTGGGCCCTATTAGGGTTTCTCCCCCTAATTTGGTGCAGCCAATTTGGGGGAATATTCACCCCAAATGTGGGGGAAATTCCCCCTAGGGTATTTTTGGGGAATTTGGGGGAAAATCATGAAGAATTGGGAAATTTTTTGGAAGAATTGGAGAAAAATTGGGGTGACTCAATTTGGCTATTTTATCTTCATCATTTACCATTTCTATTTCCTTTTATCATTTTAGTAGCTTCTATATTCCTTTCTTCATTTCTTCTTCTTTTTAAATGCTCCTCTAAATGAAAAATGTATGCAATGCATGGTAGTGAAATTGAGGGTGTTACACCAACGCTCCGGCACACTTCATGTATTTGATGAATTCAGTATTCATGCCGGAGTTAGACAAGTTTGTCATGGTATTCATCAACGACATCTTGGTTTACTCCAAATTCAAATAAGAGCACGCTGAACATTTCCATATCGTGCTACAATGGTTGAGGTAGCACAAGCTATATGTGAAGTTCAGCAAGTGCGAGTTCTGGATTGATCAAGTGCCATTTCTAGGGCACATTATTTCAGCAGAGGGTATTGCCGTGGATCCAAGCAAAATTGAACAAGTGCTGAAATGGGAATCTCCCAAATCTGTCCACGATGTCTGAAGTTTCCTAGGTTTAGCAGTGTATTATCGGAGCTCATTCCGAGCTTCTCAAAAATTGCTAAACCAATGACAGAGCTGCTGAAGAAAAGCACTAAATACATATGGAATGCAGCAGGTGAAGCCGCATTCAAAACTCTGGTGAAACATCTCACAACAGCTCCCATTCTTGTCCAGCCAGACACGACGAAGCCATTTGATGTCTTTTGTGATGCATCTGGCATCGGTCTCGGCTGTGTTCTTATGCAAGAACGGTATTTGGTCGCATATGGGTCTCATCAACTGTGAAACCGTGAGCAGCATTATCCAACTTATGATCTCGAGCTAGCTGCTCTGGTGTTGGCATTAAAAATGTGGAGGCATTATTTACTTGGTAATCTTGTCCACCTCTACATCGACCACAAAAGCTTGAAGTATATCTTCACGTAGAAGGAGCTGAATATGAGACAACGAAGATGGTTGGAGCTCATAAAAGATTATGAAATCGAGATCCACTACCATCCGGGAAAAGCAAACATGGTTGCCGACGCGCTTAGTTGGAAAGCCCACGTTCACCACTTGGCGATTGCTAAGTTAGAAGAAGAATCAAGTCTCCATGTCATTCCGTATGGAGCACTTTATAATATTGCTCTCATTCCAACAATCCGAGAAGAGATTGTTGTGGCTCAAAGAAGAGACAGGGGTATGTCTCACATATGGAGAATAATAGACAATGGGGAGATGAAGTGTTTCCGGAAGGATAATGATGGTACGCTATGGTTCAACGACCATATAGTTGTACCACGTAATATGAAGCTCCGGAAGAAGATATTGGATGAAGCCCACCTGTCAAAGTTTTCCGTTCACCCCTGCAGCAACAAGATGTACCAAGATTTGAAACATAAATTTTGGTGAACACGGATGAAACGGGAAATTGCGAAGTACGTATCCGAGTGTGATACGTGTAGACGGGTCAAGGCTATGATTTTATGGAACGAAGGGGTATGTTCCCTTCTAATCACAACCGCACAATTAAAATCCGAGCGCTAGGGTGAAGCCACGTCACCCCCTACCCTCTTCTTCCCCACGCGCGGCGGCGTTCTCGCCGGCGAGCGGCGGCGGTTCGCTGTAAACGTTTCGGTTTCCATTTTTTCTTCACTATTTCGTGTTTTCTTTACTCCAAAATGTAGAGGAGGCCACGGTGAACTCACCTAGAGCGATCTTCATTGGGAACGTTCTCCGGGCACGGTTGTTCGGTGCTTCTTGTCGCAAAAGCTTCCTTTCGTCCTTGTGATGGTGTAGGAAGGGTTAGAAGTGGATTTTGGCGTGCAATTTTGATGAATCAACGGCGGAGTGGGTGGTTCTTAACAAAGGGAAAACAAGTGCGATTTGCGAGGGATTTTGGTCGGTTTTGGTTGGGTTCTATAGGGGAGGAGAGGGTGGCGATTGCGGGCGTGTCGATTGGAGAAGGGGCGCAAGATTTGGCACATGGACAGAGCAATTCGTGCACGTGTGATAATAGAGAGGAAAGAGAAGGGCAGCGGGTTCTTTGGAGAAGAAGCAACTGACATGTAGGGTCCACATGTCAGTGAGAGGGAGAGAGGGAGAAGGAGTGTTTGTCTAGGGCCTGGAATTCGGTTATTACAATTCTACCCCCCTTAAAAGAAATCTCATCCTCGAGATTTGAAATCATAAAGAAAAAAGACTAGAAAATTGTGATTTAAGTTCGTCTTCTCTTTTCCATGTAGCTTCTGCTTCGGAATGGTGTTTCCACTGAACTTTGCACATACGAACTCGTTTATTTCTTGTAATTCTTTCCGTTGTGTCAATAATCTTGACTAGGTACTCTGTATATGAAAGATCTTCTTGTACATCCAACTCATCCATTGGCAATTGTTCTTCTAGAGTTGTTAAACACTTCTTAAATTGTGATACATGGAACACGTCGTGTACATCCGTCAATCGAGAAGGTAACTCCAACTGATATGCTACCTCTCCTTTGCATTCCAGTGTCTTGAAGGGTCCGATATATCGAGGTGCTAACTTTCCTCTTACTTTAAATCGACGTAGTCCTCGCATGGGTGGCACTTTGAGATACACATAGTCTCCCACTTCAAAAACTAATTCATGTCGCCTTGTGTCTGCATAACTCTTTTGCCTTGTTTGAGCTATTTTTAGATTATTGCAGATTTCTTTTACTTTGTTTTCTGCATCTCTCAATACCCCTGGTCCAAACACTTTACTCTCACCTGTTTGATCCCAAAATAGTGGAGTTCTGCATATTCTTCCGTATAATGCCTCAAACGGAGACATTTTCATACTGGCCTGGTAACTATTATTGTAGAAGAATTCCGCATATGGCAAAATCTTATCCCACCTTCTGCTATTCTTGAGTACACAAGCTCTAAGCATATCTTCAAGAATTTGATTAGTTCTTTCTGTTTGCCCATCGGTTTGCGGATATGCGGAACTGAAATTCAATCGAGTTCTCATGGACTCATGTAATTTCTGCCAGAATCTTCAAGTAAACTGTGTACCTCTATCCGACACTTCTTCTTAGACACACCACGTAAACATACAATTATAGACATGTATAACTCTGCTAACTTTGATCCATTATAGTTTTCTTTCACTGGTATGAAATGGGTAACTTTGGTCAATTTATCCACTATCACCCATATTGAATCATGCCCTGATTGTGTCCTGGGCAAACCTACTATTAAATCCATTCCTATTTCTTCCCATTTCCACTCAGGTATTTTTAGTGGTTGTAATAATCCTGCTGGTCTTTGGTGTTCTGTTTTCACCAACTGGCATGTATCGCACAATGCCACGTGCTCTGCAACATCTCTTTTCATTCCATACCACCAATACCTACTCTTAAGATCATGGTACATTTTTGTACTTCCAGGATGGATAGAATAGTCGGAATCACGAGCCCCTTTTAAAATTAACTTTCTTATCTCCTTGATATCTGGTACACATATTCGTTTTCCATGCCATACTATGCCTTGCTCATCTTCCCTAAATCGTGGAGCTTTGTTTTCCTTGATTATTCTCTTCATTTCATGTATCTTTTCATCATTCTTTTGAAAATTTCAAATATCTTGTTCCAAAGTTGAATCAACTTCCATTGCTATGGCATCTATGTGATTCACGAGACATAAATTGAGTATTGCGAACTCTTCACAAAGTTGAGGTTGTAGATCTCATTGTTAATATATTGACATGAGTCTTCCTGCTTAAAGCATCTGCAACCACATTAGCTTTTCCGGGGTGCTAATTGATTCCTGCATCAAAATCATTGATGAACTCCAGCCATCTTCGTTGTCGGAGGTTGAAATATGGTTGGGTGAAGATATACTTCAAACTCTTATGGTCTGTGTAGATCTCGGTTCTCTTACCCATTAAATAATGTCTCCAAAGCTTCAGTGCATGTACGACTGCTGCCAATTCTAAATCATGAGTAGGATAGTTCTTCTCATGCTTTCGATGTTGTCTGGAAGCATAGGCAATAACATGTCCTTCTTGCATAGGAACACATCCCAATCCTTGCCCAGAAGCATCACAATGAAAATGTTTTCTCCATATCTAGCATAACCAGGACTGGGGTTGTGATTAACTTCTTCTTTAACTCTTGAACACTTGACTCACACTCAGGAGTCCATATGAAAGCAACTCCTTTCTCTAACATTCTTGTGAGTGGTTTTGCAATCTTTGAAAATCCTGCAATGAATCTTTGGTAATATCTAGCCAATCCTAAGAAACTTCAGATCTCTCCAACATTCTCTGGTGTCTTCCATTTTTGAACACCAGCTATCTTTTCTGGGTCTACAGATATTCCTCCCTCAGATATGATATGTCCCAGAAAAGCAACTTTCTTTAGCCAAAATTCACACTTACTAAATTTGGCGTATAATTGATTTTCTCTTAGCTTCTGTAACACTATCAAGTGTTTCTCATGCTCCTCCTCATTCTTTGAGAAAATTAGAATATCATCAATGAACACTACCACAAATTTGTCCAAATATTTCATGAATACCTTATTCATAAGATACATGAAATATGCTGGAGCATTCGTTAATCCAAAAGGCATACCTGTATATTCATACAGTCCATACCTAAAAACAAATGTTGTCTTTGGTATGTCCAATTCTCTTATCTTTAATTGATGATATCCTGAACGGAGGTTAATCTTGGAGAATACACATGCACCTCTCAATTGGTCAAACAAGTCCTCAATACGGGGTAAAGGGTACTTGTTTTTTATTATCACTTCATTAAGTGCACGGTAATCTACACATAACCTCTTAGTTCCATCCTTCTTAGTTACAAATATGACCAGAGCTCCTCATGTTGAGGAACTAGGACGGATATACCCTTTTTCTGATAACTCCCGGATATGATCCTTGAGTTCTGCTAACTGTTGGGTATCCATTCTATATGGTCTTTTGTATATCGGAGCAGTACTAGGTACTAATTCAATAATGAATTCCACTTCTCGATCCGGTGGCATACCTGGTAAATCTCCGGGAAATACATCTGGAAATTTCCAGATGGTACTTAAATGGATGTAAACTCAATCATTGTTCCATCCGTATGAGTTAATTCCACCGTTCTTGTTGAACAATGTATAACTCCTTTATAATTTGTCAACTAATCAATTCCCAAGATAATGTCTATCCCTTGTGATTCTATCACTATGAGATTTGCAAGGAATTCCACTCCATTCACTCCGAGGCTCACCTTAGGACATACTTGTTTTGTCTTTATTTCTCCTCTAGGAGAATTTACTACTAGCACTCGATTCATAGATGCAGTTGGTAGTTTGTGTCTTGTTATGAATTCTTTGGCTATGAATGAGTGAGTTGCACCAGAATCAAACATGGCGAGTATTTGCGGAAAACATACTAATCACCACATCTGGTGCATCTTGTGCTTCTTCCATGGCCACATGGTTTACTTTGCCATGTACATGATTCTGCTTTTGAGGTGGCTTCTTACTTGGGCACCTGTTAGCATAGTGTCTAGGTTCTCCACAATTGTAGCAATTCCCAGTGACCCTGGCTACTGGTGCTTTATTATTCTGCTGTGAATTTGGAAGACTTGATCCTGCAGGTCGAGGTTGAAAGGTAGGACGTTGTTGCTGCACCTGTTGCCGCTGTGGCTGAGGATGGAAAGTGGGGTTTCTTGCAGCAGGGTTGTAGTTCCTTTACATTTTATTAGGAACCATTGGTCGGTTCATTATTCAAGGCGGCGGTGATGAGAAACGAGGCTGACTGTTGCTGCCAGATGACTGTCCTTGCCAAGTCATCTTTCTCTTACAATCTTCAACCAGCTTTTGTCTCTTCCTCTCAACTATGAAAGCCTTGTTTATGAGTTTTTGAAAATTTTCAGTCACTGGAAGACATGGCATATTATATCTCTGAGTTTAAATCTTCTATGAAGCAGTCTTGCTTCTTTTCATCTGTATCAATGTCGCCTGGTGCATAGCGAGATAACTGCGTGAACTTAGTAAGATACTCCCGCACGGACATGCTTCCTTGCTTCAAACAGAGGAATTCCTTCCACTTGTTCTTTATCTCACCAGCTGGTACATAATGATTGCGGAAGGCCAGCTTGAATTCATTCCATGAAATATTTTCTGGATCTTCATGAGCCTCTTTGTAAGTAGTCCACCAGTCTGCTGCAGATCCATATAGTTGATGAGAGGCAAAGAGTACCCTCTCACGCCCTTGACATTGTATGATCTGCAACTTGTTTTCTATGGTCTTGAGCCAATCATCAGCTTCTAGAGGTTCTATAGCACTGTCAAACCTTGGTGGCTGAGTATTGATGAGGGGGACCTGGCCCGTGTCACGGGGCCGTGCCGCTCGCCCAGGAATCGCATTGGGTAGTGCCATGTTATGCTGCACCCAAAAGCACACATATAAGGAAACTGTATTACATAAATCAAAAGCGAAAACTTACAAATGTTCTTTGTAAATAATTTACATCAATTAGCTACAATGGAAAACTACAATCAACTCACGTCGAATAACTAATGAGCACTTGAGAGGAGGTCCAGCCCGCGAACTCCTCTCGCTAGCAACACGAAGACATTGCAGCGGCTGAGTTCTCCATGTGTTACATGACTCGGAAGACTCCGAGTCTCACTGACACGACCCCTTTGGGTCCTGTCGAGCCAGGATCACGCTGAGGGGTGCTGCGTTGCACAGCACCGCATAACACACGTCAAAGGTACAAAGCGGAAGCGGAAGCTTTATTACATAAACAAGTTTATCAACATGTTTACATCAAAATAAGTTTAGTCCACACTCGCGGGCGTAGACTAAGCATCAAGTGCACGTTCAGCCCTCGAACGTGTCCTTGCTAGCACACACGCACACTAACTCTGCGGCGTGCACGACTCCCATTCGACGGGGTTCCCCTCCTGGGGTTCCGTCTCCTCTTCGGGAGTCCCTTCCTCATAGAACCCTGCAAAAGCTTCAAACACAAGCAGTGAGCACGAAGGCTCAGCAAGTCTGACCCGTCTCACCTAAACATGAAACTTCTACATGAGGGTGATGGGTTGCATGAGGTAAAAATCATTTGCAAGGACTCGCCTAATTAGTAGAACCTTACTTTCAAGTTTTAGCAGCAGGTTGTGGAGAACCTTACGCTAAGGCACATGAGAGAGCCGCAATCAAACAAGAAACGCATTTCTCTCATGTACTTTGCCCAAAGTTGAAAAGAACTTTAGTTAGCACTAAGCTACAACATATCATTAACAATCAATATCCAACTTTCAATCAGCAACATTTTAACATGTAACTAGCCTGTTCTCTCTACGTCACGGTACAGTGAACAAGTGGTACTCACTGACCGCGAGGGACGGCGATTATAATCGATTTACACCTGCAGGGTTACCCGAACAACCCGTCACGTACGCCCGTACTCGATGTTGCCTACAACAACCATCACGGACGCCGTACGCGACTACCTTTCACCCGTTAGCCAAATATTGAACCGGTCCCATCGTCCCGAGCAAGAGGTCCCTGCACGCGCATCTCTGTGCCGCCAGCTGATTTACACCTCGAGCTCTCAACCTACCCTCTGAACGACGGGCAATGCCTCAACACCCAGCTACCCGAGTTACATCAGTTTCCCGGTTCCCATATAGCCGGTAGGTCTTCGGTACTGTTCTAGCTTGTTCAACAGGCCCGCACACGGCTCGGTCCTCAATCGACACAAGCGGAGCTACAGCACACAGGCCCCAAAGTCCTGCTGCCCTTACTCTCCGCTCGGTCTCATTTTCTTGCCATGTGTTTCATGTGCTATCTCTACCCGAGCAATGTGCCTCTAGCCTATTCTCGCGAGTAGTTCCAACTACTCGACTTGTACCGAATCCTACTCTATCCTAGCCATGCAGTGGCTAACGAGGTTTTCAATCCTAAACCCAACCCATGGTTTTCTTGGCTATGCAGTTGGATTTCCAAACAAGACTCTAATGCACAGAACAAAGGAAACAAGTATGTGCTCAAAACAATAAAAATTTGTAAAAAGGTTAATGCAAACCGGGGCTTGCCTTGCTGCTCTTGGTCGTAGGCTAGCTGTTCCTCCGGAGTAACGAAGTCTAGGACTTCGGGTTCCTCCTCGACCTTAGCGACTACATGATAAGAACAATGTATGTATTAATTTAGAGGCCTTTGTATTAACCTTGAAGTTGTGAAGCCTATAACCCTTACTAGACAGACCTAATGACTGTGAAACTTTTACTGTGGCTTGGTTACAACCTAAACAAAGACTTGGTCAAGTTTTAGTTGCAGCAAAGCTCATTTGAACCCTCCACAAATAATTATGTCCTTGACCTTAATTGGAACCCTTAGGGTGTTCTAGGGATTTTCATGAGACAAACTATGACTTTCTGAAAACTAGATTTTCAGAGGGTTCTAATGGAGTTGGTCTCACTTAATTTGGAAGTCTCTAACTAAAGATATGAGCTAAACAATTTCAGAGAAAATCCTGAAAATGTTTCTGAACATTTTCTATTTTCTCTGGAACAGTTTTACTAATCACACCATTAGGTGGACTAGATGAGCTCAAATGGATCTGAAATTTTTATGGTAGTTCAAGGATATTTTGGTGAACATCTCAGCAAAATTTCAGGATTTTCCTCCAAAGGATTCTCCAGTTAAAATTCCTAACAGTTTAAAATTTGAGGAATTAATTCTGGAGAATTAGGGAATTTCATGAAGTGAAACTTGATTTTCTGGAAAGTACTCAGAGAGCTGAATCCAGCAAAATTTGGTTCACTCAATTTGGAGCTTTCTAGCCAAAGTTATAAGGATTTGAAGTTTGAAGGAAATCTGAAAATCGGGGAAAAGTTTAAACTCGCGCGTGGGCCCAGGGGACACGCGTCGCACGCCGAAGCGACAGCACACCGCGGCCCACAAGGCTTTTGCGCGCCAGCACACCCGATCCCGGCCGCAGCCGGATCTCGATTCAAAATATCGGCCGCTGACAGCTGGGGTCCACCCCCTTCTTCAACCTCGCGACACCCGCGCTCCGCCGCCGAGGGACCTCGCCGGAGAGCTCGCCGCTGGCTGCTGTACCGCTCCAAACTTCTTGATTCTGGCCGCCCCTGCCTACTTTTACTTGGGGAACATGATCCGAGGGTCAGCTGCTCATGACAACGGCCGGAGCATGGTCGGCGACGAGCCGCCATATCGGAACGACTTCGGCCATGTCGGCTGATGCTCCTAGTGCCTCAGCTACTTGGGAAACCGGTCGGGGAGCATCAGTGGACCTCAGAGAAGGTCGACATGAACTCGGGGCAGCTCGGGGAAGGCCCGAAATAGGTCCTCACCGTGCGCCCGATACCCCCCGTGCGTTCCGCCATTAGTAGACCTTGAATTACGCCGGGCACAGAAGTTCTCCGGCCCAGAGTTGTGAAGGCAACTTGTGCGTCACCGTGTCTAGTTCGTGTGGGAGTGGCCTGAGGCCCTCTAATCCTTTCTAGAGCACGAATTAAACAGAATCGTACCCGAGGGTCGTTCTGCACACAGAAAGGGGAAAAGTGGAAATTCGCCGCCGGTGAGCAACCACTCGAGCTGTGGCTCGGGGACGAGCAGCACCGATCACTTGCGCGTCCAAGGGTGCCTTGGCTCGGGCGTGACAACGCCCAGGTTGGGCTGTCCACGAGAGCCCGAGGTGCGGCGGTTTCCAGTTCCGAGTTTGATCTTTCGGCACAGCCGATATCACTCGGTTTCAATCGATTTCTATCAATGGGAAGGATGGAGGATGGTTGCTAGTACCTTGCTGGGACCTTGGAATGGAAAGAGGGAGCTGCGATCGGCTTGATCAAGCAGGAACTCGAGCGGCGGCGATGGCAGTGGAAAAACAAGTCGTGTGCGTCGGCAGCTCGAGGAAATGGTGACTGAAGCATGCCGGGGAGGGAATAAATAGCCCGGCCGGCTGGTCTCCGGCTTGGGGCACGCAGCAGGAGCTGGCGCCGGCTGCCCCCTTCGGTGGCGCGCGCGCACAGCTGCCGGGAACCGACTGAACTGTGGTTCAGTCGGTTTGCTTTGAGGCTGAGGCTGACATGTGGGTCCCACTTCTCTTTTAACCTCTGAAATTTATTCCTAACAGCTGTGGTAAACAGTGAACCCTATTCTACCCTTGGCAATTCAAATTATTCACCCAAGAGCCATTTGAATTGATCAAAGTTCAAATGAGGTTTGGTTTGAATGAATTTCAGCACAAGTGCAGTTTGAAATTCAAATAAAGTTTGAATTTCTCCCCCTTAGCTCATGTCAAGATCAACTCCAAATGGAGTGAAAATTGGTGTGTGAGCTCACAAAAATGTGCTGAGCAAGAATATGCCCTCCACTTTTAAATTCAGTGGGTGAAAACAGTTTGAATTTGAATATGGTTTCAAACTGCCCTCTTCCTAACTATACCCAAAATGACCTCAAAAAGGTTTTGAATTTGGGTGGAACTTGGCATGGACATCCTTAGCAAAGTGTAGGAGTTTTCATATGTCCAGCCCATCTATATCACATGTGGGAAGTACCACTTTTGCAATGTGTGAGTTTGTTCCCTAATGAGCATGTTGATAATTGTTACTTGCTCTTTATTTGTGTTCATCATTCTTCCTCAAATGAGGTGTGTGGTGTGGTGATGAACACTGCAAATGAGTGTCAAAAACTGAGGCCCTTACATTCCTCCCCCCTTAAAAGAATCTCGTCCCGAGATTATAAGGTGAAATGAGAGAGAGGACGGTGGAAAATTACCGAATATGCGACGTGAAAAAGTCGGGGTAGTTAGTGCGAAGGAATTCTTCGCTCTCCCATGTCGCTTCGTCCATGGAGTGATTACTCCATAGAACCTTGTAGAACCACAACGTATGGTTTCGTGTGGTTCGGGCCTTTTCATCAATAATCTGCACCGGTTCCTCCCGATAGGTGAGATCCGGTTGCAGTTCTTCAATGTCTTCCAGCTGAACGGTAGTTGCTAGCTTGAGACACTTCCTCAGCTGGGAAATGTGAAAGACGTCGTGCACACCGGAAAGTGCTTCTGGTAATCTTAGCCGGTATGCCACCGATCCACATCTTTCGGTAATCTGGAATGGACCGATGAATCGGGGTGCTAACTTTCCTCTCACCCCAAATCTGTTTACGCCCTTCATTGGAGACACTCGTAGGTATACGTGATCTCCAACTTCGAATTGTAATGGGCGCCTCCTCCGGTCCGCATACTGTTTCTGTCGGGATTGAGCGGCTTTTAGGTTCGCTTGAATTAATCGAACCTTTTCTTCCGCGTTGTTGACAAGATCAATCCCGAAGGTAACCCTCTCGCCAGATTCACACCAGTTCAGTGGTGTGCGGCATTTCCTGCCGTATAGCGCCTCGTAGGGCGCCATCTTGATGCTGGCTTGGTACCCATTGTTGTACGAGAACTCGGCTAATGGCAAGTGATCATCCCAATTCTTGCCGTGGTCGATAGCGCAAGCTCGTAGCATGTCTTCTAGGATTTGATTTACCCGCTCCGTTTGCCCATCCGTCTGCGGGTGGTAGGCTGAACTACGGATCAGCTTCGTCCCCAGGGCAGCGTGTAGCTGCTCCCAAAAACGGGACACAAATAAAGTGCCCCGGTCCGATACGATGGTACGGGGTACGCCGTATAAGCATAGGATCCGTGAGATGTACAGTTCAGCGTACTTCTTGGCGTTATAGTTGGTGTTGACCGGGATGAAATGGGCAACTTTGGTGAGCCGATCGACGATCACCCACACAGAATCATGTTTCTGTAAGGTGGTGGGTAAACCGACGACGAAATCCATGCTCACGTCCTCCCACTTCCAGGCAGGAATGCCCAGTGGTTGCAGCAGTCCCGGTTTCCGCATGTGGTCTGCCTTCACCCGTCGACATGTATCACACTCGGACACGTATTTTGCCGTCTCTCGCTTCATCCGTGTCCACCAAAACTTGCTTCTGAGTTCTTGATACATCTTGTTGCTGCCGGGGTGAATAGAAAACTTAGATAAGTGAGCTTCATCAAAGATTCTCTTCCTTAACTCCGGGTTTCGGGGTACAACGATCCGGTCCTTGAACCATAAGACGCCGTCTCCGTCCTTCCGGAAACATTTCAACTCCCCACTGTCTACACGTCTCCGCAAATGTGACATGCCCTTGTCATTCTTCTGGGCTGCCGCTATCTCTTCACGGATGGTGGGGATCAAAGCTAGGTTGTAGAGAGCTCCGTGTGGGATCACATGTAGTGGTGGTTCGCTCTCTTCCAACGGTGTGATGGTCAGATTATTGACGTGTGACTTGCGGCTCAGCGCATCTGCCACAACGTTTGCCTTGCCCGGATGATAATGGATCTCTATCTCGTAATCCTTTATCAGTTCTAACCATCTTCGTTGCCTCATGTTCAGCTCCTTCTGAGTGAATATGTACTTGAGGCTTTTGTGGTCGGTATATAAATGTACGAGGTTACCGAGCAGGTAGTGCCTCCACATTTTCAGTGCAAGTACCACGGCAGCGAGCTCCAAATCGTGAGTTGGATAATTTTGCTCATGGTTCCTAAGCTGTCGTGATCCATACGCTACCACTCTTCGGTCTTGCATCAGCACACATCCGAGCCCAATGCCGGATGCATCGCAGTACACATCGAACGGTTTTGTTGTGTCTGGGTGCGCCAAAACCGGTGCTGATGTTAGGTGCTTGACTAAAGCCTTGAATGCTGCTTCACATGCTGGACTCCAAACATATTTGGTAGCCCTCTTCAGCAGCTCCGTCATTGGCTTGGCAATCTTCGAGAAGTTCGGAATGAACCTCCGATAATATCCCGCGAGTCCGAGGAAACTCCGTACCTCATGAACAGTTCTCGGGGATTTCCAATTCAGCACTTGCGTGATCTTGCTCGGGTCCACAGCGATACCCTCCGCTGAGATGATATGCCCGAGGAAAGGCACTTGCGATATCCAAAACTCGCATTTGCTGAACTTTGCGTATAACTTGTGATCCCGCAGCCGTTGCAAGACTATACGCAGATGTTTCTTGTGATCATCCTCCGACTTGGAATATACCAGGATGTCGTCGATGAAGACCACGACAAACTTGTCCAGCTCCGGCATGAACACCGAGTTCATTAAGTACATGAAGTGAGCTGGAGCATTGGTGAGGCCAAAGGACATGACCAGGTACTCATAAAGTCCGTACCTTGTTGAGAAAGCTGTCTTCGGAATGTCCTCCGCCCTTATCTTAATCTGATGGTACCCGGATCTTAAATCCATCTTGGAAAAGATCTTTGCTTCGACCAACTGATCAAACAACATGTCGATCCGTGGCAACGGGTACTTGTTCTTGATGGTTACGGCATTTAATGGACGGTAGTCCACGCAAAGCCGCAACGTTTCATCCTTCTTTTTGACAAATAATGCCGAACAACCCCATGGCGAGGAGCTCGGCCTAATAAAACCCTTTTCCAGAAGGTCCGTGAGCTGAGTCTTCAGTTCAGCCAACTCTTTGGGCGCCATCTTGTACGGCCTTCGGGATATTGGCATGGTTCCCGGTGCAAGTTCAATCTTGAACTCCACCTCTCTATCGGGTGGCATCCCCGGCAAATCGTCCGGGAATACATCCGGGAACTCTCGGACCACTGGAATGTCTTCCAATCTGATGGTTGTGGCTTGATAGACACTTGGAAGTTTTATTTCTGGACTGTCCAGAAATAATGAGTGAGAACCGTGCACTCCTGAGTTTAAGTGCACGACTCGGAGGACGGTGTCTAAAACAGCGCCGTGGCGGGTTAACCACGACATCCCTAGGATGACATCGACCTTCTGTCCCTCTAAGATAATGAGAGACGTGGGGTACACTCTACCCGCTAAGCATAATGGTGCTTTGGAGACCATTACGCTTGCTGAAATCTTCCCACCCGGTGAACAAATTAAATATGGACTATCGGTGGGTAGTATTGGCAAGCTGTGTTTAGCAATGAAAGCTTGGCTAATAAAATTATGCGTGGCGCCTGAATCAAATAGTACTATAGCGGGATGCTGGTGGAGTTGGAACATACCCGCAAGGATTGGCTCGCCCTCCGGCACGTCCTCAATGGCAAGCTGGTGGACAGTGCCGGGCCTAGGGTTTGCCCGCCGCGCATTAGTAGGGTTCCGGGGTTGATTCCTCCCCGGAAACTGTGGTACCACTCCGCCGCCTTGCCTCTCCGGGCAACTGCTCGCGAAGTGTCCTGGACGACCACACTTGTAACATGTGGCCGCTGCTGGTGGAGTACTCGGGGGACGAAAGCCCGGCATGCGTTGCGGAGGTGCAAACGCACGCGGCATCGCCCGCTGCTGCTGTTGTTGTTGCGGTGGTGCTGGCAGTACCGGCCGGAATGCCGGTGAAGAGTACGGCCGACCGCGGAACGGCATCGACCGCTGTGGTGGTTGCCAGCGCGGACCTGATGGTGGGCGATTCACCATCCGAAACTTCTGAGAAGGACCGCCTCCTTCTCCGCTGCTCTGCGGCGCGCTTCGCTTTCGCTCTGCCGCCGCCAACTCCTTGCCGGAGTCTTCCTGAACAATCGCAGCATCAATTATGTCGTTGAGGCTGCCGCGATTGAACATCACCAGCTTGTCCTTCAGGAGCGGGTTAAGCCCCTGGTAAAAGTGGTCCCGCCGCTTCTCGTCCGTATCTGCGTGATACGACGCGTAGAGTGCGAGATCGTTGAACGCTCTGGAGTACTCCAGCGCGTTCCGGCTCCCTTGTTGCAGGTGTAGAAATTCCTGCGTCTTCCTCTTCATCAAACCGGGCGGTATATGATAGGCCCGGAAGGCCGTCCGAAACTCCGCCCAGGTCATCACTCGGTCGGTGGGTTGTGAAGCACAAAAGTTGGCCCACCACGCGCTCGCGGATCCTTGGAGCTGCTGGACCGCGAACTGAGTCTTGCGCTGCTCGCTGATTTGGAGCAGCCCGAACTTCATCTCTATGGCGCGGAGCCAGTTGTCCGCGTCAAGTGGTTCATCCGCCCTTGAGAATACAGGGGGATGAGTCGCCAGGAAGTCGGAGTAGGAGCTCTGTTGGCGCTCCTCACGATCTTGACGTCTCTCTGGGCGAGACGTATTCGCAATTAACGTTTGCAGCAGCTCTGTATGCTGCTGATGTGAACCCGCCATTGCCGCGACAATGTCGGCCAATGTAACCGTTGGCAGTGGCGGTGGCGGTGTTTGCTGTTGCTGTTGCTGCTGCTGTCCCGAGGAGTCCTCGGGAGGCGGTTGGGAGGTCTCTCCCCCTTGGCTAGTACCTCCAACATCAGGGTTGGCACGAGTACGCGTCATTCTGAAATTCAACACAGCAGCAATTAGCACATGTCTTACTCAAAATTCCATAAACAGCAGTAAGTATTGAAGCGACGCATGACTAACTTGCACAACATTCACATATATTGATAAAGCATAAACTTTATACAAGATACATTATTCTCGGACCTCCGAGAAGTCGTGCTCATGCCGTCACTACCTATACATACGCTACTGTCTACACGACATGTCACCGATTACAAAAGTTGGGTTACGCTACCCTAGCTGCCCTACTTGGCAACCGTAACCCCCTACTCGGAGTAGAACTCGACCTCCTGTGGGTCGTCCTCCTCCGGTACCTCTGCTGGTGGCTCGGGGTCTACCACCTCTTCTCCCATTCCAGGTTCTCCCATAGCTGGAAGACCCAAGACTACCGGTACGCCCAATACCGGGGGCACGAGGTCCTGCAATGCATGCACCTCGTCCATAGCCTGGTTGTAGTCCTCTTCCCAGCCTTGTCCTTCCTCAATAGCGTCGTCCCGCTCTTGAGCAAGGTCCTCATTCTGCTGGGTTAGGGTCTGCACCAGCTCTTGCAACGCCGCAATGTCAACACGGCTCTTCTTCTTTGCCTTCTTCAGACGACGCAACTGATTGTGTTGTTCATTCAGTCGCTTGATCGTCGGAAGGAGCACATTGCGGAGTGCACTGTGAGCACTCTCAAAATGATCTCCACGGCTTGTGCTCTCCTTGAGCTTGGTGGCGAGATGCTCCGTATGAACAGCTTGGCTGTCCATCACAGCGTTTCCCGCCCTCATTTGGAGGCTGAGATTTGCCTCCGCGGGGTTGTACCTTGGGCAACTCGGGTTTGTTGCCTCTAGGTACCTCTCTTCCCACACATGCAGAGCTCGTCCCTCCACCGGAACGAGTGCGTATGGAGTTCCCTCCATAGCCTGCACGTGTAGTTGGCAGAAACGTGACATAGTGTCACGGGCTGCCACTTGCCACATCCCTTCCGGTTGTCTTCCTCTCACCGTGACGGTGAATGGCACCCAACCGGGTGGCGTAGGCCCTGCAGGAACCTCGACATGGATCGTCCACGTCTTGTTCCCCTCTTCGCCTTCTTCCTTGGCGAAGTATTGCGGCATCTGGTTGTACCCGAAATATTGGAGCATTAGCCACAATGCTCCCGGGTAGCCGCTACGGTCAGAACAGTGGGAAACTACCCACCCGTTCTCCAACCGTTTATCTGCTGCCATCTGTCAAAATATATTTGAGAAATGTCAAATATTTATTTAAACAGTAAACCATTGAGTTATAACATAAGATATGTCATTGAACCCTTAACACTTGGAAACATAGTTCAAATTTTTAAACAAATTTGACTGCTGATCTGCTGTTCCCATGACAGCCCTGACCAGTTTCCATATTAATCTGATTTAGGCCAGGTTAAAAGCAAAACCAGTCCTGGAGCTCAACATCAAAGTTAAAGTTAACTTCAATAGCTTTCCAGAAAGTATTTGGTTGGCCTAAGATCTGCTCCGGTTCAAAAGTTATGAGATGTCAAAGTTAACAGAATTTCTGGAAATAATTGGACAGCACCTCCCTGCCTTAGGTACTGATTTGATCCAAGAATCCCAGTTAATTCTGTTCCTAATCTGACAAAACTTTCTGTTACAAAGTTGTAACCCATCTCATAATCTTTCCAGAACTACCTTATTTTCTATTTTTGGATTTTTATGCAGGAAGTTATGCTTAATTTACAGAGAGTCTTTGCTCCGTCCTGTTTTCTGGACAGTTTCAACTCTGCTGCATTTTTCGAGTGGTTAAGGGACGAAACACCTCTGGAACTCAACAGAAAAGTTGTAAAGCTCCTCCAACGCTTTCCAGAGATGTATCATACGACATCAACCTCGAAAGAACTCAACCTCTAACCTCTGATTAACTTCAGCCTTAATTTAGCTGGAAACAGAGTGCTCTGTCCTTAACATCCTATAAGTTGAAAGCTTGTTAACTTTGAATATCCTGTTCAAGGGAAGGAGTTACATCAAGTTTTACTACTTTGGATCAAAACCATCAAATTTTAAATGAAGTTGTTCATTTTGTTGGGTGTGACGTCGAGGCGTCACCAGATTATGTCGATACTACGTCCTCACAAAGGAAAAACCTATACCGGACTTAGCCGGCTTCGTTAGTTCAGTGGCACTACTCGTCACTCGCACACGGACGCTACACGTCTACCGTTTCGTGGTAAGGCTACCTGCAGAAATTCAACCAATCATCAGACTCGGCTGCACACCGAGCCCGGAATCCATACAGTTGGTACATCCGGCCGTCATCACTCGCCCGGATGTTC
This sequence comes from Neostapfia colusana, assembly GCA_030760725.1. Taxonomy (NCBI): domain Eukaryota; kingdom Viridiplantae; phylum Streptophyta; class Magnoliopsida; order Poales; family Poaceae; genus Neostapfia; species Neostapfia colusana. Next base: position 104,951,540 of record JASWHV010000007.1, read on the forward strand.
TCAAGCCAAACACGCCCTGAGTTACGTGTTCACGTTTCAGACCACGTGACGGGGTCTCCCATGTTGCACCACGCACGCCAGGGACAGACGTTGCTCGAATACCCCAAACGACATGAAGAGTCGTAGAGGATATCAAAGCGGGTCGGGTTACCTGCCACCCGTGGGGCTCCACCCTTCAGCTTGTGCGCACTGGTGGACAGCGCTTACGTGCACCCCCCAAGACATGAACGTCCCGAGATGCACGATTTTCCGACATAACAAATAGGTTACTAAGCCACTTTCTATATACTAATAACATCCTTATACGGGCTACTAACTCGTTCCTCACTGGATTTTTGAAAAAGAAGACCTTTGTACTGTGTTAAACCTCAAGCGAGCTCTGATACCACGCTGACACGACCCCTTTGGGTCCTGTCGAGCCAGGATCACGCTGAGGGGTGCTGCGTTGCACAGCACCGCATAACACACGTCAAAGGTACAAAGCGGAAGCGGAAGCTTTATTACATAAACAAGTTTATCAACATGTTTACATCAAAATAAGTTTAGTCCACACTCGCGGGCGTAGACTAAGCATCAAGTGCACGTTCAGCCCTCGAACGTGTCCTTGCTAGCACACACGCACACTAACTCTGCGGCGTGCACGACTCCCATTCAACGGGGTTCCCCTCCTGGGGTTCCGTCTCCTCTTCGGGAGTCCCTTCCTCATAGAACCCTGCAAAAGCTTCAAACACAAGCAGTGAGCACGAAGGCTCAGCAAGTCTGACCCGTCTCACCTAAACATGAAACTTCTACATGAGGGTGATGGGTTGCATGAGGTAAAAATCATTTGCAAGGACTCGCCTAATTAGTAGAACCTTACTTTCAAGTTTTAGCAGCAGGTTGTGGAGAACCTTACGCTAAGGCACATGAGAGAGCCGCAATCAAACAAGAAACGCATTTCTCTCATGTACTTTGCCCAAAGTTGAAAAGAACTTTAGTTAGCACTAAGCTACAACATATCATTAACAATCAATATCCAACTTTCAATCAGCAACATTTTAACATGTAACTAGCCTGTTCTCTCTACGTCACGGTACAGTGAACAAGTGGTACTCACTGACCGCGAGGGACGGCGATTATAATCGATTTACACCTGCAGGGTTACCCGAACAACCCGTCACGTACGCCCGTACTCGATGTTGCCTACAACAACCATCACGGACGCCGTACGCGACTACCTTTCACCCGTTAGCCAAATATTGAACCGGTCCCATCGTCCCGAGCAAGAGGTCCCTGCACGCGCATCTCTGTGCCGCCAGCTGATTTACACCTCGAGCTCTCAACCTACCCTCTGAACGACGGGCAATGCCTCAACACCCAGCTACCCGAGTTACATCAGTTTCCCGGTTCCCATATAGCCGGTAGGTCTTCGGTACTGTTCTAGCTTGTTCAACAGGCCCGCACACGGCTCGGTCCTCAATCGACACAAGCGGAGCTACAGCACACAGGCCCCAAAGTCCTGCTGCCCTTACTCTCCGCTCGGTCTCATTTTCTTGCCATGTGTTTCATGTGCTATCTCTACCCGAGCAATGTGCCTCTAGCCTATTCTCGCGAGTAGTTCCAACTACTCGACTTGTACCGAATCCTACTCTATCCTAGCCATGCAGTGGCTAACGAGGTTTTCAATCCTAAACCCAACCCATGGTTTTCTTGGCTATGCAGTTGGATTTCCAAACAAGACTCTAATGCACAGAACAAAGGAAACAAGTATGTGCTCAAAACAATAAAAATTTGTAAAAAGGTTAATGCAAACCGGGGCTTGCCTTGCTGCTCTTGGTCGTAGGCTAGCTGTTCCTCCGGAGTAACGAAGTCTAGGACTTCGGGTTCCTCCTCGACCTTAGCGACTACATGATAAGAACAATGTATGTATTAATTTAGAGGCCTTTGTATTAACCTTGAAGTTGTGAAGCCTATAACCCTTACTAGACAGACCTAATGACTGTGAAACTTTTACTGTGGCTTGGTTACAACCTAAACAAAGACTTGGTCAAGTTTTAGTTGCAGCAAAGCTCATTTGAGCCCTCCACAAATAATTATGTCCTTGACCTTAATTGGAACCCTTAGGGTGTTCTAGGGATTTTCATGAGACAAACTATGACTTTCTGAAAACTAGATTTTCAGAGGGTTCTAATGGAGTTGGTCTCACTTAATTTGGAAGTCTCTAACTAAAGATATGAGCTAAACAATTTCAGAGAAAATCCTGAAAATGTTTCTGAACATTTTCTATTTTCTCTGGAACAGTTTTACTAATCACACCATTAGGTGGACTAGATGAGCTCAAATGGATCTGAAATTTTTATGGTAGTTCAAGGATATTTTGGTGAACATCTCAGCAAAATTTCAGGATTTTCCTCCAAAGGATTCTCCAGTTAAAATTCCTAACAGTTTAAACTTTGAGGAATTAATTCTGGAGAATTAGGGAATTTCATGAAGTGAAACTTGATTTGCTGGAAAGTACTCAGAGAGCTGAATCCAGCAAAATTTGGTTCACTCAATTTGGAGCTTTCTAGCCAAAGTTATAAGGATTTGAAGTTTGAAGGAAATCTGAAAATCGGGGAAAAGTTTAAACTCGCGCGTGGGCCCAGGGGACACGCGTCGCACGCCGAAGCGACAGCACACCGCGGCCCACAAGGCTTTTGCGCGCCAGCACACCCGATCCCGGCCGCAGCCGGATCTCGATTCAAAATATCGGCCGCTGACAGCTGGGGTCCACCCCCTTCTTCAACCTCGCGACACCCGCGCTCCGCCGCCGAGGGACCTCGCCGGAGAGCTCGCCGCTGGCTGCTGTACCGCTCCAAACTTCTTGATTCTGGCCGCCCCTGCCTACTTTTACTTGGGGAACATGATCCGAGGGTCAGCTGCTCATGACAACGGCCGGAGCATGGTCGGCGACGAGCCGCCATATCGGAACGACTTCGGCCATGTCGGCTGATGCTCCTAGTGCCTCAGCTACTTGGGAAACCGGTCGGGGAGCATCAGTGGACCTCAGAGAAGGTCGACATGAACTCGGGGCAGCTCGGGGAAGGCCCGAAATAGGTCCTCACCGTGCGCCCGATACCCCCCGTGCGTTCCGCCATTAGTAGACCTTGAATTACGCCGGGCACAGAAGTTCTCCGGCCCAGAGTTGTGAAGGCAACTTGTGCGTCACCGTGTCTAGTTCGTGTGGGAGTGGCCTGAGGCCCTCTAATCCTTTCTAGAGCACGAATTAAACAGAATCGTACCCGAGGGTCGTTCTGCACACAGAAAGGGGAAAAGTGGAAATTCGCCGCCGGTGAGCAACCACTCGAGCTGTGGCTCGGGGACGAGCAGCACCGATCACTTGCGCGTCCAAGGGTGCCTTGGCTCGGGCGTGACAACGCCCAGGTTGGGCTGTCCACGAGAGCCCGAGGTGCGGCGGTTTCCAGTTCCGAGTTTGATCTTTCGGCACAGCCGATATCACTCGGTTTCAATCGATTTCTATCAATGGGAAGGATGGAGGATGGTTGCTAGTACCTTGCTGGGACCTTGGAATGGAAAGAGGGAGCTGCGATCGGCTTGATCAAGCAGGAACTCGAGCGGCGGCGATGGCAGTGGAAAAACAAGTCGTGTGCGTCGGCAGCTCGAGGAAATGGTGACTGAAGCACGCCGGGGAGGGAATAAATAGCCCGGCCGGCTGGTCTCCGGCTTGGGGCACGCAGCAGGAGCTGGCGCCGGCTGCCCCCTTCGGTGGCGCGCGCGCACAGCTGCCGGGAACCGACTGAACTGTGGTTCAGTCGGTTTGCTTTGAGGCTGAGGCTGACATGTGGGTCCCACTTCTCTTTTAACCTCTGAAATTTATTCCTAACAGCTGTGGTAAACAGTGAACCCTATTCTACCCTTGGCAATTCAAATTATTCACCCAAGAGCCATTTGAATTGATCAAAGTTCAAATGAGGTTTGGTTTGAATGAATTTCAGCACAAGTGCAGTTTGAAATTCAAATAAAGTTTGAATTTCTCCCCCTTAGCTCATGTCAAGATCAACTCCAAATGGAGTGAAAATTGGTGTGTGAGCTCACAAAAATGTGCTGAGCAAGAATATGCCCTCCACTTTTAAATTCAGTGGGTGAAAACAGTTTGAATTTGAATATGGTTTCAAACTGCCCTCTTCCTAACTATACCCAAAATGACCTCAAAAAGGTTTTGAATTTGGGTGGAACTTGGCATGGACATCCTTAGCAAAGTGTAGGAGTTTTCATATGTCCAGCCCATCTATATCACATGTGGGAAGTACCACTTTTGCAATGTGTGAGTTTGTTCCCTAATGAGCATGTTGATAATTGTTACTTGCTCTTTATTTGTGTTCATCATTCTTCCTCAAATGAGGTGTGTGGTGTGGTGATGAACACTGCAAATGAGTGTCAAAAACTGAGGCCCTTACACTCACCAGACAGCCTTCTTTATAAGCGTCGATGTTAACCTGCAAAACCACTCATATAGCAAGAGTGAGCACAAAGGCTCAACAAGAATTAACCGTCTCTCCTAAGGCATGCAACTCTATATGCGGGTAACTTAAGACATAAACATATAACTTGCATAAAGACTCGCCTACAAGTTCATCCTTGACTTTCAGATTTTTAGCCATCATAATAGTGACCTTGCGCCGAGCAACATTGGAACTCCACAATAAAAAAAGAAACACTTCATTCCAATGTTACTTGTCCCAAGGTGAAAAATAACTTCAATTTGCTCTATCTCTACTTCATCCATGGTTTTCATGCAATTTGAATTATCATCACAGCAATTAAAAATTGCAAACTGTTATCACCCAACTTGCTTACTACGTCACAACACAGTGAGCAAGCGGTACTCATATCCGCGAGGGATGGTGATTCGAATCAAACACTGTTTGGATAACTCGACACGTACGCCTGCCTCTGAAGACCCAAATCTGGTGTCCTTCATTACGTCGTATGTGGCAACCTTTCGCAGAACACCCGACTGTAGAACCAATCGCGCCGTCTTGGGCTCATAGGTCTAACGAGACGATACGGTATGCGTCTACAATCCAGTTAACCTGGTACATCGGTTTCCTGGGTCCCATATAGCAGTAAGAATCCGGTACACAACTCAATACTTGCTCAGCAGGGCCGCACATGGCTCGGTCCTTAACCGACACAGGCAGAGCTACTCGACCAAGACCTCGTCTTGTCGCTGCCTAACACTCCTGCCCGGTCTCATCTTTGGAAACATAAACTTTAGTTTGTCTCTTTACACCATACTCGCGTGATCCCGACTATAACTCGCGAGTAGATTCCAACTACTCGACTTCTACCGGATGTCATAGCCTAATTAGCACAGCATTTTTCTACAGCGGGGATACATCTTCTACCGCAGACTCGAGGGTTTATTTGGTCATGCAGTTGGAGTATAAATCAGTCCTAACTTAATGCACATACAAACTCTAAACCATAATAGTGAACAAAGTAAAACTTTATAAAACAACTAGATGCAAACCGGAGCTTGACTTGGTTTTGCAAGTGACTAAGTATATATTCATTTAGTGAAGACCACTTGAGGTTTGATCACTCGCTTTGCTCCCTCTTTGATCTCCACTTCGATTGCTTCACAATCTTCACGTAGATGCTACACGATATGAATATGCATATGTCTTTAATTGTAAAGCTTTTGCTATCAAGGTCTAATGACAAGTATAAAACCAGAACTCTGTTTAATAATTTAAAATGACACTGGTGCTAAGGTTTGGGGTTTGGGTTAAGTAACATAGTCAAGTGATAAGTGCATTTCATCACTTGTGTGTTACTCATCTAAAGAGGTTGAAAAGGGCAGTACTGATCCAGAGATCCAATGGAGCTGAAAATTTTCATTTGAGTTTCTTGTCACAAGAAAGTCATCTGGACAAAAAATTAGCATTTTTCACTGAGTGGTTTATTCAGAACAATTCTCTAAGCAATTAAGAAAAAGGAATTAATTCTGAATAAATTTACATTTTCATGCAAATTAAAGTGAACCGGAAATTCAAACATAGCTCAAGGATAATGCATGAATTTTTCTAGGATTTTTGGAGCTAAGAATTATCCAGAACTGAATTTTTAAGTTTTGGAAATTCTCTGAAAAAGTTTCTGTATTCATTTTAACACAGAAATTTGAAAACTGAATTCTCCTAAACAAATTAACTCCAAATGATATGAAATTGTTACAGGAATTCAATAACATCATAAAGAAAAGTCTGGCAAAATTTGAGGATTATTGGATGAACCAAACTCCATCTAAAATTCCTTTGCTGGAAAGCTTTAAAGAATTTTCCAGAATTAAAAAATGAGTTTCATACAAATTGGGTTGCATATTAGGATAGAGTTTTTCAACCTGAATCTAACCCAATTTGAATCACTAAATTTGGAGTTTCCTAGCAAACGTTATGAGGTTCTAAATTTTGAATTAAATCTGGCATTGGAATTAAACCGGCAAAAGTTTAAATCCCTGACAGCGGGATCCGGGGCTACGTGGCGCGTTCTCAGGTGTCGACACACGGAGCTACAGAGTCATTTCCGCATAGGCGCAATTTGATCCAGTGGCATAGAAGATCAAATTTCCCCGCAACCGACACTGACATGTGGGTCCTCCCCCTCTTCGTCTACCTCCAGCCCTCCGCACTCTCACGCCGCCGAGCTCGCCGGAGCTCTCTCCGGGAGGGGGTTCCCGTGCCCCGAACTCGCTACTTTTCGCCGCCTCTATGTAGTTTCGTGCGGGGAACACGTTGCCGGCCTTCCCTCGGACCGAAGATGGCCTGAACCCTAGGTGCGATGAGCGGCGGCCTCGGTGATATGTCGGCGACGTCGCTAGGGCGCTGTGAGGCACCAAAAACTGCGCCGTTTGCACCTAGAGCATCAGTGAGTCGTGGGAATGCTTGACATGGACTCGGTTTGGATCTGGAATGGCTCTAGATAAGTCCCCACCGTGCGCCTGAGGTGAATTTTCCGGCGGCAACGAAGAACAAGGCGTTCTACGGCTAGGATTGATGAAATCGAGCACAGGTTGGTCGAGGAGGATCGTAGGAGTCTAAAGAACATGCCCACAGATCATAAATGGAAGCAACTAAGTATTGGAGATGAATTTTGAGATTTTGCGCGGCGGTCCAAAGAACCCGCCGGGAGAAAAACCAAATTCCGGCCGGTTCCACCCATGAGACGGTTCCAAGTTGGAGGAACAGCACGAGGAGCTGATCACTGACCTTTGCCGTAGCTTGGTTGCTCGTGAAACGCAGCAGGGTCTCGGTTTGACGTCGAGGCGCCTAGGTCAGTTTGCCGGCAAGAACTGAGCTCGCCGACGTGGTTATCGACCACGGCACTTCGGTTAAGTACTCCGGGAAGCTTGAGGGGGTGTGGGCGACGCCATTTGTGCATTGGCCGGGCGTCAAAGCTCTTGGTGCGTGGTGGCGATGAGGCTAGACGCCGGAGCTCGGGGTGGCAGAAAACTCCCGAGGAGAGTCGGTGTGGCGGGGAGTAAGGGAAACAGCGATGGTTCAGCCCCTGAGGCGACGTGTACATGGTGCTAATTCCCTCCTCTCGGCGTCCTGATCGTAGAAACAGGAGGTGGCGTCGGTTGGCTGAGCAGCTCGAGAGGTGGCGCGCTGAGTTCAGTTGGTTTGAGGGAAAACAAAGCCACCCGGTGACTTAAGTAGCAAGTCTGAACATCTCAATGACAAATGGACCCACAAGGCAGTCCCTCCTTATCCATCAAAAGATCTCCAAAACCTCTCAAAATTGGCAAATGACCAAAGTCAGATGTGTGGGGCTACAATCTAAACTCAATTTGGATACTTGAGCAAGTTTCATCCAAATTAAAATTTGTATTTGAATTCTTTATGAATTTGAGTCCTTTTTGGAAAATGGCTAGCAAACATCTCCAAAATTCTTGAACTTTGCATACCCACTAATTTGGACCTAAGGAATTCAAATATGAAATCTGATTTTTAAGTTGGCCACTGCAATTAGGACTTTTGAACCAACAGTTTGAACTCCCTTTTTGGAAATGGCCACCTTTTCATTGAAGTGAACAATTTAGTTCAAAACTGAATTTAAAATCCTGTTGCACATGACAACATTCACCTGTTTAGAAATTTTTTTGCAAGTTCCAAATTCTTGAATTTGATCTCGACTTTATTCATCATTCAAGTCTTGCCTTTACAAGTTTTTGGGACTTTTACATTCCTCCCCCCTTAAAAAGGAATCTCGTCCTGAGATTCACAATTAAGAACAAGGTGGGGAGGACTCCTTTTTGACATAAGCCCCTAATAGCTCCGGATGATTGAGTTATAAATACTCCTCGCTTTCCCATGTAGCTTCCTCGGACGTGTGATTTCCCACAGCACCTTGAAAAATCATGATGTCCGGTTTCTTGTCTCGCAAGTCTTTTCATCAATTATCCGGGTTGGACGCTCAACATAAGTAAGGTCTGGCTTTAAATCTGCTACTCCTTTAGTGAGAATTCCCCTTGGAACTTTCAAACACTTCCGCAGCTGAGATATGTGGGAGACGTTATGAACTCCGGCTAAGGCTGCTGGTAACTCCGAACGGTATGCCACGGTTCCAAATCTTTCAATGATGGCAAAGGGACCGATAAAATGCGGAGCTAATTTTCCCTTCACACTGAATCGGTGAATTCCCTTCATAGGAGATATGCGGAGATATACGTGGTCTCCAACTTGAAAGTTCAGAGGACGACGTCTCTTATCTGCATAGCTCTTTTGTCTGGACTAAGCGGCTTTAAGATTTGCTTGAATAAGCCTTACCCGCTCTTCCGCTTCGTATACGAGATCAATCTCATAAATAACTCTCTCACCAGATTCACACCAGTTCAAGGGTGTGCGGCACTTCCGCCCGTAGAGAGCCTCATAAGGTGCCATTTTGATGTTCGTTTGATAACCATTGTTGTACGAGAACTCCGCCAACGGTAAGTGATCATCCCAGCTCTTACCGTGGTGGATGGCACACCTCTTAGTATATATTCAAGTATTTGATTCACCCTCTCAGTTTGCCCGTCGGTTTGAGGGTGATACGCTGAGCTTCGAATCAATTTGGTTCCCAAGGATGTGTGTAGCTGCTCCCAGAAACGGGCTACAAGCAGTGATCCTCTGTCGGACACAATGGTACTGGGAACTCCATGCAAGCACAAGATTCGTGCTGTGTACAACTCCGCATACTGCTTGGCGTTGTAGCTGGTATGCACAGGGATGAAGCGTGCTAATTTGGTTAACCGGTCAACGATTACCCAAAGCGAACTATGGTGGTGGGAGGTCATCGGCAACCCGACGATGAAATCCATACTCAAGTCTTCCCACTTCCATGCCGGCATTTGCAGTGGTTGCAGCAGGTCCGACTTCTTCACATGGTCCGCCTTAACTATTCGACACGTATCACATTCTGAAACGTACTTCGCAACTTTATTAAAGTATAACCACATTCATGTTTAAACAAATCTTAAGTACGCTAAACTAATCAGCTTGACTACCCTGACCAGTTTACACAAACTCCAAAATTTACTCAAGTTAACTACATATTCTTGACTTGAGTTCAATACCAAAGTTTAAGTAAACTTCAGTATATTTCCAATGCTTATTCATATGACTCTAGATCATTACTGGATCAAAAGTTATGATTTTTCTAAATTGACAGAATTCCTGGATAAAATTTGCCAGCATCTCCTTTGTATGTGGCTATCTTTATCACAGTTGTATATGTAAATACATAAGAATCTGAGCAAGCTTTGAACTACAACAATGTTGCACATTTCATAACCTTTCCAACGGTGTATCATAGGCTCCTTAGGGATTTTTCAATAGAAAGTTATGGCTTAAAAACAGAAAGGTCCAGAGAGGTTTTGCTGCTGTCCTGGTTCTGAACAGTTTGACTTCAACTGGACTATTCACCAATTCAACGTGTGATTTGGCTCTGGAGGTCTACAAAGAAGTTGTAGAGAACTTGAAAATATTTCCAGAACTATATCATACACCGTAATTGGTTAAAGCTACTCAGAGTTATGCTCTGTCAAAGTCTAGCCAGAATTCCTGCCAGAAACAGAGCGCTCTGTTTTTGAAATCTTTAAAGCCTAGTCATTTTGTCATTTAAATCTTAGCTCAAAATAAGAGTTCAGTAACTAATATTTGTTTCAAACTTCAATTTTTAGTTGAAAGCTAGTTAATGAATCATTTCTTCATAGGGAAGAGGTTATTAAGTGTAGTACGGTGTCGATGCACCTTAAGAATCATGTCGGTACTACGTAGCCTCACCAAAAGAAAATCCTAACCGGATTATACCGTCATATCCGTATTATTGGTGGCACTAAGATGGTCACTCGCAAATGTGTTCTACTCGTACTATGGTTCGTGGTTAAACCTAGATAAATAACACACAATTATCAGGTTCGGCTGCACACCGAAACCGGTCCCAATACAGTTCGTACACCCGTCCGTCATCACTCGCACAGGTGTCCTCAAGCCAAACACGCCTTGAGTTACGTGTTCACATTACCAACCATGTGACGGGGTCTCCCATACTTGTCCGTAGCACGCCAGGGAAGGGCGTTGCTCGAATACCCCAAACGACATGAAGAGTCGTATAGGATACTAAAGCTGGCCGGGTTACCTGCCACCCATGAGGCTCCACCCTTCAGCTTGTGCGCACTGGTGGACAGCGCTTACATGCACCCCCAAGACATACAACGTCCCGAGATGCATGATTTGCCAACATAGCACATAGGTTAGGTTGCCACCTTCATATTAGGCTAATATAGTAGTCCTTATGTGGGCCTAGTACCGTTTCCTTATCGTATCCTAAGTTTTTGTCATAATATGATCCTTATTCCATGCGCTATTACCAATGCAGCTCTGATACCATGCTGAGGGGGACTCGGCCCGTGTCACAGGGCCGTGCCGCTCGCCCGGGAATCGCATTGGGTGGTGACGTGTTATGCGGCACCCAACAGCACACATATAAGGAAACTGTATTACATAAATAAAAAGCAGAAGATTACAAATGTTCTTTGTAAATAATTTACATCAATTAGCTACAGCCGAAGACTACAATCAACTCATGTCGAATAACTAATGAGCACTTGAGAGGAGGTCCAGCCCGCGGACTCCTCTCGCTAGCAACACGAAGACATTGCAGCGGCTGGGTTCTCCATGTGTTACATGACTCGGAAGACTCCGAGTCTCACCGGACAACCTTCTTTATAAGCGTTGATGTTAACCTGCAAAACCACTCATACAGCAAGAGTAAGCACAAAGGCTCAGCAAGACTTAACCATCTCTCCTAAGGCATGCAACTCTACATGCGGGTAACTTAAGACATAAACATATAAGTTGCATAAAGACTCGCCTACACATTCATCCTTAACATTCCAATTTTTAGCCATCATAGTAGTGACCTTGCGCCGAGCAACATTGGAACTCTAGAATCAAACAAGAAACGCTTCATTCCAACATTACTTGTCCCAAGGTGAAAAATAAATTTAATTTGCTCTATCTCTACTTCATCCATGGTTTTCATGCAATTCGAATTATCATCACAGCAATTAAAACTTGCAAACTGTCATCACCCAACTTGCCTACTACGTCACAACACAACAAGCAAGCGGTACTCATATCCGCGAGGGACGGTGATTCGAATCAAACACTGCCCGGATAACTCGACACATACGCCCACCTCTGAAGACCCAAATCTGGCGTCCTTCATTACGTCGTATGTGGCAACCTTTCGCAGGACACCGACTATAGAACCGATCGCGTCGTCTCGGGCTCATAGGTCTAACGAGACGATGTGGTATGCCTCTACAATCCAGTTAACCTAGTACATCGGTTTCCTGGGTCCCATATAGCAGTAAGCATCCGGTACACAACTCAATACTTGCTCAGCAGGACCGCACATGGCTCGGTCCTTAACCGACACAGGCAGAGCTACTCGACCAAGACCTCGTCTTGTCGCTGCCTAACACTCCTGCCCGGTCTCATCTTTGGAAACATAAACTTTAGTTTGCCTCTTTACACCATACCCGTGTGATCCCGACTATAACTCACGAGTAGATTCCAACTACTCGACTTCTACCGAATGTCATAGCCTAATTAGCACAGCATTTTTCTACAGCGGGGATACGTCTTCTACCCTGGACTCGAGGATTTATTTGGTCATGCAGATGAAGTATAAATCAGTCCTAACTTAATGCACATAAAAACTCTAAACCATAATAGTGAACAAAGTATAACTTTATAAAACAACTAGATGCAAACCGCAGCTTGTCTTTGTTTTGCAATTGACTAAGTATATATTCAGTTAGTTAAGACCACTTGAGGCTTGATCACTTGCTTTCTTCCCTCTTTGATCTCCACTTCGGTTGCTTCACAATCTTCACGTAGATGCTACACGATATGAATATGCATATGTATTTAATTGTGAAGCTTTTGCTATCAAGGTATAATGACAAGTTTAAAACCAGAACTCCATTTAAGAATTTAAAATGACACTGGTGCTAAGGTTTGGGTTAAGTAACATAATCAAGTGATAAGTGCATTTCATCACTTGTGTGTTACTCATCTAAAGAGGTTAACAGGGCAGTACTGATCCAGAGCTCCAATGTAGCTGAAAATTTTCATGTGAGTTCCTTGTCACAAGAAAGTCATTTGGACCAAAAATTAGCATATTTCACTGAGTGGTTTATTCAGAAAAATTCTCTAAGCAATTAAGCAAAAAGGAAATAATTCTGAATCAATTTGCACTTTCATGCAAATTCAAGTGAACCACAAATTCAAACATAGCTCAAGGATCATGCATGAATTTTTCTAGGACTTTTGGAGCTAAGAGTTACCCAGAACTAAATTTTCAAGTTTTTGAAATTCTCTGAAAAACTATCTGTATTCTTTGAACACAGAAACTTGAAATCTGAATTCTCCTAAAAAATTAACTCCAAATGATCTGAAATTTTTACAGGAGTTCAGTAACATCCTAAATAATATTCTGCCAACATTTGAAGATTATTGGATGAACCAAACTCCATCTAAAATTATTTTTCTGCAAAGTTTAAAGAATTTTCCAGAATTAAATAATGCTTTCATACAAATCGGGTTGCATATTTGGATAGAGTTTTCCAACCTGCATCCAACCCAATTTGAATCACTAAATTTGGAGTTTCCTAGCAAAAGTTATGAGGTTCTAAAATTTGAACCAAATCTGGCATTTGAATTAAACCGGGAAAAGTTTAAGTCCCTGACAGCGGGACCCGAGGCTACATGGCGCGTTCTCAGGCGTCGACACACAGAGCTACATAGTCATTCCCGCACAGCCACAATTTGATCCGGTGCCACAGAATATCAAATTTCCCCGCAACCGACATTGACGTGTGGGTCCTCCCCCTCTTCGTCTACCTCCAGCCCTCCACGCTCCCGCGCCGCCGAGCTCGCCGGAGCTCTCACTGGGAGGGGGTTCCCGTGCCCCGAACTCGCTACTTTTCGCCGCCTCTACGTAGTTTCGTGCGGGGAACACGTTGCTGGCCTTCCCTTGGACCGAAGATGGCCGGAACCCTAGGTGCAACGAGCGGCGTCCTCGATGATACGTCGGCGACGTCGCTAGGGCTGTGAGGCACCAAAAACTGCGCCGTTTGCTCCTAAAGCATCAGTGAGTCGTGGGCATGCTTGACATAGACTTGGTTTGGATCGGGAACGGCTCTAGATAGGTCCCCACCGTGCGTCCGAGGTGAATTTTCTGGCGGCAACGAAGAACACGGCGTTCTACGGCTAGGGTTGATGAAATTGAGCATTGGTTTGACGAGGAGGACCGTAGGAGTCTAAATAACATGCCCGTAGATCAGAACTGGAAGAAACTAAGTATTGGAGACGAATTTTGAGATTTTTGTACGGCGGTCCGAAGAACCTGCCGGGGAGAAAAACCAAATTCCGGCCGGTTCCACCCATGAGATGGCTCCAAGTTGGAGGAACAGCACGAGGAGCTGATCACTGACCTTTGCAGTGGCTTGGTTGCTCATGAAACGCAGCAGGGTCTCAGTATGACGTCGAGGCGCCTAGGTCAGTTTGCCGGCAAGAACTGAGCTCGTCGACATGGTTATCGACCACGGCACTTCGGTTGAGTACTCCGGGAAGCTTGAGGGGGTGTGGGCAACGCCATTTGTGCGCTCGGCCGGGCGTCAAAGCTCTTGGTGCGTGGTGGCGACGAGGCTAGACGCCGGAGCTCGGGGCGGAAGAAAACTCCCGAGGAGAGTCGGTGTGGCGGGGAGGAAGGGAAACAGCGATGGTTCAGCCCCTGAGGCGACGTGTACATGGTGCTAATTCCTTCCTCTCGGCATCCAGATCGTTGAAACAGGAGGTGGCGTAGGTTAGCTGAGTAGCTCGGGAGGTGGCGCGCTGACTTCAGTCGGTTCGAGGGAAAATGGCCAGTAGCAAGCCTGAACATCTAATGACAAATGGCCCCATAAGGCAGTCCCTTCTTATCCCTCAAAAGATCTCCAAAACCTATCAAAATTGGCAAATGACCAAAGTCAGATGTGTGGGGCTACAATCTGAACTCAAATTGGATACTTGAGCAAGTTTCATACAAATTTAAATTTGTATTTGAATTCTTTGCAAATTTAAGTCCTTTTTGGAAAATGGCTAGCAAACATCTCCAAAATTCTTGAACTTTGCATACCCACTAATTTGGACCTAAGGAATTCAAATATGAAATCTGATTTTTAAGTTGGCCACTGCAATTAGGACTTTTGAACCTACAGTTTGAACTCCCTTTTTGGAAATGGCCACCTTTTCATTGAAGTGAACAATTTAGTTCAAAACTGAATTTAAATTCCTCTAGCACATGACAACATTCACCTGTTTAGAAAAGTTTTTGCAAGTTCCAAATTCTTGAATTTGAACTCGACTTTATTCATCATTCAAATCTTGCCTTTACAAGTTTTTGGGACTTCTACAATTGAGAAATTCACTCAACCTTGGTTGACGTGGTGCATTTTATAATGGTGGTGGGGTTGTTGCATGTTGACCACCACTTGTGTCAAGTTCTGAATGAGTTGATTTTGCATATTCATCATTTGTTGCATTGCTTTTCCATCTACTCTGCGTGCAACTCTTGGCTACCATTCAGTTAGAGGAAACCTTGCAGCATCGTCATTGTTGTTTCCTCCATTACGTCTTCTTCTGCCAGCCATCTATTGTGAACAACTATGTTTAATTAGGTTCATATTGTATGTATATATGTACTCTCCTACTTGCATATTATTATGCATATATCCTTATTAGTTCAACCCAAAACATATAAATGATTTAATTTAATTATTTGACAATCATATTTGAAGCAAGCATAATATTTATATGCATCAAGGGTTAAGTACATATATTAACGAGGTTGTGAACATAAGCCTATGGCATTCACAACTCACGTGGCATACCACCTAATCTAACCAACATGTACACACTAAGCTTTACATTACATTAACGTTACTACTTGAATTATAACATTGTTATGGACACCTATACTAGTTATCTCATGGTACTTGTTCATTTTCCTGAGGGGTCCTGCTTTTCGCCTTCAGGAGAACTAGCCGCTGACTCGGCTCTGGTGGGCTCAGGTGGTGGAGGTGAGGTATGAGGGCGTTTGGCTGCCCTACGATCCAGAGAGTCAGGAGTCCAAGTATCTCCATCTGAAACATAAAGGTCACTTTGCTCTCCATCCTTCATCCTCATCAGTCCACGCATTATAGCTCCTGTCTTCTTCAGGAGATCACATACATCCTGAAATTCTTGCTGGCAGTTATGTAGCCTGGTGCTAAGGCTAACTCCCTCTTCAAGGCTCACATCCATTTGTACAATGGTACAACCCTCTCTGGTTGGTTCATAGGTGAATTCTGCACTACCACTTTGTCGCCGTGGGGTGTACATGTACTGAGTTCCCTCAAGACATCCACGGTTGATGTAGCTTTGGCATGTGATTGCCTCACAAGTGGCATCTTTTTCTGCTTCTGCCATGGTGGATCTCCATGCCGGTGAGTTGTGGATCTTAAGCAGCTTGTTCTCATGGTAGATTCTTGCCTCAGACTTCCATTCCTCGCGTTCTGCACGAGAAACTCTAGTACTGTTGTAGTACACTACTAACTTGTCGGTATAACCAGCACAACGAAGAAGGTGTCTACGGCGCTCCACCATGCCTTCTGTGCAGTCCCCGTGAGTTTGGTATGTGGCAGGGTTATCCACATCTTCCAAGGTTCTTGCAGCTAGCCGATGCCGAGGCACTCGTCCTCTAGTGGACTTACGGGCTGTCAATCTCGTACGTGCCATTTGTTTCATGAAAATTTCAATAAGTTAGAAGAATAAATAATACAATATACTTTCGAATGTAGATGAGGTTAGACTGTATATAAATAAATCTAAATAACCTTTTTCTACTAAAGTCTTTTGTAAAATAGTTTTTACTAAAATACCAAGAATTATTTCGTCCATTTCTAACTAGGCTTGCGTCCTAAGGGCAACCTTGGCTTTGATACCACTCTGTCACACCCGGTTTTTATTAAAGAACAACCGAGTGTATTCTCACGTGTATGCCAGGATCAGTTGAATCAAACATGTGTCGACAAGAGCGTAATATCGTTATATTACAAGCCAAGTTTAACGTGCAACATAATATTACAAATATATGTCATAAAAGTACTATTACACACTAAGAATATAATCAGAGGAAGACATCAATGTGAAACTCCAATCCACAGGCGTTGCCCGGGGGTTTCGCCAGCCTAGAACAACTCGTCTAGATCAAAGTCTTCTTCGTTGAAGTATATATCTTCATTTACACCTGAGCAGTATTTGACATCCAACAAAAGAAAGTTTGAGTATCAAAGGGTACTCAGCAAGTGTAGGAAAGAATAATATGAAGGCCAATAGAAGGAAAAGGCTAACTCTGTTACGCACTATGCATTAATCCTAGTCCTTAACTTTTATTAGCAACCTATTTTACTAAGTGAGCAATCCCACCATCTTTATAAATAATCTATTAATGCAAGGTTACACCACCTAACAACCTTTTTCAACTCATATCCATGTTTCTCTAATCATGGACAAGTCCAAGCCGCTCTTGACTGTGAGCACGACTGTCATGACCGTTTCGTTCTCTGCAGAGATTGTACCACTTTACCCACAAGTAGTGATTTCATCCCCTGTTACCAGGTGGACTAAGAACCTCCCTGATATCCGTGGTTGCAAGCCACATTACACACTTTCTTTGGTGTGCGATTAGGAGATCACTACATGGCCTTTACAAAGGGTCTACCGACAAGTACAAGCCCACTGAGGTTTCACCGCTGCAGTTCCTGGGAGTAAACCCTCCCCTGCAGAAGCCCCCTCTTGAGCTTTGTAGTTTCCAGGGTAGTCAAAAATTGACTCCCATTCGCCGCACCATCCAAACACTCATACTACACCGGCAAACTTCTAATTAATTGGCCAAGCTGCCCCATCTCAGTCTTGTGGTGACAGTGTAAAGCCAGGTTAACTGTTCCATGAACCAGTCCTTAGAATCTAATATGGGCACTAACACTATCCCAAGTCTCGTGCACGAAGCACCATACTAAAACAACCATCCTGTCTAGATTTCTATCATTATGGCACACTCTTGTGTCTTTCATATATTCCACAAGACTAGTAACAACTAAATTTCATTCATTTTCTAAGTTCTAAGCATGGCTAAGCACATAAAACAACAATGAAATATCCTAACTAAATCCCTCCATGGTTTTGTAAGGAATGATAAGGAATAAATCTAGTGAAACATCCTAAACTGGGTTTTATATTGAAGACATCATGCAAATATTCTAACTAATCATCCTAGAATAGGAGCAAATTGGTCAAGGAACACTTGCCTTTAATCTGCTGCTCAGTTACTTTGAAATCTTGCTCTTGAAGATTAAGAAATGGCTCTTGTGTGGGTTCTAACAATATATATGCACACAAAAAATGCAAAACATGCAATAAGAAACATAGCAATACATTTCAATCTTATATACACTTAATTATATGCATATATCATTTGTTTCTATTTAATTTCTCTATTTACATATAATTATACATTATTCTACACTTGTTATGTGAGAACATTGATTAATAACATGGTATATATCTCTTATATTCAGTTTTTATATTAGCAACATATTTATTTCTAATTTTATAACAGTTTATAATAGTTTTTAAAGTGTATATATGCATATATACTAATTTTATGATAATTTCATACCTAATATTTATTCTAAAAGTTCTATTATAACTATTTCTAGAATATATTTTGCTCTTATTGCATTTTCAGAATTTATCTATGCATTTTAAATAATTTCCATAAATTTTCTGAAGTATATATTGTTTTTACTTGAATTCAGTATTAATTTATCATTTAAAATGCATTTTCAGCCTATAGAATTTTTTTATTTTCAGAATATATATATGTTAAAATGTGAAAACAGAATATTTTCAGATATTTCTATGATTTTCCAGAATTTATTTACTCTATTTTAGCAATTTTCAGAGTTAAAAACAAAATTATAAACTATTCTGGGCTAAAGTGTGATTTCTACAATTTTCATAGAGTTCAAATTGAACTTACAGAATTATTTTCCCAATATTTTAAAAGTTTAGGGGCTTTTCTACTGAAGAAATGTTTATTTCCCATTTTCTGTAAAGTATGAGGGTTTTTTTCGCAAAGTTCAGGACCTATATCAATTCCTTTAAAAACTAAAGGGGTTATCTCAAAAATTTTCAACATTTATAACTAAATTAAATCTGGGCCGTCGGATTTGATTCGGATGACTCTAATTTTATGGAATGAAGGGGTATTTTCCCTTCTAATCACACCCGCACACTTAAAGAGGGTTTGGGTGAAGCCACGTCATCCCCTACCCTCTTCTTCCCCGCGCGCGGCGGCGGTTCGCCAGAAACCTTTGGGTTTCCAATTTTTCTTCACTATTTCATGTTTTCTTTACTGCAAAGCCTAGAGGAGGCTACGAGGAACTTACCTAGAGCAATCCTTTGGACCCGAAATGACCGGAAAGATGTCGGCGACGGTGAGAAGTGGCGAACTCCGACGATGTTCGTCGGGAACGTTCTCCGGGCACAGTTCTTTGATGCTTCTTGTCGCAAAAGCTTCCTTTCAGCCCTGTGATGGTGTAGGAAGGGTTAGAAGTGAAGTTTGGCGTGCAATTCTGAAGAATCGACGGCGGAGTCGGTGGTTCTTACCGAGGGGAAAACAAGCACGATTTGCGAGGGATTTCGGTCGGTTTTGTTTGGGTTTTATAGGGGAGGAGAGGGCGGTAGTTGTGGGTGTGTCGATTGGAGAAGGGGCACAAGATTTGGCACATGGGCGGAGCAATTCGTGCACATGTGGTAATAGAGAGGAAAGAGAAGGGAGGCAGTTGCTTTGGAGAAGAAGCAACTGACATGTGAGGTCCACATGTCAGTGAGAGGGAGAGAGGGAGAAGGAGTGTTTGTCTAAGGCTGGAAATTCGGTTATTACAAGGAAGCTCAAAGGTGCGCTGGACCACCGTGTTGCTTCTCCCCGAAGCTCAGATCAAGCGGTGAACCCTAGCAGCCGAATTCGGCGGTTTTTCCCGGGTGCACCATCAGGGACCGTCCGGTACGAAATCCCCAAATTCGTTCTCAATTCTCGTTCTTAGGCCGCCAAATCTTGCACACAGGATCTAGATTAGTTGGTGACCAACTCTCTTTTCAAACCTAGCATGAAATCGACTAGAAGCGGCGTATTTCGAGTTTTCCCGAGCACGCACATGTCGGCACGAAGCAGGCGCATGGTGAGGACTACTTTGAGATGCTTACGAGCTCAGCTAATGGCGTGCCAATCTACCCTAGCACCCACTGGTTCTGTAGAACCTTTTGGTCGAGCTCTAGGCGGGCTAGATTGGCTGGCTGATGGCACCTAAGTGCCCCCGTGGTCGCCGCACGTCGCCAGCCTATTTCTAGCCACCGACAGCCCAAGCAAACCCCATGGATGGATTCCCTGATCTCCCAAATGCACGGGCGGTGAGTCTCTGGCCGGGAGACGGCCAGAAACGCGGGGCCGGCGAGGGGAAGCCGCGCGCGCGGGAAGGCGCTGGAGCAAGACGAAGCCGCTGCCAGGCCCACGTGTCAGCCGCAGTAAATTTAAATTCGGATCGGTTGTGGCTCGGGATCGAGTGTGCTGCGCGCGGGGAAACCGTGTAGCCCCGGTGTGGCTCGAATCTCAGTTGCTGCAGTTTAAAACAGTGGGCCCAGTCGATTTCCCTTAGTAAATTAATTCCAGAATTTACCACAACTTTGGAAATTCATATCATGGTCTAGGAAACTCCAAATTGGATGATTGAAATTGTGTCGTATTCAGTTTGCAAAGATCAATCCAAATATGAATCCCAATTTGTATGAAAGTCAATAATAAATTCTGGAAAATGCTTTGAAAGTTTTCTGAAAAAGAATTATTGAGGGAGTTTGGTTCATCTAAAAATCATCAAATTTTGCCATAATATTCTTTAGGATATTATTGACCTCCTAGCAAATTTCCAGCTCATTTGGAGTTGAATTGTTTAGTAATTTGGTAAATACAAGCTTCTGTGCTCAAAGTTGTCCAGAAACTTTTTCAGAAAAGGTTTCTAACTTGTAAAATCCATTCTAGGCAATTCATAGCTCCAAAAATCATGAAAAAGTTCAGGAATTCTCTATGAGTCATACTTGAAATTTCAGTTTACTTGATTGGGCATCAAAATGCACAGTACTTCAGAATTAATTCTTTTTATTAGAACTGCTTAAGGAATTATTCTGGAGGAACTACTCAAGTAAAAGTCCTGAATTTTGGATCAAAATACTTTTATTAGACCAGGAACTCACGTGGAGATTTTCAGCTCAAATTGAGCCTTAGATTTGCCTGTCCTAGTTCTCCAATCTTTTGTATGTGGAAAAATACATAAGAGTCTTGTAGGAATTATGGGGGACACATATTCTTTCCACTTTAGCTGCAATTTGGCAACCTAAGTCCCTGGGTAGTATAGAATATTTTGTAAAAGTTTTGAAGCCATTGGAGTTCTTGATCTTCAATTTCATTCAAATGTTTTCAGCTCATCTCACATGTCCATTAGGAACTATAGAACATGTGAAGGAAACTTCTTGTGAACAAAGGATTTTTCCTAAATTCTTCTGCACAACCGGGACCCCAAAGCTCACTTTTAGAACTTCCACACAGTCCCCCGTTATTAACATGTTCAAGTATTTAATTTCTAAATTGCATTATAAAATATTATGCATATACATGTCGATAGTGCTCACGACAAAGGACTTCGACGGAGTCATCCCTTGACGTGTGGTTCAGTTGAGCAAATTCAGAAGAATAAAGGGATAGAAGATCACTAACTGCTATTATACAATACTAACCTGCAAAATAGGCAAGCTCCGGTTTGCATTTAACAGCTGTTATGTTTTTACTTTGTATTCACTCTTTTGGTTAGGAAATGAAATGTGCATTAGGTCTAGTTGTTTAGATACTCCTCTTGCATGACCAGAGAAACCTATGGAGTATTGGGTAGACGTCTTTTCATCGTGTAGAAACTGCCATGCTTAATTAGGTTTCAGTAGAAGTCGAGTGGTTGGACACTGCTCGCATGATCAGGAGAAGAAGGGGCATACGGGATTGGTCCAGAAAATTATTAGCAAGTTGAAATTGAGGCCGGGCAGGTTGTAGGAGCAACAGGACATAGGGGCCTGGGTGCGTTAGACATGTCCGTGTCGGTCAAGGACCGATCCGTATGCGGCCCTGTTGAGCAAATTTGAGTTGTATACCAGACTCATGCTGGCTATATGGGACCCAGTAAACCGATGTACCTCGGGAAGCTTGCGTTGGGACTTTTCCGGTCGCCTCAGGCGAGAGGTCGGTGTAAAGTATATGGGTAACATTCTCATGACATCTCATGTTAGTAGGTGAACCATGAGAGTGGCTACTGTACGGGATGATCGGATCGATTCAACGTAGATGAAATGGGGGAAAGGCTGCCAACTACGACGTCAGTGATGGTTGCTGTAGGCAACGTCGAGTACGAGCGTACGTGTCGTGTAGTCCGGGTGTTTTTTATTTGAATCACCGTCGCTCACGGAAGAGGATTTAGCATACTTGTTCCCACAGTCATGACGTAGTATGAACTTGCATTTGAGATAAGAACTAATCACGTTGGTTTCAAGTTGATACTAGTATTGTACTGTTACCTTGTATGCATAGATCAGAGCAAACTCGATTCATTTCCACCATGAGCAATTGTAACACCTCAATTTCATATTCATGCATTGCATATAGAAAAACATTATAAAAGAAATAGAAATGGGGAAGAATGATAAAAATGGGATAAAGATAGCTGAAAAGAGCCAATTTCAATTCGCCGAGGAGCGCCGTCAACACTTCCTGCGGCCCGCTGACCACGTGGCGTCTTCGGAGCTCATCCATGCGGAGGGGGGTGAGGTCCGGCACTGCTGGCCACGTGGCAGGCTCGGAGATCGCCTCAGGAGAAGGGGCGAGGTCTGACCCCGCTGGACACGTGTTGCCTTTGGAGCTAGTCTCTACGGAGAAGCGAGGCTCAGCCCCATGGGACACGTGTAGACTACGGAGCTAGTCTCTGCAGAGAAGCGAGGTCCAGCCTGCAGGACACGTGTCGACTTCGGAACTCACCCCTGCGGAAGAGATGAGGTCCAGCCCCGCCAGACACGTGTCAACTTCGGAACTCACCCCTGCGGAAGGAATTAGGTCCGTCCCGCGGGACACGTGTCACCCTCGAAGATCGCCTCCGAGAGGTCCGGTCCCGATGGACACGTGTCGTCCTCGGAGCTCACCTCCGAGGAGAAGGGAGGTCTGACACTGCTGGACACGTGTCGACCTCGGAACTCGTCTCTGAGGAGAAATAAAGTCCGGCGCTGCTGGATACGTTGCACTCTCGGAGCTCGCCTCTGAGTAGAGGGGAGGTTCGGCACTGACACGTGGCGCACGTGGAGCTCGCCTCTGAGTAGAGGGGAGGTCTCGCCCACCAGACACGAGGCACACGCGGAGCTCGCCTCTGAGAGGGAGGGAGGTCCCGCCCACAAGACATGTGGCGCACGCGGAGCTCGCCTCTGAGGGAGAGGGAGGTCCCGCCCGCCAGACACGCGGCGCACCGGGAGCTCGCCTCTACGAAAAAGGGAGGCCCGGCCCCCGCTGGACACGTGGCGTCTCCGGAGCTCACCCTGCGGAGGTGACAAGATCCTTAAGCAGTTTTTCTCCTGTGCGCGCGGGAATACCTGGTACTGAGGAAACCGACACGATTTCCACGTTGCTACCGCACCAAATCAATTGGAGATAAGTTGTTAAGATCCAAAACAAAATTGAATACGACTCTTATTTGAATTCCAATCGGAGTAGGACTCTTCTTTCACCCCTTATAAATAGAACCCGAAACCCCCCTTGGTCGTAACACCTTTTCCCAAGTTGACAACTTAGAGGCCCAAGCCCCCAACTCGCCGAGTTAACCCCCTTCGCCGGAGTTCAGCCACCG
This sequence comes from Neostapfia colusana, assembly GCA_030760725.1. NCBI lineage: Eukaryota > Viridiplantae > Streptophyta > Magnoliopsida > Poales > Poaceae > Neostapfia > Neostapfia colusana. The sequence goes on from JASWHV010000007.1 coordinate 104,975,139, forward strand.
GTGAGACCGCCGACGAGCCCGTCACGCTCGCCGTCGCCGAAAAAGAGCCGACAATCATAAGAGAAGCGAGATAGGTCTTCGTTACCACCTTACGACATCATTGCGGTTTTCTTCGCATTTGTTTTTCTTCGAACAGAAGTTTTTTTCGTGTGGACAGATCACGTGTTGATCGGTTTTTGATGGTGGAATTGATCTAGATCTTGAGTCAAGATCATTATCACGTCCACACTTGATCCTTATACCTTTGTTCACCATAAAGCCCCATGCAAGCCATTAAAACACGCAAGAACACGTACAAACTGGTCTAATAAAACAACATCATAGGATTTGCACCATTGCATCTTGAGTAAAGTTTGTGCATGATGTTTGATTGCCATAATTTTGTATGTGCATGGTCGTGAGTAGAAGGACAAGCTCAGGAAGCCATCTACGAAGGACTACAGCACCGAGACTTCGAGACCCAAGAGCAACAAAAGCCACAGGAACAAGGCAAGTGCCCCTTGACCATATTGATCCCATATTTTGGAAACTATTTTATTTGCGAAAATGTGTATGCTTGAGTCAACTTGATGGGAAACCCTTTTATAGGAGTTTACTAGTTTTGTTAACCACCCTTGTCGCCGGGAAAGTTGATGAGTCGGGTATGGTCGTTTATGCTTTTCGCTTCGCTTAGCTTAAGGGTTATGGGAAGCCGAGATAGAACACGTCTAGCTACTGCACTTACATCAATAATTTTAATGAGAACTTGATGATGATAATGAACATGAATCGGGGGAGATCTAGGCAAGCTTGGTTCATGGATGTGGTAGAATGAGATGGTGGTTTACTTGCCGTAGATCTAAGGACCGGTTTATGCCAGCACATGCCAGGAAAACAGTGCCACCACAAGGCCAAATATGGGTGCGGCTTAGCTGACTAATTAGGTAAGTTGCTAGATTGTTATGGACCGTGGAAGGAGCGGGGAATGGGAGTCGAGAGAGGACTGCCTTGGGAACTGCATGGCACAAGAGGGGGCCTATAGGTGAGAGAATGGTGATTCGAGCCTGCTGATGAAACCTTAGTGAGTCCATACATCTAGTAGCCCCTTTGTAAAGGCTATTTTGTGATCTCTTGGCCATACACCGACGGTTGTGTACTGGTATAATGGAGGTTCTGCGGTCGCCGACGGGTGACGAAATCACAAACTTGTGGGTAAAGTGGTGCCACCTCTTAAGAGTGTAAAACTATCATGATAGCCGTGATTACGGTCACAAGCGCCTGGCCAACTCACATGATTAGATGGGATGGTTATCGGGATGGTTATTGGTATGGTATTGGGATTGGTTTCGGGACTGTTGAGTCTTGGTAATGAGATTGGTTTCGGGACTGTTGAGTCATGACAATGAGTTTGGTTTTCGGTTATATGATTATGAGATGGATATGACCATGAGATGGTTATCATGAGAATGAAATAAAGTTGAGAAAGATTAATGGTTGGTTGAGACCTGAAAAGTGGTGAATCATGAAGGAGGTATGTTGCTGTTTTACATAAATATATGTTGGGATTAAATTCACTTAAAGATAGTTGCTGTTTTTATTGTGTTTGTGAAATAAACTTTGCTTTCTGCAGTGAGCCTTTTTATTCCCTACCTTGCTATAAGCTACATGTCATACTTTTCCCGCACTTGCTAATTACGACATGTACTCACCCTTGCATTATCATACAAACATCAGCAACAGGAGAGAAGTACTTCGAAGATCTTGTGGAGTACTAGGCGTGCGAACTACCGTCAACTTGGCTGTGGAGTTGGAGATGGAGCCGCTGCCGTGTTTAGTTTGCTTCCGCTATCGTTTAGAGACTTCCGCTGCTAGAATAAGTTAGAGACTTCCGCTGCAAGAATAAGTTAGAGTTGATGTAATAAAGTACTTAAACCCTATTATTCGTGGTTATATTCTGAATTCAGTTTGTGGATTACATGTGTATGTGTGATGAACATCCTGGGCACACATATGCATTAGCTGGGTTGCGTGTTTTACGGGACCGGGTGTCACATCAATTTACATCGGGGAAAAGCGTTTCTTGTTTGATTGTGGACTCTCGATGTGACGTTCCCAAGGTTACTATTAATTTGCTGCTAATAAGACTTAAAAGTAAGGATTCACATTTAGGCGAGTTCATTATGCAATGTACTATCCCACTTTATGTCTTTAACTTCATGTAGAGTTTCATGACTAGGTTTGACGGTTAAGTCTTGCTGAGCGTTATGCTCACGGATACTATACTAGTTGTTTTATAGGTATTGACTCTATGCTTATGAGAATGGTTGCCGATGAGACTTGAAAAACTCTGAGTGGTTACTCGTGAGCATCCTCGCCGCTGCTGGTTGTTATTCGTGTTGCTAGTAAGAAACGTCCGTGGGCTGGACAATTTCTTTGATGCTAAGCTAGAAATGAGTCATGAGAGTTGTACTCTCCTGCTGTAGTTTATTTTGAGATAAGTATTTGTAAATTAACTCTTTGTACGCTTACGCAAATGATTTATGTAATATGTATGTCCTTTGCCCGTGTGCTATTGGGTGCCGCATCGCACAACACCATCCAATGCGATTCCCGGGCGAGCGTGCACGGACCCGTGATCCGGGGACGGGCATGCCAAGACAATTCCCCCCAATCTCTTTGTTTCCAATCCCCAACCAATGGAGCAAATTCCATGTTTCTTCCCCGAGTCTATCCGCTGGACATTCATCTTCTTGCCGACAAAATTCATCATCCTCGGTGAGCCATTCCTAAATTGCTTTCATGAGAATCTTCTTCACTTGTTTATGGCCGATTCTAATTCTTTTCCTCTCTGTTTCCGGCACCACATGCTTTTTATTTCAAGTTCTTCCGCCACCACCACCGGAACCGCACCTACCTCAACGGTGCGCCCCACCTTAGGAGCCTCCCTATCGAAATTAGGGTATGTGTTGATGTTCTTCACTTCTTCATGAAGCTGTAGCAACTTGCGCCGAGCCTTCACGTGCCTTTAGTTGCGAGCAGAACACCGCCACAGTTCGTCGCCGGCAGTCGCTCGCTTCCGGCTTGCTCTGCCCTCTTCCCCATTATTTCCACCTCACAATTGTGTTCTCCATGTCTTCCTCCTCCGCATCAAGTGTATTGGCAAGAAAAAGGGCCATTAGATTCCCACTAGGCGAGCTTCCATTACATTCCGACGAGCTCCCATGGCTCTCTGTGCGTGCCCTGGCTGGAGGAAGAAGAAAGGGCCCTGGACCCCACCAGTCAGCCGCCCAATTCTTTTTCCCATTGATTCTCCCAGAAAAATTCCAGAAAGTTGCTCTATTTCAAAAATTCATAAAGAATTGTAGGAAACTCCAAAAATTATGAAACCAATTTCATTGAGTCCATAATATCCTCCTCTATAAAGCTGTGATCTTGTTCTATCATAAAAATCTATAATAATTTTTGGGTGATTTAATTTCTCTAAACAACATTATCTCAATTCTGGCCCTCTGCTGCTTTGATTGAGCGAAAATTTTGCCAGCATGCTCCACCTATATATTCTAGACCACCATAAGAATATCAGCCTCATTGCTCTTTCAGAACCGTGTTAATTAGTAATTACAACAGTGGCATAATAGGGCATATTTGTTTATTATTTTTACTGTGGGCCCACACTTAGGTGGTTTGATCTCAATGTTTACCAGAGCCCTTGTCATGATGCCAGAACCTTGCAATAAAAATTTCAGCTCCATTTCCCTTGTAAAACTATTTTTAATTCTAGGGTTTGTATGATGGCACATACACACTAAAGTGAGAACTATATGCATGTTTAATAGGTTATTTCTTAAACCTTACTACCAGCTGCTATATTTTATCATCATGTTGCTAAACAAACTTGGGTCACACTAAGTTGATTCTTAAGTTCATTTTAATCACTATTACACTTTATGCACCTATATGATTACGTTAGCGATTAATTTTCTTTTTGCAAACATAGCATAAATAGGGACCAAGGGGCTCGAGGCAGTACAACAAGAGGAGGAAGATGAGCGGAACCTTAACTTAAACACTAACATAGATCAAGGCAAGGCCCGGTTTTGCTCATAATCCTCGAATTGAGTCCTTTTATATAATCTCATATGTTTGAGTGTTTTATTTGTTTTATGTGCATTATGTTTAGGTGTTGGATGAAACCTACTTGCATGACCATAAAGTCTTGGGTCTGAGTGGGATTTAGAACTTACACATGCTACTCTAATCACCATGTTCTACCACTAGGAATGAGTAAGTGGGGACTACTCCTGGGGGTACGGCGTCCACATGAGGGTTTACGTGAATTAATCATCTTTTAATGAAATTTGAGACCGAGCGAGCTTGTAGGGCAGGGGCACATGGGTGCCGTATGCATAGGCTTGCTCGTGTCGATTGAGGACTGTGCCGTAGTCAGCCCCTTAAACAAGTATTGATTTTATACCGGAAGGATGCTAGTATTATGAGAACTAGTAAACCGATTGTAACACCCCAAAATTTTGATTCAAAACCCTAAATCATGTTAAGAGGGGGATTTAAAAATTTTTGGACATGTTGCAAGTTTAGCAAAAATTCAAATTCAAACTGGAATTAAAATTAAACTCAAATCAGAAAAGAAATAGAAAAAGAAAAAGGAAAACAGAAAAAAACCGGCCAGTGGGCCGAAACCCACCAGCCGGCCCACCCTGCCCCGCGCCAGCCCGCAGCCGCGCGCCCGTGCTCTCTCTCTCAGACAGGTGGGACCCACCTGTCATCCCTAACCCCGATCGTCCGAAACTCGGACTGTTCACCCGCGCGCGCGCGATCGCAACCGACCGGATTTCCGGCCGAATTCTGGTTCCGGAGGACTCCAACTCGATCTAAACAAACCCGCCGCCCTTCCCCGTCTATAAAAAACCCCGGCCTCGTTCTGTTTTTCTCACGCGATCGCCGATTTTTACTCCGGTGAGAACCGAGACTTCTCCGGCGAATTCTGGCCGATCTAAGCTCAGAATTTCCGATCTAACTCGCTGGTCTTGATCCACCGCCTCCGGGGAACCATGCAGGTGCAGAAAACTCGGTGACTTGCGGTGTAAACACAGCGCCGACGAGCTTCACCGTGGTTTCGCCTCGGACCTCGTCACCGATCACTTTCCAGGACCTCCGAGCTCAAGAAAACCCCCGAGGTGAGATCCCCGACCTCCCCTCTACCGATCTATGCCATAAAATCACAGTTCTAGGAAGAATTCTCGAAGATCCGAAAGTCTCCGGCGAGATCGCCGCTTCCCGCCGCCGTGCGCCGCCGGCAGCGCCGCCCACGCTCGATCAGAGCGACGTGGCCGCTTGTGCGCCGTTTATTTTAAATCGCACGGTAGGGTTTAAACCCCCGCGTACCGGTTCGATGTTATAATCTTGGCCGTCGGTTTAAAATCGGATGGTCCACGTCGGCCCCGCGTTATAAAGACTGGAAATCTTACGTGCTACCCCCTGGGGTTCTCGGGAAATAAGAGCTAGCCCCGGAAACTTCTGATCTAGCCCCTGGAACTCCAGAAAATCATGTAAATTCATTTAGAAATCAGTTTTAGCCCCTGGATTTAATAAAAATTAGGAAAAACACCTCTGATAAGTGTAGCTAGACCCCTGGAAATTCTGAAAATAATATTATAGACCCTGTAATGGGGTGAGTTTACCTTTTTAGCCCTGTTTAGTATTTAAATTAGGAAATTGAATATGTGGCTAGTGTTTAAAAATTAAAAAGTGGAACAAACATATTGTCATAATTAAATTAAAAACTTTCTCAGTATTTAGAAAACTTTGGAGTGAGGTAAAAACATATTTTTGGCTGAATTGAATCTGTTTAATTTATTATTCACATTTAGGGACACATTTTTAAGTAATGAATAGTTTTAGAAAATAGGGAAAATAATGGTGAAATAGTTTATATCAGAGGCAAGGGTCAAAATATGTTATTAAATTATTTAGGACCAGAACCTATTCTGTTTAGATGATGTATATTACTAATTTCATAATAAAGAACACTTTTATGTATAGGAAAATAAATCTGAAAATATAGCAACTAGTAAATGATAAATGAAGTTTCTAAAATCCAAAGAATTCAGTTTAACGTTGGTAGAAATTCTAAAGGCACATATGGAGAAGAAAAATACTCTTCATACATACTTGGCAGTGAAAAGGTGTAGTAGTTGAATATAAGGAATTTATTTAAATTGGAAACTCATATATATATAGTAGGTAAGTATAAATGTGAACACAAAAGTGGGAATCATATACACATGATTAAAAGTGTATGCAAGCCACAAATCAACACACATAAAGTAAACACAACACATATAATGGTGAAGGACTTTCATAAATGTGAATGTGTGGTTTGTATGAAGTGGAAGTGTGAACTATGTCTTATGGATTGTTGTTTTTCTTTTGCTATGTGTGATGGTATGATGTAGAACCTGCTCAAGAGCAAGTTATTCCTTTCCAAGACCAGGACTACCCATTTCAAGAGCAGCAAGAAGGAGGCAAGTGTCCTTGACCACTTTGATCCTATGCTAGGATGTGTAGATAGAATTATTTGCATTGTCAAATGAAATATGAAACCCATGATAGGAAGTTTCCCTAGAATTGCATTACCTTATTTCCTTGTAGCTTGGGTTGGGATATATTTTATTATGTCATTTATTATTATGCATATGCTTAGCCATGCTTAGAATGGGATATTTGGGGATATGAGATCATCAGTTTATTTTACCATACTCTTGAATGAGATATTGTGAGTTATGTAGAGGTAGGGATCAAGGCAAGTTGGATGTTATGGTTGTATGCTGGGTGCACGAGACTCGGGTTTGTGTTTAGTACTTGCCTGGATCCTAAGGACCGGTTCATGGAGCATGTAACCTGGCTTTACAGTGCCAACCACATGCTGAGATGGGGCAGCTTGGCCAATTAATTAGGTGTATCCCCGGCGTAGTATGGGTGTGTTGGATGGTGCGGGGAATAGATGTCAGCTGGACTACCATATGAACCGCAAGGCTCAAGAGGGGGCCACTGCAGCAGGGTTGGAGCCTCTTGTATGCTGTTAGGGGTGAAACCTCAGTGGGCCCACGCTCGTTGGGAATCCCTTTGTAAAGGCTTCGTAGTGATCTCCTGGCTACACACCTGGGAAGTGTGAATGTGGTTCGTAGCCACTGGCATAATGGAGGTTCTTTTAGTCCACCCGGCAACGGGGGATGAAATCACTACATGTGGGTACAGTGGTACATACTCTGCAGAGTCAAAACTGTCATGACAGCCGTGCTCACGGTCAAGAGCGGCTTGGACTTATTCATGATTAGAGGATTGATGATTTTGGAAGTTGTGGATGTTAAGCGGGGAGCTTAACATTGAAAATGATGTTATGGTTATTTGGTTATGATGATGGGATGGGAGATTGGGACCATTTCACTTGTGTAGTAATGTAGGTGCTTAATAAGCTAAGGTGATAGGGATTAATTGCGTAGTGCTTTAACCATGAGTTCAACCTCTCCTTGTTCTAGCCATGCATGATATAATTTTCCCACACTTGCTGAGTACCATTGGTACTCAACCTTGCATATTTTGTTGGTTTATATTGCTGCTCAGGTCAAGATAATGAGGTGGTGTATAATGACCAAGACTTTGGACCCGAAGAAGGTTTCTAGGTTCATAGAGACCCCCGGGCAACGCCTGTGACGGAGCCCTCAAGAATAATATTCCGCTGCTAGTTTATTTACTTGTGATGAACTTATTATTGTCCATCGAGACATTTGCTATGTAAGACTTATTTATATTCGACACCTGGCTTGTAATAAATGATGCTTCACTATTTGTAATCACATGTATGAGAAAATGATCCTGGCATACATGTGATATTCACTTGGTTGTTCTTCGGAAAAACCGGGTGTGACAGAGGTGGTATCAGAGCCAAGGTTGCCCGTAGGACCGTGGACCTAGGTAGAAATGGATGAATTTAAGGGCCCTATTTTCTTAAAAACTATTTTACAAGGTGTATGTTGAAAAGTGTTATTTAATGGAGTCACTTTCTTCATCTTACCCCAACTTTCATTCAAAATAGGATTTTTGTTTGAGAGTTTATCTAACCTAATTTTAAATTCTTTTTGTTTTAGATGGTTCGCATGATTCGCACCGCTCGCAAGCCCACAGGAGGGAGAGTTCCCGTAGTTGCCCTTACCGAGAGGGAGGAGAGCCGTCCGGTGACGTACCTTTCCTACGGATTGGTAGTAGGAGGCTTACTGCGCCGTCTTCGGCGTATGCTCGAAGCCGCCGGCAATATGGGCAAGCTAATCATCCACTATAACTCCACCAGGACCATCTGTGAGAAGAGGGAAGAATGGAGTTCAGATATGAGGATAATACACGAAAATCAGCTGCTTAAGATTCACCACTCTCTAGCTTGTAGAGCGACACAGGTCGATGCGGAGAAAGATGTCACCTGGGAGGCCATCACCTGCCAGAGTCACATCTATCGTCGCCACCTGGACAAGACTGAGTACATGTATGTCCTCCAACGTGAGAGTGGTACCACGGAGTACAAGTACCCGTCGGTGCAGCAAGGGACTTCTCATGAGCACATGGACTTGTGCTTGGAGGATGCTGCTATGCTCAGCACTCGACTGCAGGAGTGTCAACAAGAGCTTCAGGATGTCCGGGACACCCTGAAGGAAACGGAGGCGTTGCTGCGAGCCTGTTTGAAGGCGAGAGAAAGAGGAGATGGGAATGAACTGTGTGTCACCGTGAATGATACATGGACTCCTGACTCCCCAGATCGCCGAGTGATCAGGCGTCGTCGCACTTCTCCACCAGTAGCCTCCCCACCCAAAGCAGAGTCAGAAGGCAGCCGAAATGATGAGGAAGATCCCGAGGAGCCAGCTCAAGAAAACGAGTAGCGTAGAGCCTTTCCCTTAAATTAGAAGGATGTCGAATAGGCGAGTCGTTAAGTTAAGTTAATGGTGTGATAATGCTTGGTGTGTGACGTGAGTTGTGGAAGCCATGAGCAATTGTCCACAACCTCGTCTTTAGATTGTTTTGTTTTGGTGTGTCAACCCCCATGAAATAATATTGCATTTATTTCTGTGTGAAAAGTGAACCCTTAGAGAAGAATAACAAAGCCTCAACACTTCAAAGTACAAACAAATGAAAGTAGTAAGATGATACTAAATGCTTTCAAATTAACATTGGTTGATTCTGCCAGATGGCCGGAAGAGGAAAAGGACGTGCTGCCAACCCCGCCAACAACAACGATGAGGCCTGCAACCCTCATCTTTCTGGAAGCCAAGACGGGGGTGGTCGCCGTGAGGGAGTTGATCCCATCCACCAAATGCTGGAGAATCAAAATCAGCTCATCCAGAACTTGACTCAAGTGGTGGCCAACTTGCATCAAGTTCCACCTCCACAAGCTGCACCACGCCAACCAAGGTTGAGTGAGTTTCTAGGAACTCAACCTCCAAAGTTTGCAAGTGCTGCTGAACCTCTGGAGGCAGATGATTGGCTGAAGACCATTGAAAGTAAGATGAGGATCATACAATGCCAAGGGTATGAGAGGGTGCTGTTTGCCTCTCATCAATTGCATGGACCTGCTGCTGATTGGTGGACCGCCTACGTGGCCGCCCATCATGACCCTGAGAACATCACTTGGGAAGAGTTCAAGCGTAGCTTCCGCAACCATTACATCCCAAGAGGTGAACAAAAAAACAAGAGGAAGGAGTTTTTGGGACTGCAGCAGGGAAACATGACGGTGAGGGAATACCTCACTAAATTTACTCAACTATCCCGTTATGCCCCACGAGACATAGAGACTGATGAGCAGAAACAAGATTGTTTCGTGGAAGGACTTACCGCGGAGATGCAGTGTGCAATGTCCTCAAATGAGTATGAAAGTTTCCAAAAGATGGTGGACAAAGCATTTGTGGTCGAAAGGAAGCTAAAGTCCTTGGAAAATGAGAATAAGAGGAAGGCCGGGTGGTCACATCAAGCCTCAGGAAGCAACAACCGCCCACGTATGATGCAGCAATCTACGGGGCAGACGAGCCGTGCTGCGGTACCCTATTCAGCACCAAGAGGGTACAACCCAAACTACAGGCCTCCCGCAGCACCAGCACAGCCGCAACGTCAGTTTGTGCAGCAGCCTCGCCCCGCATATCCACCTCGACCAGCAGTGCAAGGACCCCCAAACCAACCCCAAGACAACAAAGGCCAGGCACCTAAGGTTGGGGTGCAATGTTTTAGCTGTGGTGAAGTGGGGCACTACGCCCATAAATGCCCAAAGAAGAAGCCTGCGCAGCCACAACAGCAGAATGTAATGAGAGGACGGGTGAACCACGTCACTATGGAGGAAGCACAAGAGGCAGTGGGCATCAACTATCATCCCGGGAAAGCAAACGTCGTGGCCGATGCTTTGAGTCGGAAAGTGCAGGTCAATAAGTTGAGCTTGAAGGACATGCCTGCAGAATTGAAGGATGAGGTTATAAGGCTCAATCTATGCCTTGTGAATAGTGGTGAAGCCATCGCCATGGAAGAGGACTCCACACTAGAGCAAGACATACGCAATGGTCAAAAGAATGACGAGAAGATACAGGAAATCAGGCAACTCATCAAGGAAAATAAAGCTCCTGGTTTCAGAGAGGATGAACAAGGTACGGTGTGGCACGGGAAGAGAATCTGCGTGCCTGAAGTAAAGGAGATCCGTGAATTGATTTTGAAGGAGGCTCACGATTCCGACTATTCCATTCATCCTGGGAGTACGAAGATGTACCAGGACCTCAAGAGCAGGTATTGGTGGTATGGCATGAAGCGAGATGTCGCGGAACATGTTGCCCTATGTGACACATGTCAGTTGGTGAAAGCAGAACATCAACGACCCGTGGGATTATTGCAACCACTCAAAGTGCCTGAATGGAAATGGGAAGAAATCAGCATTGATTTCATCGTGGGATTGCCTAGGACCCAATCAGGATATGATTCGATATGGGTCATCATTGATAGGCTAACACAGGTAGCTCACTTCATCCCCGTGAAGGAAAGCTACAGCGGATCCAAATTGGCAGAGTTGTACATGTCAAGGATCGTGTGTTACCATGGAGTGCCAAAGAAGATTGTGTCGGACCGAGGGACACAGTTCACCTCGAGGTTTTGGCAGAAGTTGCATGAAACCATGGGAACCCATCTGAACTTCAGCTCTGCCTATCATCCCCAATTTGATGGGCAGACGGAAAGAACCAATCAGATCCTTGAAGATATGCTAAGGGCATGTGCACTCAAAAACAATTGGAGTTGGGACAAGAACTTACCGTATGCGGAGTTTTCCTATAACAACAGCTATCAAGCTAGTATGAAGATGTCACCGTTTGAAGCCTTGTACGGGAGGAAGTGCAGAACTCCCCTATTTTGGAACCAAACGGGGGAAAGTAAAGTGTTTGGTCCAGAAGTACTACAAGAATCCGAGGCGAAGGTGAGGGAAATTCGCAATAACTTGAGGATAGCACAGACACGCCAAAAGAGCTATGCCGATGTACGAAGAAGAGATCTCATTTTCAACGTGTGAACTATGTCTATCTCAAAGTGTCCCCTATCAGAGGACTTCATCGGTTCAAGGTGAAAGGGAAGTTGTCACCTCGATACATCGGACCCTTTCAAGTTTTGGAAAGGAAAGGCGAAGTGGCGTATCAACTAGAGTTACCAGCTCGTCTATCGGATGTGCACGATGTATTCCATGTGTCACAACTCAAGAAATGCCTGAGGACGCTTGAGGAGGTGTTACCCATGAATGAAGTGAACGTAGCTGAGGATTTGTCTTATGCCGAGCAACCATACAAGATTTTGGAGACAATGGAACGCCTCAGTAGAAATAAAAGAATCCGGATGTGCAAGGTGCAGTGGAAGCATCACTCAGAAGAGGGAGCCACCTGGGAGCGGGAAGATGAGCTCAAGGCACATTTTCCGGAATTGTTTTCTTAGAAACACCAATCTGGAGGACGAGATTTCTTTTAAGGGGGGTAGAGCTGTAACACCCCAAAATTTTGATTCAAAATCCTAAATCATGTTAAGAGGGGGATTTAAAAATTTTTGGACGTGTTGCATGTTTTGAAAAAATTCAAATTCAAACTGGAATTCAAATTAAACTCAAATCAGAAAAGAAATAGAAAAAGAAAAAGGAAAACAGAAAAAAACCGGCCAGTGGGCCGAAACCCACCAGCCGGCGCACCCTGCCCCGCGCCAGCCCGCAGCCGCGCGCCCGCACTCTCTCTCTCAGACAGGTGGGACCCACCTGTCATCCCTAACCCCGATCGTCCGAAACTCGGACTGTTCACCCGCGCGCGCGATCGCAACCGACCGGATTTCCGGCCGAATTCTGGTTCCGGAGGACTCCAACTCGATCTAAACAAACCCACCGCCCTTCCCCGTCTATAAAAAACCCCGGCCTCGTTCTGTTTTTCTCACGCGATCGCCGATTTTCACTCCGGTGAGAACCGAGACTTCTCCGGCGAATTCTGGCCGATCTAAGCTCGGAATTTCCGATCTAACTCGCTGGTCTTGATCCACCGCCTCCGGGGAACCATGCAGGTGCAGAAAACTCGGTGACTTGCGGTGTAAACACAGCGCCGATGAGCTTCACCGTGGTTTCGCCTCGGACCTCGTCGCCGATCACTTTCCAGGACCTCCGAGCTCAAGAAAACCCCCGAGGTGAGATCCCCGACCTCCCCTCTACCGATCTATGCCATAAAATCACAGTTCTAGGAAGAATTCTCTAAGATCCGAAAGTCTCCGGCGAGATCGCCGCTTCCCGCCCGCGCTCGATCAGAGCGACGTGGCCGCTTGTGCGCCGTTTATTTTAAATCGCACGGTAGGGTTTAAACCCCCGCGTACCGGTTCGATGTTATAATCTCGGCCGTCGGTTTAAAATCGGACGGTCCACGTCAGCCCCGCGTTATAAAGACTGGAAATCTTACGTGCTACCCCCTGGGGTTCTCGGGAAATAAGAGCTAGCCCCGGAAACTTCTGATCTAGCCCCTGGAACTCCAGATAATCATGTAAATTCATTTAGAAATCAGTTTTAGCCCCTGGATTTAATAAAAATTAGGAAAAACACCTCTGATAAGTGTAGCTAGGCCCCTGGAAATTCTGAAAATAATATTATAGACCCTGTAATGGGGTGAGTTTACCTTTTTAGCCCTGTTTAGTATTTAAATTAGGAAATTGAATATGTGGCTAGTGTTTAAAAATTAAAAAGTGGAACAAACATATTGTCATAATTAAATTAAAAACTTTCGCAGTATTTAGAAAACTTTGGAGTGAGATAAAAACATATTTTGGGCTGAATTGAATCTGTTTAATTTATTATTCACATTTAGGGACACATTTTTAAGTAATGAATAGTTTTAGAAAATAGGGAAAATAATGGTGAAATAGTTTATATCAGAGGCAAGGGTCAAAATATGTTATTAAATTATTTAGGACCAGAACCTATTCTGTTTAGATGATGTATATTACTAATTTCATAATAAAGAACACTTTTATGTATAGGAAAATAAATCTGAAAATATAGCAACTAGTAAATGATAAATGAAGTTTCTAAAATCCAAAGAATTCAGTTTAACGTTGGTAGAAATTCTAAAGGCACATATGGAGAAGAAAAATACTCTTCATACATACTTGGCAGTGAAAAGGTGTAGTAGTTGAATATAAGGAATTTATTTAAATTGGAAACTCATATATATATATAGTAGGTAAGTATAAATGTGAACACAAAAGTGGGAATCATATACACATGATTAAAAGTGTATGCAAGCCACAAATCAACACACATAAAGTAAACACAACACATATAATGGTGAAGGACTTTCATAAATGTGAATGTGTGGTTTGTATGAAGTGGAAGTGTGAACTATGTCTTATGGATTGTTGTTTTTCTTTTGCTATGTGTGATGGTATGATGTAGAACCTGCTCAAGAGCAAGTTATTCCTTTCCAAGACCAGGACTACCCATTTCAAGAGCAGCAAGAAGGAGACAAGTGTCCTTGACCACTTTGATCCTACGCTAGGATGTGTAGATAGAATTATTTGCATTGTCAAATGAAATATGAAACCCATGATAGGAAGTTTCCCTAGAATTGCATTACCTTATTTCCTTGTAGCTTGGGTTGGGATATATTTTATTATGTCATTTATTATTATGCATATGCTTAGCCATGCTTAGAATGGGATATTTGGGGATATGAGATCATCAGTTTATTTTACCATACTCTTGAATGAGATATTGTGAGTTATGTAGAGGTAGGGATCAAGGCAAGTTGGATGTTATGGTTGTGTGCTGGGTGCACGAGACTCGGGTTTGTGTTTAGTACTTGCCTGGATCCTAAGGACCGGTTCATGGAGCATGTAACCTGGCTTTACAGTGCCAACCACATACTGAGATGGGGCAGCTTGGCCAATTAATTAGGTGTATCCCCGGCGTAGTATGGGTGTGTTGGATGGTGCGGGGAATAGGTGTCAGCTGGACTACCATATGAACCGCAAGGCTCAAGAGGGGGCCACTGCAGCGGGGTTGGAGCCTCTTGTATGCTGTTAGGGGTGAAACCTCAGTGGGCCCACGCTCGTCAGGAATCCCTTTGTAAAGGCCTCGTAGTTATCTCCTGGCTACACACCTGGGAAGTGTGAATGTGTTTCGTAGCCACTGGCATAATGGATGTTCTTTTAGTCCACCCGGCAACGGGGGATGAAATCACTACATGTGGGTACAGTGGTACAAACTCTGCAAAGTCAAAACTGTCATGACAGCCGTGCTCACGGTCTAGAGCGGCTTGGACTTATTCATGATTAGAGGATTGATGATTTTGGAAGTTGTGGATGTTAAGCAGGGAGCTTAACATTGAAAATGATGTTATGGTTATTTGGTTATGATGATGGAATGGGAGATTGGGACCATTTCACTTGTGTAGTAATGTAGGTGCTTAATAAGCTAAGGTGATAGGGATTAATTGCGTAGTACTTTAACCATGAGTTCAACCTCTCCTTGTTCTAGCCATGCATGATATAATTTTTCCACACTTGCTGAGTACCATTGGTACTCAACCTTGCATATTTTGTTGGTTTATATTGCTGCTCAGGTCAAGATAATGAGGTGGTGTATAATGACCAAGACTTTGGACACGAAGAAGGTTTCTAGGTTCATGGAGACCCCCGGGCAACGCCTGTGACGGAGCCCTCAAGAATAATATTCCGCTGCTAGTTTATTTACTTGTGATGAACTTATTATTGTCCATCGAGACATTTGCTATGTAAGACTTATTTATATTCGACACCTGGCTTGTAATAAATGATGCTTCACTATTTGTCATCACATGTATGAGAAAATGATCCTGGCATACATGTGATATTCACTTGGTTGTTCTTCGGAAAAACCGGGTGTGACACCGATGTACCACGGAACCTCGTGCTGAACGATCCTGCGATCGATCTTGGTCAGGCGTTGAGAGGACAATAGGTAATCCTACACGAGGTATGTCTTAGACATCACGTGAGGAACCCTTTGTCCGGGCCGGTCACCTTTTTTGGGCATTGGGCGAAGTGGGAAAGGTTGCCACATACGACTTGAGTGAGTGCACCGTGCGTCTTTAAAAGTGCGTATGTGTCGCTTTTCCGGGTTATGTTCTGCAGAATAAAATCACTGGTTCGAATCGCCGTTCACTCGCGGTAAAAATGAGTCCGCTTGTTTAAGTCATCGTCGCGTAGTAACAACTGACATTAATATTGAGATTTGATGATTGTGTAATTAAAAATTCCAAATTTGCTTGCACTCTTGTAGATTTATTTATAGTTGCTAATTAAGTTTACACTTCCATTAACAGTTTACTTGAGGCTAAAATATGACCACCCTCCTAATGTTAATGCTTTTCTGCTATCCGCTACCTTTTTGGACAAGTATTGAGCCTTGCATACTAGTATGGTCTAGAAATTATTTTCGTCGGGTAAGTCTTGCTAAGCTTAGTAGCTTACCGGTTTGTTGATCCTATTTTTCAGATGAGTCCCTCCTTTATGAGCATGATGCATATAAGGGCTTCCCTAATATTGCACCACTGCCCGAGGGATGGGTGGCACAATGGGAGCCTGAGTCGCCGCCAGCTTGATTTGTGTGTTGCTAGTACAGCGTGTCATTGGGATATGGCGCAATGTTTTGCTAAATGCCGTTATGAGAGAATACTCCATTACTACTCGTATTTCGCTACTCTCATGTATTTTGCAACGTTGAACCTATGTACGACACTTTAAAACTTTATGTTTGTTGTTTTAAAATTATGTCGCTTGTATATGCAATTGGTAGTGATGCATCACGTGTCACCATCTCGTGCAAAGATCCTGTGGCGTGATTGTGTCAGTTGCTTTCGGGTGACCGGCCGTCACAGGTGGTCGCGACGGCGCCCATAAAGCTATCGGTGCAGACACGCTTCGTGTTGGAGGCCATGGCGTTGTCAGCAAAGAGAGGAATGAGTGGTGGGAGAAAGTGCTTGCGGCTCTAGACTCTATTTCGAGGCAGATCAACGAGGTCGATGAGGTGCAAAAGGAGTTGTTGGGTCAGCAGGCGATCGCGGCAAAAGTGGTGGAGCAAGCGGGTAAGGAACGTGATCTCTTGTTCTTGCAGGTGGCCTAGACTGGCAACAGAGTGGCCTCACTCACCTTGGAGCATTTGGATGAAGATCTGGAGCTATCATTGGAAGATAGACATCAACAGGTGGATGGACGTGTTCAGGAAGATTTCATAGATAGAGGAAGAGGTAATTCTGGTGATGTTCCTGAGTCACCTCACAATCGTGGGGGTAGAGGGGGCCCGAGATGGGTCGCCATCGAAGAGAAGGGGGTGGCAACAGATCTCAATTGAAACTGGATTTCCCAAAATTCAGTGGAGATAGCCCAACAATCTAGTTGGACAAGTGCGAGGATTACTTCTCCATCTTCCACGTCCATGAATCACTTTGGGTACGTGCTGTATCCATTCACATGGAGGGCAAGGCCCCAAGGTGGTTGCAGGTGTTCAAATTGACAGAAGGCTTGGGAACTTGGCAGCAGTTTGCTCGCGCGGTGAAGTAGAAGTTTGGCTCTTGTGAGTATCCAAAAGCAATGTATGATCTATTGCACCTACGCCATGGTGATTTAGAAGAGTATGCCTTTTGAGAAAATGAGATATGCTACAGCGATGCACAACCCGGACCTTGATGAAATTTTCTTTTCCACACAGTTTGTTAAAGGCCTGAGACAAGATCTACAAGGGGCAGTGTTAGCTCAAGTGTCGTCATCTGTAATCGGGCAGTGCTGTTAGCAAGATTGCAGCCAATCAACCTGAAACCAATGGGTATTTCAAAGACTGATATAAAGCCTGCAACCCCATCTTCAGAACTATCCAAAGAAAGACAGTGTAGAGATTACCGCAGGTTGTATGGGCTGTGTTATGCATTGGGAAAAAAACTTGAGGCAGAACATTTGGCCAAGTGCTCCAAACGAGTTCAGATATATCTTAATGCGTTATCTACTGAAGATCACAAGATCATTCTGACTGATGACATTTTGCATCAGTTAGACACTGAAAACAGTTAGCAAGAAGTATAATTTGTCCATTCAAGCGATTTCAGGCACCGTAGGTACGGAATATATCCGACTCAATTCCTTGTTACATAATCAAATGTTCCTACTTTTGGTAGACTCAGGTAGCTTTGCTACATTTATGAATTTTGACTTTGTGGAGAAGGCAAGGTTGCAAGTGCAGAATTGCACTCTAATCACTGTAAAAATAGCCAATGGTGAACTCTTGGTCAGTGACACGATGGTATCCAAGGTGGAATGGAGGTGTGGTGGGCACACATTCATTACTGACATGAGGGTTATACCTCTGGGTGGGTATGATGCTATACTCGGTTATGACTGGTTGCAGAGATATTGTCCAATGGTATGTTATTGGAGGGCAAAAACAATAGAGTTCACCCACAAAGGTCAGTCGGTTAAACTAAAAGGCATGCACAAGGTGACCCAGGAGATATTGCTAGAACTCTCAGCATCGACACTAGCAAAGTGTCTGATGGGGAATGAGGTTTTATCCATGGCTATTATTGAACCGATTGATTCCAAAGATCCATCACTGAATATTCAGAAGACTGACAGTGCGGTATCAGCTGTTAGCCAAACAGCTGCTGAAATTTTGGTTCCATTTTTCCATTAGCTTAGAATAAGCAAAGCTGTGACTCAGCCTAAGTGTGCTTTCAATGTTCAGTTACATGGTTCAGTTTTTCAGTATGCATGGAATAAGCTGAGTTGTGACTCGACCTAACTAGTGTTCTTTCAATGTTCAGTTATAGCTTGAATCGTGAATAAAAGAAAAGGAGAAGGCTGCGAGTGCGTGCGGCTGCTACTCCAAAAATCTGTTGTTTGATTTTCCTCTCGAGTGAGTTCTAGCAAATACTCCAACAATTGGTATCCAAAGCCGTGATCTTCCGAACCTGTGATGGCGGGAGTCGGTAGCGGGGAAGACCTGGCGATGGCGCGGCCGCTCGCGCCGGTCGTGTCAGGCCCTTCCAACCTGGATACATTGATGCACACAAACTACGCCAAGTGGAGTCTCCTCATGGAAATAGGACTGTATGCGAGAGGCCTGTGGCGTGCAATCAAAGGAGCTGAGGACTTCGACGACGAGTACGGCTACCGCAACGATTGCCAGCGCTCTAGAGATGATCTACCAATCAGTGCCATCAGGGATGCTCCCAGTCCTGAGAAGGCACAAGACCTTAAAGGAGGTGTGGGAGGCGATCCATGCTCTACGTGTCGGCTTCAAACGCGTCCGCGATGCCAGGGCGCAGACGCTCTGTGTCGAGCACGATCAATTGTGACACAAACCGGATGAGCCCATCAATGATCTGGCCATGCGCTTGACAGGCTTGGCCTCACGGCTCTGCAAGCTAGGAGATCCGATCAGCGAGAAGAAAGTGATTCAGAAGTGGCTCCGGGTCGTCCCCATGCGCTGCTCACAGCTCGCGGTGTCCATCGACAACCTTGTCGATCTGAACAACACATCGATCGAGATCATTGGTCATTTCAAGGTGGCCGAGGAGCGCTACGAACTGGATGCCGAGGAAGAAGGCAAAACCAAGCTGCTACTCACCGAAGAGGAGTGGCGAGTGTGTTATGGTCGCCGCGGGCACGGTGGCTCATCGAGAGGTGGCTCAAGGGGTGGCAAGAAGTCGCGTGGAAGAGGCCAAGGCGATCACGGAAAGAACGTCGCTCTCTCGGGTGACGGCAGCAAAGCCGTCCCTAAGCGCACTGGCAACTGTCCCTACTGTGGCATCAGCGGCCATTGGGCCCGTGAGTGCAGCAAGAAGGAGCGGGACGAGGCCGCCGGCACAGCACATGTGGCGGAGGTCTTGCACTTCTCATGATACAGGTGACGCCTCTGTCTGTGCAGCACGTAGCTCCGGAGTGCAGTGACCAGGTTGTCCACTTGCACGATAAGCGTGCCAAGGTCTGTCTCGGTGCTGCCGAAAGGACCGAGGAGCCTAGTTGGCACCTGGACACAAGTGCGTCAACGTCTTCTCCGAGCTGGATCGGCACGTCTCTGGCATGGTACGCTTCGGTGATGGCTCGGTGGTCAATATCAAGGGACGAGGAATGGTTGTCTTCGTCGCACATGGTGGGTGTCACCGCGTGCTCTTCGGGGTGTACTACATTCCGCGCC
Source organism: Neostapfia colusana (assembly GCA_030760725.1). Lineage (NCBI taxonomy): Eukaryota > Viridiplantae > Streptophyta > Magnoliopsida > Poales > Poaceae > Neostapfia > Neostapfia colusana. The sequence goes on from JASWHV010000007.1 coordinate 104,994,886, forward strand.
TTCGTACTTCGATCATCTCGATCAGGCAGCTCGACGAGGTGGACTGCTCCACTCTGGTCAGGAGCGGTGTCATGGTGGTGCGCGACCACCAGGAGAATCTCATTGACAAGGTACACAGAACCAGAAATCATGTGTACACCATCGAGCTGGAGATCTCGCGCCCGATGTGCTTGGTGGTGTCCACGGGCGAGGATGCGTGGAGGTGGCACGCACGCTATGGCCATCTTAACTTCGACTCTCTTCGCAAGCTTGCCCAGAGCGACATGGTGCACAGCGTGCCCTTGATCGAGCATGTTGATCAGGTGTGCGGAAGCTGTCTCATCGGCAAGCAGCGACACACGCCGTTTCCAGTGGTGGCTAGTTACTGAGCCAGCGGGCGTCTGGGCTTGGTGCATGGTGATCTCTGCGGCTCGATTTCACCTCCTACGCATGGTGAAAAGAGGTACTTTCTGCTTCTTGTCGATGACAAGTCACACTACATGTGGCTAGTTTTGTTGAGCAGCAAGGATGAGGCGCCGTCGCCAATCAAGCGCTGGAAGGCTGGAGTTGAGATTGAAACGTCCATCTAACTTCGTGTGCTGCGGACGGACAGGGGTGGCGAGTTGACATCGACGGAATTCGGCAAGTACTGTGCTGACCATGGCGTTGAGAGACAACTCAGGGCGCCGTACTCACCGCAACAAAATGGCGTTGTGGAACATCGCAACCAGTCAGTTGTTTGCATGGCACGGTGCCTCATGAAGATAAAGAACATGCGAAACGAGTTTTGAGGGGAGACGGTGACCACTGCCGTCCATCTGCTCAACTGCGCTCCGACAAAATCAGTGCAGGGCATGACGCCGTAAGAGGCCTGGCATGGCAAGAAGCCGGCAGTGAGCTACTTCCTCACGTTTGTGTGAATCACTCATGCCAATGTGACGCGCCCAAATCTCAAGAAGCTGGACGACCGCAGCCTGCGTACTGTCTTCATGGGCTACGGGCATGGTCGCTCCAAAGCATGGCACGTCTATGATCCAGTGGCCAAGCGTGTACATGTTACATGCGTCGCTGTCTTCGATGAGGCGGCGAGCTGGAACTGGGAGGCACATGCACAGGACCAAGGGTCCTTCGTCATCATCGATTGCATGCCACCGATGCTCCACAAATGCAGGAACAAAGCAGTGGCCAAGGAGGCGCATCACCTACTCCCCTCAGCGCGCCCGGACACGCCACTGCATGATCACACTCCTGCACCTGAGGCGTACAAAGGGCGAGGCGTGGCAGAGGGTTATGTCTCACCACCACCCGATGCCACGCCAGACGCTGAATTCATCGTAGAAGAGACGCCGCACCACTACCACACCCTCGACACCATTTTCGACGGTGCTGCATCAGTTCAAAAGGCTTCTCTGCTGCTCGCAGCAGATGAGGAGCCCAACACATTTGAGGAAGCGGAGCCATACACAGTGTGGCGTGCAGCAATGATGGATGAGCTCCAGTCTATCGAAGAAAACAAGACATGGACGTTGACCACGCTCCCCTCCGGCAACCAACCAATAGGCTTCAAATGGGTCTTCAAACTGAAGAAAAATTCAGTCGGTGACGTGGTTAAGCACAAGGCGAGGCTCGTATCCAAAGAGTACATGCAGAAGCCCGGGGTGGACTTCGATGAGGTGTTCGGCCCGGTGGTGCGCCTTGACACTGTACGTCTGCTGCTCGCCATCGCAGCTCAGGCTGACCGGGAGGCACATCATCTCGATGTAAAATCTGCGTTTCTCAACGGTGAATTGCAGGAGGAGGTGTACGTCATGCAGCCACCCGGATTTGAGCGCCACGGAGAAGAAGAGAAGGTGTTCCGCCTTTCCAAGGCGTTGTATGGGCTGCGCCAGGCGCCGCGCCCCTGGAACATTAAGGTGGATGACACCCTGGTGTCTCTTGGCTTTCAGAGGAGCCCATTGGATCATGCCGTATACGTGCGTTGCGATGGCAACAAAGGACTGCTGCTGGGAGTGTATGTTGATGATCTCATCATCACTGGATCGAGCACGACGGCCATTGCTCATTTCAAGGAGCAAATGGAGTCTACGTTCTCCATGAGGGACCTCAGACTGCTGAGCTACTATCCCGGCATCGAGGTGCACCAGGGGTCGGACGCGATCACTCCCAAGCAGGCAAGCTACACAACCAAGATCCTAGATAAGGCTGATTTGTCGGGCTGCAATCCAGTGCACGTCCAGATAGAGCCGCGATTGAAGATGAGCAAGGAGAGCACGAGCCCGCCAGTGGACAGCAAGTTGTACCACAGCATCATCGACAGCCTCCGTTATCTGGTTCACACAAGACCGGATCTCATTTTCGCCGTCGGGTTTGTCAGCAGATTTATGGAGGCCCCGACAACAGAGCACTGGGCATCCGTTAATCTCTACTAAGATACATTTCAGGCACTATGAATTTTGGGTGCTGACACAAGAGGGGATCACTGGAGCCGCAGCTGGTCTGGTACAGCGACGCAGACTTTGCTGGCGACGTCGATAACAGGAAGAGCACGTCGGTACTGTGTTTGTCTACAGGGGAGTGTGATCAGCTGGCAATCTCAGAAGCAGAAATTGATCGCTCTTTCGTCGTGCGAAGCCGAGTACATCACAGCGACCACGGTGGCGTGCACGGGTGTCTGACTCCGGTGGATGCTTGGCGATTTGCTTAGAGAACCAAACAGCAGTACAATGCTTTTCATCGACAACGAATCGGCAGTTCAGCTCTGCAAGAACCCTATCTTCCACGACAGGACCAAGCACATCGAGACACGTTTTCATTTTATCCGCGAGTTTGTGCAGGATGGAAGGATTGCTGTCGACTACGTCCCCACCGGAGAGCAACTGGCTGAAATGATGGCTAAAGCACTGCCACGAGTGAAGTTCCAGGAGTTGCGCAAGAAGCTGGACATTGTCGATATTAGCAGCTGATTAGGGGGAGAATGTTTGCTAAACAGATGCTGAAATTTTGGTTCCATTTTTCAGTTAGCGTGGAATAAGCTGAGCTGTGACTCAGCCTAATTAGTGTGCTTTCAATGTTTAGTTACATGGTTCAGTTTTTCATTTAGCGTGAAATAAGATGAGCTGTGACTCGGCCTAATTAGTGTGCTTTCAATTTTCAGCTTGAATCGTGAATAAAAGAAAAGAAGAAGGCTGCGAGTGGGTGCGGCTGCTACTCCAAAAAATCTCTTATTTTGTCAAAAAAATTCTCTTATTTGGTTTCCGCTCGAGTGAGTTCGAGCAAACCAGTCCAACATCAGCACTGCTACAAGAACTTGAGGATGTTTTTGCAGAACCCAAGAGTTTACCTCCTGCACAGCCATTTGATCATGCCATACCATTGACTCCTGGAGCAGTACCTGTAAATTCCAGGCCTTACCAGTATTCTCTCATGCACAAGGATGAAATAGAAAAACAAGTGCAAACACTGTTAGGAGCAGGGTTTATTGAAGAAAGTGGCATCCTATTTGCCTCTCTAGTTTCATTGGTGCAAAAGAATGATGTTACCTGGATATTTTGTATTGATTACCGTAGGTTGAATGACCTCACTGTAAAGAATAGATTTCCTATGCTGCTGATGGATGAGATCCTTGAGGAATTAGCTAGTACCATGTATTTTTCGGGGTACCACCAAATACGTATGAAGACAGGAGAAGAATACAAAACAACTTTCAAAACACATAATGGCCATTATAAATTCAAGGTGATGCCTTTTGGCCTCACCAATGCACCAGCCATGACCCAATGTGCTATGAACTCTATACCTCACTGTATAGTCCTTTAGAGTTACACATTGCACATCTTCAGTTGGTCTTGTCTAAATTAAGGGAGCACGAGTTCTATATTAAGCTATCAAAGTGTAGTTTTGTCAGAATTGATCTGAGTTATTTGGGACATATCATCTCTGTTAGGCTGTGTAATTATGTGGGCTAATCAGGGGAATTTTAGTCCTTGTATGGGATTAGGGTTAAGGGCAGTTTAGTCCTTTCCCCTCACCTAATCCCTCTATATAATGTACCCTTGACCCTTCGATTAATCTATCTCATTATTCCCCTCTAATATGGTATCATTAGCTAGGATTGATTAGGATTAGGGCCTAACCCTAACCCTAATGGCTCAGCAGCCGCCGCCGCCCTGGGCTGCTGCCAGCGCCACTGCGCTGCCGCTACGCGCAGCCGCCACCGCCACTGCATCGCAGTCGCCGCCCCACCACGCCCGACCTCTGCTGTTGCGCCGCCGCCGCCGGTGCTACCGCGCCGCCACCGCCTAGGGCTGCCGCTGGCACCCATGCACCGCCGCCGCCGCCGTGGGCTGTCAGCACCCCTGCACCGCCGCCGCACCAGGCCGCCGCCGGTGCCACTGTGCCACCACCCCGCTAAGCCACCACGGTTGCTGCATCGCTGCTCCTTCTGTCGGGCCGCCGCCACACCACCCAGCCGCTGCGCCTGTGGGCGCCGTACCACAGATCCATCCGCCCAACCCAGCCGCCGCCACAGAGCCTGCGTACTTGCGCGTACAGCCACCGTGGGGAGCTGCGCCACAGAACGCTGCCCCACATCCACCTGGGTTTGGGCCGCCTCCGTCGCAGAGTTTTGACCGGCCGACGTCTCATCTGTGGGCTGCAATACGGGGGGGGGGGGGACCGCCGCCAGATCGACTGGCGCCCCCCTCCCTTGGCCATCCACCGCCTCCGTTTTCATGGCAGGGTCTACCTACGGGGTCACAATTCCGCCGCTACGTCCGCCGGCCTCGACATCGATGGGAGCACCACGACCACGGTACCACTGGTGATCCCGTTCCCGTACACTAGCGCCACCGCTGACAGTGTGGCTACTACCTCAGCCTACGGCATTGACACGACGGACACCTCTGGCATCGCCGCATCCCTGGCTGCCTCTCGCGAGCGCGAAAGGGCACTTGCCCTCACCTTGGAGCAGGAGCGTGCCTCTATGGCTGCTATATCTCACCAACTTGAGGAGAGCGCTTACCGACCGATGAGTGGTACTTACGAGCCTCCCTCAGACGCTGGTACGTAATCAGCTTTACTTGTGGCTGCTCTTCATTCACAGGCCGCCAGGATTCAGAACATCCGGACACTAGTACCGGTTGTCCTCAGCTCCGAGTCTACCTCATAAGCCCGGTGGCGTGACCTGGTGCTCCTCACGCTGATGCGCTTCCGTCTCGATGACCACGTCCTCCAGAACGGCTCTTTGGTGGTGTTAGAATCAAATGACAAGCAAGTATAGATCAAAACAGAGGAGACACAGATTTTAACGAGGAAAACCCCTACAAATCGAAGGGGAACAAACCACGGGCGCCGGCCGGCAAACTATCACTATATCAGGAGGTTTACAATTGTGGGAGATTACAATCTTTTTCATTCCTCTCCCGGCGGCTCACAAGGGATATTTATAGGTAGCGACTTAGAGTCCTAACCCTAGACGATCTGCTTTGCTACGGCCCAAGCCTACCGGCGACGGGCCTCCGCTTCGCTACGGAAATCCTGCCTCTTTTATCTTTATTAGAATTTGGATCATCAATCAACAGGTGGACGTCTCCTGGATCAGTATGGACAGCCTTGTCCTATCCTGGATCCTTGGCTCTCTCTGAGGAGCTACATGACATCGTCGGGCAGCACGGTGGTGGTACTACTTGACAGGTTTGGCTGGTCCTTGAGCAGCGGTTTCTGAGGAACCTCGCGACTCGAGCCCTCCATATAAGTGCGCGGTTCCAGAACACCGTTCAGGGTGACCGCTCTGTCTCCGCCTACTGCCAGGAGATGAAGGGCACGGCAGATGCTCTACGTGACCTTGGCGAGCCGGCCACCACTGTCCGCATCTTCACTTGCCAGAATGAAAATCTTGTGTCGAAACAGTAGAAGATCATACTTCATCGTCGTTGATGCGATGTGCCTGGCGGCACGAACCCTAGAACAGGGGATCAAAAAACTCTGGCTCTGATACCACTTGTTAGAATCAAATGACAAGCAAGTATAGATCGAAACAGAGGAGACACAGATTTTAACGTAGAAAACCCATCCAAATCGAAGGGGAAAAAACCACGGGCGCCGACCGGCAAACTATCACTATATCAGGAGGTTTACAATTGTGGGAGATTACAATCTTTTTCATGCCTCTCCCGATGGCTCACAAGGGATATTTATAGGTGGCTACTTAGAGTCCTAACCCTAGACGATCCGCTTCGCTACGGCCCAAGCCTACCGGCGACGGGCCTCCGCTTCGCTACGGAAATCCTGCCTCTTTTATCTTTATTAGAATTTGGATCATCAATCAACAAACTCCACCTTGAGACAAATTCCTTCTTGTAGCATTAAAATAGTAATCCTCCATCTCAATGAACAATTCAACTGTCGGTGCCAAAAGCCAAAGGGGCTAGTTAGTAATACCAACCAAGTTTGAGCAAAGCTCAAACTTAGCAATAGGAACAGATTTTGTCATCATGTCTGTAGGATTGTCATGAGTGCTGATTTTGCAAATTTTGATAGTGCCTTGATCAATGGTATCTCGCACAAAGTGATACCTGATATCAATATATTTCGTCCTCTCATGAAACATAGCATCTTTGGTAAGATATATGGCACTTTGACTATCACAATGTAAGGTGATGCAAGACTGAGATCCACAAAGTTCAGAATACAGACCTTTCAACCAAACTGCCTCCTTACATGCCTCTGAGATAGCCACATATTCTGCCTCAGTAGTAGACAAGGCAACTGTAGCTTGTAAACAAGCTTTTCAACTCATAGCACAACCCCCAACACTGAAAACATATCCTGTGAGTGACCTTCTCTTGTCTAAATCAGCAGTATAATCAGCATCAACATAGACAATGAGACCATCCCTAGTCCTTCCAAAACACAAACAAGCACTAGAAGAACCACGCAAATACCTGAAAATCCACTGCACAGCCTTCCAGTGTTCTTTGCCGGGGTTAGACATGTATGTGCTAACAACGCTCATAGCATGTGATAAGTCAGGACGTGAGCATACCATAGCATACATGAGGGGCCCAACAGCACTAGAGTATGGAACTTTTGACATATACTCAATTTCATTATCAGTTTCTACACACTGAGAAATAGACAACTTGAAATGAGGGGCCAATGGTGTACTCACAGGTTTAGCATTATCCATGTTGAAGCGGTGAAGGACCTTTTCAATATAATTTTTCTGACTCAAATAGAGAAGCCCGGATTTCCAATCCCTGATTATCTCCAAGCCAAGAATTTTCTCAGCAGCACCAATGTCCTTCATATCAAATGTACTACTCAAGCGTGCCTTTAAAGTAGTCACTTCTTTCTTGCTCTTGGCAGCAATCAACATATCATCAACGTATAGCAATAGGTATATAGGTGATCCGTCGATAACTTTAATGTATACACAACTGTCAAACTGAGATCTAGCAAAGCCATTTAAAATCATAAAAGAATCAAACCTCTTATACCACTGCCTTGGAGATTGCTTCAAGCCATATAATGATTTCTTTAACTTGCAGGCATAGTCTTCTTTTTCAGGGACAATGAACCCCTCAGGGTGGTCCATGTAAATGTCCTCCTCCAAGTCTCCATGTAAAAAAGCTGTGTTCACATCTAGCTGCTCAAGCTCATAATCATGCATAGCAACAATACTGAGAAAAGTAAATAGAACTATGCTTCACAACTGGAGAATAGACCTCAGTATAATCAATACCTGGAATCTGACTAAATCCTTTAGCATCTAACCTTGCTTTATACCTTGCAGGTTCATTTGGAGTCATTCCTTCCTTTCTTTTATAAATCCACTTGCACTTAACAGGCTTCTTGCTAGTGGGCAAAGGAACAATTTCCCAGGTACTATTTTTTTGGAGTGACTCCATCTCATCATGCATTGCACAAATCCACTTTGTACTATTAGCAGACAAGATAGCTTCTGTATAATTGGAAGGCTCATGAACACCTTCAATTTCTTCTGCAACACTCAAGGCAAAAGCAACATTACATTCTTCAATCCACCTTGTGGGGCGAACAATCTCCCTCCGAGGCCGAGCTTCAGCAAGAGACTCCTGTGGTGGCTGCACAATAGGTGAGGAATGTGTAGCAGGAGACAAATCTTCAGTAGCAGGGTAAACATCAACAACACTTTGACTTGGAGCAGCAACATCATCATTAACTAGCTCCACCTGCACGCTGATAGTCTCAGGTTTCTGGTTATTAGAACTGGTAGCCAAGTCATTTGTGAACATAGTGGACTCATTGAATACAACATTTCTACTAAAAATGCCTTCCGTTTTTCTATATCCCATAATTTATAAGCTTTGACACCAGTACCATAACCCAAGAAAATGCACTTGATAGCTCTAGGCTCAAGTTTTCCATTATCAACATGTGCATAAGCAGTGCGGCCAAAAACTCTCAATTTAGAGTAGTCACAAGGTGATCCTGACCATACCTCGATAGGAGTTTTCTTATCAATACTTGTGGAAGGAGAACGGTTTATTAAGTAGCACGCCGTGGAAGCAGCTTCTGCCCAGAATTTTCTGCTTAAACCCGAATTGGGCAGCATACAACGGGCCTTTGAAATTATTGTTCTGTTCATGCGTTCCACTACACCGTTTTGTTGAGGAGTGTATGGAATTGTATGGTGCCTCACAATTCCTTCCTTCCTGCAATAATACTTAAATGCACTAGAACAGAACTTCATGCCATTATCAGTTCTTAGAATTTTTACCTTCCTTTCTGTTTGCTTTTCAACCATAACCTTCCACTCTTTGAATGACTGAAATGCATCTGATTTATGCTTCAAAAAATATGGCCAAACTCGACGTGAGTAATCATCAATAATAGTTAACATGTAACTAGCACCACCATGAGATGTTTTCCTAGAAGGACCCCATAAATCAGCATGCACATAATTAAGAATACCTTTAGTATTATGGATAGCAGTATTGAACTTGACTCTTTTATGCTTACCAAACACAAAGTGCTCACAAAAGTCAAGTGATTCTGGCTTGCAACCTTCAAGTAGGCCTCTTTTGCTTAATTCTGCCAAACAAAGTGCACTCATATGCCCAAGACGCATATGCCAAATTTTAGTGGTATTAGACTGATCAGGAGCAACCACAACATTAGCAGTAAATATACTACCTCGAAGCACATATAAGTTGTCAACATTTAAATCACCTTTCATGACAATGAGAGAACCTTTGGTTACCTTCAAAATTCCACCTTCAGCGGAATATTTGTACCCTTTCACGTCGAGGGTACTAAGGGAGATAAGATTCCTGGACATGGTTGGGACATGCTGTACTTCTGTTAACGTTAGTAAAATCCCATCAAACATTCTGATCTGAACAGTACCGATGCCAATGACCTCACATGCTGTGTTGTCACCCATTCTCACGATGCCACCCTTCTGTATAGGCTCATAAACACTAAAAAGATCTCTGTTAGTGCAGAGATATGAGCAAGCAGAATCAAGTATCCATTGAGCATCTTCAGTGACACATCCGGCAAATGCAATGAGTATAGTATCATTATCAGAATTATCATCAGAGACAATGGAGGCACTACCTTCAGGCTTACCCTTTTTTCCGTTTCTCTTTTCTTTGTTCTGCAGGTTCCAACAATCATCGATGACATGATTGTCCTTCTTGCAGTACCGGCAGAATTTATCATCTCGTCGTCCCCTGGACTTGGAACGACTTCTTTGATTTTTCTTGCCGTTACCATTATTTCCTGAATTTGATTTCTTTTGTTCACTTCGGCCACGAACATTCAATGCCTCTCCGTTAGAATGACCAGCATCTTCCGAGTTTACCATCTGTTTTATCTTTTCTTTTGCTGTCAAAGCCTTATAGACCTCAGCCACGGTTAGAGTATCACGACTATATAGAATTGTATCTCGAAAGTTTGCATATGAAGGCGGAAGTGAACAGAGGAGAAGAAGAGCCAGGTCTTCATCTTCAAATTTTACCTCCATTGATAACAGATCAGCAACGATCTCCTTGAACACAGATATGTGTGTGAGAACAGATCCACCTTCCTGCAACTTGTGTGTGAACAACTTCATCTTGATGTGCATCTTGCTAGTTAGATCTTTTGACATGCAGATCGATTCTAGCTTCAACCAAACCGCAGCAGCGGTTTGCTCCTCCAAGCACTCCTGCGAAACATTGTTTGAAAGTTGGAGATGGATCTGAGATAAGGCCTAACGATCTTTTCTTTTCTCTTCGGCCGTCCACTCATTCTGGTTCTTCCCGAAACCCTCAAGGGCTTCGTCTAGATCATGATGCGCCAGCACTGCCCGCATCTTCACTTGCCACAATGAAAATCTTGTGTCAAAATCCAACAGCGGAAGATCATACTTCATCATCGTTGATGCCATGTACCTGGCGGCACGAACCCTAGAATAGGGGATCAAAAAACTCTGGCTCTGATACCACTTGTTAGAATCAAACGACAAGCAAGTATAGATTGAAACAGAGGAGATGCAGATTATAACGTGGAAAACCCCTCCAAATCGAAGGGGAAAAAACCACGGGCGCCGACCGGCAAACTATCACTATATCAGGAGGTTTACAATTGTGGGAGATTACAATCTTTTTCATGCCTCTCCCGGCGGCTCACAAGGGATATTTATAGGTGGCGACTTAGAGTCCTAACCCTAGACGATCCGCTTCGCTACGAAAATCCTGCCTCTTTTATCTTTATTATAATTTGGATCATCAATCAACAGGTGGACGTCTCCTGGATCAGTATGGACAGCCTTGTCCTATCCTGGATCCTTGGCTCTCTCTCTCTCTCTCTGAGGAGCTACAGGACATCATCGGGCAGCGCGGTGGTGGTACTGCTTGACGGGTTTGGCTGGTCCTTGAGCAGCTGTCTCTGAGGAACCGCGCGACTCGAGCCCTCCATATAAGCGCGTGGTTCCATAACACCTTTCAGGGTGACCGCTCTGTCTCCGCCTATTGCCAGGAGATGAAGGGCATGGCAGATGCTCTACGTGACCTTGGTGAGCCGGTCACCGACAGCGCTCTTGTTCTTTGGGTCCTTCAGGGCCTAAATGAGCGCTACTATCACCTACGAATGTGGCTTCTCCATCTAGAGCCACCCCCTACCTTCGAGAAGGTATGGTCTGATCTCGAGCTTGAGGAGATCACTGCAGGAGGCTCCACTGGCTCAGGGTCTGCCACAGCCTTTTACGGCTCTGGGCAGTCCCCTCGTTCACCCTCTCCAGCCGTTGGTGGACCATCGTCACGACCACCTTCCACCCCCAGGCAATCCTGCTAGTATTGGGGGTAGAAATCATCGCCGCCGAGGAAAATGCAACGGCCGTGATGGTGATAGAAGTGCATGCGGCACTCCTACTTCCAATACTCCGGCTACTGGTGGTAGTGGTGGTATCGGTGTGAGACCTATGTGTGCTGAATACATTGGCTTTGACGATAAAAGTTTTGAATACTACCAAAACACCTTTTTAACAAGGTCCGACTCTAGGTCCGAGCTCCTGCAAGGTCCGACGATAGGTCCGACATAAGGTCCGACCTGCTTTGTCTAGGTCTGACTTATTTTGGCTAGGTCCGACTTGTTTTTGCTAGCTCCGGTGCTAGGTCCGACTAGTTTTGGTAAGTTCCGTGCTAGGTCCAACTAAGCTTTAGTAAGCTCCGGCGCTAGGTCCGACTAGCTTTGGTAAGCTCCGGTTCAAGGTCCGGTTAGCTTTGGTAAGGTTCGGAGCTTGATTGCAATGGTTCTGCTTTTAACTTGCAATGTTTCGAACTTGCTTTACTCTTATAGAAAGTTTGCTTGGTATTATTTTACTAAGTTTTTGGTGTGTTTTGGTGGTTATGGCTGATATCATTTTGCTATGGTTTACAACATGCTTATGTGAGGTGCTCACGTAAGATGTTGTAGTTTCGGAACTAACGAGAGTCAAGTCGAGGACTTGTGCTCGGAAGTATTGGTTCTTTATTAATGTGCAGGTGTTGCTTGAGTTCAAGACATGGCTGGTGACGGGATCCATTGAACTAGTCTTAGGGAGAAGATGAGGTTCAACAACCAAGTTCGGGATGAATTGTGGTTGAGTTGATACGGAGGTTGCGCAGTATGTTTGAATCAAGAACAATGCATATGAAGGTATCTTGGACGTCGTTGGAAGATGTTTGCACGTGTGCAAGGAGTGCATGGACGTGGCTGCATGGTTCTAAGGCGTGATGAAGAGATGTGGACGTAAAGAATTGGTCGGAAAGGTCCAACCGACTAGGTTATGGACTCCGGCTGCGGCTGAGTCGTGTTTGACTCAAATATGAAAAGTTTTGAGTTGGTTATGATAGGATTTCGTGTGGGTCACGAATTTGAGTTGTTTTAGGAATGTTTGGGACGTTACTAAGGTGTTTGGAAGTCTTAAGATTGCTTCTATCTGCGTGTAGAAGAGTCTTGAGCAGTATTGGAAAGTTACAGTTTGAATCCAAGTAGGAGTAGGAGTTCTAGTTTGAATTGGGTTGGCCTTAGGGCTGGTTATATAAGCAAGGGAGACCAAGGCTCATGTGGGAACGACTTTGGGGCTGTTCCTCTTGTGTTTTGATAAATAAAATTCGTATTCTAAAGGAACTGTAGTGCCTTGTTCGTCCGACTTGTTTCAGACAAGTTTTTCTCGTCAAGTTTCTGTTCAGCACTACCTTTCTTTGGTGGTTTTACCATAACTCGAGTTTTACAGATTCAATTGTTGTGATTCTTTTTGGGTTCTCTTCACAACTTGATTATATATCATCTGTGAAAATTTCACGGTTATTGAATTTGTGGTTTCTGATCTACACGAGTTTCTTTGTAGTATTCCAGAACTGTTTTTCTCGCGTAGGACAGATTGACCTTTGTTCGATCTTTCGATCGTAACTTGAGTTTCTCTCAACGGATTTTCATGATTCTTGTTGTGACGTTTTCATGACTTGATTCTCTACAATCTATACTAGTTTTGTCACAGTTGAACATATTTAGATTAGTTGCACACACGGTTTCTTTAACAGAACGGTTTTCTGCTGAGGGGTGTTTTGTTGCTTCCACTGAAAAGTTTTTATCTACCATTCACCCCCCCTCTGGTAGCTTTACACGTGTACTTCGATCCTCCAATCGGCCAGGGAGGTGCACCCTGGCCCACACCCTACAACCCGTGGACTGGCCATATCTACATGTGGCATGTGCCGTCTCCGGGTCTTCAGCCTCCACGACCACCACACCCCCAGCCGGCGTTCGTACCCACCCCGGGCTACAGTGGACCAGCATACAGTGCTAGTGGGCTGCCGACTCAGGCCTACAGTGGGCCTGGCTACCCCTCTGGCGGACAGTCGGCCTCGACCTACGGAGGCACCGACTATCCTGTTGGATGCTCGGAGCCGTCGGCGCCTCTCCAGGAGCCACCCTCAATGTGGGATCGACAGTCGCTGGCCTCCTCCTTTAGCACCATGCATCTTACTCCACCAAGTGCCGACTTGATAGCTAACTCCGGAGCATCATACCATACCACTCCAAATGCTTGTATACTCTCTTCCACCCACCCTCCCAGTCCCTCTTTTCCTTCATCTATCGTTGTTGGGAATGGGTCTGTTCTTTCGGTCACCTCAGTAGGTGATTCTGGTCTCCTGGGTTCTTTCTAGCTTAAAAACATTCTTGTCGCTCCGGATATGATTCAAAACTTGCTTTCTTTCCGTCGTTTTACCACTGACAACAATGTTTCCATTGAATTTGATCCGTTTGGTTTTGTCTGTGAAGGATCTTCCTACCCGACGATTTCTTTTTCGATGTGATAGCTCGGGACCACTGTACACACTTTGGCTTCCCACTTCTGCTGCATCACCGCCTTTTGCTTTGACTACGACAGCTTCATCCACCATTTGGCATCACCGGCTTGGCCACTCTGGTGCAGATGCTCTGTCGAAGTTGTCCAGTAGTTTTCTGTTATCTCGTGTTCTAGGGGTACACATGACTCTTTATGTCATTCTTGTCTGCTTGGTCACCATGTTCGGCTTCCTTTTCCCACTTTTGTGACTCATGTTGAGCATGCTTTTGATCTTATACATTGTGATTTGCGGACATCACCCATTACTAGTGTATCAGGCTTTAATTACTACTTGGTGATCATTGATGATTTTTCTCACTTTTTGTGGACTTTTCCATTACGATTGAAGTCTGGGACTTTTGTTACTCTTTCTCACTTCTTTGTTTGGATTTCCACTCAGTTTGAATGCATCATCCGAGCTGTCCAGTGTGATAACAGACGCGAGTTCGATAACTCTGCGTTTCGTAACTTTCTCTCCACACATGGGGTACAGCTACACATGTCTTGTCCATATATCTCTCTTCAAAACGGCAAGGCAGAGCGCATGATTCGCACCACTAACGGTGTCATGCGCTCCCTGATGTTCCAGGCATATGTTTCAGCCCGATACTGGGTGGAGGCTCTCCATACTACCACACTTTTGATTAATCGCCTTCCTACCAAGGCGATTCGTGCCTCCACCCCCTATTTTGCTTTATATGGCACCGATCCTCTTTACGACCACCTTCGAGTTTTTGGGTGCGCTTGCTACCCTAACCTTTCCGCCACTGCCCCACACAAGCTTGCGCCCTGCTCGACACGGTGTGTTTTCCTCGGGTATTCCCTTGATCATAAGGGATACCGGTGCTTAGATCTCACCACTCACCGCCTTTTGATCTCTCGGCACGTCGTTTTTGACGAGTCCTCCTTTCCCTTCTCCACCACCTCTTCCGGTTCCACCACAGAGCTGAATTCTCTTTTTTCCACTGACCCCGAGACTGCTCCCCAGCTGCCTTGGCCTCTTTCTTCTGCAGGTTCACCACACGCTATGCCTCAGGTGCCCCCGACGTCACTTGCTGCACCACGTACGGTATCAACGCCTCCAGCATCACTTGCTGTACCTCGGGTGGCCCCGACATCACCAGCTGCACCACGCGCGGCATCAACGTCTTCGGCATCACCCACTGCACCTCGGGTGACCTCTACGTCACCAGCTGCGCCACGCGCGGCCACGGCTTCCCCGACGTCACCTGCAGCGAGCCCGACGTCCCCAACGTCACCAGTTGTACCAGGCGCAGCACCGACGATGACCCCGACTCCTCTCTTCGCCGACCACGCACTCGTCTACTAGCGACGAGCGCGGGATGGGGCCCCAGCTCCAGCTGCGCCACACGCGGCACTGGATCCCTCCACGCCAGTTGCCACGCCACGCGTGGCCACGGGACCCACTCTCGTCTATCCATGATGCGAGCGGGTTGTTGTACTCGAGCGCACGGTGTACAATCCTCCTCTGCTCCACAGGGATCCTGGTCACGTCCACCCAATGGTGACTCGACGTGTATCCGGGAGTCTCCGACCTGTTGAGCGCTTCTCCGGAGCTATTTTCTCGTCGACGATGTCTCCACCAACCGACTCTTCTTCGATCTCACCCATACCGACTTCCGCCCGTAGCGCCCTCGCTGACCCTCACTGGTGTCGCACTATGGAGGAAGAGTATGAGGCCCTCCGTGTCAACCGGACGTGGGACCTGGTTCCCCGCCCCTGTCGTGGCAATGTTG
Organism: Neostapfia colusana; assembly: GCA_030760725.1. Taxonomy (NCBI): domain Eukaryota; kingdom Viridiplantae; phylum Streptophyta; class Magnoliopsida; order Poales; family Poaceae; genus Neostapfia; species Neostapfia colusana. Next base: position 105,010,480 of record JASWHV010000007.1, read on the forward strand.
TCACGGGCAAGTGGGTATTCACTCATAAGAAGAAGGCGGACGGTACCTTGGAGAGGTACAAGGCTCGGTGGGTACTTCGGGGCTTCACTCAATGCCCTGGAGTCGACTACGATGAGACCTTCAGCCCGGTGATGAAGCTGGTGACGGTTCGTACCATTCTGTCGCTGGCTCTATCGCGTTCTTGGCCCGTCCACCAGTTGGACGTCAAGAAAGCCTTCTGTGGCGGACCGGAATCCGCTCATCCTGGATCGCAGAGGGTGGTGCCGCACGATGCGACACCTGACAGCACACATCATAAGGAAACATTGTATTACATAGAAAACCAACTGCAATGTACAAAGTAGTACAATACTTCAGTTACAAACTAGTATTTATATTACAGCAGCAGAAACTAGGTTTGTACAACTCACGCCCGTCTACCTAGCAAAAGTCGGTTGCCCAGCCCTAGGGCAACCAACACTAGCTGCACTCCTCAGCTCAGCGCGGCGTGTACGGCTCCCACTCAGCCGTGGTCCCCGACGGACGGTAGCCCTCGCCGGTGGACTCGTAACCCAAGTCCATGGGCTGCTTCTCACCTGAAAAACATTTATAGCAGCAACCGTGAGCACGATGGCTCAACAAGACTTAACCGACTCACCTAGGCATGAAACTCTACATGCGGTTGGTACGAACAAGGGATAGTAAATTTCAGCAAATGGACACGCCTACAAGTTCATCCTTAGTTCACCTTTTAGCCACAAATTAACAGTTCATGGATAAGAAATTTAGTAAGCATTATTTGGTGGCACACATGTAGCACAGCAATTATACATATCAGCAGTATTGAATCATAACATTCCATAGTTTATCTACGTTACGACGTAGTGAACAAGCGGTACTCGTCACCGCGAGGGATGGCGAATCGACTCGATATACACCTGCAGGAATACCCAAAGAGTACGTCACGTACGCCCACCCGTGGAGCTGCACAGCACGCTCACTTGATGTCGTACGGGACAACCTTTCAGCCAACAGCCCAAATGTCGAACCGGTCGCACCGAAACGAGCAGGAGGTTCCCTACACGGAGCATCTCTCTATGCCCGTTAGCAGATTTCCACCTTGCTGCCCTCAGCCTACACCTATAAATCGGTGTGTTATGCCTCGACGCCGGGAGCACTACAGGAAACCCGATAATTGACGACGTCCAAATATATTAACGACGGGGCCGTCGTCTTTTAATTAATTGACGATGGCTAGATACAACCATAATCAATAATGTTGCAATTGACGATGGTTGACCTAGTACTGTCGTCAATAAATTTAAAGACGATGGTGGCCATCGTCTATAACGGCCATCGTCAAATTTGGCCGAGATCCGGACCCACTAGAGGCGTTATTGACGACGGGGAGACACAACCGTCGTCAATAAGATGCTTATTGATGATGGGGAGAGACAACCGTCATCAATAGGCCCGATATACTCCCGACCCCGCGAGTCGGGAGGCGGCCTTCTCTCCCGCCCGCGCCGCCTCCCGACTCCGCTTCACCGTCGCCGGTCTCCGCCGCCCCGTGCGCCGCCTCCCGAGTCGCCGTCGCCCTCGCCGGTCTCCGCCGCCCAGTCTCCAGTCGCCGCCTCCCGAAGTATGCCCTCCTCCCGGCCACCCCTCTCCCTGCCGCCGCTCTGCACCGCCGCGCAGCCGGCCGCCCCGGCCACCCCTCTCCCTGCCGCCCCTCTCCACCGCCGCGCAGCAGGCCGCCCCCGCCGCTCCTCTCCGCCCCCGCGACGCCCGGCCCCCCTCCAGCCACGCTGCCCCCGCCACCCCTCTCTGCCGCCGCGCCGCTGGCCGCCCCCGCAACCCCGCGCTGCCACGGCCCCCCTCCCGCCCCGCTGCCCTGCCGCCCCGGCCCACCTCTCGCCCGGCTGCCCCTGCTGCCCCTCTCTGCCGCCCCGCCGCCCCTCTCCCCGCCGCTACTCTCTGCCCCCGCTGCCCCTTTATGCCGCCATGCCGCCAGCCACCCCGCCGCCCCTCTCCCCGCCGCTCCTCTCCGCCCCCGTGACGTCCCGACCCCCTCCCGCACCGCTGCCCCGCTGCCCCGTCCCCACTCCCGCCCCAATGCCCCCGCCGCCCCTCTTTGCCGCCGGCCTCCCCTCCCACCCCGCGCCACCACGGCCCCCCTCCCACCCCGCTGCCTCGCCGCCCCGGCCCACCTCTCGCCCGGCTGCCCCCGCTGTCCCTCTCTGCCGCCACGCCGCTGGCCGCCTTCGGGAAAATAGAAGTGGCATGTTGGGTGGCTTCCTTCGGGATTCATGGTGTCATGCATGGAAGGGTTTCTGCTAGGACTTATGTTATATTGTTAGTCGCTGGCAGTCGGTAGTTTGCGTACTCTAAGGGAGCTAGAGAATGCAGCGCTCTCTAATCGAATCTAGACATGGAATAGGCTCATTTGGGAGTTTAGTTTGATCATGGGTGATGATTATGCAATGATGTTTTATGTTGTTCATTAAGGGGCTTGTAATGGAAATTCCAGTATGTGGTTTTCATTCTTCCTATATTACTCGTCACTCTGTGTTACAATTTTTCAGTGGCGTTGGTGTTCTTCTTTACCTAGCCTATCTTGTCTTTGTGTTGCTTTTGATTCTCCTGATGTTTGAGGGAATTGTCATGCTGCTCATTTTTTAAGCATTGTTTCTCCATCACAATAACTTTGGATTTTGAACTAGACCTTAGACTGATATTTATGATACTTTCATATTTAGACTATATGGTAGTGCTGATACGTGTGTTGCAGTTTTACCGCATCCCTTCCAACCTTGTCTTTGTCCAAGTACTTCTTTTCTCTTTTCGAGTATAGAGAAATGTTATCTTTTTGACATCATTTGCTCTACTTTTTCAGGAACTAGGTTCCAAAAATATTGATCGGTTAGGAGATTGTGACTTGGATCCAGATGGCTTGCACTGCCATCAATGATTCTTACTTATCATATATATCTAACTCCTGGGATCTGCATTGAGGAAGGCCACATGAATACCTGTTTTTTGTTTAGTTGAAGGGACAAGGACGAGAGGGACAATGACGAGGTGGGATAGGACGAGTCATCCAGAATATCTTGGATTATGTTGCTTTTATTATATTGTTTAGCTTAACTGCTTATGTTTTTGAGTGATTACTTAATATATGTAAGTAAACGGGTTTGGGGCCTGCACGGATGGTAAGTGCTATAAGCATTCTATTAAGTAATTTTATAATCTTCATTTTGCTAACATGTATCGATAGGAGCACGAGAGCGGTCAGCAGCTGGCACCTATCGAGGTGTGGAAGAGGGGTCACTTGGGAAGTGACCCATCGCAGCCTGACCAGCTGTCTTCTCAGACGGCGACAGAGACTTTGGTGAGTTAATTTTTTCAACTTAATTGAATTCTCTTTAATAGTACTAATGACGTTATTTTTCTGGTTTTTGCAGGCAAAGTACGGGGAGGAGGCACGGAGGATTCTAGGCGAAGAGTTTGATTGGCAGAGCGCGCCAATCGTCCCCGAAGACGCGTATGCAAGCGGTGGTGGTAAACCTCACGGATGGTGAGCTTTGTAATTTTTAATTTACTGTTACGAACTTCGAGATACAAAATTTAATAATCTTACTTCATTTGTGCAGGTTAGCCATCTTCGATGGAGTGGTCGACTCGAGACAGGCGCGAGCTTCCTCGAGAGCCTCTTCATCGCTTCAGGGCGGGTCCAGCAGCAGCCGCGCTAGCCAAGATCTGGAGCTCCAAAGTCTGCGAGAGGAGCTCCAGAGGACGCAAGAAGCGCTCAGGGCTAGGAACGAGGCACGGGCAGCTGAGATCAGGGCTAGAGACGAGGCGAAAGGGCTAGGGACGAGTATCAAAACTCGTTCATGTTACAGATGCAAGCTGCCATGCAGGTAATCTATTCTAGATGTTGTACTTAACATTTTTTACATATAAATGACATGTATAATGATCTGCTTTGTGTTTGCAGGCTATGAGTGCAGGACAGGCGGTTGTCTTTCCGCAATGGGCGCCGTCAGCGATACAGCTGCCGCCGGTGCCGACGATGGCAGCCCAGGTACAAAACTATTCAAAATAACTTAAACTAGTTACACTTGTTCAAATTTAGTAAAATATGCATTTTCTTACTTGTAACATGCCTAACTACACTTGCACTTCACAGGCGTCGGGAACGGAGGCTCAAACTCCGTCGCCTCAGATGCTTGGACGACTGCAGGAGGACGACTTTCCAAACTCCGGTGGCAGGGGACGGGGTAGCGTCTCTTAGTCAGGTCAGCCGAGCCTCAGACTTGTGCGGTGTGAGACTTGTATGAAGAATTGTGTAATAATATATTGTGTGATGTATTATGCATGTTTGTGTCATGTTTTTCTGTCTCTGTGATCTGGTCATCGAGCCAGGGCTGGCCTCGAAGCCAGGGCAGCATTTTCTGTTTAAAAAAAACTGCAACAACTATCGGCGACGGTTACATGGAGGCCGTCGATGATAAATACTGGCGAGTTATCATCGACGGTGACAAGGGCACCGTCGATGATAAGTGCCCAGTATCGACGACAGTATCTTTCTACGTCAACGATACTGTATCTTATCATCGACGGTGTCCCTGGCACCGTCGACGATAAGCTTCCCCTGCTGCCACGTGGAGGAAGTCACTTATCGACGACAGCTGGTTTTGGCCGTCATCAAATAGTTTATAGACGACGGTTACCGTCATCAATAACGTTATAGATGACAAAAAACATAGATGGCAGTATACCATCGTCTATAAGCGTATACCGTCATCAATAAGCTATTGACGACGGTTTGGGCCTTATAGACGACGGTTTGTAGCCGTCGTCTCTTATCGTGATTCTTGTAGTGGAGGTACAGGTTACATCGGTTTATCGGGGCCCATATATCCGTTATGCCTTCGGTACATTGAATACTTGTTCAGCAGGGTCGCACACGGATCGGTCCTCAATTGACACGGATAGGGCTGCGCACACAAGACTTCCTCTTGCTGCGCCCTAGCCCCTGCCTAGTCTCATTTTCTTACTAAAATGATCTCACATCACTCAAACCAATCCCGTGTGTCCCAAGCCTAACTCGTGAGTAGATTCCAACTACTTGACGTGTACCGAAGTTCTATGAATCATTAAGCATAGCCTGTCTACTCGAGGACTTAGACACTACCCTCCCTCTTATAGGAAAAAGTTGTTTATGCACTTGGGTTTCATCCATCCTACACCTAATGCACATTCATATACCTCATACTAAGTATATAACAAAGCAAAACTTTGTAAAATGGTTTAATGCAAACCGGGGCTTGCCTTGTTGCTGCTGGTCAGATGTTAAAGCTTCGTCCGGAAGAAGGAAGTCGAGCACTTCCGGAGTTTCCTCGCCTTCAGCCACTACAAGTAAACGAGATACTATATGTCAATTTAAATGCAACATTTCAAATTGAATATGTAAAGACTATACTCTAGCTAGCCCTCCCCTTTGGGTTCTGAAATTTTTATGGTGGCTTGGTAGGGTCCTAACCAGAGCCTTGACCAAGTTTCATTTGAAACAACGTTTAATTGAGCTTTGTACAAATAAAAGCCTGTTTGGTCAATATTAGAGTCTCTAAGGAATTCCAGGGATTTTCATGGATTCAACCATTACTTACTGGAAACTAGAATTTGAGATGGTTCTAATGGAATTGGTTTCATGTCATTTGAAGAATTGTAGATGAAGTTATGCCCTAAACAAGATTTGAGAAAATATGAAAAATGTTTCTGTACATTTTTCTATTTTCTGGGCAGCTCATTTAATCACACCATTAGGGGGACTAAATGAACTTGGATGGGTCTGAAAATTTTACTGTGACTCAAAGATTTTCCAGTGAACCTCTCAGCCAAATTTCAGAATTTTTCATAAAGTAATCCTCCAGATAAAATTCCTAACAGTTTAAAATTTAGGGAATTAATTCTGGAAAACTATTAAGTTTCATGAGCTGAAACTTGTGTTGCTGGGAAGTACTCAAAAAGCTGAGTTAATAAAATTTGGTTCACTGAATTTGGAGCTTCCTAGCAGAAGTTATATGCATTTGAAGTTTGAACCAAATCTGAAAATTCAAATAAAGTTTAAACCGGCTGGTGGGGTCCCCGGTCTACGTGTCAGCACCGCAGCCAACTCACACGGGGTCCACAGAGTCTTCCGCGCAGTCGCACGGGATCCCGGTACCACAGCCGATCCGGGGCGGTTTCAGCAGAAACCGACACATGGGGCCTGCTGGGCTTCATCTACCTCGCGCTCCCGCGGCTCCCCGCCGCCCCCCCTCACCGGAGTACTCGCCGGGAGGCTGTTACCGTGACCAGAGCTCAACCAAACTGGCCGCCCCCCTGAAATTTCTCGGGGAACCCGTTGCTGCCTTTGTCGCCGGCCGGTGATCACCAAAATCGGTTGCGCGACGGCGACAGTCCACGGGGTGAGTTCGGCGATGTCGGTATGGCGCTGTCATGCCTCACAGTCCCCTCTGTTCGCTCCTAGATCACCGCCACGACCTACGGAGCAACGACCCATCCTCTGATCTTGCTCAAAGTTATGGCAAACCGGACTTCACCGTGTGACCTAGGTCTAAACCTGGCGCTGAACGAAAAACCCACGGAACTCGGTGGTTTCTTGCTGGTTTCCCGTGGTTCTTGACCGTATGGTTTTGCACGGACGTTTCTAGCTGATTGTCGAAGCTGGGGAGCGATTGCTAGACCGGTTAGCCCAAATTTTCCGATTAACCAAACACGGGCTATATCACATGCTCTCGACAAGAACTGAAATTCTGGCCAGCACACTTTATGTCATGCGGCCGGGGTTGCTGGACAGAAAGTACATTCCTAGGCGAACCTTTTGGCATGTCCAACTCGGCGCGGGATCAAACCTAGCGGCCAGACGATGAGTTTTTGGTAGCGGCGGCTTTACACGGCGCTGAACGGAAACAGGGAGCTCGTGGTCGGTTTACCGTGGGTGTGGCGCCGGTTCGTTGAGTCGAGCACGTCGAGGAGGCTTCGGCGAAGCTATGGGTGAGCTCAGACCAGCGTGCCAACCATGGAGACGCGCAGACACCGGAGAACCGAGGGTTGTCAGGCGTGCGGCGGTGTTTCTTCGTCGAGGAGCTTGGGAATGGCCAGAGCAGCGCGGCGAGTCGGTTTCTGAGGTGGGAAATATCCCTGGTGACCGCTACGTCGATGCATACCGTGGCCTGGGCTGCTCGGGAGGTGGCATCCGGGAATCGCCTCGTTGGCACGCTGCGTGCGATCGCTATAGCGAGAAAACAGAGCACCGATCGGTAGTGAGTAGCTCTCCCACTGACCTGTGGGCCCATCTCTCCCCCTAATCCTTTTTTTCCAAATTCTACTGTAAATATCCCAGCTACTCTCAATTGAATGAGAGACTTAAGCACCAAGTCACAGTTTGAATTTGGTTTCCTCAATTTGGAATTGATTTGGCTAAATTTGTTGCACAATGGAACTGAATTCAAATTCAGTGTTTTGAATAATGCAAATTTAGCCCCCGGCAAGATGAACTCCAATGAGGATGAAAATTGATGGACTAACTCAGAAAAATGTGCTGGATTTGAATATGAAGTCAACTTTTGAATTCAAGTGATGAAAGTTGCTGCAATTTGAATTTACATTCAAATTGACCCCTTTTTCAAATGCCTCCAAAAGTTCCTCAAAAAGTATTGGATTTGCATGAAATTCGGCCTGAGCCTTCCCAAGCCTATTTACGTTCTAGGGGTGAGCCCAACCTTCCATGTTCATGTGTAGAAATCCCATTTTTTGGAAGTTAGGGATTTCCCCTCTAATCACCCTTTTGATGGTGGTTACTTGCTCTTCAAAAGTGTTCACAAGATATCCACAAGATGAGCTCTGGTGTTGTGATGTGATGAAAATGATCACTTTTGCAAGTCCCTTTTCTTGGGCTTCTAGATACCTCCCCCCTTAAAACAATCTCGTCCCGAGATTACAAACGAAGAGACAGCGATGTAATAGGAACTCACCCGTGCTGAGACACCATGAACTCCGGGTAATTTGAGCGAAGAAATTCCTTGCTCTCCCACATCGCTTCTTCGGCGGTGTGATTGCTCCAGAGTATCTTGTAGAACCACATCGTTCGGCAAAATGAGGTAGCATGAGATGGTGGTTTTACTTGCCGTAGCTCTAAGGACCGGTTCATGCGAGCACATGCCAGGATAACAGTGCCACCACAAGGCCAAGTATGGGTGCGGCTTAGCTGAGTAATTAGGTAAGTTGCTAGATTGTTATGGACCGTGGAAGGCGCGGGGAATGGGAGTCGAGTGAGGACTGCCCTGGGAACTGCATGGCACAAGAGGGGGCCTGTGAGTTGGAGAATTGGAGATTCTAGCCTGTCGGTGAAACCTTAGTGAGTCCATACATATAGTAGCCCCTTTGTAAAGGCTATTTTGTGATCTCTTGACCATACACCGACGGTTGTGTATTGGTATAATGAAGGTTCTGCAGTCGCCGACATGTGACGAAATCACAAACTTGTGGGTGAAGTGGTACGACCTCTGCAGAGTCTTAAAACTATCATGATAGCCGAGCTTACGGTCACGAGCGCCTGGCCAACTTCCATGATTAGTTGGATGGTTACTTTGGGATGGTTATGGTTATTGGTTAAGGTTATGGTTACGGTTTGGTTTTGGTTTGGTTTTGGTTTGGTTTTCGGGACTGTTGAGTCCGGGTGATAAGATTGGTCGCGTGACCGATGAGTCATGGCAACGAGATTGGTCTCGGTGTGAGACAGAATTGGTTATGAGATGAAATGGTAGCGAATACGAGATGGTATTCGTGAGATGGTAGCGAATACGAGAAGGTATTCGTGAGCAAGAATGAAGTTGATTAGTGTCTGGAAAGTGATGAACATAATAGAGGTATGTTGGTATTTTAATACATGTTGGGATTACGTTCACTTAAAGATAAGTTGCTGTTTTATCGTGGTTTTGATAAATAACTTTGCTTTCTGCAATGAGCCTTTTTATACCTACCTTGTTGTGAGCTACATAGCATATTTTTCCGCACTTGCTGAGTACATCATTGTACTCAAACTTACATTATTATTTCATCATAAGCAACAGGAGAAGATTACTATGAAGACCAAGTGGAGAATTAGGCGTGTAATCTGTTCTCAACCTTGCCTGTGGGAATGGAGTAGAGATGGAGCTGTTGCTGCTTAGACTGTTTCCGCATTAGTTAGAAGACTTCCGCTGCTAGAATAAAGACTTCCGCTGTTATATTAAGACTTTCGCTGTGAGCATGAGTCCAAGACTCATGAGACATTGTAATAAACTCTGTTATTCGTGGTCATATATATTCTGAATTCAGTTTGTGGAGCATATGTGTATGTGTGATGAACATACTGGGCACACATATGCATCAGTTCTCGGTTACGTGGTTTTCCACAAAATTGAGGGCGTCACAGATTGGTATCAGAGCCACGGGTTGACGGTAGGTTACACGCCTATATAGAGGTCACAAGTTGGTATCAGGCACAGATTGGTGTCAACCTGCCATGGGTTGATCGTAGATCACACAACCGAGATAGATCACAGATTGGTAAGCTAAGCCACGCTGACCATAGGATACAAGCCTAGGAGAAGCCATAGTTGGATCACAGATTTGGCATAACCCTAAGCCATATAGGACCCCCATTGAATGAGCCTTGAATAGGAGTTGTGTGAGCCCTTGTGGTGATTGCTTGTGATTGTGTGCTTAGTGTGAGTTGTGGAACGTCTCAAGTGTTTCCATACCCACACATAAGTAGAAAGAGGTGTGAGATGACTCGGCACTCGTTCACATCCTCATATGGGCTAATATATATAGTCCAACCCACCTTGATGCATACAGTGAGGGGGATCCATCTAACTTTCTAACCTCTATTCTATTTTGTTCTCTCTCACAGATGGTGAGAGGAAACGTCGGTCGCCAAGGAAGGAACGTCTGTGGCAACCAAGAGGATGGCCAGGACGAAGTTCCTGTTAACCCCAGAGCTGGTGAGAACAACCTGGAACGGTTGATGGTCATGCAGAATCAACTTATGCAAACCATGATCCAAACTTTGGGTCAGTTGCAGGCCAACAACAACAACCCCGTTCCAGCACCACCGCCACCACCACCGTAGGCTCATAACAGACTGGGAGAGTTCATGAGGACTCGACCACCCATCTTTGCTCAAGCTAACGACCCCATGGAGGACGACGACTGGTTGAAATCCATGGAGAAGAAGCTTGCCATAGTGCAGTGCAATGACCGAGAGAAGGTTCTTTTTGCGTCGCACCAACTCATGGGAGCTTCCGCTGACTGGTGGGATGCCCTATGCAACGCTCATGTCGACCTGGAGATGATCACTTGGACTAAGTTCAAGGAGAGTTTCCGCTCTCATTACATCCCTTCTGGTGTAATGATGCTCAAGAGACAGGAGTTCGAAGGTCTCCGCCAAGGACAGAGAAGCGTGAATGAGTATCTCAACAAGTTCACGCAACTGTCCCGGTATGCCCCCGAAGATGTCAACTCGGACCAACGAAAGCAGTACCTGCTCATGAGAGGGTTGAACAACGAGATCCAGGTTCAGCTCCTCAACAATGACTACGCGAGCTTCCAGAAGCTGGTTGACAAGGCTATAGTGGTTGAAAGCAAGATCCGAGAGATCGAGCGAGAGTGCAAGAGGAAGGTGCCATATCAGCCCCAAGGGAGCAACGTACGACCTCGGTACATGCCCCCAGCTGCACTGCCATATGGATCGACCGCTCCTGCATACCGCCCTAATCAGCCACCACAGCAACGACCCGTTGCACAAGCACCTCGTGTGCCTTTGCCTCCTGTGCCCCGACCCAACATGGGCGCTCCTGTTCAAAATCCCCGCCCCAACGTACCTGCTGCCGTAGGCAACAGAGCATGCTTTGCATGCGGGGACATAGGACACTTCGTGAGCCAGTGCCCGAGGAGAGGCCCTGGACAGCAAGGCAACATGCCCAAGCAGATCCCGCGACCGAACGGAGGGGACAATCAAGGAAACCGTGGACAGCAGTACTATGCTCGCGGCAACGTGAACCATGTCTCTGCTGAGGAAGCACAATAGGCTGAGGACGTCGTAATTGGTATGTTCCTTGCCAATTCCAACCCAGCCACCATTTTATTTGATTCTGGAGCATCGCATTCCTTCATATCATCCAAGTATGTTGCCAAGCATAATCTACCCATATCAGACTTAAAATGTGCTATGTTAGTTAATTCTCCCAGTGGAGAGATGAGGACTAATATAGTATGTCTGAAAGTAAGCCTTAAAATAAGGGGGGTAGACTTCCTTGCCAACCTCATTGTCTTGGATTCCCAAGGGATTGACATAATACTCAGGATGGATTGGTTAAGCAAGCACAACGGAGTAATCCAATGTGCTGAAAGGAGCATGCAGTTGACAAACGAGCACGGTATTCGTATCGAGTTTAAGTCAGCCCAACAAACAACCAAAAAGGCAATTTTGAACCACGTCGAAGGAGCAACATTGGACAACATTCCAGTGGTTCAGGAATTCTCGGACGTGTTTCCAGAAGAGCTTCCAGGTATGCCACCTGACCGGGACATTGAGTTTGCCATTGATTTGGTACCCGGAACTGCACCCATAGCAAAGAGACCCTATAGGATGCCCGTCAATGAACTAGTGGAACTCAAGAAGCAAATTCAGGAGCAGTTGGAGAAGGGTTTTATACGTCCAAGCTTGTCACCATGGGGAGCCCCCGTGCTCTTCATAGACAACAAGGATGGGACCCAAAGGATGTACATGGACTATAGGTCTCTCAATGAGGTGACAATCAAGAACAAATACCCTCTGCCCCGTATAGAAGACCTATTTGACCAAATGAAAGGAGCTCGAGTGTTCTCCAAGATTGATCTTCGGTCGGGATACTTCCAGCTGAAGAATAAGCCCTCCGATATACCCAAGACTGCCTTTCAGACACGGTATGGTTCGTATGAATATACCATCATGTCTTTTGGGTTAACAAATGCACCCGCATACTTCATGTACCTTATGAACAAGGTTTTCATATAGTACTTGGATAAGTTCGTCATGGTTTTTATCGACGACATTATGGTGTATTCAAAAAGTGAGGAGGAGCATGAAGAACATTTGAGATTGACCTTGCAGAAAATGTGCGAGCATCAATTGTATGCCAAGCTTAACAAGTGTCAATTTTGGCTAAAGGAGATATTGTTCCTAGGCCACATTATCTCTGAGGAAGGGGTATTGGTTGATCCTGGAAAAGTGGGAGATGTTCTGAAGTGGAACCAACCGCAAAACGTGAGGGATATTCGAAGTTTTCTTGGGATGGCTGGATACTACCGAAGGTTCATCAAGGAATTCTCTAAGATAGCAAAGCCTATGACGAAGTTGCTAACGAAGGGAAAAGCCTTCCAATGGAGACCAGCATGCCAAGAAAGTTTTGAGCAGCTCACGGAAAGGCTAACCACAGCGCCGGTTTTGGTATTGCCGGACGTGAGCAAGAGCTTTGACATATATTGTGATGCATCCAGACAAGGGCTCGGATGTGTGCTCATGCAAGAAGAACAAGTGGTAGCCTATGCCTCACGACAATTAAAGAAGCACAAGATTAATTATCCTACACACGACTTGGAGCTAGCAACAGTAGTGCATGCATCGAAGATTTGGAGACATTATATCCTTGGTCATCGATGCGAGATCTATACAGATCATAAAAGCTTCAAGTACATATTTACACAAACGGACTTGAATTTGAGGCAACGTCGATGGTTGGAACTCATCAGGGATTATGATGTTGGAGTCAACTACCACCCTGGAAAGGCCAATGTAGTAGCTGATGCATTGAGCCGGAAGGGAGCATGTCACCTACTCACGGTTTGGGAGCTACCACCCGAACTACGCAAGGAGTTTGAACGGTTACACCTCGGATTCTTGAACAAGATGGAAGTGATGGAACTCCACTCTTCATTGGAGCAAGAGATAAGAGATGGCCAAGCAACGGATGAGGAGATCAAGGAAATCAAGGAAAGGATCCGACAAGGAATAGAGAAGGATTTCAAGGAGGATGAGAAGGGTACACTTTGGCTAGGAAAAAGGATTTGTGTGCCTAACGTGAAGCACATCCGCGACATGATATTAAAAGAGGCACATGATTCAAACTATTCCATACATCCCGGAAGCACCAAAATATACAAGGACTTGAAGACTTGTTATTGGTGGGATGGTATGAAAAGGGACATAGCCGAATACGTTGCCCTATGCGACACATGCCAACGGGTGAAGGCCGAACATCAAAGACCCGCTGGATTGTTGCAACCCTTGAAGGTACCCGAGTGGAAGTGGGAAGACATCAGTATGGATTTCATCGTCAGATTGCCACGTACTCAGTCGGGTTATGACTCCATCTTGGTTATCGTGGACCGATTAATGAAAACAGCCCATTTTCTCCCTGTAAGGGCCAAGTACAACGTTGCACAATTAGCCGAGTTGTACATGGAGCAGATCGTGTGCCGTCATGGAGTCCCGAGGAGGATAGTCTCAGATCGAGGTTCTCAGTTCACCTCTAGATTTTGGAGGAAGCTGCAGAAAGCTATGGGTACACGACTGGATTTTAGCTCCGCCTACCACCCACAAACCGATGGACAAACCGAAAGGACAAACCAAATTTTGGAGGACATGTTGAGAGATTGCGCCTTGAAACATGGGCGTAGTTGGGATAGGAGTTTACCGTACGCCGAATTCTCCTATAACAACAGCTATCAAGCTAGCTTGAAGATGTCGCCTTTCGAAGCATTGTACGGTAGACGGTGTAGAACACCGCTGTTTTGGGACGAAACCAGAGAGAACCAGGTATTTGGACCAGAAGTGCTACAAGAGGCTGAAAAGCAAGTCCAAACCATACGGGAGAACTTAAAGGCTGCTCAGTCACGACAGAAAGGCTATGCGGACAATAGGCGAAGGAAGTTGACTTTCGAAGTAGGAGACTTTGTATACCTTAAGGTATCGCCTATTCGTGGCCAACGACATTTCAACGTCAAAGGCAAGCTAGCACCTCGCTACATCGGACCATTTAAGATTTTGGACAAGCGAGGAGAAGTAGCCTATCAACTAGAGCTCCCGACATACCTCTCCGACATACATGACGTGTTTCATGTATCCCAGCTCAAGAAGTGCTTGAGAGTACCAGAGGAGCAAGTACCAATGGAAGAGCTTGAACTTCAAGAGGACCTGACCTATGCGGAGCATCCCATCCGAATTTTGGACGTAAAGGAAAGGGTCACGAGGAACAAAGTGATCCGATGGTCCAAGGTACATTGGAGCCATCATACCGAAGCTGAAGCCACATGGGAGCGCGAAGAAGACATCAAGGCAGAATTCCCTCATCTATTCTCTACTAACGAATCTCGAGGGCAAGATTCAATTTAAGGGGGGTAGATTTGTGACACCCTCATTTTCGGGTTCTTCCTGTTGTAACAGCCCTAACTTTTGTAAAGTTTGATTTCAACTTATGAAACAAAGTTAAGGCGAAGAAAGGCTATAATTGTGTCACATGAAATGATGAACACACAAATGGACATGTGAGGGAGTTAAAAATTTTCTCTAGCCCATGCTCAACACATGTTAACCTAGGGGAAAGAATTTCATTTCCAAAACTCTAACTCATGTGCACCTCCTCTATGAGTAGAGTGGAGGGAATTTAAATGCAATTTGAATTCTTTTGGAAGGATTCCTATTCAGATTGTCCAAAGGCCTATATGTGAGAGCATAGATGCATTTCTCATGTATTCAAGAGCCTAAGTTTCAAATTTGGAGAATTTTAGGATTCTTATACTATTTATTCCGAGGATTAAATGAGGGCACGTTCAAATTCAAACTTAAATTTGAATTTTGAACCAAACAAACTCAATTTCAAAATCTGATTTCAGATCTGAGTTCCTCATAAATCTTTTGACCTATCCTCCAAGTTTGATTAAATTTGGAGCTCGTTTGCTATTTTATCCGGAACCGGAGGATAAGAGCGGGAACATGGGGCCCACATGTCAGTAGACTTCAACACGGAGTCTTCTCTGTTTCACTCAAACAGCACGCGTGCGCCACCTCCCTTCGGCCGGCACCAGCTGATGACTCCCCGAGGCCAGCTCATGCTTGGGTGGTGGTTGCCGGTCTGATCAACACGCCCACAAGTGCAGAAAACCAGTTTTGTTTCCTCCCAGCCCGAGCGCTGGCTCGTTTGTTTATCTCCCGAGCAGAACAGCGCTCCTCCTTCTCTCGATCCTACACAGCCACCTGAGCGACGGATGATCAAGGTCTCCACAGCAAAGATCATTGCATACACGTGCTCTAGCCGGCTAGCAACCTCACCCCGGTGATCCATGCCTGCTGGCGCCTAGAAACAGCGAGGTTTCCTCTGCTCCCGAGTTCAAACTCAAGGAACCGAAACTGGACGCCGTGGACAGCCCAAACCAGGAGGGATCATGCCCAAGCAAGCCACCCCATCTGTGCACCTACAATCCTAGTTGCTCACCTCCAAAGCTCAGCCCTATCCATTGATCACAGAGGGAGAATTTCAAGTTTTTCTCCCGGGCGGCAGAAACGGACCATGAGGTAAGGAATTGTAGTATTCGTCCTCAAATTGTGTTTGTTGGGTCTCAAACTTCACACACAGGATGTTAACTGCCTAGTACACCTCCTCCATCGATTTTGGACCAAGAAATTGAGTATAGAGTGAGGAATTCAAGTTCTTTTTTAGGGTACCACGCTAGACCATATCGGGCACACGGTGCCGATAGGTTTAGAGCCCTCCGCAGCTTGTTTAGACCTCATGCCGGTTCTACATGATCCCCTGGTGCTGTAGAGCCCAAGAACCGACCATTGGGTGGAGAATTCACCGTGCAAGACCTCGCCGGAGCCCTAGGGTTTGCTGTGTCCGGTGCGCCCTATTTTCCGGCGAGTTTTAGCCGCCGGTGACCTCACCAACGTATTCAGCGTGGGGAAATATGGGGGGGGGGGGCGGCCAGCAGGGAGTCCAGAGGTGGCTGGGAAGTGCCTTTCCGGTGACCTCGCCGGAGAGGGCCGCCACTACCCTGTTTGGCGCGAGTCTGGAGGTTAGGGATGATAGGTGGGACCCACTGTCGGCATTTAATCATTTTCTAGATTTTCCCACTTTAGTTCAAACTTTGTAGAGCCATAATTTTGTGTAGGAGTGTCCAAAAATCGTGAAACAAATTTTTTTGGATTCCTCTCAAAGAGTATTATCCAGGGATGGAGCCCAATGTTTATTAAAATCCCTGGATTTGGCTCATTAATTCATTTAAATAAAATCTTGTATGAATTTTTACAGGAGTTCTGTTCATTGGAAAATTCCCAAATTTAGGAAGGACATTCTTCCAAAATTCCTTGAACTCCAGAGAAAATTTCAGAGGCATTGGACCTCATTTGATTGGTCAAATGATGTGTTCATTCCTTATGTCTCTGAAAAATGGGAAAATAAACAGATTTTCAGCTTTTCCCCAATCCTTGAAAAATCTATATCTCCATGTAGGAAACTCCAAAAATGGTAAAACCAATTCCTATGGACTCAGGACATTTTGTACTTCACAAAAAGTCTACTTTGCAGCATAGGAAATCTTAATATCTAGGGGGTAAAGGCAGGTTAGTGAAAACCACATAAGTATTTGTTGTGCTCACATGAAGCTATTTCTGGAGCTCAATGTTTGCACACTGCCTAAATACCATCCATAGAGGCTGTGGTTAAATTCTCAGCTTCATTGGACCTCTGGAACTTGAGCTACCATCTTTTAGGTTTAAGTGTCCATATAATGGACTTAATCACATGGTGATTACTAGTATCACTTGTCACCTAGCATTTTCTTCTCTAAGGTTTAGATCCAACAACAGAAACCTTGCTGTTGTTTGTCCCTTTTAGGTGTGAATTAATTGGTACAACAGTTTTGAAACAGTTTCTAAATTGCTTTTGAAATATATGTGCATTGCAATATAATAGCTCACGTGACGTCGACGTTCGACGAGGATTTGACTCTACAGCGAGGATCTCCATCTCGTGACGATTTTGGCGGATTCTCCGGAAGAAGACTAACTCCTAGCTTGTAACAAAACCGTTGAGCAAGGCAATCCCCGGTTTGCATATCGTTATGGTTTTAAATTTTTCTTTACTTCACCTCATGTTTATTAGACTTGATATTGTGCATTATGTCTAGGATGATTGAAACCCACTTGCATGGCTATTACATCCCCGAGTAGAAGGTTTAGTGTAGGCTTTGCCTCGTCGTAGATGCTAGGCTAATGTTGTAGCTAGCTCGGTAGAAGTCGAGTAGTAAAAAGCTACTCGCGAGAAAGTTCGAGTAATGGAGTTACTCGTGAGAGATAAATGATAAGAGCACCCTCATGAATATGAGATGGGGACGGGGATGTTCCTGTAGGATGGAGCGCTCAAGGTTGGTCTCAACATGCGATGGGTGTGACAATGCTTGAGACTACAATTGGCCTGGACCGGGATGGTAAGGCAAATGTGGAGGTTGGTTGTAGCCCCGTCCGTGTCGGTTAAGGACCGTATGTATGCGGCCCTGCTGGACAAGATTGATCTGTACCGGATATATAGTGGGGTACGGGACCCATGAAACTGATGTAACTCGATGGACCATGATATAGAAACTCATCCTTCGCGTGGGAATGGCGTTGAGAAGGCGGAAGGTGTAAATCCTTTAGCGGGCAACTTCTACGTGTCCGCGTAGAGGACCATCCTGCTCGACGCGAAGTGTTTTTCTATGTCAGGATGTCGAGTGAAAGGTTGCTGCATACAACGTAAGAAAGAGCTCTTGAGAGAGTCTTTCGAGGCGGGTGTATGTGTCATGTATTCCGGGTTGTTAACTATTCAAATCACAGTCGCTCGCGGAAGAGGATTGAGCATACTTGCCCACTGCGCCGTGACTTAGTAAGAAGAGGAACTAAGTCTCTTAACTTTTTGTTTGTGGATTAATCATTGTATTGAAACCTTGACTGAAGTAGATATAGAGCCAACTAAATTTCATTTCCACCTTAGGCTAGCAACATCGGGATAAGCGTTTCTTGTTTGATTGTGGACTTCCGATGTTGTGAGGCGTGAGGACCACTAAAATGAAGGCCATAAGAATCTGAATATAAGGATCAAGTTTAGTCAAGCTGCATTTTGCAAATTCCTGGTCCTACTGTCTTACTACCCCTGCATTTAGAGTTACATGTTTAGTAGTGACGGTTAAGTCTTGTAGAGTCTTAGTGCTCACGGTTGCTTCTGAGTTGTTTTTGCAGGTAGTAGGATGCCTGCTATGAAGAGGGTTGTTCGGTGAGACGACGAACCTCACGGTTTGTTCAACTCATCGGAAACCTGGCCGCTGCCTTTCTTTGGTGACGCTAGTAGGAAGTGTTCACGGACTGAACGACTTCTCTTCGGCGTAGATAGGGTCGAGAGTGAGTAGATTGTCCAGCAAATTTTAATTTCCGCTGCGTGTGTACATTATGTTGTAAAAGAAATTATCTTGAGTAACAAAATAGTTCCATATGTTCTTATCATCTTTTCGTGCATGATGTTGGGTGCCGCATCGCACGGCACCACCCACTGCGATTCCCGGGCCTCACATATGTATTCATGTAGAAAAACACTTTTAAAATAAGTTGAAACCGAGAAAGAATAAAAAAAGTTAGCCAAAAAGAGCAAATTCCAGTGTACAGAGAGCGCCGAAGACAACTCCCGCGGCTCGCTGGCCACGTGGTGTCTTCGGAGCTCATCTCCACAAATGGGGAGAGGTCCGCCGCTAAACTGGCTACATGGCAGGCTCGGGGCTCATCCCCGCAAAGGGGGAGAAGTCCGACCCTATGGGACACGTGTTGCCCCCGGAGCCAGCCTCTCCGGAGAAGCGAGGCCAGTCCCGCAGGACACGTGTCACCTTAGGAGCTATTCACCGAGGAAAAGAGAAGACCAGCCACGCGGGACATGTGTCACCTTCGGAGCTCACCTCCGGGAGGTCCGGTCCTATTGGACACGTGTCAACCTCGGAGCTCGTCTCTGAGAAGGAAGGAAATCTGGCACTGTTAGGACACGTGGCACACCCGGAGCCACCTTCGAATAAAGAGGAGGTCCTGACCGCCAGGATACGTGGCGCACGCAGAGCCCGCCTCTGAGAAAGAGGGAGGTCTCGCTCGCTTGACACACGGCACAACCAGAGCGCGTCTCTGCGGAAGGGGGGAGACCAGGCCCAATGGACACATGGAGCTTCCGGAGCTCATCACCGCAGAGGTAACGAGTTCTGGAGCGGTTTTTGCTTCTGTACGCGTGGGAATACCTGTACGGGAGGAAACCGACACGAATTCCACAATGTTACCACACCAAATCAACTAGAGATAAGTTGTTAAGATTCAACGACAAGTTGAATAGGACTCTTATTCAAAGTCCAATCAGATTAGAACTCTTTCTTCCCGATTATAAATAGAACCCAGAACCTTTGGCCGAAACCACGAACTTCTTTTCCAACTCCTGAGCCGACGACTTAGAGCCCTAGCCCCAGCTCGCCGAATAAACCCTTCGCCGGAGTTTGGTCGAGAGAAATCGCTGGAAGAGAGCCCCAACAATCTGTCTGATAGGAGAAGGACCCCGAGACTAAGAAGAACATAAGGTAGGTCTCCAATACCACCTTACGACATCATCGTGTTTTCTTTGCATCTGTTCTTAGATTCCTTTTGAACAGAAACTTTTTCGTGGACAAATCACTTGTTGATCGGTTTGATCTAGAGTCAAGATCATCACCACGTCCACATTTGATCCGAACACCTCTGTCATCGTAAAACCCATGCAAATCGTGCAAGAACACATACAAACTGATCTAATAAAAACTGATCATAGGATAGCATGCATATGCATCATCGCATCTAGTTAAAGTTTGTGCATGATATTGATTGTTGTGAATCTTGTATGTGCGTGATCGCGTATAGAAGGACAAGCTTAGGGAGCTGTTTACGACGGACTACAACAACAAGATTTTGAGCAACAGGAACTGCCAGAACAAGACAAGTGTCCCTTGACCATATTGATCCTATATTTTGGGAAACTGTTTTGTTTTGCGAAAAGGTGTGTCTGCTGAGTAAAACATGATGGGAAACCTTTTATAGGAGTTTACTAGTTTTGGTTAAAACACCCTTGTCGCCTGGGAAGTTTATGAGTCGGGTATGGTTTTTACTTTTATGCTTCGCTGAGTCCATGGGATTACAGGGAGCGAGATAGATGTGTCTAGCTAACTGCACTCATAATGACAATGAGAAACCGATGTTGTTAATAAACATGGATCGGAGGGAGATCTAGGCAAGCCGGGTTTGTGAATAAGGTAGCATGAGATGGTGGTTTTACTTGCCGTAGATCTAAGGACCGGTTCATGCAAGCACATGCTAGGATAATAGTGCCACCACAAGGCCAATTATGGGTGCGGCTTAGCTGAGTAATTAGGTAAGTTGCTAGATTGTTATGGACTGTGGAAGACGCGGGGAATGGGAGTCGAATGAGGACTGCCCTGGGAACTGCATGGCACAAGAGGGTGCCCGTGGGTGGGAGAATTGAAGATTCTAGCCTGCCGGTGAAACCTTAGTGAGTCCATACATCTAGTATCCCCTTTGTAAAGGCTATTTTGTGATCTCTTGACCATACACCGATGGTTGTGTACTGGTATAATGGAGGTTCTGCAGTCGCTGACGGGTGACGAAATCACAAACTTGTGGGTAAAGTGGTACAACCTCTGCAGAGTCTTAAAACTATCATGATAGCCGAGCTTACGGTCATGAGCGCCTGGCCAACTTCCATGATTAGTTGGATGGTTATTTTGGGATGGTTATGGTTATTGGTTATGGTTATGGTTTGGTTTTCAGGACTGTTGAGTCCAGGTGATAAGATTGGTCGCATGACTGATGAGTCGTGGCAACGAGATTGGTCTCGGTGTGAGACAGAATTGGTTATGAGATGAAATGGTAGCGAATATGAGATGGTATTCTTGAGATGGTAGCGAATATGAGAAGGTATTCGTGAGCAAGAATGAAGTTGATTAGTGTCTGGAAAGTGATGAACATAATGGAGTTATGTTGGTATTTTAATACATGTTGGGATTACGTTCACTTAAAGATAAGTTGCTGTTTTATCATGGTTTTGATAAATAACTTTGCTTTCTGCAATGAGCCTTTTTATACCTACCTTGTTGTGAGCTACATAGCATATTTTCCCGCACTAAATGAGTACATCATTGTACTCAAACTTGCATTATTATTTTATCATCAGCAACAGGAGAAGATTACTATGAAGACCAAGTGGAGCATTAGGCGTGTAATCTGTTCTCAACCTTGCCTGTGGGAATGGAGTAGAGATGGAGCTGTTGCTGCTTAGACTGTTTCCGCATTAGTTAGAAGACTTCCGCTGCTAGAATAAAGACTTCAACTGTTAGATTAAGACTTCCGCTGTGAGCATGAGTCCAGGACTCATGAGACATTGTAATAAACTCTGTTATTCGTGGTCACATGTGTATGTGGAGCATATGTGTATGTGTGATGAACATCCTAGGCACACGTATGCATCAGTTCTCGGTTCCGTGGTTTTCCACAGAATTGAGGGTGTCACACACATGCTCTCGACAAGAACTTAAATTCCGGCCAGCACCATCTATGTCATGTGGACGGGGTTGCCGGACAGAAAGTAAACTCCTAGGCGAACCTTTTGGCATGTCCAACTCGGCGCGGTATCAAACCTAGCGGCCGGACGATGAGTTTTTTGTAGCGGCGGCTTTACACGGCGCTGAATGGAAACAGGGAGCTTGTGGTCGGTTTACTGCGGATGTGGCGCCGGTTCGTTGCGTCGATCACGTCGAGGAGGCTTCGGCGAAGCTCTGGGTGAGCTCAGACCAGCGTGCCAACCTCGGAGACACGCAGACACCGGAGAACCAAGGGTTGTCAGGCGTGCGGCGGTGTTTCTTCGTCGAGGAGCTCGGGAATGGCCATAGCAGCGCGGCGAGTCGGTTTCTGAGGTGGGAAATATCCCTGGTGACCACTACGTCGATGCATACCGTGGCCTGGGCTGCTCGGGAGGTGGCATCCAGGAATCGCCTTGGTGGCGCGCTGCGTGCAATCGCTTCAGCGAGAAAACAGAGCACCGCTAGGTTGTGATAGCTCTCCAACTGACCTGTGGGCCCATCTCTCCCCCTAATCCTTTTTCCAAATTCTACTGTAAATATTCCAGCTATTCTCAATTGAATGAGAGACTTAAGCACCAAGTCACAGTTTGAATTTGGTTTCCTCAATTTGGAATTGATTTGGCTAAATTTGTTGCACAATGGAACTGAAATTCAAATTCAGTTTTTGAATAATGCAAATTTATCCCCCAACAAGATGAACTCCAATGAGGATGAAAATTGATGGACTAACTCAGAAAAATGTGCTAGGTTTGAATATGATGTCAACTTTTGAATTCAAGTGATGAAAGTTGCTGCAATTTGAATTTACATTCAAATTGGCCCCTTTTTCAAATGCCTCCAAAAGTGCCACAAAAAGTATTGTATTTGCATGAAATTTGGCCTGAGCCTTCCCAAGCTTATTTAAGTTCTATGGGTGAGCTCAACCTTCCATGTTCATGTGTAGAAATCCCATTTTTTTGGATGTTAGGGCTTTCCCCTCTAATCACCCTTTTGATGGTGGTTACTTGCTCTTCATAAGTGTTCACAAGATATCCACAAGATGAGCTGTGGTGTTGTGAGGTGATGAAAATGATCACTTTTGCAAGTCCCTTTTCTTGTGCTTCTACACCTTCCTCCACGGTACACTGACCGAGATGATGTACTGTAGTCAGCCGACAGGATTTGTTGACTCAGCTCATCCAAACATGGTCTCTAAGCTGAACAAATCCCTGTACGGTCTGAAGCAGGCACTGAGAGCCTGGTATAGCCGGTTCGCCTCCTTCTTGGTCTCATAGGGCTTTGTCGAAGCCAAGTCGGATACTTCGCTGTTTGTTTATCGACGTGGCAGTGACACTGCTTACCTTCTACTCTATGTCGATGATATTGTACTGACAGCGTCTAGTCCGACTCTTCTTCGGCGCACTATCTCTGCTTTACAGCAGGAGTTCGCTATGAAGGACCTGGGCCGCCTCCACCACTTCCTGGGTATTGCGGTCGAGGACCGACCAGGCGGCTTGTTTCTTCACCAGCGATAGTACTGCCTGGATATCCTCCAGCAAGCAGGGCATGGCTGAGTGCAAGCCGTGCTCCACTCCAGTGGATAATCAGGCGAAGCTCTCCGCTACCGGCGGGACACCAGTTACTGACCCTACTACTTACAGGAGTCTTGCAGGTGCTCTTCAGTACCTCACCTTCACCAGGCCGGATATCTCCTATGCGGTTCAGCAGGTGTGCGTCCACATGAATGACCCGAGGGAGCCGCACCTCACCGCTGTGAAGCGGATTCTTTGGTACCTGTGTGGCACCCTCGACTAAGGCCTCCTTCTTCGACGTGACATGGCCTCCGAGCTGGTCGTGTACACCGACGCTGACTGGGCAGGCTGCCCGGACACTCGCTGGTCTACCTCTGGCTACGCCGTCTTCCTAGGCGGTAATCTTGTCTCCTGGTCCTCGAAGCGATAGCACGTGGTGTCGCGTTCAAGTGGTGAGGTGGAGTATCGCTCTGTGGCCAACGGCATGGCTGAGGCTTCCTGGCTTCAGCAGCTGCTTCAGGAGCTCCACACTCCCGTCACCAGGAGCACCCTGATCTACTGCGACAACGTCAGCGCCGTGTACTTCTCCACCAACCCGTTCTAGCATCAGCGCATGAAGCATGTCGAGATTGACCTACACTTTGTTCGTGAATGGGTTGCACGTGGCGAGGTTCGGGTACATCATGTCCCGACGACGACACAGTTTGCCAACATCTTCACGAAGGGTCTCCCATCGTCGCTGTTCTCCGAGTTTCGGTCCAGTCTCAACATCTGCAGTGGCTAGATGTTGTGACTGCGGGGGGTGGGGGGGGTGTTAGACTGTGTAATTATGTGGGCTAATCAGGGGCATTTTAGTCCTTGTTTGGGATTAGGGTTAGGGGCAGTTTAGTCCTTTCCCCTCACCTAATCGCTCTATATAATGTACCCTTGACCCTCAGATTAATCCATCTCATTATTCCCCTCTAATAATCTCGGCTCATGGGGTGTCTACAGATCCAAAGAAGACTGAAGTTAAGGATAAATGGCCTGCACCTTCAACAATCACAGAACTCAGGGCATTTCTGGGACTAACATGGTACTATCGCAAATTTGTAAGAGGCTACGGGACCCTGGCCAAACCACTTACCAATTTGCTGAAAAATTAGCAGTTCCACTGGGACAGACAAGAAGAGGAGGCCTTCCGAGCATTAAAAAGTGCCCTGACTTCTACACCTGTCCTAGCATTGCCAAATTTCACAGACACATTTGTGATAGACACTGATGCCAGTGATGTTGGTCTTGGAGCTGTCTTAATGCAGAATGGGAAGCCTATTGCAATCTTGAGTAAAGCATTGGCAGACACATAAGCAGCTCTCCATATATGATAAAGGGTTCCTTGCACTGATAATGGCTGTTGATAGGTGGAGACCCTATCTGCAACGGTCTGAATTCTTGATAAAACCGACCACAGAAGTCTGTCTTTCCTTGGGGAGCAGCAACTTCAGTCCGACCTACAGAAGAGGGTCATGTAAAAATTAATGGGTCTAAATTTCAAAATTCTTTATCGTAAAGGCAAGGAAAATGTGGCTGCCGATGCCTTATCTAGAGTGGGGCAACTGTTGACTATGGCTGCTGTCATGGAAGTGCAATCCATGTGGATACAGGAAGTTTTGAACTCATATATCACTGACAAAGATGTTCAGTTTCTTTTGGCCAAACTTTCTGTGGAAAGTACAGATGAGCTAGGATTCACACTGCATCAGGGCCTGATTCGCAGAGGTGATCAAATCTGGGATGAAGCTAATTCGGCACTTACAACAAAATTAACTTCAGCACTGCATGACAGTGCATGGGGGGCCATTCCGGAGTATAACTTCATATCAGAGGATAAAGAAACTGTTTTATTGGAAGGGGCTTAAGTAAGATGTCATGGACTTCATCAAGCAATGCCCAGTGTGTCAACGGGCCAAGTCAGAACACTCTCATCCGGCTGGATTACTTTAACCTCTCCTGGTTCCTAAAGGTGCATGGCAGGACATTTCCGTGGATTTTATAGAAGGCTTGCTGAAGTCAGAAGGGTTTAACACAATTTTTGTGGTGGTTGATTGCTTTACTAAATATGTTCACTTGTTCTCCCTCAAGCACCCCTTCACATCTATTCAGGTGGCACAAATACTCCTTGACTATATTTGAAGCTCCACAGTATGCCCAAGTCCATGTTGACTGTGATAGAATTAAGAGAGGAAATAATAATTGGAATGATTAAATCCCCTAGGGGTGAGTATATATATATAAGGGGGTCAGAGGATCACCTTTGGTACAATAGGCGAGGTGGTACTATTGTCTAACACTCACACGCAGTCTGAACGTCTACAAGCCATAACATTCAGACTGGATTGAAACTCCATAAACACCAAAGATGGAAGGCCTTTGGTGAAGATATCTGCGTACTGCAAACTAGTAGGAACGTGAAGAACCCGAATTGCTCCAGCAGCCACCTTGTCCCTAACGAAGTGCAAATCAATCTCGATATGCTTGGTGCATTGATACTGCACCAGGTTGGTCGAGAGATAAACTGCACTCACGTTATCACAATAAACCAAGGTGGCCTTCTGCAATGGACAATGAAGTTTCTCTAGTAGCTGACGCAACCAAGAAGCCTCAGCGACGTCGTTAGCGACGGCACAATATTCCGTTTCAGCGCTGGAGCGGGACACCATGTGCTGACGCTTTGAAGAAGACGCCGTATCCGAAGGTAGAACGGTGTGTGTCCGGACATCCAGCCCAATCAGCATCAGAATACGCGATCAACTCGTTGACAGATTGGTGAAGGTGTAGACCAAGATCCAAAGTACCTCGGATGTACCGGAGAATGCGTTTCACCAACGCAAGATGAGGTTCAAGAGGATCATGCATATAGAGGCAGACGTGCTGAACAGGATATGCGATATCTGGTCGAGTAAAAGTGAGATATTGGAGCGCTATGGCAATGCCTTTATAGTGAGTTGCATCCGAAGCTCCATCGGATGACAGCTTTGCACACATGTAGACCGGAGTAGAACATGGTTTGCAATCAGCCATGCCAGCTCTCTCAAGAATATCAACCATATACTGCTGTTGTGATAGAAAGAAACCTGAGCTGCTCCGAGTAACATAAATGCCTAGAAAATGATGGAGGCTGCCCAAATCCTTCATCGAAAATTCTGCAGCTAGAGCCTCAATAATGCGGCGAAGCAGTGGCACTGAGGAGGCAGTCAAAAAATTATCATCCACATAAAGCGACAGATAAGCCACGACTGCACCTTGTCGGTAGACAAAAACGGAAGTGTCTGACCGAGCACCAACAAATCCAAGTGTGGTAATAATACAAGCAAACCGACTGTACCAGGCACGAGGAGCTTGCTTCAAACCATACGATTTGTTCAGGCAGCAGACGAAGTCCATGTGAACTGAGTCAAGAAAATCAGAAGGTTGCTCACAATAGACTATCTCCCATAATGTGCCATGCAGAAACGCATTCTTCACATCAAGCTGGTGAACAGTCCAATCATGAGAGAGAGCAACGGACAGAATAGTACGGACTGTAGCAGGCTTCCCCATAGTGCTCAAAGTCTCACCAAAATCAATACCAGGGTGCTGAATAAAACCGTGAAGCACCCAACGAGCCTTGTAGCGATCAAGAGAGCCATCTGGATGAAACTTAGTGGCGAAAAATCCACTTGCCAGTCACGACATTCGTTCCTAAAGGACAAGGCACGAGGTCCCAAGTGTTGTTGGCGTGTAGTGCGGTGAACTCCTCAGTCATGTGCTCTCGCCAATTGGGATCAGCGAGAGCACCACGGTAAGTCTTTGGTATCGTTCACAGAGTCGATGCCTGAAGATTCAAGCACTGTACCAGGAGACAAAGACCGATCTTTCCACGGGTCCACATGGTGTGCTCGTTGTTCACAGGAGGAACCTCGAGCACCGATCATGGGACACAAGCGAAGCCCAGCTGCTGATGCAGTCGGAGGAGCAGCGGGAGATCCAAAGCCTGGTGGAGCACCGTGCGAGGAAGCCGAGTTCGGTACTGGGGCGGTCTGACCACATAATGTGGCGGTTGGACTGCCATTTGAACAGAGACGTCCAGAGTCCCTTGATGGCGTGGCAGTCAGACCGCGTGGACTCGCGGTCGGACCGTGTGGGCTAGAGGTTGGACCACGCAGCGTCGCAGTTGGACAGCGAGGGGAACAAAGGCGGGGTGTGGCGGTCGAACCGCCATGGGACGCAGTCGGACCGCGAAGGGAACAGAGGCCCGCCTTGCCTCTGTTGGGTGTAGCGGACAAACTGTGACGGACTGGGGTCTGTACATTCCAGGAATCGCAGAGGGTGGTGTCGTGCGATGCGACACCCAACAGCACACGTAGTAAAGAACACGTATTACATAAAAGCTTGCTGAAATTTTACAAAAGTGATAAAACTTGTTCAGTTTAACTAATACTTTAGATAAACATAATTACAGCGGGAGATAAGAAATGCTCCAGCCTTATGCTTAAGATAAGCAAAAGTCGACTGTCCAGCCCTATGGACAGCCCACACCAGCAGCACGCACAGGTCTTCATGACGGCGTGCAGGGCTCCCATTCGGCCGTAATCCCCGAAGGGGGATAGGACTCCGCGGTGAACCCTTCATCGGACTCGTCATCAAAATATTCAACATCTGCAGCATCAATTTAAAATGGCAACTATGAGCACGAAGGCTCAACAAGACTTAACCGACTCACCTAAACATGAAACTCTACATGCAGGAATAAACCGACAAATAGGACAGTTCCTTTGCAGCAAGGACACTGTGGGGACCACCCCGTGGTTCACCCACTCCAGGATCGCAGAGGGTGGTGCCGTGCGATGCGGCACCCAACAGCACACAAGAAAAGATTAAGAACAACATACAAACTTTAATTTGATATAAAGACAGCGGAAGTCTTTTTACAAAACTTAATTATACAGCAGAAGTAATATACATAGCTTGTCTCTAATCCTAACTAAGCAAAAGTGCAGCCGTCCATCCCGGGGACGCTACAGATCAGGGCGGCGTGCAGGGCTCCAGCTCGGCTGTGTACACCGACAGGGGCATCGCCTCGTCCTCAGACCCCTCCTCATAGCTCTCACCTGCACACAGCTTAAATATTGCAACCGTGAGCAAGATGGCTCAGCAAGGCTTAACCGACAACCCTAGTCATGGAACTCTACATGCAGGGATGTGTAATATAGGACAAAGACTTTGCAATAAAGACACACCTACAAGTTGATCCTTACTTTCAGTTTTATAGCAACAAATTCATGTGCCTTAGGCAGCCCTCACATCGGAAGTCCACAATTAAACAAGAAACGCTTTCCCACGATGTGGTGATGTCCAAAGTGGAAAATAAAGTTAATTAGCTCTACATCTACAGCAGACATGGTTTCCAAACAGTAGTAGTTCATCACAGCATGTTATCATTCATCTGGCTTATTTCACTTCTTACTACGTCATAGAACAGTGAACAAGCGGTACTCAAATAACCGCGAGGGACGGTGAATGCAATCAGGAGACACCCGGACAACACGTCACATACACCCACTTTCAGAAGTGTGGTGCTTCACACCTTCCTACTCTGTTGTATGCAACCACCTTTCAAAGGAAACCTAAATGCCGAACCGGTCCATCTGTAACGGGCAGCAGGTCCCCGCGTGGAGCGTGACTGTGCCCACCGGCAGATTTACACCTTGCTACCCTCAACCCACTCCTATACAACGGTTGGGTACCTCGGCACCCAGGTTAACCAATTACATCGGTTTCTGGCTTATGTCAGTATGCCATCCAGTACTGTTCGATACTTGTTCAGCAGGCACGCACACGACTCGGTCCTCAATCGACACCACCAAGGCTATGCACATGAGACCTCCGCTCACTGCATCCTATTCCCCCCTGCTGGGTCTCATTTTCACCACTCTTAAGCCATTTTCTACTCTTGTCATACCATGTGATAAAACCTTACCTCACGAGTACATTCCAACTACTCGACTTCTACCGAGATCCTAAGAATATTAGCATGGCATTCTCTACTCGTCGAGTCTGTACACTACCCAACCATTTATAGGATTTAAAGTCATGCAAGTGGGGTTTCAAACATCTTAACTCTAATGCAACTATTTCAACCTAGACATAAGTGTACAAATGAAAAACTTTGTAAAAGGTACTTAAATGCAAACCGGGGCATGCCTGGTTGCGAGAGGAGAAGTTAGCGTCGGGTGGAAGACGTCCAACGGCTCCGGTGTATCTTCAACTTTGGTCACTATATGAGATGTAGCAAAATATATGTATAAGTGCTAATGAAATATAAGGATTCACTTCTATTTATAGCTACTGCTATTTAGGCTTCTTAATTGGCGTTGGGATTCTCCTAGTTGATACTAGACTCTTTAAGGATGATCTGAGCAAAATTTGGAGAAATTTCATTGCACCTTGTGGTCTCCAAAATTCCCACAAGTACAAGGTTTCTCTGAATTTTGAGCCCAAATCTGGAATTTCGACATGGCTAACAGTGGAAGAGCTGATTAGGGTAGGTCTCCATGGTTCTACCAAAATTTGTTTCACCATTTTTGGAGCTACCAACAGAGAGATATGAATTTTTGAAGTTGGATAGGAGTTCTGAAAAGTTTCTGTTTAGAATTTGAATTTCCAATTAAAGGCTGACTTTGGAAGGCAATTTGGCCTAGCAAATGAAATCCAATGAAGATAAAATTTTTACAGAAGATCACTAATATCATGAGAAATCTTCTGGCCAAATTTGAAGAAATTCCATAACAGGGATCTTCTGGAATTAATTCCCAAAGGTTTAACTTTGATGAATTTTGGAGAAATTTCCGGAGATCTTCAGATCAATTTATTTCCATTTCTGCAAAGTACTAACTGAGAGTAATCCAAAAAAATTTGTTTCACAAATTTTGGACATTCCTACTAAAATTTATGGTCATTTGAAATTTGCACTAAATCTGAAAAATGCAGAAATGTTTAAATTCTGGCTGTGGGCCCCACCCGTGGCCCTATCCACTAAGACGATGGGAATACCGAGGCCACAGGGTTATTTCCTGCACAGCCGCACCCGATCCGGTGCCACAGGCCGATCCCCACGTGGATACAGAGGCTGACCGGTGGGACCCGGCCCTCCTTCGTCTACCTCGTGCTGCCCGCGCATCCCGCAGCGGCGCACTCCGGCGAGGCTCGCCAGGACGGGGTTCCCATGGTCCGAACTTCACCAAACTTGCCGCCTGTGAGTTTTACACCGTGCTGAACACGATGGTAGGGTCGGGAGCGGATGACAACGGCCGGAACAGTGCTCGCACCGGCGGCCATGTCACACTCCACTTCGGCGTCCTCGTTCTCACTCGGCAGTGGGTCTTTCGGGCTAGGGTTTGCTCTGAAAGAACCAGTGACGCATGGACAACTTCGACCCATAGCCCATTTTCCATGAAAACCACCGGAGATGGGATCTCACCGGTGACCCGAGTCCGTGAAACGACGGCAGCGACAAAAACTCGGTGCTCGGTACCTCTACTTGATCATTTGAGCTGCTAGGACTTCGGAAAGGTGCGCAAGCGTGTGCAGGAGCTACTATAAGCTCATCTAACATGGAGCTACTCGGAGAACGATGAATTTCCCCGAAGAGTCCTCGGGTTTCTAAAGAACCGCCAGCGCCAAACTTCAAATTACTCGGCGCCGGAGCTAAGAAAGCAGGAACTTGTTGGAGGGAAGGAAGAAGGGTTCCTAACGCACCTCCGGAACCTTTTGTTTGAGCGGGAGAGGCTGTCAATCCATCGGGCGATGGTGCGGCGCAGAGGCGATCAACACCGGAGGTCCGAAAGAAAACCTAGCTCGCGGGAGCCAACCACCGGTGCTAGCGTCAGCTGAGGGCTTCGGAGAGCAGGAGTGAGACCTGGCGCAGCTTTCCCGTGGCTCAGACACGCGAGAATCACGCAGAGCTCGCCGGGCGTCAAGGAGCCGAAAGGGTCTTCTGCCGGGACGGTGTTTCAGCGGGAGTTTGCACGGGAGAGAGGAGAGATCGGGGAACATGCTGAAGAGCGAGGTGGAGTGTCAAGTTTGCTCAGTGGAGGCTGAGTGCGTGGAGAAATTTAGCGAGGTGGCAGGCACATCGTTGGTCGGCCGACCGTGCAGCTGCTCGGTGGCACGCCGAGGTGAAAAACAGAGGCGGTAAGCACTTCTGTGTGGCTGACTGCTGGGTCCCACCCCCTCATCTTTTTTTTTCCAATTTTTCCACTGATCTTTTCACCACAGCTACTCAAAATTAAAGGCTATACTTCCACACCAAGTCATGGTTTGAATTTGTTGAATTCAAATGAGTTGCATTCTGGTGTGGAATTTGAATTGAGTTTGATTTTTTGAATTTGAATTTGAAATGGAATTGGAATTATTCATTTGCATTGTTCCAAAAACATAGCAAACCAACTCCAATATCTCTGAATTTTGACATGGCTGCTAATTCAAACGTGGAGAACACATTTGTGGAACCAAATTTGCAAATTGAAGAAGTTGGGATTTGAAACTGAAATTTAAATTTAGATTAGAGGGCTTCCTCTTTTAATCCCAAACAATTATTAGAACCCCTCCAAATAAGCTGAAATTTGGAAGGTTGAATATTTGAAATATGAAGACCCAAGTTGTGAATTTAGATCTCCATGTTGGAAGTTTTTGGGAGGTTTGAATCATTACTTTTTTAACTCACACCGTTATAATTCAAAGTTGTAATTCTCCTCATTTTTTCTAAGTGTAAATGTGTTGAAATTCCTGCTACCATCTTTCTGGGGATTTTACAGACATGCCTAAAATTTCATCCTTATTTACAGTTTTAGCAGCAGATTAAGATTCAATAGGATGAAATTTAGTGAGCAATATTTGGTGGCAATCATGTTGCAATATAATTAAGTCGTAGCAGCAGTATACATCATTATATCAGTTTCAATAATTTTCTACGTCACGACATAGTGAACAAGCGGTACTCATAAAAGTGAGGGACAGCGAATTGACTCCATATACACCTGCAGAGATACCCGAATAGAACATCACATATGCCCATCCTTGGAGCTGCGACGGCACGCTCAACTGATGGCGTATGGAACAACCTTTCACCCGACAGCCCAAACGTCGAACCGGTTGCACCGAAACGAGCAGGAGGTCCCTACATGGAGCAACTCTATGCCCGTTAGTGGATTTACATCTTGCTGCTCTCAACCCAAAACTATAAATCAATGTGCTATGCCTCGACGCCCAGAAGTCAAAGTTACATCATTTTACGGGGTTTCATATATCCCGTATACCTTCGGTACATTCAAACTTGTTCAACAGGGCCACACACGGAACTGTCCATGATCAACAAGGCAGGGCTACACACGCAAGACCAAGTCTTGCTGCCTCCTACCTACCTGCCCGATTTCAATTTACAGATTTAAAATGATTCTCATCGCTCGACCAAACCCGTGTGTAGCCCATCTCCTAATCTCGCGAGTAGATTCCAACTACTCGACTTGTACCAAATCCTATATAGTAATTAGCATGGCATAGACTACTTGAGGACTTAACCTCTACCAACACTCTCCCTGAGATCATTTGGCTACGCAATTGGAGTATAAAATCAGACTAGACTTAATGCACAGTTCAAGACTTCACAATCTAAGTGATACAAAATGAAAACTGAATGCATCGCTGTTAAATGCAAACCGGAGCTTGCCTTGATGCTGCGAGGTGTCAAATTAGTGCCCGGAGGAATGATGTCGATGGGCTCCAGGGTCTCCTCGAGCTCGGTTACTAAACGACATGATTAAGATGCACATGATTAGTGGATATATCTCTGAAATTTTTAGAGAAATACAGATATATACAAAGACATTGTTGGCCAAGATTTGGAATTTTTCATAACAGGGATCTTTTGGAATTAATTCTCAAAGCTTTAACTTTAAGGAATTACTATGCAAAACCAGAGACTTACATACCATATAAATGGTATTGCCAGAAAGTACAGGTCACAAGGATTCTAACAAAATTTGGTTGAGGAATTTTGGACAATCCTACCGAAAGATATAATTTTCCAAAATTTGCCCTCAAACTGGAGAGCTCCGGAGCTGCCATGTGTCCTCCAGCTTCGTACCTTGCCTCCTCACTAAGGAGAGGTCTGGTGCTACCATGTGTTGTTTGGCTTTGGACCTTGCCTCCCACTAAGGAGAGGTCCGGTGCTGCCACGTGTCCTCCGGCTTCGGACCTTGCTTCCCCACTAAGGAGAGGTCCGGTTCTGCCACGTGTCCTCCGGATTTAGACCTTGCCTCCCTGCCAAGGAGAGGTCCGGTGCTGCCATGTGTGACCAGCTGGGTCGTCTTCTTCCTCCTGACGCCTGACCTCTCCACGGTGGCGGATGACGGCAAGCTCGCCGCTGAGGCGTTCCCGGCCTTCCGGATACTCCAAACTCGCCGTCAGTGCCTACCTTTGCACGCTGGTGACCTCTGCCCACGCCGGCAATGGCCGGAACATGGCTGACCACGCTGACAGTGGCTCAAATCTCACCGGTGACAGTGTTCTAGCTTGGAAAGGCCTTTTTTCGATCGGGTTTTTCTCCTACAGCATCACCAGATCACGTGGAACCCAAAAATGAACCAAGAAGCCGATGAAAACGGACAAAATCTAGAGTACACTGGTGAACTGAAAGGTTTTCGCCACCGGAGGCAAAAACATGGTGAACTCTTCAGTTTCTTGGGCAAAACACGCTCTACTGCTTCCTACAGCTCCGTATGGATGTTAGATCATGTCCTTAGACGTGCACGATTGTTAAAGGATCATGTGAGGTGAATTTCACCTCAAAACCCCCTTGGTTCAAATGAAAACACACCGAGGGACAAATTAGAAATACTCGGCGCAAAATGAAACAAACGATAAACGGCT
The DNA here is from genome assembly GCA_030760725.1 of Neostapfia colusana. Classification (NCBI taxonomy): domain Eukaryota; kingdom Viridiplantae; phylum Streptophyta; class Magnoliopsida; order Poales; family Poaceae; genus Neostapfia; species Neostapfia colusana. The sequence goes on from JASWHV010000007.1 coordinate 105,044,691, forward strand.
TTCACGGGAGCACGAGTGATCTCTGGCACACCTTTTCTCTTTTGGGAGTGAGGTGTGAGAGTGGCTGAATCATCGGCGCGTTGGAGGTCCGAAGCAGCAGCGATGAGAGCTCGGTTGCGGCAGGCGTGGACAGTAGAGAGCGAAAGAGTCTTTCAGCAGCTCGAGGAGGGGGGGGGGGTTAAATAGCGCGATGTGGGGTGGATCACGCCGCACTCACTGCTGGCCACCACCTTCGAAGAGCACCGGCGAGCCACGGTGTCACGTGCGTGGGAGGACACAAGAAAACTGAGCACACCCACACTGACATGTGGTTCCCACCTCCCTCTTATCCACTGATGTTTCCCCTTTAATCCCTCCAAAAGATCTTCAGCCATGGTGATCTATTTGATTTGAACTTTCAAAAGTTCAAAAATGGGCTGTAGTTTGAATTCAACTGAATTGCTTTAAAATTCATTGCGAATTTGAATTCAGCCCTTAATATGTGGTGATTACCTTTTATCATATTATTAGGTCCACATTTTGCGGATCACCACTTATGATTTTTGAATGTTCCATAATTATGAAACTGAGTTTTTTGATATAGGATTACAAATTAAATTTTAATCGGAATTCACTTGATCCAAAAGCTTTTATAACTTCAGAATTTTATACATGGGTTTTGAGAATCCAATTTCCAAACTACATCATGCAATGGACTTAACCATGCCCTAGCTTTTGATTCACATGAACATGGTGCCACAAAATTTGGGATTTTACATGAACCGCCACGGGGCTCGATCGGATCACGAGGGGAACAGAGGCCCTCCTGGCCTCTGTTGGATGTGGCGGTCAAACCGCCACGGGGCGCGGTCGGACCGCGAAGGGGTGGATAGGGGCCGAGGAGGCCTCTCTACGTGGGTGCGGTCAGACCGCCCGTGGGTGGCGGTCGGACTGCCGGGCGCGAAGAAGCCCGGTGGAGGCATGCATCGACGAGTACCTACAAAACAATCAGTGTGAAAGGGCACCGATGAATCATCAGTATCGGAAAGAAAATCAAAGTGGGATGAAGGAGGGCTAGATATTTTGGCAAAGGGAAAGGAGGACTCATCAAAGGTTACATGACAAGACATGATGAGACGATTTGTGGCTAAGTCTAGGCATCGATATCCATTGTGATTGGATGGGTAGCCAAGAAAGGCACAAACGGTGGAGCGAGGAGCTAGCTTGTGTTCAGCGGTGGCGGAGAGGTTTTGGTACAACTTGCAACCAAAAACGCAAAGATAGGAAATATTGAGATGGGTGCCAAAGAGAGCAAAATGCAGAGTGGAAAAAGAGAGCGTTTTTGGTGGTCGCAAGTTTATTAAATGTGTATCTGTGTCAAATGCTTCTACCTAATAACCTGATGGAACACTAGCTTGGAACATGAATCGAGCACATTGTGTCATTGATGGTGCGAATAATACGCTCAGCACATCCATTTTGAGGAGACGTGTGAGGGCAGGAAAGACGCAGTACAACACCAAGACGACGAAAGAATGCGCACGCTGCAGAATTGTCGAATTCACGACCGTTGTCACATTCAATTGCCTTTATGGTGTAGCCAAATTGAGTGGTGACGTAGGCAAAAAATTGTGACATGGTCGAAAAAACGTGAGATTTGAGGCGAAGAGGAAAAGTCCACAAAAAGTGCAAACTGTCATCAAGAACAACAAGGTAATACTTGTGACCAGAAACACTTTGCACGGGAGAGGTCCACAAATCACAATGTATTAAATCAAAATTGTTCAAAGCACGAGAATTTGACAAAGCAAATGAAAGACGTGTATGACGACCAAGCTGACAGGCATGACAGAGGTTGTCAAGTTCCTGTTTATTACATTATGGAAATAATCTAGACAATGCCTCAAAACCTGGATGACCAAGACGATGATGCCAAAGCGAAGATGGTGTGCTGACTGTAGCTAAGGAATGTGAAGGCGAAAGTGGCGGCAAGGAAATAGGATAGAGCTGCCCGGAGCTGTTGCACCTAGCGATTATGTTCTTGGTGTCCAAATCCTTCACAGAAAGACCAAAAGGATCAAATTCAATGGAAACGTTATTGTCAGTGGTAAACTGACGAAAGGAAACCAATCTTTTGATAATATGAGGAGAAACAAGAACACGGTGCAAATGTAAAGGGCAAGAAGGGTACAAAAAGAAGTGTGACCGGTGGAGGTAACGGGCAGCAGTGACCCATTACCTACAATGATAGACGAAGGGGTCGAGAAGGAGGGAGGTTGGGAGGACAAGAGGTTACCGGAGGAGGAGCTCATGTGGCTATCGGCATCGGAGTCCATGTACCATTCAGCAGACGGCGGTGGTGTCAACGACATGGTGTTGAACGAGTTGGCCAGCTTGTTCTGATCTAATGTGGTAGAAGGCTCCCCGTAGGAAGATGCTCCCCCGTACAGAGAGCTGGCGGTCGGACCTCTGTACGGGCGGTCTGACCGCTGGAGTAGGAGGCGGTTGGAGCAGCGCTGAGTGTGGCCAGACCACCGTAGGGCGCGGTCAGACCGCCAAACGGCCATAACGTGCAATAGGACCCTCCGTGTGTCAGGAAGGCCTGCTGCGGAGGAGTAGGCGCGTCGGGGCGTGCTAGAAAGCCTTGTGGAAGACGGGGCGCAACACCTCTACACAGGTGCAAGGTCCCGTTCCATGGATTTCCCAGAGTGGGAAATCCGCCGTCACTCCGCGTGTCATTATGCCGGTTATGGTTGCGCCGGTTTCGCCCCTGGTTAGAAGACAGAGCAGCAGAGGCCGGGGCACTGGAGGGCGGGGCGCCGGAAGCTGGGGCGCGTGGAGCAGGTCCGCTGGATGATGCTGGTGGTGGGGTATGTCCGGCACTTGATGAAGTGGCAGCCACGGCGTTCCTCGGCTTAGACTTCATCTCAATCTCCGTAAGCTGGAGGTCGTTGCGGACCTCGGCGAAGGTAGGGAAGGGGCGCTGCAGCTTGAGGAGAGACGCCATGTGAGAAAACAGCTGTTCAGGCCGTGAAGCTTTGTGAAGACGAGGCTGCGGTAAGGAACAGCCTCGCCCAAGTTGCTTTGCGCGTCGGACATCGACTTGAGGCGGCAACAATATTCGGTGATGGAGAGATACCCCTGGACGAACATGTGGAATTAAGCGTCAAGAATCATAGCACGAGTCTCCCGGTTACCTATGAACTGCTCCTAAAGCCCGAGCTAGATGGAACGAGCTGTTGGTACGCCCGTCGACACGATCTCAATGAGGTCGTAGGAGACGGTGCCGTGAAGCTAGGAGATGATGGTGCAGTCCATATGGCGCTAATGAAGATCGACGACGTCGGGATCCATGTCAGTGAACGTGATCGGAGAGCTCGTACATGCCGAGGGTGTTGAGGAAGAGGGTCTTCCACCGATTGTAGTGTGGTGAAAGATTGTAGAGGATGATGGGAATCATCGTCTTGATGTTCAGCACGATGACTTCTTGACTGTGGAGCGAAGCAATGTTGTCAGATGCCAGAGGAGGAGGATCATGGCTGGACAAGTTACAACGAACCTCGTCAGCTGCAGCAAACAAGACACGATGTGCCTCATCAGCCACTGCACGTGCATGTGCTGCCTTGATAGTGAGACGATCAGCCTCCGCAGTCAACCGAGTTAACTTGGTCACGAGGGCAACATCCTGTGCAGCTGCTTGGGAGTTGTTGGCACCATCAACATCGGGGGCGCCTGTGGATGCCATCAGATTACCATCTGGATGGCTGGTGGTCGGACCGCGGGCAGGTGGTGGCTAGGGTTAGGTGGATGACGTGGGCGGGCGCCACACGTCAGGGATGGTGGTCGGACCGCGAGCAAGTGCTGCCTTGGAACGACAATGACAAGGGTTGGGTGGACGATGCGGGTGGATGCCACGCATCAAGGCTGGCGTTCGGACGTGAGCAGGCGCCGCCTCGGAGCGGCGGCGGCTAGGGTTAGGTGGACAACGTGGGCGGGCGCCACGCGTCTGTGTGAAAGTTGCCTCGAGGGGGGTGAATAGGCGGAAAATCTGAAATACGGCTTAACAAAACTGATCAGTTCACAGAGTTCGGACTAGCCCGGTCCCGAGGGCGGACTAGTCCAATCACAGAGAAATTTAACTCAAGAACGAGAATACGAGATTTATCCCGTGGTTCAGCTTCACAAAGAAGCCTACGTCCACGTTGAGGAGTCCACAAAGGACCAGGTTGCTCTCAACCTTTTCCTCACCAAGCCACCACAAAGGTTGGCTTGTTCTTCCACTATATCACAAAGACTTCACAACAATTCGTGGGGCAACTCACAACTTGAGGCTCCCACAAGATCTCAGCTCAAAACACTTACAAATCAGTACCCTCAACAACACACTGCCCACTTAGTGCGAGAGAATCAACCAAGAGCTCAATGCTGCTCACTCCCCTTCTTCTCCTCTTCCCAAAAACTCCTAAACCCTCAATAATCACTCCTAGGGCTCCAAGAATTGAAGAAAGGGGACTAGAAAAGCTCTAGGAAGGTTATTCCGACGTTAGGGTTCTTGTCTTCTGCTTTGAGGCGCGGGCATCCCAGGACTTAGTCCCTCCAGCTATTTCCAAGTTTCAAACGGACTAGTCCGACTCACAGAGGACTAGTCCGATCTCACACAAAACCTCTTGTTCTGGTTAGAAACGGACTAGTCTGAGTCTGCGGACTAGTCCGGCCTCAAAGGGCGGACTAGTCCCGTCCTTTAGGACTTAACTCTTGAAGAGCTCAGACACACTATCCACGGACTAGTCCGTCCCCAAACGGACAAGTCCGGACTCACACAGAACCTCTTGTTCCGTCATACATCGGACTAGTCCGATGCTCCGGACTTGTGAGGACCCGACGGTCTCGACTAGTCCGGATCACGCTGAGGGGTGCTGCATTGCATAGCACCGGATAACACACAAAAAGGTACAAAGCGGAAGAAAATGTTTTATTACATAAGAGTGTTTCTAAACATGTTTACACAACATACGTCAAGTCTACACTCAAGGGCGTAGACTAAGCCAAAAGAGTTCATGTTCAGCCCGTGAACGTGTTCCCACTAGCGCGCGCGCGCACACACACACACGCACACACACACACACACACACACACACACACACACACACACACACACACACACACACACACACACACACACACACACACACACACACACACACACACACACACACACACACACACACACACACACACACACACACACACACACACACACACACACACACACACACACACACACACACACACGGCGGCGTGCAAGGCTCCCACTCGACGGTGTTTCCCTCTTGGGGGTCTATCTCCTCCTCTGGAGCCCCCTCCTCATAACACCCTACAAACGCTTCAAACACAAGCAGTGAGTATGATGGCTCAGCAAGACTAACCCGTATTACCTACACATGAAACTCTACATGTTGGGTTTGCAGTGTATAATGGAATGTAAGTTGCAAAAGACACGCCTACTGAGTTGAACCTTACTTTCAAGTTTTAGCAGCAAGTTGTGAAGAACCTTGTGCTAATACACATAAGAGAGCCGCAATCAAACAAGAAACGCATTTCTCTCATGTGCTTTACCCAAGGTTGAAAATAAATCTAATTAGCTCTAAACTACAACAAGTCATTAACAATCAAAGTACATCTTTCAATCAGCAACCTTTTAACATGACACTATCCTGTTCTTTCTACGTCACGATATAGTGAACAAGTGGTACTCACTGACCGTGTGGGATGGCGATTATAATCGTTTTACACCTGCAGGGTTACCCGAATAACCTGTCATGTACGCCCATACTCGATGTTGCCTACAACAACCACCACTGACGTCGTACGCAACTACCTTTCATCTGTCAGCCAAGTGTTGAACCGGTTTTGTCGTTCCAAGCAAGAGGTCTCTGCACGCGCATCCGCAGTGCCGCCAGCCGAGTCACACCTCATGCTCTCAACCTACCCTCTGGACGACAAGCAATGCCTCAACAGATTGCTACCCGAATTACATCGGCTTCCCGGTTCCCATATATCCGGTAGGTCTTCGGTACTGTTCTAGGTTGTTCAACAGGCCCGCACACAGCTCGGTCCTCAATCAACACAAGCGGAGCTATGGCACCCAGGCCCAAAAATCCTGTTGCCCTTACGCTCCGCCCGGTATCATTTTTCTTGCCATGTGTTCCATTTGCTATCTCTAACCTAGTTTTTGTGCCTCTAGCCTATTCTCGCAAGCAGTTCCAACTACTCGACTTGTACTGAATCCTACACTAATATAGCATTGCAGTGGCAACTCGAGGTTTAAAACCTAAGCCCAAAACCCTAGTTCTCTTGGCTATGCAATTGGGTTTTCAAACAAGACTCTAATATACAATTGAAGTGGATACTAAATGTAAGTTCTCAAAACAATAAAGTTTATAAAATGGCTAATGCAAACCGGAGCCTGCCTTGCTGCTGGTCGTAAGCTAGCTGTTCCTCCGGAGTGATGAAATCCAACACCTCTGGCTCCTCTTCAACCTTAGCGACTACATGAGATAACCATATATGCGGGTCAATTTAAATGCATATGATTTTGGAGTTGATATTATAAAGTCTATAAGAATAGCTAGACAGTGCTGCTGACTCTAAATTTTTTACTGTGGCTTGGATACAACTTAAACAGAGACTTGTCCAAATTTCATTTGAAGCAAAGCTCATTTGAACCCTGTACAAGTAAATTTGTATTTGGCCTTAATTGGAGCTTTAGGGTGTTCTAAGGATTTTTATGGGGCAAGACATTACTTTCTGGAAACTAGATTTTCAGAGGGTTCTAATAGAATTGGTTTCATATAATTTGAAGATTACTAGCAAAAGATATGAGCTAAACAAGTTCAGACAAAATCTGAAAAATGTTTCTAGACATTTTTCATTTTCTCTGGAACAGTTTTATTAATCACACCATTAGGTGGATAAAATGAGCTCAAATGGATCTGAATTTTAATGGTAGCTCAGGGATATTATAATGAACATCCTGGCCAAATTTCAAAATTTTGCACTAAAGGGTTTTCCAGTTAAAATTCTAAAAATTTTAAATTTTGAAGAATTGATTCTGGAGAAATAAAAGTTTTCATAAAATGAAACTTGATTTCTTGGAAATTACTCAGAGAGCTAAATCCAACAAAATTTGGTTCACTCAATTTGGACATTTCCAGTCAAAGTTATGAATTTCCAAAATTGGAGCTGAATTCGGATTTATTTTCCAACAGGAAATCCATTCCCGCGCTGACTCAACCGCCAACAGCGGGACCCGCCGCTTTGTTTAAATTAAACTCGATGCGCGCGCTGCCGACAGTGGCTGAAAGCTGGGGCCCGCTGTCTTCGTCTTCCTCTCGACCCCCTCCCCCCCCCCCCCCCCCCGAAATCCTGTGGCGGCGCACTCCGGCGAGGCTCGCCGCCGGTCGATCCCTTGCGCCAAGCTTCACAGGACTCGCTGCTAGGGCCTAGTCCAATGTGAGGAACACGCTGGTTGGGTCGGCGATGGTCGGCGGTGACCGGAACATGGCCGGCGACGTGCGATGGCTTCGAAAGAACTTCGGCCGTGTCGTCCGGGCTCCCTAGCACCCCAAATGCTCGAGCAAAAGGTCGTACAGCATCAGTACACCCTAGGGAAGGTCGTCATGAATCAAATGAGCTTGGGAATGGCTCCAACTAGCATTTCACCGTGCGACCTAGGTCGAAGATTGGGAAAACTAGCAAAACTCGGAGAACAGTGGCTGTACTCGATGGTTCTCCGAAGTTTCTAATCCTATGGACTAGCACGGGCGTCTAGAAGTAGTTTACTAAGTTTGGTGATGAGTGGTGCGGTGTGTAGCACGAATTTTACGAAGTGTCCGGCGTTCTCTTTTGTACACCGGCGCAAAAATGTGAAATTCCAGAGACTGCAGCCCATGGCATGCTGCCGGAGCTTGCGGTGATGGAAGAGGGGACCTTAATGAACCTTTTTTATGTTCACAACTCAGGGAAAAATGGGCTGTGGTGGACGGACGAGGCGGTCTCGCGGCGGCGGCTCGGTTTGAACCGAGGAAGGAGAAACGGTGCGCTGAAGCTCGAGGAAGATCAGTCACGGACTGGAACCGGTACGAGGGTGTCGAAGAAGGGTCGGAAACCTCGGTTGCGGCCTCAGCTCGGCGTGACAGCCACTGACTCGACCGGGCGATGGTGGAGCAGAGAACATTGGCGAGCAGCGCGTTTCTTTCGTGCGAGAGTGGAGCAACGGGACTGTGATCGGTGAAACAGCGAAGAGAGGCTTCGGGCACAGGAGCTGACGCTGGGATTTGGCGCGGTGGCGCTCGCTGCTGCAGCCCGAGAAACCGAGCGCTGGCTCTTCAGTTGGTTTGCTCAATTGTGAGGCTGACAAGAGGGCCCCACCCCCTAGTTTTAACCTCAAAACTTCAATTTTCCACTGCTCTTAATATTGATGACCCTCATGCCCTTGTACATTTGAATAAATTACCAAATGTCCATTTGGATTTTGAATGATTCAAAGTGTGAAGTGTTTGACATGAATTTACAGCACATATGCAGTTTGAAATTCAAATTGGTTTTGAATTTGCTTAAATTAGCTCATATCAAGATCAACTCCAAATGGAGTGAAAATTGGTGTGTGAGCTCACAAAAATGTGCTGAGTGTGAATATGAATCCCACTTTTGAATTCATATGATGAAAGGAGTTTGAATTTGATTTTTTAATTCAAACTAGCTATTTTCTACTTGTACCCAAAAATACCTCAAAAGGTTTTGGATTTTGGTGAAATTTGGCATGAGCATTCCTAACTAAGTTTAGGAGTTTTTCATATGCTCAGCCCCTATATGATGCATGTGGGAAATACCACTTTTGCATTTTGTGAGTTTATCTCCTAATGAATTTCTTGATGGTGTTTACTTGCTCTTCAAATGTGTTCATATGATCTCCTCAAATGAGGTGAGTGTGGTGTGATGAACACTTTTAACCAATGGAAAACTTGGGCCCTTACATTTCTCCCCCCTTAAAAGAATTTCGTCCCAAGATTATAAGGTAAAAATGAGAGAGAGGATGGTGGAAAATTACCGGATGAGCGACGTTAAAAGTCGGGGTAGTTAGCGTGAAGAAAGCCTTCGCTCTCCCATGTCCGGATGTGCTCTACGGAGTGATTACTCCATAGGAATTTATAGAACCACAATGTACAGTTGCGTGTGGTTCGGGTCTTCTCATCAATAATCTGAACCGGTTCCTCCCGATAAGTGAGATCCGGTTTCAGTTCTTCGATGTCTCCCAGCTGAACTGTGGTTGAAAGTTTGAGGCACTTCCTCAGCTGAGAAATGTGAAAGACGTCGTGCACACCGGAGAATGTCGCTGGTAATTCCAGCCGGTATGCAACTCAGCCAGGTCTTTCCATAATCTGGAATGGACCGATGAATCGGGGTGCCAACTTTCCTCTCACCCCGAATCTGTTCATGCCCTTCATTGGAGACAAACGTAGATACACATGATCCCCGACTTCGAATTGTAAGGGACGTCTTCTCCGGTCTGCATACTGTTTTTTTTTGGGATTGGGCGACTTTTAAGTTCGCTTGAATCAGCCGAACCTTTTCTTCCGCATTATTGACAAGATCAATCCCAAAGGTAACCCTTTCACCAGACTCACACCAATTCAGTGGTGTGCGATATTTTCTTCCAAATAGCGCCTCGTAAGGCACCATTTTGATGCTGGCTTGGTACCCATTATTTTACGAAGACTCGGCTAACGGTAAGTTTTCATTCCAATTCTTACAGTGGTTGATAGCACAAACTCGTAACATGTCTTCTAAAATTTGATTTACCCGCTCGGTTTGCCCATCCGTCTGCGGGTGGTACGCTGAACTATGGATCAGCTTCGTCCCCAAAGAAGCATGCAACTGCTCCCAAAAACGAGACACAAATAAAGTGCTTGATCCGAGATGATGATACAGGGTACGCCATATAAGCACAAGATCCGTGTGATGTACAATTCAGCATACTTCTTGGCGTTGTAGTTGGTGTTAACCAGGATAAAATGAGAAACTTTTGTAAGCCAGTCGACGATCACCCACACTGAATCATGTTTCTGAAATGTGGTGGGTAAACCGACGATGAAATCCATCCCCACATCCTCCCACTTCCAGACAGGAATACTAAGCGGTTGTAATAATCCCGGTTTTCTCATGTGGTCAGCCTTCACCCTTCGGCATGTATCACACTCGAACACATACTTAGCAATCTCCCGCTTCATCCATGTCCACAAAAACTTGCTTCTGAGTTCTTGATACATCTTGTTGCTGCCGGGGTGAATAGAAAACTTTGACAAGTGAGCCTCGTCAAAAATTTTCTTCCATAACCGGTACGACGATCCTGTCCTTGAACCACAGGACACCAGCTCCGTCTTTCCGGAAACACTTCAACTCCCCACTGTCTACATGTCTCCGCAAATGCGACGTGCCCTTGTCTTGTTCCTGAGCTGCCGCTATCTGTTCAAGGATGGTGGGGATAAGAGCTAAGTTGTAGAGAGCTCCATGTGGAATCACATGTAAAGGTGGCTCGCTCTCTTCCAACGGAGTGATGGTCAGATTATGAACGTGTGACTTGCGACTCAGCACATCCGCCACCATGTTTGCCTTGCTGGGGTGATAATGGATCTCTATTTTGTAATCCTTTATTAACTCCAACCATCTTCACTGCCTCATGTTCAACTCCTTCTGATTGAATATGTACTTGAGGCTCTTGTGGTCGGTATATAAATGTACGAGGTTACCGAGTAGGTAGTGCCTCCACATCTTGAGTGCGGGTACCACGGCAGCGAGCTCTATGTCATGAGTTGGATAGTTTTGCTCATGATTTCTGAGCTGCCGTGATCCATACGCGACCACCCTTCGATCTTGCATCAGCACACATCCGAGCCCAATGCCGGATGCATCGCAGTACACATCGAACGGTTTTGTTGTGTCTGGTTGCGCCAAAAATGGTGCTGATTTTAAGTACTTCACTAATGCCTTGAACGCTGCTTCACATGCTGAACTCCAAACATATTTGGTAGTCTTCTTCAGCAGCTCTGTCATAGGCTTGGCAATCTTCGAGAAGTTTGCAATGAACCTCCGATAATATCCCGCGAGCCTGAGGAAACTCCGTACCTCGTGAACTGATCTGGGGGAATTCCAATTCAGCACTTGTGTGATCTTGATCGGGTCTACAGCGATGCCCTACGATGAGATAATATGCCCGAGAAAAGGCACTTGCGATATCCAGAATTCGCATTTGCTGAATTTCGCGTATAGCTTGTGATCCCGCAGCCGTTGCAAGACTATACGCAGGTGCTTTGTGTGTTCTTCCTCCGACTTGGAATATACCAATATGTCATCGATGAAGACCACGACAAACTTGTCCAGCTCCAGCATGAATACCAAGTTCATCAAATACATGAAATGAGCTGGAGCATTGGTGAGGCCGAAGGACATGACCAGGTACTCATAAAGCCCGTACCTCGTCGAGAAAGCCGTCTTCGGGATATCCTCAGCCTGTATTTTAATCTGGTGGTACCCGGATCTTAAGTCCATCTTGTAAAAGATCTTTGCTTCGACCAACTGATTAAACAACATGTCGATCCGTGGCAATGGGTACTTGTTCTTGATAGTCACGGCGTTTAGTGGACGATAGTCCACGCAAAACCGCAACGTTTCATCTCTTTCATCTTCAAAAATAATTCCGAACAGCCCCGTGGCGAGGAGCTCGGCCTAATAAAACCCTTCTCCAGCAGGTTCGTCAACTGAGTTTTCAATTCCGCCAACTCCATTGGCACCATCTTGTACGGCCTTCGGGATATTGGCATAGTTCCCAGTGCAAGTTCAATCTTGAACTCCACCTCTCGGTCGAGCGGCATCCCCGGTAAATCATCCGGAAACATGTCTGGGAACTCACCGACTACTGGAATGTCTTCCAATCTGATGGTTGTGGATTGGTATACACTTGGAGCTTTATTTCTGGACTGTCCAGAAATAATGAATGAGACTCGTGCATTTCAGGGTGTAGATGCATGACTCGAAGGATGGTGTCTAAAACAGCACCATGGCGGGTTAACCACGACATCTCTAAGATGACATCGACCTTTTGTCCCTCTAAAGCTATGAGAGACGTAGGGTATACTCTACCCCTAAGCATAATGGCGCTTTCTAAAGCATCATGCTTGCTAAAATTTTCCCACCCGGTGAACAAATCACGTAAGGACTTTTGGTGGGTAGTATTTGCAAGCTTTCTTTAGCAATGAAAGCTTGGCTAATGAAATTATGCGTGGCGCCTGAATCAAATAACACTATGGCGGGATGCTTGTGGAATTGGAACATACCGACAGGATTGGTTCTCCCTTCGGCACATCCTCTATGGCGAGTTGGTGGACGGTGCCGGGCTTAGGGTTTGCCCGCCGCGCATTAATGGGGTTCCGGGGCTGATTCCTCCCCGGAAACTGTGGTGCCACTCCGCCGCCTTGCCTCTAGGGGCAGTTGTTGGCGAAGTACCCTTGGCGACCGCATTTGAAGCATGCAGTCGATGTCTGGCCCGTACTTGGAGGACGAAAGCCCGGCATGCGCTGCTGAGGTGCAAACGCATGCGGCATCGTCCGCTGCTGCTGTTGTTCCTGCGAAGGTTCTGGCAAGGCCGGTCAGAATGCCGGTGGGGAATACGGCCGACTGCGAAATAGCAGCGGTCGCTGCGGTGGCTGCCAGCGTTGTCCAGATGGTGAGCGATACAACATCCGATATTTTTGGGGAGGACCACCTCCCTCTCCGCTGCGTTGCGGCGTGCTTCGCTTCTTCTCCGCTGCCGCTAACTCCTTGCCGGAGTCCTCTTGTAAAATTACAGCATCAATAATGTCGTTGAGGCTGCGGCGATTGAACATCGCCGGCTTGTCCTTCAGGAGCGGATTCAGCCCCTGGTAAAAGTGATCCCGCCGCTTCTCGTCGGTATCGGCGTGATAGGAGCCATAGAGCGCGAGATCATTGAACGCCCTGGAGTACTCCAGCCCGTTCCTGCTGCCTTGCTGCAGACGGTGGAATTCTTGCGTCTTCCTCTTCATCAGACCTGGCGGTATGTGATAGGCCCTGAAGGCCGTCCGGAACTCCGCCCAGGTCAGCACTCGCTCGGTGGGTTGTGAGGCGCAGAAGTTCGCCCACCAAGCGCTCGCGGACCCCTGAAGTTGCTGGGCCGCGAACTGAGTCTTCCGCTACTCACTCACTTGGAGCAGCCCGAACATCATCTCCATCATGCGGAGCCAGTTGTCCGCATCGAGGGGTTCATCCGCCCTTGAGAATACCGGGGGATGGGTAGCTAGAAAATCTGAGTAAGAACTTTGCTGTCGTTCTTCTCGGTCTTGACGCCTCTCTGGTCGAGATGTATTGGCAATCAGTGTTTGCATCAGTTCGGTGTGCTGCTGGTGCGAGTCCGCCATGGCCACAACAATATCAGCCAACGTGACCGTTGGCGGTGGTTGTGGCGGTTGTTGCTGTTGCTGTCCCGAGGAAGCCTTGGGAGGCTGTTCGGAGGCCTCTCCCCCCTGATTGGACCCACCAACCTCTGTGTTGGCACGTGTACGAGTCATTCTGAAATTCAAAACAGCAACGATCATCACATGTCACTCTTAAAATTCCATGGAAAACAGTAGATATGGCAGTGACACATGAATAAAATTGCACAACGTTAACATATATTGATAAAGCATAAACTTTATACAAGATACATTATTCTCAGATCCGCGAGAAGTCGTGCTCATGTCGTCACTACCTATACACATACTACTGTCTACACGACATGTCACCTGTTACAAAAGTTTCTACACACCACCCTCGCTACCCTACTTGGCAAAGGTAACTCACTACTCGGAGTAGAACTCGACCTCCTGGGGTCGTCCTCCTCCGCACCTCTGCTGGTGGTTCAGGGTCCATGACCTCCTCTTCGGTTCAGGTTCCAGCATCGCCGGAATACCCAAAACCACTGGTACTGCACCTACCATCAGTAGGCCCACTACCTGAGGTACGAGGTCTTGCAAAGCATGCACCTCGTCCATGGCCTGGTTGTAGTCTTCTTTCCAGCCCTGCCCCTCCTCAATAGCGTCATCACGCTCTTGAGTAAGGACCTCGTTCTGCTGGGTCAAGGCCTGTATCTTCTGCTGCAAAGCCGTGATGTCGACACGGCTTTTCTTCTTCGCCTTCTTCAGACGACGCAACTGATTGTGTTGCTCGTTCAGTCGCTTTATCATCGGAAGCAGCAAATTACGGAGTGCGCTGTGAGCACTCTCGAAATGGTCTCGGCGGCTGGTGCTCTCCTTGAGTTCCACGGCATGTCAAGCTGTATGGACAGCTTGGTTGTCCATCGCAGTCTTTCCTGCCACCAAATGGAGGCTGAGGTTTGCCTCCGCTGGATTGTACCTTGGGCAACTCGGATTTGTTGCTTCAAAGCACCTCTCCCTCCACACGTGATTAGATCACCCCTCCACCATGACAAGCGTGTATGGAGTGCCCTCCATAGCTCTCACGTGTAGCTGGACGAAACGCGACATGGTGTCGCGGGCTGCCACCTGCCACATCCCTTCCAGTTGTCTACCTCTTATCATGACGGTGAACGGTGCCCAACCGGGTGGCATAGGTCCTGCTAGAATTTCGACATGGATGGTCCATGTCTTGTTCCCCTCCTCGCCTTCTCCCTTGGAGAGGTAACGCGGCGTCTCCACGTACCCGAAATATTGAAGTATCAGCTTCAACAGTTCCAGATAACTGCTGCGTTGAGAACTGTGGGATACCACCCACCTGTTCTCCAGTTGTTTATCCTCTGCCATCTGTAGAAACATATTTGAAAAAGGTCAAATATTCATTTCAACAGTAAATCATTGAGTTATAACATAAAACATGTCACTTAACTCATAAAACTTGGAAACACAAATCAAACTTAGCACAAATTTGATTGCTGGTCTGTTGCCCAAACTAACAGCCCTGACCAGTTTCCCTTTCAACCTGATTTATACCATGTTAAATGCAAAACCAGTTCTGAAGCTCAACATCAAAGTTAAAGTTAACTTCAATAGCTTTCATAATGTATTTGTTTGCCCTCAGATATGTCCTAGTTCAAAAGTTATGAGATGTAAAAGTTGACAGAATTTCTGGAGCAAATTGGACAGCACCTCCCTGCTTGGATTACTGATTTGATCCAAGAATTCCAGTTAATTATAACTCGAATTTGACAAAACTTTCTGTTACAAAGTTGTAACCTATCTCATGAATTTTCAGAACTACATCATTTGCTATTTTTGGATTTTATGCAGGAAGTTATGCTCATTTTACAGAGAGTATTTGTTCTGCCCTGTTTTCTGGACAGTTTCAACTCCACTGCATTTCGACTAGTTAAGGGATGAAACACCTCTGGACATCAGTAGAAAAGTCGTAAAACTCTCCCAAAGCTTTCCACAAATGTATCATATGACACCAACATCGACGGAACTCGACCTCTAGCCTCTGTATAACTTCAGCATTATTTCAGCTGAAAACAGGGGACTCTGTCCTTAGTACCCTATAAATTGAAAACTTGCTTACTTTGAATATCTTGATTAAGGGAAAGAGTTGAATCAAAGTTTTAGTGCTCTGGATCAAAACCTTCAAGTTTTACAATGATGTTGATCATTTAGTTGGGTGTGACGTCAAAGTGTCACCACAATCATGCCGGTACTACGTTCCTCACAAAGAAAACCTATACCGGACATAGACGGCTTCGTTAATTCAGTGGCACTAAACGTCTCTCGTACACGTGTGCTACTCGTCTACTGATTTGTGGTTAGACTAACTACAATTAAACCACTCAATCGTCAGGTTTGGCTGCACACCGAACCTGGTCCCAATACAGTTCATACAACCGTCCGTCATCACTCGCACGGTTTGTTCTCAAGTCAATCACGCCTTGAGCTATGTGTTCACGTTACTAACCACGTGATGGGGTCTCCCATACTTGCACGTAGCACGCCAGGGAAGGGCATTGCTCGAATACCCCAAACGACATGAAGAGTCATAGAGGATACTAAAGCTGGCCGGGTTACCTACCACCCGTGAGGCTCCACCCTTAAGCTTGTGCACACTGGTGGACAGCGCTTACATGCACCCTCTGTGACACCCTCAATTTTGGTTTCTGCATGCATTCATATTTTATATGTAGAAAAACATTTTAAAAGAAGTTAAAACAGAAAAGGAATAAAAAAGATAGCGAAATGAGCCAAATCCAATCCACAGAGAGCGCCGAAGACAACTCCCGCGGCCCGCTGGCCACGTGGCACCTTCCGAGCTCATCCCCACAAAAGGGGGAGAGGTCCGCCGCTTACTGGCTACGTGGCAGGCTCGGGGCTCGTCTCTACGGAAGGGGTGAGGTCCGACCCCGTGGGACACGTGTTGCCCAGGAGCTAGCCTCTGCGGAAAGAGAGATGCTAGTTCCATAGGACACGTGTCATCATCGGAGCTAGTCACTATGGAAAAAAAAGGACCAGCCGCGCGGGACACGTGTCGCTCTCGGAGCTCATCTCCGAGAGGTCTTACCCGTGGGACACGTGTCACTCTCAGAGCTAACCTCCGAGAGGTCCGGTCCTACTGGACACGTGTCACCTCCGGAGCTCACCTCTGGGAGGTCCAACACTACCGAACACGTGTCACCTCCGAAGCTCATCTCCGGGAGGTCCGATGCTGATGGACACGTGTCAACCTCAGAGCTCACCTATGAGAAGAGAGGGGAGGTCCAGTTCTGACACGTGGCAACCTCGGAGCCACCTCCGAAGAGAGGGGAGGTCCGGCACCAGACACGTGGTGTACGCGGAGCTCGTCTGTGGAAAGAGGGGAGGTTTCCCGCCCGCCAGGACGCATGGCGCATGTGGAGCTCACCTCTGAGTAAGGGGGAGGTCTCGCCCGCCTGACACACGGCACAACCAGAGCTTGTATCTGCAGAAAAGGGAGCCCAGGTTCTTGCAGGACACGTGGAGCCTCCGGAGCTCATCACCGAGAAGGTGACGAGATCTGAAGGGGTTTTTGCTTCTGTACGTGCGGGAATACCGACACAGAAGGAAACCGACACGAATTCCACGTTGCTACCGCACCAAATCAATTGAAGATAAGTTGTTAAGATTCAAAAACAATTTGAATAGGACTCTTATTCGAATTCCGATCAGAGTAGGACTCTTCGTTTCCCTCTTATAAATAGAACCCGAAACAACCCCTTGATTGTAACATCTTTTCTAAGCCGGCAACTTAGAAGCCCTAGCCCCCAAACTCACTGAGCTAAACCCCTTCGCTGGAGTTTGACCATCGGAGAGATCACCGATGAGCCCAGAGACGATTGCCATCGCCGGAGGAGAGCCGACGATCTGAGGAAAGACCCGAAGGAAGCAAGGTAGGTTTTCCAATACCACCTTACGACATCATCGTGTTTTCTTTGCATCTGTTCATCGATCCCTTCGAACAGAAGCTTTTTCGTGGACAGATCACATGTTGATCGTTTGATCTAAAGTCAAGATCAACGCCACGTCCACAATTGATATTTACACCTCTGTTCATCGTAAAAACCATGCAAGCCATGCAAGAACACGTACAAACCGATCTAATAAAAACTGCATCATAGGATTAGCGTGCATATGCATCATTGCATCTTAAGTAAAGATTGTGCATGATAATTGATTGCTATGAACTTTGTATGTGCGTGATCATAAATAGAAGGACAAGCTCAGGGAGCTATCTACGAAGGATTTCGGCATCAAGATTTTGAGATCCAAGAGCAACAGAAGCCACAAGAACAAGGCAAGTGCCCCTTGACCATATTGATCCCATGTTTTTGGAAAACTGTTTTGTTTGCGAAAAGGTGTGTGTGCTTGAGTCAACATGATGGGAAACCCTTTCATAGGAGTTTACTAGTTTTGTTAACAACCCTTGTCGCCGGGAAAGTTAATGAGTTGGGAATGGATGTTTGCTTTTATGCTTCGCTGAGTCCATGGGTTACGGGAAGTGATATAGATGTGTCTAGCTAACTGCACTCGTATGAATAATATTAATGAGAAACTGATGTTGATAATGGACATGAATCGGAGGGAGATCTAGGCAAGCCTGGTTTTGTGCAAGAGGTAGAATGAGATGGTGGTTTACTTGTCATAGATCTAAGGACCGGTTCATGCCAGCCATGCCAGGATAACAGTGCCACCACAAGGCCAAGTATGGGTGCGGCTTAGCTGACTAATTAGGTAAGTTGCTAGATTGTTATGGACCGTGGAAGGCGCGGTGAATGGGAGTCGAGTGAGGACTGCTCTGGGGACTACATGGCACAAGAGGGGGCCCGTGGGTGGGAGAATTGGAGATTCTAGCCTGCTGGTGAAATCTTAGTGAGTCCATACATCTAGTAGCTCCTTTGTAAAGGCTATTTTGTGATCTCTTGGCCATACACCGATGGTTGTGTACTGGTATAATGGAGGTTCTGCAGTCACTGACGGGTGACAAAATCACAAACTTGTGGGTAAAGTGGTGCAAACTCTGCAGAGTCTAAAACTATCATGATAGCTGAGCTTACGGTCACGAGCGCCTGGCCAACTTCCATGATTAGATGGGATGGTTATTTGGATGGTTTTTAGTTTTGGTTATGGTTTGGTTTTTGGATTTGGTTTTCGGGACTGTTGAGTCTGGGTAATGAGATTGGTTGCATGACTGTTGAGTCATGGCAATGAGAATTGGTCTCGGAATGAGACGGAATTGAATATGAGATGAAACGGTAGTGAATACGAGATGGTATTCATGAGATGGTAGTGAATACGAGATGGTATTCATGAGCAAAGTTGAGAAAGATTAATGTCTAGTTGAGACATGGAATGGGATGAATCATAATGGAGGTATGTTAATGTTTAAATACATGTTGGGATTACATTCACTTAAAGCTAAGTTGTTGTTTTTATCATGTTTAAGAAATAAAATTTGCTTTCCGCAATGAGACTTTTTATACCTTCCTTGCTGTGAGCTACATATCATATTTTCCCGCACTTGCTGAGTACATCATGTACTCAAACTTGCATTATTACTTCATCATCAGCAACAGGAGAGGAGTACTATGAGGACCACGTGGAGTATTAGACATGTAATCTGTCCTCAACCTTGCCTTTGGAGTAGGAGATGGAGCCGCTGCTGCTGCTTAGTTGCTTCCGTAATAGTTTAGAAGACTTCCGTTGCCAGAATAAAGACTTCTGCTGCTAGATTAAGACTTCCGCTGCTAGCATGAGTTTTGAGACTCATGAGACTTTGTAATAAAACCCTGTTCATTCGTGGCATTATATTCTGAATTCAGTTTGTGGATGATATGTGTATGTGTGATGAACATCTTCGGCACACATACGCATCAGTCTCAGTTCCGAGAGGTTCTCTCTCAGAATAAGGGCGTTATAGATTGGTATCAGAGCCACGGTTGACGGTAGGTCACACGCCTAGATAGGTCACAGATTGGTATTAAGCTACCACGGTTGATAGTAGGTCACACACCTAGATAGAAATCACATATTGATATTAGAGCTGCCATGCTTAGTCACAGATTGGTACAATTCACAGATTGGTACCAAGCTACCACGGTTGACTGTAGGACACAAACTTAGAATGATCACAGATTGGTAGCTGAACTACGTTGACTGTAGGACGCACCCCTAGTAACAGATTGGTATTAGAAGCCACGCTAACCATAGGATGCAAGCTTAGGTAAAATGCATAGATTGGCATTGAAACCACCTTTACTATAGGACTCCCATTGAATAAGCCTTGAATAGGAGTTCTGTGCTGGACTTCTGCGATGATTGCTTGTGATTGTGTGCTTAGTGTGGGTCGTGGGACGTTTCAGCGTTGTCCATATCCACACATAGTAGGGAGGTGTGATATGCTTCGGCCCTTGTTCACATCCTCATATAGGACGATATTAAGTACATCCATCTTGATGCATATAGTTAGGGGGATCCATCTAACCTTCTAACCTATATTCTATCCAACTCTCTATCATAGATGGTGAGAGGAAACGCCGGCCGTCAAGGGAGGAACGCCTCAATGCACCTCCTCCTCCTCCTCTTGCTCCTGCCTCTTCCTCCCCCGGTGATTCTTCAAGTGCTATTCTCAAGTTCTTGAAGTCTATATTCACTTCTTGCTGAAAAGTTGAAGTCAAAACTAAGAAGATGGCTAGAAGGCAAGACAAGTACCTGAAGAAACTCTGTGAGAAGGCGGACATTGCTATGTCCCTGGAGGCTTCCGATGACGAGGAGTTAACACCTTTCCCGGATCTCACGGAGGCAGATGATGCTCTCCTTGGTGATGGGGGTGGCCCTTCTAGTGTTGCTTCCGCTGTTGAGGAAGAAGAGGAAGATCAAGACGATGAGGATGGAGAGGAAGATGAAGAAGCAACCCAAAGTGATGAAGATCGTGGTGAGGAGAGTGAGAGCGATGAGTAGTAGACTTAGGCTCTCTCTCCTTTCTTCTCCCTTAGTCTTTTCCTTTTTGGTGTCTTGATGTAAAGGGGGAGAGATTGAGGGGGAGTACCATGGACTATGTCACATTTTGAAAAACTTTGATTTTAACATTGCTACATTTTCATATTTGGGTTGTAATAACTTTGTGCTATGTTACTCTATGTTGATCTTATTAAATATCACTCTACTTTAAATTATGTTATTGTTCCATATGTATGATGATCCTTAATTCCAATTGAGATGCATGTCTCACTTCTATTTATCACCTCAACACTTGGATCACGCGTAGACACCCCATCATAACACACAATTGTATAAATCTCCCATAGAATCCACTCTTGTGCATTACTTTTATTGCAAATTATTCATGCACACATTTAGGGGGAGCTCTTTGTACACTTGTGCATTAGGAAAACCAACCCATTTACATTTTCTATCAAAAACCTCAATGTGTTGTCATCAAATCACCAAAAGGGAGAGATTGGAAGTGCATCTAGGCAAAATCCCCGTGGGTTTTGATGATTAATGACAACACTTAAGGGACTAATGAGCATTACAAGTGTAAGTACAGGTGATTAAATAATGGACAGAGATGGATGCACTCAAAAAAGGAAAAGAGGAGAAAAAGACGGAAATACTCGAAGAGTAGAATTTATGGTTTAAATTTCTTTGCATGGAGTTTAGCCTTTTAGTATGAGTGTGTTCATTGTGTCGGAGTGTTGAGAATCATCTAAGAGATCCTTGTCCAAGTTAGGTTAGTTGGAGAGAAGACTTGAGCCAGTCCTATGGACAGGGCTGGACTTGTCCGGGCTAGAAGGTCGGACTAGTCCGGCCACATCGGACTAATCCGATGTTAGGCGGATCAAGAGGTTCTGTGTGAGTCTGGACTTGTCCGTTTTAGGGACGTACTAGTCCATGGTGAGTGTGTCTGAGTACTTCTAGAACTAAAAACTGAAGGACCGGACTAGTCCGCCCTTGGGGGCCAGACTAGTCCACTCAATCAGACTAGTCTGTTTCTAATCGGAACAAGGGTTTCTGTGTGAGTTCGGACTAGTCCATTGTGGGTCGGACTAGTCTGTTTGGGATTTGGAGGTGACTGCTGGGACAAAGTCCTCGATGGCCGGACTTGTCTGCCCTTTGAGGTCGGACTAGCCTGGTGGACAAGACTTGTCCGTTCTCAATCGGAACAAAATGTTGTGTGTGAGATCGGACTAGTCCGTCCAAGAACGGACTAGTCCGTGGTGTTGTGACTGTTTGAATTCAAAAGGAGGCAAGGGACTTTGTGGTTGGTCAAAAGTTACATCACCGATCTCCACAGGCCGCACTAGTCCGGGGTTAAAGGCCGGACTAGTCCGCACTTTTTCGGTGGCAACGGCTAATTGCCAGGACCCCTATAAAAAGGGGATCCCCGGACCTCTAAGGCATCAACTCGAATGATAGCGCCACCATAGCCTTCCAAGAGCCCTCCTATCCCTTTCTCTTCATTTCTTTGAGCCCTAAGAGTGAATCTTGAGGATTTGTGAGATTTGGGAAGAGTAGAGAGAGGGGTGTGATTTGTTTCGAGCTCTTGGTTGATTCTCTCACTGTGACTCGTTCAATTGAGTTGATTTGTGTGTTGATTCGCAATTTCTTTGAGCTGTAATCTCGTGGGAGCATCAGATTGTGAGCTGCCCCACGAATCGTTGTGATTTCTCCGTGATCTAGTGGAAGAACAAGCTAACCTTTGTAGTGGCTTGGTGGGGATAGGGTTGAGAGCAACCCGGTCCTTTGTGGACTCCTCAACGTGGACGTAGGCTTCTCCGTGAAGCTGAGCCACGAGATAAATATTGTCTTGCACTCTCGATTTGTCTCTCGTTCTTCGTTGGATCACTTTAGGGTTCTTCACACTTTTCTTCTGAATCTTGCGATCCACCTAGTTCTAGCCATTTGCTTTCCGTGCAACTTCATCACTAGATTGCTAATCCGTATATATCTCGGTCCTCTTCCCTATCAAATAGTGCCGCCAAATTTTCAACGCGTGTACCACTGCGGCTAGTTCTAGGTCATGTGTAGGATAGTTCTTCTCATGCTTCCGGAGCTGTCGGGATACATAAGCCACGACATGCCCTTCTTGCATGAGAACACATCCCAACCCGTTTCCAGAGGCATCGCAGTACACCGTGAAGTTCTTCTGCATATCTGGCATAACCAGCACTGGGGCTGTTGTCAGTCTTTTCTTTAACTCCTGAAAACTCGTCTCGCACTGTGGCGTCCATGTGAATGTGACTCCCTTCTCCAACAGTTTGGTAAGGGGTCTCGAGATCTTAGAGAATCCCTCAATAAACCGTCGATAGTATCCAGCCAATGCCAAAAAGCTTCAAGCTTCCCCGACATTTTCAGGGGTCTTCCACTTCTGTATATCCTCGATTTTGGCAGGATCCACGGAGATTCCTCCCTCCGAGATTATATGTCCTAAGAAGGGAACTCTCTTCAGCCAAAACTCACACTTGCTTAACTTGGCATATAGTTGATGTTCTCTTAGCCTCTGCAACACCAACCTTAGATGTTTCTCATGTTCTTCTTCATCTTTGGAGAAGACGAGAATGTCATCTATGAAAACCACCACAAATTTGTCTAGATATTCCATGAATACCTTGTTCATGAGATACATGAAGTATGCCGGGGCATTAGTTAGCCCGAAAGGCATGACAGTGTATTCATACAGTCCGTACCGAGATACGAAAGCTGTCTTGGGAATATCAGATTGCCTTATCTGAGTTGGTGGTATCCCGACCTGAGATCAATTTTCGAGAACACACAAGCTCCCCTCAACTGATCAAACAAGTCTTCAATGCGAGGTAATGGGTACTTGTTCTTGATGGTTACCTCATTCAAAGCACGGTAATCCACACATAACCTTTGGGTTCCGTCCTTCTTGGGCACAAATATCACCGGAGCTCCCCATGGTGAGGAACTAGGACGAATATACCCCTTCTCCGACAATTCTCTCAAATGCTCCTTGAGTTCTTCCAGCTGCTTGGAGTCCATCCGACCATTCTATTTGATTCTGGAGCATCGCATTCCTTCATATCATCCAAGTATGTTTCCAAGTATAATCTACCCATATCACACTTGAAATATACTATGTTTGTTAATTCT
Source organism: Neostapfia colusana (assembly GCA_030760725.1). Taxonomy (NCBI): domain Eukaryota; kingdom Viridiplantae; phylum Streptophyta; class Magnoliopsida; order Poales; family Poaceae; genus Neostapfia; species Neostapfia colusana. The sequence goes on from JASWHV010000007.1 coordinate 105,068,348, forward strand.
CCCGGTGGAGAGATGAGGACTAATATAGTATGTTCGAACGTAAACCTTAAAATAAGGGGGTAGACTTCCTTGCCAACCTCATTGTCTTGGATTCCCAAGGGCTTGACATAATACTCGGAATGGATTGGTTAAGCAAGCACAACAGAGTAATCCAATGTGCTACGAGGAGTGTGTAGTTGACAAACAAGCACGGTACTCGTATCGAGTTCGAGTCAGCCCAACCAACAGCCGAGAAGGCAGAATTCCCCCATCCATTCTCCACTAGCGAATCTCAAGGGCGATATTCAATTTAAGGGGCATAGATTTGTGACACCCTCAATTTTGGTTTCTGCATGCATTCATATTTTATATGTAGAAAAACATTTTAAAAGAAGTTAAAACAGAAAAGGAATAAAAAAGATAGCCAAAATGAGCCAAATCCAATCCACACAGAGCGCCGAAGACAACTCCCGCGTCCTGCTGGCCACGTGGTGCCTTCGGAGCTCATCCCCGCAAAAGGGGGAGAGGTCTGCCGCTTATTGGCTACGTGGCAGGCTCGGGGCTCGTCTCTGCGGAAGGGGTGAGGTCCGACCCCGTGGGACACGTGTTGTCCAGGAGCTAGCCTCTGTGGAAGGATCGAGGCCAGTTCCACAGGACACGTGTCGTCATCGGAGGTAGTCACTGCGGAAAAGAGAGGACCCGCCGTGCGGGACACGTGTCGCTCTCGGAGCTCATCTCCGAGAGGTCCGACCCGGGGGACACGTGTCGCTCTTGGAGCTAACCTCCGAGAGGTCCGGTCCTACTGGACACGTGTCACCTCCGGAGCTCACCTACGGGAGGTCCAACACTACCGAACACGTGTCACTTCCGGAGCTCATCTCCGGGAGGTCCAACGCTGATGGACACGTGTCGACCTCGGAGCTCACCTCCGAGAAGAAAGGAAGCCTGGTGCTACAGGACACATGGCAACCTCGGAGCCACCTCTGAAGAGAGGGGAGGTCCGGCTCTGACACGTGGCACTATCGTAGCTCACCTCCAAAGAGAGGGGAGGTCCGGCACCAGACACATAGCGTACGCAGAGCTCGTCTCTGGAAAGAGGGGAGGTTTCCCATCCGCTAGAACATGTGGCTCACGCAGAGCTCACCTCTGAGTAAGGGGGAGGTCTCGCCCGCCTGACACGCAGCACAACCAGAGCTTGTCTCTGCAGAAAAGGGAGCCCAGGTTCCCACAGGACACGTGTAGCCTCCGAAGCTCATCACCGCGAAGATGACGAGATCTGAAGCGGTTTTTGCTTCTGTACGTGTAGGAATACCGACACGGAAGGAAACCGACACGAATTCCACATTGCTACCGCACCAAATCAATTGAAGATAAGTTGTTAAGATTCAAAAACAATTTGAATAGGACTCTTATTTGAATTCCGATCAGAGTAGGACTCTTCGTTTCCCTCGTATAAATAGAACCCGAAACAACCCCTTGATTGTAACATCTTTTCTAAGCCGACAACTTAGAAACCCTAGCCCCCAAACTCGCCGAGCTAAACCCCTTCACCGGAGATTGACCATCGGAGAGATCGCCGACGAGCCCAGAGATGATTGCCATCGCGGGAGGAGAGCCGACGATCTAAGGAAAGACCCGAAGAAAGCAAGGTAGGTTTTCCAATACCACCTTACGACTTCATCGTGTTTTCTTTGCATCTGTTCTTCGATCCCTTCGAATAGAAGCTTTTTCGTGGACAGATCACGTGTTGATTGGTTTGATCTAAAGTCAAGATCAACGCCACGTCCACAATTGATCTTTACACCTCTGTTCATCGTAAAAACCATGCAAGCCATGCAAAACACGTACAAACCGATCTAATAAAAACTGCATCATAGGATTAGCGTGCATATGCATCATTGCATCTTAAGTAAAGATTGTGCATGATAATTGATTGCTATGAACTTTGTATGTGCGTGATCAGAAATAGAAGGACAAGCTCAGGGAGCTGTCTACGAAGGAGTTCAGCATCAAGATTTTGAGATCCAAGAGCAACAGAAGCCGCAAGAACAAAGCAAGTGCCCCTTGACCATATTGATCCCTTGTTTTTGGAAAACTGTTTTATTTGCGAAAAGTTGTGTGTGCTTGAGTCAGCATGATGGGAAACCCTTTCATAGGAGTTTACTAGTATTTGTTAACCACCCTTGTCGCCGGGAAAGTTAATGAGTCGGGTATGGTTTTTTTCTTTTATGCTTCGCTGAGTCCATGGGTTACGGGAAGCGAGATAGATGTGTCTAGCTAACTGCACTCGTATGAATAATGTTAATGAGAAACTGATGTTGATAATGGACATGAATCGGAGGGAGATCTAGGCAAGTCTGGTTTTGTGGAAGAGGTAGAATGAGATGGTGATTTACTTGCCGTAGATCTAAGGACCGGTTCATGCAAGCTATGCCATGATAACAGTGCCACCACAAGGCCAAGTATGGGTGCGGCTTAGCTGACTAATTAGGTAAGTTGCTAGATTGTTATGGACCATGGAAGGCGTGGGGAATGGGAGTCGAGTGAGGACTGCCCTGGGGACTGCATGGCACAAGAGGAGACCCGTGGGTGGGAGAATTGGAGATTCTAGCCTGCTGGTGAAACCTTAGTGAGTCCACACATCTAGTAGCCCCTTTGTAAAGGCTATTTTGTGATCTCTTGGCCATATACCGACGGTTGTGTACTGGTATAATGGAGGTTCTGCAGTCGCCGACGGGTGACGAAATCACAAACTTGTGGGTAAAGTGGTGCAAACTCTGTAGAGTCTAAAACTATCATGATTGCCGAGCTTACGGTCACGAGCGCCTGGCCAACTTCCATGATTAGATGGGATGGTTATTGGGATGGTTTTTTGTTTTGGTTATGGTTTAGTTTTTGGATTTTGTTTTCGGGACTGTTGAGTCCGGGTAATGAGATTGGTTGCATGATTGTTGAGTCATGGCAATGAGAATTGGTCTCGGAATGAGACGGAATTGAATATGAGATGAAATGGTAGTGAATACGAGATGGTATTCATGAGATGGTAGTGAATACGAGATGGTATTCATGAGCAAAGTTGAGAAAGATTAATGTCTAGTTGAGACATGGAAAGGGATGAATCATAATGGAGGTATGTTAATGTTTAAATACATGTTGGGATTACATTCACTTAAAGCTAAGTGCTGTTTTTATCGTGTTTATGAAATAAACTTTGCTTTCTGCAATGATCCTTTCTATACCTTCCTTGCTGTGAGCTACATATCATATTTTCCCGCACTTGCTGAGTACATCATGTACTCAAACTTGCATTATTACTTCATCATCAGAAACAGGAGAGGAGTACTATGAAGACCACGTGGAGTATTTGGCGTGTAATCTGTCCTCAACCTTGCCTGTGGAGTAGGAGATGGAACCGATGCTGCCGCTTAGTTGCCTCCGCAATAGTTTAGGAGACTTCTGCTCCTAGAATAAAGACTTCCGCTGCTAGATGAAGACTTCCGCTGCTAGCATGAGTTTTGAGACTCATGAGACTTTGTAATAAAACCCTGTTCATTCGTGGTATTATATTCTGAATTCAGTTTGTGGATGATATGTGTATGTGTGATGAACATCCTGGGCACACATACGCATCAGTCTCAGTTCCGAGAGGTTCTCTCTCAGAACGGGGGCGTCACACCCTCCAAGACATATGACGTCCCGAGATGCATGATTTTCCGACATAAGCAAATAGTTTAGTGTTGCCACTTGCTATAAACTAATAACATCCTTATATGGGCTACTAACTCGTTCCTCACCGATTTTTTGAAAAGATGACCTTTTTAAGTGTGTTAAACCTCAAGCGAGCTCTGATACAACGCTGCAAGGACCCGATGGTCTCGACTAGCCCAGATCGCACTGAGGGTTGCTGCGTTGCACAGCACCGGATAACACACAAAAAGGTACAAAGCGGAAGCAAAAGTTTTATTACATAAGAGTGTTTATGAACATGTTTACACAAAATACGTCAAGTCTACACTCACGAGCATAGACTAAGCCAAAAGAGTTCACATTCAGCCCGTGAACGTGTTCCCACTAGCACACACACACACACTAACACGGCGGCGTGCACGGCTCCCACTCGACGGTGTTTCCCTCCTGGGGTCCGTCTCCTCCTCTGGAGCCTCATCCTCATAACACCCTGCAAACGCTTCAAACACAAGCAGTGAGCACGATGGCTCAGCAAGACTAACCTGTCTTACCTACAAATGAAACTCTACATGCTGGGTTTGCAGTGTATAATGGAATGTAAGTTGCAAAAGACACGCCTACTGAGTTGAACCTTACTTTCAAGTTTTAGCAGCAAGTTGTTGAGAACCTCGTGCTAATACACATAAGAGAGCCACAATCAAACAAGAAACGCATTTCTCTCATGTGCTTTTCCCAAGGTTGAAAAGAACTTTAATTAGCTCTAAACTACAACAAGTCATTAACAATCAAAGTACATCGTTCAATCAGCAACCTTTTAACATGACACTAGCCTGTTCTTTCTGTAACGGTGCAGTGAACAAGTGGTACTCACTGACCGTGAGGGACGGCGATTATAATCGTTTTACACCTGCAGGGTTACCCGAATAACCATTCACGTACGCCCGTACTTGATGTTGCCTACAGCAACCACCACGGAAGTCGTACGCAACCACCTTTCATCCATCAGCCAAGTGTTGAACAGGTACTGTCGTCCCGACCAAGAGGTCTTTGCGCTCGCATCCACAGTGCCGCCAGCTGATTTACACCTCATGCTCTTAACCTACCCTCTGGACAACAAGCAATGCCTCAACAGATCGCTACCCGAATTACATCAGTTTCCCGGTTCCCATATATCCGGTAGGTCTTCTGTACTCTTCTAGCTTGATCAACAGGCCCGCACACGGCTTGGTCCTCAATCGACAAAAGCAGAGCTATGGCACCCAGGCCCCAAATTCCTGCTGCCCTTACCCTCCGCTCGGTCTCATTTTTCTTGCCATGTGTTCCATTCGCTATCTCTAACCGAGTTGTGTGCCTCTAGCCTATTCTCGCGAGCAGTTCTAACTACTCGACTTGTACCGAATCCTACACTAATTTAGCATTGCAGTGGCTACTTGAGGTTTAAAACCTAAGACCAAAACCCTGGTTCTCTTGGCTATGCAATTTGGTTTTCAAACAAGACTCTAATGTACAATTGAAGTGGATACTCAATGTAAGTTCTCAAAACAATAAAGTTTATAAAACGGCTAATGCAAACTAAAACTTTCCTTGCTGCTGGTCGTAAGCAAGCTGTTCCTCTGGAGTGATGAAATAAAACACCTCCGGCTCCTCTTCAACCTTAGCGACTACATGAGATAACCATATATGTGGGTCAATTTAAATGCATATGATTTTGTGGTTGATATTATAAAGTCTATAAGTATAGCTAACAGTGCTACTGACTCTGAAATTTTTACTGTGTCTTGGATAGAACCTAAACAGAGACTTGGCAAAATTTCATTTGAAGCAAAGCTAATTTGAGCCCTGCACAAATAAATGTGTATTTGGCCTTAATTGGAGCTCTTAGGGTGTTCTAAGGATTTTCATGGGGCAAGCCATGACATTCTGAAAACTAGACTTTCAGAGGATTCTAATGGAATTGGTTTCATCTAGTTTGAAGATTCCTAGCAAAAGATATGAGCTAAACAAGTTCAGAGAAAATCTGAAAAATGTTTCTGGACATTTTTCATTTTCTCTGGAACAGTTTTATTAATCACACCATTAGGTAGACCAAATGAGCTCAAATGGATCTGAAATTTTATGGTAGCTCAGGGATTTATAATTATCATCCTGTCCAAATTTCAGAATTTTCCACTAAAGGGTTTTCCCGTTAAAATTCTAAACATTTTAAATTTTGAAGAATTAATTCTGGAGAAATAAAAGTTTTCATGAAGTGAAACTTGATTTGTTGGAAAGTACTCAGAGATCTGAATCCAATAAAATTTGTTTCACTCAATTTGGACATTTCTAGCCAAGTTATGAATTTCCAAATTTGGAGCTGAATTCGGATTTATTTTTCAACAGGAAATCCATTCCCGCGCTGACTCAGCCGCTGACAGCGGGACCCGCTGCTTTGTTTAAATTAAACATGGCGCGCGCGTGCTCCCAACAGCGGCTGACATCTGGGGCCTTCTGTCTTCGTCTTCCTCTCGACCCCCCCCCCCCCGAAATCCCGCGGCGGCTCACTCCGGCGAGGCTCACCGCCGGTCGATCCCCTGCGCCTAGCTTCACGGGACTCGCCGCTAGGGTCTAGTACGATGCGACGGACACGCTGGTGGGGTCGGAGATGGTTGGCGGTGACCGGAACATGGCTGTTGACGTGCGGCGGCTTCGGAAAAACTTCGGCCGTGTCGGCCGGGCTCCCTAGCACCCCAAATGCTCAAGCAAAAGGTTGTACAGCATCAATACACCCTAGGGAAGGTCGTCATGAACTCAAATAAGCTCGGGAATGGCTCTAACTAGCATGTCACCATGCGACCAAGGTTGAAAATCGGGAAAACTAGCAAAACTCGGAGAACAGTGGCTATACTCGATGGTTCTCCGAAGTTTCTGATCCTATGGACTCGCACGGGCGTCTAGAAGTAGTTTACTAAGTTTGGTGATGAGTGGTCCGGTGTGTAGCACAAATTTTGCGAAGTTGTCTGGCGGTCTCTTTTGTACACTGGCACAAAAATGTGAAATTCCGGCGATGGAAGCCCATGGCATGCTGCCGGAGCCTGCGGTGATGGAAGAGGGGACCTTAACGAACCTCTTTGATGTTCACAGCTCAGGGAGAAATGGGCTGTGGTGGTCGGACGACGCGGTCTCAACTCGGACTGGAACCGGCACGAGGGAGTCAAAGAAGGATCGGCGACCTCGGTTGCAGCCTCAGCTCGGCGTGACAGCCACTGACTCGACCGGGCGACGGTGGAGCAGAGAACTTCGGCGAGCGGCGCGTTTCTTTCGTGCGAGAGTGGAGCAACGGGACTATGATAGGTGAAACAGCGAAGAGAGGCTTCAGGCGCAGGGTAAGGACACCGAACGGTGGCTTCCAACACGCGCGTGCGAAGCAGGAGCTGGCGCCGGGATTTGGCGCGGTGGCGCTCGCTGCTGCAGCCCGAGAAACCGAGCGCCGGCTCTTCAGTTGGTTTGCTCAATTGTGAGGCTGACAAGAGGAGCCCACCACCTAGTTTTAACCTCAAAACTTCAATTTTCCACTGCTCTTAATATTGATGACACTCATGCCCTTGTACATTTGAATAATTCACCAATGTCCATTTGGATTTGAATGATTCAAAGTGTGAAGTGTTTGACATGAATTTACAGCACATATGCAGTTTGAAATTCAAATTGGTTTTGAATTTTCTTAAATTAGCTCATGTCAAGATCAACTCCAAATGGAGTGAAAATTGGTGTGTGAGCTCACATAAATGTGCTGAGTTTGAATAGGAATCCCACTTTTGAATTCATGTGATGAAAGGAGTTTGAATTTGATTTTAAATTCAAACTAGCATTTTTCTACTTGTACCCAAAAATACCTCAAAAGTTTTGGATTTGGGTGAAATTTGGCATGAGCATTCCTAACTAAGTTTAGGAGTTTTTCATATGATCAGCCCCTATATGATGCATGTGGGAAATACTACTTTTGCATTTTATGAGTTTATCTCCTAATGAATTTCTTGATGGTGTTTATTTGCTCTTCAAATGTGTTCACATGATCTCCTCAAATGAGGTGAGTGTGGTGTGATGAATACTTTTAGCCAATGAGAAACTTGGGCCCTTACAGGACTAGTCCGGCCTTCCAACCCGGACAAGTCCGGCCCTATTCTCAGGGCTGTCTCAAATCTTCACTCCACTCAACCTAGACTCGGACTAAGAGCTCTTATATGATTCTCAACACTTGACTCTATGAACACACTCATACTTAAAGGCTAAACTCACCACAAGAGAATTTAAATCCCTAAATTCTACTCTTCTTGTATGTTTGCCTTTTCTCCTCTTTTCATTTTTTTGAGTGCATCCATCTTTGTCGATTTCTTAATCACATGTACTTACACTTGCAATGCTCATTAGTCCCTTAAGTGTTGTCATTAATCATCAAAACCCATGGGGATTTAGCCTAGATGCACTTTCAATCTCCCCCTTTTTGGTGATTTGATGACAACACATTGAGGTTTTTGATAGAAATGTAAATGAGTTGGTTTTCATAGAACACAAGTGTATAAAAAGTTTCCCCTAAGTGTGTGCATGAATAATTTGCAATAAAAGTAATGCACAAGAGTGAACTCTATGGGAGATTTATAGAGTTGAGTTTTATGGTGGGGTCCCTAGTTGTGATGCAAATGTTGAGATGTGAAAAATAGAACTGAAACTTGCATCTAAATTTGAAATTAAATATCATCACGCATACGTAATCCAAGGTAGAGTGATATTCGATAAAGAAAGTTAACATAGAGTAACATAGCATCAAGTTATTACAACCCAAATATGAAAGTATGAAAGTGTAGCAACATTACAACCAAAGAGAGTTGACATAGTTATTCCCCGTTAATCTCTCCCCCTTTGACATCAAGACACCAAAAAGGAAAATAAGAGAGCCTAAGACTAGTTTTCATCGCTCTCACTCTCCTCACCACGATCTTCATCGTGTTGCGTTGCTTCTTCATCTTCCTCCTCATCATCTTGATCTTCCTCTTCTTCCTCAACGGCGGGAGCAGCACCAGAGGGGCCACCCCCAAGGAGAGCTGCCTCTGCCTTCGTGAGATCTGGAAAGGGTATGAGCTCCTCGTCACAGGAAGCCTCCGGAGACATAGCAATGTCCGCCTTCTCACAGAGCTTCTTCAAATACTTGTCTTGCCTTTTGGCCATTTTCTGAGTTTTGACATCAACTTTTTGGCAAGAGGTGAAGATAGACTTCAAGAATTTTAGGATGGCACTGGAAGAGTCTCCGGAAGAGGAAGAGGCAGGAGCCGGTGAAGGAGGAGGTGCATTGGGAGCGCCCCTCCTAGAAGATCTGCCAATTTGGCACAATAGGAGGAATTTGAGGGTGAAGGGGTCTATGCTTGACGTCCTTCACAAACTCCAGTCCCGACACCTTCTCAATAAGGCACATGATGAATGGAGCATAACCACATGAGCGATTGGGGGTGTGGGATATGTTGAAGATGTCGTTGTAGATGTGGTCAAACACATTGAATTTTTCATCTTCACAAATCAGCTTCAAAATAAGGAGGAGGTGACCCTGGATCATCCCCGCATCTCCGTATTTAGGTGCTAAAGTCTTTCTCAAGATCCAATTTAGCACACTAAAGAATGGTCGGAGGACTTTGGTTGTAGGAGGATTATAATAGCCAACCTCATACATGAATTCCATCTCCCCCAAGTCTATTGCCGTGAGATTGTGAATGATCAACTCATGGCTTAGGGACTCCTCAAGTCCAAGAATTTGTGCAAACTCACTATATAGGACGGAGTATTGGACTCCGTCTGTCATCCATGAAATCTTCCTATCCCCAAAGGTGAAGAAGTAGCACGTGGTGTAAAACTGAGCCACCACCTCTGTGTTCCAGTCATATTGAAAGGCTAGGAGATCCTTCAGACCGTTTTGCTCAGTGCCTTGTACAACTGCATTGAAGGCTTGATGATTTTTCTTTTCCATATAGGGTCAATCAACCCACTGAGCATCGACAAATGGCGTCCTCATTTTCAAGTAGACAAGGCGATAGAAGTCGCAACGGAAGTCACACCAAAAATGATGATCCGGTGTGGCCTTGTCATACTTGTAGGGATCCTTTTCCCTAAATCTCCTCGCCTTTTCAGAGCCTTTCCCATGGAAGATGTTGCTTGAAAGCTTTGGTTGTTGATTGGGGTTATTCATGGAAGGTGTCATGACCAAGGGCCCAATGGGACCCTGTGGGGGAGCACTTGACCCCACGGGACGGTCTCGAATGACAACTCCCCCGCTAGCTGGTGCCCTTCTCCTTGGTGCTGCCTTTTTTATGGGCACCTTCTGAACCGGGGCCTTGCCTTTTCTCTTTGCTGCTTCTCCTTCATTTATGGGTATTTTTCCTTTGTCGACCGCATGGGCCCTTTCTTTTTCACCTAAGGAGACTATCCTCTTTCTTCAGCTAGAGCGCTCTTCTTCAGCTTGAGCTGGAGCTGCCTCTCTTTCGTGTCGCTTCTTGGTTTGAGCTTCACGACGAGCTAGCTCTTGCGCAAGTGTCGCATCCTCCTCCTCACGATGGCGGTAAAGCTCTTGTCGAGTTGCTTCTCACTCCAGGTCAGAGAGGGGTGGAGAGTTGTCGTGTTGAGACATGCTGGAAGAATAAATGAGCAAGGATATGAGTTGAAAACAAAGGATTATAGTGATAGAGGTGCAGCAAAAACACTAAGTTAGGGGTTAACTCAAGGTTTGGCCGGACTTGTCCAGTCCCTGACTGAACTAGTCTGGTCAGGAACGGACTTGTCCACCATTTGTCCGGACTAGTCTGGACTACCTGGGGTTAAACCCTAACTATGCAAATTTTCTGCAAATCCGATCAATAGTTCGCAATAATCCTAGGGATGAATCGCATGAAGGTTATGGAGCAATAGACATCCTAGTTTATGGCAGAAACATCCAAGAATTGATAGATTTGAAGAGATTTGGTTTTGCCCCAAGAACACACCTTGATTGTTCAAATCTGATGAAATCACCGGATTGAAGTGCGGAGAAGTCCGAAGATTGACTTCCCGAGGCCCCAAGGGGTAGAGAACTTGGATCCTTTGAAGTTTTTGGTGGAAATTCTCAAAAATCACCAATGGGGGCGAGTTTGAGCGCTGGCGCGTGTTGAGATGTGTTAAGAGTGAAGTGGGGGGTCTCGGCCCCCGGCAGTTGGGTTAAGTCCCAACCGTCCGGACTAGTCTGGTCGTAGATAACGGACAAGTCCGGTTGCCGGACCAGGTCCGGACTGGTCTGAATGTGCGGATTAGTCCGGCCCTTGACACTACACTATCATATATACGAAGAGATATGCAAAGAATGACCCATATAGACTATTTTTTCACAAGTATCCTCAATGAACATGGCCAGTAGAGCACACAAACAACCATACAATGACCATGATTCAAGGAGATGATGATCGAAAATAATTTGATAGAAAATTGAGAGAGACAGTTTTCAAAAAACATGCTCAGTTTTGAAGAAATTAGACAATTAACAAACAAATGTGCAACATCTCAAGCCATATTCCGAGAGTCAAGGATATTTAGCTCATTCCTATGTTCAAAAAAGCGTTTTCATCTAGTGGCTTGGTGAAGATATCGGCTAGTTGTTTTTCAGTTCTAACATGTGAAATGACTATATCTCCCTTTATTGTATGATCTCTTAGGAAATGGTGCTGGATATCAATGTGTTTGGTCCTAGAGTGTTCGACAGGGTTATGGGCAATCTTAATAGCACTCTCATTGTCGCATAGGAGTGGAATATGGTTCATATTGAGACCATAGTCTCTTAGAGTTTATCGCATCCAAAGAAGTTGTGCACAACAACTTCCGGCTGCAACGTACTCCACATAAATTGACAGGTGCCAGAGGTACTTTTCCTATCCACTTTGCATCCGGCATAATCAGCATCAGAGTATGCGATGAGATTGAACTTGGACCCTTTAGGATACCACAGCCCTAGGTTAGGTGTATGAACTAGATAGCGCAAGATTCTCTTCACGGCTGTTAGATGACATTCTTTAGGAGCGGCTTGAAACCTTGCACACATGCATACACTTAACATAATATCGGGCCTAGATGCACAAAGATAAAGAAGGGATCCAATCATGGAACGGTATACCTTTTGATCCATGCTAGGGCTGTCTTGGTTGAGGTCGAGGTGTCCGTTTGTCGCCATTGGTGTTTTGATGTACTTTACCTTCTCCATGTCAAACTTCTTAAGTATGTCTTGAGTGTACTTTGTTTGACATACGAAAGTGCCTTCCTTGAGTTGTTTCACTTGGAACCCTAGAAAGAACTTCAATTCTCCCATCATCGACATCTCAAACCTCTCCGTCATGATTTTGCTAAATTCTTCACAAAAAGTTTTATTAGTAGAACCAAATATTATGTCATCAACATAAATTTGGCATACAAATAAGTCATTGTCCAAGTTTTTTGTGAAAAGTTTATAGTCGGCTTTTTCTATCGTAAAACCATTGTAAATAAGGAAATCTCTAAGACACTTATACTAGGCTCTAGGAGCTTGTTTGAGGTCGTAGAGGGCTTTGTGAAGCTTAAAAACATGGTTAGGATACTTATCATCTTCAAAGTCAGGTGGTTGCTCCACATACACTTCCTCCTTGATCGGTCCATTGAGGAATGCGCTTTTCACGTCCATTTGATACAACTTGAAATCATTATGAGTAGCATAGGCTAATAATATACGAATTGATTCAAGTCTAGCTACGGGAGCAAAGGTTTTGTCAAAGTCCAAACCTTCAACTTGTGAGTATCCCTTGGCCCCAAGTCTATCTTTGTTTCTTGTTACTACTCCATGCTCATCTTTCTTGTTGCGAAAGACCCACTTGGTGCCTACTACGTTTGCATTTGGTCTTTTCACAAGCACCCACACTTTGTTTCTTTTGAAGTTGTTGAGCTCCTCTTGCATTGCCATCACCCAATTCGGATCTCGAAGAACATCTTCAACCTTGAAAGGCTCCAAAGAAGACACAAAAGAGTAGTGAGCACAAAAGCTATCCATACGAGAGCGAGTCATTACCCCCTTGGAGATATCTCCAAGTATATTGTCAACGGGATGATATCGTTGTACACATTGATGGACTATAGGGTGTGACACACTTGGTCTTGAGTGAACTTCTTCTTCCTCTTTATCTCCCCCTTGATCGCTATCACCATCGTGGCCTTTGATGTCTTGAACATTGTGATCTTGATCTTGTTCTTCATATAGGGGATCTTGTGCTTGATCTTGTGTTTTTGGGTTACTTCTTGTGACGAGGATGGATCACTTGGGTCTTGTAGCTCTTGTTGTCGTATGTCACCAAGTGCCATCCTCCCTAGTGCCATACAAGGTGCCTCTTCTTCATCTAGTGCACATTGATCAACTTGCTCCCTTTGGGATCCATTAGTTTCATCAAGCACTACGTCACGTGCGATTTCAACACAACCGGAGGTTTTGTTGAATACACGATAGGTGTAAGTGTTTGAATCATAACCAAGCAAGAAACCTTCATCAGATTTTGAAGCAAACTTCAAAACTCGAGGTTTCTTGTCAAGAATATAGCACTTGCTACCAAAGACTCTAAAGTAGGAGATATTCGGTTTGTTACCCGTTAGGAATTCATAGGGAGTCTTCTTCAAGAGACGATGGAGGTAGAGACGGTTTGTGGCATGGCAAGCGATGTTAACCACTTCCGCCCAAAACCCGTGGGATGTTTTGTACTCATCAAGCATTGTTCTTGACATCTCTATTAGAGTTCGGTTCTTCCTTTTGGCCACCCCATTTTGTTCAGGTGTGTAAGGTGCCAAAAACTCATGCTTGATGCCCTCCTCGTCCATGTACTCTTCTACTTGGGTGTTCTTGAATTTGGTGCCGTTGTCGCTTCTTATCTTCTTGATTCTCAAAGAGAACTCGTTTTGAGATCTCCTCAAAAAAATCTTGAGGATACCTTGAGTTTCACCCTTATCATGTGTAAGGGACTAAGTTTTGGCACATACTCAAAGTGCTCATCACACCACACACACACTTCATTTGATGGAAGTTGATGAACACATTTGAAGAGCAAGTAACCATCATCAACATTATCATTAGAGAACAAACTCACACAATGCAAAAGTGACACTTCCCACATGCATCATCTAGGGGCTGGGCATATGAAAAACTCCTACACCTTGCTAGGAATGTCCATGCCAAGTTTCACCCAAATTCAAAACCTTTTTGATGTCCTTTTGGGTATAGCTAGAAAGAGGGTGGTTTGAACTCAAATTCAAATTCAAACTGTTTTCATCCCATGAATTCAAAAGTGGGAGGCATATTATTACTCAGCACATTTTTGTGAGCTCACCCCCCAATTTTCACTCCATTTGGAGTTGATCTTGTCATGAGCTAAGTTTAGCAAATTCAAACTTTATTTGAATTTCCAAACTGAATATGTGCTGAAATTTAGCCAAACCTAACAAAATTTGAATTTTATCCCATGCAAATGGCACAAGGGTAGATAATTCAAATCCTTGGGGTTAATTGGGTCTCTACTGTTTAGAACAGTGGAGAAAAGTTAATTTCAGGGGTTAAACCCACGGGTGGGACCCACATGTCACTCTCTATACCAGTTCAACCAACTGAAGCTACCGAGCTCGGGTACTCGCGCGCGCTGCAGCAGCCGCCACTGCGAAGGCGTGATCGGGACAGCAGCTGCTTGCCGCCCCGACCTGCTGAACCGCCTCGCGCCCTACTTATCTCCGCGGCCACCCTGATCGGAGGGAGAACAGCACACTTTCTGCTTTCTCACACCAGAAACAGCACCCTCGCTGCCGATCGCTCGGAGCTGATCGGGGAACCGCGATCACCACCTCTCCACTCTCTCCAAAGCTATGACAAGGTACTAGGGACTTCCCTTCTCCTTCCCCGTTGCTGGAAATCGGTTTACTCGGATGATCTTGACTATAATGCGAGTTCTTTTCAGTGAACTGAGTCCACCGCATCTCGGGCTCCCGTGGACAGCCCAACCGGGAGGTTGTCACGCCCGAGCTAAGGCGTCCCTGGACGCGTTAGGGGTCGGTGATGCTCACCCCCGAGCCACAACCCGAGTGCTTGATCGCCGGCGATGAATTTCCAGTTTTCCTTTTTCTCGGTACAGACCGACCTTCGGTGCGGTTCTGCCAAATTCGCACTCCAGGAAGGGTTAGAGAGTCTCAATCCGTTCCTACAGAAACTATACTTGATGGCGCACAAGTTTCCATCACAACCTTTAGCTTGAGAACCCCTGTACCCGGTGTGTTTCAAAGCTTGCCGACGGCAGATCCTGCGGGCAGCTTCGGGCGCACGGTGAGACCCACTTTGGGACCCTCCCCAAGCCTTTCCATCACCATGCTGAGCTTC
The DNA here is from genome assembly GCA_030760725.1 of Neostapfia colusana. Taxonomy (NCBI): domain Eukaryota; kingdom Viridiplantae; phylum Streptophyta; class Magnoliopsida; order Poales; family Poaceae; genus Neostapfia; species Neostapfia colusana. The sequence goes on from JASWHV010000007.1 coordinate 105,083,430, forward strand.
GCGAGCCACCACTGGTGCTGTAGAGCTTCTTCGCCAGGCGTTTGGCAGGCTAGTACGCCGGGACAACGTCACCGGACTCTTCCCGAGCCGCTGCGCTGTTGCGGGCTCGGTTAGAGCCAACGTCGACGAGGGGAAACCCTCCCAACGTGTTCAGCACACAAAATTAGGAGCTAGCGGAGAGTTGGAGCTCGGGAGCTGACCGGACGAGCGAGTTCAGCGACGCTCCGGCGACCCCGGCGGCGCTACCGCGTGGGAGGCGCGAGGTTGAAGACGACCGAGCCGGGCCTGCTGTCAGTGGGAGGAAACCGGGCGGTCTGATCTTCTGTGGGAACGGATCAACTGTGGCAGCGGGGGAATAAAACCTGTGGCCCGGTGTGCCATCGCTCCAGCGCCCAACACGTGTACCCGTGGACCCACCGGTAGATTTGAACTTTTCCCGATTTTCAGATTCCATTCAAACTTCAAATCCTCATAACTTTGTCTAGGAACCTCCAAATCGAGTGAACCAAATTTTGTTGGATTCAGCTCTCTGAGTACTTTCCAGCAAATCAAGTTTCACTTCATGAAAATCCTTACTTCTCCAGAACATCAAAGTTTAAACTGTTTAGAATTTTAACTGGAGAACCCTTTGGAGGAAAATTCTGAAATTTTGCTGGGATGTTCACCAAAATATCCCTGAGCTACCATAAAAATTTCAGATCCATTTGAGCTCATTTGATCCACCTAATGGGGTGATTAATGAAACTGTTCCAGAGAAAATGGAAAATGTTCAGAAACATTTTCAGAATTTCTCTGAAATTGTTTAGCTCATATCTCTGGCTAGGAACCTTCAAATTAAGTGAGACCAACTCCATTAGAACCCTCTGAAAATCTAGTTTTCAGAAAGTTAGGGCTTGCTCCATGAAAATCCATAGAACACCCTAAGAGCTCTAGTTAAGGTCAAGTACATAATTATTTGTGGAGAGCTCAAATGAGCTTTGCTGCAAATAAAACTTGGCCAAGTCTCTGTTTAGGTTGTATCGAAACCACAGTAAAAATTTCAGAGTCATTGGGCCTGTATTATAAGACTTAGAGTCTTTACAAGTTAAATTCATTCAAATGCATTTAAATTGATACATAAACTTGTTACCTCATGTAGTCGCTAAGGTTGAGGAGGAATCCGAAGTCTTAGACTTTGTTACTCTGGAAGAGCAGCTAGCCTACGACCAAGAGCAGCAAGGCAAGCACCGGTTTGCATTAACCTTTTTACAAACTTTTATTGTTTTGAGAACTTACTTTGAGTACCATTATTCCTTGCATTAGAGTCTTGTTTGGAAACCCAAATGTATAGCCAAGAAAACCATGGGTTGGGATTAGGATTGAAAACCATGTTAGCTATTGTAATGCTAAGATAGTGTAGGATTCGGTACAAGTCGAGTAGTTGGAACTACTCGCGAGGATAGGCTAGAGGCACTCGACTCGGGTAGAGATAGCACATGAAACACATGACAAGAAAATGAGACCGAGCGGAGAGTAAGGGCAGCAGGACTTCGGGGCCTGTGTGCTGTAGCTCCACTTGTGTCGATTGAGGACTGAACCTTGTGCGGGCCTATTGAACAAGCTAGAACAGTACCGAAGACCTACCAGCTATATGGGAACCGGGAAACCGATGTAACTCGGGTAGCTGGGTGTTGAGGCATAGCTGGTCGTTCAGAGGGTAGGTTGAGAGCTTGAGGTGTAAATCGGCTGGCGGCACTGAGATGCGCATGCAGAGACCTCTTTCTCGGGATGATTGGACCGGTTCAACATTTGGCTGATGGGTGAAAGGTAGTTGCGTACGACGTCTGTGATGGTTGTTGTAGGCAACATCGAGTACGGGCGTACGTGACGGGTTATTCGGGTAACCCTGCAGGTGTAAATCGATTATAATCGCCGTCCCTCATGGTCAGTGAGTACCACTTGTTCACTGTACCATGACGTAGAAAGAACAGGCTAGTTACATGTTAAAATGTTGCTGATTAAAAGATGGACTTTGATTGTTAATGATTTGCTGTAGTCTAGAGCTAAGTAAAGTTCCTTCTACTTTGGGCAAAGTACATGAGAGAAATGCGTTTCTTGTTTGATTGCGGCTCTCTCATGTGCCTTAGCGTAAAGTCTTCACAACCTGCTGCTAAAACTTGAAAGTAAGGTTCCACTAATTAGGCGAGTCCTTTGCAACTTATTTTACCTCCTGTAACCTATCAACCATCATGTAGAAGTTCCATGTATAGGAGAGATGGGTCAGTCTTGCTGATCATTCGTCCTCACTGCTTGTGTTTGAAGCTTTTGCAGGGTTCTATGAGGAAGGGACTCTCGAGGAGGAGACGGAACCCCAGGAGGGGAACCCCGTCGAGTGGGAGTTGTGCATGCCGCCGTGTTAGTGTGTGTGCGTGCTAGTGGGGACACGTTCACGGGCTGAACGCGAACTCGATGCTTAGTCTACGCCCGTGAGTGTGGACTGGACTATTTTGTTGTAAAAATGTTCATAAACTGGTTTATGTAATAAAACTTTGCTTCCGCTTTGTACCTTTGATGTGTGTTATCCGGTTCTGTGCAACGCAGCACCCCTCAGCGTGATCCTGGCTCGACAAGACCAATGGGGTCGTGTCAGCGTGGTATCAGAGCTCGCTTGAGGTTTAACGCACTACAAAGGTCATCTTTTTCAAAAATCCAGTGAGGAACGAGTTAGTAGCCCATATAAGGATGTTATTAGTGTATAGAAAGTGGCATACTAACCTATTTGATTATGTCGGAAAATCGTGCGTCTCGGGACGTGTATGTCTTGGGGGTGCACGTAAGCGCTGTCCACCAGTGCGCACAAGCTGAAGGGTAGAGCCCCACGGGTGGCAGGTAACCCGACCCGCTTTAATATCCTCTATGACTCTTCATGTTGTTTGGGGTATTCGAGCAACGTCTGTCCCTGGCGTGCGTGGTGCAGTTTGGGAGACCCCGTCACGTGGTCAGTAACGTGAACACGTAGCTCAAGGCGTGTTTGGCTTGAGAACATCCGGGCGAGTGATGACGGCCGGGTGTACGAACTGTATGGATACCGGGCTCGGTGTGCAGCCGAGTCTGACGATTGTGTGAGTTATCTGCAGGTAGTCTAACCACAAAATGGTAGACGTGTAGCATCCATGTGCGAGTGACGCTTAGTGCCACTGAACTAACGAAGCCGGCTAAGTCCGGTATAGGTTTTTCTTTGTGACGTAGTACCGACATGATCTGGTGACGCATTGACGTCACACCCCATTAAATGAGCAACTGCATTGTAAAACTTGAAAGTTTTGATCCAGAGCACTAAAACTTGATGTAACTCCTTCCCTTGATCAGGATATTCAAAGTAAACAAGTTTTCAACTTATAGGGTACTAAGGCACAGAGTCCCTGTTTTCAGCTGATAGAAGGCTGAAGTTAATCAGAGGTTAGAGGTTGAGTTCTTTCGAGGTTGGGGTCATATGATACATTTCAGGAAATCTTTGGAAGAGCTTTACAACTTTTCTGTTGATATCCAGAGGTGTTTCATCCCTTAACCAATCGAAAAATGCAGTAGAGTTGAAACTGTCCAGAAAACAGGGCAGAGCAAATACTCTCTGTAACTCTCTGTAAATTAAGCATAACTTCCTGCATAAAAATCTAAAAATGGAAAATGAGGTAGTTCTGCAAAGCTAATGAGATGGGTTACAATTTTGTAACAGAAAGTTTTGTCAGATTGGGAGCGGAATTAACTGGAATGCTTGGATCAAATCAGTACCTAAGGCAGGAAAGTGCTGTCCAATTTTCTCCAGAAATTCTGTTAACTTTAGCATCTCATAACTTTTGAACCAGGACATATATTAGGCCAAGAAAATACTTTATGGAAATCTATTGAAGTTATCTTTAACTTTGATGTTGAACTCCAGAATTGGTTTTGCCTTTAGCAGGGCCTAAATCAGGTTGAAATGGAAACTGGTCTGGGCTGTCATATTGGACAGCAGATTAACAGTCAAATTTGTTTATGTTTGAACTACGTTTCCAAGTTCTATGGGTTCAATGACATGTTCTATGTTATAACTCAATGGTTTACTGTTGAAATAAATATTTGACAAAGTTCAAATATGTTTCTACAGATGACAGCGGACAGACAGTTGGAGAACGGGTGGACGGTGTCCCACTGTTCTCACCGCAGCGGCTATCCGGAAACGTTGAGGCAAATGCTTCGATATTTCGGGTATGACAAGATACTGCAGTACATCGCCAAAGAAGAAGGCGAGGAGGGGAACAAGACGTGGATAATCCATGTCGAAGTTCCTGCAGGGCCTACGCCACCCGGTTGGGCGCTGTTCACCGTCACGGTGAGAGGTAGACAACCGGAGGGAATGTGGCAAGTGGCAGCCCGCGACACCATGTCGCGTTTCTGCCGATTACACGTGAGAGCTATGGAGAGAACCCCATACGCGCATGTTCCGGTGGAGGGACGGGATAATCATGTGTTGGAAGGGAGGTATATGGAGGCAACCGATCCGGGTTGCCCAAGGTACAACCCTGCGGAGGCGAACCTCATCCTCCAGTTGAGGGCGGGAAAGGCCGTGATGGACAGCCAAGCTGTTCATACGGAGTGTCTCGCCGCAAAGCTCAAGGAAAGCACCAGCCGTGGAGACCATTTCGAGAGTGCTCACAGCGCACTCCGCAATGTGCTCCTTCCGACGATCAAGCGACTGAACGAACAGCATAATCAGTTGCATCGTCTGAAGAAGGCGAAGAAGAAAAGCCGCGTAGATATCACGGCTTAGCAAGAGCAAGTGCAGGCTCTAACCCAGAAGAACGAGGTCCTTACTCAAGAGCGGGACGACGCTATTGAGGAAGGGCAAGGCTGGGAAGAAGACTACAACCAGGCCATGGACGAGGTGCACACGTTGCAGGACCTCGTACCTCCGGTAATGGGCATACCGGTGGTAGGTGCCGTACCCGTGGTCTTGGGTCTTCCGGCAATGGGAGAACCTGAGATGGGAGAGGAGGTTGTAGATCCAGAGCCACCAGCAGAGGTACAGGAGGAGGACGACCCACAGGAGGTCGAGTTCTGCTCCGAGTATGAGGATACCGTTGCCAAGTAGGGCAACTAGAGTAGTGTAACCCAAACTTTTGTAACCAGTGACATGTCGTGCAAGCAGTAGCGTATGTATAGGTAGTGACGACATGAGCACGACTTCTCAGAGACACGAGAATAATGTATCTTGTATAAAGTTTATGCTTTTATCAATATATGTGAATGTTATGCAAATTATTCATGCGTCACTTCAATACCTACTGTTTCATATGGAATTTTTAGGTATGACATGTGCTGATCGCTGCTGTTTTGAATTTCAGAATGACTCGTACTCGTGCCAACCCGGACGTTGGGGGTTCTAGTCAAGGGGGAGAAACCTCCCAACAGCCTCCCGAGGACTCCTCGGGACAGCAGCAGCAACAGCAAACACAGCCACCGCCAACGGTTACATTGGCCGACATCGTTGCGGCAATGGCGGGTTCTCATCAGCAGCACACGGAGTTGCTACAGACCCTTATTGCAAATACGTCTCGACCAGAGAGGCGTCAAGATCATGAGGAGCATCAACAGAGCTCCTACTCCGACTTTCTAGCGACTCGTCCCCCGGTATTCTCAAGGGCGGATGAACCCCTTGAAGCGGACAACTGGCTCCGCACGATGGAGATGAAGTTCGGGCTGCTCCAAGTGGGTGAGCAGCGCAAGACTCAGTTCGCGGTCCAACAGCTCCAAGGATCCGCGAGAGCGTGGTGGGCGAACCACTGTGCTTCACAGCCCACCGACCGAGTTATGACCTGGGCGGAGTTCCGGACGTCCTTCAGGGCCTATCACATACCGCCAGGTATCATGAAGAGAAAGACGCAGGAGTTCTTACGCCTGCAACAAGGGAGACGAAACGTGCTGGAATATTCCAGGGCGTTCAACGATCTCGCGCTCTATGCTTCATATCACGCCGATACTGACGAGAAGCGGCGGGATCACTTCTACCAGGGGCTTAACCCGCTCCTGAAGGACAAACTGGCGATGTTCAATCGCGGCAGCCTCAACGATATAGTTGATGCTATGATTGTCCAGGAGGACTCCGGCAAGGAGTTAGCGGCAGTGGAAAGGAAGAGAAGCGCGCCACAAAGCAGTGGAGAAGGAAGTGGTCCTTCTCAGAAATATCGGGTGGTGAATCGCCCACCATCGGGTCCACGCTGGCAGCCACCACAGAGGTCGATGTCATTCCGCAGTCGCCCTTACTCTCCACCAGCGTTCAGGCCGGCACTGCCAGCACCACCTCCGCAGCAACAACAGCAGCAGCGGGTGATGCCGCGTGCGTATGCACCTCAGCAGTGCATGCCGGGCTTCCGTCCTCCAAGCACCGGACAAGCAGCGGCCACAAGCTACAGATGTGGTCGGCCAGGACACTTCGCCAGCAGTTGTCTGGAGAGGCAAGGCAGCGGAGTTGCACCACAACTTCCGGGGAGGAATCAACCCCGGAACCCCACTAATGCACGGCGGGCAAACCCTAGGCCCGGCACTGTCCACCAACTTGCCATAGAGGACGTGCCGGAGAGCCGATCCTTGCAGGTATGTTCCAACTCCACCAGCATCCCGCTATAGTATTATTTGATTCAGGCACTACGCATAGCTTTATTAGCCAAGCTTTCATTGCTAAATTGCCAATACTACCCACCGATAGTCCATATTTGATTTGTTCACCGGGTGGGGAGATTTCAGCAAGCATGATGGTCCCAAAAGCGCCATTATGCTTGGAGGTTAGAGTATACCCTACGTCTCTCATAATTTTAGAGGGACAAAAGGTCGATGCCATCTTAGGTATGTCGTGGTTAACCCGTCACGGCGCTGTTTTAGACACCGTCCTACAAATTGTGCACTTGAACTCAAAAGTGCACGAACCTCATTCCTTATTTCTGGACAGTCCAGAAATAAAACTTCCAAGTGTTTATCAGTCCACAACTATCAGATTGGAAGATATTCCAGTAGTCCGAGAGTTCCCTGACGTGTTCCCGGATGACTTACCGGGGATGCCGCCCGACAGAGAGGTGGAGTTCAAGATTGAGCTTGCACCGGGAACCATGCCAATATCCCGAAGGCCGTACAAGATGGCGCCCAAGGAGTTGGCTGAACTGAAGACCCAGCTAAAGGACCTGCTGCAGAAGGGTTTTATTAGTCCGAGCTCCTCGCCATGGGGCTGTTCGGCATTATTTGTGAAGAAGAAGGATGAGACGTTGCGGCTTTGCGTGGACTATCGTCCATTAAACGCTGTAACCATCAAGAACAAGTACCCGTTGCCACGGATCGACATGTTGTTTGATCAGTTGGTCGAAGCAAAGATCTTTTCCAAGATGGATTTAAGATCCGGGTACCACCAGATTAAGATCTGGGCTGAGGACATTCCGAAGACAGCTTTCTCGACGAGGTACAGACTTTACGAGTACCTGGTCATGTCCTTCGGACTCACCAATGCTCCAGCTCACTTCATGTATTTGATGAACTCAGTATTTATGCCGGAGCTGGACAAGTTTGTCGTGGTCTTCATTGACGACATACTGGTATATTCCAAGTCGGAGGAAGATCACAAGAAGCATCTGCGTATAGTCTTGCAACGGCTGCGGGATCACAAGCTATACGCGAAATTCAGCAAGTGCGAGTTCTGGATATCGCTAGTGCCTTTTCTTGGGCATATCATCTCAGCGGAGGGCATCGCTGTAGACACAAGCAATATCACACAAGTGCTGAATTGGAAATCCCCGAGAAATGTTCACGAGGTACGGAGTTTCCTCGGACTCGCGGGATATTATCGAGGGTTTATTCCGAACTTCTTGAAGATTGCCAAGCCTATGACAGAGCTGCTCAAGAAGGCTACCAAATATGTTTGGAGTCCAGCATGTGCAGCAGCATTCAAGGCATTAGTGAAACACCTAACATCAGCACCGGTTTTGGCGCAGCCAGACACAACAAAACCGTTCGATGTGTACTGCAATGCATCCGGCATTGGGCTCGGATGTGTGCTGATGCAACACCGAAGAGTGGTCGCGTATGGATCATGGCAGCTCAGAAACCATGAGCAGAATTACCCAACTCACGATTTGGAGCTCGCTGCCGTGGTACTTGCACTTAAAATATGAATGCACTACCTACTCGGTAACCTCGTACATTTATATACCAACCACAAAAGCCTCAAGTACATATCCACTCAGAAGGAGCTGAACATGAGGCAGCAAAGATGGTTAGAGTTAATAAAGGATTACGAAATAGAGATCCATTATCACCCTGGCAAGGCAAACGTAGTGGCAGATGTGCTGAGCCGCAAGTCACACGTCAACAATCTGACCATCACACCGTTGGAAGAGAGCGAACCACCACTGCATGTGATTCCACACGGAGCTCTCTACAACTTAGCTTTGATCCCCACCATCCATGAAGAGATAGCGGCAGCCCAGAAAAATGACAAGGGCATGTCTCATTTGCGGAGATGTATAGACAGTGGGGAGCTGAAATGTTTCCGGAAAGACAGAGACGGCGTCCTATGGTTCAAGGACCAGATCGTCATACCCCGTAACCCGGAATTACGGAAGAAAATCTTTGATGAGGCTCACTTGTCAAAGTTTTATATTCACCCTGGCAGCAACAAATTGTATCAAGAACTCAAAAGCAAGTTTTGGTAGACACGGATGAAGCGGGAGATCACCAAGTACGTGTCCGAGTGATACATGTCGAAGGGTGAAGGCAGATCATATGCGGAAACCCGGACTGCTACGACCACTGGGTGTTCCTGCCTGGAAGTGGGAGGATGTGAGCATGGACTTCATCGTCGGTTTACCCACCACCTTTCAGAAACATGATTCTTGTGTGGGTGATCGTCGACCGGCTCACCAAAGTTGCCCATTTCATCCCGGTCAACACCAACTACAACGCCAAGAAGTATGCTGAACTATACATCTCACGGATCCTATGCTTGTACGGCGTACCCCTACCATCATATCGGATCAGGGCACTTTATTTGTGTCCCATTTTTGGGAGCAGCTACATGCTGCGTTGAGGACGAAGCTGATCCGTAGTTCAGCATACCACTCGCAGATGGATGGGCAAACCAAGCGGGTAAATCAGATTCTCGAAGATATGCTACGAGCTTGCGCTATCAACCACGGCAAGAATTGGGATGATCACTTTCCGTTAGCCGAATTCTCATACAACAATGGGTACCAAGCCAGCATCAGGATGGCGTCTTACGAGGCGCTATACGGGAGGAAATGCCGCACACCACTAAATTGGTGTGAGTCTGGCGAAAGGGTTACCTTCGGGATTGATCTTGTCAACAACACGGAGGAAAAGGTTCGACTGATTCAAGCGAACCTAAAAGCCGCTCAATCCAGACAGAAACAATATGCGGACCGGAGAAGGCGCCCATTACAATTCAAAGTCGGGGATCACGTATACCTACGTGTGTCTCCAATGAAGGGTGTAAACAGATTCGGGGTGAGAGGAAAGTTGGCACCCCGATTCATCGGTCCATTTCAGATTACCGAAAGATGTGGATCAGTAGCATACCGGCTGAAATTACCAGAAGCACTTTCCGGTGTGCACGACGTCTTTCACATTTCCCAGCTGAGTAAGTGTCTTAAGCTATCAACTACCATTCAGCTGGAGGACATGGAAGAACTGAAACCGGATCTCACGTATCAGGAGGAACCGGTTCAGACTATTGATGAAAAGGCCTGAACCACACGGAACCGTACGTTGTGGTTCTACAAGGTTCTATGGAGTAATCACTCCATGGACAAAGCAACATGGGAGAGCGAAGGATTTCTTCGTGGTAACTATCCCGACTTTTTCACGTTGCATATCCGTTAATTTTTCCACCGCCCTCTCTCTCATTTTCATCTAATAATCTTGGGACAAGATTCTTTTAAGGGGGGGGGGGGGGGGGAATGTAAGGGCCTAAGTTTTTGGCACATACTCAAAGTGCTCATCACACCACACACACACACACTTCATTTGAAGGAAGTTGATGAACACATTTGAAGAGCAAGTAACCATCATCAACATGATCATTAGAGAACAAACTCACACAATGCAAAAGTGGCACTTCCCACATGCATCATCTAGGGGCTGGGCATATGAAAAACTCCTACACCTTGCTAGGAATGTCCATGCCAAGTTTCACCCAAATTCAAAACCTTTTTGAGGTCCTTTTGGGTATAGCTAGAAAGAGGGTGGTTTGAACTCAAATTCAAATTCAAACTGTTTTCATTCCATGAATTCAAAAGTGGGAGGCATACTCTTACTCAGCACATTTTTGTAAGCTCACCCCCCAATTTTCACTCCATTTGGAGTTGATCTTGTCATGAGCTAAGTTTAGCAAATTCAAACTTTATTTGAATTTCCAAACTGAATATGTGCTGAAATTTAGGCAAACCTAACCAAATTTGAATTTTATCCCATGCAAATGGCACAAGGGTAGCTAATTCAAATCCTTGGCGTTAATTGGGTCTCTACTGTTTAGAACAGTGGAGAAAAGTTAACCTCAGGGGTTAAACCCATGGGTGGGACCCACATGTCAGTCTCTGTACCAGTTCAACCGACTGAAGCTACCGAGCTCGGGTACTCGCGCGCGCTGCAGCAGCCGCCACGGCGAACGCGCGATCAGGATAGCAGCTGCTTGCCGCCCCGATCTGCTGAACCGCCTCGCGCCCTACTTATCCCCACGGCCACCCTGATCGGAGGGAGAACAGCACACTTTCTGCTTTCTCGCTCCAGAAACACCACCCTCGCTGCGGATCGCTCGGAGCTGATCGGGGAACCCCGATCACTGCCTCTCCACTCTCTCCAAAGCTACGACAAGGTACTAGGGACTTCCCTTCTCCTTCCTCGTTGCTGGAAATCGGCTTAACTCGGATGATCTCGACTATACCGCGAGTTCTTTTCAGTGAACTGAGTCCACCGCATCTCGGGCTCCCATGGACAACCCAACCGGGAGGTTGTCACGCCCGAGCTAAGGCGTCCCTGGACGTGTTAGGGGCCGGCGATGCTCACCCCCGAGCCACAGCCCGAGTGCTTCATCGCCGGCGATGAATTTCCAGTTTTCCCTTTTCTCGGTACAGACCGACCTTCGGGTGCGGTTCTGCCAAATTCGCACTCCAGAAAGGGTTAGAGAGTCTCAATCCGTTCCTAAACAAACTAGACTTGATGGCGCACAAGTTGCCTTCGCAACCTTTAGCTTGAGAACCCCTGTACCCGGCGTGTTTCGAAGCTTGCCGACGGCGGATCCTGCGGGCAGCTTCGGGCGCATGGTGAGACCCAATTTGGGACCCTCCCCAAGAATTTCCATCGCCTTCCCGAGCTTCGCGAGCCACCACTGGTGCTGTAGAGCCGCTTCGCCAAGCGTTTGGCAGGCTAGTACGCCGGGACAACATCACCGGACTCTTCCCGAGCCGCTGCGCCATCGCGGGCTCGGTTAGAGCCAACGTCGACGAGGGGAAACCCTCCCAACGTGTTCAGCACACAAAATTAGGGGCTAGAGGTGAGTCGGAGCTCTGGAGCTGACCGGACGAGTGAGTTCAGCGACGCTCCGGCGACCCCGGCGGCGCTACCGTGCGGGAGGCACGAGGTTGAAGACGACCGAGCCGGGCCCGCTGTCAGTGGGAGGAAACAGGGCGGTCTGATCTTATGTGGGCATGGATCAACTGTGGCAGCGCGGGTATAAAACCTGTGGCCCGGTGTGCCATCGCTCCAGCGCCCAACACGTGTACCCGTGGACCCACCGGTTGATTTGAACTTTTCCCGATTTTAAGATTCCATTCAAACTTCAAATCTTCATAACTTTGGCTAGGAACATCCAAATTGAGTGAACCAAATTTTGTTGGATTCATCACTCTGAGTACTTTCCAGAAAATCAAGTTTCACTTCATGAAAATCTTTGCTTCTCCAGAATTAATTCTTCAAATTTAAACTGTTTAGAATTTTAACTGGAGAACCCTTTGGAGGAAAATTCTGAAATTATGCTGGGATGTTCACCAAAATATCCCTGAGCTACCACAAAAATTTCAGATCCATTTGAGCTCATTTGATCCACCTAATGGGGTGGTTAATGAAACTGTTCCAGAGAAAATGGAAAATGTTCAGAAACATTTTCAGAATTTCTCTGAAATTGTTTAGCTCATATCTCTAGCTAGGAACCTTCAAATTATGTGAGACCAACTCCATTAGAACCCTCTGAAAATCTAGTTTTCAGAAAGTTAAGGATTGCCCCATGAAAATCCCTAGAACACCCTAATAGCTCTAATTAAGGTCAAGTACATAATTATTAGTGGAGAGCTCAAATGAGCTTTGCTGCAAATAAAACTTGGCCAAGTCTCTCTGTTTAGGTTGTATCCAAACCACAGTAAAAATTTCAGAGTCATTGGGCCTGTCTAGTAAGACTTAGAGTCTTTACAAGTTAAATTCATTCAAATGCATTTAAATTGATACATATACTTGTTACCTCATGTAGTCGCTAAGGTTGAGGAGGAACCCGAAGTCTTAGACTTTGTTACTCCGGAAGAGCAGCTAGCCTACAACCAAGAGCAGCAAGGCAAGCTCCGGTTTGCATTAACCTTTTTACAAACTTTTATTGTTTTGAGAACTTACTTTGAGTACCATTATTCCTTGCATTAGAGTCTTGTTTGGAAACCCAAATGCATAGCTAAGAAAACCATAGGTTGGGATTAGGATTGAAAACCATGTTAGCTATTGCAATGCTAAGATAGTGTAGGATTCGGTACAAGTCGAGTAGTTGGAACTACTCGCGAGGATAGGCTAGAGGCACTCGACTCGGGTAGAGATAGCACATGAAACACATGACAAGAAAATGAGACCGAGCGGAGAGTAAGGGCAGCAGGACTTCGGGGCCTGTGTGCTGTAGCTCCGCTTGTGTCGATTGAGGACGGAGCCTTGTGCGGGCCTATTGAACAAGCTAGAACAGTACCGAAGACCTACCAGCTATATGGGAACCGGGAAACTGATGTAACTCGGGTAGCTGGGTGTTGAGGCATAGCTGGTCGTTCAGAGGGTAGGTTGAGAGCTTGAGGTGTAAATCGGCTGGCGGCACTGAGATGCGCGTGCAGAGACCTCTTGCTCGGGATGATTGGACCGGTTCAACATTTGGCTGATGGGTGAAAGGTAGTTGCGTACGACGTCTGTGATAGTTGTTGTAGGCAACATCGAGTGCGGGCGTACGTGACGGGTTATTCGGGTAACTCTGCAGGTGTAAATCGATTATAATCGCCGTCCCTCGCGGTCAGTGAGTACCACTTGTTCACTGTACCGTGACATAGAAAGAACAGGCTAGTTACATGTTAAAATGTTGCTGATTGAAAGATGGACTTTGATTGTTAATAATTTGCTGTAGTCTAGAGCTAAGTAAAGTTCCATTCAACTTTGGGCAATGTACATGAGAGAAATGCGTTTCTTGTTTGATTGCGGCATAAATTCTTCACAACCTGCTGCTAAAACTTGAAAGTAAGGTTCCACTAATTAGGCGACTCCTTTGCAACTTATTTTACCTCATGTAACCTATCAACAATCATGTAGAAATTCCATGTATAGGAGAGACGGGTCAGTCTTGTTGAGCCTTCGTGCTCACTGCTTGTGTTTGAAGCTTTTGCAGGGTTCTATGAGGAAGGGACTCCTGAGGAGGAAACGGAACCCCAGGAGGGGAACTCCATCGAGTGGGAGTCGTGCACACCACCGTGTTAGTGTGTGTGCTTGCTAGTGGGGACACGTTCACGGGCTGAACGTGAACTCGATGCTTAGTCTACGCTTGTGAGTGTCGACTGGACTATTTTGTTGTAAAAATGTTCATAAACTGGTTTATATAATAAAACTTTGCTTCCGCTTTGTACCTTTGATGTGTGTTATCTGGTGCTGTGCAACGCAGCACCCCTCAGCATGATCCTGGCTCGACAAGACCGATGGGGTCGTGTCATCATGTAAGAAAAATACCCAAGTGAAGCGAGAAAAATCATTGACAATAACTAGACCATATTTATTGCCGCCAATGCTTATGTAAGCAATAGGACCAAAGAGGTCCATGTGAAGCATCTCTGGTGGTCTTGTTGTCATCATCACATTATTGGCGGGATGAGCTACTCAATGTTTTCCGGCTTGGCATGCGCTACAAGGTCTATCTTTCTCCAAAACAACATTCTTAAGACCTCGGACGTGATTATCTTTTAGAATTTTTTGGAGATTTCTCATACCAACATGGGCTAGCCTACGATGCCATAGCCAACCCATGTTAGTCTTTGCCATCAAACATGTGTCAAGTGGAGCTTTATCCGTAGAGAAGTCCACAAGATAAAGTTTTCCTTTGAGCACACCTTTGAAGGCAATTGAGTTATCTACTGTTCTAGTGACAATCACGCCTTTGTTAGTGAATAAGCAATTAAAACGTTTGACACATAATTGAGATATGGATAAAAGATTATAATCTAGTGACTCAACATGCATGACATTTGAAATGGTGTATTGTGGAGAAATGGAGATTTTACCCATACCTAGTGTAAAGGTCCCAAAAATGTGAATACAAAGAAACTCATGTTTGCACAAAGTTGGTTTCATATGTATGAAAAATGGGACTTGTTTAAACCTTTTCCACATGTGATAATATACATGAGAGCTTTATTCACACAGGTCAAGTATTTATTTGAAAACTTAGAACCCAAAAGGGATTTGAAACCAAGGTGGGAAGTTCCCATATGTGTGAGAAAGCTAAATTCATATTTTGGAACAAATTTGTTCAACTCAAAATTCAAATGAGGGCAACACAATGAATTTCAAACTGTTGAGTTAAAAAGCTCATTTGCAGCAGCCAAACCAAAGATCAGATTTCATATTTGAATTCCTTAGGTCCAAATTAGTGGGTATGCAAAGTTTCATGAATTTTTGAAATGTTTGGCAACTCATTTTCCAAAAGGACTTTAAATTGCAAAGAATTCAAATACCCATTTGAATTTGGATGAAACTTGCCCAATTATCCAAATGCACATCAGATTTGAACTCCCACAATTGAATTCCATTATTTGCAAATTTTGGAGAAATTTTGGAGAGGGATAAGGAGGGTGCTGGGACCGACATGTCATTGAGGAAATTAAATTGGCAAAAGATCTTCAGTGGTTAGTCTCTGTTTTTCCTCTGTCACTCAGGCAGAGCCGCAGCCTCACTGCCCGACACCAAGGGCACCGAGAACCGCCTCTCCTCTGCTGTTTACTCGCGCTGGCACTTTCCTCGGTGACCTCATCCCTCACTGCCGTGTTCCTTTCGCCCATATCACCGAGACACCTCTGTTTCCTTCTCCCTCGTGCAAGAAACCGAACAGAGGCTGCCGCTGCTCTTTTGATCGCTTGGCCACCCGCCAAACTTGCGTGCATGCCTCGGCTGAGCAGAAAAAACGGCACAACGGGGCTCCCCACGTACTCCTCACACCCTCACCGAGTGAGCTCAGCCCCACTACACCCAGAAACAAAAGTTCCCGTGGCGGCCGAAAGCAAACAGCGGCGAAGTGCTCACGTGGACAGCTCGACAGGGAGATTCTCACGCCCAAGCGAGGGCGCCCAGAGGAGTGCTAGGATCACGTGTTTCTCACATCCGAAGCTCAGCTCGAACCTTTGCTCATCGCTGACGAATTTTGGGATTTTCCTCCGGCCGGCTCAAACTGAGATTCGGGTAACAATCTTTTAAATTCTCGTGCCATATCCATTTAGAGCTCTGCAAATTGCGCACACGTGATCTAGACTTGCTAGTGCACCTTTACTCTCCACGCCATGGCCTAAGATCACCGGCAGAAGCTCTATTTGGAGGTTTTCCGACGGCCGAACAAAATTTCACAATCGGGCGCACGATGAAAGCTAGGTTAGAGCCATTCCCGAGCCTTTTCACCACCATGCCAAGCTTCTCTAGCCATCAATGGTGCTGTAGGGTCGAAATCCATCAAGTTTGGCGGGCTAGCACGTCGGGGCGGCATCACCGAACCTCCACCGAGCCGCCGCATCGGTGTGAGCTATGTTAGAGCCGACACCGGTGTGGGGAAGCTCTCCCAACGTGTTCAGCACACGAAATTAGGGACTAGCGGTGAGTATGGGCATGGGAGATGGCCGGAGAGGCGGTATCCGGTGTGCTCCGGCCAGCTTCGGCGGTGCAGGGGCGCGGGAGTGGCGCGAGGTGGAAGAAGCTGCCAGGCCGCTGTCAGTGAGAAGCTGATGGGGTGTGGGATATCTGTGGCATCGGATCACTCTGTGGCAACGTGGGAAATAACTCCACGGCCCGTGTGGCTTTGTTCCGGCATGAGACACGTGTCACCGGGACCCACAGTACAGTTTAATCTTTTCCCCGGTTTAAATTGAATTCTAGATTTTCCCCAAATTTAGAAGGCCATAACTTTTGCTAGGAAACTCCAAATTTAGTGATTCAAATTGGGTTAGATTCAGATTGAAAAACTCTATCCAAATATGCAACCCAATTTGTATTAAAGTCATTATTTAATTCTGGATAATTCTGTAAATATTTTCAGCAAAAGAATTTTAGAGAGAGTTTGGTTTATCCCACAATCCTAAAATTTTGCAGAATATTCTCTAAGATGTTATTGAACTCCTGTAAAAATTTCAGCTCATTTGGAGTTTATTTTGTTAGGAGAATTCAGATTTCAAGTTGATGTGTTCAAATGAATAGAGAAACATTTTCAGAGAATTCCTAAAACATGGAAATTCAGTTCTGGGCAATTATTAGCTCCAAAAATCCTACGAAAATTCATGCAGGCTCCATGAACTATAATTGAAATTTTGGTTCACTAAGTTTGACATGAACATGGGTGTTACCTCAGAATTAATTCCTCTTTGCTTAATTACTTAGAGAATTATTCTGAATAAACCACGTAGTGAAAAGTGCTAAATTTTGGTCCAGATGACTTTGACAAGGAACTCACATGAAAATTTTCAGCTCCATTGGAGCTCTGGATCACCACTGTTCTGTTCAACCTTTTAAGGTGATCAACACACAAGTGGGGAAAACATTTAGCACTTGATCATATTGCTTAAACCCGACCCAAACCACTAGCAACAGTGTCATTTTAAATTCTTAAACAGAGTTCCAGTTTTTTAACTTATCATTAGAGCTT